>OY728140.1:864051996-866551996 GCA_963277665.1 Viscum album
CACTCAAAATGTGGCATCACTATCTCTTTGGATAGAAGTTTACGCTATATTCCAATAACAATAGACAACAATATATTTTCACTTAGAGATATCTAAACTTATGAAAATGATAATGGGTTGATTATCTTCCAAACATTTATTATCATATAATGTATACCCCCAATAAAGGGAATATGGTGGCTAATGCATTGAGTAGAAAATCACCAAAACAAACTGTGAAAGAATTAGTTGAACAATGGTCCATAATGACTTTGTTTGCTAAGATGATCTTGGGAGTGGAAGAGGTTGGGGATAGATGTTTTTTGATTTGAAAAATGTTGACTCAATTTTCAATGATCATATTCAACTTGATCAATTGACAAACACTATGAGCCGACACATTGAAGAAATCCTAAATTTCAGGGAGAACTCCTGCGAATAGCATCAGTTTTCAGTGGTTCTTTTTTATTCTATAGTAGGATGGAATTTATGTTTTCCTTGAAACAAGAGTAGTTATACCGTATAAACTGGTAATGTTGGCCTATGAACCATGGGGCTAAAACTATGCACCATGATTTGATATATCTGTATTGGTGGATAGGAATGAGGATGTCAGTTGCATATTTTGTAACATATTGTCTCACTTTCGAGAGAGTTGAGGGGGAACAACAGAGTCCTATATGTTTTTTTATCATTTAACCATTTTGGTATGTAAGAGGGATTATATGTCTATGGATTTCATCATTAGTTCACCACAAAATCATAGTGGTAAGGATGAAATTTGGCTGATTATTGATAGAATTTCTAAATTAGTGCATTTCTTCACTATAAATGAAATTATGAAAGTGTAACCTCTGGGGAACTTGTCCGTCAAAGGGATTTTGAATATTCATAGGGTTACCTCTAAAATTGTTTCCTAGAATTAATAGCGTTTCAGATCATGATTCTGGAATGTTTTATCGATGTAAATGGTTTACCAGTTAAAATTGAGTATGGCTTGTCATACCAATATTGATGGAAAGATAGAGAGGTATATCCAGGTTATTAAGGATATGTACTGGGATTGTATAATTGATTTTGATAGAAATTGTGACAAAAAAAATTCATTTGTTGAGTTCTTGTATAAAAATAATTTCTAGGATTCAATCAAGACAAAAACCTTTGAGGATTGGTATTGGTGGCCATGTCGATCTTCCTTGTGCTCGACAGAGTTGAGATAAAGGTTCTTGGTTGGGATGAGTGTTGTTTCAGAAATGAAAAAGGTGATGATGTTGATCCAATGACATTTGATCCCAATACAGATTCATCATAAATATTATGTAGTCCATAAGCGGCAGTTGATGAAGTTTGAGGTTGGTTATCAAGTATTTCTTAGAGTTTAATCTCGCTTTGGACATCATCTGTTGGGTATGTTGGGAAAGTTGGAAATGAGGTTTGTGGGACCCATTCAGATTGCTGGGCTATTGGGGAGTGTGGCTTATCTGTTTTTGTTACCACCTTACTTGACTTCTATACATGCAATGTTTATTGTTTCCTAGTTGAGGAGGTGTATACTAGATCATTCCCATGTGATTTAAATGAGATGATGTTGTTCTAATGATTGATACCACTTTGTTTGAGTATCCAGTTTAGATTATGGATTTTCTAGATAAGATAGTGCCTCGTAAAATTATCCCCCTGGTTCGGGTAAATTGGAAGTGCATACAGGATCTCTATAAGATGTGGTAGAAGGAGTCGTTGATGAGGCTATAGTGGCCTTCTTTTTTTCGGATCTAGGATCTTGAGATCTTTCTAGGGATAACAAGATTTTATGGTGTGGTGATTTCAACACCAAATTACATTTTCGTCCTGTTTTTTTTATTCCTATTTTTTAGTTTCCCCTTTTAATTGGGAAATTATTTTCAACCCAGAATTGAAAGGATACCTATAATAGTTATTTCACGGAATATTTTTTGGTTTTTTATCTTTTCCCTTACTATTTTTGCAATTCGCTAAGAATTTACATAATGTGTAGTAAGGTTTCATGATGTGTAATGCCAAACAAAATCATCCCATTAGATTAATTCATAGAATTTTTATTTATGAGCCATATAAGGGTTACATGTAGTGTAATGTGAAAATAATATTTTTAATTAAAAAGACAAAGAATTTTCTAGTGTAACTTAAAATAAAATAAATCCAGGACATATAAAATATTACACGCTATGTAATTACACAAGTTGTAGTTTTTAGGTGTTTTTGTGGGTGTTTGAGGCATCATTTAATTTTTTATACGTCTCCTCTCAGTCAGAGATCTTACCCTAGGGGATTTTGGGTCTCTTTCTTCCATCTGGATTGATTCGTTTAGTGATTAATCAGCAGGGTTAGGCACTTCACCTCCGTAGTTAATCCTTACTCTTAGTTTCTCACTCATTTGTTGTTGAAAAACTTTTTTATAGGAATTGGTAATCAAAATATGTTTTATATAAATCCTCTTCAGTCTATATTTGTGCTTTATCTTATGAAGCCATATATTTTGGTTTCTGATCCCCATTGTCAATGGCAGTTAGGTTTTCTCTGATCTTGATGTAGGTGTATCTATTAAATTTTTCTAATTTATTTAATTTCTTGTGGTTCATATTTATTTTTTAAAATTTGAAATTTAATATCTTATGTTGAAATTGAAAAGGGAATGGGATCATGTTTGAAAATGGTTTTTTTTTTCTATGAAAATTGAATTTACATGATTTGAATTGGAAAATGAATTTCATAACCTGGATCAGATTGTCTTAGATTTGAAATTGTTTTATAAAAATAAGACCACAATTTTTAAATGTGTAATTGACATAAGTTGTATAGAAGTATCCTTGTGTATTTCGAGACAAATACATATGTAGCCATAGTGTGTTTGAAAACCCTAGGAGGTAACCTCTTGTATATTGATGGTCTGTGGAAGGGATCAATGATAGTTGGATCGATTGATATTCTTTATTTGTCTTGTGAGTGTCTATTATGTATTTTCCAATAATCTATAGACTGAAAAGTATGTGAATTTGTTTGGTTGTTTGTTACATGATAGATTATTTCATGGATGTTGGATCACATATATGTTTTTATTTTGGTTCATTTATCTATTGGTTCATCACTTTAGAATAAATGGAATGCCATTCTTGAAAACACAAGATTGTTTGAAAAATAATTTCAAATTTTTATTTAAAAAAATTCATTTAAAACTGTTTTCTTTTAAATATCAGACTTGTGCATTCCTTTTAAAAGAACTTGTATTGATATCATTGTGACATCCTACTGGGATTTGTTTCTCACACCCAATTTATGAATGTGGATGGATTTAGACCTTTTTTTGAAGGATTCAGGTAACAGGAAGTGAATTATTCATATTACATGATTTTTTATACATTACTATTTTGTTTTAGGATATTTTTTGAAGTACTGTTTGGTCACATATAGACTTGTGGTCTAGAATTACCTTCCTTTCTTGTTTAGACTATTTGGGTCTGTTTTATCTATCATTGTTTTTTTCCTTGTACATTGTTTATATGTCTTGTTTTTCTTATATACAAGACTTGTTTTGTTATCTTTGTTTTACCTCATCATATTCTAGGTTAACTAGGTTGATTGGTCTGGTTGGCCTGAGTTGGTTTATTACATGAACTCAACTAGAGGAAAATTTTGGTTCCATCTTCCTTTGAAGTCCATTTAGGATGCTCTAAAAATATGTTTTAGTATTTGGATAGTCCAATTATATTGGCCATTAGTTTGGGGTGATAAGGTATACCAATGTTCAAATCAGTATTAAAGTCATGTTGGATACTATTCTAGAGTTTGGAGGTAAATCTTAGATCTTGATCATATATAATATATAATGGTAATCGATGTATCCTCACTGGTTACCTAATGTATTGTTGTGCCTGTTGATTGAGTGATATTTCCTCTCAAATTATAAGGAAGTGATTAAACATTTTATGAATATCTACCACCAACTATATTGAATTATTTACTATAGATGTCTCTAGAAGACTAGTTCAAATGTTTATGTTTATGTTTTTCCTTTTTTCATGTTGGTATGGGTAATTTTTGCTTCACCCCCTTATACATTTTCATTTAAGATTTCACTTTATGATATGCAAGGAACATTGATGTATATTCCATGATATACTTATTCTCATTTTCCCACAAATAGTCTCTCGGTGATCTTGATGCATCGTCATGATCCCTAGGGGGTGGACAAGTTGATCTATGTGCATCCATTTAGATGTTCCTTATTTATCTCAGGATTTTATGGTAAACATAGTCATGAACCAAATAATAAAACTCATTCCTCATCATTTTTTAATCAGATATTTTCCTATTTCTGATAGCTATTACCTTCTTATAAATTTCTAAATCAACTCTTTGTACATCCTATATAACTTCTATAATGGATGGTTAAACAATAATTTGAAAAATGATTGATAATGTTCCTTTTTTTTTATTCCAATTTCAAACATTTAAAAGTCTAATAATATTGTATCCTTCTCAATTCTCATCCTAGATTATGTTTCAAGATCATTTCTACATAGAGAATCCTCCATATTATTCACATTACCAAGATGATAGTGGATTGAGCAGTCATTATCATTGATTATCTCTGTCCATATTCACTGAACTATATTAATATTTTTATATGTTAATATATATTATAGGCTCTTGTGATCAATATATATCTCACAATTCTCCCCTTGGAGATAATGGTTCTATATTTTCAACTTGAATAACATATCCACCAACTCCAGACCATGAATTGGATAGTTCTGCTCATGAAATTTCTACTTCCTTGAGGTATAGGCTATCACTTTATAATTTTTCTTTAGTAAAAAACCTAAGAACTTCATTCATGAATTACTATATACCATTAATAGGTTCTCCCTTGTGGGTAGTGTCAGTACAAGTACTATGATAATCCTTTTTTCAACTACTTGAAGCTCTCTTCACAATCATAAGTCCATACAAACATTAATCCCTTCAGATTCATTTTGGGTTATGTGTTTGATAATCATGGGAATTTTATCAAAAATCATTGGTAAAACCTATATTTTCCATGGAAACTATGAATCTATATTACAGATACAGGACTAGGCCACTCCTCAATTGAATTTTTCTAAGAAGGGTCCACAAATATCCCTTTATTTGTGATAAATTCACCAAGATTGATACTTTATCCATATATAAATCACATTTAATATAAGTTTCATATTTTTATCTATTAAAAAATACTTTACTATAGTATTAAAATACTCATCATACTTTTCTTTTCAGATAGAGTATATCAAAATATCACACATAAAGACTACAATAAATTTGTCGAGGTAATCTCAAAAAACACTATTAATTAAGTCGATGGAGATTTTCTGATTATTAGGGGTCCAAAGAGAATTAATATGAATGTGCAATGTTCATAACTTGATCTAAATGAGGTCTTGGGAATATCTTCCTTCTTCACATTAAATTGGTGATATCCCAACAAAAGTTTCACCTTAGAGAAATACTATGCCCCATGTAGTTAATTGAACAAGTCAACTATATATGGAAGAGGATACTTGTTCTTTATCAATTTGTTTAGGTTTATGATAATAAATTTAGAGGTAAATTTACTCATCCATATTCTTGATGAGGAAGATCATTATACCCCATGGTGAAACACTCAGTTGTATAAAACCCTTTTCAATATTCTCTTGTAACTACTTTTTCTATTCCCCCATATCAATTGTATTTATTATATAAGGAATATTGGATATTTTTTGGTATCCAAGTTTACATTTAATTTAGAAATCAACCTATTAGTATAGAGTAAGACTAGAAAACTCTTTAGAGAATACATCAATATTTTCCATCACAATAGAAATGTCTTCAAGCATGAATCTCTCCTTTGTTTAAGTCATTTATGCTAGATATGCTTGATCATAAGGAAATAATATCCACACTTGATATGAATATTAAAAGGGAGAATCATCCTAATTTGTACACATGTATATAATTAGAGAATAACTTGTGGTGTGAAGAGTTATCTCCCTATCCCAATAGTAAATTTTGGATTTATATAAGGTTAACCAATCCATGAAAAATATATAACCAATCTATAGTAAATGAATTATGAATAGATTATTTAGGAGGTCCATTCCATAAACACTGACTGGGTAGGATTTATAAACTTGTTATGTAATAATTGTTCCATTTTCTGTACTCCTATGAAATAAAAACCCCTATGTTTTGATGTGGTATTTGAATTGTTTGACTAAACATGAAAGATATAAAAGATGCATATAACGAGAATCTAAAAGTATGTTCTCTACTATTTCATGAATATATAGAACAACTATCACCACATCATTTTCAAGATCCACCTATGAATTAATTATAACATATGACCTTACCTGGTGTTTAATCCTTGGAGGTTCTTATTTTTAATTGTCTCTAACATCCCTTTCCTTAGGTCATTGGTTTTCATAAATTATCTGTTCCTTATAGTTGATAAAATATACCATAGGTTGAGTGTAAATACAACAATTCTTTTCATTTACGTCATTAGGGAATTATTCATATTAATTTAAAATTATTATCCTAATTCCTATCTTTTCCATAATCAAAACATCTCTCGATACACTTTATATAATTTTTAGGATGCTTCTTCCCTCATTTTATAAATGTCGCATGTTGGTTTTTCTTTCAACCATGAGATTATTCGATTGATATAACTAAAAAAACTAAAACAATATCTTTTTGTCTCCATTCCCAATAGATCAATGAGAGTTCACTATCTCTATATCAACTATAAGGAAAAAAATGAACATTATCTTTATTGATTTCAAACTATCGAATCACTAATTTTGTTCAAATAATCAAAGTTAAACCATGAAATACATGTTCCACCATACTTTTAGTGTCGATGAAAAAGTTAAAGGTATACTATGAAACCATTTTTAAGTATGAATCATATGCCTCGATAGACTCATCTTCATTTTTCTTCCATATGAGGAACTTCCTCTTCATTATAAGATAGAGATTTCAAGGAAAATATTTATCAAAAAATATTTTCTTGAATCCATCCCAATCCATGAAATATATTTCCTCTTTTGTACTTTTTATTATTGATCAGTTTCCACTACTAATTAGTTTCTTCATCAAAATGATAGACTTCCAACATGAATTTCTCTTCATCCAAGCACTGGAGGACAGATAATTTATTCTCAATGGTATTAATACATTTTTCCTTAATGATGGGAGTATAATATAAACTAAATTTTATTGTCCTTTGTCCCATAAAGGATTTTACCATAACTTTATATTTCTTAGTATAGAGAGATAATTCCATATGATATAAGTTATTTTTCATAACATAAACTAGTTGATCCAGTACTATCATAAAGATCTCTTATCCTCCTCTTATCAGGTTAGGCATCTGAATAGGGTAATCATCACATTTTCTATGACATTGGTTTTTTAAAGGGTTATCATATTTCTAAACATTAAATAAAATAATAATATTAATAATATAGATTTAAATAATTAGCTAATGAGAATATAAATGTTCAATTATGAACATATAATGAATTAATTATAAATGAAAATTATATCCTAACATATAAGTTCCAATGTTTAAATCTAGGTTATCCTTGGTAAATTCTACTATACATAGACTTATCCCTGGGGTTATCACAAACTTTTTCTAGTCCTAATACAAAAAGAATCTAAACCATACTATGATTCAAAATATAGTGTCAAAAATATTTTACAAATATTATTAAATGATTTTTAACATAACTATCCATTAAATACAAACCGAGGATCAAAAATCATAGTGTCTCTTAAAGGAAAGGTACATAAACAGAAAACAAGAACCTAAAATAAAAAACATGTATTTTAATCTCTATAGTAATACTATAACTCCCATTGAGCTCTTAAAACTACATATGATAACTTGGGGAATACCTAGAAAAAAGGGGTGATCTAAAAATCCCAATAAGGAAATAAACATTGAAATAAAGCATACCATATGAGGTAGAAGGCATAACATGATAACATAAAAGGCATAGATCCTGAATAATAATATAGAGGTATATCATAAAGAACATGGAATCATAATGTTATTGTAATATAGGATTGTGGAACTAACATAAAACTGGTGATAGATATAAGTCAAGGATAACTATCATGACAACATCACATGGTGGATAAAGAGCATCATGGATTATGTTAACTCCATAGTCCCATACATACAACTTATGAGACAAAAAAATTACCCAATGAATTGGATCACTATATGATCCCATCCTTAATGACATGTACATAAATATATTTTCCAAATTAAGAAATCAAGTATGTGTCATAAATATAAGGATTACACATGGGAAGAAATGAGTTTCATAATCATGTCATAAGAAATAAACAAGTAAAGTATCATAATGGTTTCTATAAAAGAAATGGGTAAATAATTATTGGACATTCATATTGGAAATATAATCATAAATCATGATAAATGATGTCTGAATTAGGTGAATAAATAAAAAAAATGAGTATTTGGGTAACTTTGGAAATGTGCCACTAAAGTGGGGTTTTAAGGAAACGAGTAAAAAGTATTTTAAGTGGATAAGAGAATAATAATTTCAATAAAATAATAAGTAAAATAAAATGGTTTTTTATATAATAATTAATTTTTTAGAAAACATTCATGTTTTAAAACATTTCATTGAGTGGTACTTTAAAATAGGCAATGAAAAACAGAGACGGTCCATTTAATCATATTTTTAAAAGAAACTAGGAAGGGAACCATTAAAACAAGAATATACAAATTAAAGAAAAATTAAATAAACTTTTTATATATTTTTGGGGAATATAAATTGAATACATAAGAAATATCTAATAATAATAAAGAGATAGAGGGAATGAAATCATCACCCAATGAAAATAGGGTGGTTCAAAGACATCCCTTACCATATGTTATTGAATAATTATGCACTTCAAATTAATGTACTAGATAACCAAATTAGTTTAATTAATTAAAAAAATAAAAACATTTAAATATAAAATTTAATTACTATATATTTATTATGATAAATTTTGGCCATTTTGATGATATATAATTTTCAATTTTGTTATTCCGAGGATTTTTATTTCATGATTCCAAAGTCAGAACATGTGTGGATAAATATTGATTATCATATAAAATGGGAAAAAAGAATATAATTTAAATTATATAATACAAATTCAATTACAGAAATTATAATTTTCCCAAATAATCATATGTTTCTTGACATAGGGTTGGTTCATTGAGTAAAAATGTTAGCGTTAAACGATTAGTCCATTTAGGCTGTTTTACTGACCTTCATGAATCATTTTAATTTGAATTAATATTACTTATTTATAGTAGTTAAAGAACATTAAATAAGACATAATATAATTATTATCATATATTTTAACCATAATAATAGTTTTATGCCCAACCTCGAAGGTGGTAATGGAAAATGAAAACCCATCATCCATGGCGGCGGTGCACCACCAAAATATGGACAATGTTTTTTTATTAATAATAGTATATAAAAGGATGAATGGTATATATTAAATTAATATCATACAATTATATTATATATAACAAACTAGAGTTATTAATTCATTTTTATGAGGGAGTTGTGGATAAGGTATCATAGGAAAATAATTTAAAAGTGGTAGTTTGAGAATATTACCTCTTGAATATTGCCTCCTTGGAATACTTATTAAGGAACTTAGAAGTGGTATTTTGATGATGCCTATAGAACTATGACATGGGATATAAGTTTGGGAAATTTTTTTTGTACGTATTATTCAATCTACAAGGCTTATATTGTGTTATGAGACGGGGTGATGAGGGGTGATATTTATAAGGCCAGGAGGGTGATGTTTTGTATTATTAAATTAATTATATTGTTATTTTGTCTCAAAATTATAAATAGTTTTAATTATTGTCAATATATAAAGTAACTAGTTTATATCAGTGTAATATAATATGTGATTACATCATCCTTGACATAAAAATTCATGTGTTTAGCTTATAATGCTAAATATCGTAATTTACCGTATTTCACGATTCACCCAAAAATCAAAAATAATAGAAAAATAAAAAAACAATGACTTTTATGTGGTGTATATTATAATAATTAAATAAATTTTATAAAAATAATATTATAAATATGGTAAATTTAAATTTGAAATAAAATCATCATTTAGTTGAAAAATTCTAATTTTATTGTTATGATAGATTTTTTAAACATATAAAAAATTACTTATGGTATCATTTAATTATCAAATCATTATAATACACATTAATAATAGTTAAAATTAAATTTTAAGCAAATAAAGTTTCTTTTATGTCATTATATTTATTATAAAAATGAAAAAAATATATATGTTTTTATAAAAATACAAACACTTATTTTAAAATTTTTAAAACATTTATTTACTTGTATTATGATATAAATATGTAATATTTTATTTTTATAAGAAACCTAAATGTTATCTTAAACTTACATAGGTGAATATACTATCATTATAGTCAATTTACTATTTATATTAGTCAGATCACTATTCAAATAGCCAAGTTACTATTCCGACAATCAAATTACTAGTCCAATGGTCGATTTGTAATAGTTATATGGGGTCCCCACTTTTTATAAATAACTCTCATTTCATTAATTCACTTATATTTTATCTCAATGTTATATGTAATTTCATTTTAACAATTTATATTTCATTACTATTATTTTTCTTCATTTCTACAGTGTTATCAATGAGTGTGATTATTCTGGGGGATCGAGAAGATGTAAATTTTCCTATTTTTATTGTGTTATTTTATATTTATTTTTACATTGTAATAAATTTAATTATTATGGCCATATATTTTATTGAAATGTAATTTTAAAATTATTATAATAATTTTTTTGTTTCATCATGTTGTTTGTGTTTATTCTATAATTTTATATTACTAAATGTAATACAATTATATTTTTATAAGGGAAATTATAATGATAAAATTCATCATCATTATAGATAAAAACTCCCATGTATCCATTATTCATTGATTAAATCCTTCATTGTACACATTATTATTGGGATTAATCTTCTATGTACCCTTTAGCATGGGGTAAATCCTCTAGTGTACCTTTTGAATTGGGAAATATATTCATGTTTATCCTTTGGTTTACCATTATGATATCACAAGTAATACAATTAAACCAATATATTGGGGGGGGGGGGGTGAGGTAGGAACAAACCCCTCAACACCCATACATATGTGTGAGACTTATAATCAATCATTAACATATCTTAAAAACCCATTGAAAATGAACGAGTTTCATAAACATTCCAAAAATATCACATAACATAAAATTAAAATATAATAAGATATCAAAAAGTATCATCTTAAAAAATTAATAATATCATAATAAAATATATATTATGTTGAAAAGTAACATGATGATAGATAAACTTTAGAGGGAAAGTATAAGGTAAAATAAAAAACATTCCAAAAAACCATTGAGACATTATTAAAAAAGATGATATACAAATTACTTTGAAAACATTTTTGAGATGAGAAAGAGAATAAATTATGAAAAATTATTATAAATAATTCCCAAAAAATATCCATGAAAATATATAACATGTATAAAAAAAATCAGTAGAATTTGAAACTTTTGATTTTGGAAGGATGAAACCCCCCCCCCTTTAATTTTGTTTAAAATACAATTATTTGAAAACCTACATCATAAAATTATTATTACAATTTAATTTAAAATGGGGTAAATATAATTATTATAATTATATAAAATAATATATATTATCTATCTAAAAAATATAGTATAAAATTTGAGGGAATTTAAAATATTAATATTGGGGAAAATATATTAAAAGAGATGTTTTTTTAAGAAAAATTTAATTTTCACTAAAAAAATATATTCATAAAGAAATTAAAATTTTGTTTAAAAAAAGTTTACCATTAAAATAAACTGAAAATATATCATAACATCATGAATTGCTAGAATACACCAATATTAAAATATAACGTTCAAAGTAAAGTGATTTTTCACAATAAAAATATTTGAGACATGAAAATCACTTACAACCTTCATAGCATTTCAATAAAAAACCAATGAGAGGTATGAAATAAAAGATAAAAATAAAAATAATAAAAAATAATATATTTATCATATAAAATGAAAATGGGGTAGTATTTACAATATTTGAAATAAAACATTCCATTTGACAAAAACACATCTTAAGGGATTCAAATTTGAGACAAAAAACACCGTATAACATGATGATTTTTTTGAATTATTTAAATATAAAGATTTTAAATTCGTATTTAATTAAGATGAAAATTTGTATTTAATTATTAAATAACTCATATAGTTAAAATATAGAACACGTAAATGTAATTAAGTTGATAATATTAAATAACTCTAAAGAAGATGAATTTTTAGACTGACATTTTTACCTTGTATTCCTGCTTACTGAACTGTGTTCAAACCTACTATATAATGAAAATAAATATATTAATTACTTTTAAATACCCTCAATATAAATATAATATCTTTTTTATAATTATTTTATAACTATATATTAACTGATTATAGTTTTTTACTATCGGATGTTAATACTTTTGATTTTATATTTAAAATTTAATAAATATATGTTAGATTCCCACTAAGTGGGTTTAGGTTCATAATTCCTAGATAATTCTAGATAGAAAAATATTTATTTTTAAAATTATTAGTAATGTACCATTTTTATTTGGTGAAATACATGAATGAAACTTCTGAAAAATGAAAACACTATGAAGTAGTTCTTGATGTGCTTAATGATCGAAAGATGATATATTAAAAAATATTTAAAATATTAAAAACACATTTATAGAATAATTAAAACATATTAAATATATCATTAATATGGGATACTATAATTATATTAATACCTATAATAATATATGACATAATTGTTATAACACCATTTACGTAGTTGGTTAAGTGGACCGAAGTGACAATGTGTTATAATAATGTAATGAGTAAGGGGATGTATTTAGATGATGATAATTTGATATATAAAAAAGAATAAAAATTTTCTAAGAATAAAAATATCCTCATTAAACCCATTATAATAACTATCAATGATGATTAATGATTACAATGTGAATTTCGTTGTACATGATGTAGGTATTTTACACGTATGCCCGAATGGTGCTTTGATTTTTCTTGTTAGATGGTATAATTGAAACTAAAATGATAATACCCTTAATATAATAACCAAATAGTATATAAATTATACTAATATCATTATATTAGTGTGTACAGAATAAATTATAAATAGTGGATAATACTCATGTCAGGCACTTGAATGTTCTGTGGAATTATCTTTTGAAATAAAGGAATTATGCAAAATAATGGTGAACAAAATCTATTCAAAGAGGCATTGTGTTATAATATTATTAATTTCTAATATTTTTAGGATATAATTATAAGAATATGTGTTATTTAATTTATTTTAGTGTTACTCATTTATATGTGAAGGGGAGGGTCGTTTTGGAAGTAACCATTATATTTTCAAAAATTTAATGTTACTATTCAAAGGTAAACAGATATAAAATATAAGAATATAGTGATTATGTGTTTTTGGGACTATATTATAACCATCCACTCACTTTGATAAATCCAATAGTTTTTAAAAAAATTCCTTTAACTCTTTATCTTTAACCCTAATTTACTATTAGCTTGGTAATTAATTTTTAACCATATTAATTAATATTAATGAAAAAATTAGGATTGTAAATTTTACCTAATTTTTACCATGTGATTTAAAATTTATATATAATTTTACAAAATATGATTGTTTAGGGTTTTATATATTAATTTTAATATAAGAAACAAATTACGCATAATTTCATTTTAGAAAAGGGCTTTATTATGTTTAAAACTTTTGGTACAAGAGTATATTATCATATATATATATATTGATTTTAATGAAATAAATTAGTTTATTAAAAACGAATATAAAGGTAAGAAGATTTAAAATCATTCTAGAACCTTATTTTCCATCAAAAAACATAATTATAAAAAAATATCGAATACTATTTTTATTTAAGTAACATTTTAATTTAGCACGAATAATGTTAGATATAGGATTTATATGTTTTTAGAATATTTTAAAATGTATAATTTTATCACATAAATAATTTTTTCATTAAATATTTTTTACTCATCTAGTATATTCTTACATAATGATAAAATCATAAAAATATAATTCTTTTAAACATCATATTTTATGAATATAATATACTTTTAAAAAAAATTAATACTAAGAAACATTTTATTTTCTAAATAAATAATTTTTTTTTTCTAATTCAGATTCTAAAATTTATAAATTTTGTTTTTAAATGAAAATAAAAAATATAAATAAAAACTGATTTTATTAAAACATGACATTTCTAAACATTATGCGATAATAATATTATTTAATATCAATTTAAAATTGAAAATATGTTAATATATTAGTTCATATAGAATAATATTTTAAAATTTATAAATTTAATCTATTAGGATAAAATATTCAATACATAAGAGAATAGTTGTTTGAAAAATATATATATTTCATTTATACTGAATATGTCTTAACAAGAACCATTTAAATTAATTATTTATATTCTAAAAAATAATTTGACTACTGTATTGATATTAAATTCCTTATTTTAATTTTATATATGCATCATATCATATTGAAATAATAATATTAGTATTTATATGTAATGAATATATATTTATAATATTTTAATATCTTTTTTTATTTCATTGTGTGGTATATTATTATAAATTTAATACATAATAATGGATGCATTTAGTATATATATTGGAAATATGAGAAATTATAACATTTTCAATGACCATATTTGCAATGAAAATATTTAAAATAGCCGTATTTCGTTCTTATATTTATTTTATAACTAAATAATTCATTAATTCCACTTTCACTTTGCAAGGAATAGTTGTAATTTTATATTTTATATTTTTCAAAATTAATTCATTTAACACATTGATCTTTCTCATTATAGGTTTTGGATGGCTATTGGTAATCCTTATGGTTAAAGATGATTCAGGGTATTTCCTAGTCATGATGAATTTATTGTTTTCAATCTATTGTACCTTATTTATTTATTCAATTTTACTGGATGCATTTTATACATGGTGAGTAGTAATCCATAGTATAAAATACCATGTGTTATCTGAATTTATTTTATTATTACACTTATAAATAAATAATTTGTTTTTATGTTTATTTATATCTTTTTGGATTTATTTCTTACAAAAATTAATTAATTTAAAAAAATAGAATAAATATATTGTATAATTATAAAACAATTGATATTAAAATAAATATGCATTTTAAAAACCTGGGGTGTTACAACCTCCCATCTAAATAAATTGTTCCATTGTCATTTTAATATTGTATACCAATATAAATAGATAAATCAATCTAATTTATGGAGATGACTCCAAATATAATGTCAAGAGAGATTAAACTTGGTAAATAAATCTATATCCTTAAAATAGTCTTATTCCTAATATTGTGTTTTATCTAGATATTTTATCCAAGAGACTACCATTATTAGATATCAAGACCCACATTATATAATTTTTTATGAAGGGTGTTTATTATCATCCTCTTATTGATACAGTATCATAGTTTAATATGAAATTGGTTTACCTTACCCAAGATAATTGTTCCTAAATGTAGAGGGAACCAATCCATTACTAATATCACATTAAATTTATCTAAAGGAAGGGTAACAATATTTCTACAAGGCATATTTATATAACCAACAACATGGAATACAATAATTATACTGATAAAAGATTTTTTTAAATCTAATAATCATGTTGTGATTTAATGATCTTATAAAACTTCATTGATTTTATATTATTCTTAGGATGAAGTTCAAAATATAAATATAAAACATCAGATTGGAGGGTAGGTGTACCTTAAAAATTTGTATTCACATTGTGATTAGTGCATGAATAAGACATCAATTTCCCTCTTATTCATTGAGGTTAATGATGCTCATAACTTGGGTTAGTCCTTGGATTAGTGCACTTAATTGGATAATTTCCATGTTTACTGCCAATAATTAATTGAATTATTAATCATACCTTAGGATGAAATCTGTTTATTTCAATTTTGTTAATCAAATTATTCAATTTTCCTTAATAGTTTAATTCTTGATGATTTCATCTTACAAAAGTAAATCATCTTCTATTTATCTGAGGAAACTACTATAATGTCTCTTTCAACATTTTTTACATATAAATAATTAATCCTTTTTCCTTCATCATCTTCATCTTTTGAAATTTTATGAGACTCTATTCTTTTCTTCATTACTATGTTTGAGACTTTAACTATGTTCACATTGTAAATCATATTTTTTATAGCTATTGTTTCATAATCCCAAGGTTTCTCACTCTATATATCATTCCAATGGGTTTTAAATTTAGGTATTGTCCACATTTTCCCCCATAACCATAGTTCCTCTTACTTCCATCCATTACTAAACCAAAATTTTTGACATGAGTGAAAAAATATTAAAAATATAGGGAAAATTACATAAAATGGATTCAACATTAAAATATATTTTTCACCATATCACAATGGATAATAGTTCATTTATTTGAAATTATATCAATCATAGTTTAACACATATTACTTTAAGTTGGTATATCCTATTCTTCACAACCAAATAACTCAATTTAAATAAGAAACCAATCCTTAAAAGAGGTTTGTAAAGATCACATGGTCAACCAAATAATATTTTCTGAGGGTTTATTTCCATGTGTGTAGTCTTGGGTCCACTCAGAGTGATGTAGAGTTAAGATCATCATAATTCTAATCCATCCTTTTTAGGGTTATTTTCAGTAGGCATGTCTATTCCACAATTACATAAACTTTAAAGTATCCAGATAGAGATGTATTACTTGGAATAAAACTAACTCAAGACTTTACCAGTATTTCAGGATATCATTCATTATAAAATTTCAAGATCTAAGTACTTATTTTAAACATTAAATATTTTTTATACTAATAGACTAAATGATGTGGACACCTTTTTTACTTTCCCACTCACCTCCATTTTCCCTTGAACCCAAGGCACTATTTTCAAAATATTAGGCTCTCTACTCTCGTTCAGTCTCAACCCTTATATGACTATACATCAGTTTGATCCCATGATTACCAACTTATTGACATAATAATTAAGGGATTTGGAATTTTTCCATCATTTGTACTTGGGATGTGATAGATAAGGGATCTTCTCAAGATTTAAATTGGTGTAATTATACTGAAATAATGAACATTGTCATCGGAACATCGTTGAGCCAAATTTAGGTGGTCCTTATCATTAGAACATGTTTTTATGGGCTTATAGAAGGATTATTTGTTGTGGGTGTGTATCCCAATTACACCTATTATTGATGTTTTATTGTATTTATTGTGTTTCATTATGTGTATTTCATGATACCTATGCTTAAAGTTTGATTTCATGTGTTTTGTGTGTGTAGATCATTTGACCAATGCTCTATGATTTCTTGTATGTGGTCTACGATGGTTATAAATCTTTCTTAATATGAAATTATATCGATAGTCCATCTCATATCTAGATATTTCATGAGTTTTCTTCTATAGTTAATTGTTTAGGTTGGCCTATATGGGATATTTCCTAGAGAGGGGTGTGTTAGACATCAGTTGGAATGTATTTGGGTTATCCCATCTAGTGGGATGTATCAAAAATGATTTTGGTCTACCCTATTAAGGGAAAATTTGTTAGGTGGCTAGTTGAAATTCCTTATAATATGGATCAAAATTAGGATGATCCAATCTCTAAGGACCTAATATATGTTTTTTTGTGTGGTTTACTTATTGTTTATCTGAACTATTTTTACTCTTATGGTATGCATTGACATATCCTATGCACTTATATTAAGGACCTATAGTGGTATCCTATTATGTTTCATTCTAACAACCTACTGAAGAATTCCAGCATTCTTATAAATTTTATAACAAGGGATTCGATGAAGTGAAAGGGCCTACAATGGTTGGTTGAGAGGATTTAGTAGGAGGATGTGGGTATTGTAGGATGTACTTCAGTGAGGATGTATACTTCTAGTTTTGTCTAGTTACTTTTATCTCATACATTGACCAACCACATATGGGGGTTATTTTCATTGTTTTAGGTTTTGTGAATAAAATTCAATTTATTTATTACATGGGATTCTTATTTATGTATATTTTTCTAATCCAATGATTATTCGTTTATTATTTATTATTGATTTTATTATTATTACATCCATTATATAATTTTATGTTTAAATAGTTCTATGAAAATAATCTCTCCATGGTGTCCATATTAGTCCACACCACAAGTTAGGGAACTCTTAAATGTGGGGAGGATTGTATGAGTCCTTTTGGCATTCCAACCTACACCCCATGATTCAATATTGGGTGTTATAAATTATTAATGGAGCACCAAGTTGACCAACTTGTTTCCTTTATTTTCGTCGATTTATGAAAGGGTAGACATGAGAAAGGATGGTTGGAACTTTGGAAAGGGAACCATGTCAATACCAAGCTGTTACTTGATATTATACATATTAGTTTCCCTAAATACATGATTGTATGTTCATTTTGATTGATATTACCCTGATCTGATTCACATTATGGATTCACAAAATGTGGGCTTATTGATTTTTGGGATTTTTTTGTGCATTCATACATCATGTATATGAATGTAGGATCACAATTAATATTCCCATTTCATACCTTAGATATATCCTAAATAATAAAAATTCATGTTTCAATTTATGATATTTGATTTTGGTGCATTATTACTTACATTATTTAATTTGAACCTTAGTATTATTTGATTGATTATATAAATATGATTTTGACTAACATGTAGGTAATAGAGGTTTTGGGTAAGGTCATGGGTAGTGCTTTGGGGGTTATACCATATTTTTTTTGGGTAACCACTTAGGTTAATATATATTGCAAAGCCTTATGTGTGAATGTGATTTATTATTTATTTACTCGGTTTATCTTTTGGATTTCACGATTGTTTGGTCTAGAATTTTTAGAAATTCCACCTTGTAGAATTCTCATGCCACCTGTTTTTTAGGAGGATGTTGTTGTGAATTCTCTCATGGAAGCTCTAATAACGCAATCTATTGAACTGATCCATCCGTTAATCTTTTAGATAGTAACTTTTTAGAGAGGATGTGCCCACCAAAATGGGCATATGATAGTCAACTATTCTCATGACTTCCAAATCCATCATCCCATATCCTTCTCGGTAACTAGAGGCCCATAGGATTTATAGGAATGGATGTGAGTCATTAAGAGGATATTCAATCTGGTGAAGGCCCTAAAGGGTCAAAATGTTAAGCTCATAAACCATTATCCTTTAAGGAACTTCCAGATAGTGGTTGGAAATTATGATTTGGACTGGTAGATGTAATGGGATAACATGAGTGACCATTATGGACCGCTTCTTTGAGGAGTTTTTCTCTAATGTGTTGATGGTAGACCATTCATAGAATTTAATTGAGCTCTAGTAGGGGTTAATTTTATTTTCTTCCAATTTAACATGATTCACTAAGTTAATTTAATTTTATACACTTTAAAATGGGAATGTGTCTTGGAAAAAATGAATATTCTAGATTAGTCAACATCTAGAATAGAATCTCTAGGTCAGGAACTTTGATCTGAAGACCGACCTTACAGTGATTCCTAATGATGTAATGATAGAGAAGGGCATCAGGGAAGATAGAGATGTAGGTATTATTTCACTTTCCAATGGATCAATTGGTTATTTCTATATCGTAGTTCTAGTTACATGTTTTATTGATAATAAAATAAATTTAGAGGTTGTATTTTAGGGTGGGGGCTGTAATTTAGAGAAGATTACAGGTCTAAATCCTTATATTGTATATGGCTCTACTAAATGATATTACTATTGGTGGAAAGATCAATATCTCAAAAACTGTCATGTGACTCTCAATAACTATCACTAATGTAGAATGAATTGTCATGAGAATTAGTTATGTGGTAAGGAATCATAGATTCATATAACAAAGGCATGAAATTTTGTTTGTGGAGTACATCAGTAGTAGGTGCCGACCCCACAAGGGTCACTGAATAAGGTGTTTCATTAGCCTCTATGGTATCATGGAGTGGTTATTGGTAGGGTATATGTGGCTGATCAGGCTATGGATGGTATTATAGAGATACCTTAAGTAATTTATGGTAATATCCCTATCCCTTATATACTATCTATTACTTTATTTAATACTGTTGAATCTTATTCATTATATATATCCTCAAGTGGTTACTATATAATATATAAATGTTATGTTTTCTTCGGAGTTTTTATCTATTGATACACCCTTGTGAAAGAAATTTGATCATAATTAAATTTATCATTAATTGTTTATCGATATTACTCGAATGGATAATGTGTGGATATTTACAATTATAGAGATTTCAGAATTCTATGGGATCCTTGGTATGGTCTAGTTAGCTAGATACTATGCACAGATCAATTTATATAAAAAACTAGTGAATTTTAAGTCACTGAAAGGGTATATGTTCATATTGATAAGGGAATGAGATGTCAAAGAAGGAAGGGAGGGACCATATCCCATTTAGTGAGAATAATTTTCAGCACATGTTCCCTAAATGATATTTATAGTGCATCATACAATGATTTTATCCTCTTTGTTCTCTTATGGTAGACATGTAGTAAGTTGTCTTTCTATAAGATTTATTAGGTTTACTACAGGACATGGGAGTTGAGTTTCAAATTGAGATCATTCTTAAAGTGATACCTATATAGTTTCCAAAATAACACATGAAACCAGCTGGGATGAAGGATCTAAAGGTATATCTTGATGATATAGAAGCTAAAGGCTTTATCATACTAATCACTTCTTCTTAAGGTGATTAGGTGTTGTTCTCTAAGAAGGAAGATGATATTATTTCAATTTCTATAGACTACTAGAATTAATAGCATATTATCTTCCAATAAGGTACATGATTTCAAGGTCTAATGGAATGATTGATCAGTTAAGGGGGCCTAATGGTTTTCAAATATTGATAGATGTTAATGATACTATCAACTTTGGTTTAGTGAGTAAGTCACACTAAAGAAGAATTTAATATTATGCCTAGGAAGTATGAGTATCTCCTTATTCCTATTGGATTGGAAAATGTTCCAAAAGTGTTAATGGTTCTCATGAAAAATATATTTTACAAATACGTGGACTTATTTATCATTCTATTCATTGATGGAATGTTAATAAATTAAAAGACATTTGAATTTCATTATAGATACCTTGAGAAAATATTGAATATACTTAGAGCATATCATCACTATGTAATGCTATATAAGATTAAATTTTGGATATAGGAGTTACACTTTCTTGGGAATGTGGTTTATCATGCAAGATAATATATTGATTCTAAGAGGTTAGAAGCCACAATGTCTTCGATATGACTAAAGAATGTGTTTCATATTTATATTTTTCTTAATTTGGATGGGTTTAATAAGAGGTTAATTAAATTATTTTATTACCTTAAATTTCATACTACTATACTTATCAATAGAGTGGTAATATTTGAATGGATAGGATATTGTAAAGAGGCCTTATTTGAGTTGAATAGAATGTAGATATCAAACTAGATTTTGATTCTTCCTGATTATGGAGTTGGGTGTATAATGTACTGAGATGCATCTGGTGTCATCTTTGAATATGTTTTGATAAATAGTGATAAGGTAGTTCCTTATGGGACACTTTAATTATGAACCCATGAGTGGAACTATAATTTCCCCAAACCCACACTCTTGGATCCGATACTGAAATAAAAAACATTACATTTCTGGCATTGATACTAATGAAGGTGACCCAGTTTTCTCCATCCAAAAAAATACAATATAAAAATAAATTATTTGATCTCCTATATTCTTATGGAACTTTTAGGTTATAGTTTTAGATAATTATGATAAAATCATAACTAAATAATACTAATAAATTTAAGATATTATCTTTCATACTATACAAAACTTTTCATATTTTGTATTTGGTCATCTATGTCATCCATATGAAACCCATATAGATGTAATTCATTCAACATAATTCCTGATAACCTGGAAGAACAGAAACATAATAATGGTGAGCTCATGTTCTATATAAGGGTAAACATAATAATTATTTATTTAATGTCATCAATGACTATAAGAAGTTTATAAGGGTATAATGACATAAGCAAAGTTCTTGATTACAACATAAAAATATTCACACCCATAAATATCTGGACCATCCATCATTAAAACATGAAATAAGGCATCAAAAAGGAAATATTTATCAAAATAAATAACCATGAGACTTGTGATATCAATCTTGATCATAAAAAAACATTATAAACCCATATAAAACATAATGAAATAATATTGGTATCTTAGAACAACACCATCATAAAACCCTTATGGAACTCTAAAAATTAGAATAACCATTCATCCAACTTCCAATATAACTCTATGGAGAACATAATTCTTACCCAACTTATTACATCACTATCAAGTCACACACCTTATATAAGAAATATCAGGACACCTGGTGATGTCTGGCCACACCCATCATATATAATGTTCAATATCTAAAACATTAATAAAGAATATAGATATTTAATTTTATCATTAAACTCATAAAATAACATTTGTTACATTTATAACTTGATTAAATTAAGAAAAATAACATTTTCCATTACAATATCTTTGAAATACGATTGATCTTTGTAAAAGAAATCGTTTTTATAATAGTCTCTTTGAAACATGATTGACCCTTGGAAAAGAAATTAGTCCCATAAAAATATATGTGGAACAATCATAATCCAAATAAATAAAGAAGGAGGATGGTATCATTAAAAAACATCCCTTTATATTATAATTAAAAATAATGGTAGTTGATGTTTAGGAATAGAAATACCATTAAAATACCATTAAATAAATTTTTTATAAAACTATCATTTTCATTTTTAAAATCACTATTAAAAACATAAAATTCAGAAAAATCAGGAAAATAATATTCTTTGAAAAAAAATCTAGGAAATAATTAAAGTAAGGTTCAAGTAAAATAGTGACCATGATGGTGGGATTTTTTTGTGTTTTATTGTCAAAAATAAACATTATTTCCAAAACATTTTTAAAATGGAGTCAAAAGTGACTCATCTAGAAAAAGTTTAGAAATTTACTTTCAAAAAATTATTAAGAAAGGTACAAGATCTTGTAAAATGGATTTTTAAAATCAATTTTTTATAAAATAAATTTTTTTAAACATTTTATACAACATGGATATGGAATGGAATGATACCCGTTCTAAAAAAATAAAATATTAGTGTCACTTAAAAATAACATTCTTGATGTTTCATTAATCTATAATGAAGGAAATATAAGTGAATCATGTTAACAAAATTTATAAATAGTAGATAATAAAGTTATTTTATTAATGAAAAAATAGTATATTATTTCCTCTTAAAGAACCATCAATCTAAATAATCCTAAAATGAAAGGAGATTGCAATATTAAGTCTTTTCCACATTAAAAATCATTTCAATCGTAATATCCATGAAAGAATAATTTTAAATGAAACAATAAATATCACAAACATAATGATTTTCAGGATATAACATGTAAAATGGGTATTAGACAAACCTTATAAAAAAATATAGGTGTGTATCATTACAATATGCCTTAATAATGGGAAATTGAGAGGAAGTCCCTTATAGATTTGGAAATATCTAGATAAAAACCCCATGAAGAGAGATAAAATCATATATATTTTTGAACCCTAATAATTTTCATTAAATTAATTATATATTTTATTCATTTATAGTATGTATAACACCCAATAAAAATAAATGGTGAATTTTGAACTTGTTTCACAGAAGTGAAAGGGAGATGAGAAAAAACCATTTCCTCAAATCTAGACATTACATGCGTCTACATAAAATAATATATAATAAGATTATATAAATTATTTTATTTCAAAAGAATAATTTCCATTTTTAACACCTTATAATTAAACTTTTTTTTTATTTTTCATAATGTCTTATTTTAATACTTAATCTATTAGGTCTGTTTCATGTGTTTTGTGGATGTTGAATTTATTATTTCAAAAATGATACTTTATTTTTACCATGGTCAAGGATTTAATTATTTAATAAATATAGAATATTAATAAAGTCATAATTATAATATTTATTCATAAATTATACTTTTAAAACTAATCATGAATGATAGTTATGAAAAATAATCTACATTACTATCATGGAGAGGGTAGGTCGTATTTACGCTTGGGTACCCTTTCAATTTTTCAATGATAATCATGGAAAGAAGTTATGTGTTATTTTATATTTTTATAATCACAATAATATGATAATTAACATATTATTTCATTAAATATACTTATATATATCATACTTTTTATCTGGTTATAAAAAAAATAATCACATCACTTCGTAGAGGTAGTAGTCCACACGTACACGAACGACGCTATCCTTATTTAGTGTAATAAATAAAATGATATATTATATTTACATAGTGATAAATTATATATAAATGTTATTATTATTTAATTTATATCAATTATATTCTCTAAAATTATCCATATTAAATTCCATGTTAAGTGTTAGTGAAAAAAGAATCACATTGATTTGTGAAGTAGTAGTCCTCATTACACACGAATGACATTAACATATCCCCCACATAATGAAAACAGAAAATTTATATGTGATATAACTACTTCATAATTATACATATGTTAAATATGTAATATATAAACTTTAAATCCCTCATTACAATAAGAAGTGAGAGGTGATGATGGAAAACGAAGGACATCGGTTCGTGAGGCGGTGGTTTGGAATACGCTCGAATAATGGTTTCATATATCATTTGATAGAAGAGAAGATGTATTTTGGTTATGTAATAAATATAATGAAATAAAATTATATATTAGATACTTTTATTATCATGTCAACATAGTTTCATGGTATTTTAATAAAATGGAAGATGAAATTAAAAAAATGCATAGTTAGAAATTTAACATCTTCTTAGACCACCTATTTAGGATTATAGCAAAAGTATTCATACAATGGATTTATAACTACAAAAAGTATTATATGATTTTGATATAAAATTCTTAAATTTATTTGGTCAGGTATTTTCCTAACCCAAATGGTTTTATGTAGTGAATAAGAGAGGATATGGGATAACCTTTTATAAGTGAGGTGAGTGACACACTTGTAATATTTGAAAACAAAAATGTGTACCCAGTTTTTCCCAAATACGAAAGGATCCAAAATGGATCATTGTATATAATTATAAATTATAAGTTCTAAATATTTCTATAAAATAGGTATTATATAATTTTAACATTATTATTTTAGTTTAATAGTCTATTAAACATGTTTTCACCTTAACCGTGGTAATTTATTTTTCTATTTTCACTATTCATTGTAGTCAAAAATTAATTTGACATTATTAGAAAATATAAATTATTATTTTTCCAAATATTTAATCCTTTTTACCAAATTAAATTTACATAATATGTAAACATATTTTAAAATTAAACCTGTAGAAGCAATGAAAAATGGCGTTTTATGAAGTGTATTTTCAAGGACTGGATGATTTTATATTGAATCCATGAATAATAATATTCTTTTTCAATTTAAATTAATATATATTGATTTATAATATATAAAATTTGTTGAAAACAATTATAATTATGTAATAACTTAATTAATGGATAAACATCTTGCATTTTAGAACATTTTTTTTCGAAAAATGTTGTTTTTAAACAAAAAAACATTTTCTAAAATATAATATTAATTTGATTAAAAAGAAAATAATGGGATTAAATATAATTAAATCATAATTATATTAAATTAAATTGTATTCAAAAAATAATGGGAATTTTTAAATATCTTAATTTATTGAAAATAAATGACATTTTTAAAAGAATCGTTATTTTTCACTACTCACTGAAAAATCATTATTTTTCCAAAAATCCCAAAATTTCAACAAATGTAAATTTTGATATTCCAATTTAAAAAGGAATTTAATTTTATCAAAGAAATTTTCGTAATGATAAAAAAATTAATTATATTATTTTTTCAAGGAAAAATTAAAATAATTTTTTTAAAAACTTATTTTTGAAGAAAAAATTGCTTAATTCCAAATTGATTGATCATTTAATAAAAAATTATCAATTTTTTATATTTAATAGGTCAAATATATATATATATATATCATAAATTTGATAATAATATTCATAAATACTAATTTAATAGTTTTGTTCTAATGGTTATATATATCGCCTGTCATTTAAGCTTGGTATTGCTTGTCGAATATGCTATCAAACATAGTTTTATTTTCTAAAATCTTGGGGTTTTAAATACTCCTCCATTTAATAAATTACATCCTAAATATTTTAACTTTATATCAATAATAAATTATTGGAAATTTTAAAATACCCTTTTTTGGAACGCCACATCATAAAAAGGTTTAATAAAACATCCTCTGGATAAGAGAGAAAATGACATATAGATGTCATGTAGAATAACACATACTATGAATCCAAATAGGATAACTTTAGTGGGAACTAAATATTTGGACATGTAAGAAAATAAAAATTCTCAGATAATTATATTGATTTAAAGATATCATTGATGATAATAAAGTGAATAATAAAGTGATGTTTACAACCACAAAACCATAAACCAAAGAGGTGTGACAATGGAAATTGATTTCATTGGAAATAATGATAATAGGAAAACATTTTTTAAATTATAGATCCTTTCACTAAATTTTAAGAATTATTTTCCATATATAATTAGAGAATAAAAAAATATAATTACTTTATGAGTATAATTTATCCTTTTACAAATTTCCATCACAATCTCATATTTTTCTTCAAATGATGAGTATTCAAGATGAATTATTGATGCCTGAAGCACTAAAATAAACTTTTGAAGACCAAATTACCATTAAAGAGATAAAAATGTATTCCTCCTATCTTTATTAATTCAAAAAAACCATGAAAATTCACAAATGGCATGATAACTCCCTAAATAGAATAAACCATCATATGATACCTTAATCATTACAATTGAGCTATAATACCCAAAGTTGAATCCAAATTATTACATAAACCTATATATAAAACAACCTTAATGACCTAAAATTTAAATATTTATTTAACCGAATTAGTTATATTATATCATTCTAATTACAATCCTTAAAATATGGTGATCTCCTTTTGAAATAACAATAATCACTTAGTCACAAATTCACTTTTTAATACTGTGATTATTTATATGATAAAATACATAATACCATAATATACGAAATAAGATAAACCCTAGTGGTTATCAATGCATTATAAACTATTTATGAAAAATATAAATGAATACTTTACATTAAACAGAAGAATTACATATACTTAAACACAATAAAATTTCTTCTAAGGTATCATTAATCACTTTAATATATCATCACTTAAAACATCAAAGGGGTGTCTAAAACATTGAAATTATGATTATATTTAGTCATATATACCAATGATGGTTTCCATAAATCTTAAGATAAAATCAAATTAAAGAATCATAATATCAAAATTTATCCAAACATTCTTTCTGATACCAACTATAATAACCCTAAACCTACACTCCTATATTCGGTGATGAAATTAAAAACATTACATTTCCAGATTTGATACTAATAATTGTGACCCAATTTTTTCATCCAAAAAATAAAATATAAAAAGGAAATATTGGATCATTAAAATTATAAAAGACCTTTTAGGTTTATAGTTTTAGATAATTTGGACAAATTCTCAAACAAATAGTACCCAAGAAATCAAAAGAGTATATTGACTACTATACCTAACTTTTAACATTCCATACTTGGTCATCAACATAATCCATATGAATCCCTTATAGATATAATCCATTAAAACTCATAATTGATAACATGGGGAAAAGGAAAAATAAGAAGGGTGAGCTCAAATTCTTATTAAGGGTAAACATAAGAATTAGTAATTTAATGTCATCAGTATGTATAAGATTTGTATAAGGGTAAGAAGACATAATAAAAGTTATTTATTACAATATAAGAATATTCATACTCAACAATAACTATATCATCATCCATTAAAACATGGAATAATGCCCTAACCAAGGAAAGAGTCATTAGAATCAATAATCAAGATCCATGTGATATCAATCTTGATCATAACAAATATTTTGAACACACAATAGACATAATGAAACCGTGTTGGTATATTGGAACATCATCATCATAGAACCCTTACAAAACCCATAAAATTGAAATAACCATACAATGAACTTCAAATATAATTCATCAGAGAACATAATAATTACACAAATCATTGGAGTTCTTTCTTGTTTCACCCATAATATAAGCTATATTGGGCTACCCTGATGCTATCTAATCACTCCCATCATAAGTAATTTCCAAGAACCACTACATGAATAAGGTAGATATATAATAAATTTTATCATGAAAATTTTATAAAAACTATTATTCATTTCAGAACTTGATTATATTGTAGAAAATAAAAAGTTATATAACAATATATTTGAAACATGATTAACTTGTGGAATGGAAATAGGTTCTCTAACAATATCTTTGAAATATGATTAACTCATGGAAATGAATCGGGTCCCATAACTATCTATTTGGTATAATAATAATTCATAAAAATAAATAATGAGGATGATACCATTAACAAATATCCATTTTTATCATAATTAAACAGAAGGGTTGTTGATATTGATCAACATAAATACTATTAAAAGATCATTAAATATACGTTTTAGGAAACTACACTTTTAATTTTTAAAATTCATTTTTAAAACTAAAAGACACAAAATATAATGAAATTAATTTTCTTTCAATAAAAACATGTAAACATATAATTTATGGTTTAATGAAAATATTTTCATAACAGTTGGAAAATACATTCGTGTTTTAAATGTTAAAAATAAACATTCTTTCAAAGAAATTTTGTAAAAGGGTGTCAAAAGTGACTCATTTGCAAAAAAAAATTTATGAAATTTACATTAAAAAATTTATAAAAAAAGGTAAAAGATCATGTAAAATTTCTTTTCAAACGAACTTATTTGTAGAAAGGGAAATTTTTTTAAAACATTTTATAATGTATGGATATGGAATGGAAAGACACCTGATCTAAAACAAAATACAAGATCAGTTCTACTTATAAATTATTTTCATGAGGTTTCTTTAATAAAAAAGGAATTAATGGATGTAAAACATGTTAAAAAAATTCATAACTTGTGGATAATAACTATATGATTTTCATGAAATGAAGATCATATTATTTCTTTAAAATAACCTTCAACGTAAATAATCCTTAAATGAAAGGTGATTATAACATTATGTTTTTTTTGCATTAGTAATCTATTCAATCATATGAACCATGAAAGAATAATTTCTAATGAATCATTAAATATCATGAACACAAGTATTTTAATTATATTACATGTAAAATGGGTAGTATATGAACCTCATAAAACAAGATATGTTTATAACATTACAATATTCCTCGATAAAGGGAAATTGAGATGAAGTCCCTTACATATTTAATAATCTACAGACTATAACCCCATGAAAAGATAGAACATCATATGTGCTTGTTAATAAAAATAATTTTCTTTAAAATATTAATAAAATAAATTCTTAGGTAGTATATAGTCCTCATGATAAAAATAAGATGTGAATATAGAATATGTCACATAGAAGTAAAAAGAAGATAAGAAAAACCCCTTACCATGTGTCCAAAATTTCCAAACATATCCTAAAAATCATATATAATAATTTTATATAAATTATTTTGTTTCTTAAAAACCTTTTATAGGTATTTTAGTTCTATATAATTACATATTTTAATACATAATCAGTTAATTTCACATCAGGTGTTTTGAGGATGTTAGGTTATTATTTCAAAACAGCTTCAACATTTTGACTATGGTCAAAGAGTTGAATATTAAAACATCAATAAAATAATAATAATTAAATAATTTCCATATTTATTTACCAATTATACTTTTAAAACCAATCATTTTATATGTTCATGTAAAATGAATTACGTTATGATCAATGAGACGGTATGCCGTAGTAACAATAAGTGAAATTTCCATTTTTTAATAATATTAATGGAAAGAAGGTTTGAATTATTTCACCTTTACATAATTATAATAACATAATAAATACCATATTATTTAATTAAACATACTCATATATATTATTCATGTGATATGGCGGTGAAAACATAACAACATAGCATTCTGGTGGTGGTAGTCCACAGGTGCAGAATGATGATATCATTTTTCAGTGTAAGAAAAAAAAAGTTATATTATTTGTTAAATAATGTTAAATATTTAATTAATATAATTATGTTCTCATTTATATCACATATATTATCTAAAATTATCCATATTAACTTCCATGTAAAGAGTTAGTGTAAAACAAATCACATCGCTCCATGAGGCGGTAGTTCACCGTACATAAGAGTATCATTATCATATCAACAAAAGAATTAAATTTTAAAAAATATTATATGTATTATAATAAATCTTAAATATATAAACATTATTTACATCATTAAAATAGGATGTGAGATCTGATTATGGAAAACTATTGGCATTGGTTTGCGAGGCAGTAGTCCAATATAAAAATGAATAATGATTTTATATCATATTTGATGAAATAGGAGATGGAGTTTTTATTCCATTAATATAATATAATATCAGATTACAATATATACTAGTGTTATAATATTAAAATATTTTTATAATATTTTAAGTATGATGAAGAATAAATTAATCAAAAATGCATAATTAATAATGTTTCCTCTTCTCAGACCACCTCTTTAGGACTATACCTAAAGTATTCCTAGAATGTATTTCTGACCAAAGTGAGGATTATAGGATAATGGTAGGTATTTTTTTAATTTATTTTGTCAGGTATTGGATGAAAAAAATGATTTAATGTGTTAATAATAGAGGATATGAGATGACCTTTTATAAGGGTGGTGAGTGGCACCCTTGTAATTTTTGAAAAAAAATGTTTACCCATGTTTTTCAAATGAAAAAGGCTCCAAAATGGATCCTTATTGAGACTTAGAAGTTATAAGGTATAAATATGGCCTTAAAATGGATTTAGACATGTTTTTAGATCATTTACACTTATCTTATTAGTTTAACCCCCATTAAACCCATCTTCACCATAACAATGAAGATTTATTTTTACAATTTTCACTATTCATTTTGGTAAAAAATTATGTTGACCTTATTAGATAATATTAAAAAATATTATTTGAAATAGTTTATACATTTTAAAAAATTAAACTCAAAGAAGTTTCAAAATTTAGTTTAATATTAAACCCATAGACGTGATGAATGAACATGTTTTCAAGAAGTGTATTTTTCAAGGAATAAATGATTTTATTTTGACTATATTACTAATAATAATTATTTTATAAATTTAAATTAATATTTATTTATTTATTATCTATAAATTTAATTTAAAACATTTCTCCTTATGAACTATATTAATTAATGTATAATAATTACACATTTTAAAACAGTTTTTAAAAAAATACGGGTTTTAAACTAAAACACAAACTATTACAAAAATATAATATGATTTTGATTAAAAAAATTTATTTGATTAAAAATAACTAAATAATACATATATTACTTTAAATCATATTAATAATATTATCTGAATTTTAAATATCTTAATTTTTTGAAAAAAAATGACATTTTTACAAAAAATTATATTTTTAATTATTCACTGAAAAATAAATATTTCATTTAAAATCCAAAAATTTCACCCAAAGAAAAAAAATTATGGAGATTTAATAAAATTATTTATTTTTATCAAATACATTTATTAAAATTTACAAAATAAAATTGATACATTTTTTCATGAAAAGCAATAAAAATCAATTTTGAGGAAAACATATTTTTGAAGAATAAAATTACTTAAAAAATGATTGTTTATTTAAAAAAAATTATTAGTAATTTTTATTTAGTATTAAATATATATTTATCATAAATTACTTCATACTATGAATACACTCAAATTCAATGACTAGGTTATAATAGTTATATATATATATATAAATATATATATCGTGAGCTATTTAAGCATGGTTTTGCATATCGAATAAGCTATAAAACATAGTTTTCTTTTATAATATATTCTAATATTATTATAATTACCCTACTCATTAATTATAATAGCTAAATGTTTTCCATTAATTGAAATTCTGGACACACTAACTCTTGTGGTGAAATTGTTTTTATATATAAGGACCATATGAGTCTACGATATATTTTCTCCAAGTAAGACCTAAATATTTATTAGGGGTATTGAGTATAATACTTACATATTTTTTAATTTGACATATATTATGCTCCCAATAAAGGGAATTTAATTAAAAACACACTAATAATTAAAAAGTAGGATTTTAGAGAGTGAACATCATATGCAAGTTGGAAACAAATGGTTTTGTTGGAATACTAGAAGGTGTGCATAATTATGGACTAAAGGGTAGTAAATTGTGCACCCTTAAGAAGAAATTCCCCATTTATAGAATGATTGTAAGCCCTTAAGTCTTCTGATCTAGTTTCATTATGATACAAAATAGTTCGGCAACAAAACATTCTATTCCCAAATGTAACATAGGAAGATATGGTGAGATTCCAGTTCGTAGAATGGGGATGGTTCCTTATTCTATAATGAAAGTACTAATGAAAAACTCTCTTGATTCATAGTTGGAAAAACACCAAAGATCAAAAAAAATCAATGAAAATGATAGACAATAATTCTGGTGGACCAGTATGAATATAGACACTATAGGCATTATATCCCATTCTTTGGCATGTCATAGGATCAATTTTAAGAATTAGAGACCTGTAGGGTTGATCCAAACACTTCCATTTTTGACATGGAAGTTTTATGATGTAACAAAGGAATTCATGAATAGTAATTCCAAGACCCCAAGAGGTCGATATAGTTTGTGTGTGCTAGTGGATACTAAGACCAAAATGGATTATTCATTTCAGATATGGGAGAATAACATAGTGGATGTGTAGGTAAGATCTATGTTTGAGAGATTATATACTTTAATGGAGTTCCTAGAAGTGTGTTATCTTATAGAGACAATCATTTAACATTTTATTTATGGTAAGGACTTCAAAAGGAATTGGGGACTCTTTTAAATCTAAGTACATATTTTATTTCTTAGATTGAAATAAAATCAAGGAGACTGATCTAAAAATTAGAGTATATGATTTGGGAGTTAATTTTCTATTTTGAAAGATCATGGTACAATCATATGGATATGATTGAGTTAACCTACACTATTAGTTTTTAATGATCAATTTAGATGAAACTGTTTGAGTATCACTCTTTACGACCATTTCCTTCCCCACAATGCTAGAATGAGGTTGAAAAATATTAAAGTGTTGGGCCTAGTATGGTTGAAATTCCCAGATCAGTGTGAATCACTAAGAGGGGAAGGGGGTGAATCAGTAATCCCTTTAAATCTTTTTACTAATTGGTTCATTTCAATTAAACCTTTATGTCTTGTTAATTAATTGATCTACTCTTCTTGTGTCTCTCAACCTTACCTTGAATGGTGTAGTAAATGTAACGGCACTGAACCCAATGATTTACAAGGTTTGGTTCAAAGGCCTACTCCTTGTTGGGTTGGTTATTCTTCCAACATAGATTCTCCACTATAATAAGATTAGTAATTACAATGGTTGATAAAGAGTCACATTGTATCTCTCTTGAGTCCCATAGGAGGTTTTTTTTAATTCTTCCCAAAAAGTTACCATAGTCCCACTGGCATACTTACAAGTCCCACTAAAGACTTATTCCTCCTGAATTTTACAAGAGATGATTCTTGATTTAGTATGGATGAATCTTCTGATCTTCCCTAGTGAGCATTCTGAATCACACATTCTCATGAATCTCTTCAATAATCTTGAACAACCTTTGGTACATTCTGTTGGCCTTGTTCAATAAATATGATCAAATTTCTAACAAGTCCTCGATCTCAACAAAGCTCAGGCAATTATTTCTACTTCTAGTGAAGACCTATACTCACTAGTATTTGTGCCAATGGTCTAACAACATATTCAAGAATATTAATATGCAAGAATTATCTTTCATAATATCATCACTGTCTCTCTTCTTGTATTGTCAAACACTGTCAACTCAGATAAAATATCTTCTTTAACTCTATATGGATTCAGTCTCAATTCTAATTCACTTCATGCATGGATTGCATGACCTTCAATACATCTTGACTTGGGTTTCTCAAATACTTATCACATTTTTATGTTATTATGCATGATTTCATGCATTCATATTATCTCTCTTGTAAACCTAAACACACACAATTTACTTAAATCAATATTTTTAGGTTCAATGTGTGGAGTTCATGATTTTTCACATGTTCTATCAATTCAATTCCTTCTCCCTTATGTGTGCATGGACATGCCTGAATGCATGATATCTTCCCTTTCTTCTTGCACACACATCGTCCTATTATTTTACTCACTTAATAACACACTATCATTATTTCCTTGGGTTCTTTTCACACACACACACACACACACACTTATTATCTTGTTTAGGTTCAATATAAGTTTGTGTTTCTTCAAACCCGAATGGGTATGATCATGTGAGTTTTCATCTTTCATTCTTCCTCATTATTCTTCACATGTTCATAGAAACACACACACACATTTTATTTTATGTTCTTTTCATGAACATGAACTCATCCATGCATTCACCCTACCTTTTCATCTTCTTTCACACACAATCTGAATGGTTATAAAAGGGGTTTTCATGGGTAACACATATAAAAAGTATATGCCAATTTGTACTACCCTCCACTTACATCACCTCAAGAGGGTAGTGTATGTGTCCTATATGAAACTCGAAAAACCTTGTATTCATCTTCTTATCTCAAGGAGTGCATGGGATCTTCTATTTCATATATGCGGTTCTTGTGGATCTCTTTCAAAGATCCAAGAAGGTTCTTGGTTTTGTCATTGCAACCAAACAACGAGGGTGTGTAGGCACCGATTGTGTGTCTGCAAAACCTTCTTCACAAAATAGAGGTGAGGGTTTGGGAAACCTATAACATGTTCATGATTTTTCCTTCGCAACAAGGATGCAGATCTCCTCTTTCTTAAACCAAGGGGTTCACATTTCTTTTTTTTCACGAACCCAGAATGGTGCATGAATCTCCTCCACATAAGGTGTGAGTGAGAATTATTTTTCATGAGACCCTTTGAGAGTGTGTAGCACTTTTCAAAGAACTATATTAACTTTTTATTTTTTGCGTAGCAAGGCTACACAGAAACCACTTTCTACAATTCTCTACTTCTCGGAGATACAAGATATTTTTCTAAGAATCAAAACAACTTTTCTCATCTCGGTCTCCTCCTTTTATAGGAAATGTTGACTCCTCCTTCTACATTAAAAATCCACGAGATATGCTGCATAGATCAGGTTTTGAATGGTAGAGATCAACATATTTGAATATGTTCAAAAAAGCATAAAGATTTCCACATATCCTGGCTCGTTTCTGTTAACCGTAGACTCCTTATTTCTTAGTGAAATCCTTAGGTGCATACATTTTTAAACGCATGAAAATAATCTTCTGAACATGTCGATCATCCTGACATGGAGTCGCAACTTTTTTTTTCCTTTTCCATCATTTGAGTTTCTCTATTTCTATGAATGATTAAAAATTAAATTTCATGCATGTTTTCATTACATCTTAATGCTCACATTGTGATTCAAATAAGATTATATGATGGATGTAGTGGTGAGATCATTGTTTGGCTGGAGTACTAGTTCTCAGGTGCAGCAGGGGTGGCCGGAGGTTGGTGAAAACATCAGTGGTGGATCAGACATCCCATCACTAAACAACACAAGACACAATACGATGTGTGGTGGAAATTAGATCCCGGAATACGGATGTGTCGTGTGGACAAGATGTCATGCAAGATTTGATGGACCACTCAGATGGATTCTGCGTTTTTAAAATCCATCTCACATTTAAGCACGCTACAGATCTCTCATGGTTTATCAATCAAGCCTTAACAACATCGACTCAAAATTATCTTCCCCCCTCTCCCGGTGCCTCCCAACACTAGTGTTATACATGCGTGCTTCTTCACCAACCTTTGCTCCTTCAGGTGTGCTCCAAGCACCCACTATACACTCACCGTAGGGTTCAACCCCATGTGATCACTTACAAGCTTATACATGGCCCGCATGTGCCTCTTGCGAGCTGGCTTCAAGGCCTCCCCTTTGGGTGTGGAAGACCCTCGGGTCCCACATATTCTTTGGGTGAGGGCTTGAGTTGGCCTGCATGGTTGACCAAATTTTTTGACAGAGGGATAGAGTAAACTTTGTTAAAAAACAAAGTATACCAAATATAATATGCCACATCCAATTACAAAACCCTTCCTCCTTTATTCATTCATATTAAAACATCATCCTTCTTTTCTTTATGGAATAACAAATCAATCTACTTCAATATTACTCCTTTGATTCAATAATAGATGATTCATAGAACATTTCATCATTCACCATGAATTAAATCATAATTCATGGTCTTCAATGTTGTAATGAGTGATGTGTTCTCTTTAAAACACATGTATTCTTCTTTAAAGAACAACCCTATCAATCGTCTGATTTAGTTTACAAACTTCATCTAATTAGAACCCATTGGATGTATCTTGCAATTTCATCATGCAATAAAGTATTGAATGGGGTTCTTGAAATGGTTTCACAATGTTTCATTCTTTGAAAAATGATTTGTAATGTAAGATCTGTTCTACAATCATATGATATAATGTAGAGAATATCCAAGCATGACATCAAATGTCTTTTTATACTGATTATCCAAGGGAAAAAACTTTGGAACAACTTATCCTCTTCAATAATCATCATTACTTCATCACTACCTTTCCATACACATATTGACATTTTATTAACAACAAATGCAAAAAATATGCTCCACAATCTCCCCCTTTGTATTGTGTTTCCAACATCTCTTAGGAACACTTTTATAATGGTCAATATGTGTGACAATTTTTTCTCTCCCTTACTGGAAGCCAAATGCAAAGGTGTTGTGGGATCGGAAAAAAATTACCTCATCCCTTGGAAGAATGTCTTCTTGAATATTTTTTGAGAGGGATGATATCACATGGTTCACTTAGAAAAGTGCCTTTATTTAATCAAATATAAATCTACTGGGGATTGCTCGGTGTAGAAAACAATAGAGATATTTCCAAGGTATTCAATACTATCCATATAAAACCATACATATGAAATCATGCTCAAAATGTTTCAATTCTTAACCAAGGGGTTGCAAATAATCAGATTTATCCATGAAATGCTAAATCCTTAAAATACATCACCAAACATATTAAAAAGTTCAATTGAAAATATAAATATCCCCCTTTCATCCCATATCTTAATCAATAAATATATCCCCCTTAATAAAAATGATAAATAAAATTATGAATAAAGGATGAAAGTGTGATTGGAATACCTTAGGTTTCACCTTCTTAAAATGATTGAATTTTAGTTTTTTTTCATGACGTAATCCCTATCATCATATAATTCATATTTTATCTCCCTCAAGGGGTGGAATTACTTTGATTTAACCTAGTAAACAACATTATTAGATAAAATTCAAGATATTCATATTGATAATCTTAAAATGTGGAACACTACATGTAATTACCAAATCATGAATTATGAGTCCAACTAGTTGTTATCCACTTTGTTTATCCAATTTTTCTATTGTGAATGACCTTCACCTTTAATTACCTGAAATATAACAACATGTATATAACGTGAAAAATATAAAGGAATAAGATGGAACAGTTCTGAGCTTCTTAATAGAAGCACTACAACAGAGAATTTTTTCTTAACCCAAGAACTCATTTCCTTGTAGCCCTAAAGTGTCGGGTACTCTTCATGGTGGTATTTAATATCATTTGAAATTTTTTGATCTTTCATTGTCAGTATGGACCCTTTACATCCATTCACCTTTAACTTGTGTGTATTGTTTGTCCTTACTTCTTCCAATAGTGAAATAGCTTCCACTGGTGCATGTTTTTCATTTTTCAATATCTACATTTGACCTTGTAAAATAGTTAGAAATTTTTTTTCATGATGTCCATCCATCTTTCACGTTGCACACAGTAGTTGTGAGACACGTGGGTTGTCATATTCTGACAACCTCTCATGAAATTAGAATTCATCTTCATGTAGAATGACATATTTCCCCTTTCCCTTTACTTTAGCAAGTAATTTATCTTTAGATTTTTGTCATTATCTAGAAATTTACAATTGATTAGGCTAGATAACTAAACACTTATTAATTATTTATGATTTAGAGTTTCCATATGGCTTCTTCATAGTGTTCATGTTACCTTTGTTAGGAAACTTATTAAGATTATCTTCAGGAATGTCTTTAGTCAATCCAATATTCTTTTAGATTGATTCTCATTTTATTTTAATCTTTATTCCATTCATTTCCATGGAATGTTTGTAGTGAACCATGGTAAGAACTTTATTACAATTGTAGAAGCATATATCCTTGGTTGAAATGACATTATTGGAATCCATCTTGAACTCCTTCTTATGAATATTTTCTTTCACTATTGTCTTGGCTTCAGTGTTTTGCATATTCCCAATGGAAGACTTTTCAACCATTTTTCATTTTTTTTCTTCTTTTGTTGTGGTCTATGATTCTTATCAATATATGCATGAGGCATGGTATGAATAAAGTTGCACTTATCATAAATGTGACCACTTCTTTTGCAATTATCATATAATTATTCAAGATTTTAAAATTTGTTCTTGATAGATAGATTCTTATTCATCTATGTTTTCTGTCATTGATTTTCAAGATGCTTCATTTATTCCCATCTAATTTCCCTGAATCTAGGCCTTCCATAATTTATATATACTGATATATTATTCCAGAAATCATTGTCTTGATTCCCATACTTCAAACAACAATAATAGTATCCAATAAATATCATTCTTTTTCTTTTATTATTAGTATGGATAAATTTAGTGCAATGTTGTTTCTGTAATTTCCATTATTTCATTGGAGCATCCATTTTGGATTTGTTCTTATTAATCATCACATTATCCATTATTGATGTTTTGATGGTTTTATTAACCGTTTTATCAATCCACATCTTCCTAGAATTTTTCTTTGAACCTGTACTTGCAGATGAAACTGCAATAGTAGAAATAAAAATGACTAGGTTATGTGATACCTTATTCCTGGAGAATGATTCCATTGCGTTAGAGGATGATTTTATATTCCTCTTGGAATAATAACACTCAATTAAAACATGATTTGCATCATCTCTTCTATAATTGTTTTTGGTAAGTTCCATCTTTGAGTGATTTTTGATTCTTCAATTTCACCTCTAGCTCTAAAAACATCACGTTTTGGTAGTTATTGTCATAATCAACTGATCTCATCTTGATTTACTAATTCTCATTAAGATTTATCATTTGATCTTCAAGAATATTTTTTAATTCATGCAATTATATGTCAAGATCCTTTACCTTATTATATTTTTCATCTATTTGAGAAACTCTGACAACCAAAAAAACACTGTGAAAATTTTCAAATGCATGTAAAGATTCTAAAAATAAAATCTCAATGAATTAATTCAAATAAATAATTCCTTCAAATTATTCAGTAACCTGAGCATGTCTTTCATTTCAAATAGAAATTTTTTCTTCCTTTTCCTACAATAGTTTTCTGAGAGTGTTGGATAGCCAACCCTTTTATCCAATGCTTCTTCCATGGCATTAGATACTTTTTCTAGCTGTAATTTTTCATATTGAAGAGCACTAATTCTTGTATAAATGTGTCTTTCCGCTTATCATGGACATTCTTTAGATGATATTTTGGAGTAGTTTGAAGATAACTAATTGATCTATCATCATAATAGATTGAACATAATTCATCAAAAGAGTTATCACATGTTGTAGCTTTCAGATTACCTTCAGTAGAAGGTGTATGCCCATTAGAAGTATGACTTTTCTTCAGCTTCCTTTCCTGTTTCTTCTTCCTATTCTTTTGATTTATGGAAAAAAATCTCAATTTGAGGTTTCTCAGTCATTTATTGAATTCTCGACTTTATAAAAACTCCCATGGATATTTTAGAGGGAACCTCTCTCTGATATAAATTGAAGTGCTCAGATCAGTGTGAATCACTGAGAGAGGAGGGGTGAATTATAGATCCCTTTAAATGTTTTTAATAATTAAATATTTTAAATTAATCCTCTACGGCTGGTTAAATCCCTGATCTACTCAACCTGTATCTCTCATCCTTACGTAGAATGGTGAAGTTAATGTAAAGTCAATAAACACAAGGATTTACAAGGTTCGGTTCAAAGGCATACTGCTTGTTATGTTGGTTATTATCCCCAACAAAAATTCTCCACTATAATCAAATGAGTAATTACAATGGTTGATACAGAGTCACATTATATCTCTCTTGAGTCCCGCATGAGGTTCTTTTAATGCTTACAACAATGTTACCAGAGTTCCACTAGCCTGCTTCAGAGTCCCACTAAATACTTCTTCCTCCTAGATTTCATAAGAGATGATTCTCGATTAAATATGGATGGATCCTCAAATCGTCCCTTATGAAATTTATGAATCACACTTTCTTGTGAATCTCTTAAAGAATCTTCTATATCCTTGGGTTAGGTATGTTGGCCTTTATCAATAAATCTGATAACTTTTCTGATCAATCCTCATTCTCAATAATTATAAGGCAATTATTTCTTCTTCAGATGAAGACCCGACCTCACTATTATGTGTTCTAATGGTGCACAAAAATTCTTCAAGAATATTAATATGAAATAATGATCTTGAAAAATATCAGCACTATCAACCTTCTTGTATTCTCAAACACTATCAACTTAGATAAAAACTCTTATTTAACTCTCTATGGATTCAGTCTCAATTCTCATTCACTTATTTCCTGGATTGCATGGCCTTCAGTACCTCGTGTATTGGGTTTCTGAAATACTTCTCACACATGCATGTTATTATGCATGATTTCATGCAAGCATATTATCTTTCTTGTAAACCCGAACACACACAATTCACTTAAATCAATATTTTTAGGATCAATGTCTCTGGATCAGGCTTTTTCACACGTTCTATCAATTCATTTCCTTCTCCCTTATGTGTGTAGGGACATTCATTAATGTATGATCTCTTCCATTTCTTCTTGTACACACACTATCCTCTTATTTTCCTAACTTAATATTACACACAATTTCTTTCCTTTGGTTATTTACACCCACACACTTATTATCTAGTTTAGGTTCAATATAAGTGTGGGTTTATTCGAACCCAAATGGGTATGATAATGTGTGTGTTATTCTTTATTTCTTCTTACTTATTCTTCCCATGTGATCACACACTTTATTTTATGTTCTTTTAATGCACATGAACTCAACCATGCATGCACCCTCCCTTTTCTTCTACATTCACAAACAACCCGAATGAGTATCAAAAGGTTGTGCATGTGTTACCATTCTCAAAAGTACATGAAATTGTGTGCTTACCTACTCCTTCTTCTCAAAAAGAGTTTAGTGTATGTGTCATGTATACAACACCCAAAATATTTCATTCTTCTTCTCCTCTCAAAGAGTGCATGTGTTCTTCCCCTTCATGCATGTAGTTCACGTTGATGTACTTCACAGATTCAAGGAGTTTTTTGGTTATGTGTTCCCCAGAGAAAAATAAGGGTGATTAGGCACTGATTGTGTGTGCACAGAATATTCTTTACAAAAAAGGTGGGGGTTTTAGAAAGTTGTTGTATGTTCATGATTTTTCCTTCGCACATAGAGTGAGCATCTCCTCTTTCGCGAACTAAGGGGTTCGTGGTTCTTCTCTTGACGAACAATGAATGGTGCATGAATATCCTTTATTCAAGGTATGCATGAGACCTCTTCATCATGAGACACTTCGAGAGTGCGTAATAATTGTCAAATGATAGCGGGACCTTCTTGTTCTTAAAGTAGCATGGCAGCACAGAAACCACTTTGTGCAGTGCTCTGTTTCTTAGAGAAATAGGAGGTTTTTCTAAGAATGGTATCCAATTTTCTAATTTGGGGATCCTCCTTTTATAGGCAAGGGTGACTCCTCTATATTCATTAAAAACCTTGAGATATTCCAGAGAGATCATGATTTTTATGGCTGAGATATTTATCTTTGAATATTTTCAAACAAGGATAATGATTTTTTGTATATATCAGCTTGTTTCTGTTCACCGTAGGACCCTTGTTTATCTATTCAATCCTCACATGAATTCATTTTCGAACACATGAAAATCATCTCCCAAACACGTTGAGCATCTAGATATGGCCTCACAACTTTTTTCCTCATCATGTTCGATTTCTTCCATTTCGATGCATGCATGAAAATGAAATTGCATGCATGTGTTGGTTACATCATAATAACCACTATGGGCTTGAAATGAGATCAAATGATGCCCAGAGTGGTAACATCATCATTCGGATTGAGTAATGGTTCGCAGGTGTAGTAGGGGAGGTCATATGATGATGAACACCTTAGTGGATGATCAGATGACCCATTTTTAAACATCATGTGATGCAATACGATGTGCGGTGGTGATTTGATATTGGGATGCGGGATGTATCGTGCGACCGAGATCTAATGAGATATTTGATGTATGAATCAGATGGATTACATGTTTTATAATCAGTCCTACATTGAAATGAGTTGTGGATATCTCATGGTTTATCAATCAAGTCATGGCAGTATCAGCTTAGAATTCTCCCCCTCCCTCTCCCAATGCTTCCCCGCACTAGTGTTCTATGTGAACTCTTCAATGCCAACCTTTCCTCCTGGGGGCATGCTCCTAGCGCCCATGGAATCATATATGATTCATGGAACATTAATTCATTCATAATTCATTAAACCATAATGAATAGTATTTAATGTTGTAATGAGTGATGTGTACTCTTTAAGACACATGTATTATTCTTTGAAGAATAAATCTATCAATAGTTTGATTTAGTTCACAACCTTAATCTAATTAGAATACATTAGATGTATCTTCCACTTTTGTCATGAAATAAAGTATTTCATGGGGTTCATAAAATGGTGTGACAATGTGTTATTATTTGAAACATGATTTGGAACTTAATAACAATTCTACAATCATCGTATTTATTATAGAGAATTTCCAAGCCTAACATACAATGTATTTCCATACTAATTATCCATGGGACATAATATTTCTAACAACTTATCCTCTTAAATCATCTTCATCACTACCTTTCTACACACATATTGACATCTTCTTGGCATCAAATGAAACACTATACTCTAAAATAGTATACAGGACCCTGGAATGGGTATAGTTGATTTAGAATTGAATGGTTATGTCATAGAGAGGAAATAAATTATATGCCGTCCAAAGGAGACGATCCTTGGAGTTTAAATTGGAAGATAGTGTTTCCTTCTAGGTGTCCCCTTAGCAGGGGTATACTACTATGTTTAATTTTTTAATCCAAAAGGTTTTTTTGGGGAAAAGTGAGAAACTAAAATAGTTCTACAAAGTAAGTTAAGTGCTGTAAGAAATTACAAAATAATTAAAAACAAGGAAAAAATTGTGGGAGTCACTAACCTTCTAGAGCATCTAGAAAAGAGAATGCATCATCATGTTTGGGTCCTCATGGAGTAGATCTTCATAGTTTCCATCCAGCTTGTCCCATGTGAGATAATACTCCTCCACATTAATACTCCCCTCATTGAAACCTCATGCCATGATTCTATCTTGTTTACAGATCCAAGACTCTTTCTCCTCATTAACTTACACATGAGGGAGTCTATATAGAATTCTGTCCTTCTCTTCCCCTTGGTCTTCAGCTAGAATGTATCTAAGGGATGATCCCCATTGGAATGTATAATATAAGCCAGATACTTACCTTCCCCATTTTCATAACCTTCTTCCTTGGTCCCTTCCAATTTTTCCTCATTATCTTGGTCTGGATTCTGAACTCCATTTTCCCATTTTGGAGGGCCTAGCCTTCCTTTCTAACACTATTCTTGGCTGACCTTGTTTCCATCAGTTTCGGAAAGTGAAAATAGTCTTTTAAACTCTTTTATTTTTTCCCCTTGTTTATAATGCATTTACCAGAGTCTCGATTACCCTTTTGTCCTTTAATCCTTCTTGGATTGTGAAGTCCTTTCCCTTGAATTCTATCCAAACTGTCTACAAACATTTGGCTATTACTATCATCACCTGATTCAACCTCATCTTGAACCAAAAATGGGTCTTGGACATCCAAAACATCAAAGTGAATGCCAGATTTTTCATTGGGGCTTACGTGATAGGGCCCGTCCTACTTGATGACTTCACCCTTCATTATTTTACCTCAGATACTGCCTTCATTCTAGAGAACACAACCTTCGAGTTTGATGTTACCTTTGATATTAAAGTGTTTGGGTCCAGGGAACCCAAAACACTCACCTCATTTGACCCCCAATTCCTTGTCACGGTTATGGAAGGAAGACCTGCTCTTCAGAAAAAATTTAATTTCAATCCTTTGTCAATAGTGTATGGATGGAATTCTTTATCCAGCAAAAACCCCTCCTGTAGTCTAGTTCCAGTCGGCTCTACCTCAAGTGGTTATGCAGATGGCCCTTCTCATATGGAGTATCACCTACCAAAGAAATCTGACCCTTACCAAAGAAAACATTCTCTGGGCTTGATTCCAATAAATAAAAAACCAGTTCCACTTCATCTCCAGGGTTCTGCATCCGAATATGGACACCCAAGTCCTATTTCAAGAGGCCAAAAACATCCACCACCTTTGGGTTAGCAGCCAACTGCCCATGAGGAACTGATATTTTTACTAAATCACACACCATATGGTTCTTTAAAGTCATATTGATCCCCAGCGGCCTGACTTCATGAAGTTCCTTCCCGGAATAACCTGGTTGGACAACAACATGACCATTACAATTAACATCCATGTCCTTTGACATATAAACACGACTGAACCAACATCCATGATGACACATGAAGTCCAGATGCCCAAGACACCCATAAGAGACAGAATATTTAGTCCATGAATTGTAGACAACTGCTTACTTCGACAGAAATTCCTCTCCAACTAAAATCCAAACCCAGTCTAGTGGTGCCTTCAAGATATCATCCTCTACACAAATTCAATGAAAAACAGGATGGCTAACAACATCCATTCGGCTTTCTAAGCACAAAAATAAAACAACACAATTCTCAAGAACCTTCAGAATAGTGATATTTTTAAAGGGAAGAGGGAGGTCTGAGAGACTTACATATATCGCTGAGGTCGGAGGTTCCCGATTCATGTGTAAATCGAAATACCATCGGAAGAGGAAGAAGAAACAACTGTTGAAATTACGAGGGTCACTGGACCACGTGGAAACAAGATCCGGCTCAGTCGCTAACCAAATCAAGATGTGTTGTTTATCAAGAATCCCAACCAATTCACGATCATTTAAGCTCAATGAGTCAAATAAGAACCTATCAAACTCGTTGATTGAAGGACTCCATTGATGAAAACGAGATACTAGAGTTCGGTTTAAGAGATTTGATTAATTGGAGAACTATGAAAGAGATAATTGAAGTGGAGGTGATCCATTAAGAAAATCTGGAACCTTGGGGATGAGAAGTACAATTCCTCTTGTTTGGGATCAATGGTTGCACAATAATTTTTAAAACAATATGTGGGAGATAGAGGTAGAACTTTTGGTTCAATAGATCGAGTTGTTCTAGAATACCTATAGATAAACATCTAGGTGATAAGAGGTCGTTAAAGGGGTATATTTTTTAACATTATCAATATTATGGTACAAATTTTTTTAAGATTCAAAAAAATTAAAAGGGTATAATTAAATAAGTTGAAGAAATTTAGGGGAGTTTGGGGAAGAAAGTGACCAAAAAGCAGAAAATTGTACATAGATATGGTTCATTCCATGAATGAATATTCTTGACATGAATGAATATTCATGATGTGAAAGGATTATTTGTATAAACCATTAATTTTATTTCAGAATGTGAATTTCTGTTTTATGAATTGAGATGTAATTTATGACATGGATGATATTTTTAGGTTTTTAAATAATGGTGATGATTTATTTTTCATATAAACCATTATGTTATTTCATGAAAAGATTCTTTACATCCTTCTATGAATGTTTTGTATTCTACAATATTAATTAATTTCAGAACAAAAAATTTATTTTTTCACTCACCTCATTCTTTCATACACATACCCTGGGATCTCTTCAGCTTATTTTTGTCTCTCTCTTATCCTTCCATTTACTCCCTTAAACACAAAAAAAATAGTTTGATCCCAAAATTCTAAACCATTCAACACTCAGATTCAATGATTTTGCATCGATACAACATTTAGACCTAGGCTATGGTCAAAAGTGGATCTTCCCAAGATTCAAAGTGGGGAAATTGATCTCAAACAACATACCTCATGGTTAGAACATATTTTCACCTATGTTAGTTGGTTATTACCATTATTTCATGATTATAAGGGTTCCTAGAATGAATGTTTTTCACGTGTTTATAAAATTGTGATAAGTATTATTGATTTTTAATTTCTTATGGTGTGTGTGTGTATCCTTTGAGACCTATTCTCGATGATTAATCAATTGTGGTTTTTTGTGGTAAAGAATATTTCCTTATATGACATGATATTGATCTTCATCCCATTCTATATGTTTCATGAGATGTATTCTGTAATTGAGTATACAAACCGATCCATATAATGTTTTCCATTGAGTGGGATGTTTCTGACATTATCCAGCATGTACCTAAGCAATCCCTTGCAGAGGATGTGTTAAATGTGTGTTTGTTATATCTAATAAGGGCGTGTCATGCGGTTGATTGATATTACTTCATGTATTGATCTGAGGTAGGTAGAAATGGTCTCAAAGAACCAAACATATTTTTTTTTCTTGTGTGATATAATTTTTGTTTATTTTCACTCTGTTTAATTTCAAGGAATTTACAAGTATATCTTATGAAATTATATTAAATACAAATGGTGGTTTTTACAGGGATTCACAATCACACCATACTTAGGAATCTCAATGCTTATATATATTTTATAACCAAGGATCCAATATATAGAACAGGTCTTGTGTTGGGTAGTTGAGAAAGTCTAATAAGAGGATTTGGGAATTATAGGCTGGGACTAGGGAAGGGTTTATGAATCTCGTTTCCCATTACTTTTATCTCAAATATTGATCCAGTAAACTTTGGGATCCTTTTATTCGATTTTGTTTGTGTTTCTGTCATTCAATTTTTCAATTACGTGTGTTGGTACTTTATTTTTGTGCCACTAATCTGATGATTATTCTATTTTATTTTTTTCTATTTTATTTTTATCACTTCCATTTTATACTCTAATGTTCACATGATAGCTAGGGAATAGTCTCCTCATGATTTCTCTCCTATATCTCACTACTAGTCATAAAACTCTTGCATATGAGGAGGAATGCATGAGGTTGTGTGGAATTCTAACAAAAACTCAATGATTCATGTTGGGGTGTTATAATGAATATCATGAAAAATAATATAATCATGATAAAAATAAAAATGAGGAAGTATTTAAACCATTTAAAAGAAAACATGTCATATAACATAGACATGATTTAAGGGATTCAAATTTGTGAAAAAATAACCCATTATAAGCTGTGGATATTTTGAACAAAAACCTATTTAAAGAGAGAGAATTATATTGGGCTTAAATTACTATAAATGAAATGCATTTCTTGATAAAACATCTATAATAATATTTATATATAGCACATAAATGGATTAGGTGAATATTATAAAACATGTATCGTATAGGGGAATTTTGAGATGAAAACACTTATATTGTATTCCCACTTACTCATCCATGATATAACCTCTTGTATAATGAAAAAAACTATTTTAATAATTTATTTTAAAATATTAATATAAAAATAATACACTTTTATAATTTTTTTAGAACCTAATATTACAAATATATTAGCTGATTATAGTTTTTTTATCCGATGTTATAACACTTGGTTATTTGATTCATATAAAATCCATGAAAATGGGATTGATTCTCATAAAGTGTATTAGATTTTATCATTCCTAGAGCATTCGTGATTGAATAATAATTTTTTTATAATTACTTATGCCCCATTTTCATTAGGTAAAATAAACAAATATGACTTTAGAATGTAGAAAACAATGATGAATTAGTTTTTAACAAGATTAATAATCAAAAAATGATGTATTAAAAAATAATTTAAATATTAAAAAACCTTTCTAAAAAATTAAAATATATTAAATAATTAATTATTATATTAAATTAATATTATATGATATCCCATAACCAATTATGACATAATTTTTATTACATTATTATCATGGGTGGTTTAATCGATCGAAACAGTAACATTTTATAATGATTTAATGAGAAAGAGGATGTATTTTAAGATAAAAATAATGTGACATATATAGAATATTATACCTATAATAAAAAAATATATAATTATTAAATCTTTTATAATAACTATCAATGATGGTTGGTGATGAAATAATGCATTCCATTACTCAGGGATGCGATATTCTGCAGATACACACGAACAATTATTTTTCTTTTATTAATTGATGGGATAGATGAATTGATAATGATAATAAACATAATATAATGAAACAAAAGTATATAAATGATACTAATATAATTATATTAATGTTTCAATAATAAATATTAAATAATATAGAAAAAATGATAACCTATGTAGTTGATAATACTCATGTCGAAGAATATAATTTTCCTTGAAATTATCCATGGAAATGAAGGACTTATTATAACTAATGGTTACTGGAAGATTTATAATAATGGATAGATTTCAAGGAGGACAATTTTTTCATAGCTTCTATTTTACCTACGAGGGATACCTGAGTTCACATGTGGGAAAAATGAATAGAATGGTTCGACGGGTGATAAGAATTTATCTACTATTATAGAAACATTCACGTTGCCATCTTTGTTTCTACCTGATTCATGCATTCAACCATTAAAGGAGGATTGGATTTACCCCATGGGGTATGGGTAATTTATCCATTCAATATTGTGAAGGAGGTGCCACAGTAAAATGGTCCCAACGGGCGATTTCATGGGGTCATGTACATGTCTAATGAGTCCTCTTATGATATAACTTTCGCAGACGGTCTCCAACAGGTTTATTCATGGATCCAAAAAGAACCAAAATCCTTGGTATCCATGATTTATGGACCTAAGCTCAAAAGTATGGTTCTTTTTTGAAAATTATTTTACCAATGATAGTTGAGGAATCCATTGGTCGAGAGGATCTGATGTCGGTCTCATCACACCCCTTTGGGGGGGGGATTATTGCATATTCAGGGACTCTCTTATAGATTTAAGTCATGTTCATGTGTTTATGAATTTTTAGTTCATTATTAAAGAGTGTTTCCATGGGATACCCCTATCTTGTAGGATCATCATAGGCATACATGGATTAAATGATACAAAGTCAATTCTAGCATAAACCATTCAATAAGATGCTATAAAGTTTATCATCATCCAGGGGGGACATAAGGTGACTTGATGTATGTATTGAACCGATCATATGGGCTTCCTATGTATCCTCAGGGGAGGAATCAGAGACCAAGTAGTTTGTGAAACTTGGGGCTTACTCATGGGAGCTTCCCATTTGAGGGGACATGATTGGGTGGACCCATTTGGATGGGAACCCCTTTTGAGCTCGAGCCTTTAAGCTGGCATCCAACGTATCCTGGTTTGACAAGGATTAAGAGTTCTTATAGTTCATTTTTGGTTTGGTTTGGGGAATACTCATGAGAGATACCCATTTAAGAGGTCATGACGGGGTGAACCCTCTTAGAAATTCACTCTTTTAAGCTCGGGCCTTCAAGAAGGCATCCTGTGTATCCTAGTTTGACCAGGAATCAGAGTTCTTATAGTTTATCTAGATTTGGCTGTGTGGATGTTGTAATAATCACAAATATATAATACCATGTAGGTCATAATAGGTTTGAGAAACTAGAGGATGTAAAAGAACCAACCAACCACACTCCTCCTCTACTGTTGATGGGAGAGTACATGCCTATGATGGAAGAGGATGAAGCGACCGTGGGTGACGGCACAAAGTAATGAACCTTTTAATGTGGGATGACATTGGAGGTCATGCATCTCCACCCTTGGGAGATTGGGGACTTAACTTAGTGGGAGTTACCCTTTGAAATTCATATGGGGTATACTGTAACTACCTGAAATTTTGAATAAATCTTGCTTCCTAATTTTGTGTGTTATTTTATTTTTGATACTCAACAAAACTATTTCATTTGATAACATGAGTATAATTAAAATGAGACCGTTGGGTTTTGACTGTTATATGACCATTGGTCAATATGACCACTGGAAACAAAATGTTTTGATTATTGTCTGTAAATACAAGTAATCTTGGTTAATTAATATAGAAAAAAGATTCGATGGCCTCACCCAGTAGTCTTGGACTGATCGAAGCCCATCTAACAGAACTTGGGAAGGAGGTAGCACCACTGGGCTTTTCTCTGGACCAAACCCAAGCCGAACTTCATCGTGTGAAGCTATAATGGAATCGCCCTTGCGAGAAGTTCAAACTTATATAAATTACTACTCGTGCGATGTTGGTCGAGCCTCCCTCAGATTCTCTCACCTTAGCACACCTTACACTTAGGTCCTATGCTGGTGTGATAAGGGGCTATGTAAGGAGACCGTAACTGGCTTGTGTAATCCTTTGTTTTAAATAAAAATTGGATTTTCTTCTTATGATGAAGTTTATGAATTTTCAAATGACTGGAAAAATATAGTATGCATATTTTTGATGAATTTTAGAGAAAGGATATTTTAAAAAATGTTTATGTAAACCTTAAATAATTAAAAATGTGTAATGATTTTCAAAAAATGGCCTTCTACAATTATGTTCAGTACGAAATTTAGAGTATAATAAGATCAACTTAATTTTTGATGAATAATAAATTATGAATAGTGATTTTATGCTTAGGATTAGTAATGTGACCAAATGGATTAGTAATCTCACTTAAATAAATATCAATATAATCTAGGCACCTTGATTAAATAATGTGATTCAATAAAATGGTTAAATAACGGTTTCATAAATTATTACTCAAGTATTAGTTTTTTCAGGTGAATAGTGTTTTTTAATTAAAAATTAAATTAAAAATATTTAGAAAATTATTTTTATAAAATGGATCTCATTTTTGAACTAAGAGCATCGATATTATGTTAAGGTAATTTTTGAGGATTTTTCTGAAGAAAATGAATTTTTGGTGAATAGTGTATTTATTTAAAAAATAAATTTAAAATATTTAAAAAATTATATTTATAAAATGGAGTTCATTTTTGAAATCAGAGCATTGATATTTTGTTAAGGTGAAATTTTGGGATTTTTCTGAGAATGTCAAATTTTCAGTGAATAGTAAAAATACTGTTTTATGGTTTCGGTATGATTAATGACATCATAACTGTGTCATGATGATGTCATGAGATATTTTAAGGGTTGTTCGACCAAAGGTGATGAATTATTGTATTGGGGACCCCATGTGGCCTAACTTCATGGGAAATATCATGGGAGAGCACATGGTTTTGAGGAAACCACTTTTGAGGTGTCCCTTGGCCATTAATGCCTTGTCCCCTCACTTTCCCTATAAATTCCAAACTATTCTCTCATTATTTGGACTCCAAAATCATTCTCAACGAATTTCCAGTCTCCTTAACTCCCAAGGAGTCCTCCCAAGGTTCCCTCAAGCCTCTCAAGGTCCCAACCATTGAGTTTTAAGAGTTACGTTTAAGGTAATGGATCCGACCCCTCTCTTTCTTTTCAAGTGATCTCTTTTATGTCATTAATTTTATGCTCCATGTTCTTATGTTGGAGGATGTTATTTTATATTCATTATTCTTTCCTTTTTATGTTAATATTATGAGATACCCCCTCTTACTCTCATCATTTCATTTTATGAATGTTTAAGTGGCGCCGTTAGGCTGCCGAATGTTTTGTAACTGATTCTTTCACCCTTCTCATTTTCAAGTTCTATTCTTTCAAGTTCATTTTTATTATGTTGGGGTATGATCTCTATATCTATCATACTGAACTCTTATGTTCATATTATGAGAGACCCTATTTTATCTCTTCAATTCAGTATTTTGAGTTTTAAGTGGCGTCGTTAGGCTGCCGAATTTTTAAGGGATTCTTTCACTCTTCTCATTCGTTTTAAAATTCTACTTTCATGTCATGTTTTTCAAGTTCCTTTTTTAATTATGTTGGGGAATGATCTCTATATCTATCATACTGAACTTTTATGTTCATATTATGAAAGACCCTATTTGATCTCATCAATTCATTTTTGTTTAAGTTTATGTGACGCCGTTAGGCAGCCAAATTTTTAAGGGATTCTTTCACCCGTCTCATTCTTTTCAAAGTTCTACTTTCATGTCAAGTATTTCAAGTTCCTTTTAATTATTTTGGGGTATGAACTCTATATCTATCATACTGAACTTTTATGTTCATATGATGAGAGACCCTATTTTATCTCTTCAATTTATTTTTGTTGAAGTTTAAGTGACGTCGTTGGGCTGCTGAATATTCATAAGAGAAATCTTATTTTTGTCTTCCTTTCATGTTCTTAATTTCATATGGTATATCTTTAAAATTTCATTACCATGTTCTAAAATCCTTTATATTCTTTCCCTATACTGTTTTATGGGTCATTTATGAGTGTTTGACCCATGTCCCCCCTCTTTTCAATGTTTTCTAAAACCCCGAAACATAGCAGTTATGCTGCAGAAATTCCGTCTTAAAATGTCTCTCTCTTTTTCTAAAGTACTTTTATTTTATTAAGTGAATACTCAAAGATCGTTCTTCAAAAGGGGTATTCACATATATACCAAAATTTTTTATTTTAAATTCTAGGATTTACATACATGATACCCGCTCTCCCCTTCCGTGGGTTTAAAGTGACGTAAAGATCATGTCTTTAAAGCAGTTTTTAAAACATTATTATTATGAAATGAAACCCAATTATTTTATGCTATATGGGTTATTTAAGAAATTTTTGATGATGATATATGTGGCTCACATTATAATAAAGTAAAATTTTAGGGTGCGCCCTGATAGCACTCCAATGCATTGGGTAATGATGTAACCACTAGAGATTACAATTTTCACGATATCTTGGTGAATAACTTTGGTAATTTTCAAATGACACCTTGGGGATGGACCTTGGTGATATGTTCATGATTTCCAATATTAAATGTTGTAGCCACATCTTAAAGTTATGAGAAATGTTATTTTTATTATGATATATCTCATGATTTCTTTATCATGCCTTAAAGTTCTTTTCATGACCTTATTGAAGTATCTCAAGTTCACATGTAAAATGTTTCTCTTGTTTCCCTTATTGGGCCTTCTGCTCACCCTTTCTTTTGATGTATGTCCTTAGGTTATGAGATGTAGTAATGAACCTAGGATGAACATGCGGAGAAGCCTTTCAACTGTTTAAGAAGAATGTTTTATGTTTTCATGTTTTAAGTTCCTGGTTTCCAAGACACTAGACCTTAAAGATCCTTGGTTTTGTAAAATGTAATGAAAGTTTATGTGATAAAAAGGCGGGATGCTATATATACTATAGTTTAAAGTCATATATATTGGATGATGGAATAAAAGTTTAATGTCACGTGGATATGACTATTTAGGGTCTTCCAGTTTAGGGTCATATGATGAAGACCACTTGTAACGCCTCGACCCCAGTTACCCAGATTTGGTGCATTATTACATAACATTGTCATGATACAATGAATCATGTCCTGAAATACTGGTCATTTTAGTAGCCTTGTAATTATTAGATTCATTCATAAGTTCTACATTACATCATGAAATAAAAACATCAACAACATGTTTTACCTATTGACCACACTTATACCTTATCATATACCTGTGAGTAAACTATAAAGTATTTCTTTACATCCTGGTAAAAATAAAACATAGAAAGGGGTGAGATCAGATTCTCAGTAAGGATAATAATATAGTAGAAACTTTCATAAATAATCATAAACATTTAAGGAAATGTATAAGACTAAAACAAAAGCCTTTTAAAATTAAAATTCAGTGTTATATGGAAAAGATAAAATAAAATAATTCAATTTACTTATTCACATGGCTATTCTACTAGTCGAATAATCACATGCAATATCAGTACCCTCTTTCATAATTATGCAATGCATAATGACAGACTTTATAAACATATAGTCAAGGCCTTGTACCAATACTACAAATAAATTTTTTTCAAGGCCTTCTTCCAAGACACTAGTTTTTCATAATGAGATCTATCGATGCATTGAGGATCTATAGTGGCCTCCACTCATTACTTACTAAGTCTAATGCATTCCTCATATGAAAATTTTTAAACATAACATAAATATTCTTATTAAAACTAGCATATGAGATGTCAATAATTTATCCATAAACCATTAATGTTGTAAAAATAACACATCCATAGTCAAACATATCACAGATTCTTCCATACAATAGAGAATATTTGTATTATAATAAATTAACTTTAAACAAGATTAAAAACCATCAAATTATGTTGACATAGATGAAATCAAATCAATTTATAGAGAAATATAAATTTCTATTTTGAAATCATTTAAAAGTAATAAAATTATAATATAAAACATTTATTTTGATAATATTCTAATAATATCATATGGGAATCTTCAATGATGTTATAACGATATAAAATAGCTACACCCACCATATAAGATAAAAAAGATATTCTTACCTTAATTTTTTCGAGAAGGTCAAAAAGTACCTTGTTTAGAAAATGACATAAAGATTCCTTTAAAAACATATGTCGTAAAACAAGGGTATAAATGAGTTTAACCCATAGTCTAGTAAATATTAAAATATTTTGGAATTAAATTTTTAAGAAAACACGAATGTGGATGATAAATAGGTCCCAGTAGATACTTATGTATTAATAATCTCATATAAGTAATGAAATTGTAGAATTAACACTTAACATGTACTTCTCCTTGGTCGAGGGTATGTTAACCTCCTGTATAATAGTTAAATAATTGTTATTAAATTATACAAGAATCATATACATAAATATGACATAATATATGATTTTCCAATATTTCTTTGTTAATAATATTTTAGTAGTATCATCATTTCGGGTGTTAACTAATTAGTTTCCTTTATATGCTTGGTTACATATGCCATGTTTGATATGAATAGGATGTATTTGATTCATATCCCAAATGATATGAAGTTATCAAAATTTATTTTTAATCATAAATTGAAAATTAATCTTCAATGATTATGATGGGGAATGAGTCTCATCACGTTCATGGAGATGGTAATCCGTACGTACACACGAGCGACAATATCATTATATTGATGGTGAAATAGTATATAATTGAATATTATATCATATATACATAATAATTAACATGTTATATTTATTATTTACAATAATTATACTAATTATTATACCCATCTAAATAATGACATGTTTGAATAACTAACTACACCATGACGTGGAGACGGTAAGCCATACATACACACATATAGTGACTTTGTCATTCATAGGATGTTTGGAATAAAAATATGGGTTTAACTTATTTATAATAACATCACAGTATTTTTGAGGTACTGGAGTTATTATTTTGTTATGTAAACAACAAATAAAAAGGAAGTGGAAGAAGAAAAGAACTTGAAAGAGGTGATGAAATATTTACCTCTTCTTCGGGTTCTTCCTTTTGATTTGTTTAAAAAGAATCCATAGGTTTGATTTGGGACCAAAGGAATGATTTTAGGATAAAGGGATGAATGTTTTCAGGATATATGGGCAGGAGTTGGCCGAGTAAAATGGCTTTGGAGGTGTGAAATTAAGAGAAGGGGAAGTACCCTTTTATAAGGGAGGTGAGGGTCATTTAAGGAAAAGATTGAAATATTATTTTATAAGAAAATAATATTCTGTTTCTAATCACTCAAAAATGATTTATTTTTATAATATGGAGGGGATGAGTTAAAAACCACTCAAACAATAGGTTTTGTACAGGTTTAGGTCACTATATTAACTTTATATTTTAGATTAAACTCTTAGTTAAATAGTTTGATATTTACCATGTCTCTTTGTATTTTTATATTATATGGTTAATAAACTTACTATAACAAGCCAAGAGAACCCCATTTTTTATTTTTAATATATATATCTTTATATAAGTCCTTTGGCCGAGCCTTATATTTTTAATAATATTATATCATATAATAATATAGTATTTGTTTTAAAAACTCAATTATGTCAATTTTGACACTATTTAGTATTTTATTTTTTTTGAAAGCCATAAAAACTTTATCAGTTCGAATTAAATTTATTTAATCAATCCTAGAATTTCCTATTAACCTATAAAATTAGTGGAATTTATCCGAAGTCTCAATTTACATTTATTTATAAATTTATAATATCAATTATTTTAATATTTCATTATTAAGATAATAAATGTATCATCATTGTTTCATAAAAAAATTAAATTATTTAATTTTTAAAAATTATAAATAAAATATAATTAGGTAGGAAATAGTTTTATCTTTCTAATTATTATTTATAGTAAAATTTATATTGTGTGTAACCTTATATTATAAATGTTTTAGTTATTAAACATTGAATTTAAATCTTTTAACTCTTCTTTAAATAAAATAATAATAAATGTCCTAATCTAATCCAAGATGACCAAAAAGATCATATATTATTCTTAAGGTTGTTTTTGGTCGAATTTCACTTATCCAATAGAATTAAGACATTTTTTAGGGTAATTATAATATCATTTTACCCTTAATTACCAAATTTAATTTTAATCGTGGTAAATAAAAGTCAAAATATACTATTCACCAAAAATTATTTTTATCTTATTGAAAAAAATTTTACTTAATGTTGTCAACCGTGTCTCTTGGAATTATGAAATTCAACTCACATAAGTGGTAAAATTATGTTTTATACAAATTTGTAAATGCTCTGTGAAGGTGGGTAAAAGACGGTAAAAAGTTCAATAAAATTATATATATGTAAACTTATTATAAAATTTCCCAATTGAATTACATTGAACATATATACATATTATGTATCTATTTTGACAAAAAATAAAATAAAATAAAATAACTAATTATTTAAATATATAGTCGGTTTAAAATAATAACGTAGTGTTTTTCACTATTCCTAAAAAATTGAATGTTTTCAGAAAAATACTAAAAATTCACCCTAAGATAATTTTGATATCACTAACTAGAAAATGAATTCGATTTTGAAAAACAAAATTTATAAAATTTCAAAAACTGGGTATTACTATTCATAACTACTAGATTGATTGGTCGTGGTGTGTTAAAACTCCAAGTTGCATACAATGCAAGCTACTTCATCATTCAAAGGGAAACATACAGTGGAAGCTTGGGATGTTACATTCTCCCCTACTTAAAATAATTTCATCCAAAAAAATTCAAGAATATCACTGCCAAAAAATATTCGGGTGGTTCTTCATCATAAGTTTTTCGGGATCCCACATTTCCTCTTCTATCTTATGGTTTCTCCTTAGAACTTTTACCAGAAGAGTCGTCCGGTTTCTCAGCACATGTTCTCTGTTATAAAGAATCTTGACAGGATCTTCACAACAAGACAGATCAGGTTCTAGTTCAATTTCATTATAGGTGAGTACATGCATTGGGCTAGACATGTATATTCTCAACAGTGATATGTGGAACACATCATGAACATTGGAGAGATGTGGTGGAATTGCCAAATAGTAAGATAAAACCCAAATTCGTTCTAGAATTTTGAAAGGTCTGATGTTCCTAGGACTTAATTACCCTTCTTACCGAATTTTATATCACCCTTTCATGGTGATACTTTTATGAAAACATTATCTCCTACTCGAAATTCCAAATCCTTCATCCGATTATTAGCGTAGATCTTTTGCCTACTTTGAGTTGCTTTGTTGTGGGTTTGGATATCCTTCACCTTTTCCACTGTTTCCTCAACATGTTCTAGGCCAACGAGTTATCTTTCACCAACATCATCCAAAAATGTTGGTGTGTGACATATCTTTCCATATAATTTTTCATATGGTGTCATTTGAATACTTGAATGGAAGCTATTGTTGTTGGAAAATTCTACCAAAGGTAAATATTAATCCCAAATACCTTGAAAGTCATGTGATCGAGATCTTATCATGTCTTCTAAGGTTTGAATAGTCTGTTCTGATTGTCCATCAGTTTGGCAGTGGTAGGTAGTGCTCAAACGAAGTTCAGTATCTAAGGCATTCTAAAGAATTTTCCAAAATCTTGATGTAAAACGAGGATCACGATCAGAAAAAATCGATAAGGTTACACCATGGAATCATAAAACATCATTAATATATAGTCGTACTAGATGTTCAAGTGTTAAATATTCTCTTATAGCAAGAAAATGAGCTGACTTGGTAAGATGATAAATAATGATACATATTTCATCATTCCTTCTAGGAGTCTTTGGTAACCCCATGACAAAGACCATTGTAATATTATCCCATTTCAACTCAGGTATGTGAAGAGGTTGCATGATTTCTCTAGGATATTTCCTTTCAGCTTTCACTTGTTGAAAACCCATATATCTTGACACAAAATCAGCAATCTCCCTCTTCAAGTTGTCCCACAAAAAATATTCCATCAAATCTCTATACATCTTGGTGCTCCTAGGGTGTATATAGAAAGTGTAGCTATGAGAATCATCCAACAATTCCCTTTTTAGATAACGTATGTTAGGAACACAATGTATCTTCCCAAATTTTAAAATTCCATCTTTATATATGAATTTACTCAATCTTCCATCATTCACAGCATTAATCTTCTTGTGAAACTCCTCATCGTCAGTGTGAGAGCTATTTATCCTTTCAAGTAAAGATGTTTTGACAACCATTTGAAAAATTATTTATGTTTCACCTTCCATGTTTATTCCCATATCCATCTTTACTAGATCCATAAAAATATAATCCCTTTGAACTCTCATCTTGTTCACAAGTCCATGATCCTTTTTACTCAAAGAATTGTCCATGTTATTTTCCATCCTTGGGTGGTAGTGTATAGTGAAATCATAATCCTTGAGTAGTTAAAGCCATCTCATTTTCCTTATTTTGAGTTCTTTTTTTGAGAAAATATACTTCAAACTCTTGTGATCAGTATAAATCTCAAATTTTTCACCATAGAGATAGTGTCTCCATATCTTCAGATCAAATATTATAGCTGCTAACTCAATACCATGAGTGGGATAGTTTTTCTCATGAATTTTTAGCTGTCGTGATGCATATGATATAACTCTATCATTCTGCATAAGGACACAACCAATTCCTTTCATTGAAGCATCACTATAAATATCGAACCCATCTTTCCCTGATGGTAGAGCCAGGAAAGGAGCATTGACTAATCTTCTCTTTAATTCTTCAAAACATTCTTAACACTCTTTTTTACAAACAAATTTATTCCCATTACATGTGTGCTTGGTTAATGGGTTATCCAACTGGGAAAAACTCTGGACGAAACATCGATAATAACCTGCTATACCTATAAAATTTCATACCTCAGTTATACTCATTGGTGCTGGCCATTCTTGTATTGAATTGGTCTTTGAAGGATAAATAGGGATTCCATCCTTAGAGACAATATGGACAAGGAAAGAAATCTCTTGAAACCAGAACTCACATTTGCAAAACATCCCATATAATTCATTTCTTCTAATGGTTTTCAGAATAGTGCACATGTGATTTTCATGATCTTTGTAGCTTTTTGAGTATACGAAGATATCAATAATAAATACCACTAAAAATTCATCATGATATTCCTTGAAAACTCTATTCATTAGATCCATGAAGAAATAGGGAGCATTAGTCAATCAAAAAGGCATTACTGTAAACTCATAATGCCCGTACCTGGTTCGAAATTCTGTTTTTGGAATGTCTTCCTTCTTCACACGCAACTGATGATATCCAGATCGAAGTTCAATCTTTGAAAAATATTGAGCTCCTTGAAGTTGGTCGAATAAATAATCAATTCGAGGTAGGGGATACTTTTTCTTTATTTTTATAGCATTGATCTCCCTATAGTAAATTCACATCCTCAAATATTCGTCTTTCTTCTTAACAAAAATGACAGGGGCTCCCCATGGAGAAACACTAGGGAAAATAAATCCCTTATTACTAAATTCATCCAGTTTTTCTATTGTTCAACTAATTCAACAGTGTAAATTCTATAAGGGGTCATCGATATGTGCTTTGAACCATGAATTTAATCAATGGAAAACTCAATTTCCCATTCTGGAGGATGTCCCGGTAAATCCTCTAGAAACACATCAACATATTCTTGAACAATAGGTACATCCTATATTAGTAAATTATTTTCCTCACACATAATTATTTCATTCTCTTCATCCCCAATAATTGAATTTAGTAGAGCTACTGGGGTGGATCTAGATAAGAATGTGGTGGTGTTTTTTCTGCTCTAAAGATATGGTACTCGTTATCATCCTCAAAAATTGTAGCCTCCTTCTTCTTACAATAAATTTTCACAGCATGGTTTGAAATCCAATCCATTCTGAGGATAATATCAAATTAAATCATTGGTATGATGATGAGATCAAAATATAAATAAAATTTATATTCACTCATGGGAACTGATTTAGAAAACATTTTTGCGATGATACTTCCCTTATTAGTTTTGGTTGAAAACTCCATTGTTAAGTAAAATTAAAAAATTCTAATTTTCATAGCAAACTGGGAAAATATGAAACAGTGAGATGATCCATAATCAAATAAATCTTTGGCTAAAATTGAGGAAACCATTAAATTATCTTCCACCACATCTTTCAGAGCTTCATCCTCAACAATAGTAATCGCATAAGCATAGCCTTTCTCCCTTGGACTTTTGTGAGATAAGTTCCCTTGGCATTTAGGAAATTCATTTTCATAATATCCCTTTTCTCTACAATTTTATCAATCAAAATTGGAAGCCTCTTTCTTTCCCTTACAATCACGAGCTTGGTTCCCTTTTTCACCAAACTTGTATCAAACTTCCATTCCCTTCAGGAAAGTACCGGGGTGTTTCTTCCCACATTTACCACATGATAGATATTCAACTTTTCCTATATTCCCCTTTTTTACATTTATATAGTTATCAGAAGATCTATTCTTCTCTTTCTTTGCTTTGAAGTCATAAGACTAAGAAAATTTATTTTCTGTCTTGATAGCACCTGAGAAAATATCTTCATACGATGATATGGATTTCGAGACTAATTATCGATGTAGAAATGGTTTTAACTCCTCAAAGAATCGATAAATATTTCTCCTTGGGTTACATATATAATATACTACATGACTTGATAACCTTTTAATGTTAGCCTCATACATTGTGACATTCTCATCCTCCTTTTGCCTCAGACTCAGAAATTTTCATCCCACATCCGCTCGATGGTCACGAGAAAAGTATTTTTATAAGAAAATCTCTTTAAACTCCCTTCATTCCATGTTTGATACTTCTTCATCTTCCTCTGTGTTTTGGATTAATGGACACCATTGATCAGCATCTCTCGAGAGGTGATAAACTGCCATGAAAACCTTTTCACTTTCTATACTCCCCAAAGCATGAAATATTTTCTCTAAGGAATTTATCCATTGCTGAGCAACTAATGGATTTGTACTCCCATTGAATGATGGTGGTTTTTGTCTTATGAAGCAGTCTAACATTGATCCTCTGCATTGTGGATCAGGGTGCTGCATACGGGTATGTTTATTATTCATAACCTAAGTGAGTTGTCCCAGTATGGTGATACGTTGATCAGCACCAGTTGCATCACCAGCTCCACTATAATTATCATGAGTATGAGGGTAATACCTACATGGATTATGTGCATTGATATGGTTTCCATTCCTTCCACTAGGCACCATTTCTGAATAATGGCATACACTAGATTAGTTTATAAATCACACTTCATAATTCCAAACTTGTAAAATGCTTAACCTAAATTTAAAAATTTATAGATATAATCCATAATCATCAAAAATGTTTTCTTCGAGGAGGTATATACTCATAAATCATTAATAATGGTATGTAAAGAAAATGTGAATTATCCTAAGAATATCCCTTGGGCGTGTCATGACCAAGAGTGCATCAAGGCATGTTGTCGTGTACCAGGATACCCTTGCTCCAGACGTAAACTCCTATGAGTTTTCACTCCTAGGTACATCTGTGACAGAGCTACCTATACCTTATCGTATCTAGAAATAGATTTATTTTTGGGAAAATACACAAAATATGTACATTACCAAGATTCTAGGATGTTATTTTATACCAATCCTCAAAGTCTATCTTAGGTTAATGTGATCTGATCAGAGTTTATCTAAATCTTCTTTCCAAGGATTGTACTAAACTTCCTCTGATACCAACGGTAACGCCCCGACCCCAGTTACCCAAAGTCAGTGAATTATTACATAACATTGGAATGATACAAGGAATCATGTCCCAAAAGTCCAATTAGTTTAGTAGCCTTGGAAGTACTAGATATATTCATAAGTTTTACATTACATTATGAAATAAAAACATCCAAAACATTTTGTCCCCATTTACCACACTTATATCGTTAGCCTATCTATGTAGGTCAACAATAAAATATTTCTTCACATCATGGAAAAAATAAAACATAGAAAGGGGTGAGATCAGATGCTCAGTAAGGATAACAATATAGTGGAAAAAGTTCATAAATAAGCATACTCATTTAAGGAAATGTATATGACTAAAACAAAAGACTTTTCAACTTAAACTTCAGAAAAATATGGAAAAGAAAAAATCAAATAATTTCATTTACTTATTCACATGGATATTCTACTATTTGAATAATCACATGCAATATCAATTGCCACATTCATAATGATGGAATTCATAATGTTGGACTTTATGACCACATAGTCAAGGCCTTGTGCAAAGACTACAAATAAGAATTTTTCAAGGCCTTATGCCAATATACTAGTTTTTCTAATGAGACCTACTGATTCATAAAGGATATATAATGGGCTCCACCCATCACTTACTAATTCCAATGTATTCCTCATATGAAAAGGTTTAAATTTAACATAAATAATCGTATTAAAACTAGAATATGAAATGTCAATACTTTATCCATAAACCATGAATGGTGTAAAAATAACACATCCGCAGTCAAAAATATCCTAGAACATTCAATAAAATATGGAAGATTTGTATCATAATAAATCAACTTCAGACAATCTTAAAATCCATCACGGGATGTTGACATAGATGAAATCAAATAATTTGTAGAGAAATAACTCTTTATGTTTTGAAATAATTTAAAAGTCATATAATTATAAAAGGAAAAATTTATTTTAAAAATATTCTTATATGATTTTATGGGAATCTTCGACGATGTTATAGTGGGGAAAAATAGCCTCACCCACTGTATAAGTTAAAAAAGACATTCTTATCATAATTTTTTCAAGAAGGTCATAAAGTACCTTGTTTGGAAAATGACAGAAAAATTCTTTTAAAAAAATATGTGGTCAAATAAGGGTATAAATGACTTTAACCCATAGTATAGTAAATATTAAAAATTTTTTGAATTAAATTTTTATGAAAACATGGATGTTGAAGATAAAGAGGTCCTAGAAGATACTTACGTGTTAACAACCTCGAATAAGTAAAGATATTGTAGAATTCACCCTGACCTTGTACTTTTACATGGTTGAGGGTACACAAAGCTCTTATATAATAGTTAAATCATTTTTATTAAATTATATAAGAATCATATACATAAATATGATATCATATATGATCTTTCAATATTTCTTTGTTAATAATATTTTAGTAGTATCATCGTTTCGGGTGTTAACTGATTCGTTTTCCATTATATGCTAGGATACATAAGCCATGTTTGTTATGAATAGGATTTATTTAATTCATATCCAGAATGAGATTTAGTTCTTACACATTATTTTTAATCATAAAATGAAAATTATTCTTCAATGATTATGATGGGGAATGAGTCTCATCGCTTTTTGTGGAGACGGTAATCCATATGTACAGACGAGCAATAATATCAGTAAATTGATTGTGAAATTATATGTAATTGAATGGTATATCATATATAGAGAATAATTAACATGTTATATTTATTATTTATGTCAGTTATACTCATTATTATATAAATCAAAATAATGAACTGTTTGAATAACAATCTACACCACGACGTGGAGACGATAAGCGGTATGTACGCATGTATGGAAACTTTGTCATTAATATGAAGGATGGAATAATGAATATGGTAGTAAAAAAATTATAATAACATAAAATTATTTTTGAGGTACTGGATTTATTATTTTGGAATGGAAAGAACAAAGAAAGAGGAAGTGGAAGAAGAAAAGAACATGAAAGAGGTGATGAAATATTTACCTCTTCTCCGGGTTCTTCCTTTTTATTTGATCAAAAGGGATCCTTAGGTTGGATTTATGACCATACTAAGGCCAATAGGTTAAAGGGAGGAAATTTGGGAGGATATTGGGGTAGGGTTTGGCCGTGCCAAATGGCTTTGGAGGTGTGAAATTATGAGAAGAGGAAATACCGTTTTATAAGAGAGGTGAGGGTCACATTAAGAAAAGTTTGAAATATTATTTTATAGTAAACTCATTTTCGGTTTCTAATGGCTCAAAAATTATTTATTTAGCTGCTAAGGTGGGGATGGGTCGAAAAAATCTCAACCAATAGGTTTTGGATAGGTTTAGGTGACCATATTAACCTTATCATTTATATTTAACTCTTAGTTAAATAGTTTGATATTTATTATGTCTCTTTGTATTATTATATTATATGGTTAATAAACATACCATAACTAGACAATAGAACCCCATGTGTTTCATTATTAATATGTATAACCTTATATAAGTCCTTTGGCCAAGACCTAGTTATTTAAAAATATTATATCAATTAATAATATAGTATTTGTTTTAAAAACTCAATTATGTAAATTTTGACACTATTTAGTGTTTTATTCTTTTGAAAGCCATAAAAACATTATCACTTAGAATAAAATTTATTTAATCCACCATAACATGTCATAGTAACATAGAAAACTAGTTTAATTTATCATAAGTTTCAATTTACATTTATTTTGATATTTTTAATATCAATTATTTTAATATTATACTATTAAGGTAATTACCACATCATCATTGTGTCATATATAAATTAAATTATTTAATGTCTAAAAATTATAAATAAAATATAATTATGTAATAAATAATTTTATATTTCTAATTAATGTTTATATCCTAATTTAAATTATGTGTAACCCTATATTAAAAATGGTTTAGTTTTTAAACATTGAATTTAACTCTTTTAACTCTTCTTTAAATAAAATAATAATAAATGTCCTAATCTAATCCAAGTGGACCAAAAAGATCTTATTTTATTCCTAAGGTTGTTTTTGGTTGAATTAAACTTATCCAATTGAATTAGGACATGTGTTAGGGTAATTATAATATCATTTGTACCCTTAATTACCCAATTTACTTTTAACCGTGGTAAATAAAACTCAAAAGATACTATTCACCAAAAATTATTTTCATCTTATTAAACCACATTTTACATACTGATGCCAACTGTGTCTCTTTGATTTTTGAAATTCACCTCACAGAATCAGTAAAATTATGTTTTATGCAAATTTGTAAATTCTCCTAGAAGGTGGGTAAAAGAAGGTAAAAAGTTCAATAAAATTTTATATATCTAAACATGTTATAAAATGACTCAAATGAATTAAATTGAGAATATATAGGTATTATGTATCTATTTTGACCAAAAATAAATTAAAATATTCTAACTAATTATTTAAATAAAAATTCAGTTTTAAATAATAACACAATGTATTTCACTATTCATCAAAAATTGAAAGTTTTCAGAAAAAAACCAAAAAATCACCCTAAGCTAATTTTGATATTAAAAAAATAAAAAATGAAGTCCATTTTGAAAAATAAAATTTATAAATTTTCTAAAAGTGGGTTTTACTATTCATAACAGCTAGTTTGATTGGTCGTGGTGTGTTAAAACTCCATGTTGCGCACAATGCAAGCTACTTCATTATTCAAATGGAAACATAACGTAAAAGAATGGGGTTTTACACCACTAGTTATGATTAACTGGGGGAAAATCCTGTTTGTATATTCTGATGTTCCTTGAACATGAGAGGGATGGAATGTGTAAACCATGATTTTGGAGGATACCAGATCAGTAGAAATGATATGAAGCATGGAAGCCATTTTGGTGTACAGAGGTATAAGAGGCCTCTTTTAAGGAATAATTTGTATATTGTTGGCAGGATATTTTCATGGGAATCATATGCAGAGCCACCAGGGAATGTTGTGAATAGTCAAGCAGAGGTGTCCTTAGGACACTAGCCTTCTATTTTCAATGGCCTGTGAGGTTTCTAAATATCCGAAATCACCTGGTATACTACAGTTGAATGTAATATAGCTTGAATGATGGAATCATAGTTTAATGTCGTATTGTATGATCTAATACCATACAGTTTATTGTCATGTGATCAGGATGATAATTCCAAGTTTAAGGGATTAGAGTTTGGACCGATGAAAACACAATTTATTGTCATGTTGTAGGGACAATAAATCATAGTTTAAGGTTATGAAGTTTGGACCATTTTGTAATTGAATACATTATTAGCTGTAGGATAATTGGGTTGGGATTTTCTGACATGCCTCAAACACGGAAGGGATAGAAAGTTTAAATTGTGAATCAAGGGGTTCTTAGATCAAGATAAATGATATGGGGCATGGAAACCATAGAGGCGTACATAGGTCGGAAATGACTCTCCGGAGGTTGAATTTTCCTTTGGTTGATGGCCATTTTGTTGGAAACATAGCCATAGCCACTAGGTAATGATGTGCATAGTTAAAAAATGGTGTCTATAAGACAGATTCCTTCCGCTTCTGATTGCCACGAAGATTTATGAGGATCCAAAATAACCAGAGACATGAAGCTTGATCGATGTAAAGGTTGTGTTTGGGAAATTAAGAGACATTCAGGATTTGATTTTACATAGTGTTTTTGGTCAACATAGCATAGGAGGAACGTGATAGGGTTTTCTTGAGGTGCATGATGAATGCCTCTTCTCATGGTATTTAAGGGACAAATGTTTGGGAGCATAAGGGAACAATGAAAAATGTCATTGACTGGTCAAGAGAAGTTCACAGTGTGACACTCTATTTTTCATGGTTGTTAATGGTGTTTGAGAATGGACCAACCCGGAGGGCGGGGATTTCAGCCTATCACTGATCTAGAGTGGGGTGTGTGGGGGTGAAATCCCCATGTTATTGACTGGTGGGTGCGAAAAAGTTTCAGTAGATGTTTATTCGTGTATGATCAAGCCGTATTGCAACATCTGCATGGGAGCTAGTTTTGAACTATATGTCGGAGAAGGATGCTTCCCATAAAGGAGATGATCAAATTGTATAGTAAATGGAATATTTTCAGTATAGGGGATTTTGCGAACCATTGGTCGAATAAAAGTTGGTTGTGAACTACATTCTTCATAGGGAGTCCGCGAGCTGTTTTTTCACCATCCGCTAAACATTTTTTATTATATTGTTTTATTGGTTTTCTGGTTTGATACAGAGGGTCTTCTGAATATGGTTCTCATAAAGGAGTTCCAAAAAGTGACACCCACTTAAGGTTCATTTGTTGGAGTTTGCGAACTATTTATGGTTCACGAGATGGAATTTGTGAACTACTTCGGATGCGGTATGGAGTCATGTGAACTACTTCAGTTGGGGGGAAAATTTATCCTGCACCATCTATATTCTCCATACCCTTTTTCACCTTTCCTAGATATATTTCTCTATTTTCTTCAACCCCCTACTCAATTTTCCTGGAGGTACTTTTTATAATGTGCTAATAAGATGTATCTATTATTCACACGACACCTTTTGTGGAAGCCCATTGAGGAAATCTCTCATGCAAATGAATCGCTCAACCGCGATTTGTGGAGTTGTGGGATGCCACCGACTTCTCCTCATCCACGAACAACATAGTTTGTGGGGATGGTTTGGAGGGTGTACATATACTTGATTCTTATCAGTGAAGAAAGGTCGTGGAGGCTTCAATTCGTGGGTATAAATTTACCGCGGATAGTTTTGTTTGGTGGTCAATGCCTCGTAGGATAGCACTTCATAATCCATCCGCATAATAATGGTTTAATGGTTATGTCTTATGTGAACCTGACCCAGTAATCGATTTGGAGACAAGCTTGGTTCATTCTCCAAATCTAAATTCTTCAGTTTTCTCCTCAAATTTTCAATCAAATATGCATCCATCATCTTTACCATACTTGTGGGAGTATTTTCATTCCCTTTGATTAATTTTTGGGACCCTAAAACATCATTATTAAATTTTAAAGATAGGTGATTATTTAAGTGGTGGAAGTATTTGCATTTTAAAAGTGAGGTTTATGGTTATTTAGGAAGTAACCATTATATTATCAATAATTTAATATTACTATTCAAATATAAATGGACATTAAAAAGTTAAAAAAGGATTGGAAGTGTGTGTTCATAAATATTCTCCACATGCACTCATTTTTATGCAACCTAGAGTGTTTTTTGGTGTTTTCTTTTAAATAGTTAACTTTCACACTAATTTACTTTTACCTTGATAATTAATTTTTAACCGTAGTGGTTAATATTAATGAAAAAATTAAGATTGTAAATTTTACCTAATTTGCACATTTTTATTTAGAATTTATAATTAATTTTACCAAATAAATTTTTAAGTATTTTTATTGTTAAATTAAAAATAAATGAAAATAAAATATAATTTTTTTAGTAATAGTGCGTTATTAAGTCCAAAATTTAATATGAAAATTATATTACCATAGATACTTGTTTTTAAGACACAAATTGGATAATTATAAAAAAAATGAAAATTTGGGAGGCTTTAAAATTAATCCTAAACCAAACTTCATAATTGAAATACTTAAATACATAAAAAGGATGAAAATAGTTTTTATTGATGTGATATTTTAATTTTGTTATAAAAAGGTTGGATATATGATATATAAGTTCAAATAAAATTTTAAAATGAATAATTTTAGTATTCAAATGCATGTTTTATTACTAAAAATGTTTTTAAATATTCTATGATTTTATTACATAATGATAAAATCATAACCATTATTATTTTATTAAAAACTGTATTTCTAGACTAAAAATAATCCATTTCAAAAATAATTCAAATAATCATACTATGAAAATATTGATGTTATAAATAAAAAATGAGGTTATTTCTATAATTCATTTTTTGAGATTTAAAAATTTATTTTTTGAATGAAAATATTAAATAAAAAAACTTCTTTTATTGATAAAATGATGTTTTTAAACATTAAGAGTTATTATTAGTATTTTATATCAATTTATAATTTAAAAGTTGTTAATATATTTTCTCATATATATTAATATTTTAAAAATTATCAATTTAATGTATTATGATAAAATATACAACACTGAACAAAGTAGTTCTTTCAAAAAAATTACTTCTATACCTAATATGATTTCACAAATAACATTAAAATTTGTTATTTGTTTTTTAAAATTTTGATTTAAAAATTCATTGAAATTAAAACATTAATTTTAATTTTATATATAAATCATATCATATATTGATAATAATAATATTATTTAAACATAACATACATGCACATTTATATATTTATAAAATTTTTATATCATATTTTTATTTCATTGTGAGTTATAATATTTTAAATTTACTACTTAATAATACATTAATTTAGTATATATATTCGATATTTGACCAATTACTATATTTTCATTGACCATATTTTCAATGGCCGATATTGTTCATATATAAATATATTCTTACTAAATCATTCAATCATTCCACTCTCTCTTCACAAGGTATGGTTGATATTTCATATTATAGATTTTTTATAATGCATTATTCTATCATGGGGATCTTCCTCATTATCAGATACATTGAGTTATTGGCGATCTTCAGGGTCGAATATGACCTATGGGATTTCCCAATCATAAAGATTCTATTCTTTTCTATCTATTGTCCCATATTTTTTTATTCAACTTTAATGAATGTATTTTATCTATGGTGATTAATAATACATGGTATTGAATACATAGTTTTATGTGTATTTTTTTAGCATTCCACATAAAAATGAATTATGTTTTGTTATATTTAAATCATATATTGTATGAATTATTTACTACTCAAACGAAATTCCTTTAAATAAATAAATAAATAATGGTTATAATTATAAAAATATATTTTCTAAAAACAATATAATTCCAAAAAACTTCGGGAGATACATGAATTAGGGAATTTTAGGGAAAAATATTACATTTTATTATTTTAGTTGATGAGGCATTTGTTTTCAAAGTATTGTAATATTTATTTATGTATCTAGTTTCACAATATTTATAAACTGTCGGAATATGTGTATTGTGATCTGTATATTCCATACCATTGTTATGAAAATGACCACCAACTATGGGTTACTGGAGTCAGGGTGTTACACATCACCTAATGCATCTTGTTCTCATAACACAAGTCATTATAGGTTCATCACACAAGAATTTATATGCTTGTCACATAAAAAGAGAATTGTGGTCACCTTAGAAAAATTACCAAAGGTTTTAGGGTTGAATCATTCTCTTAGCCTGATCATATTGTGATATTCACTCATTAAATAATTCACAATTTATATCATATAGTGTAATATGAATTTTTTAAGCCTGGTAGGTGGGAGGTTGATTCATGTATGCTCATTACTTATAATTGGGCACATGTTAGGATACAGTGGGGATTATTGATCATATTTTAACATAAAAGTGGGATTCCATATAGTTTAACATCCTATAGAGACATGGGAGGTGTGGTGAGATATCTTAAACAATCTACGAAAGTCACCGGGAGTTGGAGGTACTGCCTCCCGAGGAGGTAATGGAGTGGTCATAAGTTTGGAATTGAATATAGAAGAGGCATCATACACATCTTATTGAAAAACTAGAATAATAACCTACATAATTCAAGTTTAATATTGTAAGGTTAGGTGACATGAATCATATATATATATAGTTTAACACCATGTGGTAAGGATTATTTTATCATGAAATATGTGATATCCAGGGAAAGAGAAAGGATTATGTATCGAGATTCCGAGGTATTTTTTGAATAAGGAAGGATATTTGTAAGATATTTAAAATATTTAGTGTTTTCATGATTAATTTTAGGGGAAAAACCATGTATTATATCCATCCCATTCATAGGTAAATGGGTCTATGGATGAGAGATATGATTTTCTGGAGAAAAAGGTGAAGAGGTTGCCCAGTCCATTCCTAATGAAAAGGGTGTGGGCATAAAGGTTGACCATAAATATCTTTCACATGGTGTTAAATTTAAGGAAAACAGAATATAAAACTGAGGGTTCCATGAGTCCTTAACATTCATGTATTTTTTTTGAAAAAATAGGACATCAATTTTAGTACTCCTGTATGGTTTCCTTGCAAGTTAGAAGTTGTGTGAACCCATAATTTTTGTTATGTTTTGAAATTTGCATGATTTTTTTCACCATAGAATACAGTTTCATTAAACAATATAAACCACTAGAAAATAAATTAAAGTTATTATGTGAGTTAATAGTGAAATTCTATCACCTACTAGTATCCATGGAAATTAATATTTACATGACTCAGAAAATGAAAAAGTTATGTGAGTCGAGATCATCAGTATTCCAATTTCATAGGTTGACTACATAAAATGGAATGATAAGGATATTTATAATCCCAATGTAAATCCTGAAGATGTAATTTATTATTTCACATGTTTATAGATTCATGGAACCTTCAATTATCAACCCATAAAAGTCTAAGTTTCATGATCTTTTTGAGGGTTCTTTATAACTTCCCCTTTATAGAATTCCATCTCCAAGAAGAAATAATTTTTTTATGTGATTCCATTTGGGTTACAAAAATTGAGAAATTAAATCCTAAAAATTATATTATGACATATGATACAAGTATTCCCCATATATATTATTTTATATGTCTATAAAGTATCTTTAAGACCCTTAAAAATAAGTGTTTTGTTGTCACTATAATGTTCTTTTACAATGGATGCAATCCCTGACCTAATCCCTGACGGAGATTATCACCACTAAGTCAACAAACTAAGAAATATTTTTTGATAAATTGTCATAACCCAGTAAAATTTTAGTCACGAGTCCCATGAAGGAGAAATTTTCTTCTTTTTTGGGATTTTATCTCTTTGATCATTTTTGTATAAATTTTTCAGCATTAAAAAAATAATTGTTGGTTTTAATAAGTTTTAGTGAGTATATTTTATATGATACTATATTTATAAGTATTAATAACATATATATTTTAAAGGATAAATCCATATACAAAAGTTTAGTTTGTTAAAATGATGTATTTTCTAGACTTGAGGTGATATCTTGTTCATTGATTCCTATATATCTGTATTGAAAATTTAGATTCCACTCTTCAGTGTGTGATATAGATAACCATATCAATATTTGGATACATAATATAGATTTATAGATATTAAAACATTACTAAGGTAGTAATTTTTTATAATGAAATGTTATTAAAAATAGTTTGAAATGAAATTATCATATCAAATCCCTAAAATTATCAAGTAGGGGTATCAAATCCTCTTTCTTGATGGATTAGTTCTCATTTATTTTCCTAATTAATATTAATGAGCCATATTTTATATTCAGTCCGGTGAATGGTTTCTTCAAGACCATCTCAAAGCCCATTATTAGAGTATGATATACTACCTAATTATTTGTGAAACCTTCTAAGAGAAGGTAATATTAGTTAAAAATTCATTTATAAGACGGAAAATATCTAATCAAGTGTGTTAAATTTTAGGTCTCCCATACTTAAGATGACATAGTGACAAACTATAAAAATATATTTCCTAGGATTTGGATATATTAAATATGAATAAAACCTCTTATTTAGAGAGTTTTGTCTCTATGGGAAACTTTTATAGAGATAGGTTCATTACTAGAAAATATACCAGCTCTTATCCTTTGATTTTATTTTGAGATCCAAAATTAAAATTGAATTACTAAATGATTATAAACAACAATTCTTATTATTCCATAAACATAGAAGGACCAATGATATATTTGAGTTGTTTTTTTGATATATCAAGTGGATCTTAGGATTTTAATCATATAGATCCGAACTATTTACACATATTATTACATGATTATTAAACATAAATATAAAATAATTAAAACAGAAGGATCATAAAGGTCTAGTGTATTTAGAAGACTGGGTTCATAATACTTAAAAAAGAAACTAAAACATGGAATCCTTAATTTATTATCTATAGTCATATCCTAAAATATATTTGATATCATAAAAATCTCTATGATGAACTCAATAATATATAAAAAACTACGTGACATATGAATTACATTAAGGGAATAAACAAGAGAAGGAAGCATACCATGTGTCTCAAAGGAATAACATGATATAGTAAAAGAGAAGGAACATGAGTAATTAAGCATAAGAGTAAAATAAAGAGAATGGTATCATAAGATAATAAAAACATGGGAAAATTGTAACATCATAAAACATAACATAAATATAAGTCAAGTCAAACTTCAAATAAATAATCACAAGGTGAACATAATCCCATAATGGATTATGTACCCTCCCAAATCCCATACATGAACACTCCTGAGACTAAAACATTACACAACCCATTAGAGAGATATTTAATTATGGTCCCACCAAAAAAATTAATTTCGTGTACATACATGTTCATTACCCATAAGGATATCATTAATAATGCATAAAAATGAGAATTACCCATAGAAAGAAACGGGTTTCATAATCTAATCTCATAAAATTATTAAAAGAGATTAATTCAAGAAAGCCTTTTATATATGGTCATGAGTCATGTAATATTCCATAAAAGAAATATATAATAAGATAGGTTTACATGTGATAGACATATATGTAGAATTTCCAATCTATAGATAATATGAAAATGAGCAAATTGAGTTTGAGAGAGAATAGTCATTACTCAAAGAAAAGGGTGGGTTAGAAAGATCCCAAACCTTGAGACCCATTATTAAAATGTGTTATTTATATCCATAAATAATAACCTAATGTTAATTATTTACTTGATTTAGAACCATTTTAATGTTTATTATTCCTTTTATTTTAATTTTTACCATTTCAAATTCAATTACTTCACCAATTAATTTCGTGGCGGACATTTTAACGGTAAATGACTCATATATCCAAAATAACATTGGAAAGTGGAGAAAGGTAAAAATGATTATTAATTAATAATATAAATAACTATCATCTTGAAATAATTATAATATTTATACATAAATTATTCTTTTGAAGAAAACCATGAGATAGGGCCATAAAAAATGAACTATGTTACAATCCTTAAGATGATTCGTCATACTTACAAAGGAGTTACATTTCCATTTTTCAAATATCACAATGGATAGAAGGTAAAAGTTATTTTATATTTAAGGGATGATAATTTTATCATAAATATAATATTATTACATTAAATACTATTAAAAATAACATCTATTTAATTCAATAATACGAAAAAATCACATCGCTTCGCGAGTCGATAGTCTACTGTACATATGAACGTCTTTATCTATTATTCAATGGATGATAAGGTAATAAATTATATGATATATTTATTTCACAAAATTATTAATATTTTAATACTATAAAATATAATAATCAAATTAATCCTTATTTTTTCCATGTATATCATAATTTAACAATGAATCACATCACTTCGTGAGATTGTAGTCCACCAAACACACAAGATTTGTAATAAGATTCCCTTTTGAATGGAAAGTAAGAATTTATATAATATATCATAGTTATATAATTATAATTATATCATAAATAAAATATATAAACATTAAATTATTCATTATATCCATCGGTGAGAAGCGGTTATGGAAAAATATTACGACAGTTTGTGAGGTGGTAGTCTGCCACACACAAGATGAATTGTTTCATTTATCATCTAAGATCAAAGGAGTTGGTTATAGGAAATTAAATTAACAAAATAACATATCATTATAAAGAATATTCTAATGTTATTTTATCATCATTGTTTAATAATATTTTAGGGATGTGGAGGAAGAAATAAAATAAAACACTCGGTTAATGACATTACATTTTCTTCAGAAAACATATATAGGTTTGTACCAAAATCATTTATAGATTGGATTTATAATAAATAAAAGGATTCTATGAGGAGTTAAGTAAATTAAGTATTTTATTTGGTTAGGTATTGGTCAAAACCATGGGCTTTGGAATTTTAAATAGGAAAGTATATGAGGCGGCCTTCTATAAGTGGGGGAGAGGAAACACATTGAATTTTTGAAAATAAAGAATTACAAAAATGCCTTTATCATGAAAAAAACATAAAAAATAGTTCATTTTAGAACCTTATAAGATATAATTTCTAATATAACAATCAAATATTAATAATAAATTATTTGGACCATTTTTACCCATTTTATATTAAGTTTAATCCCCAAGTAAACCCATTTAATCTCTAATTGTGGTAAATAATTTTATTAGATTTGTAACAGCCCAAGCTTCCATGGTACGCTTCTCTTTCAATAATGCAATAGCTTGCATTGTACGCAACATCGAGATTCTAACACACCACAACCAATCAAACTAACCGTTATGAATTGTAATACCTACTTTTTAAAATTTTATAAATTTTATCATTCAAAATGGACTTCATTTTTGGATTCGGAATATAGAATTTATCCTAGGGTGAAATTTTGGAACTTTTCAGATAACTTTTATATTTTGATGAATAGTGAAAATTATTAAAAATTAATTTAACTTTTTTTTTAATAAAAAAAATTAATAGTGATAAATTATACCATTGAGTTGTTTTAAAGTATAATTATAATATAATTTTACCATTTTATCCAATGGAGTTCATTAGAATTAATTTCACTTTGAAATTGGACATAAACAATTGTCAATCTTTTGATTGATATTGTTTCTTAAAAACACGGTATTTGTTTTGAAAACGAGAATTAATTATAAAATTAATTAATGAAAAATATATGTTTGGAATTTTGTAAAATATACACCATTATAGAATTCAGAATATCCATTATAGCTTAGGGTGAATTTTTGGTATTTTTCTGAAAAACTTCAATTTTTGATGAATAGTGAAACCACTAAGTAGTAGTTTAAAAACTAAATTTTCATGTAAATGAAACATTACCACTTCTGTGATTTGATTTTCAAAAATCCGACATACATGGTTATCATTAAGAAGTAAAATGTGGTTCAATGGGATTAAAATAATTTTTTGGTGAGTAGAAAACTTTTAAGTTTTATTAATCGCGATTAAAGGTAATTAGTGAAATTTAAGGTAAAAATGATATTATAAGAATATGAAAATATCTTGACACTTGTCCTACCCTTATTGGATGAGTCCCTGCCGACCAGACCATCCATGGGTCAACTTGGGGACCCCATGGATCCACTTGGGTAAGAAAATGACATTAACAACTTTTTATTTAAAGTAAAAATAAAATTGTCACAAACATGTGTTGTTTTACTAAAACAATTATTACATGGGGTTATATAAGTTAACTTTTAGACTATATATATTCATTGGAAATATAAAAAGATTCAATACATCATGGTAGTTTTTTAATATTTTTTATACATTAAATAAATAAATTTATTTATCACACAATGATGATGCATCGATTACCTCATTAATTAACGATTAAAATAAAATGAAAAGATAATGTAAAATCTAAGACTTACACTTTTCAAAAACCTATCGGATGAGAGTATTTAGAACCCTTATCACCTTATCTTAGAAAGATATAATTTTGGAACCTTTGAAATCCGAAAAGTATTTCATAATAATGTAACATTTCATGACTTTCCAAGAGTGCCCCTCCTCTCCTCTTATAAAAGGCCCCCACCTCTACCACCTTATTCAGACCATCAAATCCATTTGGCTCGGTCAAACTCTACCCAAATACTCTCTCAAATTCCCTATATTACTCCTATAATCCTCACTTTGGGAATAAGGCTTCCCAAGTAAGCCTTTGGCTCAAATAAAAAAGAGTTACCAGATTTTAAGGTAATGTCTTCTCATATGTTCTTTTGTTTTGTTTTGCTTCTCCAACCCCTTAAAATCCTTTTATTCCTTTATTTTGTAAAAAAACCAGTATGTAAAATATACTAGGATGTTTTCATGAGAAGGATTTTATTTAAACTTACACATACCTTTGTCTAATGGTTAAAGAACATACTGTTTCTGTGGGTGGTGAATTACTGCCTCACAAAACGATGATTGTTCAATCTTCTTTTAACACCTCTCATGGTGGCAATTATAATGACAATATTTTCATATATGATATATATATTATGTTTATTTTTTCCTTATTCTTCTTTATTTCTCATTTATGGCATACCTTTATGATTTCCATTATGGGTAAACACGATAATTTCATTTTAGGAAGTGCGGACTACCGCCCCCTCAAAGTGATTTGAATCGTTAATGCCATATGTGGGACATATAAAGGATGGAGTAAATAACATTATATATATGATATTATACTGGAATTTCAATAAACCTTTATATAATTATGATTTCATTCCATTAAATACGAAATATAAATGAAAGTAGCGTTCATGTGTACGTACGACTTACCGTCTCCATGAACGGTGTATTTCATTTCTTACCTCTAAATGTTATGTAATATTAAAAATGAATGCATATACTGGATATATAATATATATATGATATCTATATCAAGAATATAATTATGTAGATAATGGATATTTTACCACATGAACAACCTTTAATTATAAGAAGTTTATTGTTGACTCAAGTACTAAAGATCAACAAAACGACCGTTATTAACTTTAATAATTACATAATGTTCATAACATGGTAATAAGTGATATAAAAAGAATAATGAACTTGAAAAAGGTTCTCAACCAAGTATAAATTAACTCTAGTTTATTATTCAGGAGGTTAAATAACGATCGAGTCAAGCCAGACATGAAGTAAGGGAACTTCTTAATCCAATTCCCATTCTTTGGGTTGAACTTACCTTTCTTATTTATATTGTTCTTTGATTACGTGATAAATGACTGATTATATCTTATCATGTATATATAATTTCTTTATGTGATCTTATAGTGAATACACATGAGCGATCTATTTTATTTACAAGATGATCTTTGTAAGGGACTTCGTCTCAATCTCCTTTCATTGAGGCATATTTTTTTTATACACAACTTTCTTTTATACAGGGTATAAATCCCTTTGAATTTTACGTTTATTCAAAAGTAATATTATTTATACGAAGTGTTTTACCAAATGTCAAAAAGGTAATGTTTTTGTTGTTGTACGTATGCAGTGACAATGACTTCTCTACCACCTCAGCTTCCTCTACAAGCCATAACTTTTTTTAAATAAAAAATAAATGCAATATTTTACATTTCTTTTATTTTGGTATTGAAAATGGTTTTGATAATGTCTTTTTATTATATCAATGTGTTGTATTGATATCTTGTAATTGAAATGTGGAAATGTTATGTTTTCTTTTATGCATGTTTTATGTGATACGATTATGTTATGGTTTATGATATGTTTAAACCTTTTCATATAGGGAATGCATTGGACTTAATAAGTGATGGGTGGAGCCCTCTATAGCTCCTCGATGCATCGGTAGGTCTCATGAGATAAACTAGTGTCTTGCCACAAGGCCTTGACAAAATCTTATTTTTATTCTTGGAACGAGGCCTTGGCTACGTGGTTATTATAGTCTGGAATTATGCATTCCATCATTATGAAAGTTGTTATTGACATTGCATGTGATTGTTCGACTAGAAGAATATCCATGTGAATAAGTAAATGGAATTATTTCAATTTTTTGCCATATTATGATGAAGTTCAAGTTTAAAAGGATTCTGTTTTAGTTATACATTGCCATAAATGTTTATGTTTATTTATGAAAGTCTCCGCTGTATTGTTATCCTTACTGAGCATCTGAGCTCACCTCTTTCAATGTTTTAATTTTTCGAGGATGTGATGAAGTATATTATGAATGACCTGCAGGGATAGTATGAGGCGATATGAATACATGATTTTTTAGTTTTGTTTTACTTTATGATGTAATGTAAGACTTATGAATGCATCTAGTGTTTCCAAGGCTACTAAACTAATCAGTATTTCGAGACTTGATCTTTTGTGATCATTCCAATGTTACGCAATAATGCACCGACTCTGGGTAACTGGGGTTGGGGCGTTACAAGATTCACTATTAATTTTGGTATAAAATACGGTGACAATATTAGATAATATAAATTAATGTGATTAAAAATATGGAATTAATTTTTACAATGTCAACTAAAAGAATATTCAAAATTTAATTTAAAATTAAACCCATAGGCATGTCGATAAAACAGTATTCCAAAACAAATACATTCAAAAGTTTAATTAGATTTCATATCTAAATTCTATATAAAATTTATTGCAATGAAAAAATAGTAATTAATAAATATATAATTTAACTTATTTAACTTTTAAAATAATATTAATATAATATCTGGCATTCAAATGATTTAAAAAATTCAATTTTTAATAAAAATCAATATTATCAATATTCATCAAAAAATGAAACTTTTCAAAAAAATCCCAAAAATTCACGATAATATAACATTGATATGTTTATTTAAAAAATAGATTTAATTATATATTTTTATAATTATGGTAAATATAAATTTTAAAATTTGGCATCAAAGCATGACGAAACTTTTTTTTAGAAAAATATTTTTTTTTATAAAACATTAACTTTTATTTAAAATCATCCATCTTTTATTAAAAATCAATAAATAATAACTGAATTTTTTTATATATGTGTAAAACATATAATTTTCATTATTTATTCAGTTTAATTAATACCTTACAATTTAACTACTAGGTTATAATCACATACTATATTATGGTTCATTTAGATTCCTGGTTGTGTGTACCACAAGATATCAGAGATTGATTTTTTTTTAAAAATATATCACTAAATGTTGGGGTATTACATTATATTATAAATTTGGTGTTGAAATTCATATAGGATTTCTAAAATGATGTTACCCTATTAAAATATCTGAGTGTTACATTCTACCCCCCTTAAAATAAATTTATTTCTCACTATTTAATTTTGATTTAAAAACCAAGGGTTTAGAATTTTAAAATTTATTTGTACAAAAAACCAAATTATAAAAAGGTTTAAGAAATATCTCTTGATAAGAGGGATAGGTAAATATGAAATTAATTTAATAACTAGGTCTCTACATAGGATAACATTAGTTGTATGGTAATATATGGACCTAGAAGAAAAAGAATAATTAATTATGGAGAGTGGTAGAGTTCATTGATCACAAGAAAGTGAATGATGATGAGAATGTCAACATCAATATAACCATAAATATGTGATAAATTAAAGACTATTTGTTTATCAGATATGAAGTTATTATGATAATAAATTTAATTGAATATCATTTTCTTAATTTTGAGGTATTATTTTATGATCAAGATAGAAAACACCCGAAAATATACGTACTTGGTAACTTTTTATTTCATAATCTAAATTTCAACCATTCATTGTGATTTGAACAATTTTATCTTAACTTATTAGAATAAGGAAATTAATTTATAAAATGAGTTTTTATCCCTAAATCACTAAAATTAACTTTTAACATATCATATATTTCATAATAGTGTAAAAAAATATTTCTCATATCCTTATTAAAACAAAAATTCTTATCTCAATGTAAGATAATACAGAAAATGAATATGAATATATTAATATATAAATTAATTTATAAAAAATGTCTAAAATAGATCATTCATTAAATTAGTCACCATATATCCCAAATAACCTCAATAACCTCAATATAAAAGGATGTTTTAACATTAAAGATTACCTGATACCTTGTATGTTACATCTCAAAAAATATAATATCGTTCATACCAAATATATATTTACATTATGCATAAAAGTTAAATATATCTCAAAATAATAAACCATTTAACAAAATAACATTAATCCCCTCCAAAAGAAAAATAAAAAATTATTTAATCCTATAATATGATTCCCAAAATCAAATTAAAATTCATCCTCCAAAATATTTATATGAAAAAAATATCCTACTTACTAGAACATCATGTATACTAGTGGTAATAATTTCACCTTTATTTCCTTTTGGTTGTGTTTTAAAGCCATGTGGCCTTTCTAGATATGACATGTTATCTCCCTGATTGTGAGTTTTCATTTTTCTAAAACTAATTTATCATAATTCCAATAGTATTCTAAAAAATATGATTAAAATCCTCAAAATAACGTTAATAATCCAACACTTTTTTACCTTCTAAGGCTTTCTATCCATAGTGTTATTTTCCACATAAATTTTTTTTAATTGACTATAGTTACCTAAATATCAAATACATATTTGAGATTATATTTTCCATAGTCATGTGTTTTTATATAAAATATCACCTTACCATTAAATTATCTTTCTAGTTCATTAGTACCTTTTAATATATTATATAAAATCCTTAGTGAAAACTATTGTACGACACCCATTGGATTTTATGTGATTATTATAACTATAACACCATTAAAACATATTTAAAACAAGTTTCTATAATTAAAAAACCCAAAAACTTAAATCATTCCACTTAAATTATTGTCATAACATAGGTCTATAGGAACTAATATATAGATTAAGTCACTGAATGGGATAATGACCAATTTTCCAACATATATGCCCGAATTCCTTCGAAGCCTTCTTTTTATTGATTTTTGATAACTCCCCTTTCAAGGGATGATGGTGAACCCCTAAAAGGCCAATAGGCTTAGAGATTACATGACCCATAAGTCTTTGGAAATATACAAACTATATTTGGAACTCCACCTCCCGTTTTCTTCACTGTGATATTAGCTCTCCATATTTTCATGGCTATTTTTCTATGCTTCTCGTGCAAGCACAGGATGGTCCCGGTGGAAATTTCATACCCTCTCTTTCTTACCAATCCACTTAGCTACTGCTCTGGTGAATGCACCTGATCTAAATCCCCATCAAGAGTCTTCTCCTTATAGAGTATGTCTGATCATTTAAGCACAATTTCAGGTGGCCCAATGGCCTTGAGGTGGCCCGAAAGACTTAAAGAACATATGGCCCAAACCATTGGCCCGAAAACCCAAATAGATGAATAGTTCCGACTACTATAGTACCGAACAGTGCTTGTTATAGTGAATGCTACAGTAATGCTACAGTACTACTATATTACTAGGAAATATATCTCCACCTGCTTTTGAGCTCGAGTCTCTTGGATGCATTTACCGAGTCCTCACCAACTGGGATGAGGTTCTCTTACCAGTTTTCCATCATATAAGACATAAAATTACTTTCATGTTTAGTTCCCAATTGCCTTTATTTCAACATATAGAAAATCATTCCATTTATTAGAGATATTATTCTAGGTTATTATTCCACCATTTTTGACATTGAAGTAATTAAATATTCATTCCAAATCCATCCTTAAAACCTAAACATCCATGGTACCATATACTTATCTATTTTTTATGTGTTTTTAAATTAAAATATATTCTACTTATTTATCTTAATTTTGGACATCTCATTTGGCATGATCACAAGATGTCTAAATACCATTTCCATTTGGTTAGGAATATAATTGGATAAATCATTACAATTCCCATCCCATTTGTTGTCGAAATTATTTCTCATATCTCCCTCCATTAACTAAAAATATTAAAATAAAATATGAAAATTGCATTAACATACCAAATAGAAACTTAAAAATCTTGAGAGAATAAATTAAAAATGATATATATTTCCTAAATTTTGTGGCCACTTGGTTTCAATCTACATTATTATCACTAATAATTATTATTATATTTTTTAACCTAAAAATTCATCAATTTCCTCAATATTTCTTCATTAAGAGATTATGAGTTTCTAAAGAATATACCTCTGTAGTGTCAAACCAAGTGTACAGTAAAGCTTATTGTTGTGTTCCATGTCATGATCAAGTAAAGCCTAATGTTCCTTTTTTTAAGTTATTACACCTAGGTATATCTATACCAGAATCAAATCCACTTGTAGTATCCATACATGAAAGAAATTTCATGGAAACCACTCCCTATACAGTTCATGAAAATTTCATGAAAGTTTCCTATAAATAGGATATCTCTTAAACTTATCATTGGATTTATCCCAATGGTTTCAATAATGTCTTCTCATCATAGTTTACAAAGGATAAATAAAACCTACATCTAATACAAAACATAGAAACCCAAAAATTTGACACACATTATTACATTATTTTTAATCATAAATATACAATAATTATAACAAAAGGATCATAAAGGCCAAGGGACTTTAGAAGACTAGGTTTATAATAAATAAATAAAAACTAAAAGATAAAATACTTAATTTATTCTCTAAATTGGGATCTTAAAATCCATTTGATGTTCTAAAATTGTATGAGATAACCTAGGGAATACATAAATTAATCAGTGAGCTATAAATACCAACAATGAAATAAATAAGATATGAAAGCATTACATGTGAGTCAAAGGTATAACGTGATACCATAAAAGAGAGGTTCATGAGTAATCATGTGGAAGTATTACATAAAGAGAATAATATCATAAGATCATGGAATCTTGTGAATGTGTAAATGACATAAGACATGGCATAAATATAAGTCATGTTTAATTTTCAAGAAAACATCACTTGGAAAATAAACTCACATAATTGATTGGGTTTACTCCAAAATACTATACACGGAGCTTGATGAGGCTAAAAAAGTACCCAATGAATTTGAGAGATATATAATTTTGGGTCCATAAATGTGTGATCTATATAAGGATATCATTCATAAGGAATTAATATAATAATTACCCATATAAAGAAATGTGTTTTATAATCTTGTCTCATAACATAATCAAAATAGATTCCTTAAAGAATGAATTTGAGAGATGTTCATAATGAAAGTATTACCCCATAAATGTAATAGAAAATATTACCGGTTTAAATTTTAATAAAATATATAAAAAATTTATAATCATTCCACAACATTAAAGATCAAGAAAGTGACTTAGAGAGATAATGGTCATAAACCAAAGAAAATTGCGGGTTTGAAAGATCCCTTACATCGGGCACGATTTGTCATATATATTATTTATCTCTCTAAATAATAAATTTATGTTAATTATTTAATTTAGTAAGATACCTTTTCATGTTTACTATTGATTTGATTTTAATTTTTACCATGTCATATTTAATTACATAAAAAACTAATTTCACGTTTGATGTTTTAACAATAAACAACTCATACGTCACAAATCAAATTTTAAGCTGAATAAGGTAAACTAGATTATTAATTCATTATCTCCAGAATAGTAATCATGAAATAATTATCATTCTTAAACATAAAAAATACATTTTAAAATAAAAATAATTTTTATGAAATATGAACTACATTACAATCAATGAGATATGAGGATGTACGTAAGCATGTGTAATGTTTACATTTTTTTGAAGATCCAAATGGAAAGAAGGTAAGTTTTATTTTCATCAAATAATTCTAATTATATCATAATATTTAGGCAATTTCATAAAATACCCATACACATACCATTCATGTGATGCGGTAATAAAACAAATCACATCACTTTTGGAGGAGGTAGTTCATTATAAACATCAACGACATTATCATTTTTCAATGGATTATAAGGTAATAAATTATATGATATATTTATTTTAAATACTGATCAATATATAATTGAAGTATCTTTGTGATAAATTATTTTAACAATGTTTTTTATTTTTTGACAACTAAACTTTTGGTATTTGAATGTTTTTTTTAGAGAAATCAAATCCAAAAGAATCAGAGTCAGAATTTGTTGTTTTCTGAATGTTTAGTTTTTCTCCAATCATATAATGAATGATGTTGTAGATATTTTTTGAAATAAGAATGTGATGTCAAGAGTTACAATGGTTTCATACATTCTAAAACAAAATCTGGAAATGATTTTCTGATCAAGATGTTCTAAAAAATCATGAAATCTTTATGATAAAAGACTTTGAGGAAATAATGGATATGTTTGAATAAATTTGTAATTTCATCATAATTAGATTTCTATGATAATGGGAGATTATTAGTAATTATAATTCCATCAAAATGAGATTCACTTTTTATTGACACTGATCAGCACCAGAACCCTATAAAAATCAGATCTAGAAAATTGGCACCAGAATCCTGGAAAATTCCGATCCAGAAAATCAGCTATAGAATTCAGAAACAATAGGATCCAAAATTATTATTTTTAGAAGGAATTCATAGATATAGAAACAGATGGAGCTAATTTACTATAGCTTCCAATTTCCCATTTGAAACTTATAAAATGATCTTACCCAGATTGATCATAACTATATGGAAATACAAAAGGATACTAACAATCGTTTCTAGGTAGATTGAAAAATTTCAAAATGAGTTGAGATTGTAAAAGATCATAATGATTTGAGACTGAAAATGATCGCAATGAGATAAGATTGAAAATTATCACAATGAGTTGGGATTGAAAAATATCTTTAGGCGGTGATATTGAAAATCCTCATAATGAGCATATTATGAAGTGAAGTTGAATAGGTCAAAATCAAAATTCAATTTTGTGTAAATCTGGAAGAAATTTTAGGAGAATTGAAGAAGTAAAAATTGATGTATTAAATGTGAGATATTATTAGAGTTTTGTGATTTCTTGAGTTTCTTATAAATACCTGCTCATATCATTTGATCATTTATAACATTCTATATACGTGTAAAAGGTGTATTGTAGTAGAATTGAATTGAATGTCCCTATATTATTAAAGGATAATTATTTTAGCATTCTAGAAGTGTTTTAGTTTTTACAGATTGAGTATGAGATCATTATATTGAAGAAAATTATATCCAGAATCTAACAGAGTTGTATTGAAATAAATAAAATCTAGAATCTAGCATCTTTATATTGAAAGAAATTGGATAAAAAATCTAGCATCATTGTATTGAAAGAAATTGGATCCAAAATCTAGCATCATTGTATTTAGAAAATCCGGATCCAACATCATCGGATTTAGAGGATTGGTTCCTAGAAAACCAGATTGAGAATTTGTGGATAAGTTTCAACAAAGTCTATATTCTTTTGATTTGTTCAATTGTTTTAAAAAAAAATTATCAAATGTCGTTAGTTAGTATAATCTATCCTATCGGGAGATAAAAGGTTTTTAATGTGAGTTGGAACAAGTTGTATTCACTTTTTCATGATAGTGGATTTCTATATACCAACAGGAGTGTCTATGGAAAGGATGTAGGTTCTCACATTTAGGGTGAACCTTGTAAATATCACATGTTTTATTTCATACCTAATTTTGATGAATGAGTATTTAATAAAAGTTGATAAGGATATAAATCATAATATGTTGTAGGGGTTATGTTTTTACACTTATTAAAAGTGAACAAATTATTCAACCCCCCTTCTTAGTTGTTTTCAATCCCTGGAACTTCAACTGGTATCAGAGATTAATGTTCCCTTGTTGAATCCTTATCATGGGTAATATCGATTCTATAGGTAGTAGAATGATTCCAAAATTCAATGAATTGAATTATTATGGGTGGAAAATAGGATAATTCTTTATCTCCTATCTCTTTTCTTGGAAGTTGTTGTTGCTACTACTATTGGTTTTCAACATTTTGATAAATATTCTCCCATGAAATTTGATGATAAGTGAAACATAGAAGTTGATAGAAGGGATAGAAATTAAATCATTATGTTCTTATAATAGAATTTTTATTAGAAGGTGATTGGTCTCATGAATTCAAAAAGTATGTGGGACAAGTTGGAATTAATTTTCAAAGGGAAGGCAAAAGTCAATGAAGAAAAGAAAAAAATATGGCATAGTAAGTATGAAGTCTTCAAAATGAGGGATGAGGAAAAATTTAATGAATACTTCACCAGAGTAAATGAAATTGTTTCCAATGTTATAATGTTTAAAGATGTCTTGTATGATTCTACAATTGTGAAGAAACTCCAAAGAATCATTCTAAACTGGTTTGATTTTAAAATTTTTTCTTTAGAAGATAAGGATGATTTATCTGTTTATGAGTTACATAACCTTTTTATTGCTTATTAAAATAAGAAAGATCCAATATTTAAAAATAATATGTAAGATGAAATGGATTTTGAAGCTATGAGAAAAATCAAAATCCAAGATGTTGATAAAGTATATATTGTGAGTCTGGTGATTAGGAAGATGATGAGTTGAATGAAAAATTCACATCTCTCATATCCAATAACTATCAAAGAGGTAGAAGAAATTATGGATGAATTAATCCTCTCAAATGTTTGGAGTATGGTGGAATCAGACACTTTTCTATGAATTTCCCCATGAATAATGTTTGATAATATCGTTATGATTATGATGAAAAACCTCGATGGAAGAAGAGGAATGAAAAATGATAAAGAAGATAATTCCTCTAACAAATTCAAGAATAAGTTTTCTAAAAAGAAAAGATGGATATTGGGTAAGAATTATGAATCATACTAAACCGATAACGATTCTTCAAAAGATGAAATTTCAGAAAAAGTTAGAACCATCACTGAAAAAGATGAGAAAACAAAAGTTTCTTCTGAGATTGTAGAAGGTGGCGAAGAACCTTATAGAGTGTATCAGCTCTGAACCGAACTTCATTCATCTATTGAGAAAAAATATTTCAAGAAAGAAATTAGAGAAATGAAGAAAGATCATGATGAATTTTTTGATGGAAGAAAAATTTTATAAAATAGGTGGATGAATACATTCAGAAAATTTTATTTTATAAATATATAATTGATGAACCCAGAAAAATTATTGAATATATTAGAAAGAAGATGGAAGCTAAAGATTAATAGGTTAACAATTTTCAATCTAAACATCTTGATTCCAAAAATACCCTGATGAAGATGTATGAAAAATTTATCAAATCTATAGAATTGAAAGATGTGACGTCAAAAATTGTCGAGAAGAATCATTATGAGAATTATGTGAAATATTCTCTTAAAAATAGTAATGTTTCATCTTAATTTTCTAATATTTTAGGTTTTTGGAAAAGTATTTGGAAATAAATAGTTGATAAAGGAAGTGGTAAATCTATCAATTCTATAAAAGTTGAAAAATCACTCAAAAGAAAGATGCTCCACATCCTGAATATGTTAGATTTGAAAGAAGATGCCATACTCAAAAAAGATTCAATAGAAAAAATAATTATGGAATAGAAAATCATAATTTAAAGGACATTTTTTGTGTTTTATAATCTATTCAAATAGATCTTATAATTATTGGCACAACTTATCTTTACCCAGAAAAAGGTTTGATAAAAAAATTGAATAAATAGTGAAAGAAGAATGAGTAACTTTCCTAACTTACAGGAAGTTGAAAAGATGAATTATCAAGATGTTAAAAACATTCCAACAAAGAATCAATTTGAATGTTTTGAAGAAGTTTTTAGAATATGTGATTAGTCTGTTCATTATACTGAAATATATATAACACTCCTTCCAGAACAAGTTTCTTATGAAAGAAAAAAAAGAAATATGAAAAAAATAATATTGAGGAAAGAGATTTAATTGAGATAGCTTTGAAAGAAAATAACAGGAACAAACAATGGATACATGATAGTGTTTTTTCTTCACATATTATAGGTGATATAAAAATCATGAAACATGTTGATGTCATGATATAGGATTAGTTACTTTTGGAAATGATTGTTCCTCAAAATAAAAGGAATAAGAATGAAAAATACTGAAGAAGATAAATTGAAATCTAAGGAATTTTTACTTCTTAATGGGATAAAACCTAACTTACTTAGTGTAAGTCAACATTGTGATAGTTGAAAAGAAGTAATCTTGAGAAATTATACTTATATTATCCAAATTAAGAAAGATGGAAAAGTCATTACAAAAGATTAAATAACTAGTGAGAATCTTTTTCAAATAGTAGAATTCAATAGCACATGTTACATGAGTGCCAAAAAATAAAAAAATTTGTGGGACTAAAGAGTTGGCCACATTGGGAAGAAACACATGAATAAATTTTTTAATGTTGATTTTATCCAGAATTCTCTAGAATTATAAAAGAAGAGTTGAAGACGTTTTAATTACTTTCTAAAAATAAAAGATGATTAAAAAAGTCATAAAGAAGTTTATATTCAATCTTCCAAACCACTTGAGCTTATTAATTTTGATTTATGTAAACCTATTAGATATCAATTAACAAAAACATACTTATACATTATCAATTTTATTGATGAATTCTCTTGGATTAAAAACATCACGTTCATGAAGCACAAGACAAAGGCTATTGAAATGTTCAAATTCTTTAGAAAATATGTTGATAAATAATTAGGGGTTTCCATCAAAAATTTGAGAAAAAATAATGGTACTGAATTCACAGACAACTCTTTTAAAGATTATCATAGAAAACAAGGTATCAAACAACATTATAGTTCCCCCTATAATCCAAAAAAATTGAGTAGTTGAATGAAATAATAGAAGTTTGGTTGAAATGAGAAGAAGTATGTCAGTAGAATAATTTTTTTTAAAATTTTGTTGGAGAGAAGCTGTCCGTACTATTGCACATGTTCAAAATATATGTTTGTTGAGACTAGAAAACAACAAGACTCCTTATGAAATATGTTATATCAAAAAACCTTCATTGTAATACAACCATGTTTTTGGAAAACCTTGTTTGATCATGGTAAAAAATCCAGATTTTGGATAGTTCGATGATAAGGATGAGGAAGGAATTCTCATGGGTTATTCACCAAATGGGGGATGTTACACATGTTGGAAAAATTATTTTCCAATGTTGGTGGACTCAAATGATATGAAGGTAATTGAAAATAAAAGTTCCTTAAAAAATATCATTGAGAATGATGTGGAGGATAAATAGGATATTTCCAAAAAAATTTAAAGTAATTTAAAACATTCTTGTCAAGATTCAGAAGAATCTTGTGATGAGGTGATTCCAGTTGGGAAAGAAAAATTGAAATTTCATAAATTACAAAAACATGTTGAATCTTGAAACATTATTGCGAATCAAGAGTCTCTAGTTCAGACCATAAGGACGTAGAGATTAGAAAATCAGACAACAATTATCTCAAAAGATGACCAGAATTAGTTTTAGAGGATATTCAACATAATGAATGGTGGATGCTATGAATGAAGAGTTGGAACAGATTGAGAAAAATTAAACAAGGGAACTTGTTCCAAGGCCATCAAATAAAAATTTTATCGAAACGAACTGGGTTTATAGAAAAAAATATAATGGTCATGGAGAAGTTTCAAGAAACAAATAAAGGCTTGTTTGTAAAGGATATGAAAAGGTGGAAGGTGTGGATTTTGATGAAACCCTTTTCCCCATTGAATATCTTGAAACTATTTGAATTTTTCTTATAGTGGAAGATCATTGGAATTACAATGTTTATCAGATTTATGTAATGTAATATTTCATAAATGGTGAGATTGAGGAAGAAGTTTACATTGAGAAAACTCATTGTTTTCTAATTGATGAGTATGAAAACCAAGTTCGTAAATTGAATAATGATTTGAATGGGATAAAAAAATATCCCTATAATGACTAGAAAATTCCATTTAATTGTTTTTTAATTATTTTGGATTTTCACAAGTCTGTAAAAATCGATGGTGCATGATTGTGAGGCCGAGTGAGCCCAGAATGAATTTCTAATTTTTTTAGGAACATTCAAAAAATGTTCGGGAGGAGTTTTCTATATTTTGATCCGGTGCTCAGACTAAAAATTTGAGGGCACCATTGAATCCGCAACACTGATGTTCACTTAAGGGAAGCTTCACTTCACCCACAATTTTTCTGGAGAAAAAGATAGTTTTTGAGGATTTTAAAGAAATAATAATATAACATAAATTGTTATTTTATTTCTTTTTTTTTCTTACCACCTGTTGAGTGAAGGTGGTGGGGACCATAGAGGTCGTCAGACAATTAATTATTGGATGTTAATTGCATGGTTAAAATTTCGTTGTGTAACCACCCCTATATAATTAATGAGGAACTATAATTACGCCAATTAATGAGGCACTTTAATTACATCAAGTAAGGAGGAATGTTAATTACATCAATTAATGAACCACATTAATTCCTCAAGGCATTGTTCTCCATTCCACATCCTATTTTAATAGAGATTGGGGTGGGGTTTTAGAATAAATTCATCAAGAGACGAACCCCAGAAGAAGTGATGCCATGCCTTCCCCCGACGTAGAACTGAGGATTGATGATTCCCATTGTAGGATCGATCCAAAGGTCGATGGATGAAAAATTCACATGCATGAAACCCTTATCTTTAATCTGAAATACCATCAAATGTGGAAGAACCGCCATTTGTGATGTCCCCAATGAATCCCAAGGCAGGGGTTGTCTTTATGGTCAATATTTTACCTTGATTCTATTACTCTATCTTGAATTTGATGGAGGATGTTATGCGGAATTTGTACGAGGTTCATTATTATTAAAATGTGATGAATATTTACCTCCCTCTTTTTATGAAACTAACTCGCAGGGCATGGGAAAAACGAACAAGCCCCAGAACCTCCGCCGCTTTTCTTTTTGTTGCGTTCTTTGGGGAAGATTTTCCAAATTCGATGGCAACACGAGAATGAAGATCATGCTGTGGTGGTGGTGATTCGGGAAATGCATAAACAGATACGACACCAAAAATGTACCACCGGAGCACATATGGTGGACCACAGAAACAATCGCTAGCATGACATGCTGGAAGCGGCCGGTAGTAGCTGGAGGAGGCCTGTAACAACCGACCGTGAGCGATGGGAAGGTGGTGCACTGTCGCATGCCGCGGAGGCCAGTGGCGTCCGACCCGAGATGGCTATATAGAAGAAGGGAGGTGCTAGCAGGTGCAACCAACAATAGTAGCCACGACAAGAGGGGGGAGCATGGACCCCACGCCGTGCTGCATCACATCAGATGACATGGCCCTGCATCCACAGGGCCGGCAGGGAGGAGTTGTCTACCTTTAGGCGGACTGATCCGGACACGGACCGGCCGAATGGGTCAGACCCTTAACCCAACGGGCGAGCACGGGTGGGCCGAGCCCCACGTGGCGGGCTAGGCCAAACATGGCCCAGGCCCGCAAACCAGCCTGGAAAACCCTGATGGGTCAGACCCAATGAACCGTGCCAACCCTTAACGGGACGAACCGGGGTGGGGTCTGGTAGACCCTTAGAACTGTTGCGTCGGGTCGACCAGACCGATTCAGACCGGGCCAAGACCCAACCAGCCCCCGATTAAAGAAACACCTATCACAGATGAATCGAGTTTCCGTTTGACGTTCCACTAGTGGTGTAGGGATCCCATTGGGGAAACACTCCCTTTGTCATATTCCAAAGGGCCCGACCAAGATGGGCTATAACAAGGTGTGATCACACCCGTTTCATGGAAAGTGGTGTAACTAACAGACTGGGAATCTGATCGACACACCGTCTATGGCATAAGAAGCCTTGTGACAAGGAATTCCATTGTAGATAATCTAAGTGAGTTCTGATGGAGTTTGACATGCAACATGGGATGGATTAATCTTGAATCCAACTAGTCCATTTTTACAAAAGTGCCCATTTCTCACAGACCGAGCATCCGATCGACGCATCATCTGTCACATTGGGACCCGTATGACGGTCTGGTCCCTTGCGTAAGAGTTTTGAAGGACATAGTATAGGATGAGAAAGCACTGATGGATTGAGGAGGAGATTATTCCATAGATGAGGTGTGCTTCGTGTGAGAATCCAGTCGCTGGCTGTGATATGAGGAAGAAGAGCGACCAATGCGGGTCAGAATTAGACAATCCAAAGTGATATGATCTAGTAGTATGACTAATCATATCTACCTATGCATCAGAGAACAAGATGGGTCATCACTAGAAACTAATATGGGTCAGAATTAGCGACCAATACGGGTCAGCATCAAGTGACCAATACAGGTCAGCACCAACAACCAATACGGGTTAACATCTAGCAACCCATACAGGCCAGCATAAAGTGAACTATACAGGTCATTAGTATAGTTATTATAGATTAGAGGATCTGCATTTACAACTAGTCATCCCTATCCCAATATCCTTGAAGTTATACCGTTACAGTGAGATGTCTATTTTTCTTTGTGCTTCATGATTCAGATCATGCTTGTGATATTAACTTTGTGGTATTTTCCAGTGATATTTTTCTTTGTGGACTACTAAGAGACCTTCAAGGTTCTTGGGGTCCTTTAATGGGTATTGTTATTTTCACCCCCTACACGGGCTCTACCTGCTCATGTATGTCTGGTGAAGACTAAGGACACTCTAAGGAAGACTTTGGAGGTTCGATACTTAGTGGGGCATTGTGCGATGGGAGTAGTCGATACCCTCTTCTTCAACATCAGAACTACAGTTACCAAACTCTAGGTAGATCCCCAGAGAAGACACGATAGGTGTTTAATTTCTTTCAGTTTTTATAGATTTTATTCCAGCCCACTTTTTTCAGTTTACAGTTGTACTTGTGGTTGTACTTTACTATCATGGTTGTACCTTACTTTTGTTGGTTGTTTAATTCAGTTTCCCCTTTTGAGTGTGTACATATCTATAAGGAAATTCCTTCCCTATTTGGTAAAAGCCTTCAAGTTCTAGTCACCAACCCTTGGCCTATGGTAGGAGGTCTTGGGGTAATCACGACTTCGCCTTGTGGGACTAGTGGTAACAAAGTGGTATCAAAGGGCGGTCAGTTCCACCTGAATAAATAAGAGTCTACTTTCAATGAGGTAATAGTGTAAATCTTATTGAGCTTTTTTAGTTCGGGGAGTCCAGTGTTAGTGCGGCGGTTGGCGTATCCATACACCAGGACCTTGAATTATATTTTTCAACTCAGTATATGAAAACACTAGATGCTAGTGTTTTGAAAGGTTTTCTTGATCTTTCATGAGTCATATCACCTGGTATAACTGATTGACGGTGAAACATCTATTTCTCAAAGGATGCCTCCATGATGATAGCCAGCCAGGATTCCATATAGAGATCATGAAAATAGGCCGCTGAGTGACAAGGTGTCAGTACAAGGACCACTCACAGAGATGGCACCTTTGGGTTGTGTACCAACAACACCACTACCCGTTGAGCAGCAGATGATACTAGTGGACCATACACTCTGGATGAGAATGTTGAATGAGTTCCAGATACGGAGGCCTCCATGGTTTTGAGGCATGACAGAATCCCAAGAATAAGAGAAGAACATCTTGAGGCAATTTCATTAGACTTTCTCTTAGTAGACCCACCTGCCGAGAAGATGATGATTTTAGACACTAGCCTTCTTTAGGGATCTATAGGATTATGGTGGAGATCAATGCTCCTGGTTCCTGATGAGATTACCCTATCATAGCTGGAAATTGATAGTATTTTCAAGGAAGAGTTTGTGCTAGAAAAATTACGCTCTGTGTGTACTCAGGAGCCGTGGCATCTGCAGTAGGGCAGCAAGACTATAGCTTAGTAGTCGGTGAGATTTACTGACCTCTCCTGATACTCCACCAACATGGTATAGGTCCCTCCCTTTAGGGACCAGACCTCTGAGCAGGGGCTATGATGAGATATTAGAGCTGCGATAATTTCTCTTAGTATCCCGACACAGGCTGGGGTGATAGTGAGAGCTTTGCTGATGGAGAGATTCCCTGCCGAGCATGAACCGATAGTGAGGGCCCCTACCAGATGACTGGTAGTAGAGTCATCTATAGCTAGAAGTAAACAGAAGATTAAAAATCACATGTTATCTATACCTTCTAAAGGGTGACCTGGGGACACATGGTCATAGGTGAGAGGCTCGAGAGGCCAAGGGAGGCACTAACAAGGCATGATTTGTTTTTCGTGCAGGGGATAGGGTCATAAAGCTCATAACATTCTGACTCACCGTGTGGATTATTAGAAGAAAGTGGATGGACCATAGAGGTAGTGGTAGTAGAAGGAGCATGAGCATCATCCTGGCGGCGGATGAGGCTGGGGAGCAGGATGTGCAACGGGAGGTGGTCATGGTCACCAGACACAACCACCAACACCCCCTTGTGGTCCACCATGAGCTCAGGGAGCTAGTGGATGGGGAAAAGCCTATCTACATGTATTAAAGGCTCACGATCCTGATGTCCCTAATATGATAAGTGGTACGATATTTATCTTCTCTAATTTAGTAGCAGTGATTATCGACACATGTGATAGACATTCATTCCTTGTCGCAGACTTAGTTTGAGACTCTAAGATTCCTCCTGAGCTTTTATCTTGACTATTGCATTTGGGTACTCCAACGGGAAGAGATTCACCGATCACACACTGGTGCTGATAGGGTGATATTACTCTTGGATGAGAGAGTTTCAAATTGGATTTCTACTTGTGGCGTTGACATCCTACGATGTCATTCTAGGCATAGAATTGCTATCTTATGTTGACACATAGATTTAATACTTGAGAGGTACAATGCGATGTATGTGTAGAGATGAAGGCCAGTTTTCCGTTGTTGGTGGGAAGGAAAACAGAGCAGCATGAGATGGACATGCACTCAGGAGAGTGTAGCTGATTACATATCAACTGTCTTGCATGACCTTCGACGCAAGGGATGAGGAGAGACCATAGTTTCCAACGGTGGTGGACGAGTATGAAGACGTCTTTCTAGAAGATGTCCAAGGACTACCTCCTCTTATAGAAGTAGTCTTATGCATTAGTTTGTAACCTGAAACAACATGATATCTACACCATCATATCAGATGGCCCCTGTGGAGCTCCGAGAGCTGAGGGTACTATTGGAGGAATTACAAAGGAAGGGATTCAAAAGGCCTGGTGTTTCTCTATGGGAATCCCCGATGTTGTTTTCTAAAAAGGAAGATTGAATTTTGAGGCTATACATGGACTTCCGGTGACTAAACCAATTGATCGTGAAGAACATGTATCCTATGACGAGGATTGATGATATGTTTGATCAGTTAAATGGAGTGAAGTGTTTGTCGAAGATAGACCCCAGATTAGGCTATCATCAACTTAGGGTACAAGACGAGGATGTACTAAAAATATCCTTCAGATGTCATTATGTCCATTACAAGTTCTTGTTGATGCCTTTCAGTGTGATCAATGACCCAACAATGTTTATGGGGATCATGAACAGTATCTTTGATCCATACCTTGATCACTTTGTGGTGGTCATAATCAATGAAATCCTGGTGTAGTCAACATTTGAGGAGGAGCACGCTGTACACTTGAGGATTGTTCTGGACACACTTTGGGGGAACTAGTTATATGATATTCCATCGAAGTGTGAGTTCAGGATAAAAAATTCCACTTTGTGTGACACATCATTTCTGAGGTTGGATTTGTAGTCGATCGAGAAAAGATCAAGGAAGTACTTTCTTGGGATCCGCCCAAGAGTTTTACAGAGGTGCAGAGCTTCCTTAGATTAAAAGGTTACTATCAGAGGTTTGTACCCAATTTCTCTAGAGTATCAGCACCGATGAATATCTTGACAATGAAGTGGAAACCATTCATGTGGTTGGAAACACGCCATCAGAGCTTTCAGCAGCTAACGAAGAGCTTGACCAGTGCTCCCATCCGGAGGTTGTTGGAGGAGGGAACTGACTACGTGGTTTACTATGATTCATCGAGGACCAGACTCGGTTGAGTCTTGATGCAAGATGATACAGTGATTTCTAATGGCTCATGACAGCTGAGGCCTCATGAGTAGAATTATGTGAATCATGAATTGGAGTTGGAAGTAGTATTCTTTGCACTTACGACGTGGTGACACTACTTGATCGGTGAGCGGTTCATTGATTACTCAGACCACAAGAGTCTCAAATATATCTTCACGTAGGAAGATCTAAATCTGAGATAACGACGTTGGCTAGAGTTCCTATAAAAATACGAATTTGATATAGTATATACTCATGGGAAGGGACATGTAGTGGTAGATTCACTTATCTGGAGATCGAGTTCACAACTACTGAACAAGGATTTAGAGCAGTTAACCTCACTTAAGATATCCTATGTGGATAGAGATGAGATAGTCTACCTCCAGTCGATAGTAGTTTCCCCTCCACTCCTTCAATGAGTAAGGGAGGCGCGACTTGTAGATAGCAGCTACGAGACTACACATGCTTAGATATCTTTAGGCCATGCTTCTAACGAATATTCTGTAGGTGGGGAGCACACTATTTTTTTCAGAGGACATACAATTTTACTAGTGGTTCAATGAGAGGGGGTGCTAAGGGAGTTCCATACATCCCCCTTGGTAGTACATACAAGCGTGATAAAGATGTTTCAAGACCTCTAGCGTCATTACTGTTGGCCAGGGATGAAGAAGGATATGGAAGGGTTTGTTTCTAGATGCCTCATTTTCCAGCAAGTGAAGGCCGGGGAACAGGTACCAACAGGCTTGACCCAACCCCTAAATATTCATGAGTGGAAGTGGGAAGGGATATCTATAGAATTTTTGACAGGGTTAACATGTACATAAATAGGGCATGATACCATCTGGGTGATCGTTAATCGACTCACCAAGTCAGACCACATCTTTATTATTTGAGATAAGGGTTCGGTAGAGAGCATGGGACGTGTCTATATTCAAGATATCATGAGAATTCATGGGGTTCATTCGAAAATAGTCTCAGACTGTGACGCATGCTTCACATCCCGGTTATGGAAATGATTGCAGGAGGGTTTCAGGACTCAGATTCACTTGAGAACAGCTTTTCACCTACAGATATATGGTTAGACCGAGCAGACAATCCAGACCATTGAGGACATGATTTCGTACATGTGTCCTAAATTTTGGTCATAGTTGGTAGGACCTCCAACCATTGGTGGAGTTTGCATACATCCAAATATATCACTCCACCATTGGTATAGACCCTTTTAAGGCATTTTACGAAGGAATATGCAGATTTACCTTTTGCTGGATGGATCCAGGATAGCCAGTACTCATGGGCCTAGGGATGGTACAGGCTACCACTGAGAAGGTGCAGGTCATCCAGGAGTGGATGAAGACTTAAAAAAGCTGATAGAAGACCTAGGATGATAGGAGATGGATACCAAGGTAGTTCCAGAAGGGGGACCATGTATTCATGTAAGTCTCCCCATGACGAGGACTATAAATATTTGGAAGAGGTGGCAAACTCTCTTTGAGATTTATGAGACCATTCCTGATACATTAGAGGATTGATGATGAGGAATCTTTTGCAGAGTTCCCAGTGGAGATAGAAGATCGATAAGAGTGGGTCCTTCGTGGGAGATAGATTCCTTTGGTGTGAGTTTGTTGGCAACATGATAATCTATAGGAGATCACATGGGAGAGAGAAGTTTATATGTGTGCTGATTACCCCTCTTTGTTTGTGTATCCTTGTTTCGATTTTAGGGACATAAATCCCTAAGGTGGGGAGAATGTAATGACCCGAAAATTATATATATTTTTTATAATTATTTGGGATATTTCTGAGTCCTAAAAAATTTACAGCGTGTGATTCGAAGGCACCATGTGTCCGAAATGAATTCCTAAATTTTTTTAGGTGCGTTAAATAAATGCACTGGTGTTTTCTATCTTTTGAACTAATGATTGGATTAAAAATCTGAGGGCACCATTGAATCTGTAGCGTCGTGACTCTCTTAAGGGAAGCTACACTTCAACTGTAGTTTTTTGGGAGAAAAATATAGTTTTTACAACTTTTAAAGAAATAATAAAATAATATAAATTGTTATTTTATTTCATTTTATTATTCATACCACCTGTTGAGTGGTGGTGGTGGGGGGGGGGGCACAGAGGTGGTTAAACCTTTAATTATTAGGTGTTAATTGCATGGTTACACATTGGTTGAGTAACCACCCCCACGTAATTAACAAGGCACTTTAATGACATCAATTAATGAGGCACTTTAATTATGGAAATTAATTAAGAACGTTAATTACATAAATTAATGAACCTCTTTAATTCATCAAGGTGTTGCTTGCCATTCCCCCTCTTATTTAAATGGAGCTCAGGGTGAGGTTTCGGTATGACTTCATCAAGCGAGGTACCCCTGAAGAAGTGACGATGTGCCTTCCCCCGATGGAGAATGGGGGATTGACGATGCCAATTTTAGGATCAATCCAAATGTAAATGGACAATTAACTCCAACACACACAAACATTCTCCTTCAATTACTATACCATCGAATGTGGAAGCACTACCATCCGCAACGCCCCCAATAAATCACGAGGTAGGGGTGGTATTTTAATTCATGATTTTCCCTCGATTCTATTCCTATCTCTTGAATTTGCGGGTGGTTATTGCGGGGGATTTGAATGGTATTCATTATTATTAAAAGTGTTGAATATTTACATATGTCTTATAATAATGCTAATGCGGAGGGTGCAGGCCAAACGAACAAGGCTATGACCCTCCACCACTTGGATTTTTGTTTCGTTCATCAGGGATAGTGTTCCCAATTAGACAGAAACATGAGACAGAAGGTCACACTATGGAAACAACGATCCAGGAGGCCGAAAGGCATAGACGACACCATGAACAGACCATTGAAGCATGTTTGGTGGCTTGCATAAACAACCGTTCGTGCACCATGCCGGCGGCGGCCAATGGGGGATAGAGGAGGGACGTGGTAAAAGGGCTGAGCGGTGGGAAGGTGGTGCGCCGTAGCGCACCACGGTGTCTAGATTCAGTAGGCTCGAGTAGGCTGTTCAGGGGAAGGGTGGTGCCCGCATGCACAATAGGCGGCAGCAGCAGCTGCCAGCGGGCCGTGACAGGAGGGGTCTACGCCGACAACGTGCCACGTTGAGCCATGACGGAAAAAACTGCCCCGCATCTGCAGGGCTAGCTGGGAGGAGTCGTCCACCTTTAGGTAGACCAGATCAGACATGAGCCAACCAAATGTGATGGACCCGCCCAGTGGGCCGGACCTACGGCCCAGTTGGCCTGCATGGATGGGTCGATCCCCACCCAGCGGGCCGTGGAAACTGTGGTTCGTGCTCGCGAACCAGTCAGGACAACCCTGGTGAACCAAAACCAATGAACTGTGCCAAACCTTAACCGACTTGAACTGTTTGGGGTCAGGTAGACCCCAGGACTCATTGCGTCAGGCTGACCTGACCGAGTCATACCGGGCCCAAGACGAACCGGATCCGGATTAAATAAACGCCTGTAACTGAAGAAAAAAGTGTTGGTTTGATGCACCGTCAGTGGTGTTGGGACCCATTTTGGGTAGCGGTACCTTTGGAATATTTTGGTGGGCCTAAACATGCTATTCTAGACTGAGGTATGATCTCCCCTGTTTCACGAAAAGGGGTGTAACTAAAAGACCGGGCATCCGATCAACGTACCATCTATGGAGTAAGGACCCTTGTGAATAGTAGGTCCTTTAGAGATACTCTAAGTGAGTTTTTGAAGAGTTTTATGTGTGACCTAGGTTGGATCAGACCTGAATCTAATAAGGTCGTTTTTAAAAAAGTTCCCATATCTCATAGACTGGGCGTCTGATCGACGCGTTGTCTGAAATGTTGGGACCCCCATAACTGGGCGGTCCATTGGGGATGGTTTTTGCGGGACATCATACCAGTTGAAAAAGGACCCATGGATTGAGGAGCATAGTCTTGTAGTGATCATACATTCTTCGTGCAGGAATCCAGTGGCTAGCTGTGACATGAGGAAGAAGAGCAACCAATGCAGGTTAGTATCAGAAACTCTAGAGTTGGATGATCTAGTTATACGAATAATCATCCATTCCTCTACATCACTGACTAAGATGGGTCAGCACCATAGGACAATAAAGGTTAGCATCAATGACCAATCTGGGTCAGTATACAGGGACCAATATGGGTCAGCACCAGTGACCAATACAGGTCAGCATCTATCTACCAATATGTGTCATCACATAATGACCTATATGGGTCAGTAGTAGAGTTACTATGGATAGGATGATATGGATTTACGACAAATCATACCTATCCTAGTAACATAAATGTTATACCATTATAGTGATCCGTCTCTTTTTCTTTGGGCTTCATGATTTTGATCCAGATTGTGATATTACCTTTATGGTATTTTCTTGTGATATTTTCCTTTATGGACTACGGAGAGACATTTGGTGGTTTCGGGGTCCCCTACTAGGTATTGTTATACTCAACCCCTGCATGGGCTCCGCCCATATGTGGGTGTCTGGTGCAGACTACTGGTGCTCTGAGGTCGACTTTGGAGGTTTGGGACTTGGTGGATCATAGTGTTATGGGAGTAGTTGAGACCCTCTTCTTCGACTTTTGACATAGAGTTGTCACCCTCCAAGTAGAGCTCCAGTGTAGATTCGACAACTATTTACTTTCCTTCAGTTTCTAGGGCTTGTATTCCAGCCCACTATTTTTAGTTTATAGTTGTACTCGTGGTTGTAGTTTACTCTCATGGTTGTACCTTACTTTTGTTGGTTGTTTACTTCAGTTTCCCTTTTTGAGTGTGTATATATCCCTAAGAAAATTCCTTCCCTATTTGGGAAAATCCTTTTGGTTCTATTCACTAACCTCTAGCCTATAGAAGGCGGGCTTGGGTTAGTCATGTCTGGGGCCCATGGGATGACGCATTACACTCTCTGTGCTTGGTATTCGAAGCAAGGAAATTGTTTGATAATTATGAAATCATATAAAGGAAAAGTTTATAGAAACTTGTATGTTAAATATTATAACATTATAAAATTAATTTTTTATGTGGATGATATATTTTTTTATAGGGTTAAAGACAATGTTTTTGAAGAGTTTTTTAATGAAATGAAAAATAATTTTGAAATGTCAATGTTGGGAGAATTATCTTTTTTTTCTGTGGATTACAAGTCAAACAAAAGGAAAAATACCTTTTCTTTCCTTAAGAAAAATATTCAAGGGAATTTTTAAATAAGTTTACTATGGATGAATACAAGGATGTTTCAACTCTTATTTCATTGAGCACAAAGTTGGGAAAAATCATTCTTGAATATGTGTGAATCAAAAAGATTATGAAGTTGATTGGAATTATTATTTACCTTACAACTTCATGTCCTAAATTTGTATATGCAATGACTTTGTGTTACATGTATCAATGTAATCTAAAGGAATCACATATGTTGGAAGTAAAAATAATTCTGAGATATGTCAAAGAAATATCTTCACATGGGTTATTAAACAAAAGAATATGCATGATGAAGTTTCATGTATATAGTGATGCTAATTGGGATGGATATTATAATGATAAAAAATAAACCTAAGGAAGAAAATTTTTCTTCAGATAATTTTTTGTGAGTTCGCATTGTAAGAAAATAATATTAGTAACATTGAGCATAGCTGAATCTAAATATATTTCAGTTACTCAAGCTTTCACTCACATGTTGTGGATAAATGTTTAGCTGAAAGATTTGAATGTTAATGTTTCTAAACCATTTAACATACTTTGTTATAATCAATGTGAAATTTATTTTCCTAAAAATCCTCTTGAACAATCAAGATCAAAACAAATTGATATAAATATTCACTTTATAAAAAGAAATTTTCTACAAGAAATTTTTTTCTGGAGTACATTTCAACAAAGTATTAGATTGTCGATATCTTTACAAATGTAATTCCGAAATAAAATATTGTGTAATTTTAGCTTCCAATTCATGTTAATCCTCCTCCTATATCTTAAAAAATATCCTAAGTAAAAACCCCCACTATGTTATGGATTATTTTGATAATGGGGGAGAGAAACTAACAACTTTGTAAATTGTAAGAAGTTTTTACTTATCTTTATTTTATGAATCTATATTTATGGTTACTATAAAATAGAGGGGAGAAAAAGTAATGTGAGAGAAAAAGAAATTGAGGAAAAATAATGTTTGGGGAATAGAAAATGAATGTTTGAAAAGAAAAGTGGAGAGAGTTTATCTTTAAATGAACACAAAATTTAATTTCCACTAATGGATGAAATTCCTTCAAAAAATTTACTTTATCTAGTAGTCTGGTGTCAATACACTCTCTTTTGAGAAAGGTTATGTTTTGATAAAATTAATGAAACCTGAGTTGTTAATAAAAGTTGAGTTGTGGAAAATTTTGAGACTCAGAAAAGTTATTCATTAGGGCTGTCAATAAATACAAAGGGGGAGATTGAATTGCATTTGTAAGAAATTATTTTATAAATGGTTTTATATTTGTTGAAAACTATCATTTTTTTATATAAATTGCTGTGTTTTTCTAGAAATTAGATGCACAATTATCAGAGTTATAATTTGTTGTTTTTTGGATGTTTACTTTTTCTATAATTAGATAAATAATGATTTTGCATAAGAGTTTTGAAAGAATAATGTGTAGTCGGGAGGTAGAATGTTTTCATATATTCTAAAACAAAATCTGATGATGATTTTTTGATATAAAAGTTCTCACAAATCATGAATATAGTCATGATAAAATCATTTGATGAAATTTTGGTGATGTTTGAAAATTTTTATAATTTCATAATAATTATATTTCCATAATAATTAGAATTTCATCTTAATAAGAATATAAAATTAACGGGATTCACTCAATATCGAGACTAATCGGTTATATAATCTTGTAAAAATTGGATCTGAAAAAAGAGCACTTGATTCCTATAAAAAGAAGATTCTGAAAATCAGAACTAGAATTCCGCGACAATAGGATCCAACATTATTATTTTGAGAAATCATTTGCAGTGAGATCATGAGATGGAGTTGATTTATTGTAGCTTAGTATTTTCCATTAGACACTTATAAAATTATCATACCTAGATTGATTAGAAACAGATATAAAGAATATGGGACACTAACAATAATATCCAAGAAGATGGAATATGATTGTAAAGAGATGAGATTGAAAAAGATCCTAAGGAGATGATATTGAAAAAATCGCAATGATTTGAGATTGAAAAATATCATAATGACATGGCGTGGAAAAATATTCATAATGATATGATTAAGAAGTAAAGTTGAAGATGTCAAAATTGAAGTTAATGTTTTTATTAAAATTAGAGAAATATAAGGAGAATTGCAGAAGTCAAAATTGATGTTTTAAATGTGAGATATTATCACTGTTTTGATATTTCTGAGTTTCTTATAAATACATGCTCATATCATTCACTAATTTGAAAAATAATATATATGTCTGAAAGGAGAATCACAAGAGGATTGAAATAAAATTTCCTATCAATTTAAGGATATTTATTTTGATCATTCTATAAGGTTTTGGGTTTTTATAGATTGATTTTGTGTTCATTATATTGAAGAAAATTAAACCTAGAATCCAACATAATTTTATTTAAAGAAATGGTATCCAGAAACCAAAATCTATGTATTGAAAGAAATAAGATATAGAATCCAAAATCATTGTATTCAAAGAAATAAAATCTAGAATCCAACACCATTTTATTGAGAAAATAATGATCCAGCATCGTCATATTGAGAGGATCAGATCCTAACAAATCAAATTGTGGATTAAGACTAAGCATTTGTGAAAATGTTTCAACAAATTCTTTACTCTTTTGACAATATCAATTTGTTTAAATGAAAACATTGAAACTGATTGGAGTTAGAATCATCTTTCCTATTTGGAGATAAAAGGTATCTAACGGGAGTTGTCACAAGTTGTAATCAATTCTTCATAATAGTGGATTTTCATAAAGCCACAAGGGTGGATATAATAAGGATATAAGTTCTCACAATGAGGATAAAACTTGAAAATCTCATGTGTTTTGTTTCTTAACTTCTTTTTCATGCATGAGTATTTGTTGAAATATGATAAGGATATAAATCTTAGCAGGTTATATGGGTTATGTTTTGAAACATATAATAAGTGAACAACTGATTCAACAAACCCTTGTTGGTTATTATTCGATCATTAGAGCTTTATTAATTTATATAATATATAAAAATTAAATTAATCCTGATTACCTTTTACATAAATCATAAGTTAAAAACAAATCACATCTATTCGTGAGGGGGAAGTCTTCCTTACACATGATTAACAATTTCGTTTCCCATTTGAGAAAGAAGGATATGGTCATAGTTTATGTCTTTAGAATAAAAAAATTGATAGAATATATAAGTTACTGAGGTTATTAAATAATAATATTTTAATAATAATTTAATTATATTGAGGAATAAATAAAATAAAATGGTTGGTTAAGAATGATACCACTTCTTTGCATTTTTTTTGGTTTTCAGTAAAATCATTTCTTAATTGAATTTATGTTCAAAAAAAGAATTATATGATTATGGGAAGGAATTAAGTAATTGATATAGGTTGGGATTGATTAAACCAATTATTTTTTAATGTTTAAATAGTAGAGGATATGATGAGTCCTTTTATAAGAGGGGGAGCGGACAGACATGGATTTTAAAAAAAAATTAAAACCATTTTTTTCTCATGTTAAAGAATCCAAAATGAAAATTTTCAAAATTTATAAAATATAAAGTTGAAATATGACCTAAAATTAGAATAATAATAGTTTTGTGTAAATTTTAACCCTTATATGTTTTTATTATCTCATAGTAAACTCATTTTTTTCCAACACTTCAGTAAATAATTTTATTATTTTAATTATTATTTAGGGTCAAAAATTAAGTTGAGAATTATTTGATAATATAAATTATGATGATTGAAAATATATTATCCTTTTTTTTTCAAATTCTACTCATGTATGTTCTATAATTTAATTTAAAAATAATCTTATAATTGTGTTGAAAAAACATTTTTCCAAATTTATTTTTAAAAAGTTTTAAAAAGGGTGTATATCAATTTCAATATGAAATTGATTATAATGATCTCATTTGGATTAATAAATATATAATTTAACTCATTTAAATTTCAAAACCAAATTAAAACAAAATGGGTCTTGTTAATTATTTAAACAAAAAGGCATTGTTTAATAAAAATAAGTATTTTGAACTATTCATCAAATAATAAAATTTTCCAAGGAATCCAAAAAACCCAACCTCGGGTAGTTTTGATTTTTTTTCAAAAATATAGTTAAATTTTTCAAATAATGTTTATAAAATAGGTAAAAATTTATTTTAATTGTTTTTTAAAAATCATGATAAAACCAATTTTTAAAAATAAAATTGCTTCAAAAAATATTTCATTTACATTCAAATTATTCTTAGTTGATTTCAATAAATAAATAATAAAAGAATTTATTTTATACATATTTAAACTATATAATTTCTATTATATAGTTATTCCTATTTATACCCACCAATTTAATAACAAGGTTATAATGATATACTATATTTTGTTTCATTTAGAGTCAGGGTGGCGTGTTCCACAAACTATAGAGGTCATTGATTTTTTTAACAATTATATCATAATGTATCTAGGTGTTACATTCGTTATAATCATGGAATTTTAAAAATAAATGCTATAAAACATTATGTTCCTATTTCAAAAAATTTGGTGCTATATTATAGATAATTATAGAGATTTTTCATCTTAAATAATAATTATAAGAAACTATAATTGATATCCATGTATCAAATTTAAACTTTCAGAATTTTTCAATTGAGATAATACATACTATTTTCCTTACCCAAACTAATTTTTAAGATATGATGGCACTGAAGGATCACTCCATGGATTCCATATAGATGACAAGGGTATTCCCCTATATAGGTGGAATAAAAAATAAAGGGTTTGGAAGATACTAAGTTTATCAAAATCCATTTGATAGTCTTTATCCCACTATTATGTTAATCCCTTATTCATCAATTACACAAAGCATTAAAATTTTACAACGAGGTATGAAATGAATAGTATGATATATGAAATATTTTCTGATATTATTCTCAACTATCATATGTTTCAAGGTGGATGCATGTCAATTATTTACCAAGTCATCATGAGGATAACATTGATGTTGTGATGATTAAATTTAAAATGAATAAATTTTTTATTATGTCGCCTAGAATGAACATTTAAATAGGTTCATCTTAAATTTGTGTTGTCTTATTTTGATGAATAATAAATCAAGATAAAAAAGGAGAATACAACACTAGTGATACTTAACTACTATATTTTATATATAATATTTCCTTATTTTCTACACAATAGAATTAAATATGCGTTTCATGGATGGTTGGTTGTAGACCCATATTTCTTCAAACTGAAGGGAATCACTCGGTAGGAATATACCTCATAGGGGAAATACGTTTTTATATTTTTCATCCCTAAAATATATTTAGATGTTTTTTTTCTAGAATACCTATCCATGAAAAAACTTTCTGGAAAACTAACCACTATATCTCTTAGTAGCCATCAGATCAAGACCAAGAAGCTACCCTCTGAGATGTAAGGGTTCAAATACCTAAAATCAATGTAGATACCTATTTTTAAATAATTCTTCTTAACATGAAAAATATTCATGAGACACCTAGGATATTAGACCTCATGGTTTAAATTCACATTTCTTAACTTAAAAGACATGACTTCTAACTCGGTTCTAAGACTTATATTCATTCACCTCACTATATATTTGTAACTACAATGGTTAGCCAGTAAAACAAATTAGCGAATTAATACATCAGACAAAAACCCTGTTATTTCCATGCAATACCATGAGAATACCTACTGGTGGATTTTATGAATAAAATTTATTATTATTTCTCTTAAGGATTCAAGGATAAACATCTCAATGTAAGACATGGGTTTTCTTTTGTGCCTAAATTTACATTCATGAATTTATTAAGAATGGTTAAAAAAAATTCTTTGAATGATGGTGTATATTCTTAGAGATATTCTAAATTAATAAAATTAAGTGTGAATTATGGAGTCACATCTTGGTAGTCTAGAGTTGATGGAGGGGTGTCTTCATCCATGTTGTGGTTACACTCATCTACATAGTGAGAAAGTTCATCGAGACCAATTAAACCATTTGAATAGCGGTGAAGGTTCCAAATCCTTATGTTTATCAATTGAGGTTCATATTTATCTATTTAAAATGGGTGGGTTATATTGATTTATATTAATAAGAAATTCATTTAGTTAGTGATTATCAAATGAATGATTAATATTAACGGTAATTTCTTATTCTATTGATAGAGTTGGCTCAAAAAATATATAAACATATGAATTATAAGAAACAAATCTGATTTGATGATTCTATATAATGGATGATACAACCCTTTGATTTTTTAAATTTGGAATTATTAAATTATTGAGATTAATACAAAGTAAAATATATTTATCCAAATAATTACGTAGAATAGTTAGATCCAATTCTAGTATATTAGGTCCAATTAATTGTGTTGTACTGTTCATCAATGGTTGATCCCCCCTTTTATTGTACTCTAAATTGAAATATGTAGATTAAAAATATTAAACGAGGAATGTTTTTACCGTATACTACATCAAATTTCCCATTAATGGATTATTTTAGAAATTGATTTTAGGAATAGTTAACCATTACATTCATATGAAGGAATAATATACTATATTATGTTGTGAATCCCATGTCTTAGAAAAACACCATAAACATGGATTCGAAAATGAGGTTCTAGAATTACATTTTTAGTCTGAGATTTCTAAGGTTGTTTTAGAAACATTTTTCTTATGCAGGAATTAAAAAATTTGACGCCAATAGACCATCCTATTAATATTCCAATAGATTAAGAGTTTTGAAAAAAATTGTATTAATATCAGAACAATTCTCCACTATGTCTCAATGAATACTAATATTGTCAAGATTTCAAGATACACGTATGGTCTTGAGGTTCTACTATATGGAATATTCCCAATATCGATCTATAATGAAATAATTGTGTGTAATTTTATAACACCCACTCTAAAGGATATATGTTAATAGTGTCTTCTTCAATATCAAACTCTGAAGGGATTTAGAGAGATTCAATGATGACCTATCTATGTTATTTAATGCATTTGTGGGAATCTATAAATAAAAGATATGCTAAGAAAATGAATATATTATTCAATAAATCATTATTTTAAAATAAATTAATATATTTCCTACCATGAAGGTATTCTATGTCCTGGGTTCTGGTAAACTAAACTAGTTATAATAATGATTATCTTGATGAAGTAGAATTGGGGGTATTATTTTGTTTATGGGGAAGGTTAAGTTGTCATTCCTATATCCCATGACTAACTATGTGATTTTAATCTTTCTAATAATGGGACTAGCCTAATAGTGATGGAATGTGTTTTAGAGGGTTCACAATCAAATTGATTATTCTATTGGGATCATTGAATCATGAGACTCTTAATTTTACCCATGTATATTATTTTGGAATGGAAAATGTCTAGATAATTGGGTATACCATGTGCATGATTTCCATTACCTTTATGATCTCCTCCACTTCTAAAGGTGGAGACAAATACTTCATAAGTTCCTTCTCATTAATTTAATTTTTTCATTAGAAAGAACAAACTATATAATCATACAATAACTCTTAATCGGAGGAAATTATTATTTTTTTCGGAGGTCTCGTCCTATCAACGATGGGGAAAATAAATAATGAAAATTTTGGACTACTTTGGGTGGTTTGGGGGGGGGGGGGGGGTCCCCAACATATAATAATTTTAATTGGAATTTGTTCCACTAGTTTTCATATGATTACAGGGTAGATAATAACTTTATAAATGTTTTAGATGGAATTTTTGGTGTGATTGGTTGATTTATTCATTCTTTTATTACATCATATGTATAGTAAAATAAATATTGATTCCACCAATCATCAATAATTTGTGTATTCCTATCAGTGACCAACTTCCATTCTTCTTATTATTCATGTGGAGAAATAAATACACTAGTCACATGTGTCGTGAGACTATATCGGGTAACTCAATTTTCATATATAATCCATTAAAGGAGTTATTTGAAGACAAAGAAGTATATGATGTTATACCCTAACATTAACTTATAGGTTAAAATCAGGGATCTCAATTCAACCCAAACTTGTCCGAATTGTTGATCTCTATTAGTTTAAACATGTTCTTCCTAACACGAATAATGAAATACGTTGGAAACTATTAATTTAAGAAGGAATAATATTTATTCCTCATTTTTTCAATGTTTTCAGTGTTTTTATTCTTCTTTGAATCCTTTTAATTTCAATTGGACTATGAAATTGTTTTTTATGTAAATACCCGTAAATTTCAAGGAAAATAGTTTTTAATTTCTCTGGGATTTTACGAGTACACAGCTTCTAACTTCACGTGATTTCAAGGCCCGATGTGCCCGGAATCATTTTCCGAAGTTTAGCTCGGGTACATTCAGAGAACCAACGAGCGGGTTTTTATATCTTTTGAACTAGTGATCAGAATTGAAATCTGAGGGCACCTATGGAACCGCAACACCGGTAATTTCTTTAGAGGACATTTAGAGAAGGTGCGTTTTCTCAGGAGGAGTTGTTAAAAAAATGGATTAAATGAAAAGTAAAATAAAATTGTGTTACAATTTCATTTCTTTTTCTAAGTGGTTTAATCCTATGTGTGGGAGTTGGGGTGGGACCCACTAGTTACTAACTACCCTTATGAGGATAAAGGTGGGGTAGGTCCCACACGAGCCCAGCCCTTCACATTCCCTAACTCCCCTCTTTAACTGAGTAACTCCTCTCTCTCCCTATTTAAGGCATGCCAACATAACACATAATTAATTAGACAACTCATGTTTAATTAATTAAGTGAATTGGTTTTGAATTTTGTGATTTAAAATGAATTCCATGTTTTAATAAAATAAGAGGTGTCTTATTTTATTTGGGTGTTGGATCATTGTGTTGAGGATTGGAGGAGAGAGCTCTAAGTCCCTTTGAAGAACTTCATATTCCCGTGAAGAACGTCGTCACCACAAGGAAAGTGGAAGTGTCGTTCCTTCTTCTCTTCGTAGCTAGTGTGAGATGCCATCTCCTTCTTGGACGCATGCCAACACCATCATCTAAACATCACCCTGTGACACTATCTTACGCGTCACCAGAAAACGACATCGTTTATCAAGGTAGGGGTTTGTTTTGGATTGAGAAATATTGGTTTTCCTTCCTTGTTGTTGTTCCTCTTAAACCGCTTGATATCAGACTAATGCGGAAGGTACTAGACCAAACTAATATGGGCCGATTCCTCCACCGTTCTTGTGAATTTGTGGAATTCTTCGGCCGTTGTTGAGTGGTGAATCAAGGTAGGTTTTTGGAGCCAATCGGAAGACCCAAAACATCGTAAACGGCCTCAGAGTGTTGGGGTGACCTAGAAGTGGAAGTTTCATAGAAATCGAATCATTGGAACGAAGAACGGATTCCTTGGGAGGCGTTCTGGCCAGAGGCGTCGTTTCGGGAAAATTCTAGAATACACGGCGTGTACTCCAGAAGCACACGCTATGTAGTAAAAGCGTATTGTGGCTTCCGTTTCAGACATTAGAAAAGTAACACCCGGTGTGTGACTCTAGACAGACGCCATGCACTCTCCACAATGTTTGAAAGAGGAGACTTCGTTGGACATGGCGTGTATTCAGGGAAAATACACGGGCACAGACAACAATACATGGCCAGGTAACATGGAGTGTATTCTCTTCATAGAAAGGCAGAAGTGGCTTCACGAGGCTCGACGTGTAATCCGGGGGATACACGAACACGGGCAGAACCACATGGCCAAGAGGTACGGCATGTACTACCTTCACCATGGCAGAATCAGCTTCGAGATGACTCGGTGTGTATTCCCGGAATAAACTGACACAGGGTGGAGTACACGAGCATGTACTCCACCACACGGCCAGGCATGGCCAGCGCACATGGAACCGACCCTGGAGGTTTGGAAATGGCGTGTAACCATACCACACACAGTGTACTTACTTTTTACACGAAAAACCCTATGACACGGGCTATGGTACACGGACAATACCTAGGGTATGAAGACACGACATGTAACTATACCACACGCCGTGTATATACTTCTTACACGAATAGCCCTAAGACTCGGGCTGTGGTATACGGACAGTACCCGGGGTCTAAAGAAATGGCGTGTAACCATACCACATGCCGTGTACTTACTTTTTACACGAACAACCCTTAGACATAGGACATGGTACACAGGAAGTACCCAAGGTCTAATGACACAACGTGTAACCATACCAACACACCGTGTACTTTTTGGAAAATGGCTTGGTCATCTTGAACACAGTGTCTTGGAGAATTTTTGTTTTTTTAGCCCCCTATGACGTGGCAGATATTCAGGATACATCAAATCTGGACTTCGTGATAGTTGATGTATCGACCCCTTGGCTCGAGGAGCGGACCCTCCCGGAATCGAGCGTGCTGTGGGCGGGAACCCTAGAGTTGGCTGCGACTGTGACGATGATGAAGACTGTACTTGGATCCTACGTGGGTTCGGTAGCGATGATGACTGTAATTGGATCCTCTGTGGGTTTGTTAGTGATGAAGACCGTACATGGATCCTACGTGGGTTCGACAGTGATGGTTACTATATCTGGATCCTACTTGGGTTCGGCAGCGACGACTTTTGTACTTTGATCCTTTGTGGGTTCGGCAAGGGAGATGATTCATAGGCTACATCTATCATCTCCACCCCTCTTCGTGAGTAGTATACCCTTGTGATCTGAGTCTTGACATTTCAATCAATATCATCGATATGATTGACTTACCTTCCTATGTGGATTGGGTTGTGCTTTACTGTGTGAACTGTGTTGTACTTCAGATCGTGAGTTGGAGCCAAACTGGAATTGATGACTTAGGTATATGTATGGGAGTATACCTAAGTAGAGTTGGTTGATACTTCATATTTTTATTTTTCCTTTGTGGTTTATCCTTTTCGGGTTTGTGAGACATTCGGGGGTATCAGGGTCCCTAATAATTATTGTATAATCACCCCTGCATGATCTATGCCCGAAAAAGGTTGTATTGGATACAAATGATGGACAACACTGATCGTGGTTGAGACTTGTGGAGCGGGACGGTACCTGGAGGTGGACCACTTGGCGGAATGTACACGGAACAGACGGATGGACCCGAGGAGCTGAGGAGAACATATGTACTCACCCATTAGGTGGGGTTTCCGGAGGACATCTCGGTGGTTTCTGTTTACTTTTCAGCTTTTGTAATTTACTTTTCTCAGTTGTACTGTACTCTCAGTTGGGTTTGTATTATGGCCCATTTAATTCAGCTTGCGTACTCTTTTGTGTATTTTTTTACTTATATAAAGGCAATGCCTTCCCTTTATCGGGATTTTATTCCTTTGGTGCTAGTCGCCAGCCCCTAGCCCATGGAAGGCGGGCTTGGGAGTAGTCACGACACGTTCCCCAAGGACGGGTCGTGAAAAATTGTTATCAGAGGAGTCGGTTCTATCGCAGAACTCAAGACTCTAATAATTTCTCTATGAAGCAATAATTTTTAGAGTATTGAGTGTGGTTATCAGTCCATGGATTCTAGTGTTGGTGTGGCGGCTGGCCTATCCATACACCAGTACCCTGACTTCTGATTTCTTACTCAGTGCATGAAAGCATTGATTGCATGTGTGTTTAAAAAGTTTTCTTTGTGATTACTTTGTGTCATCTCACCAGGTATACTGTATTAACCGTGGCGCACCTGTTGTTTTTCATGATGGCCCCACGTAGGTAGCCATATAGGGTTCCGATCTTCGTGCGACAAGGCAGCCCACCGAGCGACGAGGCCTTGGTGCAGGGCCCCATTACAGCGGAGGCACCAGTGGTACCTTTACCCGCCGAGCCACCGATACCACCAGCCCCAGCAGTGGAGAGTGCACGTTTCCTGAGTGCACTGCATGAGTTTCAGCATCAGAGACCGCCCGTGTTCCACGGGGAGACAGACCCTCAGGCAACCGATGATTGGTTTGAGGCTATTTTTTGAGTCTTCAGATTGGTAGGGACACTAGTAGACCTCATGGCGATCCTTGAGGCGAGTCTCCTACACGCAAGAGATGGTTTAGGGACAACCGAGGCAGAGGCACATGTTCGACTGTGGCGGTCCGCAGGAAGAAGGCGGACGAGGTAGAGGAGATGGCCGAGCAGCAGGTGGTGGGCGACGCTTCGAGGCACTACCACCACCACCACCAGGAGCTCCACCCCGACCATAGGGAGCTATCGGGCAGAGGTAGGCTCAACTTTAGGCAGTGTAGGTCTACGACCATAGAATACTTGAGATGATTTGAGGTACTATCTGTGTCTACTCCACCCTTTCTGTTGTTCTTATGGACACATGAGCGATTCATTCTTTTATTGCCTCTGCCCTTATTTAGAGCTCGAAGATTCTGACAGAGCCATTGGCTCGATCCTTACGGCTAGAGACTCCTACAAGAGTAGACTCGATGATTACGCACTGGTTCCGGTAGTGTGATATTACTCTAGGAGGCAAGATCTTTGGTTAGTATCTTCTTGTAGCGGTGTTGAGGCCTTACGACGTCATCTTGGGCATGGATTGGTTATCTATGGTCCACGCTCAGATCGACTGTATTAGGCGCAAGGTGCGATGTGTCCGCACCGATGGGAGTAGGTTCACCTTCACCAGCGAGAAGGGATCCTTTGCAGTGCAGGATGGACTCACTCCGAGGAGAGGATAGTCGATCACTCATCACTTGGCTAGTCTCATCCTAGGATCAGTTGATGTGTGGAGTCCAAGTTTTCTTGCTGTGGTGGATAAGAATGCATACGTTTTTCCTGAATACATTCTAGGACTACCTCCTCGTATATAGGTAGACTTCTACATTGAACTGTACCCCAGGACAACCCCGATATCTACTACAGCATATCAAATGGATCCTGCTGAGCTTCGAGAGCTATGGGTACATCTGGTGGACTTGTAGGGTAAGGGATTCATTCGACCCAGTGTTTCACCCTGGGCATCCCCGATTTTTATCGCCAAAAAGGCGGACGGGAGCTTATGACTATGTGTCGATTACCGTCGCCTGAATCAGGTGACTGTAAAGAACAAATATCTACTCTTGAGGATAGATGACCTCTTTGATCAGCTCACGGGAGCACGTTGGTTCTCGAAGATAGACCTCAGGTCAGGCTATCATCAGCTTAGAGTTTGAGACGAGGATGTGTAGAAAATGGCCTTCAGGTGTCGGTTTGGCCACTATGAGTTCTTCGTTATGCCTTTCGGCATAAAAAATGATCCAGCAGTGTTCATGGGTCTCATGAACAGGATCTTCCAGCCTTGCCTCTATTTATTTGTCATAGTCTTCATCGATGACATACTGATTTACTCTACTACTAAGGAGGAGCACGCTTACCACTTGCGGGTTATACTGGATACACTCTGAGAGCACCACCTTTATGGTATGCTCTTGAAGTGCCAATTTTGTATTTTAGAGGTCCACTTCTTGGGGAACGTCATCACTGAGGCAGGAGTTGCGGTTGATACTGTGATGATCGAGGCAGTACTAGCTTGGGAGCCACCCAAGAGCGTGACGGAGGTGGGGAGTTTCCTAGGTCTGGTTGAGTACTATCAGAGATTTTTTCCAGACTTCTCCAGAGTTGAAACACCCCTTTCACCTTTAATGAAGAAGGGGAAACCCTTTATGTGGTCCGATAGATGTCAGCAGAGCTTCCAGGAGCTGAGACAGAGATTGACCAGTGCACCCATCTTGAAGCTACCTGAGTAGGGAGTAGGGTATGTAGTTTACTACGATGCATCAGGGACCGGACTTGGGTGTTTCCTGATGCAGGAGCTGGCAGTGATCGCCTAAGGTTCATGATAGTTGAGGCAGCACGAGCAGAACTACGCTACCCATGACCTCGAGTTAGTAGTAGTGGTCTTCGCCTTGAAAATTTGGCGACACTATTTGATGGGTGAGCGCTTTACAGTCTACTCAGACCACCAGAGTCTCATGTAAATCTTCTCGCAGAAGGACCTGAACCCGAGACAACGGTGATGGATCGAGTTCATCCAAGAAAACGACTTTAAGATAGTCTATACTCCTGGGAAGGGGAACGTATTAGCTGATGCTCTCAGCAGGAGGTTGGGCATCCAGCTTCATGGAGAGGCGACGGAGAAGCTAGCCGCATTTCAGATATCCTTCGTGGATATGGATGGCATGACCTTTCTACAGTCACTCACAGTCACTCTTCCACTACTTGAGAGGGTTAGAGAGGCATAACATGGGGATGTTGACTGTGAGATGCGACATGCACAGATATCCACAAGACATGCACCTGGTGGATTTTCTGTAGGAGGAGAGCACGCCATCCTTTTCAGAGGGCGTACCATGGTACCAGCTGAATTATGGGAGGTGGTTCTGAGGGAGTCTCACACTTCCCCTCCAGTGGTACATCCTGGAGTAGTGAAGATATACCAAGACCTCAGAAGATAGCATTGGTGGCCGGGTATGAAGAAGGTTGTGGCAGAGTTCGTTTCACGATGCCTCACCTGTCAGTAGGTGAATGTAGAGCACTAGGTACCAGTAGGCTTGGTACAGCCTTTAGAGGTCCCAGAGTGGAAGTGGGACGAGATATCAATGGATTTAGTGATGGGACTTCCATGTACTTCCAAAGGACATGACTCCATCTGGGTGATCGTCGACCGACTCACCAAGTCGGTCCACTTCTTACCCATTAGAGAGCAGGGATCAATGGAGAGCATGGGATGACTCTACATTCAAGAGATTGTATGGCTTCATGGTGTTCCATCATCTATCGTCTCCGATCGAGATGCTCTCTTTACTTCCTGGATTTGGAAGGGGTTGTAGGAGGCATTTGGGTCGCAACTACGCCTGAGCACCGCTTTTCACCGTTATACGGATGGTCAGACGGAGAGGACTATTTCGACTCTCGAGGACATGCTCCGTGCATGTGTCCTCGACTTTGGTCACAGCTGAGAGGATCACATACCATTTTTGGAATTTTCATACAAAAACAGCTACCACTCCACCATCGGGATGGCACAATACGAGGCATTGTATGACCGACCTTGCAGATGACCTCTGTGCTGGACAGACTATGGGGAGTAAGTACTTGTAGGACCAGAGATGGTCCAGGCCACGATGGAGAAGGGTCAGATCATTCAGAAGCGGATGAGGACTGCTAAGAGGTGAAAGAAGTCCTATGCTGACCGGAGGCGGAGACCACTAGAGTTCGAGGATGGTGACCATATTTTCTTACGGGTCTCACCTCGATGTGGATTGCAGAGATTTGGATGGGGTGGCAAGTTATCTCGGTGCTTCATTAGACCATTCCAGGTTCTCAGCAGGATAGGCTAGGTGGCTTTTCGCCTAGCTTTTCCACCTCAGTTGCACTGGGTGCACGACATCTTACACGTATCTCAGCTGATGAGATATATGCACGACCTGATGCATATCATTGATCATAGGGAACTAGACATCGATAACGGGGTGACTTTTGTAGAGGTTCGAGTGGAGATCGAGGATTGACCGGAGCGGGTCCTACGTGGACAATCGATTCATCTAGTGCGCACCAGGTAGCAGCATGGGAACATCCATGAGAGCACATGGGAGCAAGAGGCTCAGATGCATGCACAATAACCTCATTTTCCCCTATTTTATGATGTATCTTTATGGGGTCGTAAATCCCTAAGGTGGGAATAATTTAAAGACCCATAAATTTCAAGGATAATTTTTTATAAAATTATTTGGGATTTTACGAGTACGCAGTTTCTGATGGCACCTGATTCTGTGGCCCGGTGTACCCGAAATCATTTTACGAAGTTTAGCTCGTGTACGTTCAGTGAATGAATGAGCAGGTGTTTCTATCTTTTGAACCGGTGCTCAGAATTGAAATTTGAGGGCACCGATGGAAATACAGTACTGGTAATTGTTTAAGAGGACCTTTACCGAAGGTGCGTTTTCTCGAGAGGAGTTGTTAAAAAAATGGATCAAATGAAAACTAAAATAAAATTTTGTTACAATATAATTTATTTTTCTAAGTGGTTTAATCGTATGTGTGGGAGTTGGGGTTGGGGTCGGACCCACTAGTTACTAACTACCCTTGAGAGAATAAAGGTGAGGTGGGGCCCACATGAGGCCAACCCTTCACATTCCCTAACTCCCCTCATTATTTGAGTAACTCCCCTCTCTCCCTATATAAGGCTTTCCAAATTAACAAATAATTAATTAGAAAACTCATGTTTAATTAATTAAGTGAATTGATTTTGATTTTTCTAATTTGAAATGCATGGCATGCTTTAATAAAATAAGAGGAGGCTTATTTTATTTGGGGGTTGGCTCGTTGTGTTGAGGATTGGAGGAGAGTGCACTAAGTCCCTTTGAAAAACATCATCTTCCCACGAAGAACGACACCCTTCGACGAAGAACGCCATCACCACAAGGAGAGATGACGTGTCGTTCATTTTTCTCTTCACAGCTAGTGTGAGACGTCGTCCCCTTCTTAGACGCACGCCAATGCTGTCTTCGAAACCTCACCCCGTGACACCATCTTACTTGTCCCCGGTAAACGACATCGTTTATCGAGGTAGGGGTGTGTATTGGATTGAGAAATATTGGTTTTCCTTCCATGTTGTTGTTCCTATTAAACTTCTTGATATCGGACTAATGCGAAAGGGACCAGACCAAACTAACATTGTCCAATTCCTCTGCCGTTCTTGTGAATTTGTGGAATTCTTCGGCCAATCTTCAACGGTGAATCAAGCTATGTTTTCGGAGCCAATCGGAGGCTCGAAAACATCGTAAATGGCCTCAGAGCGTCAGGGTGACCTAGAACCTGATGTTTCATAGAAATTGGATCATCAGAATAATGAACGGATGCCTCAGGAGGCATGCTGGCCAGAGGCGTCGTTTCTGGAAAATTCCAGAATACACGGCGTGTCCTCTAGAAGCACACACCGTGTAGTAAATGTGTATTGTGGCTTCCATTTTGGTCTTTAGAAAAGTAACACATGGCGTGTGACTCTAGAAACATGGCGTGTACTCTCCACACTGTTTGATAGAGGGGAGTTCGATGGACATGGCGTGTATTCAGGGAAAATACACAGAAACAGATAGCAATAAACGACCAGGTAACGCGGCGCATATTATCTTCATAGAAAGGCAGAAGGAGCTTCACAAGGCTCGGCGTGTAATATGTGGGACACACGGAAACTGGAATAACCAAACCGCCAAGAGGCACAGTGTGTACTACCATCGCCATGGAAGAAGCGACTTCGAGATGACTCGACATGTATTCTGGGAATACAAAGACACAGGGTGGAGTACACGGGCATGTTCTCCACCACACGGCCAGGTATGGCCAGCGCACATGGAACGAACACTAGAGGTTTTGACATGGCGTGTTACTATACCACACGCCATGTACTTACTTTTTAATTGAAGATCCCTACGACACTGGTTGTGGTACATGGACAATACCCGAGGTATGAAGACACGATGTGTAAACATACCAAACACCGTGTATATAATTCTTACATGAACAACCCTACGACATGGGTTGTGGTACACAGACAGTACCCGGGGTCTGAAGACACAGCGTGTAACCATACCATATGTCGTTTACTTAATTTTTACGTGAATCGCCCTTTGACATGGGTCGTGGTACATGGGCAGTACCCGAGGTCTAAAGACACGACATCTAACCATACCAACACGCCATGTACTTTTTGGAAAATGGATTGGTCATCTTGAACTTAGTGTCTTGGAGATGTTTTGTTTGGTTTATCCCCCTATGACTTGGAGGATCTTTGGGATACATCAACTCTGGACTTCGTGATAATTAATGTATCGACCCCTTGGCTCGAGGAGTGAACCCTCCCGGAATCGAGTATGCTGTGTGTGGGAACCCTACAGCTGGCTGCGACTGTGACGACAATGACGACTATACTTGGATCCTATGTGGGTTCGGCAGCGAGGACGACTGTACTTGGATCCTCCATGGGTTTGGTAGCGAGGAAGACTATACTTGGATCCTACGTGGGTTCGGCAGTGATGGTTACTATACCTGGATCCTATGTGGGTTCATCACTGATGGCTTATGTACTTGGATCCAACGTGGGTTTGGCAGGGAGAGATTTAGAGGCTACATCTATCATCTCCACCCCTCTTCATGAGTAGTATACCTGTGTGAGCTGTGTCTTGAATTTTCAATCAATATCATCAATATTATTGACATACCTTCCTGTGTGGATTGGGTTGTGCTTTCTTGTGTGGACTGGGTTGTACATGGACTCATGAGTTGGAGCCGAACATGAATTGATGACTTAGGTATATGTATGGGCATATAATTAAGTAGAGTTGGTTGATACTTCGTATTTGTATTTTTCCTTTGTGGTTTATACTTTGTGGATTTGTGATAGCTTCGGGGGTCTCGGGGTCCCTACTGAGTATTGTATACTAACCCCTGCACGGTCTATGCCCGCACAAAGTTTTGTTGGATGCAGACGATGGACAACACTGATCTTGGTTGAAACTTGTGGAGCAGGACGGTACCTGGAGGTGGACCAATTGGAAGAACTTACACGGAGCGGACGACTTGACCTGAGGAGCTTAAGAGACCATCTGTACTCACCCTTCAGGTGGGGTTTCCAGAGTACATCTCGGTGGTTTCTATTCACTTTTCAGCTTTTGTACTTTACTTTTCTCAGTTGTACTGTACTCTCAGTTGGGTTTGTATTCTGGACCATTTACTTCACCTTGCGTACTCTGTTGTGTTTTTGTTTACTTATATAAAGGAAATGCCTTCCCTTTATCGGGATTTTATGCTTTTGGTGCTAGTCTACAACCCCTGGCCTATGGAAGGCGGGCTTGGGGTAGTCACAGCACGAGCCCTGAGGACGGGTCTTGACATTTTAAGAGTAGGAACCACAATGTTTTTGTTAGTTTTGGGATAATATTTGGCATTAGTACAAGCTTTATGGTTATATTCATGAATTATACTTTCTATAATTTCTCATATGTGTTGAAGATGTTATCTAATACTTTTATATAGAGAACCGAAAGGAATCTTCCTACCACGGTTCTACAAAAGAAAACACTAAAAATACATTTGGATATTTTAATAGAATGAAAATTATAGGTAGCTTATTTTGGATGTTTTATATATAGACATCCAAAATATGCTTCTATGGGAGTTTCATGTCCATAGGGTGAGTTAAACCCTTATATTTGGAAATGGAATCTATGAACTTCTCATTTTGAGAGAAATTAAATTTTAAGGGGTAAAAAATTATTATGTTTTCCAGTGTTGAGATAAATTAAAATGGAAACTATAGTAATAGATATTCCCCAATAGAAACAAACTCATCTAAAAGGTTTATATTCTAAACAAATGTAGATCCATACAATGTTAGAAAAAAACAAATGATCATTTCCACTTCTTATTTATATGGTGTTATAAAATTATATTACTTCTAGATAAAAATTGAATAAGGTTTTCTATATCTCTAAATTCATTTAATGTTTAAATGATAGGATTTCAAAAAATAGGTAGAGGAAAATTCATGTCCACTAACTCAGGGTATAATTATTTTATGGATTTACTAGTGTATGATAACCTTCCATAACATCCATTAGAGAAGTAATGGAATCAATAATCTATTTTTTACTACCACATTAGATGATACTTAGGTAGGTTCATTCATTATGTACATATATTATTATATTTTATATACTTATTGATGGAAACTAGCCAAATATATTTGCGGATGATTCACTCAAAAAGGTGGTTTTTGTTTCTCTAGTGGAAGGAACTCTTGGTAATTAACCAATGATGGAATTAGAAGAATAGATTTATTTTCTCTCATGTATACCAAATGTCTTTACTTTAGTTTCGTTGTTATGAATTCATCATTTGTTAAATAGGGTTTACTAGATAATTCTAGATTACCTCTACTTGAGAATTACACTTAGTATGTATTTTTCCTTTGAGTATATCAGAATAAAGATGTATTTTTTTTATATTCGATTAATACAAGAAAATTTATCCTTATATGTAAGAATCTAAAATTCTTCAGCCGACAGTTATATTATGGATGCATACATACCTTTCTATTTTTACATGATAGTATCTCATCAAGTTGGTATCGTCTAGATATAATGAGTGTATCCTACATCATGGGTTTAATTTTGATACCATGTACAAACCCCTCTTATCATACTTTTTTTTGTGGATTCCTTTAAAAGTATACGTTTATTCTTTTTCATTCCCCTCTTCATCTATGTCACACTCTACAATATATTCAAGGTTCATATTGATACCACCAGTAGATGTGAATATGGAGATAAGAAACAAATACTTATTTGCATAAAAGTACTAGGTAACATTATTGTAATAAAAATATAATATTAGGGATAGATATTAATCAACACATACTTTTATTTTCTAGAGTATTATTTTGATTCACGACCTCCAATTTGATTTTTCCTCTAAATTTGGTGCTCCCAATAAGATGGAGTAGGTGGTTGGTAATAGAGAGTTATTATTAGTGAATATATTCGACCCTTCAAAGAACATGGAATTTATGAATTATTTGAGACATTAATTACCATTTGGTCAAAATTATATAAATATTACAATTTTAGTTTAATGTATAAAGGATAATTTACTTAGTTTAAAACTAGTTATCATAGAAAAAGATAAAATTATAAAAGTAAATATCTAAGAGTAAGTGACTTAAAACATGTATAATAAAAGTGTATGAATGTTTGTTTTTGAACATTATTAAAATTATATCATCCCCAACCATTTTTTATAAATTTTTGAGCCAATTTCCATAAGATTAACATCACATTATTGAAAATATTTTTTTATTTTCAAAAATTTCAACCCTTTTCACTTAAAAATGGGGATCTCATCTCCTCAAATCCCCACACCCCATAATATAGATAGATAATAAAATAATATACTGCAAAATCTTATTATCATTTATATCCCCTTAAATAGGTTATATTCTTCTCATAATTCCATCCCTCAAATATTTAGCCCAATTTTCAAAAGAGATAATACATAAAATGTGGTATAATTTTCTAATAACTGCCTTTTCATCCTTATTTATTTATTTATATTTATTATTCCTAAAATTTATATAAAAATTATTAAAATAATAAAATTGGAATAATTATTATATATATATTTTTATTATGATGATGATTAAATCATTAATCTCTTTCCTATTTCCATTTAAGAAAATGAAAATGTGAATATCATGTATGTGTGTACAACTGCCTATACGAAGTAAAATGTTAATTTTCACTCACTACCTACTACTAATAGACTAAAAAGAAAATTTTATATATAATTATTAAATATATAAATTATTTAAGATTCTAAAATTATAATCCATGTTACTCTTCTCTCCCATTTTAAGGAAAACTGAAGCATCTTCTGTGCGTATGTGCCGACTACCGCCTCCATGGAAGGGTGTCTACTTTTTTTCATCACCACCTTTAATAGATGCCTATCCTAATATTTTTAAAGGATAAATAACTTTTTTATGAGATTATTATGTTTTTATGGTATATTATATATGATATTAGTGATATGAGAAGCATATGATCATCATAAATTCAACATTTCTGAACAAGCTTATTAAGAGTAAAATGATCTCTTCATTATAGGTAAATGATTTATAAGAATTATATTATTTTATAATTAAATAAAATTTTTACATATTAAACTAATTAAAACTAAATAAGATCAATATTCTATTGTTATAATTACATTATGAATAAATCATCTCATAATCATCCATTAATCAATGCATGCTCAAGTTTGGGTCGGTTTGACCACACACGTGAACAATGAAATGAATTTATATCATGAATGACTATTGTAACTTCATAAATCATATAATATGACATAAATATGTTAATAAATATTTATTTTTGGTTCTAAAATGTTTATATCATTATTTAACTCATTAATTAAGAAAACACCCTTTGTTAATTAAGAATCACCAAAATATTCTTGTTGTCTATTTCATCTTCAAGGATGCATAATGAAACCACAATGGAAGTAAGATGAAAATTTATAAATCATTATAATTAATCCATTAAAATAATATAAATTATATTGTAATGATCAAATTTTGTAGAATAATGAATACTTTCACATCTCTTTTTTGAAAATATTTAAACACTATATATATATATATTTATAAAATGATTATTTATTTGGATTATAAATTTTTATAAGTATGAATATGGTTATGAAATAATTTATTATTATAGTTTTGTTGGAGGTTACATTGAATTTGTGGATGTTAGGATATAAGGTAAGGGTTTTCATTTCAAATTCCTATTTTTGAGTCATGTTTTGTATTATACACCTAATTGAAATTATGTATTTCATATAATTATCATTATATATAATATATAATTAATTAAATTTCATTAAATATAATTTACGTTCAATTTAATTCTCACTCTTTCATGATGATTTTATTTAAATGCTTCTCAAGTTGCAATGATTTTTGTTAACTCAATTATCATTCATTGTGTTATGATTTTTCATATTAATATTATTTCATAAAAGTTGTGTAAAATATACTCTATGGATTAATAATTTCATATTTTATCTTTAATTTTGTGGATTTATATTTTTATCACATTAGCTAATCTTAGAAATTTTCTAACTCTATGATTATTGTTTCCGATAAGGGAATTTAGGTTACTCAAACTTCATTCATTGAGTTATAAGGGTTCTTATTGAAATTATTTATTATATTTTCACTTTATAATACCATTTTACAAATAATGTGATATTATAAATTTCATGTCACTAGGTAAAATGAGTTTTATTATAAATTTATTTCAATGAATGGATTTATTTTTAATAAAACTATAACATGTTTTGAATTATTCTCATCCACCATAAGAGGCAATTTCTCTTCCATATACATGTTTAAGATTTAAAAAATGTTATAATATCATATTTTTATACCTTATTATTTTTTAATAATTTTGAATATTATAATTCCTTTAATATTTTTTCAAGATTTTGTTTAATTAAACTTTTTAAAATGTGTGTTTTTAACAAAGGTAGGTAAATATTTTCAAAATATTTTTAACCTCCAAGATTAATTGTTTTGACTTATGTACCATTTTTCCTTGGATAAATTTATGTATTTATAAATGATTCATATATGGAGAATATTTTTTAGGTAAAATTTTCCAAAAAAATTCACCTCCCCCTTTTAAAAAGGTAATCTAAAAATGACCCACAACTTCATCTAAATATGAAAGGTGGAAAAAAGATTTATAAAAGACTCTTATTAAGTTTTTGTTTGCATATTAATCGTTAAAATATAAAAATATATATATAATGGAGTTATGTTTATTGAATGAAACTATAAATGTATTTGTGAAATAATTAATTTTGGTGACTGATTTTTTGGTATCAACCAGACTAATTCTAGAAGTTGTTTTAGCTCATACTATTTGGAAATAATACAAAAACCCTTTTCCATTCATGAGTTATTTTTATATGATTATTTATTTATATTTTATTGAACAAATATTTAAGTATAATGATTAGAGGGGTCATATATCACCCTCAGATTAATTTTTTAATGTTTAATATTTTTCGAGATGAAGAAGGTACATGAGTTGAATCCTAAGTTTAAAAAGGTACACAAGTTCTATACCAATACTAAAGAGGTACATGGGTCATTTACCTTGACTAATGAGGTACAAGGGATGTTATGAATGCCTTAATAGGTAAAAGAGCTATATTCTAATCCTAAATTTAGATACATGTTGTAGATAAACCCGAAATATGACACATAAGTTGTTAGGCCAATCCCATTATGACCTGGGAATCAGGTTGTGATGCCTACTAGACTACGTGATTTTATTTTCATATGTTTGTTCCATTTTTCTAGGATATTATGAATAATTTTTTCCATGATTTAATATTATTGTTACGATAATTAAATTTATTTATGGATTTTTTTGCATCTTTGGTGACCTTACCATAGATATATTCTCTTATGATATTTTTATCAACTATTTCTACCCCTATCCATATCATATCACAATATTCATAACTAACCTTTATAATTCATTTTAATTTACCCCTACTAACCACTTAGGATCAAAAAATTCTTATGTTTGCTTTCAATGGGATATGAAAATGAGTATAACTGATGAGATTAATGAGAAGTGGATGTAGTGTGGTTCAATTACAGATAAATGATTATATGTATCTTAAAATAAGATTCTTATTTAACCAATCCAAAAATATATAAAAACATATTTTCATTGTAATTTTGTTACTATTGTGAGATATAATATTTTTTTATTATATGTAAATTTATCATGGATCATCCCAACATGTATTAAAGATAGTATGTAAATAGTGTTTTTTTCGATTCAGGCTCAGTAGTGAGTGTCCAAGGTGTTTCAGTTGGTATCAAAGTAATGTTTAGTTATTTTAAAAAAATTGTTTAATTATATTAGTGGTATAGGAATAGATAAAATTTAATAAAACCCAAGGGGAATGTATAAGGGATATATATATTTATAGGATAATATCATGAAATTTTATTAAAATTTTGATTCATGGTTTTTCCTAGAAATACATTATTATCTGGATAATGGTTAATGTTGTGGTTGTGGAACAAGTGCTCCAAGGAGTAATCGCCCTAAAAAGGGTTGGTTTAACACTGTATCAATCATAACTCTGAAGCATGATTAGTGGGGATAATACTGAACACATAAATAAAACTTACAAGTGATATTATTTAGATAATCATATTCTATTTTTGAACCACTATGAATGATTGATTTCCTTGATACATTGAATGATTCATTTATTATTTATTGGAGAACTAAACCTAAAGTAAGCTAGGATAAATCATTACAGATAAAAGTTAAAATATGAATGATATATATCAAAATAAGAGGGATATATCTAGAACTAAAAGAAATATAGTCTAACAAGATGTTATGTCTTTTTAAGGAGAAATTTTATTTGATTACTTATGGTAATACACTTATGTGTTTTTTTAACCACTTATGTTAACCTATTTGATTTTCATATTAGATATATCTAGAAGGATTCAAGAAAATTTTATATAATATGAAATAAATTGTGATTATCCTAATGAGAAACTAAATGGGATAGAAGAAGGTGTTAAAAATCTAATGGGTATACTCTCCCATCTCAAATGATTCATGATTACGAATATAGACCATAATAAACACCCAAACTCACCAATGTAGTGAAATATAGAGTATCATTGGAGGTTAAGAAATTATGTGATAATGAAAAGTTGATTATACTTCCTGTATGTTAATAATATTGGAATTGTCACCCATTGAAATTCCTAAATGATACAATAATGTGTTTCAAGTGTAGATGGATTGACCTCCATGATCATAACTATCATTATGGGGTGATGAATCCAATCATTGTAATAATGGAAAAAAAATGAAAGATACTCAAGATACTAGGATTTTTGAAATTATCTATGTTTATTACATTTTCCTTGGGATTAAAATTATAATATACATCTTCAAACTCTTCAATCATGGGAAAATAGATTTGCTAGAAAAATACTACAAAAGTGGATACTAATATTTAAGTAACAATTATATTCTACGATATATTTCTCAATGGTTTCTAATCTATCCACTATAATATTTCATGGAAGATTTTTAAGAGCATTAAATCACTACCCCAACAATTTTAGAAAATAAGAAAACATCTATTTGTTTTATTTTTTTAGGATAAGTTTACATTGATTGGAATGTGAATATTTTCATTATCCCTTTAATTTAAAATAGATATATTTTTTTAGTATTTTTTATTCCAATGTGGATTCCATATTAATTTATAAAATAAGGAAATCAAATCTCATATCTCAAATCAACCTTTTATCATCAATCACTTTAAGGATGAGTATATACACTCTCATAAAATTAATCATGGGGGGTATTTGTCTCATATGGTTAGAAAGAAACTCAATATATTCCTATTAGGATGTTTTTTTCCTTTTCCCATTTAACTTTACCCAATACCAAATATTTATTTCTTGTTTTAGGTCACTCTAGTATTTTAGTTATTTAGGAGGGTTGTGAGGTGTGGTTTGAGCAATCACCGATATTATGGGAAGCCTTGTTGGTGTATGAATCTTCTTATTTGGACCTCTATTTATTTTAGATGAATCTTGGTTCCATTTTATTTTGGTTGGTTCATTCTAGTTTTATGGTTGGTACTTTCTATTATCTCGTGATCTTTCAATCATGGTGGTTGTTTTGGTCACGTTTGAGGTCTAAATTCGTGATGTTATGGATTTTTCCATGGTTTATCATCTTTGGTGAAGATAGATATTTTCTATGTTGGTGTTTCTTATCGATGATGTTTGTTACTACTAAGACTTTTCTCCAGGCATCCTCTACTATCATCATAGTCGAATTTTAAGGTTGGTTGTAATGGTGTCTTGTGAGGTGAGTGAAATGGTCAATGCTATTCTTGGAGGTCATTGTGCAAAGTATTGTTGATTTCATTTGTTGCTAGTTTTCAAATATTCAACTTCTTGGTTTGGGGGAGATGTTTCCCCTGCCCAGTTTTAAGGTTTCCAGTTCTTTCCAATGGTGATTATTATATACTATGATGGATTCTTATTTCTAGTAATGTTGATAAAGATGATGGGTTGAGTGTGAATCAGGGTTGCAATTCGGGGAGCATGGCTCAAGGCGGATAGCAACCAGAGGTTTTTATGTGCAGTTGTTTTTGAATATTGTGTCATGTTTTTTGAATTTGAGATTTTGATATTGAAATTTTATGTTTGGTAATAAATTTTTAATCTTGTATGCATCAATTTTTTTGGGTTTTTAAATTTGTTTCCCAGTATAGTGAGGTTCCCACTCATCATTAGTGTGGTTTATTCAGAAAATGAAAAATGGATTCTGATACACTTAACTATATTCATTAGTAAGTGATAATTAATATTTTGAGTTTTTAATATATTTTAGGGGGGGTTGGAGGTAATGACCTGAGATTTCACTTTATATTTTCCTTAAAAACTATTTTTATCCACATGCAACACCAAACTAAAATGAAAAACATGACATGTTTAGGTAAAATATAAATATTAAATATGATCGTAAAAAACTATTCATTTAACTATAAGGAATGGATAGAAGTAACAAAAATATAAAATATTTTTATAATTAAAATAAATTCTACGTTTTGTAAAAACTAAAAGCAATTAAAATAGATAAAATATCTTAGAAAATCATTTTATAATTAAAATAATTTTTAAAAATTAGTTTTTTATTTCACGAAACAAAGTATATTATGATTAAATAATAATTAAATATATTTTTAATATATTACCAAAAAAAAATTATAAATTTATATGAAATAATAGTAAATAATAGTTAAAAAATTTAAATGGTTTTTTCAAATATGAGTAGCTTTCAACTATATTTTATGATTTTATTTAAATATTACATTAAAAATTTTATAAACTTAGGTTTACAAATATAACTTCAATTAGGGATTAATCATAATAATATAATATTATGATTAATTTTTGTGATTTTTATAAAAAAATTAATTATTGGGTGAACAGTGAAAATAGTGTTTTTGAAAATTCTATGTATTTTCTAACTTAAATTAGATATAAGTATAACCTTAAACGTTTGAAACCATTTTATGGACCAAATATATATTTTATAAGAATAATTACACACTTCTAAATATTATGTTTGAAATAAAAAACCTATATTTTATGTTTTAAAAATTAAGTAATATTTTCTCAAGAATTATTTTTATTACATTATACTTTTATTATTTAAAAAAAATATTACGAATATAAAATAATATAAAATAAAATAAATTAATTTAAAATTTAGAAAAGTTGGGTGTAAATAATATCAAATGAAAAAATTCATTTTTTATCATAAATTATATTTTAATTAGATAAAAACTAGTTACCATAATAAAATCTACAATGGTAAAAGTAAAAATATAAGAGTCAATGACTTCCAATGTGTTTTAAACTTGTGCATGAATATTTGGTTGACACCTTTATCAACATTACCTATTTACTTCATCATCATTTATCAGTTTTTTTCCACTTTCCATGAGACTCACTTCCCATTATTGAAATTTTTTTGGTGTTTACAAAAAATTCCATCCACTTTAACAAATAAAAGGGTTTTTACTCTCGTCACTTCCACAAAAACCGTAAACCTATTAGTTCAACCCAAAATCTAACCAAACATGTCATAAAAAGTCATATAAACATTTAAGATGTCTTTTTTTCTCAAAATACAACCACTAAAATTATTAACCCCCTTCGCAATGGTGATAATGAAAAATGTATGGTATAAATTTCAATCATCCACTTTCTCATTTTCATTTCTTTATGTACACTTATTATCCCTAAAATCGAAATAAAAGATCTAAAAATGATAATATTAATACCATTATTATACTTTTATGTTATTATAATGATAAAATAATCATTAACCAGTTTTCCTATTTCAATTAAGAAAAACAAAAATATTAATCATGTATATATGTAGACTAAAACCTTCATGAAGTAATGTCTTTTTTATCCTTCACCACCAATCATGGATGGTTTTAAAAGAAAAATTAATATAAAATTATGAAATTTATAAATTAATTAATATTATTAAATTATAATCTATACTACTCATTTCTCTTGTTCTATGGAAAATGAAATTATTATCCATGCGTATGTGTAGACTACCTCCTCCATAGAACAGTGTGTTTATTCATTCATTTCCATCATTAATGGATGGTTATAAGAATGGGATTTATGGATAAATATTTTTTTATTAAATTTTTTATTTCTTGGTATGCAAATTTATATATATTATTAATTATTAAAGTATTAAACGATCATAAAAAATTCAACCATTCATGAAAATATATTAAGTGGAAAATAATCCCATCATTCTATGAAAAAGGTTTATAAGAATTACATTATTCTTCTAATTATTTATAATTTTTACATATCATAATAATTATTAATAAATAATATTATTATGTAAAAATAAATATTTTATTTTATTTAAATCATCTCATAATTCCCCATTAATGATGGTATGTTTATTTTTAGGTTGGCTCAACCACCAACTTGGACAATGATTTGAATTTTTATCATAGATTACAATTAGAACATGAAAAATTGAATAAACTTATATAAATATGTAAATATTTATTTATTTTTGGTACAAGAAAGGTTATATAAATATTTGTATCATTAATTAAGAAAACAATCTTTCTTGGTTAAGAATCACTAAAATATGACAGCTGGCGATTCCATATTCAAGGAAAAAGAATAAAACACTAATGAAAGTTATTTAAAACCTTATACTTAATTATAATTAATCACTTTAAGTAACTATAATGATATTTGAATTATCATTTTTGGAATAATAAATAACACTAGCACCACTATCACAAAACATGTTTATAAAGATTTAGATTACTTTACCATATATTGAAAATAGATAAAAATATAACTATATATATTTATTATAAATGTGGACTATAAATTTATATAAGTATAAATATTGTTATAAAATATGTTCTTTTTATAGCTATGTTGGATCTTAGAGTTCATGCATGGATGTCAGGATATAATGTAAGGGTTTTCATCTCAAATTCCCCTTTTTGAATCAAGTTTTGTATTACACTACTAATTCCATTTATGTAGAGTATATAATTAAAATTAAAGATATTATTTTATAATTAACTTTTATTCATTGTAATTTATGATCAATATAATGATATATCTTTTAATAGTATTTGATTTAAATGTATCTCAGGTTTTAATTTTTTTTATTAACTAGATTCTCATTTAATGAGTTAAGATTATTCTCGATGAATTATTTCATATAAGTTGCGTGAATTATTCATTATGAATGAATTATGTGGTATTTTATCATTAATTATAGTGATCTATATTATTATAACATCAATATCTCATAAAATATTTCATTTCTCATGAAAATATTTTCTTATACGGAATTTTGGGAAACAAAAGCTTATTTCCTTCAATTATAAGGTTTCTTATTCAAATTAGTTTTTCTATGTTCTATATGATCTTATATTTTAAAATTAGTATAATATTACCACTTTTTTATCACTAGTAAAAATTATTATTCACACAATATATTTCCATGAAGAATTCATTTTTTATAAAATTTTAATATGTTTTAAATTATTCTTATCCTTCTTAATTGGTGATTTCTATTCCATATCCATTTTTAATGTTCCTACAAAATTTATACTATCATATTTTGAAACCCTATTATATATTAATTAATGTGACTAGAATGTTTTCCTTTCCATTAAGAATATTAATTTTTCAAAATTCATTATGATGTGGGTTTTTGACAAAGGTACATTCAAAATATCAAAAGGTATTTACCCTCTATGATAAAATGTTTTTATTCTGTACACAATTTTCTAAGATAAATTTATATCATTTTCGAGGATGTATTTCTAGATAATGTTTTAAATTAAAGGTTTCTATAGGTTTTCACTTTCCCCATCTAAAAATGTCCTTTTTAAATGACCCACAACATTATCTCATTATGAAATCTTGACACCTATATTATAAAATAATCAATTTATGTTATATTTCCCTTTATCTATTTTAAATATAAATATATTTGTTTAATATAATTATTTTTGTTTAATTAAAATCAAAATTCAAAAATTAAATGATTCCTTTGGGTGATTGGGTAATTGGTATTAACCAAACTAATTCCTAACATGGATTAATGTAAAATAATTTGAAATGTTATAAAATCCATTTTATTCTAATGAGTCTTTTAATATTATTATTGATTTATATCTTATGGTTTATATATTTAAGGATGAGATCAGTGGTGTCTTATACATTCCTAAAATGTTTTGGACAATTTCTAGTATCTCTTGAACTCAACAAGGTACATGGGTTGTAGCCAAATCCCTAATAGTTATATGTGTTATAGAACATGCCTAAAGAGGTACATGGGTTGTTTCCCAATCCTAAAGAGGTACACATGTCGTTTCCCAAACCTAAAATGGTTCACATGTTGTTTCAATACACTAAATAGGTATATGAGTGCAGCTTAATCTAAAATAGGGAACATGGGTTGTTAACCCAAGACCACTATGATATGGGAATATAGTTATAATTCCTACTCCACTAACTTATTTTATTATTTTTATTTTTATCATTTTACCAAGATATTCCAAATTCCTTTCATGTTTTCATGTTTCAGGATAATTTATATATGATGAAAATATTTTTATGATAGTTTTTTATCTTTTTTAACCTTTCATTGGGTTTTCCCTTATTCTATGTTTATAAAAAAATTCACTAATTTCCATGTCATCTCACATGTATATGATTAAACCCTAATGATTTATTTTAATATTTAACTTACTAATCATTTGAGATGAAAACTTTTTTTGTTTTATTTCCCTAGTATATAAAGATGAGTATAACCTAGAATATTTCAAATAATTTGATTTAATGTTATGAATAAATAATATGGTTTATAAGTATAATAAAATAATTTTATTATGTAGCTGATTGTCAAACAAACTAAACCTTCAATTATTGGGAATGGTTTGAATATTTTTAGATGTAATGTTAAATTTGTATTTTATTATATTTTTTTAGATAGTATTATATTACTTGGTATAAAAGTGAGTTTGTAAAGAATCTTTTTTTAGCTCTGAGATTAGTGGTTCAGGTCTAGGTAATCTCATTTCACTCTTCCAAGATCATATTCTTGTGTGACAAGTGTGTATCAAATTATTTATCTGTTTTTTGGATGATATATGTATAACATTAAGAATGGATCCATTTTCATGGAGTCTTATAATCTCATGTTTTTCAATAACTTCACTATTCTATAAGCTTTATATAGATGAATAACAATCACGATCACCCATCAAATATATCTTTTATTCACCATTAAAACTATAGGTAATTAATGAATCAACAAATTATCATACCACAATCATGGTTATGGGCTATTAATTGAGTTTATGATATTAAATGAATCTTTATTGGATTTCCTTATTCCCTATTGAGTATGGTTAAATTTAAAACACTAAATTCAACATATCCTCTGATGCATACTTGGAGATAACCCTCATAGATGATTTGTTAAAGCATCTTGAAACCATTCAGATATTACTTCTAAAGGTTCTCACTTTGTTTGGACTACTTGGAGTTCTACAAAACACTTATAGAATCCAAATAAACAATGAAGGACTTCTTATTCAATACCTTAAGGTGGTATGTATATCCCTTATAAGGTAGGCATCCAGGTTTGAGATGATGGAATATCTCCCATAAGTTAAACTAAATACAAGGTATACATTACTCATTGAGGATTTGTTTAATAATATTCTTGGATGTGTTCATGGGTTTTAATAGGATTTTTATATTGTCATTATCCATGTTACTTACACAAGATGTCAAAATCATACCAATCTTCATCAAAGTATTCTTTGATCTATTATTACCACAAAGAAAATTATCTAGAAATTTTATTATGTGATGTAGGATTTTTTTAGTTTATTAAACTACCAAATGGATTGAAAAATTAGGAATATGGGAAAATGATTATCATTTTTTATAATATACAATTAATTAATATGGGTTGTTACCTATTGATGGAAAAGTTCCTAGTGTAATTTATTTTAGTTTTTCTAGAGACTCTAGTTAAGAGGAATTTATTGAGTTGATTGTGTAATGGGGTGGTACCTAATGTTGAGAGGATATATCATTGTGGGAATTATCATCATGGAAAGTACCTCTGGGTAAACCTCTATGATTGATAAATCTTTGTCACTAATAAGGGAAGGACCTTCATGTAATTTGTATACTTGATTAGAATAAGAAGGACCTCAGTCATCAATGATTTGTTTATTGATGTAATTGGGTGGAATGTGAATTTTTCTAATTGTTTCATCATAAAAATAACCATCATGATATAAAAAAAGGAATGGAAATATAGAGATGTTGAAAATTGATTGGTGGATAGGGGGAGGAATTTCCTAACGAAATCTTATCATGTTGTGGTGAAAACCTCTACAATTGGAACCATAGAGATAACCTATATGGTCTCAATATTGAGCTCTACCATATAGATTACCTCTATAGATAATATTAATATTGATATGGGGTATACCTTCACAATTAGAACCTAGAAAAGGAATTCATATGTTGAAAATTTTGATTGACTATGAGGATTACCTCCATGGATGTTTATTTGATTGTGGTACCATGGGTAGAATTATTATGGTTGATTTCTATGTTTCCATGGGATGACCTACATGATTGATTCTATATGGATCAATTTCTTAACTTCTTGAGATGTCACTATATGGGGACTTTCATAAGAGTAGTTCTTTTTCCATTATTGGAAAGGGGTGAATTGGATAATCTATTGGTTTTTTCCGTCAAAATAATTATCAATTCTTCTTTATGGTAACATAGAATCATTCTCAAGTTAATTCCTGGATATATCATTGAGTATAAAATATGATAGATGGATTATAGGCTGATATATTCCCTCATACCATGATGGTTAGTAGTCCCTACTAGGCTAATCTACTTGGTTCCTTGGTTTGGATAGTTTTTGAAATGATAACATCAACCACAGAATCCTAAGGGGCAAAGGATGAATTATTATAGAAATGGAAACAGATAATAGGATACCATCTAGGAAGCTATTTTGTAGATTTCAGGACATCATGTGAATTATCCCCTACCTCCCTAAGATAAGGATGGAAGGTATTTATTTACTCTGGTGATAAATTAACAATTCAATTCAAAGTGTCCATGTGTGTCATCAATATAATTACTTCGGCTTTTCATATATAGATATTACATAATTTTTGATGAATATATATATAACATTACATAAAACTCTCCTAATAACCATAGTAGCTTAGTTCCATTGGAAGCTTGGAAACATAAACACTAGTCCATAAGTGAGCAATATCATCTCTCACTACGTTCTTTATAACTAGATCCATTATTTGACATATCATACATAATACATTTATTCATAACCTAATGAGAGGAAACCTAAGAAAGGGTGGGCTTAGATGCTCAATAAGGGTAAAAAACGAGATACATAATCATAACATGAGAATAAGGGTACGAGAACATGGGAATAACATTTGTAAACCATACCATATATATCACGGATCATAGTCATGAGTTATGGCATAAAATTGGTTGTTCATAAGACATGAGTCATAAGGTAATCAAAGAACATGATCCATGAGAGGATAATAACTGAATTTTTAGGAAAACACCTAATTATAGAAAACAATATCCATATTATATATGGTTCGTAGCCAAGACCATTATAGAGGATAATGTCCTTTATTGAACTATATGAACTCCCTGTTCTAGCCTTGCATTACTAAACCATGTTCACTTTGAAGTACCCCAAGACACCCGGAGAGGGGAGGGGTGAACCTGGTTATCAACATTGTCTTCTAAAATTATGGATCTTGTTCCCATATTAATTGGAACCTACTTTACCTATATGATAAGGAAGTGTATAAAACAAACAATCACATGAAAATAAATGAAACAACAATTTTAACATGGTTCACCACTAAGGGCTACGTCAAAGGTACATATGTCTAAAGTTTGTTAGTCATTCCAAAAACCAGTAATAGTCACAAGTTATGGATTAAAGATTTTAGCACAGTCACTCTATGGCAGGAACACTAACTCTATAAGAATTTAGGGATAAAACACTATGTCCATCATATCACTTCTGCAAACTCCCCCTTCTCACTGTGTTAGGAGAATCTTCACTTAATTTGTCAAAATGAAGGTCACTTTAATAGTTTACCAATAAATCATGCATCCTAAACTATAAATGGATACTCTATTGATGTATCATTATCACCCACAGATGTAATGTGTTTTTCCTCACACAGATTAGTTTTTTAAATTAATTTCACAAACTGATTTGGTCAATTTCCAAGCCTTCGTGAGTGTTCCATGTACCACTTTACTTCCTCCACATACTGAGTAGTGGGTATGGTTGTAGGATCTATTACTCCACATACTACTTCCATTCCTGCATACTTTCCATCCCTACCACGTACTACCCTGTTCTGTCGTGCACTGACCTACTTTTCATACTGTGTGTACTCCATGTACCAGCTGCATATACTACCTCTGAAAACCGCCTTCCGCAAATAGACCATGATATGAGAAATAACTCTACTCCACATACAACCCAACTTTCTCCATACATTACTTTGCTCTACCATGTACTACAAGAGCTTCCTCCAAGAACCACACTCTCTTTTAAGGACTATTTTTCCTTATACATATCGTTCTATCTGTGTACCATCTTTTTCTATGCAATCCACTTCAAACTTCACCATATTTCTTCCATAATTTTTAATCTATAATCCTACTCCTTAATAAAATGAATCACTACTCCTTATATAGGCACTAATGGGTTCAAAAAATCAGTTAAACCAAGATTTACCAAATCATTGATTTTGGTATAGCCTTCACCGTGTGTTATTTCTATCCTATGAACCATTTAAATCCCGCTAACCTAAAAAATTATGTATACCGCACCCCTTCACAATAAACTATCTCAGATAACCATTTTTGATTCCAAAAACTATTCTGTGTGCCAATCCAACTATTATGTATGCAGTCAGTGAACCATAATCCATTATAAACAACCAACAGCCTTGGTTCTAACAATCTCCCCCTTTGATTTTTTTTGGAAATATATAGATAAGTTCACTAAAGTTCAAACCACAATCAAAAACTGAAACCTCAAGAAACAACTCATCCACCACCCTAAGTCTATGTGTGTAGTTATTGAGGTAGACAATAAGAGAGAGGACATGAATTAAGTTCTCTCATTTTTCCTTTCTCTCCCATTGTTTCTTTTTTGACATTATCAAATTCTATATCAATCCTTTATCAGGAAAAAAAATTCACATTTGATGAGACATTGAATTTATCCAATCTAATCCGTTAAAAAACCCAAAGAACCAAATTTTGAACATTATAGAGCTAAAAAACATACCCCTTGGATCATATCTCACCCAAAAACATACATCACTTATAGAAACTGATTAAACTGTAAATACAGGTGAACAAAGGGTATTTTCATGACCTCTTTATACAGCTGGAGGTGGTTGAACACCAATGATCAACCAATGATTCTCAAACACAACTACTGCTAGGGGCATGGTAATAATATCAATCACTTTCTAATTAGTCCCCGCATGATCCATTTTAATCACGCATTGTTCAACATTTGATTTGATTAAATAATATCTTATTTCAATATGTTTTTTATGAGAACCTTGAATTGTATTATTTGTAAAATAAATTGTGCTATTTTTATCATATTAAATCACCATAAGATGTTTCACCTCATAAACTATGTCAGTCAATTGCAGATTTATCCAAAGTAATTGAGTTCATGCCTTGGTAGTAGGTATATATTAAGCACTAGTAGTACTAAGAGTAGTACTTTCCGGTTTCTTGCTTAACCAGCCCACGCATTTCTTCCTAATATAGAATAATCCTCCCCTGGTAGACATTTTGTCCACTACATCTCCTACCTAGTCAGCATCTGAAAAATTGGATAGTTCACTATCTCTTCAAGTAGCATAGTATAGCCCATAATTACGTGTACCTTGAATGTATCTCAAGTTTCTATTCACTACTGCCAAATATTCTTCCTTTGAATTACTCTAAAAGCAAGCCCCAAGGCCAGTTTCAAAAAAATATTTTTCAGTGTCCCTGTCAGGTACAATAGGCTTCCAATGATTATATTATACGAGGTGTGATCCCTACAATTCCCTTCCACATGCTCCTTGAGACTAGTTCCAACTGTAGTCAGAGTGGAAATTGATTTGGAATCTTGCATATTGAATTTATTTTCCACCTCTCTTGCAAACATTTCCTAATAAATGAATGTTTTATCCTTATTTTGAATCACTAGAAACCCTAAAAAAATATGTGAGTTCACCATTCATGGACATTTGAAATTTTGATTTCAAGTGATTGGAAAATTTATCCACTAATCCATGCCTACTTCCACCAAAAAAAATATCATCCATGTATACCAATACCATGAACTGATCCTTTTGAGAATTATTCCCATAGATATTGTGATCCACTCCTCATATTTTAAACTCATTCTTTCTCAGATAAGATTCTAACAGAGAGTATCGTGCTAATGGTGCATGTTTTAGGCTATAAAGAGATTTATTTAATTTGGAAACATTTAATTCATAATTTCCATTCAAGAATCCCAAGGGTTGTTCAATGTAGAATTCTTATTACAATTATCCATTTAAGAATATTGTCTTTACATCTATTTGATACACATTATAACATATTTGGATATCCATGGATGGAAATAGGCCGATTGACTTCAGTCTCAATACTAGATAAAATGTATCCTCATCATCAAAGCCTTCTATTTGTAAATAATGTTTACAAACCAATCACGCCACATTTATAATTACATTTCCATGATCATAAAATTTGTTCTTTAAAATCCACTTCATACCAATGACATAGTGACCTTTGGGACTTTTGAAAAAATCCCAAGTTAATTTTTAGTCAATCTGATCTAACTTTTCATTCATTGCATTCACCCTTGACTCGTCCGTTGCAACCTCTTCAATTGAATATGGTATTAAAACTGCTAGTTTTGTAGATTACATAACATTACACATTATCCTTTTATGTTGTGGTGAATTTTGATCCTTTATAATGTTGATTGATTAATCCATACTCTTTGATTTCTCCTTTTGGGTTTGACTGAATTTTATTCAGCTATGTATTCCTCTTCTAATTCTTCTTCTAAGTCAATATTATGATGTGACTCTTGAGATTTTTTTAAACCTTTCTATACCCCTATATTATAATTTCTTCCATGTTAACATTCTTCCTCATATTTTACCACAAAAGAATAATAACTCCATGAATCAATAGTCATTTTATCATCAATTATATTAACATCACTTCTTTCCACAATAACTCCCAAGAGCTTATTGAAACACTTGTATGCTTTTCTCATCATTGAGTATCCAAGAAATATTCCTTCATCTGGATTGTCTCCATACTTTCCTTGATTTCCTTCTTTGTTTTGGATGAAAACGTTTCATCTAAAAACACGAAAATATTTCAAGGAGGGATTCCTTCCATGAAATAATTCATATGGGGTCTTTTTCTCACCCTTATATAGCCCTTTTCAATAATGAATATATTCTGTAGCTTGTACTTATTCTTTTCAGTAATGTCGACGAATAAGACTCGCGATCAGCATAGTTCTATTCATGTTGTTTACCTATCGATACCTACTCTCAACAACTCGATTTTGGTAAGGAGTTATCATAGCCACTACCTCAATTTTTATCCCATGCATCTCTAGGTAATTTATAAATTCAATGGACGTTTATTACCCTCTATTGTCAGACTACATAACATTGATCTTCCATTAACTTTCATTCTCAGTGATTCATCAATAGGTTTCCATGCAATCAAACACATGTCACTTCCTATATATAAAGATCACACATTCCATTATACTGTAATAATATATGAAAAGATCAATGTACCATTCTCCATGTGTTCCCACAACATTTATTGGTCCAGATACATCATTATGGATGAGGTAAAGGAGATTATAAGCTCATTTCTTATTTGGATGGTAAGAGCTGCAGACTGGTTTGCCTTTCATGCCAGCACCAAATTTCTTTTCCCATTCACAAATCATATTAGAGATTTCCATGACTATATTCATCTTAGATATCTTATACATGTCTTGTTTATTGATGTTCCCCAATCTCTAATGCCCTAAGTTGTATTCCTCTTCAACTGTTAGGTGGAAAATGTTCTATTTTCTATCAACCTGATATATGTTTCCATATGTTCTAAAACCTTTCATAAATGAATTTTTGGATATTCCTCTTATATTACTACCATTCTGATTTAATTTTACAATAACAGACGAGTCAAGGAGTTGAATCACACTAAGAATATTGTTATGCAAACCGCTCACATAAAGGACTTCGGTTTTCTTTATCTTTCCATTATCTGGTTCAGTACATCCACTTCCATTGATCTTCAAAGAACCTTTATCACCGAAGCTCACTTTTCCATTGACCTTTTTAATGAAATTTTCCAAAAGTTATGTATTAACATTCATATGGGATGGAGATCTATAATCAATAATTAAGGTGATGTTGTTCATTGTAGCTTTGAGGAGTACTTCTACATGATTGGATTTTTAAATTTTCTTTTTCCCCTTCCATGAGATATTGGGTTGAGTGTAGGATCCTGATGGACTTTCAATTCACTCTTCCATGCATATGGGTTCTTCATATTCAAATTAATCATCCATAGGATAAAACTTGTTTGAAAGAGAAAAATTGCCTTCTTAAAAAACATTAATTTGTCTCTGACTTTGGTATGAGGTTTCCATGTCATTCCTCTACCTATAATAAATATCCTTTTGGAAAAAGTTAGAACAACGAAAAAATAGCCATAAAAATTATTTCTTCTTACGGTTGTATGTTATGTATTTTTTTACATTGTTGAACTTAACACCCTAACCCATTTAGATATCTCCTTTCCTCTTCTCAAAATGATATGGTGTGACCTAGATATCCATATAACTGATACTTCATGAGAGAAAATATCTTCTCGCTTATATTTTTCCTCGTTCTTTCTTCCATGGGATGATTGTTTGTCTACCTGTCATTCTTAGATGATCGATGATAATCTTATGTTCTCTATTTAGATTGATTTATGAGCTTTTCTTAGCACTTCTCATAACCATTCAACATATTCAACATTCATATTTCCTTTATTTTGTTCCACTTTATTTGCTGTATTTGAGGTTCTCGCATCGCAACAGATTCCAATATTTCCCATACATGTGGGTTTTTGACCTCTCAAAATCTTTTCAACACCATCAGAACCTTGTTTTTCTCTCTCTAGTATCTCAGAATCCAAGAACCTCCCAAATTGAATTTTAATCATTGACTCTTTTGAAATTGATTCACTCTAAAGTTTACTCTTAAGAGTAACGGCATCTTATTCAATACCTTTAGTAGTCTTGGACTTTTCTTCTAGTTTGTAGGTGAGTTCATTGATGACCTTTTACTAAACTTCAATTCTCATCTTCAGTTCCACAACATCATCTGTGATTTCATGGATTTTAGACTGTACTTTCACAAATTCTTCGAGTTGTCCAATTTTAGATTCATGTTGATCAACATATTTAGATGATTCTTCCACAATTTATTAACCACTTATTACTACTCTTACATTTAATTTTAAGCTTTCCAACTACATCCTTAAGTTACAAAATATGATCTATATTAGTTTCTAACTAATTATCTCCAGTATTATCTTCTAATGGTTCTAATTTTTCAGTGGTTACCATCATGAAAGCATGTTTTTGAGATTTAAATTTTGGTTCCTCTTATTATAGAAATCACTATCCTTATCTTCTTCTTTACACACAAAACTCTTTTTTTATAGTTTCTTTGAAAATTAATTGTTTCCCTTTTTGAAGAATATTTTCGAAGGTCTCCATGTTTTCAATTTTCCTCTCTTCATCACAGAATTTTCATGAGCACTGAGAGGTTATTCCCCCAAATTATCATCAATGAAGGAAAACCAATGTTATTTTTCCTTCAATTTTTTCCCATCTAGAGATTCTTGAAAATGTGAGAAAGAATTTATATTTCCTCATCATCTACATCACCACTATCTCTTGAAACATTCATTTTTCCATGGATTTGAATTCCATTTCCTTTCTCACACGTGCCGTAGCTTCTTTTGGTTTTATTCTCATTTCATATGCTGACATATTACTCAGAATATAATCCTCCAATAGTGTGGAGAGATAATTTTACTCAAGGGATAAAAAATTTCCATTGTAAAGTGGTGGATTAATTCTTAATATTTTCACTACTATGTCAATGTCTAGTATTTCTATTCCTAGACCTAAAATTACTCTTAAAACTTCAGTATTTCTATTAAAAAGGATTTTGAATTCTCATCAAGGTGCATCTTTAGATCATCAAACCTATTGTACAATATTTTATGTTTTGACTCATTCACTTTTCTATATCCTTCATAGATATTCTTTAGTTTTTTCCCACACTAATTTGGAAGATGTGCACCTCATTACCATTAAATAAATCAGATAAAAAAGACATGAAGTGAGGGCATTTTTTGATTTTACATTAGCATTAAGCAATTTCCATTCTATATTAGTCAATAAAATTCATGTAGGAATAGTGACTTGTATTACATGTATAGTAGAATATAATAAATCTATTACTTGATATATTAGGTGATATCTTATCCTATATTTCTATATCTGAAAATTAATTCCATTGAAGAGGGGAACTCCCCTAACATTGACTTGATTCTCCATGGTAGTATAAGATATATTCAGCACCAACAACCATTACCCTCGGATACCAATTGAAGGACCCCATAACACCCTAGGTGTGGAGGAGTGAATTAGGGTTTCAAATTTTTCTTCTATACTAATAGATCTTATTCCCACATAGATAGGAACATGTTAAACCTATCTGATGAGGATGTTCTAGAAAACAAACAATCACACACAGAGAAATGACAAAACAATTTTTCTTGGTTCACCACTACGGGCTATGTCCAAGGTGTATACGTCGAAGGAGTTGTGGTTGTAACAAAAACCAATAATATTCAAAATTTGTGGATTTTAGTTGTTTATCACAATCACTCTATGCCTAGAACACTAACTTTACAAGAATTTAGGGATAGACACTACGTCCCTCAAATCACTTCCGTAGACTCCCCCTTTCTCAATGTGTTGTAAGTATATTCACTCATTCTATCAAAATGAAGGCTGCTTAAATGATTTATAATTAAATCATTCATCCTCAACAATAAATGTATTCTATGTTGAAGTCTCGTTATCAACCATAGGAACAATCTATTTTCCCTCATACTGACCGATTATGGAAATTAATTTCACAAACTGATTTGGTCAATTTTCATGCTTTATTGAGTGTTTTATGTACCACTTTATCTCCTCTGCATCCGAAGTAGTGGGTATAGTTCATGAATAACCTCTTCTGTGTACCACTACTATTTCCGCATACCATCCATCCGTATTACGTACTGCATACTCGCTCCATATACTACCTCTACAAACTACCTTTTTCAAATAGACACTGCTTTGAGAACTACCTTTTATCTCCATAAAACCTCAATTTTTCTTCATACTTCTCAGCTCCGGCATGTCCTGTGAGAGATTCCTCCATAAACCATGCTCTCTTTAACAAACTATTTTTCCTAACGCGGCTCATTCTCTCCATTTATCTTCTTCTACTCTGCAAACTACTTTAGATTTCAAAGGGAATCTTCTTGAATTTTAAAACTCTAATACCACTCTTCAATGAAGGGTATTACTGCTCCGTATATATGAACTAGTGGTTTATAGAAATTTTCAAAACTAGGATTTACTAAATCATTGATTTCGGTACAGCCTTCACGGTGTACCACTCCTGTCCTGGGAACCACAACAATCTTCCTATCCTCCAACATTCCACGTACTTCACTCTTTTTCGATGATCATTCACTATAAACCATTTTCGATTCTGAAATTTTTTTTGCATACTGTTCCAGCTATTCCGTAGGTGGTACAAGAACCATTCCTAGATAGGGTACACGGTTAATGTTCCGAGATAAGTGATTCACTCCCTTTTCATAATTTCTTCTCCATTATTCATTCCATATATTCCTATGAATAGATTCTTGAATTTGAGGCCCCAAAAATTGGAAAACACAGGGAAACAATACCACCTTCAATTCTGCTTTCAGCCTCAATCAATAGACCATATTCTTTACAAATTCCCTGGTCAACCATGTGAAAATTTCCTACAATTACAAAAAAAACTCAATTATAAACACAAAAAATCCTTGGTTCGAACACACATTAAATTAAAAACCTATCTTACTAAATTGAGTTCACTACCTATTTAAATCATGCCTCTCTCACAAGATATCAATATTTTCCCAATGCATTGGTGGGAGAAATAAGTCTCACCTATCACATAAAGAAATCATAAAAATGTGTGACATAAGATCTCAAACATTGATAAGATCATAACCCATGGGATGAAAGTAGAATCACAAACCTTTCATTATATCATAACCCATGGAAATGTGTAAAGTTTCATAATCATTTAATCATAGCATAACTCATGAAAATAGGTGGTTTCCTAATAGTTTTATTATGGTATAACTCATAGATGAGAAATGAGTTTCATAAACATCGCAACAAAAAAACATAAACTATTAATATAATGAATATGAATGGTATTACTGGATCATATCCCTAGTAATGAATAGGTAACACCAATGGAAGCCATATTAGGTGGAAAATAATTTTGAAATATCATTCTAAACATTTATTGACGAAAATATCCTTTCCCTTTAAAAAGACTAATTTTAAAACATAAAAAATTTAGAAAACATTTTTCCCATTAAATAAAACTTGAAAAAAAAAACTAATATTTAATTTTTTTATTTTTTATGATATAAAAAAATTTCATTCATTCAATACACATTAAAACCAAGGTTACATTCAAAATTGTAGTAAAAGAAAACTGGGCATTGTTTTGGAAAAAGAGATAAAGATTACTTTTAATTTTTTATCATAAAAACTCAAACATGGGTAAAAATATATTTGAAAATCATAATATATTAATAAAAATAAATTAAAAAATTTTCTGAAAAAAAATTATTTTAACGGAAAACTGATTTATGACCCAAGAGAGAAATTAATTTGGGTTTTATAAAAATCATTTTATTAATTATCATAATTACCAAAGAGTGAAAAAATGGTACAATTACATGAAGATATAATGGATAACTAGAGGAGAATAAAAGTCAAGATAATTATTGAGAGGTAGAACATGATATTTCAACATTGAAGACTTAATCATAATCAATCCTTCTAAATGATGAGATTGTAACATAAAATCTTTACCACTTCGGAAACATTAAATCGTAAGACCCATGAAGGAATAACAAAATGTGGAACATAAAATATCACGTGGTTAAATAAATTCATGATATTACATTTCAATGGTATTCCATATACACCTTGTAAAAGAATATAGGTGCATAACATAACATTTGTCTCAAAAAGGGAAAATTGAGAAAAAATTAGATTACATTAAGCCTTGACAACCATCATACACAATCAAGACTCCTATATGATAAATATATGATTTTTATACATATATTACAGAATAATATTTGTATATATCATATCATATATTATTTTCATATGAATTCTTATTATATTTTTATTAATAATTTCATGTTATAGTTATGTTTCGGTAATAACGACTTTGTTTTCATAAACCTTTGGGTTTGTTATATTTTTAATTATATTACCTTAACAATGATTTACTCCAGAATGATAAAAATTTTATAAATATCATATATATTTAGTATATATTTATTTATAATAATTTATACAATATAGAAATAGAAAATCGAATGCACATTTCATGGAGACGGTAGGTGGAACATATGCAAGAACAATGTTTCCATTTTATTATCCAATTGGAAGGAAAAAAAATTATATGATATATTATCATTATTGAATATTTTTTATGTCATATATCTCACATATTTTTATGAAACCCATCCTTAATACATTCCATGTAATGTGCGAACTAATCATATCACTTCGCAAGGTCGTAGTCCTCCGTACATTGAAATGACATTATCGTATTCCAACAAAATGGAATACAAAAGGTGTGTGTTATATAAAATTTAAAGAATCATAATGACATATTAAAAATATTATATATCATATATAAAAAATAATACCATCATTATGACCAACCTTGATAGGTGGTAATGGGAAAAAATTACATTGGTTCATGATGCGGTAGTCCACCGTACACCCGAATGATGATTTTATAGCCCATTTGATGGAAGTGGAGATGATTGTAGATCATGAAATTATCATAATAACATATCTGTATATGGAATATACTAAGTTATTATATAATCATTATATAAAAATAATTATAGGTGTTTTATGAATAAATAAAACAAAAACATTCATTGTTGAACGTTACCACTTCTTTGGGTATCCTCCAACTTTTTCACTAAAATACTTCATACGATGGATTTATACCAAAAATATTGTTTAAAGGATGAAGGGATGTAATTTTAGAGGTGATATTGGTAGTTATTGATTAATACAAATAAGTGTAATTTTTTAATAAGATAGGATAGAGGTCGACCTTTTATAAGTGGGGAGAAGTCACACATTGATATTTTTTATAAAAGTTGACTGATACCACATTTTTTCACATCGAAAATGGGTCTAAAATGGATCATATTTGAACATTATGCGTGATATATTCTATATAATGATATATTTTGACATGTTTACAGGTATATTTGACCCCTATCTTCTTAGTTTAACCCTTAGTAAACCCATTTTTACATTAACTATAATAATTAGTTTTTTACATTCCATATTTATTTTTGTAAACAAATTAATTTATACTTGTTATACATTATAAATTATACTTATTCTAACTATGTTATCCAATTATTTAAATTCCACCCACATAATTTGAAACAAATATTATAAAATTAATCTCCCAGATGTGACGAGAAAGCCGGTTTTAAAATAGAAATTGATTAAAAGTTTAATATGTTTTAAAGTCCAATTTTAATGTGAAACTGATTACAATTAACTATATTGGGTAAATAGATTTATAATTTAACTAATTTTAATTTTAAAGAATTTTAAAATATAATTTTTCTTTAAAAATAAATTTAACAAAAAGGTGATTATCAATTTAAATTCAGTATTTTTCACTATTTATCAAAAAAAATCTTTTTATAAAACTCCAATAAATTCAACCAATTATAATTTTTACATTTTAAATTAAAAAATAAAATTTATTTTATCAAAATAATTTTCTAAAATAGTCAAAAATTTATTTTATATTTTTCAAAAAAAGGCATAAAAGTATTTTGGGAGGAGATTGTATTTGCAAAACATATAAAGACATTACCAAAAATGATATATTTTGTTATACATATGCTTTAATTATATTTAAAAATAATAATTAATATTTAAAAAATATTTATTATAATTCACATCACTAATTTTCACATCTATGTTATAAAAATCACATTTAAATAACTATATTAGTAACATATCATTGTTTTGTTAAAACTATGCATCGTAAGTAAGGAAAGATAAGTCGATGATGTGTGTAGAATAAGATTAATTTGGTGATAGGTGAAACAAAATAAAAAAAATACAAAGTTTATTCAAAAAAAATGTTCCCAAAAACTCAAGGATCTACATTCTACCCCCTTAAAATGAATTTCCCTCAAAAATGAACATTCTAATTAAAAATAAGGATAATTCGGCTCATGATATCCTCATGTTTACATATAGCTTCCTAAAATTGGTGTTTTCTTCAAAAAAATATTTTAGGTGAGTAGTCTTATTTCACAAAACACTTTATGTATGATCTTGAATCTCCACCAGTTGTTCCTCATCAGAATGATATTTTTCTAGTGGTATGACCTTTGAGTTTTGTATATGTGAAGGATTCTATGTGTAAATCCATAAGAGAGATAAATGGAACATATCATGGACTTAAGATACTTTTTGTTGGAGGACAAAGTAATATGAAGTTTTCCAGATACGATCTATATGTTTAAATGGGTTGATATACCTAAGGCATAATTTCTTTTTCTTACTGAATCTCATAACCTTCTTCTAAAGAAATTTTTATAGAAACACCTTGTCACCAACATCAAATTCTAGATCACACTAGATATTGTCATCATAACATTTCTACTAACTCGGATACACTTTTATGTGATACTGTATGTATCTAACCTCCTCTTCCATTTCTCCAATTATCTCAGGCCTCAAAATATTTCTTTTCCCAACATCATTCCAGCAAATTGAGAAATAATTATCTTTATATAGAGGGTTTCATAATGTTCTAGCTGATTGTTTGAGTGAAATAAATTATTATTAAAAAATAAACTAGAGGAAGGTGTTGATCCCAAAAAACATTGAAATAGAATGAACAATATCTCAAAAGATCCTATAGGGTTTAAAATGTTCTTTCAGACTGACCATCTGTCTGTGGATGATTCAAAATGATGAAACTCAATTTCGTATCAGGATATTGTTGAATACATAAGTAGAACATTGAGTAATACCTCGAATCCAGATCATGTAAAATATAATGTGGTACTCCATAAAACTTTACCACTAACATACTATAAATTATGGAAATATTATCAATAGAGAATTATTATCTGATAGCGATGAATTGTGATGACTCAATAAAGTGATCAACTACCACCCATATAGAATTATGTCCTTTAGAGGTTTTTGGGAGTCCAATTACAAAATCTTTAGTGATATTATCCAATTTCCATTATGGTATGGTAATGGATGCAACATCCCCTTACACTTTTGTCTTTCATAAATAACTTATTGACATAACAAGAACCAAGATACAAACTGTATGCTATCTCTCTTATTGACATCCCTCCCGATGTATTATTTAAAATCATTATACATCTTCATACATCTCTGATGAATAGAGGATGAAGAGATATGAACTTCCTATAACAACTCATTCTTCATGTCTGATATTTAAGGAACTCATACATGGTTCCCAAATCATATATTTCAATCATGATCATGGTTATCAGGAAAATTTCAATCATTATTTTTCATCTCCATATCTTCCTTCTATGACTATTTATTCGTCACATAGATATATGGTTGAAAATTAAATTGAGAAAGATAATTTTTTTTTTCTATTTCATAATGATTTCTTGATCCATTTTTAAAAAATCTAAAAAAATCGGTTATTTTTTAATCCTCATCATGGATAAGATAACTTGATTATTTCAACTCAATGCATCATCCACCATATTCACCTTTCATTGGTGGTATTGTATTGAGCATTCATAATTATTAATAATCACTAACCATATTATTTAGATCAAGTTTAGATCATTCTATTTGAAGATATACATTAAATTTTATGATTAGTATATATATATCAAACTTCTATTGATAAAAATAATTATTCCATACCACTAATTAAAAAATTATGACAAATAACTCCAAATTAGGAGTTGGGTAATTTTTCTCATGAATCATCAATTTTCACGAGGCATAAGATATAACCATGTTATTTTTATAATATAACCTCCTAATATTTTATTGGTTGAATCACTATAGATTACCAGCCCTTATTTACTATAGATTTATGTAATAACAAGTGCGTTGACTAACCTTCTCTTCAGTTCCATGAAATTTTCCTCACATTCATCTATCAAGAAGAACTTCACTCTCTTCTAAGTTAAATTAGATATAGGATTATAAAGGCATGATAAATTATCTACTAAACTTATAGAATATCTAGATAAACTAAAAAAATAATGGATCTCATTTATCATGGTTTTTCTAGGACAACATTCAATATCCCCCATCATTTATAGATCTGTTGACTTACCCTCTCGTAAGATTATGTGACCCAACAAAGAACTATTTTTCTTCCAAAATTCTAAATTTGTAATTTTTTAATATATTTTCCCATTCATTCATGTCATTAGTAAAATTATATAGTAGACTTACCACTCTTCCTTTCTCTTTTGATAGATAATAATATAATCTATAAAGACTACCAATAACTAATTAAGGTAATTTCTAAAGACCTTTTCCATTAAATCATCAAGGATATAAGTGGAATTAATAAGGTCAAATGGGATCAATATATATTCATAGTGTCAATACCTTTTATGGATTTCCTTCTTGGTAATATCATCCTTATTTACCCACAATTAATGACATTTTTAATGAAGGTCAGTCATGGAAAAGAATTTATCTCTTTATAGTTAATCAAATAATCCATCGATACATGGAAGATGATACCTTTTTTAAATTGTGATCTTATTCAACTCATATAAATCCATGAAGAGTATAATTTATCCATATTTCATTTTTATATAAATAATATGTACACACCATGTTGACACACTTGGATGAGTGAATTCCTTATCGAGGTTCTTTTGGGGTTGCTTATTCAACTCATAAAACCCAATTATGGTCATTCTATAAAGTGTTTTTGAAATTGGTGTGGAAACAGGTATTAATTACACTGAAAAATAAATATTATTTTTTAGTGGAACACCATGAAACACTTCTATAAATACATCTGAAAATTCCCAAAAAAATAGGAATATTTTCAATGCCGAGTTTCTACCCAACCATTTGAGATAAACACCCAATATGAGTGGTAGAAAGAACTCATATAATAGATGTCGTCTCCATTAAAATTCCATAATCCTCATCACATTGATAGATGACCAAAGTATGTTTTGTAATATAAATCATAATTTTCCTTCATTGACTATCGATATGGGGGTTATGCAAAGAAATTAAATCTTTTCCTAGGATAACATAAAATTTAACAAGAAGAAGAATTAAATGATTTTAGGGAAGCACATTCACACAAATTTCAACTAGAGAATAATCATGTACTTGCGATGCGATTATCATACCATTATGTGTTTTTAATTCTAATTCCATGCCAATTAGTTTTTGTGGAATCATGATACCATTATTAATTTCAGTAGATATGAAGTAATGGGTAGATCCAAAATCAAATTTGACATTAATAGTTCTAGAGTGGATGGTAAGTGTAGCTTTCACCATGTTGTTATCACACCCCTCATAACAAATTGAGATCGATTGAGATCTCCCCTTGTCCCTCAGCTTAAGAGGTTTCCAAAATTGATCCTCATAATTAACCGTTATGTTTAGAAACCACTTAGAATAATTACCATTTGCGATACACATTAATCACCGAATTATGGGAGGTGCATCATTTATAACATTCTATCTATTCATATCATTCACAAACTTATTCCCATCACTTTGTAAATCACACGATTCCATACATAACAAATTTACTAGACCCCCTAAGGTCATTTCATCCATGATTATTCACATACACAAAGAATATATGAAATATCATCTTTTTATATCCAGGGTTCTTATATTTTCCTTTAAACTTTATATTATGTTTATATTCTAAACCATAAGACTAATAGATAACTCTAACTTATCATTCCACCTTGAATTCACATCGAACAATCTCTTCATAGATACCAGAGTCTCTTATGTATAACTCATTTTAGATATTTAGTTTTAATCCACTAATTTATCGTTCAATATTACTTTCAATTTTGATGATAATACAATAATTATACCTCACAAGTCATGTAAAAGATTCCTCATACGTACCATCATATTCATCATAATTTTGTATTATCTTAATGAACTATTTCTTCATATTAATACAAAGAACAAAAAGAAAATTATTTATCACAAAATATATTCTTGAAGTTACCCCAATTCATGGAGTCAATTTGTTTCTATTACCTTATATTATTGATAAGATTACACCATTGGTATAATTCACCTTCAAAAATATAGATAACAAAAATAAATTTTCTAGGTTCCGAACACATGGGAATAAAAAATAACTTTTCTATGGAAAAGATCCATTGCTCAGAAACTAGTGAATCAGTAGATCCACTATAATAAGTTGGATGTATCTTCATGAATATTTCAATAAAATGATGTTCCCTAATTTGTTTATTTAGAAGTGTAAATTGATTTATAGGATTATAAATTCAGGCGAGCATACCAATGTGATTTTTCATTCTGAATCCCATAACATTTGAATTATTATGAGGAATGTCATTTTATTGTCAATCACACTCAGTGTTAACAAAATTCCTTTGAGTTCTATCTATTTACTGAAACCAATATTCATAGAGTAAGAAAATATAATAATTATGGGGAATCACATAATATTGAAAATCAATTATTGGATGTTTAAATTTTTATTTTTTTTAATATATGAAACTTTAGGTTCATTTATGGTCATTGATATCCATCTTATATTTAAATCCTTCATTATGGTTCATAAATTTTATATGAATTTACAAAGCATATCCCCCAAAGGTTTCAAAATAGGTGTACAACAAGGCCTTTTTTATTTCACTAGTTCCCAAAAGAGTCTAGATCAATACAGTATTTCAGGGTTGTTACCCCAATATAAAGATATTCCATAGCAACATCCACTTATAGTATCCAAAAAAAGATGTATTTCTAGTAATCCACTCACTCTATAATTTTCCAAAATTCTAGGATGGCTTCCAATAATTTGAATCATCCTTAGACACATGATTATACATTTCCTTAAGGATATCACTATGGTTTTCATGATTTATGTTTCTAATGGTAAACTAAAACATGACACTGAAACCAACTATAATGACCCAGAATTTTCTTACATAGATATTACATCATTTTTAATGAATATATATTACATTAAAAAAATATACTCCCAAGAACCGTTAGATTTTAGTTCCGTTGGAAACATGGAAACATAAAAACTTATCCACAATGATCTACGCCATATATCCCTAAATAATTCATAATTATCATCCTTATAAGACATATCATACATAGTAAATTTCTTCCTAACCCGGGGAAAGAAAAAATAAGAAAGGGTGAGCTTAGATTCTCATTAAGGGTTGACAAGGTAGATACATAAGCATAATGTGATAATAATGGTTTTAGAACATGAGCATACAACTGGATAACTATACCCATCATATAAAGGATCATAATCATGATTCATGGCATAAAATTTGGCAGTTTACAAGACATGATTTGTAATGGAATAAAAGAACACTATCCATGAAATCATAAGACATAGAATTTATGGAATACACATAATAAGATGAAATCATTTCCATGATAGTAGAAGATCACTACCAAGACCATCATAATGAAAAATATACTATTACTGAACTGGGTTCATTCCCCATCCTTTCCATGTGTTACTGAATAGGATTCACTTCCTGTTCAACCAATATAATACAAAACCGACCTCACTACTCATTCTAGTCTTGTCTATATAATGGTATATAAATCATTACACAAGTCATTGGAGGTAGATATAGGTCTCCCATGTCACAAAATGAAATCATACATATGTATTCCATAAGATCTTAAAAGTTAATAATTTCATAACCATGAAATGAAGTGGGTATTATAAAATTTTTATCATATTAGATCATGTGGAGAATAGAGTGGTTTCATAATTATTTTATTGTAGTGTAACTATTGAAAATATGTGGGTTTCATAAGCATTTTATCATGGTATAACCCAAAGGTCAGAAATAAGTTTCCTAGAAATCATGCCAACAAAATAAAAACATTTTAGAGAAATAATTTTATGGGTATTATTGGATCATATACCCTGTAAATAATAGGTAACACCAACAAATGCCATCTTAGATGAAAAATAATTTTGAAAGAGAATTTAAAAAATTTCTTGAGTAAAATATACTTTCCCTCTAAAAATGCTTTTTGAAACATAAATCATTTTGAATTTTTTTTTCGTTGAATGCAACGTTGAAAAGTTATACGGGAATATTCAAAGAAATGATTTTTCATAAGATCAGATGATTTTTTTTCATTTAGTACACAATAAAACAAAGGTCCCTTTCACATTTGTGGTAAAAGACAAACACACATTGTTTTGGAAAAGGACAAGAAGATTTATTATAATGTTTTTTAAAAAAAGTAAAACATGTGTTAAAATGTATTTTAACGTAATAATATTGTAATAAAAAATTAATTTTTTATAAAACATAGTGTTGAACGAATATATAATTTTGACTAAAGATACAAATAAATAATGTTTTTCATAAAAACATTTTATAAATTATATTAAGTACCAAATAATGTGAAAATGGTACCATTACTTGAATATATCATGAATATTCAAGTTATAAGAAATTTCATGAGAATTATTGAGAGGTAGAACATGATATTTTATCATTGGAGACATAATATAAACAATCATGGTAAATTATGAGATTGCAACATAAAATATTTACCACTTAGGTAACATTGAATCATAAGACCCATGAAGTAATAAATATTAACAGAACATAAAATTTCATGACACTAAATAACTCCATGATATTACATTTCAAAGGTTCATTATATACACAATGTAAAAGAATATAGGTGCATAACATAACACATGTCTCAAAGAAGGAAAATTGAGACAAAATTCCATTACCTTAAGCCATGACTTCCATTTTTCCCATTAAAAACTTAGGTATAATAAATATAAATTTATTATAAATCTATTATAAAATCAAATTAATAAATATAATACCATATATTATTTTCTTATAACCTTTTATTACCATTATAAAATGATTTCATATTACTATTACATTTCGGTAATAACAACTTTATTTTTTGAAAAAAAAATTATTTGTTATATTTTTGATTATCTTACATTACACATGATTTAATAATATCAATAATTATATCCATGAAATAAATATTATATATATTTTGTTAATATTTTTTATAAAAATTTATAAAACATAGAAATAGGAAATGAAGTAAACCATTCACAAAGACGGTAGGTGTAGAGACCCGAATCTTAACGTACATGAACATTACATTACTTTTGCGGAATACATAATACATAAAAAAAACAGACACATAAGGACTATAATAGTTTAGTGTCTTTGGAAACATGGAACGTAATCTTCTAATCGTGGTGAAAGTTCTTCAACATCTCCCATAAATATCTTTCCCTTTTTTTACCTAATCCCATTCTTTATATCATGGGGAAAAGAAAACATAAAAAGGGTGAGCTCAACTGATCAGTAAGGGTAACCATGGATAAAATAAAACATACCATATACATTTGAACTTAAAAACATGAACATAATGTTTAAACATCAAAAGCTTGAGCAATGACATAAAACATGGAATTACGTATGTCATAGATCATAAAGAAACATTAAGAATGATAAAATAGCATGGTAATAAAACATGTAATTGTGGCAACCATTAAGAACATGATATTATTTCCATATTAGCCAAGGCATTGCTGCCAAGACCATCTTAGTGGACAGAGTCCCTTTCGAAATCGAGTTCACTCCTCGTTCTAGTCCTGTATTACTGAACAGGTTTAACTTGCCGCTCCAGCCATGTCTATCTCATGAGATATAAAATCTTTACCTAATGCACTGGGGGGAGATATAGGTCCCACCCATCTCATAATGAAATCCTTCTTAATTGTGCCACAAAATAAACTTAAACCATTCATCATAACCCAAATAATAAAATGGGTTTCATAAACATCATCCCATCATTTCATAATCCATATAAAACAAACAGACATTTCATCATAAGAAAAGTGAACCATGTAAATTATAGAGACATTAAACATAAAACATACTCATATGATATAATTTAATCTTATATGGAAAATGGTTTTAATAAAACATTTGAAATGAATTCTTGATGAAAATATCATTTCTTCTTCAAAATCAATTTCTTTTCACAAAACGTCATGCTATTTTAAAATAAAGAGATTTTGTTGAAAATAGTCATGAAATATTTTGGAGTAATCTTCATGAAAATAAGGCTTTATAAGACTGTAAAAATCCATTCGTGCCGTATAAGTTAAAAAAATATTCTTCTCGTACTTTTTCCGGAAAAGTCAAAAACTACCTCGTAATAGAAAGATTCCATACATACCACGTAGTAAATATAAAAAATGGGTAAAAAGTACTTTAAATATACATGAAAACACTTTTATAAAACATGGACATGGATGATAGATATAACCCCAGTAAATACTGATGAATAAGAAATCTCAGATAAAAATGAGATTTACAAAATTATCCCTTACCTTATGTCTGATATGCTTCGTATGTATTCGAACCTCCTCTTCTTTGAAGCGCCTCTTTGAGACCTCCTCTTAGGGCACTAAAATTGGTCTTTTAAGAAGACCAGGACCTCTAGGATGTTTCTAGGGAAGTGGATAAGAGAATTTTTTAGGGGTTTCCCGAGCATTAAGGCTTAAATTGGTGTGAGGAAGGGAGGGAGGAGGTGCCCTTTTATAAGGGAGGAGAGGGGCATCTTTGGAATAACTAAAAATATTATTTTATTATAAAGTCAAATTCGGTTTTTAATAGCTCCAAATTGATATATTTTAAAGCTAAGGTGGGGATGGGTCGAAATCCTCTCATACATCCGAATTTAGACAAGTTTAGGTCATTATATCAACCTTATCTTTTAGTTTTAAATCTTAGTTTATTAGATTGACATTACCATGTCACTTTGTATTTTTATATTGTATAGTTAATAAACACACCATATACATCAAGAGACCCCCAAGTGGTCCATTAATGATACATCTATCATGATATAAGTATCTTGGCCCATCCTTTGATATTTAGGAATAAAATAACAATCAATAATATAATATTTGTTTTAAAAACTATTTTATGCCAATTTTGACACTATTTAGTAATTTATTTTTGTAAAAATCATAACAGAATGATTAGTTCGAAAAACATTAATTAAATCAATACTAAAATGTCATATTAACTTTTAAAATAAGTTTAATTCATAAAAAGTCTCAAATTACATTTATTTTGGTATTTATAACATCAATTATGTCAATATTTCATCAATAAGATAATTACTGCATCGTATTTGTGTCATAAATAAATTAACATATTTAATGTCGAAAAATTACAAATAAAATACCATTATGTAGAAATTCTTTTTAGCTTTCTAATGAATATTTAGAGTCGAATTTATCTTATGTATAACCCTATATTAAAAATGATTTTTTTATTAAACTTCGATTTTAACTATTTTAACCCTTCTTTAAATAAATTAATAATAAATGTACTAATCTAAACCAAGTGGGCCTAAATGGTCATATTTTATTCCTAAACTTGTTTTTGGTCGAATTACACTTATCCAATAGAATTATGACATGGTTTAGGGTAATAATAATATCATTTTTACCCTTAATTACCCTATTAATTTTTAACCGTGGTAAAAAAAGTAAAAAGTTACTATTCACCAAAAATTATTTTCATCTCATTGAACCACATTTTACTACTTGATATTAACCGTGTCTCTCGGATTTTCGAAATTTCATTCACAGAAGTGGTAAAATTATGTTTTATGAAAAATTCAGTTTTTTTAACTACCACTTAGTGGTTTCACTATTCATTAAAAAATTGAAGTTTTTCTGAATAATGCCAAAATTGTTTATGTCCAATTTCAAAGTGAAATTATGTATAATGACCAAAATTGTATTAAATGGTAAAACTATATTCTAAATATACCTTAAAACCACTCAAATTCATAATTTATCAATATAAATTATTTTGATTAAAAAAGTTGTTTTTAATTAAAATTTAGTAATTTTCACTATTCATCAAAATATAAATGTTATCCGAAAAGTTCGAAAATTTCACCCTAAGGTAATTTCGATATTACAAATCCAAAAATGAAGTCCATTTTAAAAGATAAAATTTATAAAATTTCAAAAAGTGGGTATTACTATTCATAACGACTACTTCCTAATAGTATTATAATAATATCTCGTTTAGTGGAACTCGGTATTGCGTACTACACACGCTATCGAGGAAGGTCGTGATTGCGTGTAATGCAAGGAAAGTCAAGGACGCGTGTTGTGCAATCTCCTTTTTGTCTATCATACAACACAAGACATCAATAAAATTAAAAATAATATTTTTCATAAAATCTCGGGGTGTTACATTCTACCCCCCTTAAAATCAATTTCGCCCTCGAAATTCGTCAGGGTTATAAATGGTTTACTACTCGAAAGTTTCTTTAATAGAAACCCACATCGTAAAAAGGAATACCAAAACCAATATTTAAATAAAATTTATGAAACATAACGGTTACACAAATAAACTAATCACTGGGTTTCCACATAGGTGCAAATATGGATATGGAAGAGAAATCTAACCATCATGTTCTGACGGAGAGTGGTAGAGAACATGGCTATGGAAAATCCAGCAATCACAAATCCATAAATTTGTAACGATCTAAGGTACCATCTAATTCATCAGATATAAGAGCACAAGGACAACATTTTTTGTTTTCATGATCATTTCCCTAAAGTTGATGAAATTGGAATTAGAAGAAATACTTTCGTGATTTTGGTATAGTCTCACCATTGGTCATTCTTTTGACAATTTCCACTTCATATCTTAATGAAATGAAGTTGAATTTGTCATTCGTGATGTGTTAGTAGATCATGTGATAGAATGATGGGTCATTCCATCTATTTCAAACAAAAGGTTAGCAAAAGTTATCAAATATACATAAGTCCATCTATGGTGAGGTTAATCATATACAGTTCCAAAAATGAACTTATACATCATATATCATACCGCATAATAAAATAAAACTAGTTTCTACTAACCAAGGACTTTATGTAGGCTAGTGGTAGGCGATAAAGGCCAGTCGCACTTCGGTTGTGGGTTCAATTCCCACAGCCTTGTCCGACGCGATGGGCTGTCGCACATCCTGCAGGTTGTCCCTTTTCTAAAACTACTTTACTATAACATCCCATCAATAATATCGAAAAAAGTTCCACCCTTAAACAATACTAACTTATGCCCAACATAATCCATTCCAATCTTTAGGCTTATCTAAAATACTTCGGTCCAAGCTCATAGTATAAAGAAAACGATTACATGAAATGTCATCAACAAAGCATGTGAATACCATCATTTATCCCCCATATATCATGTTGGTCACATTCCAATTATGTGAATACCTTAATCCTGTATTCTCTGGAAAAATGAATACCCATTAAACCTTAGTGAAAACATGAATTCTGTCAAAAGTTACCTCTTTCCACATACCAAAATCCAAAAATTCTATATACTCAAACCATGATATAACCTTCTCCTTATATCATTCATGAGCTCATGAATACTATCAAACATTTAATTTTCTCCATATCACTTCATTATGCGCATATCATCTACTTTCGAAAAATATCTAAATAATCTTTCATGGTCACTGGTACCATTCATTATACACTTTCAAAACTTAATAAAAGGCAACAGTGTAACTATCTTTAGATGCCACTTTATTCCATAGTACCATGAGATTACTTATAGAACATTACACTTGATAAACATGTAGTCATTCCACTACCTTCTTAAACCATTGACCGAGATTCAATAATTATTTCATCTCACATATCATTTGTAGTCTCTTCATCATCATCAACATAAATACTACACATACGACCATAATGATTCTCATCATGAGACTTTCCCTTAGGGAATTGGTTTGCATAATGCTCGTACATTCCACATTTAAAACATTTAACCATTGTTGATGTCATAGTAATACCATTATCCTCATCCATGGTGTTAACTGAACCTTTTCCTTTGCACTTACTGGCTTTGTGTCCTTCTTTTCCACACCCAAAATATCTTCCAGTTCCTTTTAAACATTCTCCTTGATGCCCCTTCCCACATTATTTACATAGGGGAAATTGAACTTTCTTTCCTCTATGATCATCATGAAACTCCATCTTTCTCTTATTATTCGAGTCAGGAAACTTACCAAATTTGAGTTTATTGATCATATTATGAGATTGCTGATTTGGTATAATAATGATGTTTGGACTTCCAAATCCCATTTCATTTGGTTTCTCATGAAGAATATCATTCCATTGTCCGTTATATCCTCCATTATCGGGAATCTTCTTGTTTCCAGCCATTTTCTAAAACCCAAAAAGAATAGTGTGAGAGGCAAAAATCATGCTAGGGAAAACAACATATTAAAGCGGGAGTACCCTCAATATCTAACATATTAGGTTAAATTCTATGATCTTTACCATAGTTGTAGGACTATATCCTATACGTATACTTATCCTTAGGGATATCCCTAGCCATACCTTAGAAATATCTCTAGGGATCTCACTAACATTTTCACATCCTAGTTTCCAAAGGTTGACTAAACCTTTCCTCTGATACCAAATGTAGAGACCCGAAGCTTAATGTACATGAACATTACATTACTTTTGCGTAATACTTAATACATAACAAAAACAGACACACAAGGACCATAATAGTTTAGTGTCTTTGGAAACTTGGAGCGTAATCTTCTAATCATGGTGAAAGATCTTCAACATCTCCCATAATGATCTTCCCCTTTTTTTCATACCTAAACCCTTTCTTTATATCCTGGGGAAAAGAAAACATAAAAAGGGTGAGGTTAAATGATCAGTAAGGGTAAGCATGGATAATATAAAACATACCATATAGATTTGAACTTAAAAACATGAACATAATGTTTAAACATCAAAAGCATGAGCAATGACATAAAACATGGAAGTACCTATGGCATAGATCATAAAGAAACATTAAGAATGATAAAATAGCATGGGAATAAAACATTTAATTGTGGAAACCATTAACCACATGATATGATTTCCATATTAGCCAAGGCATTGCTGCCAAGACCATCTTAGTGGACAAATTCCATTTCTGAATCGAGTTCACTCCCCGTTCCAGTCCTGTATTACTGAACCGGTTTAACTTGCCGTTCCAGCCATGTCTATCTCATGAGATATAAAATATTTACCCAATGCATTTGAGGGAGATATAGGTCCCACCCATCTCATAATGAAATCATTTTTACTTGTGCCACAAAATAAACATAAAAAATTCATCATAACCCAAAGAATAAAATGGGTTTCATAAACATCATCCCATCATTTCATAATCCACATAAAACAAAAGGACATTTCATCATAATAAAAGTGAACCATATAAATTATAGAGACATTAAACTTAAAACATACACATATGAAATAATTTCATCGTAGTTGGAAAATGGTTTTGATAAAACATTTGAATTGAATTCTTGATGAAAATATCCTTTCATCTTCAAAATCAATTTCTTTTCACAAAATGTCATGTTATTTTAAAAGAAAGAGATTTTGTTGAAAATAGTCATGAAATATTTTGGAGGAAGCTTCCTGAAAATAAGGCTTTATAAAACTGTAAAAATTCATTCATTCTGTATAAGTTAAAAAAACATTCTTCTCATACTTTTGCCGGAAAAGTCAAAAAGTACCTCGTAATAGAAAGATTCCATACATACCATGTAGTAAAAGTAAAAAATGTGTAAAGAGGACTTTAAACATACATAAAAACACTTTTATAAAACATGGAAATCGATAATAGAAATAACCCCAGTAAATACTGATGAATAAGCAATCTCGGATAAAAATGAGATTTGAAAAATTATCCCTTGCCTTATGTCTGATATGCTTCGTATGTATTCGAACCTCCTCTTCTTTTAAGCGCCTCTTTGAGACCTCCTCTTAGGGCACTAAAATTGGTCTTTCAAGAAGACCATGACCTCTAGGATGTTTTTAGGGAAGTGGAGAAGAGAATTTTGTAGGGGTTTTCCGAGCTTTAAGGCTCAAATTGGTGTGAGGAAGTGAGGGAGGAGGTGCCCTTTTATAAGGGAGGAGAGGGGCACCTTTGGAATAACTGAAAATATTATTTTATTATAAAGTCAAATTCGGTTCGTAATAGCTCCAAATTGATATATTTAGAAGCTAAGGTGGGGATGGGTCTAAATCCTCTCATCCAATAGAATTTAGACAAGTTTAGGTCATTATATTAACCTTATCTTTTAGTTTTAACTCTTAGTTAATTAGATTGACATTTACCATGTCACTTTTTATTTTTATATTATGTAGTTTATAAACATACCATATACATCCAAGCGACCCCCAAGTGGTCCATTAATGATACATCTATCATGATATATGTATCCTGGCCGAACCTTATATTTTTAGGAATAAAATAACAATCAATAATATAATATTTGTTTTAAAAACTATTTTATGCTAATTATGACACTATTTAGTAATTTATTTTTGTAAAACTCATAACAGAATTATTAGTTCGAAAAAAGTTAATTAAATCCATACTAACATGTCATATTAACTTATAAAATTAGTGGAATTCATAAAAAGTCTCAAATTACATTTATTTGGTATTTATAACATCAATTATGTCAATATTTCATCAATAAGATAATTTCTGCATCATATTTGTGTCATAAAACAATTAACTTATTTAATGTCTAAAAATTACAATTAAAATACCATTATGTAGGAATTCTTTTTATCTTTCTAATGAATATTTATAGTTGAATTTATCTTATGTATAACCCTATATTAAAAATGATTTTCTTATTAGACTTTGATTTTAACTATTTTAACCCTTCTTTAAATAAATTAATAATAAATGTCCTAATCTAAACCAAGTGGGAATAAATGGTAATATTTTATTCCTAAGGTTGTTTTTGGTCGAATTAAACTTATCCAATAGAATTATGACATGTGTTAGGGTAATAATAATATTTTTTTTACCCTTAATTACCCTATTTACTTTTAACCGTGGTAAAAAAAGTAAAAAGTTACTATTCAAATATTTTTTTAATCTCATTGAACCACATTTTACTACTTGATATTAACCGTGTCTCTTGGATTTTCAAAATTCCATTAACAGAAGTGGTAAAATTATGTTTTATGAAAATTTCAGTTTTTTTAACTATCAGTTTGTGGTTTCACTATTCATTAAAAAATTGAAGTTTTTCTGAATAATGCCAAAATTTCACCTTAAGCCATAATTGATATTCAGAATTCAAAAATGATTTCTATTTTGCAAAATTCCAAACATATATGTTGCATTAATTAATTTTATAATTAATTCCCGTTGTTACAACAAATAGCGTGTTTGTAAGAAACAATATATATCAAAAGATTGACAATTGTTTATGTCCAATTTCAAAGTGAAATTATGTACAATGACCAACATTGTATTAAATGGTAAAAATATATTCTAAATATACCTTCAAACCACTCAAATTCATAATTAATCAATATAAATTATTTTTATTAAAAAAAATTTTTTAATTAAAATTTAGTAATTTTCACTATTCATCAAAATATAAATGTTATTCGAAAAGATCCAAAATTTCACCCTAAGCTAATTTCGATATTCCAAATCCAAAACATTAGTCCATTTTAAAAGTTAAAATTTATAAAATTTCAAAAAGTGGGTATTACTATTCATAACGGCTAGTTCATAATAATATTATAATAATATCTCGTTTAGTGAAACTCAATATTGCGTACTACACACGCTATCGAGGAAGGTCTTGATTACGTGTAATGTAATGAAAGTCAAGGATCCGTGTTGTGCAATCTACGTTTGGTGTAGCATACAACACAATACATCAATAAAATTAAAAAGTATATTTTTCATAAAATCTCGGGGTGTTATAGTAGGTCGTACGTAAACATGCATACTCTTTCCATTTTCCTGTCAGATTGAAAGAAAGAAAAATATATGATATATTATCATCCCAGAATAATTTTTATTTCATTTATATCACATGTTTTTGTTAAACCCATCCTAAATAAATTACAAATAAATATTGAATGAATCACATCGCTTTGCGAGGTGGTAGTCCAAGGTACACATGAACGACATTTTCGTATTCCTGAAAAGCGTAAATAAAACATTTATGTGTGATATAACAATTAAAAAATCATAATAACATCAAAAAAATATTTTATATCATATATAAATAAAAAATTTCTTGATGACCATACTTGAGAGGTTCTAATGGAAAAATGAATGACATTTGTTCATGAGGCAGTTGTCCGCCATAAACATGAACTCTGATTTAATAGACTATTTGATGAATGTGGAGACAATTTTAGGTCATGAACATATATTAAAAACATATAATTATATGTAATATATTGAGGTTATTATATATTAAATATATAAAAATAATTAATGGCATTATAGGAACAATTAAAACAAAAACTTTTGTTGATGAATGTTATCTCTTCTTCGAATATCCTCCTTTGGTTTGAATAAAACTCCTTTCTAGGATCGATTTTTTCATAAATATGGCTTAAAAGATTAAGGGACGGAATTTTAGTGGTGATTTGGGAATTTATTGTTTGAAACAAATATGTTTTCAGTTGTAAAGAAGAGAAGAGTGGGGTAGCCTATTATTAGTCGGGAAGATGACACACATAGCATTTTTTTAATAGAGTTGAGTGCTCCCATGTAATTCAATTGTATCACGGGTCCAAAATGACTCAAATTAGATCCTCAGACAGTGTGTGGTCTATATATGGACATAAAATATTTTTAAACCAATTTATTTGTTAATTTTACCCTTATCATATTAGTTGAACCCCTAGTGAACCCACTTTTACCTTATCTATTGTAATTAAAATTTTCTACATTCACTTTTGTTTTTGCAAAAAAAATATGTTGAAATTATTATAAAATTTAAATAATTATTATAAAAAATGTGGAAACATTTTTTAACAATTTAATTAAAATAAGTCTATAAAAATAATTAAAAATTAATCCCCTTGATGTGATGAGAAAGCAGGTTTTTAAAATAAAAATGGTTCATTGTTTACAATGTTTTTATATCCAATTTCAATGTGAAATTTACTACAATGTAATAAATTGGATTAATAGATGAATAATTGTACTAATTTTACTTTAAAACAAATTTAAAATATAAATTATCATTAAAAATAAATTAAGAAAAAAGGAATTGTTCAATTGGAATTCAATAATATTAACTATTCATCAAGAACAGAAACTTTTAGTAAAAATCTAAAAAATTCAACCGATAAAAATTTTGACATTATGAATTCAAAAAGTATGTTTTTTATAGAATTAAATTTATTAAATAAGTAATTTTTTTAATTTTTCACAATAAGGAATAATTTTTTTTTAGAAAATACTATTTTCAAAACATATAGCCTTTACAAAAAATTATATATTTTATTATAAATAAATTTTATTTTATATTAAAACAATATAATTAATATTTGAAAAGAAGTTATTACTATTTATATCAGTATGATTAAAAACTAGGTTATATTTGTCACATTTAAATAGATATATTTATAATATATAATTATTTTTTTTAAAACTCAGCGTCACTTGTAACACAATATAAGTTGGTCTAACATGTTGAGTAAGCCTAACATGGTTTTGCATGAAATACCAAACATTAAAGAAATTTAATTTACTTAAAAATATTTAACAAATATTTTTGGTGTTACAATGTACCCCTATTATATTTTATTGATATATCAAGAACAATAACTTTAAATCCATAAGGTAATTATAGTATATATCTAGTGTTGGGGTGATACTTTTGTGAAGTTATTAACTGACCATGGCATAATCAATATAATACTGATGGTTATATGTCCACAAAAACATCCATTTAAGTATATGGGGAATGATTATTGTCTGGGTAGATGATATATCTCATGTTTCATTAGCCAATTATGTGTATCCACCTACGCTTCAACATGGTTTCCTCCATCATATATGAGGAACTAGGTTGTTTTTTGTGCCCACATTATGTATTTCATTTTGGATACTGTAGGAATGTTATGAAAATAAATAAAAATAAGATACTATATTTGTTTATTATGAAAATATATGGATGAATTCCAATCAACAATTTTCACTACAAATGGATTATTAATATTTTCACTATTTTTTTTGAATTTAAATTTACATTCACAAAACTCAATTTTGGTTATCGAGAGCTCACATATTTCTCCAAAATTTCAAAAGAGGGTAGACTTTCGATAACCTGGGTGGTTAAAAAGGTAACTTTTTTTAGATGATAGAAATAGAGGTTTCCTCGTCTTTCTAAGGATATTATTTTCAATTCTAAGACTCACTTATAGATTTAATACATGTTCATATAATCCTTCCTCATAATATTACCCATTAAACTTTTTGTGAAAGTGATTGATTGATACTATACATTATTTGAGAACATATATGAGTGGTTCTAAATATTTTTCATTATAGATTGATTATTTAGTTGGGAAATATATAAATTATCATTATATAGGGATGAGATATGTGTTTTGGAATTCTTATTGGGCCCTTAAAAGGCGTTTCCTACATGTCCCTATAAAGAGAATTGGTACTCGTGTTGTTCAATCTCAGTTAATGAGGTGTGCTCAAACCTTTTAATATCATGTGACAAAGACTATTTATTTTACGTTTATTATATATCATTCACGAATAATGATTTAACTTTTAGGGCTGTATATCTATGACTAATGGTTTCTTCTAGTTTAAGATAAAATATTGAAAACCTCTTCTAAAGAGTTTAATGTCACATAGAATGGAAAAATAGGAATAAGTATTTAGAGATCATTTGGGGTGGTAATTATAGATATTTTTTCCTTTATATTTAGGGTATACATAAGGATATAGGTCCTTTGTATAACCAAAGATTATTGATTTGACCTAAGGAGGTCAATTGAGCTGGTTGTCTAGTGCTTTTTTGGATATGGTGGAAATTCAGAATAACGAAGCTTAGTTAATTTGTTAATCAAGGATATAAAATATATTACTGGTTCTCTAAATGTATAAGTTTCCTAATTACTAAGGAGATACATGATTGAATACACCCCCAATACCTTATTGGTTGGGGATTAAAATGTGTGGTAAATCCAATATCAAGGGAATTTTCTATCAAACAGGTGCAAAACAATTTGCACATTAACCCAATTGTGTATATCAAGATTCTAGGGAGGAGGTGCTTATAAAATGGTATTTTTTTAATTATATATATATAGGGGCCCTGTTTGTAATTTTTTTGGATGGAAGGGGTGAAATTAAACCATGTTAGTGGCCAGGATAGGTTAGACACCCATGTGTGACGTTAGAGGATGGGCACATTTTATTTTGAAGAGAACTATGAACTACGGGTTGGAAATCCATGGTGATAGTATATATAAATATCATAGTCAGATTTTCACCCTATTTATCACTTAGAGGGTCAATTGGAACCATAAAAATATTCCAATAGAGATATGAGTGAATTGGTTTTTTCCTTTCTCGAAAACTTTTCATAGAGAATTTCTTTAACCTAGTCTTACTAATACAGAGATAACGTTGTCTTTCATGAATGTTTTTGGGTTTAAAAAATTATAAAAAGTAGTAAATACCACTAATTATCATTTATTATCCTAGGACTTGAATTATAATGTCCCTTGGTGGATAATTAGTAATCTTGAGTATATGATTGGTTTCTTACGTTCCATTTGGATCAAAATTGTGGCATCTAGAATCAATTAGGGGTCACTTTCTCTCAATATATGTTCACATGAGACACGTAAGGGAACTTTAAAATATAAAAAGGAATTATTTACATATAATTTGTGGAAACCACTCATAACATCCATAGGTTCATGGGTTAATGTTTAAGTTCTTGGGGAGTGGATTTGGAATGGAGTGAGTGCATGCATTACTTTGGTGAGGGTGCACGATGTGTTATTATAGCACATGGAAGGAATTTTGAGGTTGAGTGATATATTTATGTGCAAAAATGAACTCGAGAATGTGCATGTGGCGGACACCTAAGGGATGTCTTCTTAATGCATCAGAATGACAGAAGAAGAGCTTAATGAGGCATTGATCAGAGTTCTTCTTCCTAATGTTTAATATTTTGGATTATTATTGATACATGATCCTTGATGGAATTTGAGAATCTATAATATTAATATGGCCTTTACTAGATATAAAGTGATAATTTATCATTGTAAACAATAAATAACACTTAATTCATGTTTATTATAACAAGTAAAGTTCAAAATTCCTAAATTTTTTCCTAGAAAAGATGAATAGGTGGAATACATATGAGATGATATCGACTTGAAACATATAGAAATATTGATTATTTTCAAGAAGGATGAATTTTAGGTTATTATAAATGATGAAAATTGTGATATAATAATTGATGATTAACTAAAAAATATGAGATATAATGAATATTTTCATAGAGAAATATAATTCACATTAATCCTATAATAAAACTTACCATAAAAATTATTTATTATCACATTCACATAATTTTTCAAATGATAGAATCAATTTTTATTGAAAAAAATAAAAAATAAATATTCCTTATGCGATTAATCTTGATCTTAAACCTGATTGAAAACATATAGAATATTTGTTTTATTCTATACAGTTTCTTAACTGTATGAATATGATGATGTTTTATAGATATTTATTCATAGGGAGCTATATTAATAAATAAATAATGAGAAAAACTTTAATTAATTAATTATCGAACCTTAATGAAGAAATATTGATACTCCAAATACCACAATTTCCTTTTCCATTTTCATCATTGATGTCAACATAATAAATATATAGAATGTTCCATTTATTCAAGAATAAAATTAAGAATTTAGAGAATATCATTCTAGGGTTTTCATTTTTTATTTCCTCCTTCCACCCATGAGAAATCTATAAGAACATATTTATATATATAAATTGTTATAGGTTTTCAAAAAATGAAATTTTATTTAATTTTTTTTTTCATGATCTGGGCTTTACAACCACAACCTAGAAATTACACCACTCCAAGAAAAAAAATCATTCATGATATAATTGAAATGTTGTAATTTATATTCTGGTATTTTTTTTGGAGTAATTAATTATTTTCATGTACATAGATAAAAAATAATATATTAAATATTTTTTTAACCACCCATATCAAAAAATAAAATTGAACCAACTCCACAACATTATATATTAATATTATTAAAAATAATAAGTTGTTAAATGAAAAATCAAAGTCAGTACATCCTCCCCACCTTCAATAAATTTTTATAGGAAATAAAAATCACTAAAAGAGGTGAGGGTACTGAAGAATTGTCTAACTCACATAATTCCGTGAAATGAATAAAAATAGTAATCATTATTTCTATCATCATCATCATCATCATCATCATAATTATCATCATGATTATTGAAATGCATATTTTAGGCTAGTGGACCTAGGTATATTATTTCACATCGAATTAGTCAATATTCCAAATGTCCATTTTGAACTATATTTGGATGATTTCATTGGATACTCATTGAATGTAATGCCTTTTTCACTTTTTTATGGGTGATACATCATATGAAGTGGGTTTGGAAGATTATTGTTAACTGTATTATATATAGATGCGACATTATGTGGGTGGGTCATGAATGTTCTGTGTAGGAATTTTTTAGTTTATCATATCATGGCAGGGTGTGACTTATGTTTGGATTGAGAAAATTCATGGGGAGGAAACCTGATGTCATATGATCATGAATGAACACACATATACATTTTTCTAATGTTTTATCATATGAATAGTGGAAAAAAGTAAGAAATCAGAGGTAGATTAGGGAAATCATTGGTGTGGTCAAGATATTTAAACCAACACAATTAACATTACCTAAAAATATAATAAATGGCCTAGCTAATGAATAGATCAATAGTAAGAGGGATGTGTGTGCTCTATATTATATAGTCTTGGAGTGTGTTGGTATTTTCTTCGATATTTTTAATCCTCCTAACCTATTAGTAATTATTATTATTAAGATCATCATCATCATCATCATCAAAGAAGCCCATGGGACTCATTTTAAAAGACTTTGGGATTTTTAAGTCCTTTGGACGATGGTTTGTAGGGATTCATGGCTTGGTATAATAAAATGGGGTAATTAGAGGTGGTTTAGTACTAAGAATGGGTGAATCGATCCAATTGTCCCCATAAGAATATATTTTTGATTTTTTATTATCTATACCCTTAAATATATTTTTGGATTATCATTATCATTAATATTATAATAATCATCATCATAATCATCATCATAATTATCATCTTCACCACCACTTGTAGAAGAATCATCACGACGATGACCACCATCACAACCACAACCATAACCATAATCATCATTATCAACATTATCATCTTTATAATCTCTGTCGCAATCACTATCAACATCACTATCACCATCACCATCACAATATCCATCACCATCAACATCACTATCAACAACATCATTACCATAATCATTAAGATAATAATAATAATAATAGTAATAATAATTGTTATCATCGGCAATAGTAGCAAAACCACCACCATCGACATCATATTCTTCTTCTTCATCATCTATATTGTCATCACCATATCCATAACCAACACAACCTTAAACATCCTTATCATCATCATCATAATCATCATAAATACCACCATCACTATTACTATCATAATCACCACCACTAATACCACAACCACCACCACCACTAACCCCACCGCAACCACTCTCACAATCACTACCACTACCATCAATATCACCAACATCATCACCAATATATCCATTATAATAATCAAAAACATTTTATCAATCAGTATCACAAGAACAACCATCAATAACAATATCATTATCATCATCACTATCACCATCATATTGACCTACACCACTGTGACCACCACCACCACCACCACCACCACCATCACTATCACCACCACCGTCATCAAAATCACCACTACTACCAACACAACCACCACCATGACTACCATAATAATAATAATAATAATAATCACAATCATTGTCATTATAAACATCAACATCATCATCCCCATCAGCATCATCATCAGTATCACCACCACCACCACCACCACCACTGTAAGTAGTAAAAACATTATCGTTATCGATATCATCACCATTATCCCCATCAACCCCACCACCACCCCAACCTCATCGCCACCACCACCGTCATTATAATCACGTTTATTAATATTATTATGGGTCATAATGTTTCAAGAGTATCTACCTAGGATTATATGGAATTTATAATATTAAACCAATAATTTTTTTTTCATGATTTATAGTTAAATTCTTGTGATATTGTTCATGGTTTCTTTAATACGGTTGAAGATGAAAATGCCTTCCCTAAAGTGAATTTGAATTAAACTTGTTCTAGGGTCAACTTCACAAGGATCCATAATGATTCAAATGCCTCTATTGACCTAAGTAAAGCAATTGATGTCACATTCAAAGTAAAAAATCATTATAGGATATTATTTGAAGGCTTTATAAATGGTACATCATTTCCATCCAAAATAATCACTAAGAATGGTTTATTAATCGATGTAGATGTGAATATAAAGTCCTTACATGAATGGGACAATGAGTACAAGAAAATGATAATAAATCATTTAAAGACTCAAAAATAAGAAAAAAAATTCTAAAATTTTTTATTTATAGGAATTAATTAATAATATTTGGGTATTTAGTGGAAAAAAATTATACATATCTATAAAGTAATTTTACACATTATTATTATTTTGAGAAAAATTAAAATATAAGTTGTGGGGTTTGGGATTTTTTTGTCTTATGATGGTAATTTTATGGATTTAGTATTAGGATCCTCTGTTCGATTATTGAACTATCAAGAACTCATTCACACATGTTTAGATCATAATTCAAGGGCTAAACTGGATTTTATAGAAACCCTAAATTCTATAAGATATTTCAATAGGGTTGTGGGTAATGAAAAGAAATTGATATGGTGATTGAAATTGAATGGTTTGGGAACTTTTCTAAATACATAGTCAAAATTAATTGTTTCTTCACTTACTGAAACTATGGCCTTTATTAATGGAGGGTATAGAATATATTTGTTTTATCCAATTTGATAATTTACATAATTGAGTAGTATGTAAAGCATAATTATAGACATTATAGATAAAAATTACTGTATTTTTATATGTGTTAATTGAATGAAAAATAGGAATTTATTTGAAAATTTCAATTTGAGATGTTAACCAGTGTTTTGGATCTTGATATTAATGGAGATTTTAATTATTAATTACATATTTTGAATAATGGGAGTCATGGGTCTAGGAGTCCTAGTATTTACGTGTTAGTGTGACAAAATATTCATAAAAAGGATAATATTTTTAATGGTTGTGACACCGATAAATTCTAAAAGAAGAGAAATTATTCAATAACACCTAATACATGAAAATAAAATCAGAAACATAACATGAGATATATTTATCTAAAATTTAATCTCTTAGATTTCTTGTGACACTGTCAACCCAGAGTCTAAAGGAACCGTAAATCACAATACCATTATAACCTAGATGATATGTTAGAGGGTCTAAATAATACTAAATAAAATATGAAAATTATATAGTTTACAAATGTAAAATATAAATTAAATGTATATCTATTGATTATAAATAAAATAGAGATTATTTTAAAGATAAATAAATGGTTTTTGGGAAATCATATTTTTCTAAGAGATGGTTTAGTCACATTTTAAAAAGATCATCTAAAATTAATTTTTACCTATTTAAAAAAATTATTTGTTAAAATGAACAATTTTGTTTGAAATCCAAAAATATAAAATATCTTAGTTTTGTTTATTTATTTTTATGAAAAGAATAATTTTTTATTAATAGTGAAAATACTAATTTTTATTAAAAGATGTTTTTTTTTGATTAAATAATTTTAAATGATAAAATATAAATTAAATTGTATATAATGCGAAATTAGATCAGTTATTATAATATTTAACTAATCAAGGTCATTTTAATCAATTTAATGTTGTATTTTTATATTAAAACCTACTATTCTTGTGATGATTGTTTCTCATGAAACATTGTTTTCCCGTACATCTAGGAGTATAATTTTAAATTAGATTCTTACATATATATGAATTGAATTTATAAAAATATATTAACTATTTTCAATCATAATTATTTATAGTATCTAATAATTTGAAACTAATTTTATATCATTATTAATAGTTAAAGTAGTAAAAATTAATTACTATGGTTTTCATAAATACTGATTTACTGGGGGTTAAACTAAAATAATATGGGTTTAAATGAACAAAAAACCTATCCAAAACACATTTATGGACATATTTGGAACTTATATCCAATAATGGTCACTAAAAACCAATTTTATAGGATTTTGGAAATATTAAAACATGGTTTTAATTGATTCTTTTCAAAAATTCCTTGTGTTTCCTCTACCCTAGTTATAAAATGCCACCCATCTCCTCCTCTCTTCACACTTACAAATAAATTTGTTTCATCCAATACCTAAAAAAATAAATTTATTAGCCCCATAAAAACATCCTATATCCCTTATTTTTTATCATAAATCCATCCTACTAAGGATTTTGGTGCATACCAAAAGATGTTATCCAAAAGAAGAGGCAACGTTCTTGAACAAGAATTTGTATTTTGTTTCTTACTCAAATTACTTGAAATATAACTAAAACATGATTATATTAATGTATAATTATAATATATAAACAAATATTTTATTATTTCAGGGTAATGACTTATATATATCTCCAATTATATCAAATGAGAAACAAAATCGTCGATTGTGTGTACGACAGACTACCGCCTCATAAACCGATGTAATATGTTTCCCTTATCCACCTTTAAAGGATATATGTAATGATGTATTTAAAATATTTATATTATAATTATGATATTGTTATTATTCGTTAAATATAATATCACATTTAAATTATTATTTTCCATGCAATGAAAAATATGATAATGTTGTATGTGTGTACAGCGGACTGCCGGCCCACTGAACAATGTAATTCATTTTTTCACTTAGGATTTAAATGTAAATTAATATATATATTTTTAGAATTAATATATATGATATATATATTATAATATATATATTATTTAATATTATTAGATCACCCACTTCCTTATCCATTCACTCATTTAAGGAATGATACTGTTGCTTGTGTATATGTACGACCTACAATCTCCATGAAGTGATGCAATTCAATTTCCATGTCCAAACATAAAAAAATGATTAAAGAAATGTTATAAATTATTAAATATTAAATTTAATAAATTAAAATATTTCGTTACATGATTGATCTATATTCTACCCATTAATCATAGTTCTCATGATAAAACACGTTTGAGAAAATAAGGCAATTAACACCTGAAACTATGAAACAAATGAAATATTATTAACAATTTAGTCATAAAATATTATAAGTGTATCCTAAATGATATTATAAATAATAATATGATTATTTTATAGAATATTAACATGTTAAAAATTATTATATGAAATATTAATCCATTTTCATCCAAAATGAAGTGTAGGGTAAGTGATATCATCTAAATTTCCCTTCATTGAAGCATATTGTAATGTTATGATATTAATTTGTTTTATATGGTGTGTTTAAATCCCATTTTACATTTAATATCATGAATATTTAATACTTCAAAGTATTTTAAGTTTTAATTTCAATTATTTCATTTAAGGGTATTTAACTTAAAAATCACCAAGTGGTAAAAGATTTCACAACACAATTTCTTTTCATTGGGTTAAATTAATTTTTTAGCATCTTTAACATTTTTAGATTATGTGTGTAATTAATTTTTAATATTTTATGTTGTACTTAAATTTTTTTATTTAAATATTATACAGAAAATAAATTCATTGATTAACTACCACTACAATGTTATGATCTTTGTAAGGGCTTATTTGACACTATCATTTTAATTAAGATTTTTAGGCTATATTTTCCATTAAATGAAATTATTATGTTAATCGGATAATAAAAACGTTTAATATTATTATAATATATTAATTCATGATGTTTTAATGTAATAGTACCATTTTTATACACTTTTGTTTTTAATATTATTGATAAAATGTTTTTAATAAAATTTTACATCATTTCTCTCTTCGGTCAAAAATATTATTTTTTTCAAATCAATGTTTTCAAAAATAATTCAAGAATTGTTTTACCATTCTAAAAGTGATTTAGAGATTAAATTTTTACCCTTGTTTGACTTTTCTAAAAAGTGGGTTGAAAGTATTGTATTTTTCTATTTCCAAATGAGGATCATATTATTATTTTTATGGGTGATTATTGAACGTTTTGACCAAGTAAAGTATTGAAATTTAGTTTATTGCTTATATTTAGTAGTGAATAACTTTACCTTGAGAAATCCAATTTACTATGATTAGTGGACATCAAATTTCTTGTAAATATTTCCATTATTTATCATGGAAATACTTATTTCCTAAATTGCATATCATTTCAATATATGAAATTTTATGTTGAATGTTATTTTATTGAATGGGTAAATATTGATATCTCTATATTCTTTACTCAATAAATGTATTTGTTGATAATGACTATTATTCATTAATTAAATTGATTATTTTATTTATGAAGATTTACTCAGACATGAGGATATGGTTCTGGCTGAGTTATGGATATCCCCTCATTGTATCAGTAGTCTCAAGAGACAAATCAATTGGCTAGACTTAACTAAATGGGTTTTTTGGAGCATATCTACCAGTCAATTTTAAAATATCTTGTCAAACGTATTAGTAGTAGAGGTATTATGATACATGAGATTAGATCACCCAATAATTATGTATTTAATTTATGAATAATTAATTAATCATTATCAATGGGAACTTCAAAATGATATTATCTATGGATGCATTTAATTCACAGTTTATGGTTAAAAGGAACGTGTTTTAGGTTATTTACATTACCATATTAATTATTCCTTATCCCGTTATGATAGTCATGTTATTAATAAAATAGAATGTATTTTTTTTATTCACCTTTCTATATTGATTATGTTAGTGAAATTATTTCAATGGAAAGTGTGTTATGATATTTAACTTCCAATATTGATTATTCTATTAAAAATGTTTACATGGAATGTGTGTTTATTTATTTAACATTCCATGTTGAATATACTTATTGATTCATGAAATTTTCAAATGTACATAGACCTTATTGAGAATTTTAGATCACCGTTATTTTGATTCCTTTCCCAATAATAAATAACTTTTACTAGGAATGATATATAAGAAAATTCTAGAGGGAATAATGATAATTTTGAAAAGAAATGTTGTAATTTTTGTTTTCAAATATAATATGGAAATCAAGTATGAATCTATTTTTCTGAGAAAAATGAACCGTTTAGTCCTTCAGGACGAGATTCCATGTATTATATACTTATTTAATAAATTAAGATACTGTATTCAGGTTAATGGATTTCGGGTCATTATAATTTATATCGGAGGAAGGTTTTATATAAAACTTGGGAACTAGATTTATGAGAACATATATTAGGGATCCTAACTCTATAATAAAATATTTAGCATAAATATATAAAAAATAATCATTTTTTAAGGTAGATTTTATTTAGGTTTTCTTAGAAATACATCCCAATCTGGATACTACAACTACACATGGATTTGGAATTTGTGTAGTAGGGGTAATAACTTTGAAAATGTTGCATTGTTTTTTACATGATCATCACCTCACGTTTGAAAATAGGATTTACTGCCCACCTGGTTTGACACACATTGGGTTTTGATTTGGAAAATTCAAATTTTATTTATAAACCATTAAGAAGGATTAGAATGGATGATGGAAATGAATGTTCCAGGTTAAACCTAATTCTTTTTAGAATGAAAAGAAGGTGTCATGATTAGGCATCCTATAAATGATTATTTTGTTTTCCTACTCTGATTTTTGTTTCTCACACACTTTTTTGTTCTATCCATTGGCAAGAACATGAAGGAATCATGTTGATAATTAATATGAAATAAAATATGATGACTATGATAAAATAAATCATATGATGAATAAAGTGACATATATCATGATTATTCCTAATTATTTATCATGAAATATGATAAAATATTTTACCATAACCATATCTAAGACTCACCAATGAAGAGGAGGAGGGTCTACTCTAAGATATTGAGTGGTGGTGACCATATAGAAAATAAGGATTTATTTCCTTCATATTAGAAATGTGGAAAGATTTACACAAGAATATGTCTCCATGGAATGAATAAATTCTTTATGTGTTGAAAACAAGGGAACAAGGCAACAGATTACCTAGGAAAAATGAAGATTATGATGTAATGAATCAAATTTATTCCTATAGATCCATTTATAATTCATTTAATTAATTGTGGTGAACCAAGGAATTTTTGAGTCAATATCATATTTTAAAGATCAACAAATTTAACATTCAAGGACCTATGTAGAAATAAAATGCATGAATCATTTTTGTATTGGGATTAAATAATTGAAATTTAAAATTTTTTTATCAATGGAATATTATTTATAATAATCATAAAACATATAAGGATTGTGTTAAATTTTATAAGAATATATGTGTTCATTAACATAAGAATTATGGATACCAAAATATGTTTATGAGTTTAATATTGACCATATGTTCAATGTATTAAACACCATTATTGAATTTTTTTTAATGTAATATAGCAAGATTAATGATATTTTTGGATATCATTTATTAGAATACAACCCCTTGGTTTAGTATATGTTTTAGTGAAATTTTTATTTAAAAAAGAATTCCTTTTATTTTTTTTGGAATAAATATAAAGTTACTAGTAAACATTAATTGTTATATTATATTAATGATGTGGTAATTATGATTTATTAAAATTATATTAATATAGTTTTATAAAAAGGGAAAACTACATTATGGGTGATAACCCATTGAATCTGGTAAGGCTGTGGGACATATATGCACATTTGATGGATATTCACGGTTCAACGCTTACTACGGACCAACATAATGTTCTGGTAAATATGTCATTATTTTTTGTTAAATTATTTGATAGATAAATATTAATGTTAAATTAGTGATGTTACTATTGAGGTTTAGATATTAATTTATATTATATAGGATAACATGTGCTAACCATATTGGTTTTATAAAATAGTTAAAGACATATGGAAGGACATGTCACTCTTTTATAGATCTTATGATAAGTTAAAAGTGAATCTTAGGACATCAAGAAAAAAAAATTAATTTATTTTGATATTTATTTATTTGAGTAATACATGAATTATAAATTGATTTCAGTACAAAGAAATTAATAAATTTTCTTTAAGAAATAGAAATATATCAAGTATGAATATTTCTATAAATTCTTAGAAAGTAAAATAATTCCTTAAATTTATGATAAGGGTCTTTAAAAAGATTTATCCTATTATATTCATATCTTATAAATAAAATAATATTTTAAATAAACAAATATGTATGGGTTTTAGTTCCTTAACATTATATTGATCATTTACTTTCTTATGACCAATTATGTCTATCACCCCCTTTAATTATTTATACTTTTCCAAAAATTATATATTTTATCTTTCCACCAATGTTCTCCAACATAGATTCATAGTTATGTGTTATTCTATATGAACATTATATTTATATTTCTCTCTTATTAAGTGTATATTTTATAAACTCTTTTTATTATGTGGGTTTTCAAAAAAGGAATTCTCAAATATCAAACCCTTGATTTTTGAGCGGAAGATCAAATTGCGAGGACACAATTTAATAAAAGTGGGGAGGGGGGTTGTATCACTCAAAAATTATAAAAAAGAACATTGTATTTTATAGTGTATGAGACATTCAAAAAGAATATTAAATAAACCATGAAATATATTTCATTAAATTCAATTTTTTTGATGGCTTGTGACACACACAACATTGAGTATAAAGGAACCATAAAACAAAATACCATTATAACATAGCCACTAAATTGTAATGTATGAATTGTAATAAAATTTTTTTAAAATTATTTGTATTATAAATGATTAAAATAATTTCAATGTATATATATTGATTAAAAAATAAAATAATAACTAGTTGAAATAAAAAGAAATGTTTATTTAAATACTGTATTTTTCTAAAAGTTGGTTTTGTCATTATTTTTAAAAATAATTTAAAACTAATTTTTAAAACTTTTATGAAATAAATTTGAAAAAATTAAATTTATTTTGGAAATAATAATATCTATATTAACTAATGCGGAATTGTTTATATTTTTCTATAAAGTTTCATTTCTTGATAAATAAAAAGATACAATTTTTTTATTGAAAATTGCATTTTCATTTAAATAATATATATGGATAAATTATAATTTAAATTGGTTTAAAATAAAAATTAGTTAAATAATATTAAAATATAAATAATTTGGGTTATTTTATTATATTTTACATTGAAATGTTTAATTAATACCTTATATACTTTTGATGATTTTCTCTTTTTAAAACCAATTTTTCATCACATCTGTGGGTATAATATTAAATTGGATTATATAACTTATATAAATTTAACTTAAAAAAATGGATTATATATTCAGTATAAAAATAATTTTTATTATATAATGTATTAATCTTAAATTTTTTCTATCATAAATAGTAAAACAAGTAAAAATTAATTATCGTGATTATGGTAAAAACTAATTTACCATATGTTAAAATAAAAATATAATGGTTAAAATGACCTAAAAACATATAAAAACCCATTTTATGGAAATATATAGACCAGATAACCTCTATGGGTATATAATATTCTTTTTTGGGGTTTTTGGAATGATTAAAATGTTTTTGTAATTGATTCCTTTCAAAAATTCAATGTGTTTCCTCTCCCCCACTTATAAAAGGACACCCCTCTCCTCCCCTATTCATAGTTGAAGAGATATTTTTTTTGGTAAATAACTACTAAAATCACTTCCTTTATCACCAAATAATATCTTAAATATGTTGGTTTTATAATAAATCCAACTTACAAAGGGTTTTGGTGAAAAGGTAAAGAAGTTGTTCGATAAAGAGGTAACATTCTTAAACAAGTATTTTTATTTTGTTTATTCATCCACCACATAGAAATATAATTAAAAAATGATTATATAACAAAATAAGTATATTAATTATAAATATATATTATTTTGTTATGTTCATGACATATATCCATCTTCTCTTCCATAAAAATGGAAATCAAACCATCAATCATGTGTACGATATACTACCGCCTCACGAACTATTGTTATTTGTTTTGCATTTCTGCCTTTCTTGGGTAAAAATAATGATGGTTTTAACAAATTTATATGATATTTATGATATTACTATACTATATGATATATAATATCTTATATAACTTCTTAGTTTTATTTCCATTTAAATTAAGATAACGTTACTCGTGCGTGCGAAATACTACCACCTCACGAAGCGATGTGATTTATTTCCACATACGACTAACATAGAAAGTAACATGATAAATTTGAGGACTATATTTGATATATATAATAATATATTGATTATTTAAGATTAATATATCACTTAAATAATTATTCTTTCACTCATTAATGGCTTGATAGAATCGCTCGTCTATACGTTCAATCTATCATATCCATTAAGTGATATGATTCATTTTCCATGTCCAAACATAAATAATGATTATAAAAATGTATATAATGATTTATTATGATATTTATAACATTAATATAATTTTTAATATAATGAATCCATATCATATACTCATTATTCAAAACATGCATGACAAAATATGCCAGACAAAATAATGAAATTAACACCAGAAACAATGAAGATAATGAAAGATTATTAAAAATGGTAGTGAAATGTTATAAGAAGAAAATATATTATTTAATAAATTTATATATGGTTTTTTTATAAATTTATAAAATAATTAGAACCATTATAAATAATATTAATGCATGTTCGACCAATAAGAAGCGCGATGTAAAGGATTTCTTCTCAATTTCTCTTCATTGGGGAATATTTTAATGTTGTGAACCTAATTTATTTTATATTATTTAAATAATACCCATTTTACATGTAATATCATGAATCCCTCATAATTAATGTGTCTTTATGTTTTAATTTGAATTATTTTATCTAAGGGAATTTGATGTGAAAATAAAAAACATGTACATAATTTTATAACTCAATTTATTTTCTTTGAGAAATATAATTTCTTTACATTTATTGATAATATTTAGTTATTTGTGTACTAAAATTTTAATATATTCTATTTTATTTAAAATTATTTAATGTTTTTTTACATTTGACACAAATAATTTATTTATTGATTAATTCCCACAACAATGCTAGGATCTTGGTAAGGGTTTATTTTATAATATCATTTTAATAGACATTATTTATGCATGAATTAACAACAAAGTAAATTATTTTTTAATTGAAAAATAAACCACTCTAGTTTTCTTCTCATATGGTTATTCGTGATGTTTTCAAGTAATAAAAATATTTTCCCCGTCTTTGGTATTTAAATTTATTGAGAAAATATTTTTAATAAAATTCAAATTCATTTCTCTCTTGAGTTGAAAATATTTTTTCTACTAAATTCATGTTTTAAGAAAAATGTTTTCAAAAATTCTATAATATTATATAAATGAATTATTAAATAAATTTTTAATCATTTTTTTAGTTTCTAAAAAATTATTTGAAAGGAATCTTCTTGTCTCTTCTCAAAGAAGGATCATTTTACCCTTTTACAAAAATATTCATGGATTTTTTATCTCATATGGAATATATATAATTTACTACTATCATGACCCCTCAGTTCATTGAAGCTTACATAAAAATTTTAAAACAATATTTGTAAAGAATAAATAATTTCTTAATATTTAGGAAATTTTTTGTTTTAGAAATTTATGTTAAATTTTAAAAGGATATTTTCTCAAGAATGTTTTAATGTTATTTTTATGGTATTTATACTCATCAATGCCAAAAATCATTTATTTTACTATTAGTCTATTGGGGAAATTTTGTATTGATACAATCTTTATTATTTTTAGGGATGGTTTATGATTGTTTTTCAAAGGATATTATTAACCTTCAATTTATTGTTTTATTTTAGTTTTCATTAACATTCCCTTGAAATATCAACTTTATTATGATCACGGGATATTAAATTTCCCCAAAATTTATACATTATTTATCATGGAAATACTTATTACTTAAACAATATATCATTTACACATAAAATGTTTCACATTGAATATTATTTTATTGACTTGGGAAATATTGATAAATACATATTCATTATTCAATAAATATATTTGATGATGAGAAATACCATTCATTAATTAAATGTATTGTTCAATATATGATGAATTGTTTTTCCATACAGTTATGAGTTATACACAGTTATAAATTCCCCCTCAATGATTTTGTGGTCTAATGAAATGAATTAGTTTTCAATCCTTAGATAAATGGGTTTCATGTGTATACCTACTCATTAGTTTTAAACTGTCTTGTTAAAGATATTGATAGTAGAGGTATCATGATTCCATATATTATAATGATAAATAATTATTCATTTACTTCATCAATAATTCAATTATTATTATCCATGAGATTTTTTCAATTACTATTTTTCTTGATGAATTTAATTCTTAGTTTTATGGTTAAATGAAATGTGTCTACATTTATGTACCTTTATATATTGATTTTTAGTTATCCAATTATGATATTCATATTATTGATTAAATGGAATGTGTTTTTAGTTTTTTATTGTTAAAAATTTATTTTTCATGTAAAATTATTTAAATGGAATGTGTGTTCAATTATTTACCTTTATATATTTAGTATGCCAGTTAAATTATTTAAATGGAATGCGTTTTCAATTATTTACATTTCCATGTTGATTATGCTTATTGTTTCATGATAGAATCCACTATACTTAACCCTTACTAAAAATTTGATATCACCCTTTTTTTTCCATTCCTATTAATCCAATAAGTTTACTAATAATGAAATTCAATCATTTTCTTAATGGAATTATTATAATCTCAAAAAAATGTTGTAATTTGTTTTTTCAGATTTAATATGGGAATTATGTATGTATCTACTTTAGAAAGGATACTAAACAATTCAGTCAACTATGATTAGATTCCTTCTATATTATGATAATTTAATAAATTATGACACCAAATTTGGGTTACTAGAATAAGGGTCGTTACAATTGTATATTGCTTATTCTTATAGAAAGAGAGGGTAATTCTTTATCTCTATTTATGGTTGGATCTGAGGTTGAGAAACCTATTTAGGTTATTCATGTGAATCATACAGGAAATATAACTTTTGGGAAGGTGTTTTTGGTTCATGAAGTGGATTATTCAACATTATGAGATGATGGGGATCCAGGAATGACTATCAAAGTATCCCATTATAAAAAAATATAGGCTATTAATTATTATCTAAGAGTAAACACTAAATTTTCCCAGGGAATATGATAAAATACAACATCATGATATATCATGATATAAAATTAAAAAAAATTTACTCATGTGGTTATTAAACATGCATAATTCAATAGGTAAAATATTTATTAATCTATGGGTAGATCTAAACAGATTAAGAAGGCTCGATCTTCTCTCTCTCTAAATCATGATTCATCTATTAGTTCTGACACGATGGATCCAAAGAAAGTAATTCCTTCCCCATTAATAAAGGAAATTTATAATGTAAAAAATATGAGGGAAATAAATTTGATCCATTGAAAATAGCAATTAATGATATTTCTCAGATAATATTAAATTTCCTTTAGTATATTAGGTTGAAAGGGAAAAAATTGAAAAAAATATTCATTGAGATGAATTAATGAATTCATATATTTTTTATTTCTCCTTTAAAACAGCTATTTCCACCTATTAATGTTCATGAAATTATCACTATAACCAAACACCATACTCTTCAGGTAACAAACATAATAGTCACAAAATATTTTTATATGGTTTACTACTTACAATAAGTGAAAAAATATTTTGCATGGTACAATAAAACTCATTATCATGCATTCCACTAGAATCATATTGTAGATTATAAATTATGAGGGATTATACTTGAACTCAGGATACACAATTTGTATCATAACATGTGTAATTTTCAGTTTAAAAAATAAAGACATTTAATTTAAATTTTAAAAAAATAGAGTCTTCAACCAAGATGGTCTTCCATCAGGTTTCCATTGTTCTTCTCCCACTTTTAAGATATCTTTTTTTTATAATTAAATAGTAGAAAAATCTATTATATTCTTACCCTATTTCTATATTCCTCTCTATATTTTAGAATTCATTACATTCTATGTATAATAACATAATGCATCATTTTCTATTATTGAATTTGAATCCAAAATTCGTATTCAAATACATAATATCCTTTAACTACTAATTATTCATCTCCAGATTTCAGATTTATATAGGAATTCATTCTACGCAAAGATACAATAATAACAATAAAATATTTGACTTAAAGTATACCATGAAAAAAAATGATCTTGATCACAAAACTCATGAATTATAGACTCTGGTATAAAAAACAATGTGACTACTTTTAATACCAAATGATTCACAAGTTTTTCTTAAACTACTTATCAAACCAGGTCTCCCTTTATGAAGAGATCAACTTATTCATAACATAAGGATTTTCCTACTTAACTATCTCATGAAATAATTGTATTATTCAAATTTAAATGAGGACATCAACCTCAAATTAATGTGTAGTTTTTAATTCCTAGAAACACATTATAAAGTAACATTTCACCACAAGTGAACCATTATCATGCACAACAACATGACATTCTCAATGTAGCATGACTATCTATTAATTCATAGAGATAGATATAAGTATTTATCCACTAATAGCAAGCATTATGACATGTTAACCGTCAAAATGTATTAATCCTTTTCTATACTAAAAGAGGTGAAAACATGAAAAAAATTTCTATACATCATGTAATGGATTCCAGGTTATCATAGATAAATTCAAAACATTATTAAATATATTATTATATATCACAGTTAAAAAAAATTATTATAAATTTTTTTAATCATTAATTATTATTAATTGATCTTTTGTAGATTTAATTATATAATGGTACATTTTATTACGATGTGATTTAATATTCCTTCAGAAAACATTAATCTTCCATAATATAAAATTTAAAAACAATCACTCTTATATATCTCATATTTCATTTTGAAAAAAACACACATGACAAGACTAAACTCAGCCTCTCAAGATATGAATCTTATAGAGTCTACCAATGTAGGGTTGACCTTTTTTAAGTTCATTCTCATCTAAATTAATAACTTATAGACTTCATTATGATTTTATTACACATATTGAACCACAATCCAATCTACCGCTTTATAACCTCATCCAATCTTTAATTATAAACACCAAACTTCATTCATTCTTATCTATACATCCAAATTGTATCGACCTCAAATAAACATCTATTATATGTTTTTTTGAACATGATTTATGCATTTTAATCATAATCCTAAAAATTACATCAATTTAATGGTTTCTCAATATATTATCCCCATAAAAACAAAATTATTATTGCGGCTTCTTCTTCAATACCGAAACTAAATAAAATCCCCTTAGGACTCCACAATATCCCAAACTAAAAACATCTCCCCTAATAAATTCATGATAAAAAAACACCATTTGGATTTTACTATCAACCAATGAAAATAATATCTTTTCAAACATATCATATATAGAAATGAATCAAAATTCAATAATTAAAATCCTATCTAGGAGAAATAAAAGTATAAAAAAATAAAATTGAATAATAATATCATTCATTACATTAAAAAAGACTTACATATAATTATACATATAGATAAAAATAATGGATTTTTTTTATAAAAAATATCATTTTTCATTTATCAAAAGAGTTCCTTGAACCTACAAATAACAAGTTCCTATGAACAAAGCTAAGAAGACATGTTAAAATAGTTCCGAACACACACACACACACACATTCTAACATCAAACCATTCCAATTTTAAATGATCCACCTAATTATCTTCACGTCTAAAGTAATGATATATTATCTGAATTGAATTTTTATAATTAGTTATTTTTGTTACTATATACCCTATGGAAAAATTTATACAACGAAAAAATGAGATATACTACATGATTACTATAATATCTCCTTCATTGGAGTGAGGATGAACTCTAATCATCAGCCTAAAATTCTAAAATGATTCCCCTAGTGGGGTGTTAGTGAAAAAAATAAACAATCCACTTTTTGGTAGAAAAAACCACAAATTCATATTTCCATACTCTAAAAAATCCTCAGAGATGTGGTATTTTATATCAAAGTTCGTTGATCACTATTTTATTACTTTATTGTTTTAAATATTTAAAAACATTAATTATTAAATACCATATGATGTAGATGCTTTATATATACCTTAATATCCACCTATTGAGTTTTAATCTATAATGATTTGGTTTCCCCTTTGGGTTTTTCAATATAATCCACCTTGGAAGTACTTAAGGTTATGAAAATTTCATCTTTGTGTGTCATGAAAAAATATTCTCTCCATGAAATAAAAATATATCATATGTTGATTTTGTTCATCCTCTTTTCAAGATCAATCTACATATCTCTATTCAACGAGAACATGTTGTCCTTAATTTCATATTTCAAACCATTCATCACTGTGATTTTAGTGTATTTATAATCCTATTATTATCTATAACATACTATCCTTTAGAAAATTTATGAAATCTATCAAAAAATGTGATAATATAATCTAAATTTGGTCTTGATGTTAAGAAAATAAGGGAACTCCTAATAAGTTTATTGAATGCTATTAAATAAAATTAATTTCTATATTTATCATTTTATATCTTTGTTATCACTAAAATTATTTTATAATCCTTTTGTGAATCATATATCATATACTTCATTAAAATATCATAGGAAAACATTTATTAATATAATAAAATATGATCAATTTATTGAGAAATTTATAAACTGATCAAAAAACTCATCTCCCAAAAAATGTAAATATCAAATATCATCTTTATCCAAAATTAAATTTTATTAAAAACACATTCATAAATTATAAAAAAACAATATTATCAGCACAGGATAAAAGAATTAATGATACATTTTAATCATTCTTTATACAGAGAATGATGTCCACTCTTCCCTTTTGAAAATTTAGCACATTTAATCATTAATATATATTTTTGTACCATTCCCATAGTGTTTTATTTAAATAATACAACTATTTTTTTAATGTTCAAATAAATCCTTCATATTCCTTATGAATGGATCATTTAGGTTTCTCAATGTATACATTCCCTTACAATTTTATATTGTGTATGGATGACTTGACATAGATTTGAAATATATTATATCACCTTTATTCTTTAATAAAATGAAAACTTATCATGGTATTAAGCCCATAAATTAGTCAAAAGGTTTCATAAAAATCAATTCCTTACCTGTGAATAAACTTTTCACATGATTCTTACTTTGCCTCTTATTGTCTCACTTTTCTTATTCAACATGTTAAAAAACAACCACATTGTTTCAATGAATTTTATTTCTTGGGTATCAACTCCATGTTTAATTATTCCAAATATAATAAAACTACTTATTCATATTATTGATCCAATTATTATTCTCTAATGCTTCTTTTACATTATTATATTCAAGCTGATAAAATAACGAGGTTTGAGTAGCTGTCATCAAAGTTATCTTATATTGAATCAGATGTCAATGATCTCTAATAATATTCTATGTCTCCTACTAATTTTTCATCCATTAATATGTTGATAAATATTTTTATTCATTATTATAAATTTATTAATCACTCTCTTCAAAATTCAATTATATAATTAAATTATTTTTAGAAACAACATCATATTTAACAAAAACATTTTCTTAATTATCTTCACATCTGGAACCTTGTTCTAGATATTTAACTTAATTAACTGATTTTACCTCTTATTCACATTATCAATATCCTTAATCTACTTTATCTTATTTTTTACTAATTATATCTTCTTACATTTGGAGGGAAACTGAGGATGAAACCTTAAACTAATATTTGTTTAATCTTTTCTAGAATTTCACATTAAAAAAATAACACTAGGGATACCAAATAAATTGAAGTATTTTATGCCACAATATTCTTATAATACATATCAAATGGTTTCATATACTATTTTATTTTATAAAAATAGCTTCAAATTTGAATCATTGAGCAAATTTCTTTCCTCTAGAAAAATTAAGATGTATCCTTCTCCAACAAAATTGAGTGAGCCATTTCCAAAAAGCATCACTTTCAACCTTTCAAAATTTCATTGGGTATATAGAATACTGAATTAATTATTAATACCATTTTTATGGTATTATTCAAAAATTCTACACGTTTTTTAAAAGCATTATCTATTAATAACATCTTCAAGGAGAATCCAAACTCATATTCATTTAATTTATTAAAATTTATAAACTAGATCATGGACATCGACTTATATTAAATAGGAAAAATACATGAAATATAATTTAAATAATAAATAGAGGAAATAAAATAATTAGTTATATTTTTATATTTATTCATAAAAGGCCCATGAATATTTACATGAATGAGATCATATGGGTGTGACATTTGAATCTCCACTTTCTTGTCTAATTAATTGACAATATATTTATTTTGAGATATAGAGAGAATTATATTCACCTCTCTCACTCTTATGAATAGACACATCAGAAACGTTATTTTGTTTTCTAACCATAATCATATTACATTGTCCAAAGTTTCCAATTCTTTTTTTCCTCGAATAATTTTTTGTATCCTAGTTAATGTAGCATGAAGTTTTAGTATCCCAAACCTGAAACAAGTTACCCAATATCCAATATGATCTCACTAATATACTTCCATGTTTAATTTTCCTTAGAATAACTTTCTAATTTTATAAATAAATATTTATTTCCTTCATTAAATAGTTGAGACACACACAGAAAGTTTTGTTTCAACCCATAAATGAATGTATTGTTATTTAGATTAATCTAGTGTTATCAATTCACTGTTAAACTAAATACATTTATTTGGATTGAAATATCACTTATAAAGGTCACAATACCTTCCTTGAACTTTAAAATTTCATTCAAGGGAATCAAATATCAAGTTATATTTGACGAATATCCACTATTAACGATTTATATACATTCCTTTAGATATTGCTTGAGTATAAATTCAATGACTGATTAATCATTCTATAATTTTTCATTATTCTTATTTGACTTTTTATTATTAAAAATAACACTTAGTTTACTGGGTAGTGTTTTTATAAAATCATCAAAAAAGTGAACTGGGTGGTTAAACCTTTGAAAAACTTATTCTAATGATTTAAATTTTTCTTAAATGTTCATTCGGTAATTTTATGACTATTAATAAACTTGAATACTATGAGTGGGATTATTAAAACTATATATTATTCTCCCATATCAATTAATATTATTACAATATTGATAATTGAAACAATATATAAATTCATTTTTTTATATTTTCTAAAATACCAATAATACACATACAATATCATAAATTTCTTTGAACACACTGTGTTTTGTAGAAGTACACACATGTTGTAATTTCACATTATGAACATTATACATGGTCACTTTATCAGAATGAATGAATTTTTAGATATCTATGAACTGTCATATTTTTCTATAAATTCAATTTTAACAACCTATGGCTCCACAAATATTTTAATCAAAATTTGTTATAATATTTTTCTAATTTTATTAACGTAATTCTTATATTTGGATTTGAACTTGTTTTATTTATTTTCCACATCAATCAACTTATGTTGGACAATCTATTACTTTTTTTCCTTAACCATACCATCCAATTAAATATTCCATTTATTCTATTTGTTTGGTAACTTCCTTAATTTTTATATTTCCCTTAACCAAAGAAAATATATTTTTTGTATATAAGTAATCATTGTCCATTTATGACTCAATATATTTCTCGAAAATATTATTTTCCATCTCCATCCATGAGATCATTGATATTGGGTTCTCTCTTTAGATTTAACTCTATTTGGGATTCATCTTTACATCCATAATTACTACACTCATCACTAGTAATTTATTTTGAATTGATAGTTTTAATTAAAATAATTTCACTAACAAGACTTGAAGTACCAACTTCTTCAGCATACATACTAAAATCACTATCTTCATGATTTGATTATAATTTTATATTTTATAATTTTCAAAAATTATTACATTTAATCTTTCAAAAAAACTAATTTATAAGATATTTATGATCTCTACCTCTATGATATCCTTGGATTATCATCCTCATATTCAAAGTCTTTATCTTCCTTTAATCATTGTAAATCTTCTATAAAATTTATAATTTTTCTATTGTTGAAGAGTGGTATGGGTATATTTCATTAATACTCTTATATTTCTCTTCTCATAAATCATTAATGAATGACCTAAATTTTTAAAATTTCATTTCAATATCCCCTCCGTCATTATAATTTTCTTAATCTATATTAAATTCTTTCCTCTAAGTTTCTCAATTCAAAATAATAAAGGATATTTTATGATCTACCTTTCCATTCTTATTGAAAACTCATTATTTTCACATGTAATATGAAATTAAATATTCTATAAAAATTATTTAATTTAATTGTATAAAAATTATAGTCTTCAAGTGAAAAAAAATTCTATCAAATATATCTATAAAGATATATAGTATATTTTCTAAAAACAAAAAATTGTTTTAGCATCTTATAAAAACCTATAAATAGAGAATACTTCTAATATTTTAACATCATTAAAATTGTGATCTTAATTAAAAAATCAATAAATTTTTATTTTATATGGATTTTATTTCTCATTGCCTTCATAAATAGTTTCCAATTTAACGAAACTACTATTAATTTTTTTTCATCCCATAAAATTTCAGAAACTCCATTTCAGAATTATATAATAAAATTGATATCAATAATGACCATGATTCATTAAATTATTTTTACATGCTATAATCATTATAATATCTCTATTATAAAGAAAAAATATCATTGGTGGCCTTCAATACATAAATATTTATTGTTATATGGTATAAAAACATCCAATATTTAGAAATAAAATAATTATTCCCATAAAAAGTGGAAGTAACCTTATTTCTCACTAAATTAATGTTTCCCATTATCAAAATAATAATAATTATGATGAATTTATAATATAGAGGAACACATTATCATAAACCTCCAAATAAATAACCATCTCCAAATAGAACTTTGAAGCACTGATACTAGTTTAAATAGCCATAATGGAGAAGGAAAATATATTAAAGGGTGGGGGACTTAGTGAATTCACATAAATTTTTATTTATTCTTCAAAACACCCTTTATCAACTATTAAAGCGAATGAAAATATCGGGGTTTTATAACCACATGGACTTTAATCCATTAACACATTAGGTATTATAATGTCCAAATCTATTATAAATGAAATTCCATTTTCAATGATTAAATACATCACGAAGTAATGATGTTATAAAAAACACACAGACTTCATTGGTTATTTTGGAACATAATTTGGTCATTAAAACTTATAAACCCATTAATTATCATATATTTTGATGGTATAACTATTATAAAATGATCATATAATTATTATATATTAAGATTTATCATAAAGTCCAATTGATATTGAAGACAGAAGGGATGGCCCTGACTAGTAAGATCGTACCCAATGAATCCCATTTATTGAAGCTACCAATAAGGATATAATAATTTATATTTCCCTTGACCCAAATCAAGTCTATATTTATCAATTAAATCATGAAAAAAACTGTCTATGAGAGAAGTTCATGCTCATCGACATGACATTACAAACCATGTATACTGAACGATCCCAAGAAAATATCATCATTACACACCTTACCTTTATGGAATTCATGATTGCAATAAAGGGTTATGTATCTAGAAACTGATAGTATGAATATTTATATGTTTATTTATTATAATAGTAAATTATTATATTTACCCTTTTATTATTACATTAAAATGATTAAATTATATGTTTGATAAAATTGGATTTTAATGTGATGAAACCCAAATTCTATCAATGTGAAATATATAGTTTCAATGAATTCACTATTTTTTTGAATTAATTTTTTTAAAATAAATGATAATTTAATATTAAATTATTATTAAATAATATTTATTAAAAATAATTTATAAAATAATTTTATTATGCAAAAAAGAATTTTTTTTAAGGGTGGGAAAACTATTATTTTCAGAAAAATAAGTATTTATCCATAAATAGAGATTCAGATTTAAAATGGTAACTTAGAATATTTATAGAATTATTTTTATAAAATAATTACTATTTTATGAATCAATACATCAAAATTATCTAACAGTGTTTTTCTTATAATTTTCTCAGATAGTAAAATCTTTGTGTAGAAATTAAATAAAACACAAATGTGATGTATTTTTATTACATAATAATGTTCTAGAAGTGATGTGTTATATTCTATAAATTGTATATATATAAAATAATTTCTTTGGTTTAAAATATTTTAATTTTTAATTTAGTTTATTAATTTTATAAACCCTTAATAAATCCTCCAAAATCAACAATATATTTTATTGTTTTAAAGTCAATTGTTTATAAACATGACACTATTATACAACATAAAAATTATTATTTTATTGATATATATTCATAAAAATGTAAAATAATTAAATATACTTCAATTTTGTAGAAGACTATGTGAAAACCCTTGGGATGGTTTGAGGGTTTTTTTTAATTTATCAGATAGTGCCCAAAATCTATGTTTGGAAATTAAAAAGAACCATCCTCTATTTTTCATTATAAACCCACCCAAAATAGAAATTTTCCCCACTAAAAAAATTTTATCCCAACATTTCACATCCATTCCCTCTCAATATACCTTCAATGGTTCCTCTAGCTCTCAATAACCTCCACCAAATATTTTAAAAGCACTCTCTCATGGTAAAGAATCAACTCATTATCCACTTTATTCAACCACCTGCTTTATGTTATGATTTTTTATTTTCATTTGTTCACGTTTGGATCTGTTATCACAGATACCTCATACTTACCTTGTGATGTAAAAGGGATGATATACCTCGTTCACTCTAATTATGAACTCCCATGAACCTCTAGGCACCCCTATTACACTACTAAAATGTTCCTGTGATTTTTCATGATAAACAATTCTATAGTGAATACACACATCAATATCCACTCAAGGGTATTAATATAGATATTAATATTATAAAATAATTAGTAAATTTAATTTATGTAACCAATAATAATTTATCATGAAATTAAATGTGATTAAATGTGTCATTATGTTGAATAATATTTTTAGAACACATGAGCATGTACATATTATGATAGGTGCACCCATATACTTCTCCATTGCATTGTGTATTGTTTTAGTATCATGAGACATAATATATGTTAATAGGGTGTAAACCTAATCTATCATGAGAATCATTCCACAATGTAATGTTTTCTTGTAATTTATCCTTGAATTATGTTTATGACCTGATTTATTTTGTCCCCAAAATCTCATGTTTCCCTTATGCTATCATGATTAATTGTTCAATATTATGATTCTCACCCCCCTTATGTTACCTTTATTTGACTATTGGATCATATGTACTACTTTATCTTATTATATTCTTTGTTTATTTATCTACTAGTCTTTATAGTATACCCCTTTCTTATATACTTCCCAAGGATATCCCATACTATTTAAGAATAATGATGGAATTTTAGGAGCAGGTTAAGGAAGTTTTCAGTAATGTTGTTGCATCCATATTTCTTGTTGATGTTCTATGAACATAATTTCCCAAAAACATTAGGATTCATAATCTTTTGGGATTGTTTTATGTGAAATAGTTTGTAATAATTTATTAATTATGGTGCAGTAAAATATGGGTTGTCTTAGGTGGTATAAGAGAAATGATTTTTTATTTTTAGTGATTAGGATTAGAAAACTCTAGTGAAATATATTGGTGGAATATCCTGACCCAAACCACAGTGTTCAAGATAGAATTCCACATGATCTTATGTGAACCTCCAAATAAGCAAGAGGCTACCAACTAGTAATAAGGGTCTAAATACGATAGTGGGGAGACTATACCCCCTATATCAGGCCATGGAGCATGAAAATAGTGAACAATAATAAAACAATGAATAAATAATTAGTGTAAAATTTGAAAAAATAATATTGAAATACATACAATAGTAACTCTAAAAGTGTAAATCATATCAAGAGTCTATAAAGAAGATAATGTAATAAATAAATAATCTATGATACCTTTGGATTCTATCATAGATTTATTCTAGATCTACGCTACTCTACTCAGCTATCCACAATATGGACCTTTCCCTTCACCAAATCTCTTATGAAAACTACAAGCACACTGAAATACTTATGTTTTGTGTGAGTAAAAGACATAGTAGGACACCACCAATTCATCCATATCCGGATAGACTCATGCATACATGTATATTTAATTATAATAATAAATGCATCACCAATATAATAACACACCATCCAAAACCGAGTGGTTGTGCACTATCCAAATGCCAAAAACCCCTAATCATACATTCTTCTAATCCATTCCAAAATAAAATCAAAACAATTATAGAAACATATTAGCATCAACTATATCCTAAAGACACTCAATTTCTATACAGGCTCTAGGACTCTAAGTCAATCCAATCTAGGAAATCATTTCCCAGGGCTATAATTAGATCAGATCACATAGACCGTCATTACCCACTATCTCAACGTAGGTATTATCACTCAGGATCATCATCATAATGATCATCACATAAGAGTATGATCACTCATATTCATATTTCCCACATGTATGGCCACACTAGGCCAACTTGCCTAATCATCAATCTCAGTCTCATCATCAAGTCCCATGCAGTGTCCATATACACACACCTCTAGGGTTATTGAGCCATGAAATTTCAAACTATCACTTTGGTACCATGTATAATACAACGACATATCATGTAACCATACATCACAAGTAAATAATGACGTCATACATATAATATCATGAGTGTTTGAAAATCTAAACCTAAAAATAAGTGTGAAACACAACATGGTGTAAAGCATATCAATACTCATAATCATAATATGACAATCAAGAAATTCTCATGTCTATAATTATCACAATAGGTTTCATAGGATACACACACACCCAAAATAATTCACAAGAAATGAATGAAGATCAATCAAGAAAAACATAAATCATAACATTGAAGTATATATATAAAGATAGCCAAAGAACGTAAGGAACATCCAACATAAAATTCATCCATGTTAATGGAAAATTACATGATGGTGTCGTCACATGAACTATGTTCCCACACCAACAAGAAAATATGATCACACGCTAAGGATTCCTAAAACCAAAACCATCTAATTTAATTCAGAAATAAATAAAATTTCACATCCAATATTACTTTATCTCTCCTAGATTATTTAAGAATTTTCATTTTAGGCCAATGTATGCACTCACAAAAAACATCTCCACAAAAATAATAATATTTTGATAATTTCTTATGAACAATCCTCTTATAATCATTTTTTGATAATTTCTCAAAAATCACCCTTTTTATAATTATCTTTTGATAATTTATCATAAATTATCATTTGTAATTATGTTATGATAATATATTATAAAATATACTTTAAAATTATATTTTAATATATTTAATAAATTATAATTCATAATAATATAAATTAACCTTTGAAAATATTGAAATTTATCATTTGATAGTTTTAATAAATTTTCTTCGATAATCATGAAATTATCTTTAGACAACTTTAATAATTATCCTTTTATAATCACTTAATTATCATTTGATATTTATCGTAATTATCCATTTATGACCTTGATATTATCATTTTATAATTTAAATAATTATTCTTTGATAATTTCTTAATTTTTATTTGATAATTTTAATTATTATCATTTAATTTTCTAGAAAATATTTTTTTGATTATTATAATAATTTTACTTTGATAATCTCATGATTTATCTTTTCATAATGTTAATAATTATCCTTTTACAACCTTACAATCATCTTTTGATAATTTTTTTATTTATCCTTTTATAATAATTCAACTATCATTTGAAAATTTAGTGAAATTGTATTTCGATAATTTCATATAAATAAGCACTTTAATAATACTTGATAATTATTTATGATAAAACATGTAAATTTCCTTTTATAATTAAACGCAATTCTAATATGAAGATTTTATAAATTATCCCTTGATAAATTCATATGATTAACCTTTGATAATTTATTTTAAATGAAAAAATAAAATTGGAAATATGTTACTACCTTAAAAAAAAGATGGATTTAGCTTCAGAATGTCGATATGAACCCAATGACACCAATGATGCTTAAATCTGATCAGTATTGGATAATATTTCAAAGAGATAAGATTTAAGAAATAAGTAAACAAAAAATAATATATATATATATACATAACACATCATCTTCTATAAAGTGTGACACACCAGGGAAGAACCTAGAAGAGTTGTAGCACACCGCTTGGATCCCAAAGAAGAGGAAACTAGGGAGAGACCTTCATAGACCACACATAAGGGTCGTCCAAGGTTTCTTAGACCAACTGGATCCTCCCCGAACTGTGAATTCTTGGTTCATATACAAAATAAAATACAAAGATGTGTGTTCATCCATCTTAAAATTAAAACCCTAATTTTTATAATTAATAAACCTAGAAATCAATGTGGAGTTATTTTCTTCCACTTATTTGGGTGTGACTATTTTAATTCTTTTCAAAACGGTGTCAAATCAGAGGTTCAAAATCCCACTAGGTAATATCCATGGTCGTCGGTGCAGTTAGGGAAGGAGATGATTAATAAAATATTTGTTTTTAATATTTAATTTAATAATTAAATTATCAAATAACTTGTTTTCATGAGATAGATGACCAAACTCTCGATATACATAAGAGTTATACCATTACTAGGAAAAACCACATGTCATAAACCTAACAGTGGTCATAGATATCTCATACAAGACACCATTTAGAAAATATTTTATTATTTATTATTTAAAATCTAAATAATAATTTAATTAAATATTTAAAGGGTTATATTGTTGGCGATGTTTCCAAACTCCCGATGAGCATAATATTTACAGCCCACCAAAGAAAAAACCTAAGTTTTGGACCCAATGGTGTTCTAAAATTTCAAATACTATGTACTATTTGAGAAATATTCAATTATTTTTGGAAAATAATAAAATAAAAATATTAAATAACTTATCCTCAAATTCGATCAGACTAAACACCCAACATTCTCAAATGTTATACCCTGTCTATGGAAGACACCACCTCCCGAACCTAATGGGGGTCTCATATTTCTCATAAAATGTACCATTAGTGGGTTATTAAATTATTTTGGATAAATCATCCATTCATAATATAATATATTTATTATTTTTATCTCGTCTATGTTGAGTCTCTACGGACAACATAATCTCACACTAACATAGAATCTCACTTCCCAATTATTCCATGTAATATTTAAGGATGATAACTAGATTTATAACCTTATAAAAATTCTCTAAAACATTTATTATGTTATTATATTAATCGAAAATTATATTTTGTCATAAAATATGTATAAATTGTTTGTAAAATGAGTTTTTATTATATTTAAAAATTTAGGAAATTTCAATTTTCCCCCTCTATCGACTTGTCATCCTCGATATGTATCACCGGTGGTGTTGTTTTACTAATAATTCCACTTAGACTGAACATTAGTCTTGGGTTCTCATGTTTCCTCTTAGATCCATCCATGACACCACCAAATTCAGACTATTAGTATCATCTTTCCTCATAATATATTCTTTGTTCGATATATGATCTACACCAGACACTCCTCTTAAGTTGAATTGGTCTCTAACTAAACATAATCTCAATAAATAACATTTTTAAGGTCGGGTATGTTCCATTGAATCTATGACACATAGAAAATGTCATTCATAACTCAGAAGTGATAAGGGAGGTCTAGATGAAATGAAACTCCATTTATTCACACAGTGGTCTCAAAGAGTCTAAAAAATATGGTGATAGCTTAATCTTTTTCCTTTGACATCTCCTCCCATCTAAGGATTCACTCATAATAAAACCTAATTTCCTAGAGAAAACATCAAGTGTCCCCTAAAATGGTCAACAAATGATATCTATCTTCTATGAGTGGTGATCAACCTATTCATAGTTAGATGAACTCTTTCAAAGGTCTATTGAACTAAGATGGTCCTACAAACACAACATGACCTACCTCATAACAACAAGCAGTGATCAACATGGTCTCTATTAAAGTACCTAATAATGTTTTTTTGGGGTAAAATACCCTTGAGGTGTTCCCTCGTGATGTTTTGATTGATATTTTTTTGTTGAAAAATCCAGATAACTAAAAATGAGAATGGTTTCTCTTTGCAAAAGACATGTTTTTAAGGTGGTTCAGTTTCTTAGTGTTTTCCAAATTTTTGGGACTCAAAATCAAGAGTTTGATGTTGGAAAAGGAAGGATTTATTCATTGGAGTGAACATTATGATGAAATTTTAAGAAAGGTGTAAAATTATGAGAACCATGTACCATAATGCATGGACCGCGTACCTTATTATAGGTACGGTAAGTGGAGTAGCGAAAACGGTACACCGAAGTGGTTTGCGGGACCAAAAACACTTCCCGGGTGAGCAGCTGTGTGGTATGATGATGGGCTGAAGTCTACATAGTAAATTGACCATGTAGAAGCAAAGAAAGTACATGGAGTGCATAGGAAAATGGTTTTCGGATGGAATTTGGTTCGCTGTGGCTGAAGAATCGGTAAGCGGTGGAGGTTGGATTAATGATTTGGTAAATCTTGATTTAGCGGATTAAGAGAGTGTCATTCCCTATAAAAGACATTCTTATCCCATCGATTTCTATTGATATGGTCTGCCTTTATAGAACATATTTTGATCTAGGAATTCAGAAATTTATGAAATTGGTTCGCAATGAAGGTGTTTACAGGGATTCTTAACCTACAATGGAAGTCTATTACATGGAGGAGGAAGTCTAGTATGCATAAGGAATTGAATTAGTATGCAGAAGAGGAATCTATGGTATGTGATTGGGGGAGTTCCGAAAGTGCTACATGGAGGGGAACTCTAGTACGAAGAAGCGAAGGATGTCCAAAAACAGAGAACATTTCATGGACAAGAGGGGTTTTGGAAAACAGGTTTGTAGAATTGGTACGCGGCAGCGACACACGATCGCGAAGGCGGATACATTCTATAGATGAAGGGAAGTTTGGGGTAGCAGCAACAGTAAGCGAAGAAGGTGCCCCATGAACCAAACCTGGTACTCAGTACACGGGATATGAGAAAATTCATGATTTTCACAAGGAAACTTGTGAATGCTTCAATTAAATTTTAAAACGTATTTTAGGATACCTAACAGTACATGGGAAGGTGGAATCCATCTGTGGGTGAAAAAGGAACTTCAACATAGCATTTACCTATAGTTAAGGATGCATAAATGCATGAAAATGAAGTGATATACATGTCCATAAACAGTGTTTGATTTACAAGTCGATAAACTGTGACCAGATTCTTTTCCAAGAGTAGTGAGCGAAGGAAGAGGAAGACATTGACCCTTTCCACCAGTAGAGATCCAAAGAAAAAGTCATAGGGAGTAACCCTTGGGAATGTAGTGAGAAGACCCTTAACCTTGTAAAGGTAGTGAGCCCAGGCATAGAAGATCTAGCCTGAACATTGTACTCATTATTGGCTGTGAGCCTTAGTGAATTTGGTACATCAGCACATTTCCGTTGTATGCTCCTTAGACGTAGCCTAGTGTGGGTGAACCAAATTAAAATCATTGTGTTTTATGAATGATTTCATATCTGTCTATATATTTCCACAAGATGAAGAGATGATTGTGTTTTTACTAAAAATGAAAGAATATCCAAAAGGGAGAAAGTTTTAATCTACCATACCATGATTCACCCCCCTATTAGGGCATTCCACCTGGTGGACCTAACAAAGTTTCATCAGAATAGAAACCTAGAAACTATTATTGAATGATATGTCAATAAAAGAAATGTTATCATTCCATGCTTCCCTGATGACTAGAAAGAAAACTAGAAGAATATCCTCTAATATGCGTATAGTCTAGTATGCATTGAGTCATCACCAGCCAATTTCTCCTTCATCATAAGAAACTCTAGGTCTAACTCTTGACCATTCTTCATCCGGTCCACAAGTGGGGATGTGATCAAAATAAGGGGAACATGTTATATATCCCAAATCCATAGAAGAATACATCATCTAATTGGTCATCAAGAAGACCACGTTTCACTTATCCTATGAAGGCATCTCACCAAGATCCTAATCAGCCTGGGTCGTATGGATAATAATATCTATGATGTTGTTAACTTTTTTATGTGAATAAATCATCTAAAGGCCAAAATCCCCTAGATACTCAACCCCAATCCTCTATCTTTTGTTATGGTCCCCTTGTGAATAGATATAGATAAGTCTTTCATGGTCCGTGTATATAAAAAATATATCACCGAAGGGGTAGTGTCACTAATACTCGGAGAATGAGCCATGACTACCAGATCCATTTATTGTATAAGGTAGTTCCTATCTTTTGGACATTACCAATGATACCTTGAGGCTGGTAACATCCCTCTTTGCATCAACATCACTCCCAGAAAAATTCTTGGAGCATCACAGTACACTACAAAACCAATCATTGGATCAGGGAGTGGTAGTGCTGGTCATATCATCGACTTTATCATTAACTCATGGAAAGCCTCCTCATAATTTTTTGACCACTGTAGCATCACTCAACTCTTTTTCAATGATGTCATGGATAAATCATCAGCAATACATTGCTAAACCCAGAATTCTCCAAATCTCGAAAACATTCTGAGGATGTGACTAGGACTTGACTACCTCAATTTCTATTTGGGTTTATAGATATATCAGTCTCAACCACCTCATGTACTATTAATTTTACTTATATAATCCTAAATTCAAACTTTTATATCTTATTGTAAATCTTGTGTGCTCAATGAATACTTGGGACAATCTCTAGGTGTATAGCATTTTTTTATAGTGTCAGTTAGTATATGAGAATTTCGTTTGATAACACCATGATGAAAGATTCTGGGTATGATTGGACGGTTTTTTTATGAGGGTAGTGGACAATATAAGAATATTCATCCACCTAACTGGAATTACCATGTAATCATATCATCCATACATTCTATAAAATTACATATTCATAATATCCTCCTCTCTAACTCGCAAATGGTGACATCCCGATCGAAGATCATTATTGTAGAACCACTGGGCTTCATGTAGCTAACCAAAAAGATCCTCAATAATAGTCAATAGATATATTTTCTTCACCATCACTTGGTTTATATTCCAGTAATTATTGAATTTTTGAATACTAAAATATACTTTATTGGTGAAAAAAATAGTTGAACTGCATGGAGAAGTACTCTGAATTATGAATCAATTACTCTCAAAATCATCTAACTAAACCTTGAACTCCTTAATTACAATTGGAACTGTAAGATACAGGGTATCGAAATTATTTCACACCTAAAATGGGCTCAATATCATCAAATTGTGTAAATACTTCAGAGTTTCTACAAGGTTGGAGATTCCCAAAAATATGAAAACCCATTCTTCTGCATCCTGAGATCCTTTAATGCTCTAGAAGGGTGAAGAATGCTGGACTTGAAAATAAATGTATATTTTATCATAGTTATAAACTCTTATTCCTAGGAAAAAAACTAAACAAAATAATTATTGTTGAAATAGACCTACTTCTTATACCATAGATCATGTATTGGAGAAATATCAATTGCATTCTCCTCCATGTTCAGTGGTAATTTTTAAACCTGATCCATTGAATAAGTATTTGTTCCTATACCCCAAGTAGTTTTAAAAAATCTATTAAGGTGAAATATTTGGTAATGTGAAGGAAACACTTTAGAAAAGGAACTAAGTTATTAGGATAAACACTAATCATTCTATGTGTTCAAAAAAGGTTTCTCTTAACCGGTCTTTGAGATGAGAAAAAATTCCTTTGAATCTACCCTTAACCCAAGATATACCCATACTATCACTAACCCCTTTCTCCATCCCTACATATTCTATCATAGTCATCTTATATATACTAACAAAACATCATTCTCTATTTATCAAATTAATTCTAATAAATATATATCACCCAACTTGGAAATATAGATATATGACAGAAAGACAAACTATTATGAACATATTTCACATATCAAGTCTTATAATTAATGAACTACTATAAAACAAAAATACAAGTATATATATGTTACATGAACCTATTTTCAACATCATGATGGATGAAAGCACTCGAAATATCATAAATTACATTTCAACATCATGTGTATCGCCCAAGGTGAGATTAACCAATGGTAAAAGAAAAACATAATTTCACAATTATGGAAACTTGGAGGTCCACTTCATAGTAATCATTTGAAAATGATATAGTTCCCTTGCCCCACTACCCAATTTCCTATCTCCTATCTTACATGTTCCATCCCAATGAAATAAATGAACAAGTTAGTTAGTCTAGAGCTCTGATACCATTTTGTAACATTCCGAACCAAACCACTGGTTTGAGTAGGAATTCTATGTGACCTCATGGACCCCTACCCATATGCAGGAGGTGAGGGGATAACTCCTATTGTGGGGAGACTATAACCTCCCTATAATGTTACCAATTAAGAAAATAGTTAACAATAATAAAACAATGAATAAATAATTAGAGTAAAATGTGAAAACTGAATAATAAAATACATATAAAAGTAGATCTTAAAGTGGTAAGCATATACAATGTGTATTAATAAGGTAAATTAATAAATAAGTAAGTATTTTGTCCTTTGAAGTCCATAATAGTTTGATACCATCTCCAGTATCCTCTACTCAACTATCCCCCAAAGGGAACTTTCCCTTCATCAGACCTATCATGAAACATACACCAATATCAAAATTTCCATGTAGGGTGTGTATAAAAGACTCCTTTGGACACCTACAATTAATACATAACATGATTTTCTCTATTATAAAAGGGTATTCCATAATAATAATTATTGCATAAAGAACATAGTAACACACATTCCAAACCCGAGAAGGTTGTGTGATAACCAATCAACCAAAAACCCCCAATTGTACCTTCTTTGGATCCCACACAAAAAGCATCAGAAAAATAATGAAAATGACTCATCTTAAAATATAGACACAAGCTACTCAATAGTTGTACAGGCCCTAGTCCTCTAGGTTAGTACACACTAGGCCTCATACCCCAACACTATATTTATGTCAGATCAAAAATACCGTCATGCCCAACTATTTCAACATAGGTGTAATGACTCATGATTTTCATGCCCCACATACATAACATACATTTCTAACCACTCATGATCATCATGTCCCTAGGTTAGGACACACTAGGTCATCATGCCCAATCGTCCTTCTTGGTCTCATCATCATGTCACATGCTGTGTCTGAAAAGGCTCCCCATCTAGGTTTACCGAGCAATGATGGGTCCACATGTCACTTTAGTAACATGTATAACACAATAGCATAACATATACCAAAATATTATAAGGAAACAATGGAGTCATACCTAAAATATCATGAGTGTGAAAAAATAAATACATACACACATGTGAGAAACAGAACATGACATAAATCATATCAACATGCATAATCATAAAATGTTAATCAAGAATGTCTAATGGGTACAAATATAACAACTAGTATCATGGGACCCACACACACACACATGAGATCACAAGTAATGCATGAATATCAATAAAGCCACACATAAATCAAAACATGTCAATATGTGTATAATGAGAGATCATGAAGGTACGAAACAACCTACCTGAAATTAGTCTACTTCAATAGAAAATTATGAAGAATGTATCATCATCCAGACCACATTCACACACCAACCAGGAAATATGATCACCTGCCAAGCATTCCTAAAACCAAAACCATGCATTTTTTAAAAAAATAAATAAAGTATCACATGTGATAATACTTTATCTCTCATGCATAATTTCTAAATTATCATTTTTGAGCAACACATGTGATTTAAAAAAAATATTCAATTGAATAATTATCTTTGGATAAATTATTATAAATTATACTTTTATAATTATATTTTAATAATTTCTCTTAAATTAATATTTTATAATTATATATTTATAATTTATTACAAATTATATTTTATAATTATCTTTTGAAAATTTAATATAAATTATCCTTTATAATTATCTTTTTATATTTTTTATAAATTTTTATTTATAATTATCTAAATTATCCTTTCATTGAATCACTATTTATCATTTAATAAATCTAATAATTATCATTTGATAACAATGAAAATATCATTTGATAATTTTAATAAATATATTTTGATAATCCCACAATTATCATTTGATAATTTTAATAACTATCCTTTTATAACATTATCATTATCCTTTGATAATTTTAATAACTATCCTTCAATAATCTCACAATTATCATATGATAATTTTAACAATTATCTTTTGATAATCTAGAAATGATTGTTTAATAATTTTAACTACTATCCATTGATAATCTTAGAATTTATAATTTTATAATTTTAATAATTATCATTTGGAAGCATTTCAATTATCATTTATTGATATTAATAATTATCCTTTTATAATCTCGAAATTGTTGTTTGATAATTTGAAAAACTATATTTTTATAACATTATACATATTATCCATGTATAAACCGTTGATAATTATTTTTGAGAAAACATGTAATTGTTCATTGATAATTCAACGAAACTATAGTATGAAATATTTTAAAATTATCACAAGATAAATGCATGTGATTATCCTTTGATAATTTATTTTATTTGATCCATTTAAAATGTAAAAATACAATTGAAAATACCTTGTTTCCTTCAAAATCAAAAGTAATATTTAGCTTTTGCATGTCTACAGGAACTCAATGGTATCAATGATGCTTCAATCTGATCAGTATAGGAAAATTCATTAAAGGGAAATTCTTGAAGAATTTAAAAAATAAAAATAAAATAATATAATATATATAATACCTTCTTTTATCGAGCATGAAGAACCCTGGAAGAATCGGGAAGAGCTACCATGCACTGCTTGGAACCTGAAGAAGAGGGAAATAGGGAGGGACCTTCACCGAGCACACACAATGGACATCCCTGGCCTGTCAGACTCAACTAGATCCACTATAAACCAAAACTAATTGGATCAGATATAAAATAAAACACAAATTCATGTGTTATTCCATCCCAAAATTAAAACTCTAATTCAAACCATTAATCATCAAAAAAATCAATGTGGATTCATTGAGTTGCACTTATTATGGTGTTACAAATTTAATTACGGTCTAAACAATAATGAATCAAAGGTTTTAAAAAATTTCAGGCATTACCCATAGAGGTCAGTGCACTTAGGGAAGGCTAAGAATAGTACAAAATTCCATTATAATATTTAAGTTAATAATTCAATTATTAAATAAGTTATTTAAGTGAGAAGAATGGTGAAACGCTTGATGCACATAATGGATATACCCTTCCAAGGGAAACCACCATGGATCATACCTAACGATGGACTGAGATTTCTCATATGATATACCTTTTAGAATATATTCCATTATTTATTATTTCAAATCAGAATAATAATTAATTTCAATATTAAAAGGTTATTATCATGTTTTACGTTGTCAAAATCCTTAATTCCAAAAGGTTATACTCCACCTAGGGTAAACACTATGTTCTGGACCCAAAAATGTTCTCATATTTCTCATATGACACACCATTTGAGAGATATTCAAATATTTGTAAAAAATAATAAAATAAAAATATTTAATAACTTATCCTCACATGCGATCTACCCAAACGCTCAATGCTCACAAATGTTGTATCCCACCTAGGGAAAACACTATGTCTCATACCAAAAAATAGTCTCAAATTTGTCACACATTGCACTATTGGTGAGTTATTCAATTATTTTGTATAAATCACTCACACATAATATAAAAAATTTAATATTTTTATTTCATCTATGATGTGGCTCTACGAGCCTTAAAATCTTACATTAAATTATTACTTCACTTAAAGATTATTCCATATAATATTAATGGACGAAATCTATGATTTTCCTTTACCAAAAGTCATTAAAAAATTTATTAAGTGATCTTTTTATAGGAAAATTACTTTTTATCCTAAATATACTTATAAATTATTTACAAATATGGTTTCTATTATCTTTAAAAATTCAAGATATTATAGTTGGTAAAATAAAAAATGGAAAAGATTACAGGTTTTTTAATGTATAGAGTAAGTGGTTTCCATGAAAATACATATTTGTCAAGAAAATGTAATTGGACATGGCTCTAGAATAGAGATTCATTGGGATAAAAACACCAAACGGAAACATTGAGCATGACTTGATTGTCACCTGGTGCACAATAATGAGCCTTACTAGACACCTGGTTTGACACTACTAGGGGATATGCTTTGTTAAATTCATAAGATCCTTAAAACCCATTATTAAGGGAACCAGAAAATGACCATAATATTTTATATTAGTAAATAGAAAATTGATATCTTGTATTGTAACATATAAATTCATAAGTTAAAGAATATATCTCATTAATGGGTTATCCCATAAATGTTTATATTTTCCCATTTATGTGATTAATAATTTGAAAACTCTCATAACTTAGTTTATATTGGATTATGTAAATTATTAGATTCAGAATTAAATAGTGAAAGGTCGGATTATCATTTATTTTTACATTCATTATTTTATACCACATAAGGTTAGTAGAACTATTCACACACCATTACAAAGCATCAAAGTAGATAAATCATCCAAAATAAAAAATGGGTAAATTATTGTATCTCATGCATATAGCTCCTCTCCTATCAAACTTTTTGGTTTTAAATTCCCATAAGACCTTGTGATACTCCCATTATTAGAAATTGATGCAATTATGGGTATGGGCTGACTTTCATTATATTGGGCCAACATAGATTTTTGAGTGAAGGAAATCACACACCATATACCAAATCACCCTATGTTTCTATTCAAGTGAAATGAGGAGGATGAATCTCTTTTGGTATCATCATCTAATGTATGGATATTATTACCATATGTGTAAACACATCTAGCACAAAGGATTAAGTATACGTAAAATATGATCCATGAAGACATTCCCATTGTGAGAAAATATGCCACCTTATTTCTTGAATAATTGGATGGGCTTCCTCATAGCCAAGATGTTGATTTCTCAATAGATATTATACTAAGATCATATTTAATATCTAAACTCCATAAAGAATGGAAATTGATAAACTTCACGAGAGAAATAAACAATTATAGAAGAATGTGACAAATGGTTTTATACACCCATGTGCTTCATTTTGGGGTTTACTGGTCCTCTTCATTAGGAAGAATAATTGGTTAATGTTCCTTTTAATTAATTATCTTATTCTCAAAAAGATCGTGATGAAAAACATGATTCCTCTACCAAAAATTGATTACTTGTTTGATCAGTTATGTTTGTCCTAGTATTTCAATAAGATGGATCTTTGTTCAATATACTATCATTTAAAGGTGGAGATAGAGGATATATCCAAGACAACTTTTTTAAAAAGGTAAATGCACTATGTTTCATAGTGATTACATTTGGACTCAATAGTGCTCCCTCATTATTCATGTACTTGATTAATAGGGAATTTATAGATTACATTAAAAATTTTGTGTATATATTTATAGATTATATTTTTATCTACTACAAAAGTAACAAGGAATATTAGAATAATTTTAATATTTTACTGAAGACCTTACAGAAAGAAATGCTTTATTAAAAGTAAAATAAATGTATGTCTTGGTTGGATAAAGTAACCTTATTGGGGAATTTTATCACTACTAATGAGATATCTATAGATAATTTAATAACTAAGGTCATTTAAGGATGGACTAGACTAACCACTATGATGGATATCCATAGTTTCCATGTATTAGTTGGGTACTATAATTGATTTGTGAGAATATTCTCTAGATTTCCACGCCCACTAACCAGGTTAAATTAGAAGAGGGTAAAGGTTTAATGGAAAAATTAATGTGAGGAATTATTTAAAGAACCAAAGAAGAGGATTATCAATATAAAAGTGATAAAATCACCCACTATTGCGGATAGATTTTTTATATAAAATGATGTATCCAAAAATGGATCTAGTTGTGTACTCATGTATGATGAAAACGTGATATCCTATGCCTCCCAAAAAATAAAGATACATGAGAAACCCTATCTATGATGAGGATTACAAGGGATCTAATCTTCTTGGATATAAAAATGATGGATATGAAAATAATAAAAGGTGATTCCCTATAACTCGCTAAAATAACTACTCGACCATCAATTCTTGAGTGGATCAAGGAGGATTAAAAAGTTAATGATGTGCAATAGAAGAAGGTAGTTAATATTTTAGAGTTCAAATATTCTAAAATATTGAGTTAAAAGGTTTGGAAACTAGATTACTTCCCCATTGAAATCGAAACTAAATGGGGTACTTCTAGATGATGCACATAGCACATCCTTCACTATTCACGTAGGATTCACCAATATGTATAGAGATATGGAGAAATTTTTTTAATGGATAATGTGACGAGAGTGATTGATGAAGTTATATCTCAATGTTTAGTGTTACACCTAGTCAAGGATGAATTATAGAAGTCTAATGGAAGGTGTAACCATTGTACTTAATAGTATGAAAACGGGAAAACAACCATAGATTTCATCATGGGACTCCCCAAGACATCTAAAGGCAATAATTTAATCTAGGTGATAGTTGAACAATATAAAAAGTTATATCCCTCTATTACTATTAGTTAACATTTCTATCATGACCAACTCATAATGATATATATAAGGTAAGTGGTAATACAACATGGAGTTCCACTCTCTATTCTATTTGATTGAGATCCAATGCATATGTTGAGATTTTGGAGAATCCTTCAACAAGAATTGAATATAGAATTAATCATTATCATAGTTAATAACTATATGATGGATGGTCAGTCTCAAAATATGATTAAAACTCTTGAAGATTTACTGAGATCATGTTCAATGGATTTACACGGATTTTGGGATCAACACCTTCCCCCAGTGAAGTTCTCATATTACAATAATTTCAATTATAGTATTAAATTGACACAATATGTAGATTTTTATGGGGAGATATGTTGCAATTTATCATTATGGGAGGATATTAGAGAGGATAATATTATGGGACCCGATCTAATCTAAGAAATGAAATATAATTTTCACCCTATTCATCCTCATATAAAATCCACATTAATTTGGTAGAAAATATATACAGATAATAACTGATGAGGCCTATAGTTTATGATGGGTGATAAAGTGTACCTTCGTTTATCACTATGGAATAAATTCATGAGGTTTGGGAAGAAGGGAATTCTTAGTCTAAGATACTTCATCCCCATTGATATCCATGATTACGTTGAAGTGGTGGCCTATCGACTAGCACTCCAACCTATCATATATGAATTACATGATGTGTTCCATGTATATCTCTTAGAGAAGAACATACCAAAACCCTCATATTTTTATAATAAAATGGTGGAGTGATTGGAAAATGATATTTCATTTGTTGAACATTCAATGATGATATTAGATCGTAGATACAAGGTTTTAAAGAAAAAGACAAATCTCCTGGTCAAAGTGTTGTGGTGGTACCACAGGTTTTAAGAAGTGACATAAGAACCAAAATAGGTCATGAAAGAGAACCACCCTAATATTTTTTAGTTTGTGAAATGAAAATTTGTAGTGTGAAATATCTGAATGGGGGAGGAATATAATGACTGAAATTTTAATCAATGAAATTCTGTTTTATAATGTTTAACTACCTATAAAAGTAATGAAGTTATAAAAAATTCACCACTTTAGATATTTTGGATGACTATTTGGTGTGTAAAATTTAAATGGATGTTAAGAATTATAATCATTTAAAATATAGTTGTCATATTGTGATCTTATGGTTAGTTTATATTAAGGGTTATGATAAAGTAAAACTGATACAGATGAAATAATTGACAACCTCATCCAGAAGGATCCTACAATATAAAGTTGTTTTATCATATATTATAAGAGAAATAACATCATTGGTGTTTTCTCTTGATCAAGGCCAAGTTGAGATTCAACAACTATATCATGATAGAAAAAATTTATGGGTGAAGTTCAAGCTACTTGATATCACGACACAATCCATCTATGAAAACCAACCAAAGAAAATTTCACCACCAGACACTTTACCCTTAGAGTGTTCTCTAGTGTTATAAAGGGCCGTGCATCTGGACCCTAATAGTATGAATTTTTATATGTCTATTTTTATAGTAAAATAATGATATTATTGTTCCTTCTATTATTACATTAAAATGATTACATAATATGTTTTGTAAAATTGGATTACAATGAAATAAAATATGTATTTTATTTATGGGAAATATACAGTTTTAATCAAGAAATTATCTTTAATAAATTCTATATTTTTTGAAATAAACTATATTTTAGTAAAATATTATTATAAAATAGAATTTATTAAATATAAATGATAAAACCGAGCCAAAACTAATTTTTATAAGGGTCAGAAAAATTTTATTGTAAAAAAACTTGTATTTTTCACTAAAGATGGATTTTTATTTAAAAGTATAATTTCTAAAATTTATTGAATTATTTTGATGAAATAAATATTGTTTTTGGAATCATCATGACTAAAATTATCCATGTTTGAATTTTTTATAATTTTATGAGACTATTGAATTTTTGGGTCAAAATTAAATACAATATAAATATAATGTATATATTATGACATAATAATGACCCAAATATAATGTAATATATACCATAAAATTTATCCAAAACCATATACATATTACCCATTTTAAAAAATATATTTTTCAATTATTTGATTTGTTTTATAAACCCTTAATATATCCTCGAAAATCTATATTATATTTTAATCTTTAAAATGTTTTTAGTAAACATGACTCACTTATATATCAAAATGGGTATTATTTTAATGAGAACAGTTATTAAACATGTATAATAATGAGAACCAATCCAATTTTATAGAAACCATGTTAAATAATATTGATGGGTATTTGGTTTTTATTACTTTATCATATAGAATTCAACACTTTTGTTTTGATATTAATAACGAAGTATCCTCTATTTTTCTATAAAAACCAAACCAAAAACCAATTAATATTAATTTAAAACTCATTGAGAAATAAATTACTCGAAAATTACCTCTCTAGATCCCTACCAAGGTTCCCCAATATCTTAATAATATCAGTCTATGATTTTTGAAACACTCTTTCAAGGTAAGGGATCCCCTCATTCTCATTTTTTTTAAGAACCCCCTTTTTGTTAGGCCATTTATTATTTTTTAATGTTGTGATATGTTCTAACAATGCATATTAATTACCTTATTTTCACAAGTGATGAGGGACCCATTTAAATCTCAAAAATCCTTCCCATGAACCTTTATTTTCCTCCATTATGTTTTTGAAATTATCCTATATTTTCTATGCCAAAACATTTGTATAGTGAACCCTTGTACCCAATTACACTCAAGGGTTTTCAAATAGATTCCACTATATTTAATTTATTTTTTACATTTATGCATTTAAACCACAATACTAAATTATGTGAATAAATGTGATGAAATATTTATTTATATTGAATTATATACATGGCACACATGAGCATATAGATATTATGATAGCTATGCCAAGACATAACTCTAATGAATTGGATAATATTTTAGTCTTATCACACATCATTTATAATACTATGAAGTAAAAAAATATATTATTGGAATATATCCACCTTGGGATATTTTATTGGATTTAAGACATGATTTATGTTTGTGACATGATTTATGTTGTCATTGCATTCCCATGTTGCGTTTATTCTATCATGTTATATCATGCTTCATTATTGAAGATTATGATTCCCACCCCACTTATATTACCTTGATATGAGTCTTATATCACATTTATTTATTTACCATATTATATTATTATTTTTATTCATTAAATGTTATTTAAATATCCCACTTTTCTTATGTACATCCCCAGGTTATCCTGAGCAGTTTTAGAAAAATGATGAAATTTTAAGAGAGCGTTATATAAATTTTCAATAATTTTATTGTATCCATGATTCATTTTGATGTTCTATATACCTAATTTACCAATTAAGCTAGAATATATTATCTTCTTAGATTGTGTTATGCATACACTTTTGTAATAATTCATTAATTAAAGTGAAATAAAATATTTATATTCATAGAAAAAAAATATATTTTTATATGGTTCACTAATAAAAATAAGAAATTATTTCCTTGGTATGATTTGGTAAAACCCATGGTCCCAAATTCAATTAGAATCATTATATGTATAAAAAATGAGTATGTATTATCCCTATCATGTGATACACTATGTGTCTCATGACATGTTCAATGTTACCCAAAATAAATAAACATATATAATATAAATTTTAATAATAATATATTCATCAATCGATATAGGCTTCCATAAAGTTATAATTGTTTTTCATCCTCTTATACCCCTTTATATTCCTCTTACTTTTTGCACTTTCACAACACTAATAACTCTTCACTTCTTCCATTTTTAATATACTCTACTATATCTTCTTATAATTCATTACATCCTCTAGACAAAAACCAAATACATCATCCTCTATCTGTGAATTTTTAATTTCAAATTCAAATTCAAAGAAAAGAATTATTGTAACTATTTTCACCTCTTATTCAGCCTTCATATTAATGAATTAATTCATTATACCATTGTGTAAAATAATTATACATATATATATTTGAGTTAAATTATTCCATGAATAACCAAATAATCCATATCATAAAAAATATTGAATCACTGACTCTAATATAAATCAAGACATGATTATATTAGTTACAGTGCAATCTACCAATTTCCCATCAGTTCAATCCCAAAATTATTCCCCGTTTTCAAGGAGATCAAAATAATCGTCGTCAAATGATTTTACTTCTAACTCCCTTGTGTTGTGATTATATTATTAATAGTTAAATCCATATAGATACCTCTAAAAAATATAGATCTTAACTTTACTTATAACCCATCATAATATAATATCATCTCATAAGAGAAAATTTATCCTATACTGTGGTGTAGTGTTCTCTATGTGTCATAACTATATCTCAATTAAAAAATACAACTAACATATCTTAATTATATATTTTATGAATTTAATAATTATCATAATCTTCAAACATAAATAATTTCCACTTATTAAAATAATCAAAATAGGAAAACTCATGGATATACATGATGGAGTGACCCATATGGAATGGTTTAATAGTTTACAACATGATAAAATTTATTATTATATCATGAAAATATAAATATTATTATATAATTATTTATTAATCATTTTTTATAAATTATTATTTCATATATTCAATCCTTGAGATGTTATTTACTATTACTTAATAAAACTGTTTCTTCTACAATATTCAATTCAAAAGGAATCATTCTTACATAGCTCACATTGTGGTGTGATCATAACACTCATGGTGTGACTAGATTGAGTCTCTCCTGATTTGACTCTTACATAGTGCTTTTCATAAGAGGGTTAACACTAATTAGATTTCATTCTCATCGGAATTAATTAGATGAATACATCATTATGGTGTGATTTCACATTTTATAGTGTGACATTATTTATAAATCTAGAACATATTATAAAATTTACCACCTCATCTACCAAGTTATTATATCCATTTCTAGACATCCAAATAGTCTTTTCCTCCGATGTAACACCGCTTTATATGAGTTTTAATGTTATTTGTTTTTTTACTGTAGATGCTAACATAAAAAAATATCCACTTAATCTCTTCTATATATCTTCCCCCTAAATAAAAACCATAATGATAGTGTTTTCTTATTAAATACATAATATTAAAAAATCTCCCTAGATTTCAATAAACTACCAATGTCACAATATGTTCCTTAATCATCTATTGACTATAACATAAGACAAATACCATGTTGAGAATAATGTGACCCCTATAATTAATGTATCATTGGTGGATCATTCTACTAATTAAATTACACAAAGAAAGTATGATGTTAAAAAAATAAAATGGGGTAGTGAAGGGGCCTTAATATTAAGGTATTTTCCGAAAATTCATATCTAAATGGGGGGAGTATGTTTTGGATCTAGTTAATGTTCAAATATTGATATTAATTATTAAGTATAATGATATGTAGTAAAATGGTTTATTCTTAGTTCAAAAATATGAATCTATAATTGATGTTGAAATTCAAACAACAAATATTCAGAAATGAAATGTCCATGAAAAAATTAGTTCTTTGGATTAGGATAGTCCATGAAAGGGGTATAGTTGTCCCTATGGAAATAAATGGATTTTTTTCAAGAATGTAAAATTTATCTCTATTATCGATTCATTAAATTCATATTGAAATAAAACAACTTTTCTTAATGATATTGAAAAGGATATAAAGGTACATAAATCTTCCTAAGAAGCTATGAATTTATAACTATATAAGAATATATTACCCTATATTCCAATTAGGTGATATGTATTGTGGCTGTTAAAAAAGTGAATTTTGTTGTGGAAAAACGAAATACGGATATCTCAAAAGAAGAAGTAGGGAACCCATGACATAATGCTAAGAAATAATGGGAAGGTTGGTATGTTCATGGTAGTAGAACTCTTTAGAATGATGGAAATGTTGTCAATGTCAAAAAAATAAAATTATCAATGGGAGTGGTCCTTGTATGTCAATTGTGAGATATAACTAATGTTTTATTGATTTATTCTTTCATTTATAATACATTATTTTTTTTGAATTAGGTTATAATGAGTATCTTGTTCCATATATTTTATTCCATTTTTATCAATTTACTTATTTAATAAAAGTATCATGTGTTTGGAATTCAAAACTCATGTTTCAACCCAATAAAATAGTGAAAATGGGAGAGGGTGGGTGTGTGGTCATGTGATATGGATGTTGATGCAATATAGGTTATTCTATTTCAGGATTTACTCTATATCGAGTCATCACTGATCATCCGATTGGGAGAACAAATTGATAGTAACTGGGTAGGATACTATATATTTCATGGGATTTCTTCACTTATGATTTTAATTGTAGGATTATTGAATATAGGCATGGTCTGAAGTAATTGGAATATCCACTCCATTCAAATTCATGCATGAGAATGAAAAATTCCAAAATGGCCCATATGATTATGGTAAATGAGGGCCTTTTCTACGAACATTATTAATAGCATTCTATAAGCATGATAATTATAGAACCCCTGGTTTGAGATATGTGACCATTTTATGCCTTTTTATGTATGTAAAGTGGTTGGGTAATGGTTCGGAGAGTTTGGGAAGGTTTCAGATTGGTTTAGGAGGTTTTCTAAGGGAGCTCGGTTAGAGCACCATTACGGGAAACCATGTAGGATTTCCGGGTAATTGTGAATAATGAGATAGTGGGATTAACATGGGTTTTTCATGGTTTGTCTAACTATGTGAGGAGGCTGTGAATTGTTCCATAAGAGATTGTAGGAGGATAATATTTATATTATGGGTTTCCCAACTGTGCGACCTAACTATGCACGTCAATAAAATGTGGTTTTAAAAAATGGGAACACTTGGGATTTTCCCTAAACTCATCCTATCTTCTCCCATATGTACCTTACTTGGGTTTTTTGGTTCTCAAGGGTTAGAGGGGACCTCCTACTCATTTTGGAAGCGATTCAATGGGTATTCCTAGTGTAGTGAAGTAGATTCTTCTCTGGAAAATCTTCTCACTCAGATCATTGTTTGTTTTCCTTAAATATATTTTTCACTCACTCTCAGTTTTCTATATCTACACCCGTTACATGTAGATATAGGGGTTTTTTTGCCTAAAGTGATAATATTGAGGCGTATTGATGTTCGGAAAAGGGATATAATGTGGTTTTGGTGGATATTTCACTCAAATTTATGGTGCAATTAGGAGTCGGTCGGTTTCATCGAAACCTTAAGGTAGGTGTCTTCTCTATCGACTCCATTTTTCTAGAACTATAATATTTGTTTTTAATTAATTGTTTTTTATTGAAAGTGATAGTTATTTTGATATGTGAATCTTGATGGAAATTTCCATTCTGATGTTTTGGGGATTTTTGGTAAAATGGGTGATTTCAATGAAATGTTCATTGATGTCATTACCTCTTTAAGTTTTGATTTTAAAATATATTTCTTTATTTAGTTTATGAAAATGGGTTGTGAAAATGGGTTTCAATAAATAAGGTGTTTTATTTAAAAATGAATTGGCATGGTTAATTTATTATGTTATTTTTTGGGTGTGAAATAGTTGTTGCATATTGTTGTGGAATTAGTAAGTGTATGTGATTGTTTTTTGGATTGAACATTTTATTTTTATGTTGGAATAATGAGAATTGGATGGGTATTACCACTATAAAAAAGGTATGGATAGTGTATGGATGATCTACCATCAATGATAAGTGTGTTGGAAGAACCACTATATTTTGAAAGTAGTAAACGGGCTTGGATATGAAGGTCCACTGTGATTTTTCCACCAGGTTGAGTGTGTGAAACTATATGTCTATGATTTATTTTGTGTGTGGTTCTGAAAGATATATTTTTGTGATAATATTTTATGGTAATATGGTTTACAGTTTTTTGGTTTGATTTCCCTAGTATTGTGGGATTTTGGGGGTAAAATGGATTGGTAAGGGTGTGTTTGGATTAATGAAAATTGCTTCACTCTATGATGTTTCATATAAACTACTTTATATAAATGTGCTAACAATTATATCATAGTGGTGTGTATAGGGAAGTCATTTGGGGAAAACCTACTGGGTATTTGTAATCACCCCCTTCATTGTCACTTAGGTTTTTATAAAGATTTCATTTTCTAGGAAATAGGTAAGGATAATATAACTCATTTTTCTAGTGTTTTTTTATGATTCTTGGATTGTTTTATGGTGCTTAGAGAAAGGATATTTCCTTGGACCTATGATGTTTTTTCATACCTTCTTGGGTTTTGTTATTTAGACATTATTTGGTACTCTGATTATGGAACATTGTTGTTGATTTGAATTGGTCTAGAGATTTGTTATGGAATTGTATTGGTTTCATGGTTGTTCCTTGGTAATGTGTTTCATTGGTTTACATTTTTGACCTGGATCATGTAGTTGTGGTTAATTATAGTGTGTTGGGTTGGTTGTTTTTATGTTAAATGGAAAATTAACCCCACCATTCTTGAATCGCTTGACATTAATTACCAATTTTTTGAGCCTTAGGGATGTCACCTAAATCCATGTAGAATCACACCGACATCTCAAGATAATTAATATGGGTCATTATGTTACAAGTGTTGTCATTTAGTTTGGTCCTTGACATCAAAGATCATTTGGTTCCATGGAATTTTTTTTCATTCTTGGCATTGGTATTCGTTCTTGGTTTATTCCTCATGTTGGGATGGTATCAAGGCGTAGGATTGTTATAAAAATTACGTAGCTAACAATTTTTTTATAATCTTCAAGTTACTATGGAGTTGGATACATAAATGTTTTAGAGACACTTATAGGCATTATTAATATTATTATTGTGGGCGTATCCAATGATATTAGCATCACATGTTTGGAATAAATTGATTTATAGATGGATGAATATTTCATTAGTATAATTATTTATGTTTTTCTATGGATATATGGAATTTTATAAAATCTGAAAATTATTTTCAATTGTGGGAATTTGAAATGTGGATAGTTGTGGAATTTTTAATATCATCCAATTTTAAAAACATGGTGGGTTTTTCAAAAATTCTGCAACATGGGAAATAAGAACTTGTGGAAAGACTAGTTGTGAAAGATTCAATGTAATTGAATTTAAAATTTTAAGCCTTATATTACTATTGGAGTAAGAATTTTTGTTGTTTATTGTTGATATAAATTGAATCAGGTATGCATCTTAAAGAACAATAGGATAAGGTTACTAAAAATATTGTTGCACCTAAGCCCCAGGTGAACCAATAGATAGTGCCGAGTATTGTGCAAGCTTTCCATGTTGTGGATAGTGAGTATAAAGTGGATGATCCAAATCATGTGGATCGTGCGGTTTAGTTTCAAAAATAGAATCCAACCATCCTTAGTGGTGATTCGGAGACCCGAAATGAAGAAGCATAGTTGAACAAAAATAATAGGATATTTGAATTCATGGGAACTCTGGTTGAACTAAAAGTGAAGCCAACTACATATCTATTAGAAGACTTGTCCCATCAGTGGTGGGAGTTAGTGGTCCAAGATGGAATAGGCCAAGGAAAGACATGGGAGGGTTTTGAAGAATTGATTAATAAAAAATTCTACCCCCATACGTTCATAATTCACCACACAATGGATTTATTTTGATTAAATCAAGGGAACATCTAGGTAACAGAAAATGGGGCCAATTATATGAACTTAGTGTGGTTTTCACCTGAGGGGGCGTGTAGTACATGGTTGAAGGCATATATTTTCAAATATGGGTTGAGGTAATAAATTAATTCTAAAATAGTGTTGATATGTATGAATGATTACATAGAGATGGTGAATATAGAAACAATGGATTGACTAGATATTTTGGGAGATATAGGTAGGGGAATCATGTTGGTACCCATAAGAAATGGTGGGAACTCTAACGCAGAGTTCAAGCGAAAGAGGGACACTTATTTCTAGGGTGGCTGTATGGAATATAATCTGATGTAAGGATTGGTAAATCTTCCTAAGAAGCCTTAGTGTAAGCCATGATGTTTTCATTGTGGTTCTACAATCGACAACAAATAGGATTTTATTGCACAACCTTGAGCCTGTAATAACTACACAGTGATGGGGAATATTCAGAGGTATTTTCATAAATCTGTGAGGTTAGGTGTTAACGAAACTCCTTAGGGGTAGTAGGCATCCTATACCTCAATAGGGTAGGGGAGATAACCTACCCCTAATTAATTATGTAATGTTATTTAGGGCGATTCAAGGAATACCATGACCCCTTAATAGGGAAATAAATAGAAAAGTGTGGCAAGCAAGAAGTGTTTGGAGCTGAGTAGGTTGTGGTGGGTGATCAGACATGACCATCCAACATGCAATGTACGAATCTTTTAAACTCTATTTTGATGAAAGAGTTGTTTGATATAGTGTTTCACATTCATTTATTTATTCTCATATTTTTAGTTTGATTTGTTTAACAATGGAAATGATGCCTTCAATTTTAAAACATCAATCTCCTCTAGTTCCAAGAGAGTTTCAAGCATTTCTATGTAGAGCATGGTGTATAGTTATGGATGAGGATGAGTTGATGTGGGACTTCTCAATTCTTGAGATGGATGCTTATGATATATTCATGGGGATGGATTGGTTGGAAATGTTCAAGGACCACCATGATTGTTATGCATGCATAGTTATTCTCACGATGGATGATGGTGTCAAGTATCTCTTTAGAATACGGATGAATGAAAATCTGGGTAAAATAGGATTATGGGAACTTTATATTCGGTATGATATCATTTCAGTTAGTGGCATTTTCATTGGAATCAATGGAAGGAGTTGAGAAGAATGTTTTTCTAGTGCTTGTTGATCCATTTTGGGATATATTTCTTAAAGAATTATCAGGGTTTCCACCCATGAGAGATGTGATGTTTATTATTGATCACTTTCTAGGGACCCATTGTATCTCACTTCCTTCTTTCCAGATGGAAGCAACAGAATTAATAGAATTGAATGTGTAGTTAGAAGAGATAAAATATGGGGTTCTTCCAACATAGTATGTATTCATGGTATGTGCATGTTTTAATTGTTTTAAAAGGTCGATTGAACTCTAAGGCTATGTATCTATTATCGTAGGCGTAATCAAGTTATGATAAAGAACTGATATCAACTTCCACACATTGATGATTAGTTTGCTTAGTTGAGGGGGGATTATTGGTTCCCTAAGATTGTATTATGGTCAATAGATCATCAATTGAGAGGGCATAAATACTATATTTCGAAAACAACATTTTGGAGTAGATATGGCCATTATTACTATGTGGTTACACCCTTTGTCCTAAAGAATGCACGAGCCATTTTTATGGAATTTATTAATCAAATATTTCAAAAATATTTTCACTCTATTTTAGTGGTATTTACTGATTATATATTGGTGCATTCTAGGAAAATGGCAGAGCATGAGAAGCACCTAGAAATAGTGTTGTGGATCGTGAGAGAACATAGTTTATATGAAAAATTGTCAAAGTGAGACTTTTGGAACATTAGGTTCGTTTCCATGGATATGTTATTTCTAAGAAGAGCGTTTCAATTGATCCAGAAAAGATAGAGTCTATTATTTTGTGGAAACTACCAAATAATGTTTTTGAGATACAGAGCATTCTTGGTATAGCTGGATTCTATCACCATTTTTTCATGATTTATAATTATTGGACTCACCAATGAAATCATTGAAAAGGAATAATGTTCCATTTCAATGGAATGAGTAGTGTTAGAAATCATTAGAAGAACATAAGGATCACCTTACACTCACACCAACATTGGTTATTCTAGAACCAAGGAATAGGTACGTTGTGTATTGTGATGCATCAAGATCAGGGTTGGGGTGTGTTCTCATAAAAGGGTATCAAGTTGTTTCATATGGATCAATATAGTTGAGGGTGCATGATAAGGACTACAAAACACATGATTTGGAGTTGTTGGTGGTGGTTCATGATTTTAAAATGTGGTTTCATAACCTCTTTGGTGAAAAATTCAAGGTCATTATTGATTATAAGAGTTTGAAGCATATCTTCTCACAAAGGGTTTTTTATTTAGGAAAATAAGATATATGGAGTATCTCTATATGTTTGATTGGGACTTGATGTACAAACCAGATAATGAAAATACGGTGGTGGATGGATTAATTATGAGTCTGTATGCCTATGGGGTGAAACAATCATAAGATCAATGGAAGGTGATGTTATTTATAGCCGACATGTAGTTGTAATGTGAGGACCGAGGTTATAGAGCGGTTATTTTTAAGGTTTCATTTAATACTAACATGGTTGATTTGATTAATGAGGCAAAAGTATCATATTTTGAGTGTATGGTGATAAGTTCAAAACTCAATGATGGGGAGACCATTGACGGATGGAAACTGAATGAGAATTCAGTTTTGTGTTTTTAGAATCATATGGTTGTACTAGTGGCCTATCAGGAAAAAATTTGTAGGTCATATCATCATTATAGATGGTCCATCCATCCATGAATTTAGAAAAATTTTGAGGCATTGAAAGCACAATTTTTTTGGCCTTTTATGAAAAGGAATATGGTCTAGTTTGTTTCGAGATGCATGTATTGTCAGTAATTTAAGGTAGAGTATAAGTGGATGATGGGTATGTTGCAATATTTACCTATTCTTGTCTAGAATTGGGAATAATTAGTGATGGGTTTTGTTATAGGTCTTCCATAAATGGTTAGAAATCATGACGCCAATTGGATGATAGTGAATCGACTCACAATGTCGGCCCATTTCATCCTTATTCGTGAATCTCATAAGGTGGAGGGTCTATCCAAAACCTATATCCATGAAATGGTAAAGAGGAATTGTGTTCCAATTACAGTTATATCAGAGAGAGATTCAGGGATCACATCTCATTTTTGTAAATCCTTATTGTAAGACCTTGGGACACAGTTGACAATGAGAACGATATATCATACACAGAAATATGGGAAATCCATGAGAATGGTACCAACTTTTGAAGTTATCTTATGATATTTTTTGATGGATTGTTTGTAGGCAGTAGGAAAGAATTTGATGGTTAGGCCGAGACTTGTCTAGGAATTTATAGTGTAAATTAATATGATCTAGAAAATAATGGGGATGATTCAGAGTCTCTATAACTCATATAAGGATCATCATTGATGACTGTTGTCGTTTGAGGTGAGTGATCATGTGTTTTTTAGATTCTCTTCAAGATTGAGTCATTATTGGATTAGAAAGTAGGGTATGCTATCTTTATGGTATATTGGACCATTTTCTATACATGACAGGGTTGGAGTGGTTTTGTATCAGTTGGATTTTCAACCATGAGTTTGTGTAGTGCATAATTTATTCCATGTTTCTCAGTTGAAAAGGTATCATCTAGATCTTGACCTAGTGATTGGATGAGATCAGGTTGAGCTAGAGTATAATTATTATTTGGTGCACATTCTAGTGAAGATTATGGATAGGAATCATAAAGCATTGCATGGAAAAAGAATATGTCTAGTTCAGTTTTTGTGGAAATACGGTTAGATTCACGTGGAGACTTGGGAATGGGAGAAAGAGATGGCTGAGTAATGTCCCAAGATCTTTCGGCTAAGAAAGGGTTTTCTATAGTATGAGGATACAAATTATAATGTTAGGGAGAATTTGTCACCCTTGGTTTGAGGTGTTTAACCCTTGTTTATGCCATTTTAAATATGTAATGTGGTTGGGTAATGTTTGGGCGATTTTGGGATGGTTTCAGATTGGTTTTTGGGCTTTTCTAAGAGAGAACAGTTGGGCCACGATTAAGGGAAATGGTGAAGGATCTCTAGGTAACTGTAAAACATGAGGTAGTTGGATTCATATAGTTTTATCATAGGTTGTATAACCACATGAGGAGGCCATGAAAAGTTCTCCTTGAGGTAGTATCAAGAGCACGGTTAGCGCATGGTTTTCCTAACCCTGCGATCTATCCATGCATGACATTAAAAATATGTTTTTAAAAAATGGGAGCACTCGGTATTTTACCTAAACTCCTCCAATGATCTCCCATATGAACTATACTAGGGATTTGTGGTTCTCAAGGGTTTTAGGGGATCTCCCACTCATTTTGGAAGTGATCCAAAGGGGTTTCAAGGTGCGGTGAAGGTGAATCATCTCTTTTAAGTCTTATACATCAACCCTTATCTTTATTACACACTTTAACATGATTTATTACATAAAAATGAAAAAAATATATAAGGATCAATAGGTCAATTGTCTTGGGAAATTAGGGACATTACATTTCAAATTAATTCATATAATACAACATATTTATTGAAAACTTCCTTTACATGACCGCAACATTCCATCATACATAGCATTGCATGGGATAACCTGAGGACATATATAAGGAAAGGGTGAGCTATAAAGCCTAGTAAGGGAGTAAACAAGGCATAAAAGGAATAATAGAATAAATGTTAGGAAATAGGAATATAAATGGAAAATAAGAGAATCACAAACATAAAGGCATGATATAGCATGATTATCATAACACAGAAATGTGCCAACAACATTTAACATGATATTAGATTAATCCAAGGATCAGTTCACATAGAGCATGGGTAAACCCTCATTGAACTTTAATTATCATGAGTAAAACCTCATTGCAATTGAATTTTCATTAGTAAACCCTCATTTCACTTGACCTATCATGCTACTAATATTTACCCAATGCATTGGAGCACTATCAAGAGTAACCCTTTATAAACATTTCATTTGATGCATAAGTGTGTCACATGGATCATACAACATGGATTCATTAAAATCATAATTTATTTCATGAATAAGAAACGTGGAATAAATAAATTTAATTCCTCAATCCAAAATTACATGTGCATAAAGGTGAATACCATTTATAGAGACATGGGTATGGTATTAACTTACACAATGATTTTGGCAAGTAAATTTGGGTGTAACTTCGGTAGTATAATAATGTCAAATAGAAATCATAATATGGGTTGATGGGAGAGAAAGGGTTATCTCATCATTTGGATATTATGGGGTCATGGAACATAATATCTCAACATATGTAATGTCATTTAGATGCATAATATAAAATAATTTCTTGAATGTAATTGAAGAGAGAGAAATAACTTGCGTAATTTTGGCATGGTAATTGGTGTACATGAGAGGAATTAATCAGATAAAAAGCGGTCTCTAATAATTCAAAAATAAGGATGGAAGTATATTTTAGGTGAAAAATCATACCCCTACATTTTTAATTGAAAAAAATGGTATAATAATAAAAAGAAACTTAGACAAAAATATGAATTGAAGAAATCCCTTACTTGGAAGTTTTATACCAAAGGCTTGGGAGGGGATTTAGGGAGGATTACTGAGATCTTGGGTCACCTTGGGATGATTCTAGAGAGAGGATATCATAGGTTTTTCGAGATCAAATTGTATTGAGTTAAGAGGAATGAGGGATTGATTGGGTTTATATATGAAATGAGAGGGAATTTTTTATTATTTAGTTTTTCAACACTACACATTAAACTAATCATAAACACAAAATATCCCATGGTTATTCCCATGGTTGTTGCCAAAGGGGATTGGAAAACATTATTTTATAAGTCTAATAGACGAATTTATTAGAATATTAGGATTTCTTAAGTAGAGTTGAGTCACACTCTCAACAAAATCATTTTAAATTGTTAAAATATTTTATCGGTCTTGGAGGGTCCACTAAGGCATTGTAAAATTAATCAATCAAATTTAAAATAAAATTATTTTAAAGTTAAAACACACATTGGTTAAAAATACATTTTATATAATTTTATTACATCACTATTTGGTCATTATGATGACATAAAAAACTTTATATATTTAAATTGTATTTAGTTTTTACCCAAAAATTTGAATGTCTCAAAAAATTATGAAAAATTAACCATTGGATAATTTTGACATCCTGATTCCAAAATAATATTCATTTTATATAAATAGTTTCCTGAATATGTTAATTTTTACTTATAAAATAAAAAACTGACATTTATTGAAAATTCATGGGTTTTGAAATAATCATCTTTAAAACCTTAAAAAAATTAAAATTTTATAATTAAAAATTATAAGATCATTTATATTTAATAAATATGAATTTAGTAATAATATTTTATTAAAAAATTATTTAATTTAAAAGTCCATTAATTCATCAAAATAGATTTCTTAATTGAATATTAACTAAAAATAATATTTGTGCTTTAAAACCAATTTACAAAGTAGAAATAATAAAATAAATGTATATTATTTATACAAAAATAATGAACATAATCATAGTGCTTGGTTCTTGTAACATAGACACTTATAACAACTTTATAAGACCTAAGGGTAAGGTGTGTTTTGGTGACGGACTCTTGGGGATGCTCAGAGAACATCGCTCGTGTGGTAATCTCCATTAACTTCCACTTCTACCGCAAGAGATTCTGTTCAAGCTTAACGTGTTGAAGCTCAGATTGGGATTTGTCAAGTGTGAATACCAGTGATGCCATATCCTTATTGATCTCTGAATAATGGGCTTCTTATGGAGCCATTCTACTGGATGAGGCCATCACATCATTTGTCTATGTAAATTAGATTTTTTAATGCCCTATATTTATACCAATCATGTGGTTTCAATTCAATGACTATTTAAGCCACAATAACAATTCTTAAATAAAAATTAAAAATCCAAAAATATAAAAACAAGGAAGTTCTTATATTTTATATATCCATTTTACATAATAATACATTTAATTTTATCAAGATTTATTTTCATTAATAAAATTTTGGGTCATTACAATCTTCCCCCTTCAAAAATTACATCACCAAAATCTCCTTTTTCCACACTAATAAATATGTGGGTAACTCCTCCTCACCACTTCCTCCAGTTCCCACATTATTTTTTCAAACTTTTGGTTTCACCACAACACCTTGATGAGAGGCATTGTCTTATTTTGTAGAACTTTTTCACTATGATCTAAGATCTTCAATGGATTATCTTCATAGGAGACGTGATTCTCCAATGGTACCACCTTTGGATTGATTAAATGAAGTGGTTCAGGTATGTACATCCCGAATAGTGATACATGGAATACATCGTGTACTTGGGAGATGTTTGGTGGGAGTGACAGTCTATAGGCCACTGCTCCAATGTGATCAAGGATCTGGAAAGGGATGATGGAACTTGGACTAAGATTTCCCTTATTCCCAAATCTCATAACTCTCAAACATGGTGATATGTGGAGGAATACCATGTTTCCATCTTCAAACACTAGGTCTCATCGATGATTATCAACATATCTCTTTTGTTGACTCTGATTAGCATTAATGTGTTGTTGAATGGTATTACCCTTATCCCCAATTTCTTCAACCATTTCTAGGCCCAGGAGTTTTCACACCCAACTTCATCCAAACATTCCAATGTTCTTCCCCTCTTACCATAAAGGGATTTATAAGTAGCCATTTAGATTCCTGATTGGAAACTGTTATTATAAGAGAACTCAACTAAAGTAATATGTTGAACCCATCATCTTTTGAAGTCCATTGAGAATGATCTCAACATATCTTCAAGGAATCCTTACCACTTATCTGATGTTTATCAATTCTAGTTGATCCAATGGAAACTCATTTCTAATTGCAATGAAGTGTGTAGTAATTGTAAGACGATCCACAACAACCAAGATAGAATTTTTTTCATTTGGATGTCTTCAAAAGTCCAGTGAAAAATTCCATGGTGATGTTCTCTCATTTCCATGTTGGTATGGATAATTTTTGCATCATCCTCTTAGACTTCTACCTCTCAACCTTTACTTTCTAACATACTAGGTACTTTGATGTATACTCCGCAGTCTCCCACTACATGTTATCCCACGAATAATTCTCTCAAATATCTCGATACATCTTTGTGTTTCCTCGGTGAATGGAGAAATTTGAACCATTTTCATCATCCAAAAGTTCAATATTTAACTTCAGATTTGATGGAACACAGATTCTTGACCCAAATATCACAATTCCATATTCATTAATATTGAATTCTAAAGTTTTCCCTTTTATGATAGTTTGTACCTTCTTCTGAATTCCAAAATTTTCCTTTTGATTATCTTTTAACCTTTGAAAAAAATGATAGCTGATCAATCATTTGTGAAAAGAATTAATGATGTTCCCTTCTTTATGACTCCCATGTCCATCTTCGTCAAATCTAAGAAGATTAGATCCTTTTCCATTATCATCAATGATAGAGTCACAGGGTCCTTTATACTTAGAGCATCCACAAACTTGTTCACTTTCCCATGGTGGTAATGGATTGAGTAGTCATAGTATTTGATTCGCTCTAACCATATTTGTTGGTGCATGTTCAACTCCTTCTGTGTGAATATATATTTTAGGCTTTGTGCTCCATGTTTGTTTCAAAATTCTCCCCAAAGAGGTAATGTTTCCATATTTTTAAAGATAATATTACTGAAGCCAACTGCAGATCATGTGTTTTTTAGTTTTTATCATGAACATTCAATTACCCTAATGCATAGGAAATGAATTTTTCATATAGAATCAACACACATCCCATGACCTTCTTCAATGAATCACTAAATACCAATAAATGTTATCCACTTATGGGTAGTGTGAGCACAATTTCAGTGATAAGCCTCCTTTTCCTATCCTTGAAGCTCTCTTCACATTCATAACTCCATGAAAACATGACCCTCTTCTGAGTTAACTTAGTATGAGGGTTGGAAAATAGTGAGAAATTTCTCCCAAATCAGTGATAATATCTAGCTAACCCATGGAAGCTATGGATATCCATCATAGATGATAGCCTCATTCATCCCTCAATTGCATTTTTCTTTGTGGGGTCCATTGATATCCCATTGCTTGTGATGATATGTCCCAGGAATGAGACCTCCTTCAACTAGAACTCACAAATTTTATACTTTTTATAGAGCTTATCCTTTTTCAAGGTATGTAGTACAATGCTTAGATGCTCCTCATGATCTTCCTTGGTTTTGGAGTATATCAGAATATTATCTCTAAATACTGAGAAAAATTTGTCGAGGTAATCTCTAAAGACACTCTTCATCCTGTCTATGAAGATTTCATGAGAATTAATGAGTCTGAAAGGCATTACAATGAATTCATAGTCATCCATGTTGCTAATCTAAAAAGTCATAAATTATTGGAATAGGATAATTTTTCTTTGTTTTGATTTTGTTAACCTCACAACAATCAATGAAATGGTATATTGATCCATCATTCTTCTTGAAGAGTAGGGCCGGCGCACCCAATGGTGAAGCACTTCGGTGTATAAACCCTTTATCCAGATTCTCCAGTAGTTGTTTCTTTAGCTCATAAATTTCCACAGAAACCATTATAAATTTATGCTTGGATATTCTCAATTACCCTATTATAAGATAAATTAAGAATTTAACATCTCATCAAGGGGGAATACCAGGAAATTCCTTGGGAGTCATTTCAAATAATTATCTCACACTACGAATGTTTTCAACGATGGTTTCTTCCTTAGAATGAATCATCTGATCATGATACGCATTCTCATAGAGTAGTAATATCCACACGTGAGATCATGGCGCCTAGGAAGATTAATCATCTTCTTTGCACCTGTACAGAATCGGTGGTCGATTCAACATATTGAGAGTGATTTCCCTCCTAAGGAAATTTATATTGGCTCTATATAGAGAAAGCCAATCCAGGCCAATAATTGCATCAAATTCTACCAGAGGTAGTATGAAGAGGCTTTATAAAAAGTTCACACCACAAAATATGATAGGAGAGGAGTGATATTCATGGGATGCAATAATTTACCCATTTTATATTCTCACCAATATCTTTACATCCATGATTTTTGATGGTGTTGGTATCATTCTACTGAACATTCGGGATATAAAATAATGTATAGAACCAGAATAAAAAAATAATGTTCTATATTATTGAATGAATAGAAAGAATAACTATCACCACTTCATTTTAGGGATTATCTTTCGCGGTATTGATGGAAATATCTCACCCTTTCTACCTTGGAGGTTGTGGTTGCCTCCGAAAACCCATATCGTAGAAATGTTGTTTGAAAATTTCCCTGGTTCATTGAAGCTGAAGCAATGAACAATCCTATGTGTGTTGAATGGAGCATTTATCTCCACTTTCATAGTAGCAGGTTTTTTGTGCCAATAGTTAATTGATAGGTTCCCTTCTCTTCCACACCTATAGAATTTCCTCATCCCATTTAGGCAATTTCTGGGGTGATTATTTCTTCAAATTTGGAAAGTGGGGTGATGGATTATCTTAGCACCATTGGATTTGTCCATCGAACCACAAGAAATAAATTTCACATTCTACTTCTTAACCCCTTTATACATCTATGATTCACTGATATCCATTTCTACATTGAGGGAACAAAAGATAATTCCCTCATAGCTATCAAAGTCACGGATCAATAGGGCCTTCTGTTGGCTAGGTTTTATCCCACCAAAGTAGTGGTCAACCTTGCATTTGGGGGTAACGAAAAAGATAAAGGTTTATCGTGTGAGTATTGTGAAGTTTTCCTCGTATGGTCCGAGGGATTCTTCTTATTTTTTCATAAGGGAATGGGAGTCCCTTTCCATCCTAAGTCATAGGGTGCAAGGAAAATTTTTATCAAAAAACATTGTCTGGAAATACTTCCATTCCAAAGCCTCAATATCTTCCTCATGCTTTTTAATTTTGATCAATGTGCACAATTGTTAAGATTTACCCTCCATATGATAATAATACATTAGAGCCTCTTCTTTTGTGTACCATTTAAGGATATAGAAGATCCTTTCAATTTAGTTAATCTATTTTTTGTCGATTGAGGGATCTGATGATCCATTAAAAGTTGGAGGCATTTGTCTCATGAAGTTCTCAATTGTGGATTTTTCTTTCTCCGGAGGGGGGGGGTGGGAATTCATCTTGAAAAAAATTTATATTAAAAACATAAGATAATTTAGAGAGTATCATGACAAATTTCACGATTCCTGCACCCATCAGATTGTGAATGTCATTAGAACAGTCAACACATTAATCTTCACATCAGTTGTTAGAAAATGTCCTCCATTTATCGGCCCTTGGCTGAAATATAAGGAATGTTACGGGTTAAACATAAATGGTAATCTAATGAAAAAAATGGAAAGCTTATAAATTACATTTATTTCATTAAATTATTAATTTATAGGCTTCAATCTATGTTATCCATTATCAACAACCCAATATATATTCTTACGGTAATTTTTAATAACCATAACAATTGTTCAGAATAAGATTATGAATTTCTCAAAGAGTATCCCCCTCGAGTGTCGTAACCAAGAGTGCATCATGCCCCATTGTTGTGGACTAGTTTTAGTATGAGTCTAGCTCAATGTGATGTTTTTGGGTTTTACCCCTAGATACATCTTTTCCAGAGCCACCTCTATTTGTTCGTGTCCAGACTGGGATTTATTTTTTTTGATAAACCACATACTCTATACTCACCAAAATTTAGGGAGGTTTTTTGTTATAAATAGTATTATCCATAAGTATTTCACTAGTCTTTTCTATCATAATCCCAAAAATAACTAAACCTATCCTCTTATATCTACTATAATAACCATGCTCTTTATTACACACTTTAACCTAGTTTAATACATAAAAATGAAATTAAGACAACATTTAGGATCGAGAGGTATGGTTTCTTGGGTAATTAGGGACATTACATGAAAACATATGCCATAAAAATGCAACATCTTTATTGAAATGTTTTTACATGACCACTACATTCCATCGTACTTAGCATTGCATGGGATAACCTGAGGACATAAATAAGAAAAGGGTAAACTATAAATCCTAGTAAGGGAGTAAAAAAGGCATAATATGAAGAATTAAATACGTGTTAGGAAATAGGAATATCAATGTTTTTTAAGAGAAACATTACCATAAAGGCATGATATAGCATGATTATCATAACATGGAAATGTGGAAATTACATTTAACATGATATTAGCATGAGCCAAGGCTCACTATTCATAGAGCATTAGTAAAATATCATTGAACTTGAATTATCATGATTAAAACCTCATTTCAATTGAATTATTATGAGTAAACCCTCATTGCACGTAATATATCATGATACTAATCTTTACCCAATGCATTTGAGTGGTATCCGGGCACACCCATTATAAACATTTCATTTCATTTATAAGTGTACCACACGGATCATACCACATGGATTCATTATACATCATAATTTATTCCAAAAATAAGAGATTTGGAATACATAAATTTATTTCCTTAATCAACAATTATATTTGAATAAAGGTGAATACCCTTTTTAGGGAAATGGGTATGGTATTCACTTACACGATGATTTTGGCAAGGAAAGTTTGGTGTAACTTCAGTATCATAATGATTCCAAATAGAAATCGTAAAATGGTTTGATGAGAGAAAAAGGGGTATATCATCATTTGGAATGTAAGGGGTCATGGAAAATAATATAACAATATATGTAATGATATTTATTTTCATAATATAATATAATTTCCTTGTATCTAAATGAAGAGAGAGAAATCCTTTATGGAATTTCAGTAAGGTAATAGGTGTACATGGGAGGAATTAATGAGATGTAAAGTGGTCTATCATAATTTAAAAATAATGAGGTAAGAATATAGGAGGTGAAAAATAATACCCCAAAATTTTAAATGGTAGATAAAAGGGTATAACAACATAAATAAACATTGTCAAAACTGAGAAAGGAAGAAATAACATACTTTGAAGTCTGATACCAAAGTCTTGGGAGGGGATTGAGGGAGGATTCTCGGGAGCTTGTGGCTCCTTGGGAGGAATCTAGAGATATGAGGGTAGGGGTTGGTATAAATCCACATGGGTTGAGTGAAGAGGAATGGGATTTTGAGAGGGTTTAATATGAATGGAGAGAGAATTCATTAATATTTAGGTTTTGGTCATTATAAATTAAACAAATCAAAACCGAAAACCATACATTGGTTTGTTCCCAGAGTTTTCTCCAATGGAGATTAAGAGAAATTATTTAATAACTCCAATGGCCTAACTTATTAAAATATTAGGCTTTATTATATCGATGTGAGTAACACTCTCAATGAAATCATTTTAAAATGTTAAAATGTTCTATAAGTCTTGGAGGGTCCACTATGGAATTGTAAGTGAATAAAAAAAACATAGAATAAAATTATTTTAAAGGTAAAAAAATATATTGTATTAATATCCAATTTATTTTATTTTATTACATCACTATTGGGTCATTATGTTGTCATGAAACACAGTATATATTTATATGGTTTTTTATTTATACCCAAAAATTTGACTATCTCAGAAAATTATGAAAAATTAAATATTGGATAATTTCAACATCTTGATTCAAAAAATAATATTCATTTTATCTAAATAGTTATATTAAAATGTAAATTTTTTTACTTTTAAACTAAAAATCAACATTTATCGAAAATTCATGGGTTTTGACAAAATCAGCTTTCAAATCATAATAAAAATTAAAATTGTATTCATAAAAATTATACGATCATTTATATTTAATAAATATTAATTTAATAATAATATTTTATTAAAATATTATTTAATTCAAAATTCTATTAATTCATCAAAATAGATTTCTTAATTGAATATTAACTAAAAAACCATTTGTTCTTTAAAAACCTTTTATAAAGTAACAATAATAAAATGAATCTATATTATTTATAGAAAAATATAGAACATAATCATAATACTGGGTTCATGTTACATAAACCATTATAACACCCGCATAAGACCTAAGGGTAAGGTGTGCGATGGTTACTAACTCTTGGGGTGGCTCAGATAACATTGCTCAAGTGATAATATATATTAACTTCCACTTCTCTTGTAGGTGATTCTGTTCAAATGTAACATGTTGAATTTTGGCTCCCGATTTTTCATGATCGAAGCCCAGTGATGCCACCTCTTTTCCAAGATATAATATATGGGTGTCATATTGAGCAATTCTGCTGGATGAGGCCATCACTTCCTTTGTCCGTGTAAATTGGATTAGTTAAAGCCCTCTATTTATACTAATCATGGGGCCACTGTTCAAGGACTATATTAGAAATGATAAAAATTCTTAACGGTATTTTAAAAATCCAAAAAAAATAAATCCAAGGAAGTCCATATATTTTATATATCCATTTTACATAATAATACATTTAATTAGATCAGGAGGAATTTTCATTAATAAAACTTTTCGTCGTTACATCATCCCTCTTAGATATTTCTTGGTTTTCCTTAGATCTAGTTATCCCTCTCTCTCAGTTATATATATATAAACCCATTTCGTATATATATATGGTTTTTGTTTCCTAAAATGCTGATATTCAGTTTTGATGATGTTAGGGAAAGGGATCTAATGAGGGTTTGGTGGTGATATCACCCGAATTTTTGGTGCGGTTGGGAGTTGGTCAGTTTCACTGAAACCCTATGGTTAGTGGGTTCTCTATTGACACTATATTTCAAGAAATAAAAGCATTATTTTCAATTAATTGGGTTTTCATAAAATTAATTATGATTATGATATGTTAATCTCAATGGAAATCCCCTTTCTGATTTTTGGGAATATTTGGGAAAATCGGTGATTTCGATGAAATGTTATTTGTTGTTGTTGGATTTTATTATGTTGATTTTAAAATTTGTTTTTATATTTGGTTTATATAATTGGTTTATGAATATGGGTTTCAATAAAAATAAATATTTTTGGAAATATGAATTGCGATGGATAATTTCTTAAGTGATAGTTTGGTTGTGATATAGTTCTTGCATATTGTTGTGTATTTAGTAAGTGTATGTGATTATTTATTGCATTTATAATTTTATTCTTGTGTTGGAATAATGTGATGTGTTAGGGGAGAAACACTATAAGAATTTTATGGGTAGTGGATGGAACAACAACCGTTATGAATAAGTGGGTGGGAAGAACTATTGGATTTGGAAGGTAGTTAGAAGGCTTAGACAGGAAGTTCCACAGGGATTGTTACAGCATGTTGAGTGTGTGAAACTTTATGGATATTTTTAATTACGCATGTTGATAATAAAGATGGATTTTTGTGATAATATGTTATGTTAATATGGTTTATAGTTTTTAATGGATTTCCCCAGGATTGTGTGGTTTTGGGTGAAAAATGGCTTCGTAAGGGTGTGTTTGGCCTGCGGAAAATTGTTGCACTATTTGATGTTTCATATAATTTTTTTATATAAATTTTCTTGTGGTTCTATCCCAATATAGTGTGTAGGGAAGTCATTTTGGAAAAACCTACTAAGTATTTATACTTACCCCCTGTGTTGTCACTTTAGTTATTTTACATATGTCGTTTTCTAGGACACAAGTAGGGTTAAAGCATCTCATTTTTATATGAGTTCATCACGATTCTTGTATGGTTTTGTGGTGCTTAGAGAATGTATCTTGGGGTCGAGGTATGGATTTGTGTCATATCTTCTTTGGTTTTTTTATAGTTTTCCTCTCAGTAATCTGATTATCATACACTGTGGTTGATTTGTATTCGTCTATGGAATTTTTCATGGAACGGATTGGGTTTCATGTTTGTTCCTTGGAAATGTGTTCTTTTAGTTTATTTTGTTTACACGCATCATTTAGTTGTGGTTAATTATAGTGCGTTTGGTTTGTTATTTTTATTAAAAATGGAAAATAACCCTCACCATTGTTCAATCCCTTGGAATTAATTACTAGTCTTTAGCACCATGGGGATGTCAGCTAAGTCCAAGTAACATCTCACCGCCTTCTAAAGATAATGAGGAGGGGTAATGATGTTAAAATAATTCCCATTGATGACTTTAATTAGTGAAATCAAGTGATGTTGAACCACTCTTATTGGGGGAGACATGTTCATTCCATGTCAGCTCATTAGGTCTGTGTGTTTTCATTTGAACATTGTAACACCTATGCCTAATAGACATTATTAGCATTATTATTATGATCATCATCATAATCATCAAAATCATCACCATAATCATCATCATCATCATCGTCATCATCATCATCATCATCACCATAATTATCAATATTATAATCATCGTCTTTATCGTTATAATCATCATCATCGTCATTAACATTATGGTCATTATAATTATTATCATTATTATCATTAGTATAATTATTATTTTCATTATCATTATTATAATTAACATGATTACTATCCCCATCATCATTAAAATCATCATCATTGCTATCATCGCCATTATTCGTATTATTATATCATAAGCATCATTATACCACCAACCTCATGGATGAGAGTTGAATTCCGGGTGGTTTGGTCATGAATCACTCAGTTTTATCCCTATGGGGTGTTTATTTCCTTGCTTCATGTTCCATGGTGTAGGATGTAATATGAATCAATCCGCATCACCACCACCACCACCACCGCCACCATCATCATTATTATTGAAAACCAATTGATTTGAGAGTATAATTTATTCATTGTTTAATATCCAAATAGTTGGGGGATAAAATCCTCAATGGATCTATTTCTTTATAATTTCTATTCATCCAGAGAATGTGTTAATATTTGGTAATGAAAAATTATCCTTCTATATATAGTGGTCCATGTGGTTTTCATGTGCAGATGCACACATGGGAGTTGGGCATGTGATGGGTGTGGTGTGTGCGACCTAATTTTTGGGCTTTACAGGGGCTCGTAATTTATGGGAGTGACTGTGAAGGTTCCTCATTGACACTAATGACTAAATATATGGCATTTATTGATGGGATTATAAAGTTTCACAATGAGATTGGGTGGGTTATCACTCTAGTGTGTTGACTGACACAAAATTAAAAATTATGCCATTATTTGAAACTTGTGACACATCTTGGTTATAACCTTGCATGGAAAATTATAAAGGATACATTTTAGTGACATTGATGTAATATATATGCATAAAACCTTTCCATCTAGGAATATAGGGTTTTTTCACCTCATGTATTCATTAAATATCTGGCCTTCTTCCATAATTAAATATGTTGTTCTTTGTGTGCTTATAGAAAAATATATTTGGGATAGGATGGGAATTAATCATGACTATGGGGTGATAATCTGATTAAATGTGGCCCTTATGTGTGTGTTTTTGTTTTTTCATCCTATCCCCTCATATAAACCATAAAATATCATCATTATCATCATCGTCAACAACATCATCATCATCATCATCATCATCATTATTCTGACAGGACTTCTTCCATGTTGATAGGTGGAGCGTTTGAGTGATGTTTGTTGGTGGTTCATGTGGGTTCTTCCACATTGGTGTGTGGATTTAGGTTTCCAAAAAAAGATCATGGGGGATGGAAGTGGGTATGGACAAATGGTGTCATCGTGTGGGTGGAAAATGTTTTATAATATACATGTCATGATGTAGTTGGATGGAGGTTGGGTCTAACACCCTCTGTTTTTATGAAATATTTTTATCAAATAAATTAAAATTATACAATAGCTTGTGTTACACACAACACCGAGTTATAACGAACCAAAATATAATTTTTAATATTATTATTTAAAACATTTCAATATAACCTAACCATTAAAATTGCTTTCATGAACATTAATAAAAACATTTAAAAAATATATGATTTCTACAATAAAATCATATTGATAAGAAATATTTATTTTTTAGATAATTCATTATATGTTTCAAAAATAATATTTTATCAAAATAATTTTTTTGTATGTTTTTGTAAAAAAATAATAAAAGATTTTTTTAAAAAAATTAGATACTTTATTCGAAAAAATAAATGTCAATTTTGAAATATATATTTTCAAATTATCTTTGACTGAATTATTTATAAAATTTTATGAATATTATGTTTTCTCTGAGTAGGAAAAATAATGAATTTTATTAAAAATGACCATTTATTTAAAACACTTACGAGATATATTTAATTTTAATATCATTTTAAAGGTAAAATTAATTAAAATATATATTTATTATTCAAATTTATATCATTGGAATCAATTTCATATTGAATTTTTAAATAAATACTTTATATACTTATGAACATTTTCTCTTTGAAAACCACATTTTCATCACATATGCGTTTGTAATTATAAATAAAATTATGCCACATATAAGAATGAATTTTTTAAAAATTTATTTCATATTTTAAATAATCATAATTTATATTATATAATAATATTAAAATAATTTTTTGTTATAATGAATACTGAAAATAGTAAAAAATAATTATCATGAATTAGGGTAAAATGGGATTACTGAGGGTTAAACTAAAAATATATGGGTGAAATAACCTAAAAACTATTAAAAATGCCATTTTAAGGACATATTTATTCCTTATGTAATATATGGTTCGAAAATTACCCATTATGTAGCCCTTTTTAAGGTTTAAAATATGGGTACAACTTTTTTCCTTTCAAAAATCCCACGACTGTCCTCTCCCCCACTTAAAAAAGGGAACCCCCTCCCCTATCCTATTCACATTTCCAAAAGCATTCAGATCATAAAAACACTACAAAAATACAATACTTACATACCTACCCGCATCCTATTGTAATTATTTTTCCTTCTAAACCATACTAATAATGCATTATGTGTAAACATAAAGGGGTTATCTGAAGAAGTGGAATATTCTTTAACCATGTGTTTTCATTTTACTTATTCCTCTAACTCCTTCAAATAAAGTTCAAAAAATATGACATAAAACAACATTATATCCCATGTAATGATTTATTATTATCTTAATGGAATTAAATACATATATTCCTTTTTCCAGCAAGTGATAAATGAAATTGTTGATTATGTGTACGGTGGAATACAACCTATTGAAACATTGTAATTCATTTTCCACCACCGCCTCTCACGGTTGAAGATAATTATGTATTTAATTACAATATATTATATTAATGAGATTATTATACTTTTTAACTTATTATATTACTTCTAACTTCCTACCTTTAAATCCTTTGGGAAATGATAACGTCGATCGTGCGTACGTTAGGAGTACCGCCTCTGCGAAATGATGTAATACATTTTAATTTAATTTTGGATTGAATGGTAATAATTATTAATTAAATTTTTATATATGATATATAAGATATAAAATTATTCTAGGGATGTTAATTAATATTTAATTTTTTTTTTCATTTGTCAAAATGGAAAAATCATTCATTCTTACGTAAGGACTACCGTCTCCATGAATGGTGTAATTCATTCTCTATATCAAAATTTAATGGAATACTATATATATATATATATAATGAATCTATAGGATATTAATATCCTTGTTAACATTTTATTGATGATGGATCCATGATAATATTATATTATAGATAATACCAAACCAAATCATAAATGAAAAATGTAGTAGTTATTACCTGAAACGCGGTTTTATCATGGAATTTTTAATAAACTAGTAATAAAAGGTCATAATTAAATAATATATGGTATAAAATATATTTTTAAGGATATATAATTGATTTATAATAAAAAAATATTTTTTATAAATTTGGTTTGAATGTGAATGAATAAATTAAAAACATAAGGTATGCACATTTTTCTTAGATTATCTCCTTGAAGACATATGATATGTTACGAACCTATCTTCTTTTAAGATGTATATATACAGAAACTATAACACCCGAGAATTTTATGAGAAATATTTAGTTTTTATGATATATAAATCATCAAATGAATCTTTCACTACAGACAAAACTATATTTGCTTGATTTACACGCAACCACGGCCTTCCTCGATAGCTTGAGTCTTACGCAATACCGAGTTTCACTAAACAACGATATGCTATTAAAATATTATTAAAACTAGCCGTTATTAATAGTAATAACCACTTTTGGAAATTTTATAAATTTTATTTTTCAAAATGGACGTCATTTTTTGATTCGGAATATCAAAATTAGCCTAGGGTGAAATTTTGGGATTTTTCTGAAAACTTTCAATTTTTGATGAATAGTGAAACCACTAAGTGGTAGTTAAAAAAACCGAATTTTTAATAAAACTTAATTTTACCGATTCTGTTAGTGGAATTTAGAAAATCTGAGAGGCACGGTTAATATCAAGGACTAAAATGTTGTTCAATGAGATGAAAATAATTTTTGGCGAATAGTAACTTTTTACTTTTTTTACCACGGTTAAAAGTAAATAGGGTAATTAAGGGTAAAAGTGTCATTATTATTAACCTAACACATGTACTAATTATATTGGATAAGTTTAATTCGACCAAAAACAACCTTAGGAATAATATATGACTATTTAGGCCCACTTGGATTAGATTAGTACATTTATTATTAATTAATTTAAGGAAGGGTTAAAATAGTTAAAATCAATGTTTAATAAGTATGTCATTTTTAATATAGGGTTATACATAAGATAAATTCGACTATAAATATTCATTGAAAAAATAAAAATATTTCCTACATAATGGTATTTTATTTGTAATTTTTAGACTTTAAATAAGTTAATTTATTTATGACACAAATATGATGCAGTAATTATCTTATTAATGAAATATTGACATAATTGATGTTATAAATACCCAAATAAATGTAATTTGAAACTTTTTATGAATTAAACTAATTTTCTAGATTAATATGACATGTTAGTATTGATTTAATTAACTTTTTTCTAACTAATCATTCTGTTATAATTTTCACAAAAATCAATTACTAAATAGTGTCAAAATTGACATAAAATAGTTTTTAAAACAAATATTATATTATTAATTGTTATTTTATTCCTAAAAATATAAGGTTCGGCCAAATGACTTATATAAGGTTATATATATTAATAATAAATAACTTGGGATTCTTTTGTCTTGATATAGTATGTTTATTAACCTCATAGTGTAAGAACACAAGAAGACACAGTAAAAGTAAAATTATTTAACTTAATGTAAAATCTAAATGATAAGGTTAAAATAGGAACCTAAACTTGTCTAAATTCTATTTTATGAGAGTAATTTGACCCATACCCACCTTATATTAAAAATTTATAAATTTGGAGCTATTAAAAACAGAATTTGACATTATAATAAAATAATATTTTTAGTTATTCCTAAGGTGCCCCTCTCCTCCCTTATAAAAGGGAACCTCCTCCCTCTTTTCCTCACACCACTTTGAGCCTTAAAGCTTGTACAACCCCTGACAATTTCTCCTCTCCACTTCCCTAGAAACATCCTAGAGGTCCTGGTCTTCCTCAATGACCAATTTTAGTGCCCGTAAAGGAGGTCTCAAAGAAGCGCTTCAAAGAAGAGGTAATGACCGTTACCGATTCTTTCATCTTCATTTCTTCTTAAAATTAATCTTATTTAGTTGTTTCATTATTAAGTAATAACATCCGTGTAACTCATATAATTATATGTCATTATAAGTATGAAACACCCCTATTTCGCTATCTATCCATCCTATGGAAATGGAAATCACCGCACGTGCGTACGTACGGAATACCGTCTCCACGCCGTGGTGTAATCTATTTTCTACCACCACCTTACATGGATGGGTATAATGGTGTAAATAATGAATATATATGATTATTTTAAAGTGATATTGATTCTGAAATAGTATATATACACTCCAATACAATTCCACAATCATGGGAACGATATCATCGCTCGTGCGTACGTACAGAATACCGTCTCCACGATGTGATGTGACTCGTTCTACATGATCTTTATTGAATAATGATTATATAAATGAATTTAATGAATTAATATGATATATATTACACTAATACCATTATGGAAATGAGGTATCTATAACCTAAAAAGAAAAATTAGAATTTATTCGACAAAACACGCATAAGAACAAAAAGTAATAAACACCCAAATAACAAGTAGTAATGAAATATTACTAATAAGAAGCTAATAATATGACCATATATGATATAATAAAAATAAGTATGATTCTGGAATAAGTCAAAAACATTATTTAAATCATTATAAAGGAGGTTCAGACACTTACGAAGCAAATTGGACCTAAGGTAAGGGAAATATCACAATCTCATTTTTATCTGAGATTATTTGTACTTTGGAATTTACTGGGATGTATTTTATCATCCTTGTCCATGTTCCCTCAATATGTAATATTGTTTCCATCCACCTAAAATTGTTTAAATCCAATTTTACTCTTCGGTGAGTTTTTAGTAAAGTATAGTAAAGTAATCTTTTGTCGTTTTTCCTACGAGGTACTTTTTGACTTTTCCGACAAATGTACGAGAAGAATGTTTTTTTTAACTTATACGGCATGAATGGATTTTTAAAATATTATCTACAATAAGCTTACTTTACAAGTTTTAATATTTATTTTTAATCAAATTCTTTTTGTTTAGAATTTTATGACATGTTAAGAAAGGAAAAGTGTTTTTGAAGTTGAAAGGATATTTTCCTCAAGAATGAAGTTCAAGTGTTTTATCAAAATTATTTTCCATCTAAGATAATATAGGGTTCTGTTTCTATACCTATTATTACATTGATTTGATTATGTTGTGATGGAAATATTTTTATGAATTCCTTTATCTTATATGAATTGTTTTATGATGTCATGATGTTTAAGATTCCCATTTTTATTGCATGGGTTATGCTATGATGTATGGTTTATGATTTTGTGGCACACATAAGAATGGTATCATTATGAGATGGGTGGGACCTATATCTCCCTCCAATGAATTGGGTAAAGATTTTATATCTCATGAGATAGACATGGCTGGAATGGAAGGTTAAACCGGTTCAGTGAAACAAGACTGAAACGAGGAGTGAACTCGGTTCAGAAATGGACTTTGTCCACTAAGATAATATTGGAAATGAGTCTTGACTAATAAAAAATGACTCTCTGTGATTATGTGTGTATGCCACAAAGTTTTATGTTTTATTTTTTGATTATTGGGATTACATTTCACTTCTATGATTTATCCCATGTTATGAAATTATGATCTCTTTTGCAGGTTAATATTTCCAAAAGTTATGTTCTTATGAATATGATGTGATTGATATTTCTTTTTTTTACCCTTACTGAGCATTTGAGCTCACCCTTTTGTATGTTTTCTTTCCCCAAGTCAGGGATAAGGTTATTAAGTAATATATGCCAAAAGGGACTATTGAAATTAAGAAATAAATGGGAGATAATGTAGACGCTTTATGAACCAGTTGTTTATGTTTCCCAGTTTCTAAAGACACTATACCTATATGGCCCTTTCGTGGTTTTGTTATATGTTTTAATAAGTATGATTCAATTTTGAAGTATTAAAAATGTATGTAAAGTATGGGGAGTTATAGAAACCTTGAAATTTTATATTATAATTTATTTATCCACATGATTTTTAATGTTTTATTTAATGATATTCTTTCATGGGGATTATGATTCAAATGTTACCAAATCATGTAAGGGATTTTCGCTTCACTTTTATATTTCTGGGACACATACCATATTCACGACTTATTTCTTTTATTTGGTGTTTATATTCCTGATTAATTTTATTTATAATTATTCTTATTAAATTCATGGGGATTTACAATTCAATGTGATGTTCTTTATTTCATTGGGTTAAGACTCAAAAGTTTCCAATTTGGTAAGAGTTTAATGTTATAATCTTATTTTTTTCAGGATTGTTTATGATTATCCTTACAATGATAATATAATATGTTATAACTCCAAAGAAACACATAAATTTTATTATCATATGGTTATTTCATGAAAATGTTCATTTTACATTATTTTTATTCTCTTTATGAACTCATGAGTGTAAATAAATGTTTTTATGGAAAAACATATTTATTTCTTTCTTCATCAAAACCATTTTTCTTCCACGACCATGTCATCTAAATTTTTTTGAATGAATTTTATCAATATTATAAAATTATTTTTAATAAAATTTTTATCCACATTTTAATTATTTAAAAAGGGTTTAAAGGAAAACTTCTTTTCATTTTTCGAATATGGATTTATTGCATTTCAACCTAAAATTTGAATGGAATCATAATTTTACCATGTACAAAAGGGATAATACTTTTCATCATCATTACCAATCTATAATTAAGCATGCCTTTAAAAAATTCCAATGTAAATTTTCAAATAAAATGTTTTGTTTCATATTTTTGATTTAATAGAAGTTTTGTTTCACAATATGAAGGATATTTTCCCCATTACTGTTTTAATGGTGTTTTTATGGAATTTATATTCATCATCAACAACAACCCTTGAATTTTATTGTGTTTTTGTAGGGATATGATTAAATTTTATCGTCTGAAATATTTATCTATATGGTTTATATGAATAAATTGTTAGAAAACCTATTCCTTTTTCACGGGTGATTATATGATGAATTGATGACATGATTATGAAACCCATTTCCTTTGTAAAGGTCATGTTGTGATGAAATGACTAAGAAACCCATTTCCTTCCTCTGTGGTATGATATGATAAATGATTTATGATCTTCTATAACAAAAACCTATGTATTATTTTATGTATTGACCAATATCTACTTCCAATTACTTAGGTAATGATTAATGTTCTATGATATCAAAGGATACATGGGAGGTTATCACAATCCCTAAAAAATGGTACATGGGAGTTTATAAAAAATCCAAAAAAATATGGTACACATGAGTTCATCCCATAGATGAAGTAGGTACATGGGTGGTTATCCCGAGAAAAACATGTTATAAATTTCATAGGTGTATCCTTGAAAAAAGGTTTTCTATGTTTATTTGTATATAAAAAATCTATGGATTATGACAATGGTATGATCTGCTAACTATAGTTATTTTATTAATCTATGATTCATGTCTTATGAAATACAATTACATTTTCCATGAATTAATTTTATGGTCTATGATTTGAAATTTTTGGTTTTAAAATGTTGTTCTCATGTTTTCATACCCTTATGATCATGTTATATTGATGTATCCCTTCTTTAACATTACTAAAAATCAAGGATCACCCTACTTATGTTTCCTTTCACTTGGTCATGAAGAATTATATTATGTATGATATATCTAGGAAGGGTTATAGTTATGAATATATAAGTGGGAGATGATATACTTAACTTATGAACAATTTTTTATGTATCCATGTTTTCAAAGGAATGATACCCATATAGTTCTACCATAGACTGTTGTGATATTCAATCAAAATTCATCTATTAAGATATGATATATATGTTCTAGGATATTGTGTCTTTAAATTTGGTATCATAGAATGATTTAGATAACCTTTATAGAATAGGATGATAAAACATTACTGATATCTGAAATGATTTCTATAATGATATGTTTAATGAAAAGTTAAATTATATGAAAAAGTACTGTAATTTCAGTGAAGGGTATAATGAGTGGTTTCCAAGAAATTAAATCCCTATATAGATACTATAAGTGGTTGTGGCCCCAGAATAGTTGTTCCTAGGGCTAATAACTATTAAAAGGAAAAATATATGTAGACTCAATCATCACCTAGTGCATGAAAATGGGACTTTCGGTACATCTTGTTCAACACTCCTGGAAGATTTTTTTTGGAAATTCATAAATTCCTTATGAACCATCATGAAGGATTTGAATTAATGATGATGATGAATAGATTATGTAGAATATAACATATCATAGAACTAAAGAAACGTGTCATGGTTCAGAATTCACATGAATGATTGATCACTCTAATAAAAAATGCCTTATTGTAACACATACCGTCTAAGATTTTCTATGGGATTAAAGATAAAATAAATAAGATGGGGTGGTTATTATTATAATCAAATATTGAATTATCTTATTTAATCTTTTTTATAAAAATTCCCACATATCATGAAAAGTATATAGGAATATTAATTCATATACCAAATGGATATATGTTTAATTAGTAGTGAAATACCCTAATGGAATGATGATCACATCTCATGTCAATGAATTTTCCCTGGTTGAATTTTATCGGAATGTGCTTCATTAACATCTCATCATTATCCCTTTGGTTGAAATCAATGTAATATTAATCATAAATTGGATTTCTCAATAGAAATCCAACATCAATTTACAGGAAAGGGAATTAAAATGCTATATTTCGAAGAAAACTATAATTAACTATCAGTGTGATGATATATATGAACATCTAATGGAGATCATGTCCAATTAATGGGTAGTGATTCCTTTTCAAAATGAGGTTTTCATCTCATATGGTTGGGGAGAAAATCAAAATCAATTATACAAATTTTTTTAAGGAGTTTTTTATGTAGTTCCATAATAGTTTCCTATTCCTCCACCAAATCATGAATTTGAGATTTTATTATAACTCAGACCTGGTGAAACTCCTATTTAAAAGACTCCCAAAAAATTGGCACTGATTGAGTTATTAGAATTGAAGACGAAACTCTAATAGAATATTAAAAAGTGATTTCTTTTTCCAAGTGTGTCACCTTGGGTTATACCTATCATTTTTTTAAAAATAAAGATGGATTGATGTGAATCTATATTGATTATCGACAATAGAACAAGATCACAATCACAAAAAAGAATCTTATAGCCTATATCGGTGAATAATCTGACCAATTATGTATAGTTTAATACTTTTTAATGATTGAACATGATTTTTGTATTATAAATTGATGGTTATGAAATATGATATACTATAGAAAACATTTTGTATAATGTGTGGGAACTAGAAATATATAGTGATTTTATTTATCCTTTCTAATTCCCCTGCTATCTTCATTTATTTTATGAATATATTATTTATATATTACCTCGATCTATTTATGGTAGTCTTTATAAATGATATTCTTATTAAAAGTGAAAGTAAAATCACTATGTTCATTTAATAGTTTTAATAAGGATCTTAATGAAGGAAAAACTATATGAAAAAATTACAAGGTGTCAATTTTGGATTGAAAAGGATTCATTTTTTGTCATATAATATCAAGAAAGGGTATATTGGTGGATCCATTAAAGATGAAGGATATTGAATATTAGTCTATAATAACCATGGTGTTTGCGATCAAATTTTTTCATAGTTTGGCTGGATATTATCAATGATTTTTGGAAAATTTATTATGAATATCTAATCCACTCACCAAGCTAACATGAATGGGATACAATTTCCTCTGGATAAAAGAATGCGAGGAAAATTTCAAGGAACTGGAGATAAGGTCAGTCAAGGAACCTATGATTAAATTATCCCATAGTATAGAAGGGGTTTTAATTTATATTGATGAATCCACAAAGGTATTTGTTTGAATTATCATGAAGAATGACATAGTTATATATTATGCCTCATGAAAATTGATGTTTCATGAGAAAAATAACCCAACTCAGGATTTGGAGTTAGCTACAATAATTTTATCATTAAATTTATATAAAAATTATTTTTATGGAGAAAACTATGATATATATACTAATAAAAAAATTCATGTATATATTCACATATAAAGAGTTCAAAATGTATCAGAAAATATGGGTAGAGTAGACTAATGATTATAAATTCTCAATAAATTACCACCCTAGAAAATTTAACTAGATGATAGATTCTTTGAGTTGAAAGGACCATGATAGTTTATCCAGGACGATGAAAAAAAAGAATCCAATATTTTTTTTATTTTCAAAGGTTCGATATGGAAATCCTAAATTAAGGGGTGAAATATTATCTTTCTCAAATGAGGGTTCAACCATCTATCCAGGTGATGATTAAATATGCATAAATGGATGATGTAGAGATATAGAAAAAGTTAGAAAATGATCATATTTTTAATCTTGATTGTGATTCCATAATAATGTACAAGAACCATGTATGTGTTCCATACATACCATATTTAAAGGATATGTTAGAGGAATCCCATAGGTATTCATTCTGTATTCATCGTGGAAGTAAATTTATGTATAGTTATTTGAATGATTATATATGGTGGGACGACATAATGGGAGATATTATAAAGAATGTATATTTGTGCTTGGTAAGAAAGAAAATTAAGTCTAGGAGAAAAAATTATAAGGTGTTGTTATAACCATTAACCATACTAGAGTACAAATGGGAATCATCACCAAGAATTTATTTGTCGAACTCCCCAAACCATTTGAATAATTCTATATGGGTTATAGTCGATCACATTAAAAAGTATGAACAATTCATTACTATTATAGATTATTTTTCACTAGAACAGATACATAGGATATTTATTATGGATGTGGTAAGGTATTATGGTTTACCACATTCTATTGTATATGATTTGGATTTGTGGTTTACCTCAATGTTTTTAAGTAGTATTAAGAATTATCTTGATATAATGTAGAGTTTTATCACTTAATATCACCCTCAGATAAATGGTTTCTCTAACTGAATAACTAAAAACTGAGGGAATATTTGGAGGTCATGTTTTCTGTATTTTGAAGGTGGTTGGGATCCACACATTCCTTCAGTTTATTTTTTAGGCAACAATATCTTTCACTCAAGCATACAGATGGATTATTATGAATCCCTCTATGGAAATAAGTGTATAAATTAAATATTCTGGGATGTAATTGGATAACTAATGCTACTGGGACATGATCTAGTTGATGAAATGGAAGACATGGTTACTTCCATTTAGAAACTAATATGGTCAGCACACAGATGGTATAAAGGTTATGCTAATAATAACTGGCGTGATTTAGAATTTTAAGTTGGTGACAAGTTTTTTATAAGAATTTATATACGGAAGAAGTTAATGAGATATTGAAATAAGGGAAAGCTAATCCATAGGTATGTAAATACCTTTTAAATTGTTGATCATATCATGATGGTATATTATCTATTGGATCTTCTACTGAACCTCACTCAATTCCATGATGTGTTCCATGTATAACTTCTGAGTAAGTACATACTTGATATAGTATACCAAGTAAAGATAGAATAATCTATTTTCAAATTTATTAATATTTGAGAATTAAATATTAATTTTACTTTAAAGTGGAATCTATGTTCGATGGCTTACCTGATACGTAGTAATGAGTTTCTTTGAAATCTTACGTTGCACACTAATAATATAATGTTATTATTTTAAATGGTATTTAACGCCTAGCCATTGTATTGGAAGGAATGAATATAACTAACTACAATATGATTATACATGTTTGTTAAATGTTTTTACATTTATCCAATAAATATTAGGGGCTTAAAATATGAATGAATCCAATTTTAAGTACAAATACTCTAATATTCAGTAAAAGGTCGATTTATCGCCTTTTGATGGAGAACCCTATTTAAATCTAGTTTTGGTCATTTTTATAAGTTATATTTGAAAAAATAAAATTCTTCTTTAGATTTGAGGCATCAAAATTTACTTTGGGTATATTTTATTTATTTTTCTGATAAAGTTTATTTTTTAATAAATAGTGAAAAATACTGCATTTTAATTCAAAAGTGACATTTAATATAAATTGTTTATATGGTTATATTATATTTTTAATACGTTTTATAGTGTAATTAGAATATATTTTTACCATTTAATCCAATTTTGGTCACTGTAATTAATTTCACTATGAAATTGGACATAAATAAGTATCAATCTTTTGATAGTTATTGTTTCATAAAAACATGCTATTTGTTTTGACAACGGCAATTAATTTTAAAATAATAAATCAAACATCTATGTTTTTAAATTGGAAAAATATAAATCATTTTTTAATTCGGAATATCAAATATAGCTTCATCAGAATTTGTTGAATATTTCTAAGAAACATCAATTTTTGATTAATAGTGAAACCAGTTAGTAGTAGTTAAAAACCTAACTTTTTCATTTAAATGAAATTTTTCTACTTTTGTGAATTGAATTTAAAAAATCCGACATAAATGGTTGTTATTAGTTAGTAAAATGTGATTGAATAAGATGAAAATAATTTTTGGTGAATAGTATATTTTGACTTTTATTTACCGCGGTTAAAAGTAAATAGGGTAATTCAAGGTAAAAAGAATATCATAATAATACAAAATTAACTTAACAATTTTCCTAACCTTATTTGTTGAGTTATTTAAGAACCTGAGCATATTTGGGCTGATTTTGGGACCCCATGGAGCCACTTATGAGTGATAATGACACTTTAGATTAATTAACATAAAGTAATAAAAAATTGACAAAAACAAATATCTTTTAATAAGTTAATTTTTACATGGTGTTATATAAATTATATTTTCAACTATAAATATTAATTGGAAATATAATGAGATTTCCTACATCATGGTATTTGTTTCATAATTTTTAGACGTCATATAAATTAAAATATTTATGACATAATAATGATGCAAAATCTACCTCATTAATAAATTTTTTAAATAAATAATATTAGAAATATTAAATTAATGCCCAAAACCTTTCCAATTCATATTGGATGATTTTATTTTGACCATGAGACATCTTATCTTTGAATTTAATTAGTTTTGGACCTTTAGAAACCGAATATCATTATATAATAAAAAGAACTCACTTCTTACTCATTTCTCACCCCTCTCAAGCGCATTGGATCATCCAAACCCTGCCCAAATAAGCTCTCAAGATCTCTCTCCTTCTCTTAGAAGCCTTACCTTATACAGAAGGAACTTCAGGAAGTCCTTTTGTTTCAAACCAAAGGGAGTTACCCAAATTAAAGGTAACAGTTCCTCTTAACTTATTTTCTTTATTTTAATTATCCAACCCCTAAAATATTATTATTCCTTTATTTTAAAACAACAACAGTATCCTAAATATACTACGATGTTGTTATGAGAAGGATTAGAATTACACTTACACATAACTTCTTCCAATGGGTAAAGAATATACTGTTTTGTGGATGACAAACAAACGCCTCACGAAACAATGATTGTTCGATTATCTCCTACTGCCTATCATGGTGACCATTAAAATGGAACTGTATTTATATATGATATATATTATGTTTATGTTTTCTTTATGCTTTAGTATTTTACATTTATATCCAACCTTTATGGTTTCCATAATAGGCAAATGTGATAATTTAATTTAAGGAAGTGCGGACTATGGCCCAATCAAAGTGATATGAATTGTTAATGCCATATGTGGGACGCATAACAAATAGTGTTAATGATATTATATATGATATTATACTAGAATTATAATATACCTATGTATTATTATGTTTTAATTCCATTTAAGTACGAAATAGAAATTAAATTATCGTTCATGTGTACGTACGACTTATCGTCTCCATGAATGGTGCATTTTAATTCTTATCTCTAAAATGTTATGTACTATTAAAAATACTAATATATACTGGATATATATGATTTATAATATATCTAAATCATTAATATCATTCTGGAGATAACCGACTATTCACCACATGTACAACTTGAAATTTTAATGTGTTCATTTTTTACTCAAGTAGAATATATTGTCAAAACAAAAATTATTAACTCAAATGATTACATAAGGTCTATAATAGGGTAATAAGTGATTTTAAGGGAATAATAAACGTGAAAAAATTTCATAAGAAAGTATAAATTTACTTTAGTTTATTATTCAGCAGATTAAAGAACGAACTGGTCAAGTCAGACACGAGGTAAGGGACTTATTCTCAATCTCCTTTCATTGAGGTATATTTTGTTATATACACTACTTTATTTTATACAGTGTATAAACCCCTTTATCTTTTTATTTCATTCAAATGGAATTTTTTTATACTATTCATTTTACTAAACAAAAAAAAGGAATGTTTTTTAATGTAAGCAGTGACAATGACCTTTTTTTTCCACCGTGATTATTATTTGATCTTTGGATTTCTTAACAAGTCATAATGTTTTTTTAAAAAAGGAAAATAAATACCATATAATTTTTACGTATTTTGGTATTGAAAATGGTTTTTATAATGGATTTGTTATTTCAATATATTTTGATGATATATTATGATTGAAATGTGGAAATGTTATCTTTCCTTTATGTTTTTTATGTGTTACGAATATGTTATGATTCTTGGGTATTTTTTTGGTATACGGGTGGTTCCATGATTAAACTACTGCGGGTGAGCCCGATATAGCTCTCCAATGCATTGGGTAATGTGACGGAGGTAAACGTGAATATTTCTCCTAAGAGATTTAAGGAATATACTATGATGGGTATTCCAACGTAACTCCTTATGCAGCTGTGATAACTACAATGAAAGTATGATATGAATTCCATAAGTACTTTTATGATTTGTGATTATAATGTGTTACACATAAATCTAATGTTTTAATGAGGTAAGTAAAAGAATTTATGTTTTGTATGTGTTTATGTACTAATGATTTATTTCATATTTTATAACCCTTAATGAGATTTTTATGCTCATCCCATGTTTTGAAATGTTTTTCACAGGAATTATAGATGAATAGGGTCATGGATGAGATCAAGGAAAAGTCCTCTCTTAAACATGGAAATAGACATAACTCTTTTTTTCAAGAGTTTTTATTTTATGAAAAAATGGATACTTAGTAGAATTGGCTACATGTAATATTCATGTTTTCATGTAAATGTTATGACCTAATTCACTATAACTCTAAACCTAAAAATATCCTCAATGTGAATTATCCATTTAATTAAACAATATGTAATGTTTAAGGATGGGTCCTTATTTTTGGTAACATAGTTCAGTTTAGACAACTTTAGGAGTGAGAATATAGTTAAATTAATATATATAAATTATTATTTTTAGATTAATTTATGATTGAAATGACATAGAATTTATAGATTACAATGTTTCTTTGACTAAGATATTTCTATGTTCAGAATTGTTTTCCGTAGAGGAAACAGGGCAGCTATGTTGGGATGACATTAGAAAGAAGAAAACATTCCAAATCAGCAACCTGAGATGGTCAGAATCAGAACTGAATAGTTTTTTGGAGTGATGGCACAATTTACTCAGGCTATAAATGGTGGTTGAATCCATGAACAAGATCTGCCAGATCTACCATAAAGGAGCATGTCAGTAGTGGATCATTTCATTTGGAAATATCCCTCATCATTCAGAGGATCATCTGACCTAGTGGAAGAAGAAGGGTGGATTAAAGCACTGGAAAAGATTTTCAATGTCATGCGTTGTTTAGAACATCAAATGGTTAGTCTCATTTTTTACCATTTTGAAGGTGAATCTGATCAGTGGGGGTCAATGGTGAAAAATATCTGGGATAGTGAGGATATTAATTCTCTCGATTGGGATGAATTCAAAGGTATGTTCCTTGAGAAATATTTTCCCAAGGTGGTTCGTCTTAGAATGGAAAATAAATTCATGGAATTGAGGGAGGAGGATGACTATGTTGATTCTTATGAAGATAAATTCACACTACTGGCAATATATGCTCCAAATTTCATACGAGATCTTGGTAGTAAAATCAACCGTTTTTACTGAGTATTAAAGCCAAACTATTGAAGTTATTTAGCTTCTCTTGATTTCAAAAGTTATGAAAAACTTGTTCAACGTGCGAAGAAGGTGGAAATGGAGTTTTTTGATGATTAGGTGTTCTTTGAAAAACAGCAGAATAAGAGGTTGAGGTGGTAGACTAAATGGAAGAACTCTTCAAAATAGTCTGATGGTAAGAAACTTAAGTTTACAGTTTGTGAAAATTGTTGTAAAAAGCATGTCGAGGAATGTCTTTTTAATTATAGTAAGTGCTACTGGTGTTGTAAAATGGGAAATAAGGCTCAAAATTTCACTGAAAAATATCAGGTTAATGGTAAGACAAAATCCGATTTATAGTCAGTAAAGTGTTTTAAGTGCAATGAAATGGGTGATTATACAAATGAGTGTCAAACAATGAACTAAACTGAGGGAAAGCATCCAGACTACAAGAAGAAAGGGGTGGGTAAATCCTTTGCAACTACATCAGTAGATTCTTGGCCATTAAACGATTTAGTATGAGGTACACTATTTTATTGTTCAGATTATGCCAATGTGTTGTTTCATTTAGAGTCTACACATTCGTTAATTTCTAAAAAAATTTCTAGTACATTAAGAATTCTAGTTCAACATATGAATCCTAAACATATGGTAAAACCCTGAGGGAAATGTTGTGACAAAATGAAATTATAATAACCTTCTATTCCTTGTGTGGGGGAAGAATCTACCTGCAGACCTTATTATTTTTCCTCTAGTAGAGTTTGATGTTATTTTGGGAATGGATTGGCTTTCTATTTATCATGCAAAGATTGAATTTAGAGCTAAAGAGGTTTAGTTTCAGAAAGATTTTTAGTTTATGTACAATAATGAACCCTTGATTTTGATAACATGTCAAGAAGCTGAGAAACTAGTAAAAGATGGAAATGATTGTTACCTTACTCATATTTTTGAAAATAAAAGATGTCTTGAGATTAATGATGTGGTAAGGGTAAATTAGTACCTTGATATTTTTCCTGATGAGTTGTCTAGTATTATACCTAATCCAGAATTTGAATTTACTATTGACTCAGTTCCTGATGCTAAACCAATTTAAAAACCCCCTTAGAGAATGGATCAAATTGAACTTCTAGAGTTAAAGATGAAATTGAAGGATTTATTAGACAATGGTTTCATTCGACCTAGCACATCACCATGGGGTGCTCTTGTCTTGTTTGTTAAAAAGAAATATTGTTCAATGAGACTTTTAATTGATTATAGAGAATTTAATAATACCAATATTAAGAACAAGTATCCTTTCCTCATATTGATGATTTGTTTGATTAGCTCCAGGGAGATCATTATTTCTCAAAGAATGATATGAGGTTGGGGTACTATCAGTTGAATGTAATGGAAAAAGACATTCTGAGGACTGAATTTCGTATTAAATATAGCCATTATGAATTATTAGTTATGCCTTTTGGTTTAACAAATGCACCTGCTGTATTCATGGATCGTATGAATAGAATATTCCGTGAGTTCTTGGATAAGTTTTTGGTTGTGTTCATTGAGGATATTTTGGATTATTCCATAAGTAAAAAAGGAACACAAAAATCATTTAAGTGTTTTCTCGCAAACCTAAAAGGAAAAGAAACAATTAGGAAAATTCAGAAAGTGTGAGTTTTGGTTATAGAAATTTTTATTCCTTGGTAACATTGTTTCAAAAAATTGAATAACGGTTGATCCTGCTAAAACAAACGCTATTGAAGAATGAACAAGACCCAAAAATATAACTGAGATCTGTAGTTTTCTTGGTTTAGCAGGTTATTACCAGAGGTTTGTTGAGAATTTTGTACAGTTATCTAGTACAATGACTAAGTTAACTCGAAAAGGGGTTAAGTTTCTTTGGACAAAAGAATCTAATGATTTTATTCATAAATTTAAAAGAAGAATGGTGAATGCTCTATTTTTGGAACTGAATTCTAGAAATGGTGAGTTTGTTTTCTTCAGTGATGCTTCGTTGAAAGGACATGGTTGTGTCCTTATGCAGAATGATCAAGTAATTTCTTACGCTTCACGTTAGTTGAAACCTCATGAATTAAATTAACATACACATTATTTGGAGCAAGATTCTATTGTTATTTCTTTAAAAATTTGGAGGCACCATTTGTATGGAGTAAAATGTGAAATAGATATTGAAAACAAAATTTTGAAGTATATATTCACTCAGAAAGAATTGAACATGAGATAAAGGAGATGGATGGAATTAATCATAGATTATGATTGCACATTCCTTTAACATCTAAGAAAGGAAAATAAAGTGGTTGATGCTTTGCGTCAAAAAAGTAATGCTTCATTAACCATAATACGTTTGGAATGAGATCCTATGGTTTTCTATTTTATGAAATTTGGCATAGAAGTTGTTGGTGTGGGAAATTTTTATGTTTTGTTTCAGGTGTCAGTGAAATCCTCTCTATTAGACAGAATAAAGCACACGTAGAAATAAAACAGTGAGTTACGGAAAAAGGTAGAGTTTGTTCATAAGGGTAAGTTTCCGGATTTTAACATTGATAATGATTTTGTTTTGAGGTTTGGAAAAAGATTATGTGTGCCTTGTGATTCATAGTTAAAGAATGAGTTGTTATGTGATGCTCATAGTTCCCCATATTCAGTTCATCCTGGAAGTACTAAAATGTATAGAGAACATCAGGAGTATTACAGGTGGGATGGAATAAAAAGAGATATTACTGATTTTACTGTGAAGTGTTTGACTTGTTAGTTTGTCAAAGCAGAGAGGCAGTTACCAAAAGGGATGCTTCAGTCTTTACCGGTTCCAGAGAGGAAATGGGAAAATATACCCATGGACTTCATTGTGGGATTACCAAAGAAATATCAAGGTAATAATACAATTTGGGTTATTATCGATCGGTTGACTAAATCTGCTCATTTTCTTCCTATTAAAGATACTTTGTCTCCAGTTCAACTTTCTCGGTTGTATGTTAAAGAGATAGTCAGGTTTCATGGAGTTCACCTATCCATTGTTTCTGATCGTGATCCCAGGTTTACATCAAACTTTTGGAGAGGACTTCAGAAGTCGTTGGGTACTGAACAAAATTTCAGTACAACTTTTCATCCGCAATTAAATGGGTAGTTAGAACGAACAATTCAGACCATGGAGGATATGCTACGTGCATTTTCACTGGATTACCCTGGAAGTTGGGACCAACATCTTTCTTTGGTTGAATTTTCTTATAATAACAGTTTTCATTCTAGTATACAGATGGATCCATTTGAGGCAATATATGGAAAGCGTTGTTGAACACCAGTATTTTGGGATGAAGTAGGTGAAGGGAAGATGATGGGACTGCAATGGGTAGAAGAGATGGAAAAAATGATATGTTGATTCAGAAGAACATGAGAACAGCTCAAAGCAGGCAGAAAATTTATGCAGATAACCGGAATAAGGATCTATCTTTTGAGGTTTGTGATCATGTCTTTCTCAATGTTTCTCCATAGAATAATGGGATGCGTTTTGGTAAGAAGGGAAAGTTGAGTCCAAGGTTAATTATACATTAGGAAATCCTAGAGAAAGTTGGATCAGTTGCGTACAGAGTGGTTTTAACTCCATGTTTATCCCAGGTACACAATGTTTTTCATGTTTCAATGTTGAGAATGTATATGCCAGATCCATCTGATGTTTTGAGCCCAGAGGTAGATCAGTTGGAAGAGAATCTCTCTTATGAGGAACAACCAGTCCAGATTCTTGACCATAGAGAGAATGTGTTGCGAAAGAAGTTAATTTACTAGGGAAAGGTATTGTGAAATAAACATATGTTTGAAGAGGCAATTTAAGAATTTTAAAATTCTATGAGGGTTAAATACCCCCATTTATTTGATAAGTGAAAAAATAGTGAGGACACAATTCCCAAAAGGGGGGAAGGATGTAACATCCAAAGAAAATAAAGAATAATCTATTTTCATATTTATTAATATTTTTGAATTAAATATTAATTTTACATTAAAAAGGATGCTAAGTTTGATGGCTTACCTGATACGCAACAAAGGGTTTCTTTGAAATCTTAGGTTGCACACTAATAATGTAATATTATTATTTTAAATTGTAGTTAACGCCTAGCCGTTATATTGGAGGGAATGAATAGAACTAATTACAATATGATTATACATGTTAGTTAAATGTATTTAAATTTTTCCAATAAAATTTAGGGGCTTAAAATATGAATGAATCTAATTTAAAGCATAAATACTCTAATATTCAGTAAAAGTTCGATTTACCGCCTTTTGATGGAGAACCCTATTTAAATATAGTTTTGTTCATTTTTATATGTTCTATTTGACAAAATAAAATTCTTCTTTATATTCTGGACATTAAAATTTACATTGGGTAAAAAAAATTTATTTTTCTGATAAAGTTCATTTTTAATGAATAGTGAAAAAATACAGTATTTTAATTCAAAAGTGGATTTTAATATAATTAATTTGTATGGTTATATTATCTAATTAATTGGGTTTAAAGTTTAATTAAAATATATTTTTACCATTTAATCCATTGTTGGTCATTTTAATTAATTTCACTTTGAAAGTTTACATAAACATGTATCAATCTTTTTATAGTTATTGTTTCTTAAAAACACGCTATTTGTTTTGACGATGGGAAAAAAATTTTAAATTAATTAATGCGACATATATGTTTTGAATTTGGTAAAATGGGCATCATTTTTGAATTCTGAATATCAAATATATCTTAGGCTGAATTTTTTATATTTTTCTGAAAAACGTAAATTTTTAATGAATAGTGAAACCACTTTGTAGTAATTAAAGAACTGACTTTTTCATTGAAATGAAATTTTACCACTTTTGTGAATTGAATTTCAAAAATCCGACATACATATTTGTTATTAGTATGTAAAATGTAGTTCAATAAGATGAAACTAATTTTTGGCAAATGGTAACATTTGACTTTTATTACCGTGGTTAATGGTAAATAATGCAATTCAAGGAAGAATGAATATCATAATAATACAAAATTACCTTAAAACATGTCCTAACCTTACTGGATGAGTCATTAACAACCAGAAGCATCTTTGGGTCGATTTTGGGACCCCATGGAGCCACTTATGAGTGATAATGACACTATAGATTAATTAACTTAAAGTGATAACAAAAATGACATAAACTAATATCTTTTAGTAAATTAATTTTTACATGGGGTTATATAAATTCACATTTAAACTATAAATATTCATTGGAAATATAAAAATATATCCTAAATCATGGTACTTTTTTTTATAATTTTTATAAATACAATAAATTAAATTATTAATGACATAATAATGATGCAGTATTTACATCATTAATAAATGATTTAAATAAATAAGATTATAAATATAAAATAAAATCCAAAAACTATCCAATTATTATTGGATGATTTTATTTAAACTATTAGTCATCTTATATTCGAATTTAATTAGTTTATGACATTTAGAAACAGAATATTATTATATAATAAAAGAATATTTTCACACTTTTCTAAAGAACACCCCCCTATAAAAAGACCTCACTTCTAACTCATTACTGACACCTCTCAACCACTTGGCTCATCCAAACCCTACCCAATTAAGATCTCAAGATACCTCTACTCCTCCTAGAAGCCTTACCTTAGGTAGGAGGCACTTCAAGAATTCCTTTTCCTTCAAACCAACAGGAGTTACCCAAATTAAAGGTAACAATTACTCTTAACTTATTTTTTTATTTTACTTATCCAACCCCTGAACTCATTTTACTCATTTCCTTTATAACAACAAAAGTATCATCAATATACTAGTATGTTGTTATGAGAATTATTCTAACTACACTTTCACACACCTCCATCTAATTTGTGAAGAACATACTGATTTTGTGGATGGAAAACTAACACCTCACGAAACGAAGATTGTTCGATTCTCTCCTACCACCTATCATGGTAGACATTAATATGAAACTGTATTTATATATGATATATATTATGTTTATTTTTTCTTTAGGCTTCTGTATTTTAAATTTATATCCTACCTTTATGGTTTCCATAATGGGTAAATGCTATAATTTCATTTAAGAAAGTGCGGACTATCGCCCCCTCAAAGTGATATGACTCATCAATGTCATATGTGGGATGTATAAAGGATAGTTTTAATGATATTATATATTATATTATACAATAATTATAATTTTAATATGTATCATTATGTTTTAATTCCATTAAAGTACGAAATTGAAATGAAATTAGCGTTTATGCATACATACGACTTGCCATCTCCATGAATGGTGCATTTCATTTCTTATCTCCTAAATGTTATATAATGTTATAAATATATATATATACTGGATATACATGATTTATATACTATCTAAATCATGAATATCATTCTGGAGATAATGGACAATTGACCACATGGCCAACTTGTAATTATAAGGTGTTCATTTTGGACTCAAGTACCAAATATCGACAAAACAAACATTATTAACTTAAATGATTACATAATTTCTATAACATGGTAATAATTGATATAAAATGATTAATAAAAATGAAAAAGGTTCTTAAGCAAGTATAAATTATCTCTATTTTATTATTCAGGAGATTAAAGAATGAACGGGTCAAGTCAGACATGAGGTAAGGGACTTTATCTCAATCTTGTTTTATTAAGGCATATTTTGTTATATATAGAAATTTATTTTATATGGAATATATACCCTGTTTACATTTAATTTCATTCAAATGGATTTTTTATATGAATATTTTTACTAAATGAAAAATGGAATGTGTTTTTAACGTAAGCAGTTACAATGAAGTTTCTCCACCGCAATGAGTATTATTTTATCTTTGGCTTCCTTAACAAGATGTAGTGTTTTTTTTAAAAAGTAAAATAAATTCCATATACTTTTACATATTTTGGTATTGAAAATGGTTTTTATAATGTATTTTTTTAGTCAATATATTTTAATGATATATTGTGATTAAAATGTGGAAATTTTATCTTTCCTTTATGTTTGTTTCATATGTTATGAATATGTTTTGGTTCTTGGGCATTGTTTACGTATACGGGTGGTTCCGTGATAAACCTAGGGCGGGTGAGCCCGAGATAGCTCTCCAATGCATTTGGTAACATGATGGAGGTAACCATTAATGTTTCTCCTAAGAGATTTAGGTAATATATTGTGATGGGTATTCTAAGGTAACTACCTATGTAGCTGTGATAGCTACAATGTAAGTATGATATAAATTCCATAAGTAATTTTATGATTTGTGATTACTATGTGTTATTCATAAATCTTATGTTTTCATGAGTTAAGTAAAAGAGTTTATGTTTTTTATCTATTGATGGAATAATGATTTATTTCTTATTTTATAACCTTTCTGGGCACTATATGCTCATCCCACATTTTGAAATTTTTTTCACAGGACGTAAAGTTCAATATGGTCAAGGATGGGATCATGGAAAATATTATTGTCAAAAACCTGGAACTATATATGACTCTTTTTTTCGAGAGTTTTTATTTTATGAAAAAATGGATACTGGGTAGAATTGACTACATGTAATAATCATGTTGTTATGTAAATGTTATGACCTAATTCTCTAAAACACTAAACCTAAAAATATCCTCAATGTGAATTATCCACTTAATTGGAGAATATGTAATGATAAAGGATGGGTCCTTATACTTGATCCGTCACATTAAATAAAATCAGAGGTCATACCACTGGAAAATAATCATTCCTATGATGAAAAACCAATGGATATTCTTGAGTATAGAGTAATAGTTGTATGAAATAATACCACTCACCCAATAAAAGATTAATGGTAAAAAAAATTGAATACTCTTAATAAGAACCTCAGGATATAATGAGGATGAAGCATGTTTATTTTTTGTTTCATAGTTAATAATTTTGATGGTTAAATTCATTTTATGTTCTGTGTCTGTGGGGGGGGGGGGGTAGAATGTGACACCATGAGTTTTTATAAAATAATTTTTTGAATAAATTAAATTTCCTCAATAGCTTGTGTTAAATGTAACACAGAGTTTTAAAAACCATGATATACTATTAATATTATTAATTAATAATGTCTGTTATAACTAAGTAACTATAATTTCCGGTATGAATATGAATTAATAAATTTCAAAAAAATAGTATAATGTATTTTTTTAAAAATCAAATTGATAAAAAATACCTAAATTTTATTAAAATCATTAAATATTTTGAAAATACAAATTTCTAAAAATAGTTTTTCTGAATATTTCTAAAAAAATATTAAAAGTAATTTTTACTATAAAATAAAATTTATTTATGAAAATAAATATAAATTTTTAAATCTAAATATCAAAATTATCTTTTGGTGAATTTTTGGAGAATTTTTGGCAATTATGATTTTTTGATAAATAATAAATAAATACCAATTTTACATAAAAATTTCCTTTTCATTTAAATAATTTATAATATAAATTTTATTTTCAGAGGGGTTTAAAGGTAAAATTTGTTAAATAATATTTTTATTAATCCAATTTAGGTAATTGTAATCCATTTTTAATTAATTTTTATAAAAAAAAACTCTAAACTTATGAAAAGTTTCTCTTTGAATTTTTTCTCATCATTTCCATGTGGTTAAGTACAAAATAAAATTTAATAATGAAATGATTGTAATTTTCAAAAATGGGTTAAATATTTTAAATAAGTATATTTTATTTCATATAATAATGATAATATATGTTTTGGTCATAATTAATATTGAAAATAGTAAAAATTAATCACAATAGTTAAGGGGGAAATGGGTTTTTTAGGAGGTTAATCTAAAATGATAAGGGATAAAATAACCCAATTACTCATAAAAATACCATTTTTCGGTCATAGTTCAACCTTATCTCATATAGTTTTCTATAGTGACCCATTTATTAGACTTATGGATTATTAAAAATGTGGGTACACATTTTTATTTAAAAAATTTTAAAGTCTGTTCTCTCCCCCACTTATAAAGGGGAACCCCTTATCCACTCATCTTCACACTTCCAAAACCCTTTAGTTCAAACAGTACCAACCCAAATCCATTATTTACATTTTTAAACACATCCAAGAGTCATAATTTTTATTAGGAAACACTACTATGATGATTTTATGGGTAACCTTAAAAGGTTTTTCTGAAGTAGAGGTATAGTACTTAACCGTGCATTTTAATTTCATTTATTCCACTATGTCCAGAAAATATTATACATTAATGATGATATAATATCATTTTTTTCTAGAATATACTTACATGTTATTATTTTAATTTCATGAACTACGTATATCTTCTCTTCTATGAAGTGGGTAATTAAACCGTATATCATGTGTTCGGCAGACTACTGCCTCTTGAACTAATGTAATTTTTTTCCATAAATTCCTCCAAAATATGGGGATAATAACGAATTTAATTTTTATATATTATATTAATTACATTATTATATTTATAAATTTTTAATATTACATCCACCTTCAAACATTCCAATCCATTTAGAAATGATAACGTCGCTTGTGCATATTTGTGGACTACAATTCCACAAAGTGATGTGATATATTTTTAATTTTATTTTGCATTGTAAGATAATAAGGATAGATTAAATGAATAAATATGATATTTGTGACATAAAAATTATTATGAAAACGTGAATTAATATATAATTTTATTTTTTACATCTGTAAAAAAAATGGAAGCAATGTTCATGTGTACTTATGACCTACCATCTCCATTGAAGAACCCATGTGGTTTATTTGAGTTGAAGTTGAAATTGTTATAAATATGTTGAGATGATGAAAATTAAATGAGTTATAAATATATAGTTTATTTAAAATGGACTTATGTTTTATAAAATATGTTGATTGTGTTATGACATATTGTTTACACTATTTCAGTTTTGATGTTGACAATTTCTGATTGGATTGATTAGGAAAGGACTTTATGATTTTATAACATTTATACTTTCTTACGCTAAAAATATATCATTACAACCGATGACCCTTGGGATCAATTTTCATTAACTACTAAGGTACCACTATGATCGAACATATTAGGCCAAATAATATCATGGAAGAAGTATCACAGATCACAACCAATATCAAGTGTAATAGAGAAGATGATATACATTATGTGGGGAAATAGGATAGTGGAGGATGGCTAGCATGAGGTAGTTCAAGAATGATTATAGACCAATCCCCAGTACTCAAAACATTCCATTCATTGTGCACTTTGTATTATAAATTAGAAACAAACCTTTTGATAAACCCATTTGAACCTATATTGGGATAATACTATTTATCCATCCTTAAAAAATAATGAATAAAGGTGTACTATCTGAACTTTTTAATCATCAATACTAAATCCTGATTGTAGTTATCCTTCTACTACGTTCATTGTAAGATCTTCTATTCATCAGAGTCTATAGTCACACCAAATGAGGATCAAACTGATGCAATCAATCATAATTTGAAATTTTTTAGGATTTGAATATGATTAAAACTAAAAAAAACTTCATTTTTATGTTTAAATGAAGTTATAACTGAGGATATACAGAGTGAATAAAAATGGATTTGTGGATATGGTGATTCTTGTTATTACATTATGGATTAAGTAGGAGAAACAGATGAATTTCTTTGTTTTTCATAACATTGAGTTTGTGTGTATTTCCCTATAAATACATACAGACACAATCATTTATTATTGATGATATAAATTTATATCTTTTATTATTTTTTAGAGATATGACAAAAATAAATATATTTGAAAGAAATATTTATTTTTGAATCATGTTCCACACATTTTTGTAGTGTCATTCTAGACCTCTGTGATCGCATGATATGGTTTTGATTTCGGAATACTAGTGTGAACATTCACTCTAGGTTTTGAGGAGAAAGTGATCCCACATATACTTTTATGTAATGAAAATAGATTCATCACATATTGTTCGACATGAATGTTCATGAGAATTATACATGATATTATGTCCATTAATATAGGGTGTTTCAAGAGAATGACTTAATCCTCTATTCCTACGAGGGAGTTCTTCTTGAAGAGATATTGTGAGACAATATTATGTGATTTTTTGGCATGAAGAGAAGTAGTGTTGTTTGTATAAAAGGATTGAATAGTGTGTGTACATTTTGTTTGGTGTTAATATAGGTTGAAAAATCTATGTAATTATTCATATAATAGCATGAATAGTTTGTCTTCATGCATGTGTATGCTCATGCGATTCCTTAATCACATGAAGAATCATGAGGTATTGTGATTAGACCAAATATAAATAATATGAATGTAAAGAAGAATATTTTAGGTATTTTATATTTTCTATAATAATGAATCATTTTTATGTACATGATATTACACTTGAAAATTATAATTAATAGATTGTAAATTTTTATTATTTAACAAAATAAATAAGTCCATGCATTTGTATACATACATCAATTTTGAGAATGCACATGTAATATACTTTGAATAAATTGTGTTATGTGATATGAGACTAAAGTTATGTTCAATTAAGAATACATATTACCAAATAATAATTGTTTTGAGATAAGTTCATTTAAATTGATGATAATTAGACAGTGATTAGGGTCATGATGATTTATATCAATTGAAAAAGTTTTTGAAGACTGTACATGAGAAGGTTAGGTGATCCGGTTGGTTTTTTATAAAAATAATTCATCTCAAGTGAGTGTAGAAGAATTAAATATATGAAAAATGTATTTATATTTGAGTATTATATCTTTTGTGATTGGGTATTAGTAGAATTATTTGATGGGATTCTAAAGAAGAAGAAACCTCTATTGGGGCTCTAGAGTTAGTTGGAGGGATGCTCGTAACACTGTGGGATGTAGTATAAATATCCTACGGTGGGAATCATGAGTTAATAGTATAGGTGGGATAATGTAATCTCATGTTTTAATCTGGAATAGAAGACTTTGGGACAAAATGTTGATGGGAATTGTATTTTCCTTGGTTTTAACCACATGAAAATAGTGAATAATCTATAACGAGGGGTACAACTGGTCACAACAATGAGTATGTTTTAGTACCAAACATTATAAAACAAGTGTTCACTTTGTTTCAATTAATTTTTTAATTTCATAAATTATATAATGTTCATTATATGTGATATAATTTTGAATTTAAAGGTGAAAAATAATTCAGTAAAACAAGTCCAACCCGATTCACCCCCCTCTCCGTGTGACAACACGATCCATTGGACACTTAATCCATAAATGATGTAATTGTTTTATATAAATAACATTAATTGATTAATATAAATATATATAATGAATATAAATAATATTTATATCATTTAAAATTATTGAGATAATGGAACCAAGATCAATGTAAAATGACGGACATTATCAAATCAAGAATACATGAAAAATGAAGCAATCGAATACATTTAAAGAATGTTGAGAATAGAGGTAAAGGTTTTATGTATCAAATTGTATTCTTCGGGACATATGATATATTATGTTTCTATCTTATTTTATGATGTTTTTTCACAAACCCTTTGAAATTGTATATCATGAATTTTTTTATTCTAATAATAAATAAATTTTTATTTAAATTTATTCTTTCACGGGGATTACGATTCAAAAGATACCAATTCATGTAAGGGAGTTTCATGTCAATTTTTGTGGAATACCATCAATATTAACCACTTTTTTTCTTTGTGTGGGGTATATATTTTCCATAAAGTTATTTTTTGATTATTTTTATTAATGTTATGGGTATTTTTATGTCCATATAAGGTTAATATTTTATGGGTATTATGACTCAAAAGATACCAAAGTGGTAAGAGTTTAAGGATAAGATCTATTTTTATAGCATGATTTTTATGATGATGGATCCAATGATACTATCGTATGATCTATCTTGCATGAAAAAATTAATTTTATTCACATATGGTTATTCTATGAAAATAAATTTCATCCATTCATCATCCACTCTTTGTGTACTCTAAAATAATGTTTTTGAGGAAAAATAGATTATATTTCTCACTTCGATCGAAAAACCTTTTTATTTGATTTCCTTATTTCTTAAAATATTTCAACTAAATATTTAAATTTTTTCCAATTATTGATTAAAAGAATATTTTACAATGATTTTATTTTTAAAAAAGTGTTAAAAGGTGATTTTTTTTCCGAATAAGTCTCTCTTGAATTTTTACCAGAAATATAAATTGAATACATTTAGTAACCTATACAACATGAGTAATATTTTCCACCCTAATAGGTCTCTCTTGAGTTTTTAACCTAAATAATATTCCTATTGTTGGTTTTTTAGTATAATGAATATATTTTTATGATACCCATTTTTCATGACCTCCTCCCTTGAATGATACCTCTATTGGTCTAGAAATACTAAACGGCAGATAATGACCATCGAGTCCCTACTCTAATAGGCCCTGAGTTGGTGAATAGATATAAGGGAATAAAAATCTCACAAAAATGGAGTAATTATCCATTGTGGGAAACAAGATTGGGAGATAAGATTAATCATCCAAAAAACAACTCCAAGACATAAATAAAAGAATGAAAAAAACCATCCCACATGAATGCATAAAATAGAACAAGTACTATACAAAAGTATCTAAGGTAATGTACAACAAAGTAAGGCTAATGTAGAGACTTAGAACTCTCCCAAGCCTCGAGAATGCAATGAAAAACATGATCTTAATAATTCTCATGGAAACCCTAAATTTTTTTTATACGTTGGTTTCTTATACATGTATACTCATTAGGAATGCCAAAGTTTCTCTTGCACATGTGAAAGAGGCATACTAAAGAACCCATGAGAAAATAGTAGAACCAAATAGCACCTAAGTAGGTATACTAACCATCTCCCACTCACCACAGAATTCCCCTAAAATAATGAATCTCGTGTAATATATTATAAAAAAAATCAATGATAGGGAACCCCAACCCACTTTCACACTGAATAATCGCTCTCACACCCTAACAGAAAACATCACAGCACTCCTACATCTTTAAAATATACCACATCACAACCCACTCCCACAAAAATGTGACTCTCAACCACATACATCACATCATAGACACATTGAACAAAACCTCATCACATCCCGCATGTAGAAACATGGTCTATAACAAGATCACATCCCACCCACAAATATATGGGCGATAAACCACACCTTATCCCAAAGAAACCTGGGAAATCCAAAAACATCTCCTCCTGAAGACACTTGGGAAACCATAACTCTCCCATACACACCTGGGCCTCACAAATCAAAACATGCCCGAAGAATCATGGGCTATTACCACATAGAAGAAGGAGTATGAATGAATGGGTGCCCAACCATCCATCCTCCCACCGGGATGTTTGGGAAAGACACCCTCCCCCGTTTTAATGTGGGTGTTTGGTACATAGTTCTCAACTAGTGTGGGTTCATATTGAAATAAAAATAAAAAATAAAAATATATAAATATATGATACAAAAAACTCATTCCAAACCTATGGGTTCTCAAAAAAGAAAAAATCCAACAACACTACCACAATTACAGCTACCGATAAATGCACTACACCAAATATCAATCCACAAAAAAATTAATATTCCCAACCAATTTAGTTAACCATTTAATTTCCTTATTAAAAATTTTATTTATCTATTAAAAATAACCCACTTCACATTAATGACAAATCATACCAGGACCTCAACTATGGGGTGAAGAATCTTACGTGTTATTACAGATAAAACACCCATAAAAACCACTACCATTAATCTTCAAAGTCGTCTCACCCTAATCCATAGTCTCAACCACAAAAATCACTAACTCACAACCACATCAGCAATACACTAAACCACAACAAGATCTGCTTCCCTACTGCCCAAACATACCATGCCCAGATTATCACACACACAAATCCAACCCCTGGAGAACAATAGTACACATGAACACATCATCACACAAACCAAGGAAAAATATTTAGATTTAAAAAATAATCCATTATTTTAATTCCACTTGTTAATTTTGGGGTTATCACATAATCAAAAAGATCATAGGGTGCCCATCTATTAGTAGAATATATGTTGTTAAAAATTATCATGTATAATTTTTTGATGAAAAAAAACATCATGCATACCATGAAAAATTCTATGAAAAAAAGGACTCTGAATGAATAATATTTTTAGTGAGTTGTTAGCCCATAAAATTCACCATAACAACCAAAAAACAAGAAGATCATATATCACATTTCCCCAACCAAAGTATATTGATCATAAATTGGTTCAATTATCATTATTTAGTTTGTATTATACTATATTCATAAAAATAAATTTGAACACCCACCCCTTATGATTCAAAACATGATATGGATGAAGAAAAAACTACTTGTAAGAAAATGATAAATGACCTTCTTTATTGCACAAAAATTGTGGTGTGTATGCAGTAAGTTAAACACCTGGGGAAACAGGATCCACAAGACACAATATGATCACATGACACCTATGGGAGGAATTTTTCAGGGTGTCTTATACTAAGGGAAATAAATAAGTAAGAACAAGGGTAAAATGTATCTCAACCTTAAGAATATCTAAATAAAGAAAGGGTTTAGATATATATTTTATTTTTCATTAAAGGAGGATCTGGTGGAGATAAATGTTTTAACCAAGTAAAATACTTCAAGAACTTAAGAAAATATATACATGATATATTTTATTTGAAATGGTCCCAAAAATATCTTATTAAGGCTTGGAAAGCGTTTTACATAAAAAAGAATGTGAAAATGGGAAAAATAAAAGAAACTGGAAACACTTTTCAGGACCCAGAGTTAGATGAAGAACTATTTGTGAGTTACTGCTCGACAAGGCACTACACTCAATTCACTACTAGGTGAGTACCCATTTTTGAGACACCACTTGGTGAGTCAACACATAGTGAGATACCGTTCAGTGATTCATCGTTCTGTGATATTCTGTCAAATGAAATGCCTTCCACCATTAAAGAGTCGCTATTTCACAAGAAACTACGTGACAAGGCACCTGTGGTCGTGTGACTGCTAGCGAGAGATCTCACGTGAGCCACCTCTAGTGAGTCCCATCTAGAGAGTCTTAGCGAGGGTGAGCAACCATTGTAAAACCTGAAAAAATGGGAATTTTGTAAAGTGTTGAAAAGACAGACATTCACCTTGAAAAACACATCAAAACTAGATTTTCACAATGTAATGGATCAGAGAGTTCCAAGCCGTTATATTAGATACCTCTCAAACTATTCTCACCCCCGTTAATTAAAAACCATCCTAAAAGGAAAAGAGAGGAAGGGTCCAAACAAAAACCCTTGGAGATACCTCTCAAGGATTCCACTACACAAAAATACCACTAAACACACCATCATTCAATGGAAAACCACCCTATTTTTTTTCAAAAAGTGGAGTTGAAACCCCCACATACTAGAACACCTCCTATGATGTGTGCAACCCATGACTCATCAAGTCAAGAAAAATGATCCCAAAAAACACAACACAAACATAACAATCACACCTTCCTAACACATGAATTAGGGAATCATTTCTTCAATATCACGATACTATCCACTCTGGGTGGCACTAAATCACCCACATGGGATCAAACAAATCATCGTTAATTCATCTCGACCAGTATTCAAATCATCCCCTTTTTTCATGTCAAGACTATATCGCACATCACAAAACTAACATCGCAAGACAAGTAGAACAAATTATCTTAATAAAAACAAATGGTTCAAACATCTCATTACAAAACAAAACAGGGAATGTACGTTTAAAAAAAATCCAAATAATAAGAAAACATCTATGTCTCGGAATCCCAATGACTCTCTTATTAGATAACAATCCTTCACATCTTATGAATTAGTGGAATGGTCTGCCCATCAAGTGACTTCTCCCGATGATCATGGAATTTTACTTACTACTATACAAATTTCACATCATCATCAATATACAAATCACCCTAGTAAATGAAATGGGATTCATCTTGACGATACCCAGGAATATGAGATACATAGAATAATTCATGGATCCCATCCAACTACAGTGGAAATTCTATCTCGTATTCCACTCTAAAAACTCATCCCAACCCCTCAAAAGGCCTGGAAACCCAAGGAGAAATCATACTCCCCTGACAATCCTCCACTGAACACATCCAGGGGAGACCATCAAGAACATGTGGTCTATAAACTCTATCAAAAAGGGCCACTTCCTATGATTGGAATAAGACTTCTTCTGATCCTGTAGTACTTTCATCCTCTTAGGAACAAGTTGAAACTTCTCAGTCATGATCTGCACCACATCAACACCACGAACATCTTTCTCCCCATCCTCCTTCTAGAAAAACCAAGAACGACATGTAATTTTGTACATATCCTAAAATTGATACATTCCAATTAAAGAGTGATGGAAATTATTATAAGTGAACTCCACCAAAGGCAAGAGTCATACCCAAAATCCACCAAAGTCGAGGATGCATGCCCACAACATGTCCTTTAATGTTTAGATTGTCTGCTCTATATTCCCATATGTCTAAGGGATGAAGGTTGTGATAAGGAATAAATTGGTTCCAAAATAATTCTACAATACCCTTCATACTCATAAAACTACACCACATAATCCATGTAACTCTTGGAGAAGGCATTAAATACACTAAACTCCATAATTGAGAAGAAGTGGGATTATTTAATTAACTAATCCACTACCAACTAGATAGTATTGAAACCTCCCTAATATTTGTGTAACCCTGTGAAAAAATTCATTGAGTTTTCTTCCCATTTTTACTTAGTAACATCCAAAGGTTTAAATAAACCATGGAGAACACAATGGTCAACCTTCTTATACTGAAAAAACAAGCACTTGACTATAAACTCTACCTCCACCCCCTTCATCCCGGGCCACCAAAACGTAACACTCAAGTCACGATACATCTTAGAAACACATGTATCTTCTTCCAAGGGTGAGATATGTAACACATGAAGGTATTAACTATGCACCTCTATTGAAAAAAAACTTCCCTCAAAACAACATCTTGTTCGGACCATCCTCATACTATCCAACAAGAGCGTCACCATGGTCAACACGACCACACATCACATCAGATTTTAAGTCTTCCCAATGAGACTCCTACAACTATTTAATTAGATAAGATTACCCCATAATCTAAAATAAATAGGTTCTACCACCATCAACCATGGAATCTAAGTGTATGGATATTAGATTCTCTATCTCTCTCTAAGCATTTGTTGATTCTTGAACAATCTCTTTATTTTATTTTCTACTAAAGTAATAAACAAAAACATTTACCTTTACTAAGGTGTAGGAGATCTAAAAATTATAATTCTATAGAAACCCCACCAACATACATTGTTTTATATTTAAATCATTCTATTAAAAGATATAACTCATGCTCTTGGGACCCATGGAGACCACAGAGCACTCTCAAATGATGTAATGATGCCAAAACATCATCTTGAAAAACACATATGAAAACTCTAGATTGTGGGTGGAATAGGTATGGTTGTGAGCATATAACTTCCTATACCTATAAGAGATCACTACTTGCTACTGCATCAGGATGTTTCAAAAACCCTGAAGGGAAGCATCACAAAACACCTTAAACAACACCCATTCCCATGGAAACTACAGTACTAGATCACTATCCAACCTCCACCTATGGTAATAGAATTATTAATAGAATTGATAAATCCACACAAAAACCTGGCCCATCATTGACAAGGCTACCAATGGGTCTTTAAATTGAGAAAAATTGGGTACAAACCTCTGACAGTTTCCTTCAAGACCATGGAAACTGTGAACTTCAGTGAAATTCTTGGGTGCTGCCCAGGAAAAAAGTTATTCATCCTTTGATGGGTAAAGTATCACACCATTATGAGACACCACATGCCTAAGGAAATGTACATCTCATTTACAGAACATTCACATGAAAAAACATTCCATATATCTGGTGGTATTGAAGAACCAACAAGATAGTTCAGAGATGCTCGACATGTTACTCCTCTTACATTGAGTAAACCCAAATTTCATTAATGAAAACGATAAAAAATTATCTAGGAAATCATTAAAGATAGAGTTCATAATACCCATGAACACAGATGGTTCATTCATAACACAAAATAGAATGACTATGAACTTGATGTTCCCACACTTGCATCTGAAGGCAGTCTGTAGAATATCTCCCTCATTCACCCTCAATTGATTATATCCAGACCATAGATCGATCATGGTAAACCAAACCACCCATGTTAGTTGTTTGAAATGATTTTCTATAATTTGAAGGGTTAATGGTTCTTTTCCATCACCTAATTCAACCTTTAGTAGTCTATACACAACCACATACTAACATAAGCATTCTTCACAAATAACAATGGATCACCCCACGTAGACACACTAGGGAATATAAATACCTTGTTTATTAGATAATATATTTGAATACTCATCTACCACAATTTAGAAGGTTCCATCTGATAGGGAGCCATCAATATTGGAGAATAAATGGGTTTCATGTATATACAAAAATCAACATCACATCATGGGGTAGAATCACTACATCCATGGGGAAAACATCTAAGACCTCCATAATGACCTAGGGAACTACCACCATTTTAGTATATATTGATTCCAAATACATTTCATCCATCAAGGATAGAAATGGATGTACATTCCAACTTCCAATCTAATCAAACTTCTCTCCAACAAAATCTACACATTGGAAATCGACATCTGAAAAAATAACACCCATCAAGAAGTATTTAATAATAGATTGCATGGAAAAAAACCAGTCAATTCTGAGGATGAAATTATATGGCTACATCTTTAGGAGGAAGATATCCCCACAGGACAGATGAGATCCCATCATTTGTCTACACCCTTGGCACACATCAAACAAGATGGTCTAGCCTCTGACTGGCGTACTCAACACCAGGGGAAATGGAATCCTTTCTACATATATTCCATGATCATATGATAGAGTGGGTGAATCAATTGTGGGTGAATCTCTTGAATCAAAAAAATAACAAGAAAGAGTACTAAAAAAGTTAACCGTACATCTAACAATATATGGACCTTCTAGAACTGCTACCTCTACTGCATGAAACTGACCACTCCTAGGATCTCTACCTCTCCACTAATGACCACCTCCATTTCCATGCTAGGTTAATGGTATATAAAAACAAGGACTATCCTTAGGATAGCCTCAACCTACTCCATATCCACTCAGTAGAGTAATAGCCTATAGTTGCTACTGTAGAAACTGCTTCATTAGAAACTGCTGCTATGGTTGATGTTGAGCTTGCGCACCTCCACCAAAATATGATTGTGAAGACACTAGACATCGCTTTGAAATATGGTCACAAACCCCACAAAAGACACACATCATTCCATGGCCCATGAGAAATGAACGTAGAATAAAGGTACCCAATAAAGAAAATACTACGTTTGTCTCCCCACTGGTCAAAACATCGATGGTCCTGAAGCCTAATATCAACCACTGACAACTCTATATCTCAAAGAACTCATATAGCTCTCCTCCCACTATTGAAATCCCCATGAGTGTATCTTCTTGATTACCTCCACTTTCTTCTGAATCTCTAAATATATTATCAATGTAAAAAGGGTAACATCATACTGGATAGAAGGGCGAAGTTCCTCCTCAATATGTCTCCCAAGAGACTCTTCAACTAAAAAAAGGTGAGGGAAAAAGTAAATAATATCCTTGAACATGATCCCAAACTCCCCGTACTGACATACTCTTATATTTAAGTGAATGTATATTCTGTATCTTATCATCCTTCATAGTTGATGAAAGGAAATATTCTCAGAATTCTTTTAGTACTTCAACCCACAACATGCCTTCCACATTCCGCTCCCCTTGAAATAGCATCCACTACTAAGGCGCAACTCCCATTATCTGTCTAACCACCAAAAGGACCTTGAATCCCATTGGTAAATAGATCAAACCAATGGAAATATAAGGATCCTTGATCCAGATTTCTGTCTCCACTTACAAAATGCCACCACTTACTTTTCAAAATCCTATCGCGGGAAAGCACAGAATGTACTCTACCATTGATAACCCTCCTCTATTGGATAAACCCTACAACAATCAAACGGATCAACCTGCAGAACCTCTACTGCATGAGCTACATGCAGACAACGTCTAGGATTTGTAGATGAATAGTAAAAAAAATATTTACTAAGCTTGAGTAGAATGTAATTTTATAAAAAAATTTATCAAGCTTTTCTCATTTATTTATTTTAACCATTCCAAAAAACCAAATTGAAACAAGATCACAAGACATTATGATTGATGTACCTGTCATAGGTCACTACCCTAGAAATAGGTATCTATTTATTGGTTGTTTAATAGGATTAGAGTCTGTACACTAGATCATGGTGCTCCCAAAAATCCCATGTCCTAGAAATATTCCCTAGCCAATGTCACTCAACTAGATCAAATAGAACCATTTCCATACCATCCCATGAAATCCTCACAATTCTTAATGCCAAAATCCATCCTACCTATCAACCATCACCTCTAATACCATTCATACATTACCCCATCTCTCCATAGATACCCTTTGTGGAAGGAAATGAGGAATGAATGATAATAACCACTCAGTCCCACCTCTAATAGGCCCTGAGTTGGTGACTTGTACCACGTGAATAAAAATCTAAAAAAATTTGGAGGCAATACCATTTTTGGAAACAAGTTTAGGGGATAAGATTAATAATCCAAAAAATAACTCAAATATATATATATATAATAAATATAAAAACCATTTCACATGAATTCATAAAATAGAACTGGTATAAATTAAAAAGTATCCAAAGTAATGTACCTATAAGAAATGCTAAAGTAGAAACTCTATAGTTGTTTTAAGGCCTGAGCTGGTAACACCTAGAATGGTCCATGTAATTCTCTTAGAAACCTAAAAAAAATTTATATATGGAGGGTCAACATACAAGTATAATCTTTAGGGTCCCAAGTCACTCATTCACTTGTGAAAGAGGAAGACTAATGCACCCATGAGAAAAAGAAGAACCAAAAAGCACCTAAGAAGGTATACTAACCATCCCAAAATCATCAAGGCATGATCGCCAAATAATGAAGGTCAATTAATATAATATAAATCATATCAATGATGGGGTTCCCAACACCACTTTCCAACTTATTATTCACTATCACACCCTAATAGGAAACATCCTGACACTCCCACATATTCTGAATATACCATATGACAACCCGCCCACACACACCTGGGCCTCTCAACCACATTCATCCCACCCATAGACACATGGGACACAACCTCATCATATCCAACCTATAAACACTTGGGGGAAAAACACATCACATCCCACCTGTAGACACAGGGTCCACAAACCACACCTCATCACAACAACATTGGGATGGCATGCCACATATAATCCTAAAGACAACTAGGAAAAGATAACTCTCCCATACACACTTGTGCCTCATGAATCACAACCTGCATTAAGAATCATGGGATATCACTGCCCAGAATTAAGAGTAGGGAAGAGGAGGTGGCCAACCATCCATCCACCAACTGGTTGGAAGGACACCCTCCCCCATGATATTGGGGTGTTCGGATCATAATGATAACTTGGATGGGGTGTGTATAGAAATGAAAATGAAAATGAAAATTTATTCATATATGATTCCAAATACACATTCCCAAACTATGGGTCCTCAAATAAGCAACCAGATCACAACAATAGCACTGTCGCTGCTACCTCTAAATGCAAAAAACAACACATCAAACCACAACCCAATTATAATTCCATAAAAATTTAAATAACCATTTCCATTTATTATTAAATAGTTGATTTATCTATGGTAAATTAACCCACTTCACATTAAGGACATATCATACCACAAAATTCAGTAATAGGGTGAAGATTCCTACATGTTATTAATGTTGAAGTACCCATACCAACCACTACCAACATTCTCAAAAGTCACCCCATAATCCATCATCTCATCCACAAAAATCACCAACTCACAACCACATCAGTAACAAACTAATCCCAAACGGGATTTGTAGTCCCCCTGCACAAACATACCACTCCCATATTACCACACTCACAAAACCAACCCCCTGTGCACAACAGTACCCAAAACCACATCACCACACAAAACATTGAAAACATATTCAAATTTAACTAGGCATTCATTATTTTAATACCACCTGTTAATTCAATGGTTATCACATTATAAAATGATCATTGGGTAAACATTTATTAGCCAAATATATATGGTTAATAATTTTCATATATAATTTCTCGATGAAAAAACATCATGCATACCATAAACCATTCGGTGAAAAAACAAGGAACCCCAACAACTATAATTTTCATTGGGTAGTTAGCCCATAAAATTCACCATAATAACAAAAAAAATTACAATAATATCATTCATCATGTTTCCCAAACCCATTTATATTGATCTTAAAATGATTCAATTATATTTATTTGGTTTGGATTCAATTATATTTGCAAGAAATAATTCATAAACCCACCCACACGATACAAAATATGAGAGAGATGAAGGAAAAACTACTTGGAAGAAAAGGTTATTGGAACTTTCTGTTTGCACAGAAATTGGGGTGTGAATGGAGAAGGAAAAACACTAAGGGAAACATGGTCTAGAATCCATAACTCAATCGCATAACTATTATGAGATGAAGGGTTCAGGGTGTCTCCTACAAAGGTAAATCAAGATGGAAGAACATGGGGGTGTCTTAGCCATTGGAATATCAATAGATAAGTTGTTTAGATTTATTTTTTATTTTAAATTAAAGGATGATGTAGTCGAGATAATGTGTTTTGAACAAGTAAAATCCCCCAATCCCTAATGAAATAAAATATAGGATTTAGGCATAATGAAATGGTATAAAAACACTCTAATTAATGCTTGGAAATCATTTTACATAAAAATAAATGTCAAAAGGGAGAAACTAGAAGAATATGGAAACATTTTTCATGAGTAACCATTAGATGATGTAGTATTCATTAGTTATTTCTTAATGAGGCACTTCTTGTGAGTCAACACTCAACGAGTCACTGCACGGTCAGACACCACTCACGAGTCACCACTCGTTGTGTCACTTCTCAACAAGACACCATTAGACAAGTCACTTTTCTATGATATACCCTTATATGAAATGCCTTCCACCATTAGTGATTCACCATTCAGTGGGACACAGTGGGACAAGGCACCACTAGTTGAGAGACTGCTACCAAGCGACCATCAGTGATCCACTGCCAGCGAGTCACCACAAGTGATTCACTACCAGGGTGGGCAACCATTAGAAAGCATGAAAAACTTTTAATTTTTAAATGTTTTGAAAAGATCCACCTTGACAACCTAAAACACATCAAACACCAGATTCTCCCAAAGTAATGGGCCAGAGTGGTTTGGCTCATTACTCTATTCATTTTCCTTGGGTTATGACATGATGAATTGATGAGGTGATTATCAAATCCATTTACATTCTATGGGTTATTCTATGATGAATTGTTTATGAAACCAATTTTTATTCTTTGGTTTTGATATGTTAAATGTTTTATGATATTTTGGATAAAACATTTCTAGATTATGTGATGGGTGGGAACAGTATATACCTTCAGTATATTTGGTAATGATTAGTGTTCTATGAGATTAGATAGTACATGAGAGGTTATTTGAATCCTGAAAAAGGGGGAACATGAGAGGTTATCTGAATCCTGAAAAATAGGGTACATGAGAGGTTAACATAAGACAGTATTAGGTAAATGGCTGGTTATCACAAGCCTTGAATTTTATGAATTGTTTGGTGGATAACTTTTACATAATATTTTCTATTCTTATATATATTCCACAAGTCTAAGTCTTTTCCTAATGTAATGATCTCATGTATCATGTACTTTGATTCCTCTATGAGTTCTGTCTTATAAACATCCATGATTTATGCCATGACTCAATTTTATGATCAAGTATATATAGGGTTTGGTTTTTAAATGTTATTCTCAAGATATCAAACACTTATTATAATATCATGTTGATATATCCATTTTTTACCCTTACTAATCAAATGAACACACCGATTCTTATGTTTGATTTTCATTAGCTAAGAATAATGATATTATTTATGATATTCCAAATAAGAGTTATACTATTGAATTACTAAGTGGGAGAAAATTTTGAACAATTATGGACCATTTTTTTATGTATCCACATAATATCCAAATATTTTGGGAATTATTTCTTTCAAATCAATTTATCTTTGTTTATATTTTTTATTTTACACAACACTGAAGATAAATTATTTTATAATAAATCATTATTTTTTTCTTGTTTTATACACAACACCAAGTAAATAATATGAAACGAAAACAGATAATTTAGCTTTATCAACACATATTACCAAGGTTAGCTTGCATTACATGCACCAACGACTTTCCTTGATGGCTTTCATAACGTCCAAGACTGAGGTTTACTAACCAATAATATTTTATTAAAATATGTTTATTTAATATAATAAGATATAAACTAGGAAATAAATTAGTGTTTATGAATAGTATTAACTAATTTATGAAAATATATGGTTTACAAAAAAATAATATGAATTCATAGGTTACCAATTAATTATGAATGAATATGAAAACCGGTTGAATATAAAAGAAAATATTTTTTTATCGTCATAAAGCAATTTTACCCCAATAAATTTAATTAATTATAGTTAGTCAGTGATATTAATTAAATATATATGTTATATATTCAATATAATATTTTTTATATTCATCCAATATATTTGATAGACATAATATAAGAAGAAGCCCAATTTTATGATTAAAAACATAAATTATTGTAATTGTAGTTTTACTGCCTTTTAATAGAGAACACATTTTAAATACAGATCATGGAACTTATATAGACATAATAGGTAAATAAAATCTTCATATTATAACTATTAACATAAATATTAGGTTTGGATAATTTTTTATATTTTCTTGTAAGTATTCATTTTTAATGAATAGTTAAAAATACTGATTTTTTTGAAATTTTTTTTTCATATAATTTATTTATAAGGTTAAATTATATTTTAAATTTGTTTAAAATATTAATTAGATATTATATTTATACTTTAATATAATTTAGGTCATTTAGATCATTTTTAGTTTTAAATTGGGTATAAAAACATTGAAATATTTTGAATATTTTTACTTTTAAAACATGTATTGTCGACCTAAATATGGGATTAATTTTATATTAATTTATACCATGTATATGATTAGAATTTCGAAAAGGGGATTCCATATTTTTTATAATAATAATTTATATTGTATAATAATGTCAAATTAGATTTTTTAAAAAAGTATTACTGAAATTTATTAAAAGAAATTACACAGGTTAAGAGGCAAATTAGGTTAATAAAGTGCTAAAACCTAAATTTATGGCCCAAAACGACATAAGAACTTGTCAAAACCCCATTGGATTAAAATTATTAGGTAAATAACCTTAAATAACATTATTTTGTTAAAAAAAATGGGTAAACCTACCTAGATTTCCAAAATTTCAAGTGTGTCATTTCCCATCCCCTAAAAAGGCCACCACCTCTCCCTCATAATTAAATGTCTCAAACCACTTGTGATAGGAAAAAATATTCTCAATAAAATTAAAAAATACCAAAATTACTTCTTTATTCCTCCCATTTTTCAAAAACCAATCCAAGGAATCCTTTTGGCTCAACCTAAAAGGAGTTACCTGATTAATAGGTAACACATTCTCTCAATGTCCTTTCATTTATTTCCATTATCCACACACTCCACACTCATTATTACACAATTTCATAACAGAACTCATATATTAAAAATTACTATTATGTTGTTATAATATTTTTTTGACATATAATTACACACACATCCATCTAGTGGGCAATGAATATACTATTTATGTGTACAATAAACTACCGCCTCACTATATGATGATTGTTTATTTTTTTCATTACCACCTATTATGGTGGAAATTATAGTAGAATGTATGTTTATATATGTCATATATTATAATTAATATTTCCTTAATATAATTTCTTCTATCAACAACAGATACCATTATATTTTCTATTTGGTGTATATATGATAATTTTGTTTGAGGTAGTGTGGACTACCCCCCTCAAAGTGATGTGATTTTTTTCACAAAGAACATGAAATGTATTAAGGATTGCTTGACTAATATTATATTATATACATTATTTAATAATTATATGTTAATAAAGATATATATAAAGATATAGATACTTATATGTCATTTGATTTTTTCTTTCAAAAGGATAATAAAACCTGAAACAACATTCAACGGTATGTATGAATTTCTATATCCATGATCAGTGTATTCAATTTCATATATATATATATATTATATATATTATTATAATACAAATACAATGTATATATATGATATTTATTTTATTTTTTATATTCTATAAATCATGATACCAAAACAATGACCAATGATATGACAAATTAATACACATGGGAAGAACCAAGCGAATATTACCCAAAGTAAAACCTTAACATAGGATTGTTAAAAATGGGTAATATAAGGACTTAATTAGACAACATATGGTATTATATATAATAATATTTTTCTATTAATTATTCATGATAATCTTACATTTATTATATAGGAATCTTATAGGATTATTAAGAGAGTCAAGACACAAAGTAAGGTGATTTCATCTCACTTTTTATTTCCGTGAGATACATGCTTTAATCACCACCCATTCCTTTTTTGGTGGTTGGTATACTACCCATGGATGTATTATATTATTATTATAATTATATTTATGGGTATTTACAAATCCATTATAGACTTTTTATTTTATGTGGTCTATGTTTCCAAAGTTACCAAATCAGAAAAATAGTTTTCTATTAATTTTCCTTATTTGACACTCATGTTCAGTTATGCACCTAAAATCTATTTCGTGGTGTATATTATTTCATTTTATATATTATATCATGAATATAATTATGTTCATGATATTTTAAGCTACATTTAATTTTCTTTTACTTACATGGAGAGTATGATCCAAAGTTACCAAGTGACAATATTTTATTAGAAAATCCCATTGCTTTTGAGATTCTTGTTGATTATGCTTATTTGATGAAATATTATGATCTCTCTCTCAAGAAAACTCATGAATTTATTTATCCTCTATTTATTCAATATATATCCAATTATTGATATATTTTTATATTATTTTGTTCTTAAGATAATTTAGAAAATATTTTCAATAAAATTTGAATGTATTTATTTCTTCGGTCAGAAATATTTTTTATTTCAGAAACCATTTTTGAAAAAATATTGAAAATATGTTTTGGAATTATCATTGAAGGAAGATTTCCTGGAAAATTATTTTAAAAATGTTTTATTAATTTAAAATATTCCTTTAAAATTTTTCAAAGCTATTTTTAATGAAAACATATTTCAATATTGTTTTGTGTTTAAGAAATGTTTTAAACGTTGTGTTGGACCCCTCATGATATTGTATTTTTCATAATAAAAAATAATGTCAATATACAAATTCAAATATTTCATGCCATATTTAATATCTATATTGGAATCAATTTTTTCAAACAACAGAGTATACTTTAATAAGTCAACTTCTATTAAGTCATGAATCAATATGTTTACAAATGTATTTCTACATATACATTTATTAAAAATTCATCTTTTAATGGTATATTCAAGACAGATTACTCAAAATATTTCTTAGACTGAAGACAACACACCGAATATGAAGAATGACAGACCGAAGTATGACTCACTGAAGTCGACAGACCAAAACCGAATTTGACAGACCGAAACTGAAGTCGACAGACTGAAACCGACATATGAAAAACCGATGTTATCAGACCGAAGTCAACAGAACGAAACCAAAGTCGACACAACGAAACTGAAGATGACACACCGAAACCGAAGAATGACAGACTGATGTTGACACACCGAAGATAACACACCAAAGATGACATACTGATGTTATCAAATCGAAGACAACCAACCGAATATTACTCACCGATTGATATAAATAACTGCTTCCATTTTATTAATTCAAATTTACTTCTAACGTTCATATGTATACAAATTAATGTTTCTGACAATAATTTAATGTTGTCTGTAAGAAAATCCATAGACAAGTACAAGGTACATGCACATGCGAAGATCATTATGTCTAGAGGATCCTGAAGTATTAAAGGACATGATCTTTTACGAAGAAGACGTAGAGATAATAGGAGTACACAATGAGACAGACACAACTGTGCGAATAAGAAAAGAGAAGAACACACAAAGAACTCTAAGAACACTTATACATATCAGCAACATAAGTTCAAAAAGGACATTCATGATACACCTGGAATACTCTCACATTTATGTTGAACACCTTTACTGGAAGTGAAGAAACAAAAAAACAACAATCTTTTTTCCAGACAACATCTAGAATAGGACTCAAAGCATCATCTACTTCAAACCAAAGGAGTCCAGAGCTACTTTTACATCACACAATAGCATTCTAAACTCTCATATATATTATTGCTATGTTGTTATCATATTTTTCTTTACATTACGAGCAGTGTGTGCTTCTGTCTGTTTTGACACACAATGTATTCTATGATGAACTGAAGGATTTCTAGATCCTCACTCAATCTCTCCATTACAATCATGAATCCCACTATGGATAGTGGTAGAGGTCAAGTTTGACCCGGACAGCCAGTGTGCTACTAGTTTTGTTTTTCCCACGAAGAACTGTGGTAGAGGTCTAAGGACCTGGACAGTGTGTGCACTATTTTAAAACCCCGATCTAGGGTGTGGATCATAGTTTATATAAAACAATTTGATAGGACTAAGTCTATTATTGAGACTAAACCTCTTTTTTTTTAAAAACTACTATTCATTTTTCCTTTGTTAAAACTATTTTGAATATTCCACTACTATGTTCTTTAAATATAAATTTATTTTAGAGTAACTCTGATAGTTAAACTAGGAAGGGTTTGTATTAATTATAAACTAGTAAGTTAGTTTCAAAAGCTAATCTAATCCTCATATTAGATTAACTGAGAACTAATAAACCTATTGAGAACCTAACTGAACCTTTACTATTTTAAAAATTCACTACAGGTTAGCTTGTTATTTTAATTGGGGGATTTTAATAAAAATCTTTTAAATGGAAATTTTTTATTCGAACTCAATTTACCCCCCTCTAGATTATCCACTCCGACCAACCGTTGGTATTAGAGGATTATTTATTTTCGAGTTTCTCAAATTATTTTCAAATTTTATTTTAGTTTTATCATAAAGATCTTAAAATTACTTTCAAATCTAAATTTTCAGTTCTTTAAATTCTATGTAATTATGGAAACTAGAGTTGAGGATGATGCTACTAACATGCCGCCTTTATTTAATGGTAATAACTATTCTTAGTGGAAATTAAAAATGAAAATGTATCTCAATAGTATGGGACCTAGAATCTGGGACACAATCGAAGCACATCATACATTACTTGCTACTGGTTGGGATACATGGTCTCAGTTGACTAAAACTACATAAAATAAAAACTATAAAGTAATGAATTCCTTGTACTATTCATTAGGTGATAATGAATTCAATAGAATATCTTATTTTAAAAACTCATATGAAATTTAGGATACTTTAACTATTTCTCATGAGGGAACAACTAATGTTAAAGAAACGAGACTAAATACATACACTATTAAATATTATAATTTTAAAATGAATCTTAATAAACCTATCTCTGAAATCTCTCTCAGGTTCTACAAAATAGTGTTCACAATGAGTCTTCTTGGAAAACCAGTGGATATAAAGGAATATATTATGATACTTCTTCAAAGCGTACCGGGAAGATAGAGGTGAACTTCTGTTTCCATATGAGAATCTTGTGACATAAGCAAGCTCCCAGTAAATGAGCTAATTGGAAAAACTTATGATGTATGAGGAAGAACTTAAGGAGAATCAAGAATCAGATGAGGAACCTAGGAAGAAGTTAGTAGCATTCAAAACTACTACCTCAAAGAGAAAAAACAATGAAAAAGTTCTAGTTCCTATAGACAGCTCCACCAGTGAAGAGTCAGATTCAGACAGTGATGAGGAGATGGATCATCTTTCTAGAAGGTTCAAAATGATTTACCAAAAAAATAAATTCTTTAGGATGATAAACTACAAGGGAAAGTATGATAGTAAAGGGAAATATAAGAAAGACAAAAAATGGAATGGCTACTCAAATGAAATAATCTGCTATGAGTGAAAATGAAACGGCCATGTGAAGGCATACTGTCCCAAGATGAAATTCAAGAAGAAATATGAAGATAGGGGAAACAGATATAAAAAGGCTATGAAAGATACCTGGAGTGCTTCAGAAGATAGCTCCAGTGTATTTGATGCTTCTGATAGTGAAAAAACAACCATTCCAACTTATTTTTCATAACAGAAACATCTGAGGTAACACTTATCTATCTTATACATAATTTATATAATTTTGGGAATAAGAGTGAATTAAAAAAATGATGAAGATGTGACTAAGGATGAAATTTTTGAATATTGTGAAATTATTGAGGATACCATTAATGAGATAAAGGGAAATTATAAATCATTAAGAGACACCATGCTTTAAATGAAAATTATAAGTCAAGTCTGGATGTTGAGAAATAAAAATGTGCACAGCTATTAAAAGAAAATACCCAACTCAAATTATCAAATGAACAATTAAAGAAAGATCTGGAAAAATTTACTACGGGTAGAGATAACCTGACTCAGTTTCTAGTACAACAGATTTCACCAAAATATACAACTGGTCTAGGATATCAGCCTAGATAGAGAAGGATCAATAAAATGAAATTTATTCCAAAATCTGGACAATTCACAGCTAGTTCAAGTACTGGACCATATCATGAAAAAAAATTCTCTAAAGAATCAAAAAAAGTATTTATGTCTCAAAATTTATCTTATGATTATAGGAAATCTATGAGATACGTATGAGTTCCCAAAATGTTACTAGATAACCTCTCAGGACCCATGAAAAGGTGGGTACCAAAGTTACGCTATGTCTAATCTATTTTGCAGGGATGTTTCCTAGAGGGTTCCTGTAAGACTCTTTGGTATTTGGACAGTGGATGTTCAAAACATATGATAGGAGACTACTAATGCTTCAAGAGCCTAATCAAGGTGGATGATTTTCATGTAACTTTTGGTGACAATGCAAAGGGATAAATTTTCAGCTTAGGCCAGATCGGTAACCCTAATATATTATAAATTTCCAAAGTACTCTTTGTTGATAGATTAAAGTAAAATTTACATAGCATCTCTCAGCTGTGTGATGATGGATTCAATGTCAAATTTGAAAATGATGCATGTAATGTTTTTAATTCCAAAAATGATTTAATATTCACTACTCTCAGAAATGAGAATGTGTATGTCGTTGACTTAAATTATTTAGCAATGAAAATTTTTTCTTGTTTAAATGATTTTCATAATGAATCCAGGTTGTGGCATAGAATATTAAGACACTGAAATGTGCACTCTCTTAGGAAACTGACTAGGAATGTTTTAGTTAGAGAGTTACCTAAACTGTAATTCCCACATTACAAAGTGTGATGTACTTGTCAAAAGGGAAAGCAACACAAAGTTTCTTTCAACCCAAAGAAATAAGTTTTTACTTATCAACTGCTTGAGTTGGTTCACCTGGATTTGTTTGGACCGTCAAGAGTTTCATGTTTAAATGGGAAGCATTATGTTTATGTTCTTGTAGATTATTTTTCTAGGTACACTTGGGCATACTTTCTAGCTCACAAAATTGAAGCTTGTTCTTACTTTATAGAATACTCCAAGTCTGTGGAAAATGTTAGTGGACTTAAAATTAAGATCATAAGAAGTGATCATGGTCGTGAGTTTGAAAATAAAGAGTTTGAATCCTATTTCCCACACAATGGTTATAGTTACAATTTCTCTACTCCTAGAACTCCAATACAAAATGGAGTCATGGAAAGAATAAATAAGACCCTTCAAGAAATTTCTAGGTCTATTCTTAGTGAATATAATCTACCTATTTATTTTTGGGTTGAATCTGTAAATACAGCTTGTTATACCATTAATAGAATCTTTATTAGACCTTATAACGACCCATACTTTACACACATTGTTATTAATTTAGAATTTAAGCACACTTATTACAACATATAACAAAACCAGGAAAGGAATATATAGGTATAGATTCTTTAGAAATTGGAAAAAATAAACAACTAGTTCATAAAGCATCTACATTGTCTCTGATTTATTTCATCATATCTAGAGTCCCTTTTTGGAATATCCTACTTAATATTCTTCTTCCTGACCTGGGTAAAAGAAAACATACAAATGGGTGAGCTAAAATGCTTAGTAAGTGTAAACAAAAGAAATGTCAATCACATCATATTCATAAGAACATATCATTTTGGAAATCTTAATCGGCAAAAGAGAGCATAATTTCATAACATGGGATAAATCATAGTAGTGAAATGTAGTCCCAATAATCATAACATAAAACATGAAACATTGTGGAATACACACATAATCATAGAGAATCATTTCTTAGAAGTGAAGACTCATAGCCAAGACTATCTTAGCGGACAAAGTTCATTTCTGAACCGAGTTCACTCCTCGTTTCAGTCCTGTTTCACTGAACTGGTTTAACATGTCGTTCCAGCCATGTCTAACTTATGAGAAATAAATCTTTACCCAATGTATTAGAGGGAGATATAGGTCCCACCCATCTCATAAAGAAACCATTATTATTTGTGCCACAAAATCATAAATCATACATCATAGCATAACCCATGTAATAAAAAAATGGGATTCTTAAACATTATGCCATCATAACATAAATCAAATAAGATAATATGACTTCATAAAAATAATTCCATCATAACATAATCAAATCAATGTAAACATAGGGATAGAAACAGAACCCTATATTATCTTAGATGGAAAATAATTTTGATAAAACACTTGAACTCCATTCTTGAGGAAAATATCCTTTCTACTTCAAAAACATTTTCATTTATTAAAATTCTATACAATTTTAAACAAAAATAAGTTGATTAAAAATAAACATGAAAACATGTAAATGAATCTTCATGGAAATAATGTTCTAAAATTCCATTCAGGCCGTATATGTTAAAAAACATTCTTCTCGTACTTTGGCCAGAAAAGTCAAAAAGGACCTCGTATGAAAAATGACAAAAGATTCCTTTCATATCTTTTACTAAAAACTCACCGAAGGGTAAAATTGGATTTACAAAATTGTAGGAGGATATAAATAATATTAAATATTGGGGAAACATGGATGTGGATGATAAATATTCCCCAGTAAATTCTGAATTATAAACAATCTCGGATAAAAATTGAGATTGCCAGATTGTCCCTTACCTTAGGTACAGTTTTCTTTGTAAGTGTCCGAACCTCCTGTATAATGATTTAAATAATGACATTGACTTATTAAAGAATCATACTCATTGTTATGATAACATATATGGTCATATTCTTAGCTTCTTATCAGTAATATTTCATTGCTACTTGTTATTCAGGTGTTTATTATTTTTTGTTCTTATGCGTGTTTTGTCGAATAAATTCTCATTATTATTTTTAGGTTTTAGATACCTCATTTACATAATGGTATTAGTGTAATATATATCATATTTATTCATTCAATTAATTTATATAATCATTATGAAATGAAGATCATGTAGAACGAGTCACATCACATCGTGGAGACGATATTCCGTACGTACGCACGAGCGATGATATCGTTCCCATCATCATGGAATTGTATTGGAGTGTATGTATACTATTTCAGAATCAATATTAATTTACAATAATCATATATAGTCATTATTTACACCATTATACTCATCCAAGTAAGGTGGTGGTGGAAAATAGATTACACCACGGCGTGGAGACGGTATTCCGTACGTACGCACGCGCTGTGATTTCGTTTTGCGTAGAATGGATAGACGGTGAAATAGGGTTGTTTCATACATATAATAACATATCAGTATATGATTGATAATGATTTTATTACTTCATAATGAAACAACTAAAGAAGAAGAAGTGGAAGAAGAAATAAATTTGAAAGAATCGGTAACAGACATTACCTCTTCTTTGAAGCGCCTCTTTGAGACCTCCTCTTAGGGAACTAAAATTGGTCCTTGAAGAGAACCAGGACCTCTAGGATGTTTCTAGTGAAGTTGAGAGGAAAAATTGGCAGGGTTTGGCCGAGATTGAAGGCTCAAAGTTTTGTGAGGAGGTGAGGAAGGAGGTGACCTTTTATAAGGGAGGAGAGGGGCACCTTAGGAAAAACTAAAAATATTATTTTATTATAAAGTCATATTCAGTTTTTAATATCTCCAAATTGATTTATTTAGAAGCTAAGGTGGGGATGGGTTGAAATATTGTCATACAATATAATTTAGACAAGTTTAGGTTTCTATTTTAACCTTATCATTTAGATTTAACTTTTTGTTAGATAATTTATCTTTTACCGTGTCTTCTTGTTTTCTTACACTATAAGGTTAATAAACCTACTATGACAAGCCAAACGAACCCCAGGTTGTATATTATTAATATATAAAACCATATCTAAGTCATTTGGACAAACCATATATTTTTAGGAAAAAAATCACAATTAATAATATAATATTTGTTTAAAAAAATATTTTATGTCAATGTTGACACTATTTGGTAATTGATTTTTTGTGAAAATCATAACTAAATTATTAGTTCTAAAAAAGTTACTTAAATCATTTATAACATGTAATTTTAACCTATAAAAGTATTTTAATTAATAAAAAGTCTCATATTACATTTATTTGGGTATTTGTAACATCAATTATGTCAATATTTCATTAATAAGATAATTATTGCATCATCAATGTGTCATAAATAAATTAAATTATTTAATTTCTAAAAATTAAAAATAAAATATCTTTATGTAGGAAATCATTTTATCGTTATAATGAATATTTATAGTTGAATTTATCTTATGTATAACTCTATATTAAAAATTATTTATCTATTAAACTATGATTTAAACTATTTTAACCCTTCTTTAAATAAATTAATAATAAATGCCCTAATCTAATCCAAGTGGGCCTAAATAGGCATATTTTATTCGTAAGGTTGTTTTTGGTCGAATTAAACTTATCCAATAGAATTAAGAAATGTTTTAGGGTAATAATAATATCATTTTTACCCTTAATTACCCTATTTACTTTTAGGCGCGGTAAAAAATGTAAAAAGTTACTATTCAAAAAAAATTATTTTCATCTCATTGAACCAAATTTTATTCCTTGAAATTAACTGTGTCTCTTGGATTTTCGAATTTCCACTCACAGAAGCGGTAAAATTAAGTTTTATGTGAATTTCCAAATTCTCCAAGGAGGTGGGTAAATGACGGTGAAAATTTCTATAAACTTTTTATATATATAAAATTATTATAAAATGACTCCAATGAATTGAATTTAACTTATATAGGTATTATGTATCAATTTTGACCTAACATAAATTTAAATAAAATAAATAATTATTTAAATAAAAAGTCGGGTTTTAAATAGTAACCCAGTGTTTTCACTATTCATAAAAAATTGAAAGTTTTCAGAAAAATACCAAAATTTCACCCTAAGATAATTTCGATATTCCAAATCTAAAAATGAAGTCCATTTTGAAAGATAAAATTTATAAAATTTCAAAAATTGGGTATTACTATTCATAACGGCTAGTTTTAATAATATTTTAATAGCATATTGTTGTTTAGTGAAACTCAGTGTTGCGTACAACGTAACCTATTGAGGAAGGTGATGGTTGTGTATAAAGCAAGCCAAGCTAGTGTTGTGTGTAGTGAAATATTTGTTTGATGATTTATATAACATAAAAACAAAATATTTATCATAAATGTCCCGGGAGTAACATTCTACCCGCCTTAAAATGAATTTCGCCCTCGAAATTCATCACTTTGTAAGAAATATATGAGGATACCTCTCCCTCATCATATCCTCAAGCTCCCGTGTAGCTTCTTCTAATTGGTGGTTCCTCAGTAAAACTTTCACCAAGCAAGTGGTCTTGTTCCCTTGGAATTTTTCGCTACGATCCAGAATCTATATCGGTTGTTCTTCATAAGAAAGATCTTGCTCCAACGGTACAACTTCTGAGCTGAGTACATGTGATGGATCGGGTATGTACTTTCTCGGTAGAGATATGTGGAACACATCATGAACTTGAGATAGATTTGGTGGAAGCGCCAATTGGTAAGCTACCTTCCCAACACGATCCAGTATTTCGAAATGACCAATATACCTAGGGCTCAGCTTTCCCGTCTTTCCAAATCTCATTACTCTCTTCCAAGGAGATATTCGTAAGAACACTTTATCACCCACATCAAACTCTAGGACTATTCTTCGGTTGTCGACATAACTTTTTTGTCGACTCTGAGCTGCTCTTATGTGTTGTTGAATAGATCGGACCTTTTCTGTCATCTTATCAACAAGATCAGGTCCTAATAGCTTTCTTTCCCCAACTTCACTCCAAAAAGTTGGAGTCCTGCATTTCGTTCCATAAAGAACTTTATAAGGATCTATATGAATACTGGAGTGAAAGATATTATTATAAGAAAATTCCACCAAAGGTAGGTGTTGATCCCAACCACCTTTGAAATCCATAGAGCAAGCTCTCAACATATCTTATAGAGTTTGAATTGTCCTCTCAGACTGACCGTCTGTCTGAAGATGATAAGCAGTGCTGAAACTCAACTCTGTATCGAGAGTATGCTGAAGACTTCACCAGAACTTTGAGGTAAACCTCGGACTCTGATCAGATATAATAGAAAGTGGGTCTCCATGCAATCTTACCACTTCCTTTACATATATTCAGGTAAGCTGATCCAGAGATAAATCTTCTCTAATAGAAATGAAGTGTGCAGACTTTATAAGACGATCCACTATGACCCATATAGAATTATTGCCTTGGGATGTTTTTGGAAGTCCAGTGAAAATGTCCATAGTGATGCTTACCCATTTCCATTTAGGTATGGGTAATGGTTGTAACATCCCCTTAGACTTCTGTCTCTTAGCTTTAACTTGCTGACAAACGAAGTATCGAAAGACATATTCAGTAACATCTCTTTTCATGCCATCCCATGAGAAGTACACTTTCAGGTCCCTATACAACTTCGTACTTCCAGGATGAATAGAGAATGAAGAACTATGAGCCTCATCCAGCAGCTCCTTCTTTAATTCTGGGATTGGAGGAACACAAACATGATTCCTGAACCCTATTATTCCATCACAATCAAGGTTGAATTCAGGAACATTTCTCACCTTCGTTTGTAACTCTACATCTTCTTTCTGTGCCTCTTTAATCTTCACATGTATAGATGTTTGGACATTCATTTGAGAAAGATACGATTTTTCCCTTCCATTATAATTCCAAGATCCATCCTTTGTAAATCCATAAATATTGGATCTTTTTTTATCCTCATCATGGATAAGCTAGCATGGTCTTGTCGGCTTAATGCATCTTCTACCTTGTTTGATTTCCTAGGGTGGTAATGAATTGAGCAGTCATAATGCTTAATCATCTCCAACCATCTTCTTTGGCACATATTCATCTCCTTTTGTGTGAAAATATACTTTAAACATTTATGATCTTTATAAATATCACAAATTTCTCCATAAATATAATGCCTCCAAATCGTTAATGCAAAGATTATCGCAGCTAACTCCAAATCATGAGTTGGGTAATTTTTCTCATGGATTTTCAACCGTCGTGAGGCATAATCTATAACCATATCGTTTTGCATTAGAACACACCCCAATCCCTTCTTGGATGCATCACTGTATATCACAAACCTTTCTCCACTACAGGGAATTGTGAGCACAGGTGCACTGGATAACCATCTTTTTAACTCCTTGAAATTCTCCTCAAATTCCACTATCCAAAGAAACTTAACTCCTTTCCGAGTCAACCTGGTGAGTGTATTAGATAATCGTGAAAAATCATTCACAAAACATCGACAATATCCAGACAAACCAAGAAAACTTCGGATCTCAGTTACTATTGTTGGTCTCGACCATCTTTCGATAACCTTTTTTTGCTGGATCCACAGATATCCCCTCTTTTGAGATTATGTAACCCAAAAATGTAACTTTTGAAGCCAAAATTCATAGTTGGTAAATTTGGCATAAATCTTCTCCTTTCTCAGGGTCTTCAATATAATTCTCAAGTGATCTTCATGTTCTTCCTTTCTATTTGAATAGACAAGAATATCATCTATAAAGACTACCACAAACAGATCAAGATAGTCCATAAAGACTCTATTCATCAGATCCATGAAGATAGCATGGGCATTAGTAAGACAAAATGGAATCACTATAAATTAATAGTGTCTATACCTTGTACGAAAAGCCGCCTTTGGTATATCCTCCATTTTGACCCTTAATTGATGATACCCTGAATGAAGATAAATCTTGGAAAAGTATTGCGCTCTTCTTAGTTCTTCAAATAAGTCATCAATGCGTGGGAGAGGATATTTGTTCTTGAAAGTGATCTTGTTAAGTTCTTGATAATCAATGCAGAGTCTCATTGATACATCTTTCTTCTTAACAAACAGAACAGGTTCTCCCCAAGGTGACGCACTAGGGCGTATGAATCCTTTATCAAGATTCTCTTGGAGTTTCTTCTTCAATTCCTAAAACTCAATTGGGGCCATTATATAAGGTGTCTTTGAAATAGGTAAAGCACCCAGTACGAGTTCTATTGAAAACTCAACTTCACGATTTGGTGGAAGACCCGGAAATTCCTCAGGAAAGACATCGTCAAACTCCCATACAATGGGAATATTCTTAATCGCGAGTTTCTCACCATCCATTTGAGATAAATAACCTTCATTTAGTGGAATCAAGACCCATAAGATGGAAGAAATTTCCACTGGAAGGTTATGTTCACCCTTGCATTGATAGACGATCATATATTGATATGGAATATGAAATGTGACTTCCCTTATTTGGCAATTGATATGAGATCCATATAAAGAAATCCAATCCATGCCAAGAATCACATCAAATTCCACTATAGGAAGGATCACGAGATTTGCAGGAAGCACTTTCCCAAGAACTTCAATCGGAGAAGAATTATAAACTTTTGATGTGACTGCTGTGCCATTAGAGGTTGTCACAACTAACTCAATATCTAATTGTTGAGGTAATACGGAGATACCCTTATAAAATTCATTATAAATTAATGAGTGGGTGGATCCAGAATAAAATAAAACATTTTCTACTATATAGTGGATGGTAAGTGTACATTTCACCACTTCATTATCATACTCCACATCGATGATAGAAATTGCATGTGACTTTCTTTTTTCTTTATCCTTAAGTGTTTTTTGACGTTAATCATCATCAACAACCCCTGGATTAGGGCATTGATTGGCATAATTCCCCATTTACATGCACTTTTATCATTGAAGTGTAGGCGGTGCACTCTGTGTAGCCATTTCTTTGTTCGCATCACTAGACATCTTCTTCCCATCATTGCGGCATTCAAATGCCCGATGACCTTCCTTTCCACATTTGAAACATTTACTCGTCCCTTTAATACAACTCCCTACATGTTTCTTTCCACACTTTGAGTATAAGGGAAAAATCATATTATTTTCATTGTGCTCTTTAAATTTTCCTTTGAATTCCATTTTCATCTTCTTATCAATCCCATATGACTGATGGGTTACTCCAATCTCCATCTCAACCTTGAGAGCACATCGAATGATTTCCTAGTAGCTATTGAAGCCCCTTATGTCTAATGCCCTTCGAAGACTTGGTTTTAAGCCACTAAAGAATCGATCGATCTTACTCTCAGGTTGGATAATAATACCAGAAGCGTACCTTGCAAGTCTTGTAAAATTTGCTACGTAGTTACCAACAGATTCAACATCCTTTTTCTTTAGTTCAAGAAACGCCTTATCCATCTGTGTTCGAAGAATATAAGGGATGTACTGATTGAAAAATATGTTCTTGAACTCGTCCCATTCCACGGACCTAATTTCATCTCTTTGCCTCGTATTTTTGATAAGATTCCACCATTGATCAGCATCTCCTTCCAAACGATACACTGCTAAGATGACATTATCATGTTCAGAACATTGAAGAACTTAAAATATCTTTTCAGTAGTACTAAACCATTTTTCACCATCTAATGGATCAGTAGACCCGCTGAATGAAGGTGGACGCTGCCTCATGAAGGATTCAACAGAATGTTGCTCCTTCCTTTGATCGTTTGGAAGTCCCGCATGATTCATAGCTTGAGAAAGTTGTGTGAGCATGGCTACATGATTTTTCATTCCAGATCCCATAAAATTTGGTTGCTCAGGAGGACAATCATTGCATTTCCCGTCGCATTCCACATTAACAAGGTTCGTTCGGGTTCCGGCCATTGACTAAATCCAAGAAGAATAGTGTGAGAAAAACTAATTATAATAGTAAAACCACATAATCAATAATAAAATTTCACACTTAAGGACTTATCATAGGTTTTTCATGGCCATTTGTAAAACACTATGATTGTGTTCTATTCTTAGACTTATCCTAAGGGTTCTTACTAAGGCTCTCACATCCTAGTTTCCAAAGGTTGACTATACCATTCCTCTGATACTAACTATAACGAACCATACTTTACATACATTATTATTACTTCATAATTGAAGCACACTTATTACAACATATAACAAAACCAGGAAAGGACCGTATAGGTTTAGAGTCTTTAGAAACTGGGAAACATAAACAACAGGTTCATAAAGCATCTACATTTTCTCCCATTTATTTCATCATATATAGAGTCCCTTTTTGTCATATCCTTCTTAATATCCTTCTTCCTAACCTGGGGAAAAGAAAACATACAAAAGGGTGAGCTCAAATGATCAGTATGGGTAAAAAAATATCAATCACATAATATTTATAATAACATATCATTTTGGAAATCTTAACCTGCAAAAGAGATCATAATTTCATAACATGGGATAAATCATAGTAGTGAAATGTAATCCCAATAATCATAACATAAAACATAAAACATTGTGAAATACACACATAATCATAGAGAATCATTTCTTAGTATTCAAGACTCATATCCAAGACTATCTTAGTGGACAAAGTCCATTTCTGAACCGAGTTCACTCCTCGTATCAGTCCTATTTCACTGAACATGTTTAACCTGCCGTTCTAGCCATTTCTATCCCATGAGATATAAATATTTACCCAATGCATTGGAGGGAGATATAGGTCCCACCCATATCATAATGAAACCATTATTATGTGTGCCACAAAATCATAAATCATACATCATAGCATAACCCATGTAATAAAAAATGGGATTCTTAAACATCGTGCCATCATAACATAAATAATATAAGATAAAAGGGATTCATAAAAATAATTCCATCACAACATAATCAAATCAATGAAAACATAGGGATAGAAACAAAACACTATATTATCTTAGATGGAAAATATTTTTGATAAAACACTTGAACTCCATTCTTGAGGAAAATATCCTTTCTATTTCAAAAAAAAATTCCTTTTTTAAAATGTCATAAAAGTTTAAACTAAAAGAAATTGATTAAAAATAAACTTGAAAACATTTAAAGGAATCTTTGTGGAAATAATGATCTAAAATTCCATTCAGGCCGTATAAGTTAAAAAACATTTTTCTCGTACTTTGGCCAGAAAAGTCAAAAAGTACCTCGTACGAAAAATGACAAAAGATTCCTTTCATATCTTTTACTAAAAACTCACCGAAGGGTAAAATTTGATTTAAAAAATTGTATGAAGATATAAATAATATTAAATATTTACGAAACATGGATGTGGATGATAAATATTCCCCAGTAAATTCTGAATTATAAATAATCTTGGATAAAAATTGAGATTGCGAGATTGTCCCTTACCTTAGGTCTGATTTGCTTCGTAAGTGTCTGAACCTCCTGTATAATGGTTTAAATAATGTCATTGACTTAGTACAGAATCATACTAATTGTTATGATATCAGATATTGTCATATTTGTAGCTTCTTATTAGTAATATTTCATTGCTACTTGTTATTCGGGTGTTTATTACTTTTTGTTCTTATCCGTGTTTTGTCGAATAAATTCTCATTATTATTTTTAGGTTATAGATACCTCATTTATTGAATGGTATTAGTGTAATATATATCATATTTATTCATTCAATTCATTTATATAATAATTATTCATTGAAGATCATGCAGAACGAGTCGCATCACATCGTGGAGACGGTATTCCGTACGTACGCACGAGGGATGATATCGTTCCCATGATCGTCGAATTGTATTGGAGTGTATTTATACTATTTCATAATCAATATAAATTTACAATAATCATATATATTCATTATGTACACCATTATACTCATCCAAGTAAGGTGGTGGTGGAAAATATATTACACCACAGCGTTGAGACGGTATTCCGTACGTACGCACGCGCGGTGATTTCGTTTTCCGCAGGATGGATATATGGTGAAATACAGTTGTTTCATACTTATAATAACATATCAGTATATGATTGATACTGATGTTATTACTTCATAATGAAACAACTAAATAAGAAGAAGTGGAAGAAGAAATAATGTTGAAAGAATCGGTAACAGATATTACCTCTTCTTTGAAGCGCCTCTTTGAGACCTCCTCTTAGGACACTAAAATTGGTCTTTGACGAAGACCAGGACCTCTAGGATGTTTCTGGGGAAGTGGAGAAGAGAAATTATCAGGGGTTGGCCGGGAAAAAAGTCTCAAAGTGGTGTGAGGAGGAGAGGAAGGAGGTTCCCTTTTATAAGGGAGGAGAGGGCCACCTTAGGAAAAACTAAAACTATTATTTTATTATAAAGTAATATTTGGTTTTTAATAGCTGCAGATTGATTTATTTCTAAGATAAGGTTTGGATGGGTCGAAATACACTCATCCAATAGAATTTAGACAAGTTTAGGTTTCTATTTTAACCTTATCATTTAGATTTAACTTTTTGTTAGATAATTTATCTTTTACAGTGTCTTCTTGTTTTCTCACACTATAAGGTTAATAAACGTACTATAACAAACCAAACTAACCACAAGTTGTTTATTATTAATATATAAAACTTTATCTAAGTCATTTTTCTTAACATTTGGTTTTTAGGAATAAATTAACAATTAATATTATAATATTTTTTTTAAAAACTATTTTATGTCAATGTTGACACTATTTGGTAATTGATTTTTGTGAAAATCATAACAGAATGATTATTTCGAAAAAAGTTAATTAAATCAATAATAATATTTCATTGTAACCTATAAAATCATTTTTATTCATAAAAAGTCTCATATTACATTTATTTGGGTATTTATAACATCAATTATGTCAATTTTCATTAATAAAATAATTACTGTATCATTATTGTGTCATAAATAAATTAATTTATTTAATGTTTAAAAATTACAAATAAAATATCGTTATGTGGGAATTCTTTTCATATTTATAATTAATATTTATAGTATAATTTATCTTATTTATAACTCTATATTAAAAATGATTTAGTTATTAAACATTCATTTTAACAATTTTAACCCTTCTTTATATAAATTAATAATAAATGTCCGAATCTAATCCAAGTGGTCCTAAATGGTCATATTTTATTCCTAAGGTTGTTTTCGGTCGAATTACACTTATCCAATAGAATTAGGAAATGTGTTAAGGTAATAATAATATCAGTTGTACCCTTAATTACCCTATTTACTTTTAGCCGTGGGGGAAAAAAGTAAAAAGTTACTATTCACCAAAAATTATTTTCATCTCATTGAACCACATTTTAGTCCTTGATATTAACCGTGTCTCTTGGATTTTCGAAATTCCACTCACAGAAGCGATAAAATTATGTTTTCTGTGAATTTCCAAATTCTTCTAGGAGGTGGGTAAAAGACGGTGAAAAGTTCAGAAAATTTTTATATATCTAAAATTATTATAAAATGACTCCAATGAATTACATTGAACTTATATAGGTATTATGTATCAATTTTTTACTAAAATAAATTTAAATAAAATAAATAACTATTTAAATAAAAAGTCGGTTTTTAAATAGTAACCCAATGTTTTCACTATTCATCAAAAATTGAATGTTTTCAGAAAAATACCAAAATTTCACCCTAGGCTAATTTCGATATTCTGAATCCAAAAATGAAGTCAATTTTGAAAGTTAAAATTTATAAAATTTCAGAATGTGGGTATTACTATTCATAACGGCTAGTTTTAATAATATTTTAATAGCATATCGTTGTTTAGTGAAACTCGGTATTGCGTACAACGCAAGCTATAGAGGAAGGCCGCAGTTGCGTATAAAGCAAGACAAGCTAGTGTTGTGTGTAGTGAAATATTATTTTGATGATTTATATAACATAAAAACAAAATATGTATCATAAAAGTCTCGAGTGTTATAGAACTGTTCTTAAGAAAACCCCTTAGGAACATTGGAAGAATAAGAATACTAAAGTTAACTACTTCAGAGTTATTGGTTGCAATGTATTTATCCTTAACACTAAAGACATTCTTGAAAAATTTGACTCCAAGAGTGATGAAGGAATTTTCCTGGGATACTCTATAACCAGTAAGGCCTATAGAGTATTCAATAAGAATAAAAAATTCATAGAAGAGTCAGTTCATGTCAAATTTGATGAGACTGATTAACATGAACCCAAAAACTCTATTGAATATCTGGAGAAAGATATGTCAATTTTGAACCTTGAGGATAATGATAGTGAATCTCCTGTAAAAGTGACCAGTTCTGGGAATCTTCTGGAATCTACACCTGTTGAGTCTGAACATATATAAAATCACGAGGATTTTAGTTCCCAATTTATTTAGGTATTATAACTCTTAAATATCATCCTTTAGATGTTGTAATAGATGATTTAAACCAAGGGACACAAACTAGAGCATCTCTAAGAGACTAGGTTGAACATAAATCATTTCTTTCACAACTTAAACCCAAAAATAATATTGATTCTATAAATGATGAATTTTGGGTGATGGATGTGCAAGAAGAATTAAATAAATTTGAAAGAAACAAATTCTCGGAACTAGTTGAAAGACCTAAAGACACTTTGACCATATGCACTAAATGGGTTTTTAGAAACAAAGTTGATGAGTCTGGAAATATAGTTAGAAAAAAGCTAGATTTGTTTCAAAATTTTATAGTCAAGTGTAATGAATTGACTATGAGGATACCTTTTCAAATTTAGCTAGGTTAGAGGCCATTTGGATACTACTTGCTTATGCAACTCATCTGAATTTTAAACTTTATCAAATAGATGTCAAAAGTTATTTTCCAAATGGGTATATAGTTGAAGATGAATTTGTTGAACAAACCAATGGCTTTACAAATCCCCACATTTAAAATCAGGATTTTAAACTTTCTAATTATTTATATGGTCTTAAGTAAGCTCTAAGAGCTTGGTATGATAGGCTTAGCTCCTTTCTTATTTCAAAAGGTTTTACTAAAGGAATAGAAGATCCTACCTTGTTTATTAAAAACATTTCCAAAGATGTATTGATAGTACAAAATTATTTTTATGATATAATTTTTGGATCTTCTAAAAATTCTTTATGTATTGATTTTACAAAAATAATGCAAAATTAATTTGAAATGAGTTTAATTGAAGAAGTTAAATTTTTTATTGGATTTAGAATCTTTCAAAATAAATATGGTATCATTTTTTATCAAAATAAATACACCAAAGACCTTTTAAAATATTTTTATTTCGATGGCAGTAAAGGTCATGATAAATCTATGAGTACCACTTTTAAATTGGATGCTGATGGAGCTAGAGAATCAGTGGATCAAACCAACTACAGAGGAATGATAGGGAGTCTGCTCAACCTTAGTGCTAGAACACCTGATATTATGTTCAGTGTATGCATGTGTTCTCACATTCAAGCTAATCCCAAATAATCTCATTTAACTGATGTTAAAATGATTTTCAAATATATCAAATATAATCCCAACTTAGGACTATTTTATCCAAGAGGACAATCGTTTGATTTAATATGCTATTTAGATACTGATTTTTCTGGTTGTAAGTTAGATAGAAAAAGCACCTCTGGGACATGTCACATGTTAGGGAAGTCTCAAGTATCATGGTGCAATAAAAAGTAAAATTATGTCGCATTATCTAATATCGAGGAAGAATACATTGCTCATGGTAGTTTTTGTGCACAGATTTTGTGGATGAAACAAACTTTACTAGACTATGGATATCAATTCGAACATGCCTCCATTTACCGTGACAACAAAAGTGATATAAACATTTATAAAAATCCAATATCTCATTCTAGAAAAACTCATATTGATGTAAGACATCACTTTTTGAGAGATAATTATCAAAAGGATGATATAATTCTTGAGTTTATTGGGACTGAACATCAGCTTGCTGATATATTCACTAAACCCTTAAATTCTGAGAGAATGAAATACATTAGACATGAACTAGGAATGATATATTTGTAAAACCGATCATTGTAAAACCATCTTTATAAGATCGATCGTTTTAAAATCGATCTTTATAAGGCCGATCTTTATAAAACCGATCTTTGTAACACCAATATTTGTGAAACCGATCTGTGTAATACAGATCTTTGTAAAACCGATCATTGTAAAACCGATCTTTGTAAATCCAATCTTTGTAAAACCGATATTTGTAAAACCAATCTTTGTAAAACCATTTTTTTATGAAACCGATCATTATGAAACAGATCCTTATGAAACCAATTAGTATGAAACCGATCTTCTTAAAACTGATTCGTTGACACTGATACATTTAAGCGATGTTGTGTAAATTTTGTGTGCTTTAAGTGAAACGATTCTGTTTTATCTTTTTCACTTTTCCATGTTTAAATTTTATGTTTTATGATTTACAATTTCTAAATAATATATTATGTGCAATCCATCCCAACATTTCACCTTCTCCATATATGTAAATCCACCTACATTTATTCTCTCTCTCTCTCGACTCTCGACCTCTCAACCCAGTTAAAATCTGCAGCTTCACCATTGCATGGACTAAGCGCTCAATGGAAGAGCCTCGAAAATCTCCTCCCACTAAGAGTTATAAGGGAGAAACTAGTGGGACTAGGAAACCAGGCTTAGAAAGTCGAGTTGTCACGACTAAAAAGGAAGTGTCTGCTGAGTGGCTTCTGTCAAACAAATCATTTCTGCTAAAGGTACTGGAATCTCAAGGGTGGATAAGTTGGTTTATCAACAATGAAAGACCTTATTATCCCAATCTTGTGCATGAATTATATCAACATTTAAGTATATCACTGGAGGAACCCCAGACTGCAAAGATGAAGTCTATAGTAAAGGGAAAGGAAGTGGTTTTCTCTTCGAAGGAATGGGATGAATTCTTAGAGGTACCTCATAAAGTTGTCTATGTTGACTATCTTGGTAAAATTTCACCTTCATCAAATTTGTTTTCATATGAAGATGCTATTAAGGAGCTTACCAGAAATGAAGAATCCTCTAGAACTATTGCAAACTAATTTGGATGAGAAGTGATATTGCTTTTTAAATTCATTCAACATCAAATCTTCCCTAGGAAGGTAGATTTATCTGCAGTAAAATATCAGGATGTGTTCTTGATATTTTTATTGAAACATGGAATAATTGTGAATCTATGCAGATATATTATGGTACATATTTCTGATTTGATTAATCCAACTAAGAAAAAAATGTGTTTATACTATCCAAGAATTATTTCTGCTATGTTGAAGAAATTAGATTGTGTTAAAGATGGAGATGAAATGATAACTACCTGTAGTGGTTTCTTTCTTCGAAAAGACATTTTTAATAGGATGAATATCATCTGGAACCCATGGAAGAGATGTTGGGTAGGAGATGATGAAAGACTGTATGAGGAGTTCAATCCGTTTGACAATCCCTCTAGACCAAAGGATCAAGTTGATCTAGGACTCAAACCTAGAGAAGTTCCTGTATATTCTGATAAGGAAGGTGAGGCAGAAGTCCCTAGTGATGAAGGATATCATTTTGATGATAGGACTGATCCTGATATCACTGAAAGTCCAAATAATATGAATTTTGGACCTACTAGTCCACCTATGAAACTGCCATCAAGAGAAACTATTCTAGGTGATGAAGAAGAGGAAGAATATGAAGTTACTAGAGTTGAAGGTCATGTTAGAAAATCAGATGAAAAATCTGATGATTATGATTATAATGATAATTATAATGATGATAATTATTATGGTGATAATGGTAATGATGGAGGAAGTATTGAGCATGTGAGTGACTCTCTTAAAGTGGGAAAACTAGTGGTTGACAGATCCAGTGAGGAATCTGTTCATGGAGCTGGTGATGGAATAGAGCCCACTGATCAACAAGATAATGATCATAGAGATGATGGACGTAAGGACAGACCACTCAATCCCATTGCTGAAAATCAAGAGATCATTCAGGAATTGAATGATATTATGGCTTCTCAGGAAGAAGAAGATGTAGTTCCTCTGCCCCAAATTGAGGAAGTACCTAGTGAAGCTGAAGAAGCTGGAGCTAAGGAAGAACCTGAAGATCAAGGTATTATGGCCAGAGACCAGGATGAAGAAATTGGTGATATTGATGTTATTCGTGAGCCTCAGGGAAGAGGGGTAAGAATAGATACTGTTGAGCGATGAGATTAGACCTGTGCTATAGATTGGAATAGTAATCCAGGATATATTCTTTTTGGGTTAGAATATTATTCAGATGAGTAGACGGTACCTACTCTTCCTATTACTCATGTACATAATGACACAGAGCCGGCTACACATATTCCACCAGTTACATCTTCAGGAGTTGACATAGTTGCTCAGTCAGTTCCTAGTGACTATGTCACTAAGGCTGATATAGAAAAGTTTAAGAATGAGATATGTGAGTCAATGCTAGCTTCAATGGGATCTAGAAATTAATCCTCCACATCTTTATGTATCTTGGATAGTGATGAAGCAAAAAAGAGAAATAATGAGATTCAAGAGATTTAATCGAATATTATGACTACAGGAGAAACTATTATTCGACACAACACTTTGCTGAGAGAAGACGTAAGAAAAATGAGCAATGAGATGAGTTCTTTGACCTCTAACTTCAAGACCTATTTTAGTGGCGTTATAGTATTTCATATGAACATGGTAACTCATCAACTCAGTGTTGACTTGAAAAAGTTGAAAGAGGAGCTGGAAAAAATGTTGACTAGCCCATCTAGTTCCATGAGTGGGAGAAGTACTGTTCCTAATTTAGAGTCTATCAAGACTGTGATGAGAGAGGAGATTCAGACACTCTAGATTGTTTCAAATAAGGAAACCCATGAAAAGGTACATCGGAATACAGATCTTGTGTACAATATTGTCAGACAATGCACCAATGAAGCCTCTGTAGCTCAGAAATAAATTCGGGAAAAGGTGGATAATTATTTCACTAAGATATATACCAAGCATGATCTCATCAACGGTTTCAAATTTCTGGCAGAAAAGCTTCGAGTTCCACAAATCATAGAAGCTTTAAAAAAGAAAGTTCTCTTATTAAAAGAGTTTACACCTTCACTAAATAAGTTTATCGAAAATAAGGATGACTTTTAGAAGGCCGTGAAAGATAAAGGAGAAGTCATAAATGAATTCATAAACCTGATAAAACCATATCTTCATTTTCAGAATGAGGATATTGTGGTTCCTCCAGCTACTTTAATTGGTACTGCCCCATGGCCTCCAGCTTCAATGACTGTCTCTCAAGCTCTTACACAGATTCGGCCGATCCTTACTGAGCTGTCCCCCAGTCGTGTGTTGTCTGATAGAAGGCCTACCCTTGCAGACACTGTTCCTACCGGAATTGACCTGCATGGTGTTGTCATCCAGTCAACTCTATCCTCTACCACCCCCAAACCTTCTCTTGTGGAACCCTTAGACAAAGGAAAATCTCCTATGCATCCCAAACCCTTGTGATGGATTGTCTCTTTTTGATAGGGCTTTGTTATTTTTGTTTGTTTTGTACTCTTAAGATTTTGAAGGAAAATTCTTGTGGTATCTCTCATTTATCCTATTTTTTCCATTATGGTTTTCACTTTTTGTTAATCCCAAAAGGCGGATAAAGTTAGAATGGAATATTAGAAAGGGGGAGAATGTAATGATGATGCGAAAAATGTGGCATATACTATTATTAATCAATCTTGTGATGGGGAGATCTATTTTCAATAAATTCTAGAAATGTCAAACATTAGTTATTAAACAGGTTTTTTCAGCTATGATTAGCCTATATATTTGCATATATTCAATAATTTGTGATTTTCAAAAGGGGGAGACAGTTGGATCCCTCATGATATTGTATTTTTCATAATAAAAAATATTGTCAATATATAGATTCATATCTTTCATGCCAACTTTAATATCTATATGAGAATCAATTTTGTCAAATAGTAGCATATAATTCCCTAAGTCAATTTATTATAAGTCACGAATCAATATGTTTTCAAATGTATTTAAACATATAATTTGATTAAAAATTCATCTTGTAATGTTATATGAATGATAAACTCTTTATAAATTTTCTTAGACTGAACCCAACACACTAAAACTGAAGAATGACTGACTGAAGTATGAATCACCGAAGTTGACAGACCGAAACAGAATTCGATAGACCGAAACCGATGTCGACAGACCGAAACCGAAGTATGATAAACCAATGTTATCAAACTGAAGTCAACATACCGAAACCGAAGTTGACACACCGAAACCGAAGATGACACAATGAAGCCGAAGAATGATAGACCAAAGTCGACAGACCAAAGATGGAACACTGAAGATGATAGACCGATGTTATCAAACCAAAGACAACATACCAAAGATTATCACCAAATGATATAAAAACTACTTCCATTTTATTAATTCAAATTTATTTCTAACAGCAATATGTAGAGAAATTAATGTTTCTAACATTAATTTGATGTTTTCTGTAGGAAAATCCATAGACAAGTACGAGGTATATGCATGTGAAAATATCGTTATGTCTAGAGGATCGTGGAGTATACAAGGACCACATATTTTATGAAAAAGAAAATATGGAGATAATAGGAGTACACACTGAGACAAACACAATTGTGCGAATAAGAAAAGTTAAGAACACACAACGAACTCTAAGAACAGTTATACATATCAAGAACAGAAGATCAAAAAGGAGATTCAAGAGCCACTGGTAATACTCTCACATTCAAGTGAAACACCTATAATGGAATTGAAAAAAAAATCATGACACTCTATTTTCCAGAAAAATTACAGAGAGAGGACTCAAAGCTTCATCTGTTTCAATATAATGGAGTCCAGAGCTACTTTCACATAACAGAAGAGAATTATAAACTGTTATATATATTCTTGCTTTGTTGTGATCATATTTTTCGTTACATTACAAGAAGTGTGTGCTTTTTTCTGTTTTGACACAAACTGTCTCATGTGCTGAACTGAAGGATTTCTAAATCCTCACTCAATATCTCCATTAGAATTTTGTATCCCACTATGGATAATGGTAGTGGTCAAATGTGACCTGGACAGCCTGTGTGTTATTGGTTTTGTTATTCCCATGCAGAACTATGGTAGAGGTCTGGGGACCTAGACAGACTGTGCACTGTTGTAAAACCCCAATCCAGGGTATGGATCATAGTTTATATAAAAATATTTGAGAGGACTAAGTCTATGCTTGAGACTGAACCTCTTGTTTAAAAACTACTTTGCATTTTTCCTTTGTTAAAACTATATTGAATATTCCACTACAAAGTGCTTTAAATATAAATCTATTTTAGAGTAACTCTAAAAGTTAAACTAGCACGTGTTTGTATTAATTGTAAACTAGTAGGTTAGTTTCAAAATCTAATATATTCCTCATATTAGATTAACTAATAACTAATCAATCTCTTGAGAACCTAACTGAACCTTTACTGTATTACATATTAACTACAGTTTAGCTTGTTATTTTAATTGGGGGGGGTTAATGAAAATATTTTTAACAAAATTTTTTAATTGGAACTAAATTCACCCCCCTCTTGAGTATCCACTCCGACCAACACATTTTCATGCATTCTTTGTATGTTTCAATATAAAAATAATCAAAATATGATTTAAAAGAACTATTTTTAATTTTTCATGTTTATCTCCAAGAAAATGGGTTTCAAAACGTTTTTTAAATCATATTTAAACAATAAAGTATATATAACCCAATAAATGTTTTTAAAAGATCTCTCAAAAATTATTTCCTATATAGGATGACATCCATTGATCTTACTTATGGATTTATTGGAAATAAACTAAAGGTTACATTCATTTATTTCTATAAATGGTTTATCCTTTGATGTGATGATGTTTATGAAACTGATTTCTCTTCCAGGAGTTATATATTTTTGAAACCCTCTTCTTTTCATGGGTTATTATTTCAAGAAGTCATTATAAAACCTATCACTTTTTAAATTTTATGAATCGATGAAATGTTAATGACAACCATTTAATTTGATAGATTATTATTTAATATTTTTAAAATGTATTTATTTTTATTGGTCATGATATGATAAAAATTTTATTTTGATGAATGGTTATGAATGTTGACACAATGAGATGTGGGGGACTTATATCTCCCTCCAATTCATTGGGTGATGATGGAGTACTGATGAGTATATATATGACTACCCTGGTCTTTAATTCATACTTAAAAATGATTTATTACATAAAATTCACTTGATACAACATATAAGATCTAGAGGTCTAGTATCTTTGGGTATTAGGATCATTACATAACTAATTAAAACATGAAATACAACATCTTTATTGAAAACATCCTTTACATGGCCACTACATTCCCTCAAACATAGCATTGCATGGTATAACCTAGTCCGCAGCCTCTGGATTCAGTGAAATGTGCTTGAGGCCATGTGACCAACTGGGTATGGAGCACCTCAGGGTGGCTTCTAGAACCGAGATGTTACAATGTGGTATTAGAGGAATTTTTTTATCTTGATTTACTATATATATCCTTTATCCAGAGATAGGATGAAATGGGTACTTGGTAATAAGCTGTTCCCGGGAGTACCTAACCTGTGTACCGAAAAAAGCCAATCTACCTTGTTTAATTTCAATTTTTATGGTTTGCAATTATTTCAGTTGATTTGATTTCACCTTGAGTGATTCACATGATTTGTGCTGTTATTGTTGATGTTATTGAGGTTCTACTTCTGTTGAAACCCGATGAGATGATTTTATTTCATCTCATGAATCATATAGAAACTTTCTAGAAATCACATATCATGCATTCATTCCATGCCAACTAGGGTGAATTAGTGATTGCATGTTATTGTGATAGATGTTGTGTAGAATATTCTTATTGTTGTGATAGATGCCACGATAAAAATACCTGGTGTTTGATAGGATTTTGTTGTGTATGTTTTTGTTTGAATTAATTCCTAACGTTGGTTCTTGAGGTGTTATGGGCTCTCATGGACCGGAATTTGGTGGATCAATGCCTTTTTTCCATGTTATAATGTGTACAAGATTAATAACATCGATTCGAAAAATGTATGGGCCCTCACGAATCTGAATTTGGAACTTCCAATGTTCGTTCAGTGTTTTCTGGGATCCGGAGTAGTTTCTAAGGCTTACTATCAGAAAAACACCAAAATACACGCTATGTAATATAATTACATGTCATGTGTTCTTCTGTTCGGGAAGAAACTGTTTTTCTTAAGTACATGCCCTATAATTTATGTACATGCCTTGTAGTCTCTAACCGTGTCATAGGTCATGTGGGAAAATACACAAGATGGGGAAAGTCTGGTGGGAACACGCCAAGTACCAGTCGAACATGCCGTGTAGTGATGACCCAGGTACTCGGTCGTGTCACAAATAGCACGGGTCGATGTTATCCTTTCATATACATGTCATGTCCACCTTGAACAAGCCATGTAGTGTGAGTAGGGTTTCAATCCGTGTTAGTAACAACACGGGCCAAATAAGGCTTCTCTAGTACACGTCATGTCTATCACGAACACGTCGTGTAGTCTTGTATTTGGAGAGATGTGTGGTTTAACCATATAGAATGAATCAGGAAGGGGAAGCAAGTTCATGTACACGATGTGCGTTAAGACAACACATGGTGTGTTTGGGGTGTTACATTACCAGTTTAGGTAGGAGTACACTCCCATCTAAATGACTCCAGGGAACAGGACGTGTAGGAATTTGACATGTCGTATAGTCATGTTTTGTAAAAAATGAATGCATCCATTCTTCTATTACAATCATATTCTTTTAGTTTTCATTAATTTATATTGTGATATAAGGTGTAAACTTGACATTGGAGAGTCATGCCACTGAGACGTCCTCCTGTTGTGAAAGTCTTGGCATAAGCCGTCTTTCCGAACACAGGTGCTGATGCACAGTTCCGAGAGGGTATTATATGGTTCATACAAACCATCAGAGTAGGAGGGATGCATCTTCAGGTAGCCAAGTTGTGTTCTACCAAGGTGGGAAAAGTAGGCATACACGGACATGTTGCCTGAGAGACCCAGTGGAGTGCTGATCTTCCCTCAAGATGGGTTACCTTCAGCGATTCTGTTAGTTTTTCTCACCAGTAGCTGGTGACAAGGTTTCATCTATGACTCATCTTTCAGGAGTAGTGCCTCCAGTTTCTCACCAGTCTGGGAACTAGAGTTCTTTAAGACGTTCATGCCGAGGAGGATGTCGTGGTCGTGGTATTCAGTCACCGGTTCATCAGCAACAGTAGGGTGGATCAGCTCAAAGCAGTCAGACAGGGTCACAGGGCCCTGACATAGGATAGACTTTTAAAGTGGAGTAGACCTAGCTAGAGCAGGATCCTAGACCCTCTATAGTTCGAGGTACGATCTTAGTAGCCTCAGTTTTAGCATCTTCTCTTTTCGATACAGGGGCTTCACATAGGTTTATATCTATTTCTTTCATGGAGTGCCTTGATATCTGTGTCTTTTCTTCTCCTGATATCTTGACGCTAGACACTATGTTGGGTACTAGAATGACTAGTGTACGTCAGTGCATGGTGTTCCCACTAGAGGTTGGTGGATGCCACTTTTTATGGGACCTCTATTTCCTAGAGATGACATGTTGTGATGTAATTCTCGGAATGGACTGGCTAGTTCCCTTCCAGGCAGTCGTTGATTATTATCACTTTAGGGTAAGTTTCGTATCAACAGAGGGTGGATCCATTCTTCATAGGGGAGAATGGGATGTCCAGGCGAGCAGAGAGAGTCCAGATAATCATGGGTTGGGATGAGTTATAGCCCATATTTATAGTCTATATCCAGTTGACTTGGGGGTTTACAGTTATAATTTCCACTAGTGGTGGATCATTTTAGAGATGTCTATCCAGAGGACCTTTCAGTTTTCCCTCTAAAGCACGAGGTATTATTTTTTATTGAGCTTGTTCCAGGAGTAGCACCTGTATCCATTCCTCCTTATTGAATGGCTACACCTGAGTTGAAAGAGCTCAAAAAGAAGTTGGATGAGTTGCAGGCAAATGGTTTCATCTTAACTAGTACTTCTCCTTGAGTTTCTCCTGTCATATTTGCGAAGAAGGCGGACGATACCCTTAGGCTTTGTGTGGACTATCAGAAGTTGAACCAGTTGACAGTCAAGAACCTATATCCCATACCGAGTATTGATGATCTATTTGATCACCTTCGAGCAGCCTGAGTGTTCTCAAAGATTGACCTGAGGTCCGATTATAATCAGTTTCATGTTATACCATCAGATATGCCTCTTACAACCTTCCAAATAAGGCTTTCTCTATAAGAGTATATGGTTATGTCGTTCTGTCTCACGAACGCGCCTACAGTTTTCATGGAACTGATGAACCGAGTGTTCCATCCATACTTGGATTCCTTTGTTGTTGTTTTTGGGGTTGATATCATTGTGTACTCTCACACTCTACATGACCCCGCTACCCATCTTGAGATAGTTTTGAGTAAACTAAGGGAGAATTAGTTATATTCTAATCTCTCAAAGTGCCACTTTTGGATGGATTATATTCACTTGCTGGGTCATATTAACTTAGAGGAGAGAGTATTAATAGACCCAGAGAAAGTGAGAGCTGTAGTTTCCTGGGAACAACCGAAGAACTTCATTTGGGTGCGGAGTTTTCTAGGCCTGGATGGATACCACATACGTTTCTTAAAGGACTTTTCACGCTTAGCATCACAACTAACGTGTCTGACTAAGAAGGGTGTGAAGTTCATGTGGTCAGATTATTGTGAGTTTTCCTTTTAGGAGTAAAAGGGGAGGTTGACTTTAGCACTGATACTAGTCTTACAAGAGCCGGGCAAGAGATATACTGTGTACTGTGATTATTTAGGTATCGGGCTTGGAGCTATGCTTATGTAGGGAGGTGGAGTCATTTCGTACGGGTCTCGGCAGTTGAGGTCACCTGAGAGGAATTACTCGACGCACAATCTAGAGTTGGCATCTATTTTTTATTCCCTATAATGTTTAAGAAATTATCTTTTGGAAGATCATTTTGTGGTTTTCACCGACCACAAAATTTTCAAGTACATCTTCACTCAGCATGATCTGAATTTAAGACAGCGAAGGTGGGTCGAGTACCTATAGTCCTTTGAATTTGAGCTTGCCTACTCTCCTAGGAAGGGATACATGGTGGATGATGGATTGAGAAGGAGGAATTAGATAATGCAGTTCAGGAGGCCAACAGTGAGTGGTAGCTTATGGCTTTGTTCTTTGAGATGCATTTGGAGGTGCATGACAAACATGGGATGAATTTTCTATATTTTATAGTTGTTACCTCTAATCTTCTTGATCGAGTTCGAATGAGGAAACTATCGGATTTCGAACACCTAGTCCTAAGGGAGAGTGTGTCAAGAGATCACCCTATTCCTTGATGGACGATAGGCGAGGATGTGATATTGCATTTCCAGGGGCGCATATGGGTGCTAGTAGATATATGCAAGGAGCTGATGCATGATTTCCATTCCCTAGTTTGTGCAGTTCATCCTTTCATCACCATGATGTATCCTGACCTACACCATCTGTATTGGTGGCCAGACATGAAGATAGATTTTTCTGGTTTCATCATGATGTGTTCCACTTGTCAGCAGGTGAAGGCGGAGCATCAGCGACCAACATGGCTTTTGAGCAGTTACCAATTCTAGAGTTGAAGTTGAATGATGTCGCGATGGATTTTGGGACACGTTTACCAAGGTTTCCAAAAGGGAATGATGATATTATTGTCATCCTTGAAAAACTCACAATGGTTGCTCACTTCTTTCCAATCAAGGAAACCATTAGTGTTGATGAGCTGGGACGGTTGTACATTTGCGAGATTGTACGTCTGCATGGATTTCCACAGTCCATCATTTCAGAAAGGGAAGCACATTTTACTTCTCGGGTCTGGCAGGGGCTTCAGAAGGCTTTGGGTACACATGTACGTTTGAGTACATCTTACCATCCCCTGACAGATGGCCAGTTCGAGCATACGATTCAGGTGCTTGAGGATATGCTCCGAGCATGTATTCTGAATTTTGGAGGTTTTTGGGATAAGAATATACCTCTTGTTGAGTTTTCCTACAACAATAGTTTTCAGGAAACTATTCAGATGACACCTTATGAGGCTTTGTATGGTAGTCCATGTCAATCACCCTTATGCTGGCTAGAGGCAGGAGAGGAAGCATTGTTGGGACCTCGTCTTGTTCAGGAGACAACATAGAAGATAGAGTTGATTCAGGAAGAGGATTTCTACAACACAGTCTTGACAGAAGTCTTATGCTGATCAGTAGAGCCAACCACTAGAGTTCGAGGTTAGGGATTAGGTTTTCCTGCATTTCACAACATAGCACTAGTAGAATACTAACCTATACCAACGGTTCAAAACCGTTGGTATAGGCCTCCAAACCGTTGGTATAGCCTATACCAACGGTTTGGAGAACCTTTGCGAAGTAAGCCGTTGGGATAGGTCTATACCAATGGTTTTGGGAAAACCGTTGGTATAGACCTATCCCAACGGTTTTCAAAACCGTTGGTATAAGTAATATGAAAATCTATTCCAACGGTTATAAAACTGTTGGTATATGTATTTCAAAAAAAACATGTGGTGGGATTTGATCCCACAACCCCCCGTTTATAATTAAACGCCTTAACCACTAACCTAACATAACTTTTATAAACATAACATCATAAATATATATATGTATTATCATAATTATTTAAAATTTATATTTATATAATGTTCTTGGGTAGTAGACCTGGAAGAAATCAAAGAATCTATCCCAACGGTTCTCAAAACCGTTGGGATAAGTGATAATTTCCAGGGGTGAATGCTGGATTTGGGGCTGAGTTTTCCCAACGGTTCTCCCAAACCCTTGGGAAAGGGGTGTTTTGAGGGGTTCTTTCCCAACGGTTCTCCCAAACCGTTGGGAAAGGGGGGGGGGGGTCTTTTCCAACGGTTTGGGAGAACCGTTGGGAAAGGGGTGTTTTGAGGGGGTCTTTCCCAACAGTTCTCCCAAACCGTTGGGAAAGGGGGGGGGGGGGGGGTCTTTCCCAACGGTTTGGGAGAACCGTTGGGAAAGGGGTGTTTTGAGGGGGTCTTTCCCAACGGTTCTCCCAAACCGTTGGGAAAGGGGGGACTTTCCCAACGGTTTGGGAGAACCGTTGGGAAAGGGGTGTTTTGAGGCCCCTTTCCCAACGGTTCTCCCAAACCGTTGGGAAAGACCCCCCTTTCCCAATGGTTTGGGAGAACCGTTGGGAAAGGGTTTATATAAGTGTTGGGAAAGATCCGATTTCCAGTAGTGTAGTTGGGACACAAGAGGATTATGAGACATGGTATGATTTCACCGAGGTACGTCGGGCCGTTTGAGGTGGTGGAGAGAGCTTGGAAAGTTGCATATTGGTTGTAGTTAACCCATAGGTACCAGGATTTACCTAAAGTCTTCAATGTTTCTCAGCTTCGTCGTTACTTATCAGACCCATCAAACCTCTTCCAACCCAAGGAGGTTGAGTTGGAATTCGATGCATCCTTTGAGGAACATCCTATCCGAATTGTCCATCACAGTATGAAGGTTCTCCGTGGCCAGTCTGTTCCTCTGGTATGAGCGCTTTGGCATCCCAAGCGAATATAGGACAAGGCTTGGGAGAGGGAGGCCAATGTACAAGCACAGTGGCTAGAGCTATTCAGGGCATCTTCTTCTATTCCACCTTACTAGGGAATTTCAGGGATGAATTTTATTAATGGGGGAAGTTTGTAAGAACTCGGATCTTCTTTTCACGTATGTTTTCCTTTTCTTGTCATTTTTAGGAACAAGCGGAATTTCTAGAAATTTTCAAAGTACACACCATGTACTTTATGAGTACAAGTCGTGTACTCGGTTACCGCGGGTAGCCACGTGATGTCCGTGTAGCAGAAAAGAACATGTTCATGTGGGGGTGACCTGGGGTTGCCTAAAGTGGGGTACGAAAACGGTGAGTACGCTTTTGTACTTCAAAAGTACACACCATGTACTTTCTTTTTATTCATTAAACGCACCAGGGTCGTGTCTAATAACCCGTAAGCTCTCCTTCTAGGTCTCGTTCATCCGAGAGAACTCGTACGACCGTGAATCTTCTTTGAGCCTCGACCCTCTATTCAATCTCTGATTTGACCACCATATTTTGCATCAGGATCGCCTCTGTAAGCTCTCTCTTCTAATTGAGCTTCGTTTAATTATTCCTCTTCTTCCTCAATATATCCTTAATTGAATATTTTAGACATTCTGGTATATCTACCATGTTCTAGGTCAATCCAAGGGCCAAAACTGGAGTATATTGATCTCACTATTCGTAGGTAGGTGGTTTGTTCCTTTCCGTTCATATTCATTGAGTATTATGTTCAAATTCCACCAATACCCTTGAATGGGGTATTGCATATTTACCTTTTTACCTCTATTGGTTTCCTATCATGGTCACATGTTTATGTAGAGGTTATTTTTATATGAATAGGCTTGATTCCTATGATTTGTATGTGTTTCCCATGGATGATCTGTTTACAACCGTTTGGTACTGTTTAGCCAGTTTGGCTACCTTGCCTGTTTTCCATGCCTATTGCTATAGGATAGAGAGTTTTTATTCTGTCATTTTTGATATGTTGTAGACTCGTTATCCATGTAGTTATGTAGGTTTACTTCGGCCATATTGCATTACAATTATCGTTGACCTACACAGGTCCATGAGAACCTTGTGTAGTAGGCTATAAGAGGAATTGACAGAGTGAGCTTCCTTAAAGAGTCTTTGAGCACATTAGACTATAAGGGGAATAGAACATGTGATCTTCCTCAGGGTGTCTTTATTTTACTTTTAATTACCTTGATTACTATAGATTATAAGGGGAATTTACCATGTGAGCTTTCTCAGAGAGTCTTTGAATGACCTGGGATATAAGGGGAATTGACCGAGTGAGCTTCCTCAAAGAGTCCTTGACCATGGGGCTATAAGGGGAATTATCTAAGTGAGCTTTCTCAGAGAGTCATTGACTACCTTAGACTATAAGGGGAATTGACGGCGAGTTCTTCCTTAGAGATTATTTTGATATTATTATAGATGAACTAGAGGGGATATGTTGTGTGCACTTCCTATAGGGTTACTGTTCTTGATTGATTGTTTTTTATTTGTGGAACTGTTTCTGCTGAGTACTTCTTTTTATTACTTCTGAAATTTTACCTACCATATATTCACTAACTGTTAGGCACTGATGATTAGGTGGTTGCCTACTGGTATTTAGTCTCACACCTTGTTTGGGCCATGCTTTTGGGCCCAAACAGATTATATTGTTGTAGGTATAGATAAGGGCAAGCACCCTTCTACATCAGGTACTTGATTTGCTGTGGAGATGGAGAGAATGAGATGAAGATATGGCTTGCGATGCTGAGGAGTTTATCTGATTTATTTTTCACTCTGGTTTACAACTATTGTGTTCCAGAATTGTGACTTGTTTTGATGTTTTCTTAGACATATGTATCGTGGATAATTTTATACATGTTATCCTATTTATACATTCAGTTTTCTGCTATTACTGATGTATGTCATTATCACCGCTTCTGCTCTTGTAAGATTTTTTTTACATCCTCTGCGAACTCATCCAATGAGAGAATAGTTTCCCCACTATCACACCCAAGGCCCTCCCTACAAGTCGGCAGCCTCTGGAATTCGAATAAATGCTCTTGAGGCCAAGTGACGAACTGGGAACGACTTGCCTTTGGGTGGATTCTGGAACCAAGAAGTTACGAAAAACCTCAATTTAAATGATATTGGGAAATAAACCCTTGAAAAGGATAAAACATCAAAGTTAGAATAATTAAATGAGTAAATTATGTGTATCAACATTAAATATACATAAGGGGAGTGTAAATTCAACAATTTATAGTAAAAAATTATTACACACATAATCTTATAATATTAATGATAATGAGTATGTAATATTACTCAATGAAAATGAATTGAGATACGAAATTCTATTACACTTGGTAACATTAAAATCAAATCAACATAAAATAAGTATTTCAAAATGAAACTAAAAATACCATGATTAAAGATTTATTAATGATATTAAATTTCAATCTTTCATTATGTACACCATATATTAGAAATTAGGTTCACAATAATGAAATATGCCTCATTGAACGAAAATGAGACAAGAATCCCTTACCTTGTGTTTCATTTCAAGTGAACATCCATACACCTCAATTATAAGGGGTTTAAACATGTTACAAACCTATAAAAACACATTAATATTTATGATATCATATATTATCCTTGTAAAATATATTATTTACCATTTTTTAATAACCATTCAAAATTTTAACTATTTCAGGTGATGATTTCATATGTTTCTGAGCAGGTTTTAACTAATTATTTTTTTTCCTTATTAAATATATCATGGTTTCATCATATAAATAATGATAAAAATGATTTCAATATCATATATATCTATATTATATGTATCTATAATAATATAAAATTTTATTAAATAATAAATTGAATGTAATATTTATGGAGATGGTAATTTGTACGTACACACGAACACAACCTTAATTTAGTTATCATATTTTAAAATAATGAAAAGTTAATGATATGTATATAAATTTATATTACAATTAAATTTAAATATTTATGTAATATATTTCATATATTTTTATTTAACTTTTCTTTAATACGTTCCAGTTTTAGTGTGAACGAATCACAACACTTTGAGGGTTGGTAGTCCACACTTCCTAAAACGATTTTATTTTATTAATGAAAAATAGAAAGAATTAAATCTATGTGTTATAAAAGTATTAAATTAGAATAAAGACATAATAAATATCATATATAACTTAATAAATATAATTTTTATTCTATTTTCAAACCATTAATGTTGGTAAAGTAAAAATGATCAATCATTGTTTCATGAGACTGTAATTTACTATAAACGGAAACAATATGTTCATTACCCAGTTGATGTAAGTGTGTGTTAGAATAGGTAAATCCATTAATAAAAAGAATAATAGTATTTTTAAGTTATTTTATTTTATATAAGAACATGTGTGAAGAATATATTAGGTGGAGGAGAATTAAATGAAATAAAAGTGATTGTTGGGAAACATTACCTTAAAAACAGGGTAGTATTTTAGTTTATACTGAAGGGATTCCTTGGATGAATTTAATACAAAAGGGAGGATTCAAGGTCTATGGTATGGATGTGGGGATTCTATTTGGGAATATTTTTTAAAAATAAGTGGGTTAAGAGGTGTGAGTAATGGGGATAAATGGTGGCATTTTATAGTGGTGGAGGAGTGACACTCTTATAATATTTTAACAAAGGAATTTTATACAGATGTTTTAGGTTGCAAGTGGTTCTAATAATGGAACCAATTATATAAAATAGGGTATATAGTCCATATATTTCCATAAAATATCTCATGGAAAAGTTTATTGGTCGTTTTGGGACTTAAGATTAAGGTGTAGTACCTTATTAATCTTAACATAACCTTAATCGTTGTAATTAATTTTAATCACTTTATCTAATAGATTTAATTTTTTTGACTAAATTGAAATTATAAATTTTTCTGATTCCAAAAATGAAATTTTTTTTTACAAATTTCAATAATTTATGTGGTATAAATTAATTTCAAATTCATCCCACTGGCGGGAAGAGAATGCAGGTTTTTAAAGTAAAAACATTCGAAGGTTGGATATATTTTTATAATCAAATTCAAAGTGAATTTGATTACAATAACATAAATTATATTAATTGATAAAAATATTATCTAATTAAACAGTAAAACCAATTAAATATATTATTTACCAATACAAATAAAGGTGATGTAAAGGAAGTCTTGACCGAAAATTTTGTATTATTAACTATTCATTAAAAAATGCCATGTTTCCGAAAAATATCCTAAAAAAGTTGGTAACCTAATATTTCTATTTATCTTCAAATTTTGAATCTTATTTGACATATTATGTCAATTAATGTGTCAAATGTCAGTTTTATCATGCGTTCACCATTAAAATTTTGTATAGTTGCCTTTATAAAAATATTGTGTTTTATGTGGATAATCGGGTTTATTGTTATATTATGCATATAAAATGTGATAGATGAATATAAAAAAGAATTTATTGAATATATAAAATATATATGTCATTAAAATAAATAAATTTTTTTTTATTTTTTTTATTAATAAAATATTTATTTGCAAGCATAAAAATAATAATATTTGTTTTTATATCCATTTAGTTCTTATTTTTGTTTATAATTAATTAAAAAAATGAATTCATTTTATATACATTTACCGAATAATGTTTCATAAGTTAGTTAGTAATATTGATAATGTCTGGTTTATATATTATTATATTATATAATAATATTTTAATATATTATTGTTCGGTCAAAACTTGGTCTTGCGTGTAACGCAGGCCGTCAAAGAAGGTCAATGTTGCATGTAACACACACTGACATGGTGTTTCATACATTGAAACATATAAAATATATTTTATGCAGTAAATATATTATAATGTATCCATATATTATATTCCCTTATGCTTGTGGTGTTACATGTCATTTACTCTATTGAATATAAGGTTCTTACTTTAGAATTTCGAGGTGTTACATTTGTCCCGCCTTAGTTAAATTGCTTCCTTTCAATTTAAACTCCATTATGGTGATATATTTTTTGATATTTCCTATATTTTATTCTAACATCATTATAAGTGTTTGTAAAATATCCTCTTGAAAATAGAGAATGGGATTTACAATAGTCACATGGAATAACATATAACTAGGTATCTAAGTAGGATAACATTAGTTGTATGTAAAGATACTTACTTGGAGGGATGGATAAATATTTATAGGGATTTAATGAGTTCATCTATCATAAACAAGTGAATGATTAATGGAATGTTTAAGTACTTAAATCCATAAAAATTTGATGATTTGATAGACCATTAGTTAAACATAAATTAAGGTATTAAGAAATAATTTTATTTTTAAGTAAATTTCCAAATATTGGGTAATTATTTTACTACCAATGAATATAAGTAAATTTATTTACATGATACAATTAAAATTATTATGAAAAATTCCATATTTTGGATGTTCTTAAGTCAGATTCCAATTCATCTCCTACATTAAGGAATGGATATAAAAAAATTAACATTGATAGATGAAGCACTAAAATAATCATTTAGCATATCATAAGGCCCATAAAACAGAGTGTAAAGTCTAACTTTTTATCTTTAACTATCGTAGAAAATTAGTATGGTTAATAAATTAATCTCTAACACTCAAAAATATTCTACTTCTTCATCATTATCTTTTATCCATAAAATTTTGTAACTAAAAATAAGGAAAAATTAACGATAACATTGAGTAGGTCATTGGATTTCCTGAAACACTTATCATCCATTGTTCATGGGTTCAAGACTTGCTACCTTTCTAGACATGATAGGTTATACCATAAAATAAAGGTTGTCCTTTTCTATAACCATATTAATACAATTAAAAAAATAAATTAAATGGATATTCTTGAAATTTAATAATTAAATAACATATTTAACATGGTTTTCCATACATCCTCAATAAATAATAATTTTGTCCATTTTTTTCTTACATATACCAATCCATTATCTAGGGTTTATAATTTATGAGTGTTTATTTACACGGTTAATTACTAGGTTCCGAACATTTAGGAAATGAAAGACAACTAGATCCTTAATATTAGTCTCATTTCCTTCCATCATACTACCCATTGTTTCTTATAAAATACTTTGAGTTATGTCCTGTTTCCCACACATAAAGAATTTCTTTGTTCCATTGAGAAAACATCCTTGGTGTCTCCATCAACACTTCTCAGATGTCGAAGATTGAGCTGTCTTTTCATTATGGTATTTACCACTTGAGCTCTAAGAAACTTCCATCATTCTCATCTTTGTTGAGTTGAGGAGTTGGTTAAGGTATATGTTGTAAATCGTATTTTTGGAAAACTAATTTTAAATAAACACAATATATTTCCCTCTATTATAGACATCATTTGGTTGCACATTTTCACAACCTTTTCCATCATGTTCGATGATAACTTGAATCCTTCAGGTTACAGCCATTGACTAAAACCCGAAAGAATTGTGTGAGAAAAAATAGTCATAGTGTGAAGCGAATACAATTGTCTATAAGATATCTAAATCATGGGACCTTATTTTTAAATATAAAACAACTTAGGTTTAAAATTTACTACTCATTATCATTATCTATTAAACTTATTCATAATGTTGCATAGAGAAAAAACTAGATTATCCTAAGAAAAACCCTTGGATTGTAAAACCATGTTGGTAGTAAGGCCTACTGTCATTTACCGGGTTACTTAGACTCATGATCAAAAAACAGTGTTAGAGTTATTAATCCTAATTACATTTTTCTCAGAACCACGTCCACATGATGTTTCCAGATAAAGATTTATTTCTAGGAAGACCAACTTAATCTCTACCTTACCAAAATTATTGAATGTTATTTAGTACTTATCCTAAAATTCTACCTTAGGGTTATTTTATCTAACCTAAGTTTTCTTAAATTTGTTTCCCAAGGTTTTTAATAAGCTTTCTTCAATACCTATTATAGATACCCAACCCTAGAATCCCAGATTTTATGTCTTTTACTAATTACATTTTCATGATTACAAGGATTCATGGCCCGAATGAAAAAAGAGTTTAGTAGTCTTGGTAAACCAGATACGTAAATGAGTCTTTTATTACAAATGAACACACTAATTACAATATATATTTTTTTAAATAAAAAACTTGAAGGATAAATTTATTCCATATAGTTAATCCATTTATATCTTCCATAGTATGATTCACATATTCCTAGGGAAAAAAACATAATACGGGTGAGATCAAATTCTTACCAAGGAAACAATATAGTGAAAGAAATAATAAATCAATGAGATTAATAAAATTTTCATGGAAAATAACTGAATAGACATAACATGTAATAAAAAAACTGATAAGGATGTGAAAAAACAATATAGAAAGGTAATAATTGGAAACACATGCTATTCAAATAACTAGATAAGAAAAAATAAATATGGGAAGTTAAGAAATTGAAAACACAAGCGAGTTAATCAAAAAAATGAGAACAAAATTAATCCTTAGATATAGAAACACAACATTTATTAGATAATAATAATTGTGAGTAAATTAGGTAAATACATAATTATGAGACATCATGTATCATGCACATGAAAACCTATACCTTCCAGACCATTCACAAGATGGTTTAAATTAAGGGTAGATACTAATTCAATTTACACAACGTATTTTTCTCATGACAACTAGTCAATGCATCAAGGGGATATATAATATCTGGGACCTACCCTTTATTGTTGGTCCATTGCTTTCTTCATATGTAATAATCAAAATAAATAACATGTCTTATAAAAGTACCGTATGGAATATTGAATACAAAAATATAAATATTTCCCTAAATAATGAAATAAATTTCAAAGAAGACACCATATTTAATATTTTATCACGTTTATGTAGTTGTAATATCCATTTAAAATGATATGGATTGTTATAAGTAAATTAAATAATCAAAGGAAATTGAATATTTGAATGGGGCTGAAAAAAATCAAGGAGGTGAATATAAATACCATCCTTGGGAAAATAAATTGAAAACCATCTAGAGCAAGGATAAGGATGGTATCAACACAAAATATCCCATGTGGAGTAAAAATAGAGTGTTTTGGTCATTGATGAAATAAAAGAATAACATTAAAAAGTATTTATAGGGTAAATATCCTTTTAATTTAAAAATATATTGAAAATAGTTTTCCTTGAAAATAAATTTTGAAAAAAAATTCATTAAAATTTTAAAATCTTTTAAACATGAAAGGGAATATTCCAATAAATTATGGTTGACAAAACTTTACATGTCATATTAGGTGAAAAGAACATTTCCCTTTTCAAGGTAAAAAGGGTCAAAAAATGGTCTTGTTTGGAAATTGGCAAGAATCTTCATTTGAAAACATTAATAAAAGAAAAAAAAAGGTAAAATGACTTTAATATATAAATTTTAATGTAAAAAAATATTTTTTAAAACCTTTTTAGAAAAAATTGTTTTTTAGATGGAAATATGTTCTCTGAATACATAGAAATTTTTTTTTGGAATTTTATAAAAACATATTTGAAAACAGTTGAGCAGTAAAGAGTGGGAAAATGGTACTAATAATTGATAAAAGTAATAATGAAATAGAGTATGTTAAAATGAATTTTTTTATTTGACAATAATTCAATAATTTTCTTGAATTTAATTTTGTGTAAAAAACTCAAATAAAATGAGAATCTGATATAAACCTTTGAAAATGATCTAACATCAAATTGAGAATCAATCCATAAGTAGATTATTTGCATCAAATTTAAATCCACATAAAATTAGAGGAAATAAAATAATAGATAATAAGTTATTGTTTCACACATATACTTATATTATTAATGACAACACGTAACCTATGTAACTCATTGAAAAGATATTGAGTTTGGAAATTATATTCTACTTGGTAACTATTTGCTCGTATATAATGAAAATAAATACTTAAAATTGTAACTAAAAATACTCAAACTAAATAGTTATTAATGATATTACATGTCAATTTGGATGTACATACATTATATATAAATAATTATGTACACAATAATTAAATATGACTCATAGAATTAAAATGAGATAAGAATCGCTATGGCTGTGTTTCCATTTAGGTGAATATACTATAAAATCTTATATAATGTGTTTAAAAATGCTAATAACTTATAAGAGAAACATATTATAATTAATTATATCATATATTTTCCTAATATAATTTCTTATTACACATTTTAAAATAACCTTTCATTATTATAACTATTTCAGGTGTTAATTGCCTAGTTCATCGAGTATGTTTTAACTTGTTATTTTTTGTTCTTATTAATTATATGATGTTTCGTCATCTCTAGTTTTAATCCATGATTTAAATATAATATATATCTATTATATATGTATATATAATAATCTATAATGTTTGTAAATAAAAAATAAAATGCATCATTTATGGAGATGGTGGTCCGTACATATGCATGAACACTACCTTTATTTCATTATCAGAATTTAAAAGAATAAAAATATTATGATATGAATATATATGTATATTATAATTAAATATACTATTTATGTAATATATTTCAGAAGTTTTTATTAAAATTATCTTTATTATATTCCATGTTAGTGTGAACGAATTTCATCACTTTGAGGGGCAGTTGTCTACACTTCCTCAAATGATGTTATCGTATTAACGCAAGATGAAATGTCTTAAATGTATGTTCTAGAAAAGGATTATAAAAGTATACAAAAACAATAAATATAATATATAACATATATAAAAAGTGTTTCCATCATAATTTAAAACCATGAATGTTTGTAAAGGGAAAATGAACAATCATCATTTTATAAGAAGATTGTTCGTCGTACACAGACACAATATGTTCATTAACCATTAGATGGTGGTGTGTGTTAGTTTAGGTTGAAAAAATAATAAAAAGATTATCATATTATATTTTTGGATAATTTTTTATTATATGAACATGGAATAATTATTTTTTATGTGGTGGAGAGTAAAATGAAAAAAGTTCTTTTTGGAAAGCATACCTTAAACTTCAAGTACTCCTTCTGGTTTATACAAAAGGGATTCTAGGGAAGATTTAATTACCAGTTATAGGATTCAAGGTAAACTGTAGGTATGTTGGAAATATATATTTTTTAAATAATAATAGAACCTATGTAATTTTATGGGTGTGAGTAATTGGGAGAAGTGGTGGCCTTTTATAGTGGAGGCGGAGTGGCACTCTAGTAATATTTAGACAAAGGAATTTTATACATGTCTTTAACGTCTCAAGTGACTCCAATAATAGATCCAATTAGATCCAAGATAGAATAAGGTCTATATAAGGATATAAAATATCTCTTTTACAAGTTTATAAGTCATTTTTTTGGCTTTAAGGTTAAGGGTTATCGCCTAATTAATCTAAATTTGACCTTAATTATTGTAATAAATTGTAATCACATTCCCTAATAATTTTTTTCTTAAAAACAAATTTGGTCGTATTATAAATTATAAGTTATTATTCTTACAAATATTTAATCAATTTTAATAAATTATAATCATATAAGTGGATGAAATTAATATAAAATTCATCCTGTAAGTGGTATGAAAATGCTGGTTTTAAAGTAAAAATATTTGAAAGTTTTCTATTTTTTTTAAATTTTTTTAAGTGAATATGATTTCAATGAAATAAATATCATTAATTGATGAAAATATTATATAATTATACTTTAAAACTACTTAAATTTAAAATTTAACCTTATAAAAATAAAAAACAGTTCTGAACTAAAATGCATTATTTTTAACTATTCATTAAAAATGGATATGTTTTTAAAAAATACAAAAAACCACCATAAAATATTTTTTATGATTCTATTTAAAATATTATGTTTATTTTGAAATATTAAATCAATTAACATGATAAAATATATATTTAAAATGGATTATACATTAAAATGTTTTAATATTGCCTTTCTAAAAATATAAGTTTTTATGTGTAAAATAGGGTTTATTCTTATATTATGCATATAAAATCTATTGGATGAATATAATGAATATATAATTGAATATATAATTTTTTTTATTAAAATAATTTTCTAATATTAAATATTTTTTTATTAAGGTAAAACTCATTTGTAAGAACAAAATAATAATATTTCTTTTTTATTTCTAATCGGTTCTTATTTTTGTTTAGCATTATTTAGTAACCAATGAATTCGTTTAAAATTTATATAAAACATTGATTTTAATAAATTATTTAATTTTAATAATAAGGTATAGTTTTTATATTATTATATTAAATAATAATGTTTCAATATATTAATGTTTCGTAAAACTCGGTCTTGTCTATAATGCAAGCCATCGATGATGGTCTCTCTTGCATGTAATGCACTCTAACTCAGTGTTTCATTGATTGAAATTTATAGAATATATTTTAAACTATAAATATATTATAAAGTATCTTGATATTATATTCTGTTATGTCCTTTCTGTCTCAAGTCATACATTCTATTGAAAATAGTTTTATTACTTTAGAATTTAGTGTTGTTTCATGTAATATATAGTAATTCATCATATAAAGGATTGGGATGTTTCTTAATGAAAAATTATACGGTGATAAATTATGCCTCTTAAAAATTGATTGTTCATTGGAAAAATGACCCAACTCATGATTTGAAGTTCTTTACTGTAATTTTTATTAATAAAGATATGGAGACATCACCTTTATAGAGAAATATGTAATATATATTTTGATCATAAAAGTATAAAGTATATATTCACAAAAAAAGATTGGAACATAATCTTTAGAATATTGTTTGAGCTGATTAGATGTAACACCCCAGGTAAATAAATAATATGAAATTTTCATATTTATCCATATTTCTGAATAAAATTTTAATAGAACTTTAAAGGGGACTCTATGCACGATGGCGTACCCAATACGCAACAATGAATTTCTTGGAAATCATACGTAGAACTCTAATAATAAAATAATTTTATCTTAAATGGTAGTTAAAGCCTAGTCGTTGTAATGGATGGAATGAACATAACTAACTACAAAATTATTATATGTGTTTTTCAAATATTTTTACTTTTTAAAATAAAAGTTAAATTGTGAATGAATCCAATTTTAAGCATAAATATTCTTATATTCTTTAAAAGGTCAATTAACCACCTTTTAATGGAGAACCCATTTTAAATCAATTTTTTTGACAATTTTATATGTTATATTTTACAAAATAAAATTCTTTTTAGAATCGGGACATCAAAATTTACTTCGTATAAATTTATGGTATTTTTTCGATAAAGTTCATTTTTGATGAATAATGTAAAATGTTGTATTATAATTCAAAACCTTCTTTTAACCTAATTTATTTATATGATTAGATTATCTTTTTAATTGTTTTTAATGTGCAATTAGATTATATTTTTACCATTTAATCCAATGGTGGTCATTGAATTAATTTTACTTTGAAATTAGACTTAAATTAATGTCAATCTTTTAAAAGATATTGTTTCTTAAAAACACGCTATTTGTTTTGACAGCTGGAATAAAATATTAATTTAATTAATGAAAATTATATTTTTGTAATTTTCTAAAATAGAAATCATTTTTGAATTCGGAATATCAAAAATAGCTCAGGATGAATTTTTGGTATTTTTCTGAAAAAAATCAATTTTTGATGAATAGTGACACCACTAAGTGGTAGTTAAAGAAACTGATTTTTCATTTAAATGAAACTTTACCACATCTATGATTTGATTTTCAAAAATCTGACATACATGGTTGTCATTAAGAAGTAAAATGTGGTTCAATGAGATTAATATAATTTTTTGGTGAATAGTAACTTTTAAGTTTTATTAATCGCGGTTAAAGGCAATTAGTGTAATTTTTTTGGTAAAGATAATTTTATAATAATATGAAATGACCATGACACATGTCCTACCCTTATTGGATGAGTCATTGCCAACCCAAAAAATCCATTGGTCATCTTGGGGACCCCATGGAGCCACATTGGTAGGAAAATGACATTTATAACTTTTTATTTAAAGTTAAAATAAAAATGTCACAAACATGTATTGTTTTACTAAAACAATTTTTACATTGGGTTATAAAAGTCATATTTTTGACTATAAATATTAATTATAAATATAAAAAGATTTACTACATCATGATATATTTTTTAGGAGTTAAATAAATTTAATTATTTATGACACTATGATGATGCAGCTTTTACCTCATTATTTAACGATTTAAATAAAATGAAAAGATAATGTAAAATCTAAGACCTAAACTTGTAAAAAACCTATTGGATGTGTGTATTTCGAACTATTATCACCTTATACTAGAAATATATAATTTTGGGACCTTTAAAATTCAAGAAGCATTTTATAACAATGTTTCTTTTCAAGACATTCCAACAGTGCCCCTCCTCTCCACTTATAAAAGTCCCCCACCTATACCACCTTACCCACACCACTCAAGCCATTGGCTCGGAAAAAACCTACCCATTTCATCTCTCCACATCCCTCTCTTCATCATTGAATCCTCACCATTGGCAGAATGCCCTTCCAGAAACCCTTTTGCTTCAAACCAATAGCAGTTACCCAAATTTAAGGTAATTTTTCTTCACTTGTCTTCTTCTGTATTATTTTGCTTCTCCAAACCCCTAAACTCTTTTTATTCCTTTCTTTTGTGAAAACACCATAATCTTAAATATAGTAGAATTTTTTTATGTGATGTATTAGAGCTACACTTACACACACCTCCGTCTAATGGTTAAAGAACATACCGTTTCTGTGGATGGCGAATTACTGCCTCACAAAATGATGATTGTTCAGTCCTCTCTTAACACCTTTCATGGTGGCCATTATGATGTCACTATATTTTATATATTATATATATATATATATGTGGTATTTATGTTTTCCATATGATTCTGTATTTTATATTTAATATATACCTTTATTCTTTGCATGTTGTGCAAATGTGATAACTTCATTTGAGGAACTGTGGACTACCGCCCCCTCAAGTGATGTGACTCATTCATGCAATACATGGAATGCATAAAGAATGAAATTAATAAAACTATGTTACCTATATAACATATATATTATACTATAATTATAATATATATATATATATATCTCATCTAGTTTTAATTCTATTAATGTACCAAAGAAATGAAAGTAGTGTTCATGCGTATGTACGGCTTACCGTCTCCATGAACGGTACATTTCATTTCTTATCTCTAAATGTTATGTACTATTATAAGTACATATATATAATGGATATATATGTCATATATTATATCTAAATTATGTATATCATTCTGTAATTATAATATATATATATCTCATTTTTTTTTAATTCCATTAATATGACAAAAAAATGAAAGTAACGTTCATGCGTACGTACGGCCTACCGTCTCCATGAATGGGTAATTTCATTTTTATTATATAAAAATGTTATGTAATAGTATAAAATGAATATATAATAGATATATATGATATTTAAATCATTAATACTATTTTGGAGTTGATTTACTTATACCTACATGGAAAATTCTTTTCCAACAAGTTCGATTTTTACTAATGTACCGAAGATCGACAAAAACGTTTGATATGAACTCACATTATTAACCAATTATTATAACACTATAATATGTGATATGAACTGAATAATAATCTTTATAGGAGGACCTTAAGAAATTATAAATTGGACAAAGTTTATTATTCAGGAATATAAAGAAACGAACAAGGCAAGTCGGACTTGAGGTAAGGGATCATACCCCTCTCTTTCTTTTTAAGTACACTCTTTTATGTCATTCTTTTTAAGATCGTGTTTCTTATGATTGGGATGTTATATAATGTTAATATTACTGTACTTTTTATGTTAATATTATGAGATACCCTATTTTATCTCATCCATCCATTTTGGAAGTTTTGAGTGGCGCCGTTAGGCTGTCGAATTTTCGTAAGAGATCCAACCTCTCTCTTTCTTTTTAAGTACTCTCATTTATGTCACTTCTTTTAAGATACTATTTGTTATGTTGGGGGTCATTCTTTTATATTCTACTTGATTTAAATTTTATTTTAATATGATGAGAGACCCTATTTGATCTCATCAATCCATTTTTAGAACTTTTATGTGGCGTCGTAGGGCTGCCGAGTTTTCGTAAGATATTTTTCATATCACATTTATTCCCGTGATATTTATGCTAAATTTTCCACCATTTCCTTTGAGTAGTGTATGTACTGCCCATTATTCTACTCATTGTGTAATTTACTTTCGTTTCTGGGTATTTACATCAATGTTGTATAGTCCTTCTTTCATGGGGTGTACGTTTCGAAAGTTACCCAAATCGGTAAGGGGACCTTTCACCCTCCTCTTTTTTAAAAAGGCTTCTTTTAGTTAGGTCATTTAATTTAAATCTTCTTATGTTGGTATATGTTCTTATATATCCTTATTTCTATAAATTTAATGTACATGTGATGAGATACCCTTTTTATCTCTCTTCAACTCATTTTTTGAATTTTGATGTGACACCGTTAGGCTATCGACTTTTTGCAAGGGATCTTCTTAACCCAATTTTGATTATTTGGGATAATCTTGTACTCATTGAAAATTTCGTTCAATGAATATGTGTGAATAACCTCTGATTGTATTACACTTAATATCCACTTATATTTGGTGTATTCGTTTGTCAGACATAATTATGTAATTGATTTATCCTTAATCCAAGGATACCGTCTTTGTAAGGGACTTCGTCTCAATCTCCTTTCATTAAGGAATATCTTGTTCTATACACAACATTGTTTTATATGGTGTATAATCCCCTTTGACTTCTAATTTCATTCGGAAGTAATCTTTTCTATACAAAGTCTTTTTCTAAATGACCAAAAGTATGTTTCTTTTTGACGTACGCAGTGACAACGACCTTTCCTCCGCCGCGAGTATTATTTGATCTTTGGATTCCTCAACAAGATGTTATATTTTTTAAAAGTTAATAAATACCATATACTCTTCTATGTATTTTGGTATTGAAAATGGTTTTTATAATGGATTTTTTTGTCAATATATTTAAGTGATATATTGTGCTTGAAATGTGGAAATGTTTTCTTTGCTTTATAATTGTTTTATGTGTTATGATATTATAATGGTTCTTGGACATTTCACGGGTGGTTACGTGATAAACCATATGACGAGTGGTGCCGTGAATACCAGGATGGGTGGTTACGTTATAACCTCCAATTCATTGGGTATGGAAGTCGGCCGTATGGCTTTTCCATTAAGTGATATGTGTGGAAGTTGACCGTATGATTATTCCATTTTAGTATGTTTATGTCCCAAGTTACCATTATATGTTATGTGTTATTTATATGGGTTTTATGGTAATCTTTTGGTTACAAAAGGGTAAGTAATTATATTTTATTCAGTGAATAGTTTTTTACTACTTCATAAAAGTGAAAAGGATTACTTTGATAAAGTATTCTTGGTTTACTTGTTGTTTTGAAAAACTAACAGTTTTCCTTCTTTGTGTATCCTTTACTAGGCTTTTTATGCTCATCCCAAGTTCTTGAAATGTTTTACATAGGACTTAATGATGAATAGGGTCAAGTATGGGATCAAGGAAAGACATGTTATCTAAAACATGGAACTAGATATGTTTCATTTTAAGAGTTTTTTTATTTATGGAAACTTAGTAGAAGTGTATACTTTGTAATATTTTAAGATTTAATAGTTATATCCTAATTCTCAAAAACTATAAACCTGAAAAGATACTCTATGTGAATTATTCATTTAATTCAATATTAAGTAATGTTTAAGGCTAGGTCCTTATAGTTGGTATCAAAGGTCGGTTTAGATAACTTTAGAGGTTAGGGTATTCTCTAAGCATAACTGACATTGCCATAATGGCTAGGATTTCCGAAAGAGTCATAGATTTTAGATAAAGTTAATGAGTAAGTATATATTAGTGTTTATCTTACTCATTAGTACATGATAATTTTGTTGATATACTCACAATGACTTTTCTTGTTTTAGTAAATGGATGGATCTAGCAGTCACCAACGTGACAATAGGTTTGAAGGAAACTGTGGTGGTTCTCTGATTAAGAGGCTGGATGAAATAGGGGATTCAATGAGGAAACTCATGGTTGTTCTAAACCAAATATCAAAAAGTCATGATCAACCACTTGAACTTAGGTATGTTTTGTAATGCATCATTTATGAGATGACCAATCAATGTGAAAGTTCAGGTAATAATTATAAAGGTAACCATTATGGTTTATATGATCCTTACTTTTGAGGTAATTATGGGTTAATATATGTTATGATGGAAAATGAAAGGAATGAGATAAACTTGAGGTTAAAATATGTTATGATTATTTTTGAAGATTTTATCTCATTTTGGGGAATGTTTTAAGAATTATGTAGTTTTGAAAAAATGACAACATGCAGACCGTGTGACAACCCGTCGCGTCGGAAAAAGTTGTGGGAATCGAACCCACAACCAAAGTGGGACTGGTATTTATCCCCTACCACTGGACTATGTGAAGCCCCTTGTCATTTTGACTAATTATTTTTAGTTAGATGATTTTATGAATTAAAAGTAAGTTGATTTTGGGTTATCTATGGAAATTATTAACCTATCATGGAGATATGTGATTAGGTTAATTACTTTTCAGTATGAAACTTTAATAATAACTAATGTTATTTGGATATAAATGTTATTTTGCACCTTGGAAGACTATGTCATTAAATCCTTCAAATATTTTGGTTTCAAACTTAGTTTAGTTTACTTTTAAGAATTTTATGGACAATTTTTTTTATCGAATGGTCTTCATTGAACTTTGGGTTTTGTTGGACAAATTTTGGAGATTAGGAATAGATTTTTCCTTTTATAAAGTATTATCCTTTTGTGGATTATCTAATCTTGTACAAACCTTTTTGGTTTTGGTTTTGGTTAAAGTATAAAGACATGGGAAATATATAGTTCTCTTTTGTGGATTAGGTGATTTTCTAAAAGTTCATTATAGCTCTCTTAACATGAACAAGTATTCCTAAATACTCGTCTTTTGGAAAAAATATGAGTTTGTGTAAGAAATATAGTATGAGATGAGAGTCTACATGACAAGTAAGTATGTTTCCTTATGATTTAGTTCAACTCATAAATAAATTCCTCAATTAAAATTAACTTAAAAAGAAAAATGTTGTCTGTTAAATTTTCCTACTGTGGAATCGAATACTGTTTAACCCGCAAAAAGTTTGTGATTTTCTTCTGGTTAACTTTCTCCAAAACATGTTTTCTATAACTCTCCCTCAGAACATGACCCTTTTCTTTTTCCTCCATGTCCATGTTTTCCTACATGGAATCCTAGTATGGGTTAACTCGGGTGACCATTGTACTTCTCTTTTTTTATTTTAATGTGATAGTTTTACTCACTCTTTTTCTGATGTGGGATTTTTAATGATGTTTCCAAGCCCAATTTTAAAATTGCGAGGACGCAATTCCCAAAACGGGGGAAGGATGTAACACCCCAGGTAAATAAATAATATGAAATTTTTATATTTATCCATATTTGTGAATAAAATATTAATAGTACTTTAAAGGGGACTCTATGCTCGATGGCATACCCAATACGCAACAACAAGTTTCTTGGGAATCGTACATTGTACTCTAATAATAAAATAATATTATTTTAAATGGTAGTTAACGCCCAGCCATTGTAATGGAAAGAATGAACAGAACTAACTACAAAATGAATATATATGTTTGTCAAATATTTTTACTTTTTAAAATAAATGTTAAAATGTGAATGAATCAAATTTTAAGCCTAAGTATTCTAATATTCTTTAAAAGGTCGATTAACCACCTTTTAATGAAGAATCCATTTTAAATAAATTTTTTTTGACAATTTTATATGTTATATTTGACAAAATAAAATTATTTTTAGAATAGGGACATCAAAATTTACTTTGTATAAATTTTTGGTATTTTTTCGATAAAGTTCATTTTTTAATGAATAGTGAAAAATGCTGTATTTTTATTCAAAACCATCTTTTAACCTAATTTGGTTATATAATTAGATTATCTTTTTAATTGGTTTAAATGTGAAATTAGATTATATTTTTACCATTTAATCCAGTGGTGGTTATTGGAACTAATTTCACTTTGAAATTGGAATTAAACTATTGTCAATATTTTAATAGATATTGTTTCTTAAAAACACGCTATTTGTCTTGACAGTGGGAATCAAATATTAAATTAATTAATGAAACTTATATTTTTTGAATTTTGTAAAATAGACATCATTTTTGAATTCAAAATATCAAAAATAGATCAGGGTGAATTTTTGGTATTTTTCTGAAAAACTTCAATTTTTGATGAATAGTGACACCACTAAGTGGTAGTTGAAGAAATTGATTTTTCATTTAAATGAAACTTTACCACTTATGTGATATGATTTTAAAAAATAAGACATACATGGTTGTCATTAGGAAGTAAAATGTGGTTCAATGAGATTAAAATAATTTTTTGGTGAATAGTAACTTTTATGTTTTATTAATCGCAATTAAAGGTAATTAGTGTAATTTAAGGTAATGATAATGTTATAATAATATGGAATGACCTTGACAGATGTCCTACCCTTATTGGATGAGTCATGGACGACCAATATAATCCATGGGTCAACTTGGGGACCCAATGGAGCCACTTTGGTAGGAAAATGACTTTAATAACATTTTATTTAAAGATAAAATAAAAATGTCACAAACATGTATTGTTTTACTAAAACAATTTTTACATTGGGTTATAAAAGTCATATTTTTAACTATAAATATTAATTAGAAATATAAAAATATTTCCTACATCATGATTTTTTTTTAATTTTTAGACATTAAATAAATTTAATTATTTATGACACCATGATGATGCAGTGATTACCTCATTATTTAACGATTTAAATATAATGAAAAGATAATGTAAAATATAAGACCTAAAATTGTCAAAAACCAATTGTATGTGTGTATTTAAAACTATTATCACTTTATGATCGAAATATATAATTGTGGTACCTTTAAAATCCGAAAATAATTTTATAATAATGTTACTTTTCACGACTTTCCAAGAGTGCCCCTCCTATCCTCTTATAAAAGGCCCTCACCTATACCAGCTTACCCACACCTCTCAAGCCATTGGATCAGCCAAACCCTGCCCATTTCATCTCTTCACATCCCTCTATTCATCATTGAAGCCTCACTTATGGCATAATTCTCTTCAAGAAACCCTTTTGGTTCAAACCAAGTGGAGTTACCCGATTTAAAGGTAATGTCTTCACTTGTGTTCTTCTGTTTTATTTTGCTTCTCCAAACCCCTAAAATCTTTTTATTCCTTTATTTTGTAACAAAAATAGTATATTAAATATACTAGGATGTTGTAATGTGATGTATTTGAGATACACTTACCCTTACCTCCGTCTAATTGTTAAAGAACATACTGTTTCTGTGGATGGAGAATTACTCTCTCACAAAACGATGATTGTTCAATATTTTCGTAACACCTTTCATGGTGGCCATTATGATGTCTCTGTATTTTATATATTATATATATGGTATTTATGTTTTCCATATTCTTATTTATTTTATATTTAATACATACCTTTATGCTTTGCATGTTGTGCAAATTTGATAACTTCATTTGAAGAAGTGTGGACTACCGCCCCCTCACGTGATGTGACTTGTTCTTGCAATACATGGAATTTATAAAGAATGAAATTAATGAAAATATGTGACCTATATGATATATATATTATACTGGAATTATAATATATATATATATATATATATATATATCATCTAGTTTTAATTCCATTAATGTACCAAAGAAATGAAAGTAGCGTTTATGCGTACGTACGACTTACCGTCTCCATGAACGGTACATTTCATTTCTTATCTCCCAATATTATGTATTATTATAAGTACATATATATAATGGATATGTATTTCATATATTATATCTAAATGATGGATATAATTCTGGAATTATAATATATATATCTCTCATTTAGTTTTAATTCGATTAATATGACAAAAAAATGAAAGTAGCGTTCATGCGTACGTACAGCCTACCATCTCCCTGAACGGTGCATTTCATTTTTATTATCTCCAAATGTTATGTAACACTATTAAATGAATATATACTGGATATATATGATATTTAAATCATTAATACTATTCTGTAGATGATGTACTTATAACTACATGGAAAATGCATTCCAAAAAGGTCAATTTTTACTCATGTACCGAAGATCGAAAAAAACATTTGATATGAACTCACATTATTAACCAATTACTATAACACTAAAATATGTGATATTAATTGAATAATAATCTTTAAAGGAGGTCCTTAATAAATTATAAATGGATCAATGTTTATTATTCAGGAATATAAAAAAAACGAACAAGGCAAGTCAGACTTCAGGTAAGAGATCCTACCCCTCTCTTTCTTTTTAAGTACTCTTTTATGTCATTCCTTTTAAGATCATCGTTCTTATAATTGGGATGTTATTTTATATTAAAATTAGTGTAATTTTTATGTTCATATGATGAGAGACCCTATTTTCTCTCATCAATCCATTTTGGAAGTTTTGAGTGGCGCCGTTAGGCTGCCGAATTTTCGTAAGAGATCCAACCTCTCTCATTATTTTCATGTACTCTCCTTTATGTCACTTATTTTAACCTCCTCTTTGATATGTTGGGGGATGTTATTTTATATTTCTCTTTCCATACATTTTATTTTAATAGGATGAGATACCCTATTTTATCTCATCAATCCATTTTTGGAAGTTGTAAGTGGCGTCGTTAGGCTGTCGTGATTTCGTAAGGGACTTTTCATCTCACTTTTATTCCCATGAGATTTATGCTACATTTTCCACCATTTCCTTTGAGTAGTGTATGTACTGCCAATTATTCTACTCTTTGTGTAATATAATTTCGTTTATGGGTATTTACATCAATGTTGTATAGTTCTTCTTTCATGGGGTGTATGTTTCGAAAGTTACCCAAATCGGTAAGGGGACCTTTCACCTTCCTCTTCTTTAAAAAGACTTATTTTTGTTATGTCTTTTAACTTAAATATTCTTATGTTGGGATATGTTATTCTATATCCTTATTGCTATAAATTTAATGTACAAGTGATGAGATACCCTTTTTATCTCTCATCATCTCATTTTATGAATTTTGAAGTGATGTCGTTAGGCTCTCGAATTTTTGCAAGGGAACTTTTTAACCCAATTTTGATTCTTTGGGATAAACTAGTACTACTTGAATATGTCGTTCTATGAATATTTGTGAATACCCTATGATTTTTTTTTCACTTAATATCCACTTATATTTGGTGTATTCATTTTCAGACATAATTATGTAATTGATTTATCCTTAATCCAAGGATACTGTCTTTGTAAGGGACTTCGTCTCAATCTCCATTCATTGAGGAATATTTTGTTCTATACACAAAATTCTTGTATATGGTGTATAAACCCATTTGTCTTCTACTTTTATTCGGAAGGAATATTTTCTATACGAAGTGATTTAATAAATGACAAAAAGTATGTTTTTAACGTATTCGGTGACAACGACCTTTCCACCGCCGCGAGTATTATTTGATTGTTGGCTTCCTCAAAAAGCCGTTATATTTTTTAAAAGTAAATAAGTACCATATACTCTTTTATGTATTTTGGTATTGAAAATGGTTTTGATAATGGATTTTTTATGTAAATATATTTAAGTGATATATTGTGCTTGAAATGTGGAAATGTTTTCTTTCCTTTGTTTTATGTGTTATGATTTTATAATGGTACTTGGACATTTGACGGGTGGTTATGTGATAAACCATATTATGGGTGGTGACGTGAATACCGGGACAGGTGGTTATGTTATAACCTCCAATGCATTGGGTATGGAAGTTGGCCGTATTGCTATTACATTAAGTGATATGTGTGGAAGTCGACCGTATGGTAATTAAATTTAATTATGTTTATGTCCCAAGTTACCTTTATATGTTATGTGTTCTTTATATGGGTTTTATGGTAATCTTTTGTTTACAAAAGGATAAGTAATGATATTTTATTCAGTGAAGAGTTTTTTTACTACTTTATAAAGGTGAAAAGTACTACTTTGATAAAGGATTCTTGGTTTACTTGTTGTTTTGAAAAACTAACAGTCTTCCTTCTTTTTGTATCCTTTACTTATCCCAAGTTTTTGAAATGTTTTACACAGGACTTAAACATGAATAGGGTCAAGTATGGGATCAAAGAAAGACATGCTATCTAAAACATAGAACTAGACATGTTTCTTTTTAATAGTTTTTTTATTAATGGAATCTTAGTAGAAGTGTATACTTTGTAATCGTTTGAGATGTAATAGTTATGTCCTAATTCACTAAAACCCTAAACCTGAAAAGATCCTCTATGTGAATTATTCATTTAATTCAATTTTAAGTAATGTTTAAGGCCGGGTCCTTATATTAATGATTATGAATACTCAATACATAACCATCTTAGATAGGTGAACAACGTGGAAAATTGTTTAATTTGAAATGATATTTCTAGATTATCTATGATAAGGATCACAAAATAAATATTATTTCATGATTTTTAAAATTTTGAATGGTTTTGTGATGTAATGGGAGAAATATTGTCGTCTATAAATGAATGTTCATCAATCTATCCATAAAATGATTAAAGATGTGTAGAATAAATATGTAAAAGTTAAAATAACTATGACAAATGTTTATGAGTACAACATTGATTCTGATGGAATGATAATGTTCAAGAAATAAGTATGTGTTTTGTCCATACCAGATTAAAATAAGGATATGTTTGATGAAGCTCATACTTAAATATTCATTATTCATCCTATAAATACAAACATACATAGAAATATAAAAGGATTATTTCTGGTGGGACAACATTAAGAGAAATATTTCATTGTATGTATCTCATTTCTTGATATTTTAAAAAAGTAAGGATGATAGATATAATCCAATTTTTATTTCATAATTGTTAAACATACCAAAATTTAATAGGGAAACATCACAATGGATTTTTTCATAATACACCCCAAAATATCAATAAGTCATATTTCTATTTGGGTTAAAATTGTTTTCCTTATAAAGTCGGTACACTTCATTTATACGAGATAAGATATTTATATTTTTTTAATCATTCACTAATATACATTAAAGAAGTGGTAAGGTTGCATTGAGTACAAAATTCTATTTTATCTGATCGAGATTAAATTTTCTACCTTGAAGTTCAGGAGAAATCTGTAATAGGATTTGGATAAATAGTTGAGTTGTGGTACTATATATCATCAAAAGATATATTTTCATTACAAGAGAACCATTTAGACTAAATAGGATACGTTGTGGTATTGTTTTTTGGATTTCATAGGTGGTTGGTAACAAAATTTTCCTCTATACATGTATTCATACAACAATATATTTCACTCATGGAATAAGGTGGATCCTTTAGATATCCTCTATGGAACAATGTATAGGAATCCAATGGTCTGGATGAAGTTAGAGAGTGAAATCTATTAGTACATGATTTAGCTAGGGAAAGGATAAAGTAATTTAGATCCATTTTTCAACACATCATGGTATCCTAGAGTCGATAGAAATTTTATAATGAAAATCATTAAGAAAATATGAAATTCAAAGTTGGTGAAAGGGTATTCCTATGAATTTCAATAAAAAATAAGGTTATGAGTTATATAAATAAGGGAAATATGATACCTAGATATATCATTCTCTTTTAAATTCATAATCATTTTTGGACGATAATGTATTGTCTGGAACTTCCAATGAATCTCTCTAAATACAACAATGTGTTCTATGTATCTCTATTATGTAAGTACATACTTGATCCTTCACACGTGATAAACTCAGAGTTCATACAAATGGATAAATAGACATTATATGAGGAAAGAAAATTAGATATTCTAAATCATAAAGTGAAACTGCTACAAAAAATGCCACTCACCTGGTCAATGTTTGGTGGAAACCCCTGTATTAATAAAAGCGACTAGGGAACCCAAGGATGTGATGAAATAGAGATATCATCAATTTTTTTGTATTAAAGTGGTGTAATTTTGAGGGAAATATTCATTTGAAGGGGTATAATGTAAAACCCTAACTTTTTAAGGTATATTCCCCATTAATGAAATTTTTTTCAATAGTTTGAGATACATGGATCCCCATATATATATGAACCATAATATTATATAAAATTATAACCAATCTATTAATTTGGTGGGTATTAATAAGACTAACAAAATTATAAAAAATTCATGTTTTTCTCATATTAAAATTATTTTTGTTGGTTAAAATTATATTATAAATTAAAATAAATAATTTTAATGTAATTTAGATTTCTTAAAAAACAATTATGCACGCAATGTGTTTTTATTTAAATAAATTAAATTATTCACTATTGGTGATTTATTATAATGAAATTTATATAAAATATATTCAATAAAATATTTTAATATACGTATTATATTTTTAATATACATGAGAAAAAAATATATATCTATTATTATGCTTAAAATGTAGTTTTTATAAAACTGAGTTTTTTCGTGTATTGCACACATATTTTAAAATGAATTTATGAAAATCATATAAAATTAATTTGGAAAAATTGATTTCATAGATGATATAATTTGTTAAATATTTCTCTTTTAAAATTTATCAACATGAATAGTGAGCATAGAAAATTTTTGTCACCTCAGTAAAGTTAAAAATGGTAAAATAGGGGTAAAACATTGGGATACGACATTAAATTTTATATAAAACATGAACATAAGATATTAGATGAGTCTGGGGCATCCATTTTTTTTCCAATTCACAATTAAATTTGCACTTCATGCCATATTTTTATGAATATGACCTTTATATTGATATAAGAAAAGAGAACATACAATATGTCACATTTTTAAATTTGATATCCTTAATTGTTTTCAAATGAATAGTAATATTTTAGGGCTAGTTTTAAATTTTTATTTTCATTATGAATATATTTTTTATTATGGTATTACAATTTAAATTTTTATTGATTGAAAAATTATCTTGAATTCCTACACAGTGCCAATAAGGCGTCCTTTCAATTAATTGAAAAAAATAATAAATGTTTTTTTTAAAATATTAAAAGTAATAAAAATTTGGTTAATTATTGTGTTCCACATATTATATAGATAGATAAATTATAATTGTGATATTTAAAAGTATTTTATTCGAATTACATCATTATCATGATGTCTCTAAAATCACATCAAATGAATAGTTACATAAATTTTATTTTTAATAATTTAGGAAAATAAATTTTCATTAAATTGTTTATAAATCCTAAAATATTGAATCAGTACAATTTGGAAAATATACGATAAACAAATTCATCCCTTGGGAATTGGTGATCCAATTTTCACCTTATAAGTAAAATGGTAACACATTAATATTGAAAAATTCATTACTGTAGTTAAGGTTAAAATTTTTTAACCAAGGAGTTAATAAAAAGGAAACTTTTAACTCCAAAGAATCACTAAATTTAATTGGTTGATGATATTTAAACCTTAAACTCTTATTATTGGAATCATTTTCCATTTTAATAATTTTTTTGATAATTATTTAATTATAAATTTTTATTTTTAGTACTTTAAAGCACTTCCTTCTCATCCATTAGAAAATCACACCCCTCATATCTCTTCATTTCAACATTTTGAGATGTTTAGCTTGAAAAAAAACTTAAAAACTGTTTTATGAACTTTTTTATCCCAAAATTTGATGTTTTGGTCTAATAAAATACTACTCCAAGGGTCCTTAAGAAATAATCTAAAAGTGGTCTCATGAAGAAGAGTTAATTGACTTACCAAACCACATTCAATTTATTTTTTATTGTATCCACACAAATTATATGGTATTAATAATAATATAATACCTTCAGTATATTAAACATAATTGAATTTTAGTAGGATCATGTAACTATTAATATTGACCCTCTTCATTGAAATTGGATGTAAAAATATCACTCGTGCGTATGTGTGGGATAACACCCCTATGTAGCGATATGATTCATTTTAAATCACCATTTTCATGGATGGTTATTATAATGGTTTTAATTTTTATACATGATATATATGAAACTAATATGATTAAAAAATTATAATATCTTATCTTTCTTCTTACCTTCAAATCTATTGGAAAATGATTACAACGCTCGTGCGTACTTGTGGACTACCACATCCATGAAACAATGTAATTTTGTTTAATTTATGTTCCACTTGGATGTTAATAAGGACACATTTGATGAATATATATGATATATATTTCACTATAATAATTACATTAAGACGAATTATTATTTTCCTTTATTTATTTCTATCTATCGAAATGTGAGAACAACAATCATCTATATGTATGGCCAACTATCTCCATGAATGGTGTAATTTATTTTCAATCTCTATATTATATGGATGGTTATAAATATATATATATATATAATGAATATATAAGATATATATGTCATAATAACATTGTAGATATTACGGAACCCTAAATAATGTACAAGGACAATAACTATCAAACCAAAATCCTCTTGAAAAATGAAATTGTTATAACCCAAAAACGAAAATTTTAAAAATAAATTATTAATAAGTTGGTTTTAAAAAGTTATAAAAGGGACATATATGATATCATAAGTGTCTAAAGTATTATATTTTATAAATATAACAAATTTAAATTTATTATATAAGCGGATATATTTCATTCGAAGAAAGTGAAAGATAAGGTAAGGGATTTCTAGTCACATATTTTTTTCAGGGAGACATATTACATATTCACCCCTTATTTATTTTTTTCTATATATACTAACTATATAAATTATTATATTATTAATTTCATCCAATTAATGATTTTTAATGTTTCTTCTTATGTTATTTATTCATGGGGATTACGATTCCAAAGTTACCGATGTTGTAAGGATTTAATGTTCTAATATCATTCTTTATTACGATTTTTTATGATTATGTATCAAATGATGAAATTTTTTGATAAAACACTCATGAAACTCATTTATTTTCTTCCAAAATGTTTTTTATTGATAATACATTATTTAATTTAATTTCCCTTGATTTAATCAAGATACATAATGATTTTTTTTTGGAAAACTAACTTTATTTCTCTCTTCATTCAGAAAATATTTTTATTCCATATCCATGTTTTCTAAAATCATTTTTAATAATGTTTTCAAAATTTTATTATGAGTTTTAATATTAATTTTTACAATGATTTACAATTAATTTTTTTAAAAATGAATATTTTTTTTCCAAATGAGGTAATTTTTTACTTCTTTGTACAAATGAATGATTTGAATATATTCATATAACTTATACAATATGAATAAAATTTCCTAATACTATGAATACTCTTTGAATTGAATATTCCTTTACAAATTTAAAGGTTATTTTAAAAGGAAGGAAATTTGCTTAATATTATAGATTATTTAGATTTTAAAAAACTAATTTCAAAGAGAATGTGGTATATTCCTCAAAACATTTTCCATGTGAACTTTTAATGGAATTTTTTTATCTAAAATGAAATATTTTGATGTTACATTAGATTTAATGGATATATTATTGGATAAAAAAATATTTATTCTTTTTTAGGATGGTTAATGATTATTATGAATTGTTTTTTTAGAAACCCATGCTTTTTTCATAGGTTATACTATAATGAATTGTGGAAATGTTTATGAAACCTCTTTTTTAATAATGGGTTATGATATGATGAAATGTTTATGAAACCTATATATTTATAAAGGGTTATAAAAAATAAATGTTTTATGATATTTTCACACAAATTTGAATGGGTTTAATCTTGTGATGTGTGGGACCATATTTCTATAGACCTATAAATAATTGGGTAACTATAGATATCTCATGAAATATAATGTACATTAATGATGAGTGATCATAGTTCAATAAGGTTCTCTACGAACTATGATAAGCTTTATAGTTAACATTGAATATTGTGATTAAATAGGGAGTGAACACAATCCACAATGTACGTATTGGAAGTGGGACTGGTCTGGAAAGGAATGGATTTTCTATACTTATGTTTATTCCATAAATCTATATATTATGCCAATATATGTTATCATGGCTCATGAACATTTATTCCTTTATGTTTCATGTATTATAAACTACCCTAATTAATTCCATAACTCTTTATTATGATATAAAGTATGAAGGGCATTGTTTTAAAATTTTAAGATCATGTTCTCATATCCTTGTGCTCATGTTATGCTTATATTATAATTTAAAACCACCTTGTTTTACCTTTCTGAAAATCTTATATGTCCTTTTTTCCCTTACCTAAGATATGAAGTCTATTTTTATGTATAATATGAATAATAAAGGTAAAATTTGTGAATAATTAAGTGGGAGATGATATATATCTTACATGAAAAAGTCTTTTATGTGTCTAATTCTCCAAATACACTAAACCTATATGATTCTGGAGAGGATAAATACATAATGAAAAAATTATTAATATAATAATATTTATGTATGAAAATTATGGGATTTAGTATGAACTCTCCTAAAACCAATTAAACTAAAAAAGTTAATAGAAGTCTGGACTTGAACACAGGGTTGTTTTCATACATAAGTATATTTTATCAAAAGATAAATATGTATTGGTCACAACTGTTATAAAGGGACTAGGAATGATGGATAGTAAAAATAATGTTCTAGGTAACATCATAAAATAGGAGGATGAGACAAATATGTGTACTCTCCTTAGGCTTCCTGGAGTTCTTATGGTTACACATTTATTACTCTAAATTTTTTGTTGTTGGAATAAATCTACCAAAAATGATGTTGTTAATACATAGTGAGTTAAACGTGCTCCAGTTCCCTCTCCTAACCATGATTTGGTTGGGTGTATATATTTAATTAATATTATATTAGAAAAATATTATGAGACTTTATGTATCTATATCCATTTGTTGGGGAAACACAAGTGGGGAAAAAATAATCATGTAAGAAATTGATATCACCTTATAACTTTTTTCTATGTTAATATAGATAGATTAAAATATAAATAGGGAAACTTATCATAAGGAGGATAAAAAATGACAAGTTATGTTTAAAAATAAAATTATATTTATTTCCAATACCTCTCTGGATGATATAAATAAAATGGATCATAGAAAGGTTAATAACAATATCGTGTTGTCACAAAATGCTGTTAATGTTTATGTTGGTGACAAAATTAAAAAAAAGGTACATCCATTAGAATGGTTGACAACACATTGGATAACCATATTGTTGATAAAAATACATTTTAAATGGGTAGTATTTATGTTTATAATATTTTGGAATTATCAAAATAGTAGGTTGAAGATCCATAATATTTTGATAAATAGGATAGGTTTTCTAGATACCCATATGGTCATATTAATTAAATTTCTTAAAATAGAATATAAAGACCCAAGGTCAAGAAGGGATTGTTTTAATAATTTTGTTATGCATCCATGAATAGATAATAAAGTAATTATTTCTATATTTTTATTCCTATTGAGTTATGGTTGATGATATTGTTCATTAGTGGATCAAATATTTGGATCCTTTCCATTCAAGGGTGTAGGGGATATGACGTTGTTTTATAGGATGACCTTATGAATATATCGATTAAAATAATCATTCTTAAGGATTTTTATTATCATATTTATCTTTCAGTTGATTATTAAAAGTTAACCATTTTTTATGTAATGAAATTAGGTTGAATACTCTACTGAAAATTTTTATAACCATGATGTTTTTGGTTAATGTGGAATAAAGAGTGATACTATTATTGTATTCAAGAGGTTTAGGAATCCAAATTTGGCATGTTTAGTTTCATATATGGAGATGAATATTTTCACTTAGTATGATCATTTTTGAAGTATTTTAGACAATATGTAGTTTCCTTGGATAATGTTTAGAGTTAGAAGGAGGTGAAATTAATACATAGAAATTAGGTGATACTGATGTAGAATAGAGATATATTTTTGATAAGGATAATATGGTGTGATATACTCAATGAGGAACTGAACTAGACATTATAGATAATGTGAAAAAATATTAAAACATATATTCTAAATGTGTATCTGATGTATTTGGTATAGATTCTTAGTATGATGAAGTAGGAAATTATCTCTAAAAGACTAAAATAAAGGGGAAAACAATAAATAAGGTGTGGAAACTTTTGTCCACTCAACTAAAAAAATTATGCCTCATAAGATAAAGGTGAGTGCTAAAAAAATAAACAAGTGGTGAATGGTAATAAAAACCTTTGGATTGGGTTCTAAAAATTATGCGAAAAAATGAAACATTGATCATCTTGGTTCACCCAAAACATATGTACACATCTCCCCTTCATCAGAAAAGGTAGTGGATATTTTATTTGATTTACATTCTCATGAGGGAATATAATAGACACAACCAGTACAAGATATGAATTATTAAAAAATTTAAAATGTAAACACATGTGGTGGAATCCATAAGAGATGATAGAAAATATCAGACTAAATTACATGTTTTGGTATGTTCAAGATAGGAATGTAATGAAACTAGAGAGAAGTAATGTAACTTCATACACATGATTGATAATTTAAGTGTCTCTGGTAAGATTGAAAGTGAAGAACAAAAACATAATATGAAAGATCGAAATATCAATCCTTAACCATAATTAAATTATTTTTTTTGGAGAAAATTAATTTTTGGAAAATAATTAAAATTCATATAAGGTTTTAATATCCAAAAGGATAGAGAACACCTCGCATAAAACGGTAAATATTAATCAAACCATGAAAAGATACGGAATAATAATGTATCTATGATGATATTGTTAGATATTTTATAAATTGAAACATGATGAAATTTATGAAATTGTTATTATTTTGTGGATTTCATTATTACTTTTTTTGATCATGTCATCATCCATTATAATATAATTTCATTTATTTTATTAAAATTACCATGGGTTTTTTACCAAACTCATGGCTCAAATAATTATAAATAATTACTATTATTATCACTTTTATTATCATGAAAGTGTTATAATATTATGGGTCTGATGCTAGTGATTCAAGGGAGATTCAGTATTTGATCTCTGATGGCTTCCCAAATAGTGTTTTATATCAATACATGCTATGTTTATTTAATATACATTAAATATTTATTTATGTAGGGAATTATATGAATAATCAATTTTTGGTTTTGGATTGTTTTTGTCCTACTAACATCTTCATAGATGTATAAGTTTAACTGATGAAAATTGATCTATTATTGAAGGTTGGTGATGTTTCTTTTGAAAAAAATGTATGGAATAACAAAATATTCCCTAGTTTTAGGGGAATATTTACTCTCCCATATAAACATGTTATGATGAATGGATCCTTAGTGTTCATCGAATCTAATCAATAATTGTTATTGAAAGAATTTATGAATGAATTTATTCTTCTAATCATCATTTGATGTTATAATAAAAAGAAAATGATTATAGGATTCATTATTTTAAGATTAGTATTTTATAAACTTAGTTAAATGATGTTAGTTAAAATACATCCCTGGATAAGTTCTTTTTTTCCATATAATTATTCCATCTGAAGATTTTATGTGGAAATCCTAGGGAATTGTATTGTCTCACTCAAATTAGGATTTCGAAGGGTTCAATATTTGGATCCACTTTTGAATCTGGATATTTAAATAATTCAATTAATCAAAACTATAATTATATTATAGGTGTAATATTTTTCTTCTAGAAACATAAAATCAAATAGGATGTAACTTCATGTAACACTTGAGCATCAATTATAATATGTAATATTTTCCTTCTAAAGGAACAATAACATAATACACATAGATTTATTTCATAATGTCACTAATGTCTAAATTAAAAAATTCTAAAAATTAATTTTTAAGAAATTAACACCATTTTTTATTCATCATGTCAAAATTAGATGAGGGTGAATTTTTGATATTTTTAGAGATGCTTTATATTTTTAGAATAATGAAATATAACTATTTTACAAAAGGAATCCCTTATCTATCATTATTTGATAAAATAATAACATGATCTTTTTGAAATTTGTTTCTAGAATAAATATATATTTAATAATTAATATAATTTATATAAAAATATAATGTTGAATATAGAAATATATGCTTTTCATTTTTTAAATATATGTTATATATATTTTTTAAAAATAATTGTGATTCGTCCTCATTTAATCGAGTAATTTCTATGAACATTTATATTTTATTATGGTTTTAAATAGAAAAAGTGTCCTTTTACTGAAATTATTACAATTAATCTCATTTAAATCAATATCATATTTTATTTTTCAATAAAACAATGTTAATGCTTGATATAATCATTTTTCTAATAAATAGTTTTTATTATGGTTGTGAACTTATATTAAAAGTAATTTATACCAATTATTGGAGTTGAATCATATAAAATTCATTAAAAATCTTAAATCATATTAAAAAAATATTATGTGATAGTTTCAACATAAGTTTTTATTTATAATGAGAAGTAACCATGGTAAATATTTATCACCTTAATTAAGGGTAAAATGATTAAAAGGTCTAAACATAAATGGATATAACATAATGATAACAAAATAAAATTTATTAATGATTATTAGTTAATTTAATTTCAACCTTACCATTATAATATTATAATCTATGATAATTATTTTAAAATTCACTTGAGTTTGAAATATAATATATAATAAAGTTTCTTGTTTTTTAAAAGTTTGACACGCACCTCATGTATGAAAAAGTACACCCTCTTATCTCTTATCCGCATTAAATGAGTCACTTATCACAAAAAATACATACTAAAATACATTAAAAATATCACTCCCTACATCATAGAGGTCTTGGTTTCACCAAAATACCACTTTAATAATGTTTATAGTGTATTAAAATGTAGGTTACCAAAAGAATTTGTATATGTTCTTACTATTATTTTCCAAGTTTGTATAATCCTAAAATACAAAAAAAATTCAATAAAAATATTAAAGTAATTTAATGAATATATTAAACAATATAATTTGTTTTTATATTAATTTTTCATCCATTTTTATCTGATTTCAAACGCATGTAAAACTAAAACATCGCTCATGAGTATATATGAGTTGTCGTATCCAAATAGCGGTGTAATTCAATTTTCAACATCATATTTCTTGTATATTTATGAAGATAGAATTAATTAATATTTATAAAATTTATGAAATAATTATTTTTCTATAAATATAATAAAACTCATTCCTTCTTACCCTTCCATCTATTGGAAAATTATAACATCACCCATACATACATGTGGACTATAATCTCCACGATGTGATGTGACTAATTTAACTATTACAACCCTTAATTAAAGATTATAAAATTTTATAGAATGAATAAAAATTATATTCATGATTTTTTTTTGAAATTATATATATTAATGAATCATTTAAAAAAACATTTAACCATATAAAATATATTAATGTGATTTTCCAGAAACTGACTAAACAACCTTATGTGGCCAATGTATTTAAAAAAGTAATCATTTAACAGATTTAATTTTTTTAATGTAAAAAAAATAATATAGAATGAATTGGTTCTTAAAAAATTTCAATTATATATTCATGACAATCAAACATGTATTACAAAAATTAGACCCAAGGTAATGAATTTCGAGAACAATCTAATTATATTTTAGAATTGTTTATGTTCATATATCCATTGTAAATACATAATGACCCTAATCCCTAAAACCCAATAAATTTTATTATACTATTGTATTAATTTATTTTTTTACATTTTTAAATTTATTTTCTTATCTTGTTTGATCAAGAATCAGCTATTATGTTACATGTATGGGATTTTCATTTAATTTGTTTTTTACTTTTTCCTTCCATATCATTTTATTCAATGATAATGTTATTTTAAATGTTTCAAAAATATTATTCTTTATACTATAATGATTATATGTATTTTTTTAACTATATTTAAATTTATTTATAATGTTATAAATGAAATATTTTTATTATTTTGAAAAAAAATTCTCTTCACCTTTTACCAATATTCTGAAAGGAATGTTTTTTTAAACATTTACTTCATGAAATGAACTTTACCACTATAAAAATCATCAATACATTGATTATTACATAACATGTTTCCATATTTATTATCAAGGAACTGGTTTTTCACAATATTATGGGAATTTTATTTAAAATGGCTTAAAATTTTTATCATTTTCATAAAGTAATTATAATAAATTTGATTGTGATTTTAAATATCATTTTTATACAAAGATATTGGGAAGTTATTTTTATTCTTTTTCTTGAACATTATTTTATATTCCAATTTAATAAAAAATATAATTTTGGATGCATTTATGGTCTTCTCTTAATTTTTATATTTTATGGTTTTTTATTTTCAACTTTCTCATGATCACATTCCCAATCACAGTCCTTTATTTAATTGGAAATTATTTTCCATAGATGACCATATTTTAAATATCCTGGATTTTTATGACATTATTTCCCCCAATTTGAGGTTGTCTCAACCATATACCATTTTTTAATATGTTATCAATTGATGAGTGATTAATATGGAAGTTACTACATTAATTGGGGAAATATTATGTATTATTGATTCAATAGATATAATTATTTCTAATGGATTTTGAGAATGAATTGCATTGATCATTTGATATATGATGAATGGAGAGGATGTACCAGTTAAATGTGTAGATTAGTTATAGTTTTCCGCATGACATGTCGATGAGTCACATTAGGCCAAACAAGAAGATAAATTAGTTTGGTAATTGGTGGATACCTAACCAAATAACTAAAGTGTCTTGGTCAAGATCTTTATGGTATGATTCATGATATCTTGGTCATAGAATTGATGGTTTTTGGAAGCCATATTTGTATACCAAGAAATTTTATATTGGGTATTTGAGAAATTTTAAGCCCGTGTAAATACACATCATATTTTTCATGGGGGAATTATAAGGGGGTGTGGGAGGGATATTCTAGAAGAATGAAGTATTAGGATTGTAGTATTATAATAATTGAAAATATTATATCCTTTATTTATCTCATTTAAAATATATTTTATTCTATGTAATAAAAGTGCCAAAAAATATTGGCTAGCCAAGATAGATATCTAGACATCTCCACCAGGGAACATATGAGAGTCTCCTTAACCACACATGGGTGACAACCACCTAGTTATCTTGATAGTAGAGTGTGGGTATGAGTAAAACCCACCATGGGAATGTGCGGCTCAAAATGGTGGTTTCTAAGAGGTCCACAAAATGTTTTGGCATGGATTTTGAGGGCATTGGTGTAGTTTTGTGGGTTAAAACCCCATTATAAACTCATAAAATGGATGATACATTGTGTCTTTTTAAGCACTACACATCCAAAAAAAAATTTATCTGGTATAGGGAAATCCATGAGCATTTTTCACATGTTAAAAACTTATGCATAGATAATAGGTCACACAATGTGGATAATCCTGACTATCTAATGAGTAGTGGTCCGTATATTTAACCATTACAACACTAGACTTCTCGACATAGACACTCCAAAACTCACCTTTCAATATTCTATCCATCTAAATATATCAATCCTAAAACTACTAAGATATGATTGAAATCATTAAAGAATGAATGAATATTTGTCAAGAATGCATTCAATACATCTATGAATTGACTAAATTACATGATACTGACCAATCTATCACACTAATCGATCAAATGATTTTTAGTGGATCCCATGATAAAATGAAACAACCACTAGGATATCATAAGGTTGTGCCCCCAATGAAATCTGAAATTTCATGAAAAACATATGTCACTGCATAAATCCACCACATGATAGACCAACAATCATGCGATCAAAGATGATGATCATGTGAGAAACACTAAAATCATATAAATCACCTAAAAAATAGTATATCATTCTTTCTATAGAGGCATTTTTCCTTTAATATATTTTATATTCAAAATGCTATTGATATTTGTTGATCATTTGATTTTTAATTTTACACCACTCCAATAATTGAATGAGAAGAAATCCAAAATAGATGAAAACATTTCATTGAATATGTATGTCATTTGGAAGAACATATCCATCACATGAGGCCGATCAAATGATCATGTAAAATATCAATGATCATGTGATTAGATGATGATGATCATGTGAGCTGATATAAAATCACATTGTTCTCATAAAAAATAGAATAATTTTAGTTCAAGAGAGGATTATTCACATTTCTGATTTTTTTTGCAAGAATCATTGGAGGATTTTTCAATGGATATCCATTTACATTTTTGAGTGATGATGCAATGTAATCACATAAGACATGAGAAGCCTATCCCATGAATTCCAAAATTCCATCACTCAAAAAAACAATGATCATGTGAATCCCTCAAATATTTCATTTGAATCCTTAGAATTTATAAGAAATTGATCACACAAAGCTATTATGAGGCCACATAGGCATCCAAAAATGATGATCATGTGAAGCTATCTTCCATACTAGGATGGTGGATTCTACACCATCACTATAGAATGTTTTAATAATATATGTCATTTTTCCTATATAAACCAGTTGTTTTATTTAAAGGACACATGGAGGGAGAGTGTGAAACAGATGCACAATAGTGTAAAGGGAGTAAATAATGAAGAAAAGGAGGATATGGAGTAGGAAACTTCATTCGGGGGAATTATCCAAATATTCATGAGAACCGATAATGATAACCAATCATGATAACCCATCACTGGATTCCATCGCGAGCACTTTCATTTGATCCACTTAAGATCACACAATATCTTGCACCCTTATCATGCAATAATACCCTAGAATACATAATTTACATGCATGTGAAATCATGGACCTTCCCTCTTATTTTCCTACAAATCATAGGAGGCACATCCTTGTATTAAACCCTCATCCATGCACCCCACATGTCATAAAAAACATTATCCATCTGGCCTTAGCATTATAACCTTGGAAATTCCACATCAACCCTTGGATGTGCACATTTTTTCATATACATAGTCATAAAAATAGTTTAAAAACACCACATATTATTACACTCTTAAGATCATTTTATCACATAAATCCTCACCATTGTTGGAATATTATCATGTAGTAGCACTATAAGATGCTCTCTTCAATCATGTGAACCACCCAATACATTTCATCCTTGTCTTATAGTACCCCTCTAACGTGTAAAATTTGATCATGTGATATCCCTGTAACATGTCTACTTTGATCACATGAAGCACATGGGACATGAAATCCTTGTTTTGTAGAAACACTCTAACATATCAATTTAGACCATCCAAAATCCCTTTGACAAGTAACCATTAATAAAATGAAGCACCCAGTACATGTTATCCTTGTTATGATGAATCCCTCTGACCTTTCTTCTTTGATTACTTTAGAGGCCCTTGAGAAATAAACTTTTATCATACGAATCACCTAGGATATGTCTTCTTTTTCACATGCTATAACTATGACATGTCAATATTGATAATTTAAAATTACCTAGAAATTCTATCTTCCACAATTATTATAACCCTACACATGCATACTTTGATCAATAAAACCACTAGGTAGATGTCTTCATGTATCATGAGAAGCACCATGTAGATGTTACTTTTGATCAAACCAATCACCATAGACATGATAGGTTCTATCACAAGAATACCCCCATACATGTAATCCTTGTTAGTAAGACAACCTCATACTTGTTAGGAGTAAAACCTCATTCATGTCTGGAAAAAAACCTTTAACATGTCTAGAAGACAACCCTGGACATGATAGGAAGACACCTTCACAAATTTCATCCTTGTCGTGAAGCCATCATGTGAAATGTTATCCTCGTACGGCTGGAACACATGGGCATATACCATGTGAACCACTGACTATGGGTATTTTTCCCAACACCTCTTTATAATGGGTGAGGAATTAATTTGATTGGGTTATGAACTCATGTGACTAATTTTAGGTCATGGACTTTAAAGGGAATGCATTCCCTATAATTATATTTTATATACTTTTCATGGTGACCATCTCATTTTGCCTATATGATGATAAAGAATGAATATGTATCCGAGTATCTATTAAAGGACATAGAATAAATATTTTGACAGGGAATCCAATTTGGTGTATGTCCCTAATCCATCCCAATATTTTCAAACCATGGGGTAATAATCCTCATGATTATTAGTCATCTTCCCTCACTAATTAGCAGGTTTGGCATAAAACCAAAATTATGAGGACTCTTATTCCTATTATAAGTGTGATACATAAGATTCCTTCCTAAATACCATGATCAAATCTATTTTCTCTATAATATTGTTAATCATTTTTTCAGGATAACATTATTTTTTTATCCCCATATGAATTAAATTTTTTATTCATGTGGAATTTTTGGTCACCTTATATTTCTTTATTCCTAAATCGATCATGGATCACATGGACTTGTGAATTTATAGTAATCATGTAAACAATGTGAGACAAATTAAATCGAATTTGGGTTTTCATCATATTATGAGTCCCTTACTTTCCCAAACCGTGGGGATATTAAATATCTATTCGAGTGTAATCATATATCACAGAGCATCAATGGGCTGAGAGTTATCAAAACTATGAGGACTCTAATTCCTATTAAAAATAGAATACATACGATTCCTTTATAGGAATTGAAATCAAATTGGAATTTTACTATGTGTAAGTCCATCCACATTAAAAAAAATATTTCTTATAAAAACAAAATTCTTCTATAGGTGTATCTTCTTTCCTCTTATATTAGTGGATGAGAAATGGGATTACATGTGGTAATCCTCTTAATTTTATGCCCTGATGATGCCATCAAACTCTATAAACCCATCATTGAATTAAAAATGAATAGAACTATGATGAATTTTATTTCTGTTATAAAAAATATACATAGGATGCCTCCCTAATTCCAGAGAATCCTAACATATTTTTCATAAGGCTATTAATAAAATATCATCTCAACCGTTGTGGGTTAGAACAATGTAGATTTTCTATAATGTGATGTGTCCAATCTTATATTGTCTCATTTTTCTAAAAATAAGTATAAATCATGTGTACTTATGTTTCAATGAGAACTATAAAAATAACATGATATAGAGGAATCCAATGTGGGACATTCATTGGGATATAAGATAGATTACTTCTCATCTACACAAAAAGGTGATTCCTCTGATGAGGGATTTTTTAAGAGACTTACTTGCATAAGTCCCACTCAAGGCCTATACTACCACACCTTTTAGGATGCCAAAATCTATAATATAAACTACATGAACTCTGTCTCATACCTTCACAGGATAAATAGGACACCTCAACAAATATAGATCTTGATGATCAATATTCAATATCCTTTATTTATGTCATTGTCATATGACAGTAAACATCCTGGCGTAGTCCTGTTATACAAACTTAATCAATTTTAAACAAACTATATAGGTTTGGATTATTATTCTCATAGGATATGTAGGATTACTCATGGATGATTAATTTCATATCCATGACAACCATTCCCCCCCAGATGGTGATAATCATTAGAGATCTTGAACATGGCTATACACTAGAGAATCATAAATTGAAAATAGAATAATGGAGTGCCTAGGACACCTGCAACAGTTCTCATTGACACATGGTCCAAATTAAGACATCAATATGTGGGAGACCAGTATAGTATAGATTCTTGATAAGGATTCAAAAAAAATATCATAAATCTATATAATTGTTCCAAAGTATGAAATAATTCCCCGCAAAAGGGTGCAATGAGCCTGACATCACATCCGCTCGACCAATAATAGTTTTTAAGCATCATTGGGTTTGAAACCCCAAATGAACACTGTATCCCAGAAAATAGGCATGAATTTATTGTGAATGTTGGAAAATTTGGGTATTTATATGGATAAAACCTAATTAAATTATTGATTTTGAAACTATAGTGATACCTTTAAAATCAACCATCAGACCATATGAACTGGATGAAACAAAATGGTGAACATGACAGGAATCTTTTAACTACATAATCACATTCATGAATCAAAAAGGATAGATTACCCAGTTCCCATTAGGCTATTTTTATTTTTTTGTTTCACTCAAACAAAATATTAAACCTTAAATGTATCCTTTAATTGTGTCTCAACTATAAAAAAGGACCACCTCTTTATCATTTAACTACAAAAGAAACTGATTTACCAGGAACTCCTATATGTGATTCTTCATTAACAAGGTATCATGTTTATTATTAGGTAATTTTGATATTATTTATAATCTAAATGAAATATTTAAATGTACCATTAGGTTCTAAGAAAATTAAAACATCTATAATTACTATAGAAATCCTAAAGCTACAATTAATAATTTAATGGAACACCAATTATGTATGTCATCCACCAAATAATCCTTAGCCTTGAGACCCCAATGTACATTGTCACCAACTCAACAGTTCTAGTACAAGTTAGTGATAAGTTTGTTCTGAGATTACCACATGAATGAATCTACCCAGACATGGGAGGTAGCTGATGAAATCATCCAGGGGATGAATCACCATAGACCCTATTGCATATGATAGGATGCAGAAGAAATCGTTTCCCTCATTGCCACAAAAAATATATTTTATAGCATATCCCTAGTGATTAAGAAATAATAACATCCCTATATCATGGAGGTATTTGAGTAAAATCACAATGTTAACCCATACACTAAACATCTACATGAGAGGGATCTTATCCGTTTTGGGCATCATCATCTATATATGACCACAATTACATTGGGAGATATAGATGATGTTGTGAACACCCCATCCATCCAAATTTGGGAATCAAATTGGATAGACCCATAGGGAATCCAAATAGTGAAACTATAGATTGGGACGATATCCTTGACAAAACCGGTGTATTTATGGCCCATCAACATATCCCAACAACAGTCGAAAATAAATCCTAGAACATTACTAACCAAAAACCACAGTTTATATCATAGCTGGCCATGATGACTACGAAATCCCAAGGAGAAACTAGCCCATAGTTATACAAGAATTTTTATCAATTTTAACCACAATATCATCCCCAATATTGGTGTTTTACAACTAAATTATGTATCAATCCCCAACACATTAGATGAGACAACAAATTGAAGAGAAGCACTAGTCCACATAAATCATTATCAATCTGATATAATCCAAATATAAGGACATTCAAATAGATTTTAATGAGACACTTCTGATGTTGAAGATTATTCCCATTTAAAGTCACACAGTCCTCAGACGGTTGATCCGACTCTCTCCCTCATCATTGGTGGATAAGGACATACTTATAACATTTCCACATGTACTGACATAATTATCAACCCTGTTGGCATTTTAAAGTGGAATATTGACAGAGAATATTCCCAATGGAAGCACTAGATTCTATAATTGGGGTCTAGTAGATACTCATGTCATCATGAAACTACCCTAAAACTAACAGAGAAAAGGGTTTCATCATGAATTCTTCATGTAATTATATAAAAATATGACGAGGAAATTTCTATAGAAGAACAGATCAATCAAATGCCAGGAGATAACCCAAATATTTGGTTATTAATCGTAGGAATTCATATCAGAACTCTTCCTCAAAATGACATAATATCATCTTCCTACAAAGATACTAAGTGAAATGAACTTACCCAACCCCTAGGGATGGGAGAATTTTTATATTTGGCATCCCCTCATTGGGTTAAATTAGATCATTATTCCACTTCACACAAGATTATAGGGTTGGGTGAATTTTCATATGTTTCAGACCCCATCCTATAGAGATGAGGGAATTTACATATTTTCAAACCCCTCATAGAGTTCATTATGAATATATTCTAACCATACCTGTTCGCAAAATGTTTCACAGATAGCCAGGTTCCAGAAATTAGTGGGAAGAATGTCTATCATCCTAGACAACCAATGCTTCTGTAAAATCCCTTTAACTAATTATGAAAGGGGCTCCTCATCCTAAGAACTAAATTCTATTAGGTTTCCATGAAAAAATAGGTATAATTAAAACATAAGGGAAGAAATGTGGTCACCCATATCATGGTGAATAATAGGGAAATGTATATTCATTCTATCATTTTTTTGAACCCATGTACGTTGACTATACCATGGAGAATTATTTGATAGAAGTACCAATAACAATGAATACAAACAAGGTGGATTTGATTGGCCATGGAAATTATTATCCCTATGGCCGATTCCTCAAGCATATGATAGAGATTTTCCTTAATATAAAGAAATATATACAGAATTAGATAGATATGAGAATACACATACACTTGAATCCCCACTCTTTTAATTAGGTCACTTTGAACATAACACACAATTTTTGTAGTAAAATATGGGCCACAAATCTTCTAATGATAGATGAACTAATCTCGTGATAAGATAAAGAAATTTCTATTCTTTTGATAATAACAATATGGGTTCATAATTAAAGTGTTCATTTGAATTTTACATTCTAAATATATCTGGTTCCAAGTGACCCTAGGAGATATCCATGAATTACCACCATAATTATCTTTCTTACCATTATATCACTAGGAATATTATTGAAAAATTATTTTTCATTAATAATTAGTTAATAAAGTATATAAATAATGTATTGTTAGTGATATAGGTTCTTGAAATTCATGAAAAATTAATAATATTCATTCGATATCCATAAAGAAATCCACCCTATTAATAGTTTGTGGCATGACTATGTCTTAGTTTCATGACATTAAACAACATGACAAAATCATGGTTGTATGATGTAAAATTACACGATGATATCCTAGTCACATGACTTTAAAACAAACAAAAATATCATTGTCTCATGAATTTAAACAACCAAACAAAATCCTAGTCACATGACCTTAATCCGTGGGACAATGTCATAGTCATATGATTTTAAAATGAAAGAGAATGACTTAGTCTCATGACATGAAACTGTAAGAAGCATATCCTAGTCATAGAATGGTAAATTATATGAATCCACAACCATTGAGAGATGTCATCAACACCAAGTGTAAAATATAGGTTCCAATAATTTACCACAAATACAATACAATATCTATCCCTTGAATATCACAAACCTGTAAATGCCCCTCGGTCACATCCCCAAACACTCACACATGGGAATCAAGGACATATTTCTTGATATCTAATTTTGTGGATCATAAGGAGTAGTCTCATATCCCCACTTCCTTTGAAAAATTCAAATGACATATAGCTACAAAAACCGGTGAGTGGGATCATGTCCCTACATGCTCTAACAATGTATTTTATCATATTGGGGAGAGGTAGGCACATATCCACACCCCTATGGATAATGTTAATTGGTATATTCAGATAGAATGAGGCTGATAGAAGTGGTCATACCATCCATCTAAAATCAATGGCATCAACCAGCATATCATAGAAAATGATACCATGTCAAACTATATCTATAAAAATACCACTATAAAGCTCCAATACCTTAAATTAGCGATACAGGTTATTTGTCAATATATTTTAGTGATGATATAGTTATAAAGAAGACTTTCTAAACTAATAGCCTGCGAATCATATTAACATTTTCAACATGAAAAAGTAGCTACTCTGGTGAAAGAATACATTCTTTATCACATCCTAGAGTATTTTCAATATATTATGGTAAAGGAAGAAGAATAAGACCATGCTCATACCCCCATTCTAACTAGGGTGGGGAAAATTAGTTTGGAAACCACCTCAGGCCATGTGTGCATTCCGGTTGACGAAATCTAGTGACCTAATTATAATTCATAGGATCAGGATCATAACCTAACTCAAATAAACTTTTATCATCATAGTATAGAAATTACCTCTGGGTGGGTACACATAAATGAAAAATAATATACTCAAAATATTCTAGTAGATAGTAGGACCATTATCACATCCATGTTTCTGCTGATGAATGACTAGATCATCATTTTTTAAAGTCTATATAGGAGGAGTCCCACACCACTTCTCCCATTCTGAAGGTCCATCGACACATACTGATGGGGAATGCATATCTTAGTTGGGATCATACACTCAAATCAACCAGGTTTGAAGGAAATTTTATTGAAACTACCCAAATATTGGATCACATTATCCCAATTAATATAAAATCTCATCATCACAATCTAATAGCATCATTTTTTGTAGCCCTAGATAACCATATAAACAAGATGATTATCATCACATTTTGGTGAATGCCATTTAGAAGGAATATATTCTTGCTCAAACAAAAAGGTAGGTCAATATATACTATCCATGAGGTTGGATTTGTCTTATAATCTTCAAATACTCAATTATATTTTCCATGTGGATAAAATATAGATATTTTCAACACTTATACAGGTTTCTTACTCTTCACACAAAGAATTAGGTGATAAAAACCCTAATGGTCTTCCTCATAGTATAATATACATAAATTATAAGAATCTTATCCTTGACATATTCTATGGAAGACCTCCTCATGGTAATATCAATCCCAAATAAGTAATTACTCCCCATGCATAAATATATTTTTATTAACGTTATATAGTGCCCTATAAACTATCAGGAGAACATTTCCTCTATCAATAGGCGACCCAGAGAAGCAACCTCTATGGTTTGAATAGGTAGAGGGATATAACCCTAATGAAGAAGGGTCGAACATAGATAGATGGATGGATTTGGATGGAAGTAACCTCCCAAATATGCTTTTCCAAATATCTACATCGGATTATAAGGTCCTAATGGATCTAGAAGAGGAGTTCATTCCTTACTTGCAACAGAATTTATGGGTGTCTTATAAATGATTAAAGTCCAAAAAATGTCCCATATCAAGGATATAATGGTTTAATCCATGCCATAAATAGATTTTGTTATCCTCTAGACATGGATGTGTTCTCTAATAAAGAATACGCAAGATTAGAAAATCATAAAAAATGCTGATGGTGTTTTTGTCTCTATATCATGACAAATCTCCAAAAATGGATTTATAAGGCCTTGTTAGATGTTAATATGTAATGATGGGGAATTTATCAAGTATTTGACATTACCCTATCCCCAAAAAAATATCCCATTATACGAAATATTATAATGTTATATCCATAAGAGAGATCATGGGATTGGGTAACTCCTAGGCTAGTTGTCTAGTACAATGAAGCTCCCCAGCTTTGAGGATCCAAAGACATTGTGAATGAAGGGAGTGGTGCATGACCAAACTCATAATCATGGCCACTCAACAAAATGGGTACAAAACTCGAAAAAAAATGTTGATTTATAAGACTATCATACTATTTCTTATATTAAGTGACTCCCAACCAATGTAACCATTACACATGACCCATGAATAAATGTGATTGTCCCATATCATTTGTATCACAATAATAATCAGCATTGTAGACATCCACGAGTGAACCAGTCCCATTGGAAAGGGGGAATTGTTTTCTCAATCACCACCCCAAGAATAATTGTATGCTCAGAAATATGATTAGAGAGTGCCAACAACAACACCAAATCAACCCCATCTAGTAACGATGTGGGCATAGTTTTCCCATTTGAGTATGGTTATGAATGGTTTCTCTCTTTCCTGATCATGGATGTTGCTTCATGAACAATTCAATGTACATGAGATGGATCTATGGAGTGGAAAAAAATAATGTAACCCCATCCCTCTATGTGAGTCATATTCATGTAAGGGGATTAATATATGAAATATAGGTGGCTTGATCCCTATTGACACATGATACATAATGAATCTCAGGTCTCAAATCCTAGTTCCTGCCATAATATCAATGGGAAAATGTCACCAACTTACATATTGTCAAAACCTACATAGTCATGTTTTCATATTCAAACTACATATAGCTTGTTTCTTATTGACACGTGATATATAGTATTTCCTAGATCCCAAATAATGGTCCTAGAGGCAACACATATAAAAATACACCACTTACTACAAATGGGCTATATTTCTGTGTGGAATTTTCTCAATAACTAGGCATGGAATGATTCATGTATCTAAATGACACATTATGATGACCAAATCTAAAATATTGGGACCATACACAAATAAATGAAAAAATAACCCCTCCCTATGTATGGTTGAAACCTAAACAAGGAATATTCCTTCTAAGAACATTATTTATTTTGATTATTATTATCATAAGATGCGTAGTAATGCCTAGATCACAAATAATTGGCCTATAAACAAAATGATATAAATTACATGTATCTATATAGGGACTCGAGCAATGCAGTTTTCATTCATTAGAATGATTAATAGATTGATTCCTATTTCCATCAGATATGTAGCAAGACATTTATCATCTATTTAAGCCTCATCCATGAATTTTCATCACTTATAATCATGTCCCTATATGAGAGTTAGATCCGCTTAGAGTATCCAAAAAACATTTAAGGGTGAACAACTCCACATATTCCTTATAACAGACTCTCACAATGCTCAATAAACTACCACATTATCCCTTTTTGTCAGGCGGATAATGACTCACATAAGATTAGGTAACCTAGAAAGATTATATAACCATCTTTATTGAGACATGATTTGGATTTTGAATTATATCCTTGTCATATGAATTTAAAAATGATGGAATCGTCCTAGTTTCATGAAGTTAAACTACATAAAAATGTATTTTTTGTAAGCTGTTAAACTACAAGACTATATCCTAGTCACATGATGTTAAACTACAAGACAAAATCTGAGTCAGATGATGTTAATCTACATGACAAGAGGTCTTCATGCAAAATAGATCATTCCCCTGATGACTGTGTATTCATTAATATCATGTTTTTTCCCTATACCCCGAAAATTTGTTCAATACACATTAGCATTTCCTCAATTGTGATAGAACCCTATTTAATTTTGTGTTACCTATGAAAAATTCATATATTTTATATCCAATTTGATTCCATCAAATTCCACAAGTTCATAACCTTCTCTTAGAACCCCAGGGACTATGAGATCCCCTTCTCTTGGTTTCCCCATATACCAAACTGGTAATAGGGCATGTTTAATCCAAAGGGACCCCACAAGGATTTTCTACTAAATAACTCAATTCCATAGAGCATATTCCCAGTATATATTCTTGTTATAGAGTAGACCCCCCTTAATTCTAGGGTCTATTGTCCTGACTACATAGTGTGCATGAACTCCTCTATTAATAATGGTCATCCAGTACCCAATAGTACTCATCTCATATTGACATAGATATTATTGGATTCTGATTTACAGTGACCATATCCCAATTATTCAAGATGATTAATATACCCCTGTTGATACTCATCTACACATCATACCCATCATCAATGAATGATTATGGAATCAAATTATTATACCATTTTATTCCCAGGTTTGTATACCCTATGATGACCTAACTCCCTTGAACTTAAAACACCTTTGGAAAGACTCATTTTTTCATCCTTTCAAACTTTTTGTCTTCTTCTTAAATTTTAATTTCTAGATACCTTATCCACATATAATTTCATCATTTAGTGAACCTTTATCCCACATCTTATTCGATCTATATTTCATCATAATTTTAATAGGGATTGATGAATCATGAAGGAACCCTGGTTGGATTTCATGTTGAGTAACACAATGCCTAAGATATTGTGCCTAGGGGTTGTTTCGTTTCTTGAAGGGGTACTAATAGGATTCGTTGGTGACTAACAAACCATCTAAGAGATTGTTCCTAGGTGATATTAAGGTCATATAAGATATTCCCCCATAACCCTTGAGCTATTTCTCGGATGATGTGATATTAATCCAACAAATAAATAAACAACCATCCTTGATATAAGAATTTAATTACATGATTTTTTACCCATTTTTTAATATCCAATAGGGATCAAGAATGGCACAGTGATTTATTTCATCATACCCAAGTCATAGAATCACCTATCTAAATTGAAAAAAAAAATTATAAGAACAACATGTGGTATGATTCCTATTACCAATTGATATATAGGGACTCCCAGATCTTAAATATTTGTCCATGTCATAATAAAAAATAAAAAATACCACTCCATATTTATGATCCAAATATGTGATGAGATGTTTCCATACCATAACTATGATTGGTTGGATTCACAATAAAAAATTATACATACTAATTCCCTGGTATACAATCCTATGTCCTGCAACAATACAATGATAAAATTCCCATTCCCCACATACTAGTTCTATCCATGAGGGGATATAATATCATAACTATATATGGATTTATTCTTACTATCACAGGATATATAGTGATGATCAGATCACATATCTGGGTTATAGATACAATATGAAAGGAAAATAACCCTCCTTGCATATGGATCAAACATATAAAAAGAATTTTTCATCAATAAATGACATGGGGCTTGATTCTCATATACTTAATATGTACAGGGATGCCTGGTTATCACTTTTATTCTCAACCAAGAATCCTTACTTATAAGGCCCCAGCCTTAAACCTTACTTAATCTTGAGTTATTAAAAGATTACACATTGAGGATCTCTTCAGGTTTAGAGTTTTAGATAATTAGATCATAAAACTTGCATTATATTCCACATTTATACAAAGTGGTTACATAAATATAGTATTCATTTATCCTATCAACAGAAACATATTTAAAGTAAATCATGGATTCTTTCTGGACACTTCCTTGTCACTATCATCACATCATGTACCTTTCCCTTGACCTGTGAAAAATATTTCAAAAAAAACTTGGTATGAGCATAAAAAGCTCTGTAAGGGTTATAAATTTATGGAATGGAAACATGAGTTCATATATACATAAGAATGAAATGATAATTTACCCATAAAACACATGCACATTAATATACCTCATCAAATCATGAATAAATCATAGAAATCATAAGACATAAAAGGTAACTTGAGGCATTCATAACATTCTTACATAGGGAGTAACCCTCTTGGTTACATTTGGAATACCCACCACAGTATATTCCCTAAATCTTTTCAGAGAAACCTTAACGTTTCACTCCTTCGCGTTACCCAATGCATTGGAGAGCTATATCGGGCTCACCCGCCCTAAGTTTACCACGGAACCACCCGTCTTCGTAACAATTCCACAAAACTATAGCATAATTGTATCACATAAAACATGCATAAAGGAAACCTAACATTTCCACATTTCAATCACAAGATATCAATAAAACACATTGATATAAAATACCTTATGAAAATCATTTTCAATACCAAAATAAAAGAAAAGTAAAACATGGTATTTATTTTTCTTTTTTAAAAAAGGTATCGCTTGTAGAGGAAGCCGAAACTCAAATAATGGTCATGGTGGCAGAGAAGTCATTGTCGCCGCATACATATGACAAAAAAATTCCCTTTTTTCGTTTTGTAAAATGCTTCGTATAATAAAGATTCTTTTTGGATAAACATAAAATTCAAAGGGGTTTATACACCGTATAAAAGAAAGTTGTGTATTAAACAAAATATGCCTCAATGAAAGGAGATTGAGACGAAGTCCCTTACAAAGACGGTGTCCTTGGTTTAAGGACAAATCAGTTACATAATTATGTGTTACAAACGAATACAAAAAATATAAGAGGATATTAAGTGTAAAAAAATCAGAGGTTATTCACACATATTCATATAACGACATATTCATGGAGTACATGTTTATCCCAAAGAATCAAATTTGGGTTAAGAAGTTCCCTTGCAAAAATTTGACAGCCTAACGGCGTCAGTACAAAATTCAGAAAATGAGTTGATGAGAGATAGAAAGGGTATCTCACCACATGGACATAAAATTTAAATCAATAAGGATATAGAAGAACATATCCCATCATAATAGTATGTGAATTAAAATACATAACAAAAGAATACTTTTAAAAAGAGGAGGGTGAAAGGTTCCCTTACCGACATGGGTATCTTTAGAAACATACGCCCTAGGAAAGAAGGAAAATAAAACATTGATGTAAAAACTCATAAATGAAAGTATATTACACAATGAGTAAAATAATGGTCATTAAATACACCACTCAAAGGAAATTGTGGAAAATGTAGCATAAATCTCACGGGAATAAAAGTGAGATGAAAAATCTCTTACGAAGACTCGGCAGGCTAACGACGCCACTTAAAACTTCCAAAATGGATTGATGAGAAGAAATACGGTCTCTCATAATATCAACATAAAGTTTACAGAAAGAGGAATATAAAATAACATCCCCCAACATAACAAATAGGAGCTTAAAAGAAGTGACATAAAGGATAGTACTTAAAGAGAAAGAGAGAGGTTGGATCTCTTACGAAAATTCGGCAGCCTAACGGCGCCACTCAAAACATCCAAAATGGATTGATGAGAGAGAATAGGGTCTCTCATCATATGAACATAAAAATTACAGTAAGAGTAATATAAAATAATATCCCAATAACAAGAAAGATGATCTTTAAAATGAATGACATAAAAGAGTGTACTTTAAAAGAAAGAGGAGTCGGATCCCTTACCTCAAGTCCAACCTGACTTGATCGTTCTTTAATCTCATGAATAATAAACTTGAGTTAATTTCTACTTCCTTAAGAAACTTTTTAAAGTTCATAATTCCTTTTATATCACATATTACCATGTCATGAACACTATGTTATTATTTAAGTTAATAATGGTCATTTTAACGATCATTGGTACATGAGTCAAAAAAATAAACTCTTTATAATTACAAGTTGTTCATGTGGTAAAATATCCATTATATATATAATTTTATTAATTATTTAGATATCATATATATATCATATATATCCAGTATATTCATGCATTTATAATGTTACATAACATTTAGAGTTAAGAAATGAAATGCACCGTTAATGGAGACGGTAAGCCGTACGTACGCATGAACGCTACTTCCATTTCTGTTTCATATTTAATGGAATTAAAACATAATGATACAAAATAGTATTTTCATTCCAGTATGGTATCATATATAATATCATTAAATATATCCTCTATACGTACCACATATGGTATTAACGAATCAAATCACTTTGAGGGGGCGGTAGTCCGGACTTCCTTAAATGAAGATATCGCGTTTACCCATAATGGAAACCATAAAGGTATGCCAAAAATGAAAAATAAAGAAGCTTAAGGAAAACATAAACATATTATATATCATATATAAATATAGTTTCATCTTAATGGCCACCTTTGAAGGTGTTAAAAGAGTATTGAACAATCATCGTTTCGTGAGGCAAAAAATCGCCAACCACAGAAACAGTATGTTCTTTAACCATTAGACGAAGGTGTGTGTAAGTGTAGCTCGAATAATTCTTATAAAAACATCATAGTATATTTATGATACTGTATTTGTTACAAAAGAAATGAATAAAAAGAGTTTAGGGGGTTGGAGAAGCAAAATAAAACAAAAGCACACAAGTGAAGACATTACCTTCAAATCGGGTAACTCCCGTTGGATTGAGCTAAAAGGATTCCTTGGGAAGACTTATTCCCAAAGTGAGGATTCAAGGAGTAAGGGAATGATGTGTAGAGACAAAATGGGCAGGGGTTGGCCGAGCCAAAGGCTTTGTAAGTGTGGGTATGGAGGTAGAGGTGGGGGCCTTTTATAAGAGGAGAGGAGGGGCACTCTTGGAAAGTAAAGAAATGATACTTTACATTAAAATGTATTTCGGATTCAAAAGGTCCCACATTGATATAATTGGAGGGTATGGTGATAAGGGTCCTAAATCCACCCATACAATAGGTTTTTTACATGTGTAGGGCATTGATTTTACATTATCTTTTCATTTTATTTAAATCCATTATTAATGAGGTAATCACTGCATCATCATGATGTCATAAATAATTTAATTTACTTAGCGTATAAAAATTATAAAAAAAATATCATGATGTATGAAATCGTTTTATATTTCTAATGAATATTTATAGTCAAAAATCGGACTTCTATATCCCCATTTAAAAATTGTTTTAGTAAAACAACTCATGTTTGTATCATTTTAATTTTAACATTAAATAAGAAGATAGTAATGTCATTTTCCTACCAAAGTGGCTCCATGGTATCCCCAAGTTGACCCATGGCTTTTCTTGGTCGGCCATGACACATCCAATAGGGGTAGTACATGTGTCTAGGTATTTTCATTTTATTATAATATCATTTTTGCCTTAAATTTCACTAATTACCACTAATCGCGATTAAAAACTTAATAAGTTACTATTCACCAAAAAATTATTTTCATCCCATTGAACCACATTTTACTTCATAATGACAACCATGTATGTCAGATTTTTTGAAATTCAAAACACAGAGATGAAAAAGTTTCATTTAAACCGAAAATCAGTTTTTATAAGTACCACTTTGTGGTTTCACTATTCATCAAAAATTGAAGTTTTTCAGAAAATTACCAAAAGTTCACCCTAAGCTATATTTGATATTCCAAATTCAAAAATTATGTGTATTTTACAAAATTCAAAACATATAAGTTGCATTAATTAATTTAATAATTAATTCCCGCTGTCAAAACAAATAGCGTGTTTTTATGAAACAAAATGTTTCAAAAGATTGACACTAGTTTAAGTCTGATTTCAATGTGAAATTAATTCCAATGACCACTATTGGATTAAATGGTAAAATTATATTCTAATTTCACTTTAAAACCAATTCAAAAGATAATCTAATCAAATAAATAAATTAGATTAAAAGAGGTTTTAAATTAAAATACAACATTTTCACTATTCATTAAAAATTGAACTTTTTTGGAAAAATACCAAAAATTTACACAAAGTAAATTTTGATGTCCCGATTCTAAAGAAGAATTTTATTTTGTAAAATATAACACGTAAAATTGTCAAAAAGTTTATTTTAATGAGGTTCTCCATCAAAAGGCGGTTAATCGACCTTTTAAAGAATATTAGAATGTTTACGCTTAAAATTGGATTCATTCACATTTCTAATCCTCTAACATTTATTGTAAAAAGTAAAAATAATTGACAAACATATATAATCATTTTTTAGTTAGTTATGTTCATTCCCTCCATTACAATGTCTAGGCATTAACTACTATTTAAAATAATATTATTTTATTGTTATAGTGCAACGTATGTTTTCAAAGGAACTCATTGTGGCGTATTGGGTAAGCCATCAAGAATAGCGTTCCCTTTAAATTAATATTAACATTTTATTCACAAATAGGGATAAATATAAAGATGTAATATTCTCTATTTACCTGGGGTGTTACATCCTTCCCCCCTTTTGGGAATTGCATCCTCGCAATTTTAAAATTGGGCTCAGAAACATCCTTGAAAGTTCCACGTCGGAACAAAAGTCGGTAAAACAATCACTTTAAAATAAAGAAAGATAAGTACAGAGGTCACCCGAGTTAACCCATACTAGGATTCCAAGTATGAAAATATGGACATGGAGGAAAAAACAAAGGGTCATGTTCTGATGGATAGTGATAGTAAACATGTCTAGGAGAAAGTTAACCATAAGAAAATCACAAACTTGTGATGGGTTAAATGATATTTGATTCCCCAGTAGGAAAAGTTAACAGAAAACACTTTTGTTTTAAGTTACTCTTCATTGAGGAATTTATTCTTGATCTTAAGGAAACATACTTACTTTTCATGTTGACTTTCAACTTTTACTAGATTTCTTACACAGACTCATAATTTCCCCAAAAGAGGAGTATTTAGGAAGTCTTTTTCACATTAAGAGTACTATAATCAACTTCTAGAGAATCACCTAATCCATAAAAGAGAACTATATACTTCCCATATCTTTAGACCTTATCCAAAATCAAAACCAAAAAGGTTAGTACAAGATCAGATAATCCAGAAAAGGATAACCCTTTATAAAAAGAAAATCTATTCTTAATATCAAAAACTTGTCCAACAAAACCCAAAGTTCAACGAGGACTATTCGATAAAAAATATTTCCATAAAATTATTCAAAGTAAACCAAACGAAGATTGAAACCCAAATATTTGAAGGATTTAGTCACATAGTCTTCCAAGTTAAATCATAACATTTATCTCCAAACAACACCAGTTTCTCTTAAAGTCTCGTATTGAAAAGTAATTAACCTAATCACATATCCTCCATGATAGGTTAATAAATTTCCAAAGATAACCCAAAATCAACTTACTCTTAATTCATAAAATCATTTAACTAAAAAGAATCAGTCAAACTAACCAGGGACTTCACGTAGTCCAGTGGTAGGCGATAAATACCAGTTGCACTTTGGTTGTGGGTTCGATTCCCGTAGCTTTGTCCGACGTGACGGGTTCTCACACGGTCTGCGTGTTGTCCTTTTTACAAAACTATATAATTCTTAAAACATTCTCCAACAACGAGATAAAATCTTAAAAAATAATCATAACATATTTTATGATCATGATTATCTCATGCCTTTCATTTTCCATCATATCATAGAGTAACCCATAATTACCTAAAAGGTAAGGATCATATAAACCCTAATGGTTACCTTTATAATTATTACCTGAACTTCCACATCGATTGGTCATCTCGTACATGATGCATTACAGATCATACCGAGGTTCAAGTGGTTGATCATGACTCCTTGATAGCTAGTTTAGAACAACCACGAGTTTCCTCATTGAATCCCCCATTTCATCCAATCTCTTAATCCGAGAACCACCACAGTTTCCTTCAAACCTATTGTCACATTGGTGCCTGCTAGATCCATCCATTCACTAAAAATAGAAATGTCAGTGTGAGTATATCAACAAAACTATCATGTACTAATGAGGAAGATAAAAACTATGATATACTTACTCATTCTCTTTATCTAAAACTAGGACTCTTTCTGAAATCCTAACCATTATGGTAATGTCACTTATTCTTAAAGAATACCCTAACCTCTAAAGTTATCTAAACCGACCTCTGATACCAACTATAAGGCCCCAGCCTTAAGCCTTACTTAATCTTGAGTTATTACAAGATTACACATTGAGGATCTTTTCAGGTTTAGAGTTTTAGAGAATTACATCATTAAACTTGCATTACATTCTACATTTAAACAAAGTGGTTACATAAAGATAGTATTCATTTATCCCATCAACGGAAACATATTTAAAGTAAATCATGGATTCTTTATTGACACTTCCTTATCACTATCATCATATCATGTACCTTTACCTTGACCTGTGAAAAATATTTCAAAAAAAAACTTGGCATGAGCATAAAAAGCTCAGTAAGGGTTATAAAAATATGGAAAGGAAACATGAGTTCATATATACATAAGAATGAAATCATAATTTACCCATAAAACACAGGCACATTAACATACCTCATCAAATCACGAATAAATCATAGAAATCATAAGACATAAAAGGTAACTTGAGGCATTCATAACATTCTTGCATAGGTAGTAACCCTCTTGGTTACATTTGGAATACCCACCACAATATATTCCCTAAATATCTTCGGAGAAACCTTAACGTTTCACTCCGTTGCATTACCCAATGCATTGGAGAGCTATATCGGGCTCACCTGCCCTTAGTTTATCACGGAACCACCCGTCTTCATAACAATGCCCAAGAACCATAACATAATCATATCACATAAAACATGCATAAAGGAAACATAACATTTCCATATTTCAATCACAAGATATCATTAAAACACATTGATATAAAAAACCTTATGAAAAACATTTTCAATACCAAAATAAAAGAAAAGTAAAACATGGTATTTATTTTTCTTTTAAAAAATGGTATGGCTTGTAGAGGAAGCCGAAACTCAAATAATGGTCACGAAGGCGGAGAAGTCATTGTCGTCGCATACGTATGAGAAAAATATTCCCTTTTTTCATTTTGTAAAATGCTTCGTATAACAAATATTCCTTTTGGATAAACGTAAAAGTCAAAGGGGTTTATACACCGTATAAAATAATGTTGTGTATAAAACAAAATATGCCTCAATGAAAGGATATTGAGACGAAGTCCCTTACAAAGACGATATCCTTGGTTTAAGGAAAAATCAATTACATAATTATGTGTGACAAATGAATACACCAAATATAAGTGGATATGAAGTGTAAAACAATCGGAGGTTATTCACACATATTAATAGAACAACATATTCAAGGAGTACATGTTTATCCCAAAGAATCAAATTTGGGTTAAGAAGTTCCGTTGCAAAAATTTGACAGCCTAACGGCGACACTACAAAATTCAGAAAATGTGTGGATGAGAGATAAAAAGGGTATCTCACCACATGGGCATAAAATTTAAATCAATAAGGATATAGAATAACATATCCCAACATAATAGTATGTGAATTAAAATACATAACAAAAGAAGTCTTTTAAAAATAGGAGGGTGAAAGGTTCCCTTACCGACATGGGTATCTTTCGAAACATACGCCCCGTGAAAGGACAATAAAACATTGATGTAAATACTCATAAATGAAATTATATTACACAATGAGTAAAATAATCGGCATTACATACACCACTCAAAGGAAATTGTGGAAAATGTAGCATAAATCTCACGGGAATAAAATTGAGATGAAAAATCTCTTACGAAGACTCGGCAGGCTAACGACGCCACTTAAAACTTCCAAAATGGATTGATGAGAAGAAATACGGTCTCTCATAATATCAACATAAAGTTTACAGAAAGAGGAATATAAAATAACATCCCCCAACATAACAAATAGGAGCTTAAAAGAAGTGACATAAAGGATAGTACTTAAAGAGAAAGAGAGAGGTTGGATCTCTTACGAAAATTCGGCAGCCTAACGGCGCCACTCAAAACATCCAAAATGGATTGATGAGAGAGAATAGGGTCTCTCATCATATGAACATAAAAATTACAGTAAGAGTAATATAAAATAATATCCCAATAACAAGAAAGATGATCTTTAAAATGAATGACATAAAAGAGTGTACTTTAAAAGAAAGAGGAGTCGGATCCCTTACCTCAAGTCCAACCTGACTTGATCGTTCTTTAATCTCATGAATAATAAACTCGAGTTAATTTCTACTTCCTTAAGAACCTTTTTAAAGTTCATAATTCCTTTTATATCACATATTACCATGTCATGAACACTATGTTATTATTTAAGTTAATAATGGTCATTTTAACGATCATTGGTACATGAGTCAAAAAAATAAACTCTTTATAATTACAAGTTGTTCATGTGGTAAAATATCCATTATATATATAATTTTATTAATTATTTAGATATCATATATATATCATATATATCCAGTATATTCATGCATTTATAATGTTACATAACATTTAGAGTTAAGAAATGAAATGCACCGTTAATGGAGACGGTAAGCCGTACGTACGCATGAACGCTACTTCCATTTCTGTTTCATATTTAATGGAATTAAAACATAATGATACAAAATAGTATTTTCATTCCAGTATGGTATCATATATAATATCATTAAATATATCCTCTATACGTACCACATATGGTATTAACGAATCAAATCACTTTGAGGGGGCGGTAGTCCGGACTTCCTTAAATGAAGATATCGCGTTTACCCATAATGGAAACCATAAAGGTATGCCAAAAATGAAAAATAAAGAAGCTTAAGGAAAACATAAACATATTATATATCATATATAAATATAGTTTCATCTTAATGGCCACCTTTGAAGGTGTTAAAAGAGTATTGAACAATCATCGTTTCGTGAGGCAAAAAATCGCCAACCACAGAAACAGTATGTTCTTTAACCATTAGACGAAGGTGTGTGTAAGTGTAGATTGAATACTTCTTATAACAACATCCTAGTTTATTGAAGATATTAGAGTTGTTACAAAAGAAATGAATAAAGAGAGTTTAGGGGGTTGGAGAATCAAAATAAAACAAAAGGACACAAGTGAATACATTACCTTAAAATCGGGTAACTCCCTTTGGTTTTAGCTCAAAGGCTTCATTGGGAAGCCTTCTTCCCAATGTGAGGCTTTAAGGAGTAAGAGAGGGAATTGGAGAGACAAAATGGGTTGGGGTTGGGCGAGCCAAAGTCATTGGAAGTGTGGGTATGGAGGTAGAGGTGGGGGCGTTTTATAAGAGGAGAGGAGGGGCACTCTTGGAAAGTAAAGAAATGTTACTTTACATTAAAATGGGTTTCGGATTCAAAAGGTCCCACATTGATATAATTCTAGGTTAAGGTGATAAGGGTTCGAAATAAACCTATCCAATAGGTTTTGGACATTTTTAGATCATAGATTTTACATTATCTTTTCATTTTATTTAAATCCTTTATTAATGAGGTAATCGCTCCATCATCAAGATGTCATAAATAATTTAATTTATATAATGTCTAAAAATTATAAAAAAAATATCATGATGTAGGAAATCGTTCTAGATTTCTAATGAATATTTATAGTCAAAAATCTGACTTGTATAACCCCATTTAAATATTGTTTTCGTAAAACAACTCATGTTTGTGTCATTTAATTTTATCATTAAATAAAAAGATATTAATGTCATTTTCCTACCAAAGTGGCTCCATGGGGTCCCCAAGTTGACCCATCAATTTTCTTGGTCGGCCATGACACATCCAATAAGGGTAGGACATGTGTCTAGGTATTTTCATTTTATTATAATATCATTTTTGACTTAAATTGCACTAATTACCTCTAATCGCGATTAAAAACTTAATAAGTTACTATTCACCAAAAAATTATTTTAATCCCATTTAACCACATTTTACTTCTTAATGACAAACATGTATGTCAGATTTTTGAAATTCATAACACAAAGATGGAAAAGTTTCATTTAAATGGAAAATCAGTTTTTATAAGTACCACATAGTGGTTTCACTATTCATCAAAATTGAAGTTTTTCAGAAAATTACCAAAAGTTCACCCTAAGATATATTTGATATTACAAATTCAAAAATGATGTCTATTTTAAAAAATTCAAAACATATAAGTTGCATTAATTAATTTAATAATTAATTCCTGCTGTCAAAACAAATAGCGTGTTTGTATGAAACAAAATGTTTCAAAAGATTGACAATAGTTTTAGTCAGATTTCAAAGTGAAATTAATTCCAATGACCACTATTGGATTAAATAGTAAAAATATATTCTAATTTCACATTAAAAAAAATTCAAAATATAATCTAATCATATAAATAAAATTAGATTAAAATAGGTTTGGAATTAAAATACAACATTTTTCACTATTCATTAAAAATCGAACTTTTTTGGAAAAATACCAAAAATTTACACAAAGTAAATTTTGATGTCCCGATTCTAAAGAAGAATTTTATTTTGTCAAATATAACACAAAAAATTTCCAAAAAGTGGAGTTTAAAGAGGTTCGCCATCATAAGGCGGTTAATTGACCTTTTAAAGAATATTAGAATGTTTACGCTTAAAATTGGATTCATTCACATTTATAATCCTCTAAAATTTATTGTAAAGAGTAAAAATATTTGAAAAACATATATACACATTTTGTAGTTAGTTCTGTTCATTCCCTCCATTACAATGGCTAGGCGTTAACTACCATTTAAAATAATATTATTTCATTGTTATAGTGCAACGTAAGATTTCAAAGGAACTCATTGTTGCGTATTGGGTAAGCCATCAAGCATAGTGTTCCCTTTAAATTAATATTAACATTTTATTCACAAATAGGGATAAATATAAAGATGTAATATTCTTTATTTACCTGGGGTGTTACATTACCTACATGAAAACTAAAACAATGTAGAACACATTAGAGAATAAGTAGTTTTTTCTTAAGAATGATAGTTACCCATTCTATGAATATGCTCCTGATATGTGTAGAAAAATGTATTTTGATTAATTATGTGTGTCTTTATTTCTATGCTCGTTAGATACATAGTGATGTCGGGGTCTTAAATCCTGGGACCAGATACAATGCAAGAAAATACCTCTTCCTTTCAAGTGGATCAGACCTGTGTTAGGGTATTTCTTATTTGAATTATATATTGCTTGATACTCTTACTATGCTATACGTAGTGACTCTTAAATTCTCCATTTTAGTCCCATACGTGAATTGTCATCACTCTTACATATGTTCCTCGATGGGAACCATGTTAGTGTGGGGATTCCCAATCATATTGAAATTTGAATACCCCCCACAAATTTATTGTCATACACTCTCACATGGATCAACCAACTGTCCAATTGTCTCTCGTTTATCAAATCGACCATGAATCACGTGATCTTAGGGAGCTTGGAAAATCTATCTAACCAAAGTGATCTGGGTGATTTTTATCCAAATACTGGGAATCATTTCCTTTTCAAAAGACCTTAACCAACTTGAAAAGTGGTCCTCAAGTTGAATAGAGAATCCCCTGTGATGACTGTGTACTAAATAGTCAAATTTTTTATCCCTTCGATTAGAAATGTGTTTAATACACAATGGATGAGAAATTAGGGTTCTCAAAGCCTTATTAAATTTTACACTCTTAATGAATAAACTTCATATCTTTGATATCTAAGTTGATACCATCCAATTACTTGAGTTGATATCCTTATTTTCAGACCCCATATACTATGGGACCACCAGATATCGTCCCCCCTATAGAAAATAGGTAACATTGTCTAGGTAATCCAATGTGACCCCACTATGATTTGTTGGTCAATAAGAGAACTCCTTATAGATTTCCCAAAGTATATTTTTTGGTCTAATAGTAGAGGAACCCCTTAAATCCAAGTGTAATTACACTGAACACATGAGATACCTCCACTATGGTGTTATTAATGGTTAACATATAACCAAAATTATCAATTTCCAATTAAATTTGATATTATAGGGTTATTATTTAAATTTCCCATAAGTGAACTATTCAAGAAGATTCAGATTCTTTCAATGTTACACATATGTGCATTATAACCATTTTCAAGGAAAGACTATAATATCATATTCTCATACCCCTCTATCTCATTTTATACATATCCCATGGAGAGGTGCGGGTCAACGACGTGGGTTTTGGCATGGTTCTTCCAGCGTCGGCCTTTTGTGATGGAAAGGGTTTATTAGTGCCGATGTGGTCAGCACTACTGGACCCCCTCTTTCCAGATCCTTTCTCTATATGTATTTTTTTCCTTCCCTGCACGGGTATCTGATGTATTTGAGGCAGTGGAATTGTTTTTTTCATTACTATTATGCATATATGGATGATAGTTGCATGAATGCTTTGTACCTACAATGTCATCTCAACATCAATTCTGATTTCTGGTTTTTTTGGGTTCGGAACAGGTGGGGTCATCTTCTTCTCCCCGGTCAATACATGGTCATAGAGGGTGACCTCGGGAATGCTCGATGATTGAGAAATTTCATCACCAATTCTCCCATATTTCGTTGTTTGGCCCATTGGGGTTCTGTTTTTGTGTTCAACGGTTTGATAACTTCATTTGATGATTCTTCTCTGCTCTTTTGGCCTTACCCAAAGTGCACACGCCAACTTTGGGCTGGTTCCAAGGTTTCTTTGGAAAATTGGGATGATGTTGGTGGATCTGATGATGACGTTTCTGATCAAGGTGGATCTTGAGTTTGGTTCTCACATAGCCAAAATGTGATGGTCTCGCCTATTTTTTAATGTTTTGTTGGATGGGTTTGGTCCTGGAGGGAGTTATTTTCCCGGCCCGTTATTGGTTCCTTGTGATGATATGGTGGTTCTCACATGGCCTCAATGTGATTTGTTTGTTGGGTACTCACTTAACCAAAATGTGTTTCAAAAATCAGAAAAAATAAATTTTCAGTAGTATGATGTTTATATATATATATATATCAATAACCAAGTTTCATGGAATTAAACTACATGGAAACAACATAATTGTAAGACATTGAACTACTTATGACATAATTCTGATCCTATAAGTCCTAAAATTTCGTAGAGAATTGATTCCAAGCTAAAAATATGTGTTCTGGAAGAATGTTTAATCATTATAATAGAATAAAATATAGAAATTTATATTCCCTAAATATGATCTCGGCCTACGAATAGGAACCCTTATCCAACTATAATGTAATGAATCACTATGAAAAGTTAAAAACAATGTGTGTTTTGATTCGTTACCAATCATGAAATGTAGTGACACCATGTATATTTTCCTACTCTCAGCCATAAGTTTACCACTATCATAACTTTTTTAGGTAATTGATCCATATTGAAATTATCTATCTTCATTTTTCCAAGTGACTATAGAAATTCCCCCACCAGTAAAACATATCACAATATGTGATCCCTTTATATGAAAAGTATCATCCCTCGTAAGACATCATGCACAAGAATTGTATTGCATGACCCCCCATTAAGGGGAAATATTTCTATCCCCCCAATATATGTGTTATATATACACAAAGGGATATCCATAAAGGAGTTGACTTTGGCATGATTCGTAAAATTATAATGTTAGTAAATAAACACATGGAAGACCATCCATTTAAATTGCATATTCCCTTAAACATTGTTATATATTTTAAGATCAAAAACAAGTTGAGTATTTTATAGTCATATAAGATCACATAACCTACATATGAATATGATCTACATAGAATGATAATCAGTTCATGGAATCCAACTAGTAATCCTATTTAATGATAAACGATGTCTCCCACATCGATATAATCCCAACTAGTGTAATGTGTCCTTAAAAATATCTTGAATAATTTCACATTGGTTACAACATCCTTATTTCTTGATGATAAAATACATAGAATATGTCTGTATCCGGCGAAATTAAACATCTTGATAGGTGACTTCCCACTACATGAAATTAAACAATGAAAACCATCTTCCATCAACCCTCCTTATCAGTATACCACAGGAGACCCACCCAAGTCAATTAATACTTGGGGTGCCTCTATCATCAATATGAAAACCTAAATTAATTATCCACAATTCATGTATTGAGTCTATTGGGTTGTAGAAACCCATTCAAATCTCTTGAAATTGAGAAATTTTCTCTCTATTTGACCATGTACAGGTTGGAATTTAAGAATGGAATTTTATCCATCAAACAGAGATATCTTATCCTCAAAAGAATGTCCATATGATCCGTGTGTTCCATGAAATCTTCATAGTGGATCTCATCAGCATAGAGTGATTTTGAACCATCCTTTGCCTGCATGTCCGATAACATTTCTTTGGACCCAATAACCATGATCCATGAATTAAAAAATTCTTATCTCCTTCTCAAATGGATGATATATTAATCTATATCTTGTGAATCCTAATTATCCAATAGTGTAACAATCCTACGATACAATTTTCACATGAATGATGAACACAAATCATATGTACTTTGTTCAATGTTGTACCACCTTAAACTTTTGCCTCTAATGTTCCAAATCACAAGTCATTAAAAAATGGTCATGAAAGAGACATAAAACTTGTCAGGTGGAAAACCAACAAAGGTTAGTATAAGAAACATTCATGTATCCACTCTAAAAAAATCATTTATAGTGTTTTGTAAAAAGTTAAATCATAAATTATAAATTCATAAAGCTATTATGGCTGAATATTTTGACTCTAGTAAAATTAGATCCATTCTCACTTGAACCCCTATGCTAAGAGATGATTAAAAAAATATTTTTAATAATAAAAGGAATAAATATTATAGGGACTATCTTGTGGCTCTATTAAAATTCAATCCATTGAATATGGATCCCATGGTCTTGAAAAAATTTATAGTGATGAATTATCTCTTAGACATTCCAAGATAATATGTCATTATGTTGAAAACAATATTTTATAGTGCTCGAACCCTTATAAATATTACATTTTCCGTAAACCAAAATAATGAATTTAATTTCTTGGAGGACACAATGAATTAGTTGAGTTTATACTGTTATCATGGAACCCCTTATCCTCAATTCATTTCTATCATTTCTCAATTGAAGTGTATTTGTAACAAGGAATAGATGATCTAATAGGACTCCAGTGTGATTTTTTAGTGAATAACTTAATTAATAAGATCATTGGTTTAGTTTATATTTAGTCATGTAGGAAATTACCCCCTTAAATATATGAGTTACATCCCTAACTATTCACGAAATTAGTTTATACCATTTCTAATAGTTGACCAGTACTTGGTAGCCTCAATTTTTAGTTGGCACAAACATTCCCATACCAAGATTTACAATTACCATAACCAAATTATAAGAGTGGATTTTTACACCTTCTATGTTACGTCACCATGTATTATAATCATTCACAATGTTGGAATGAGGTACCCTATTCTATAAACTTTTTATGATCCACATATCATTACTTGAAACCAAATGTTGTGTGGGAATAAGCTTTATAGTAGTAAAACATAACCACCCCCAAGGATTCAGTAGACATTCTAATATAAATTTCCATAATCCATAGAAAATCAATGGTCTTGATTACAAGACCATACGATTATAATTTCAAGATTCTTGACTATCTCAAGGATAAAAGCCCTCAAATAGAACCATAGGAATAACTCGATTGTCTACTCATTAGAGACACACCCTATGTGATCCTAGTAACATTGAGCATCCATGAAATGGAAATGGCATAAAATATGTTAGTCGAAAAACCCATAAAGTGTAGCCTAATAAAAAACAGTGTCCATACCAACTATGCCAATCCACTATGTGTTAAGAAATGGTTTTGGATGAAAATAAAAGATACAATGCATGTGGGGACCATTATCTGTCTCATGAATAAAATCATAATAAGATCAATAGGTCCACTATCATAGGAAATACATAGATCACATATCTATTCCTTGATACCCATCTAAGAGTACCTAGTATTCTCTTGTTTTAAAACTACAAGATACTTGATCCATCCTATTGGACCTTTAACTTCCTAGAGTGCACTAATCTATGTATCCTAGAATGTGGCACAAGAGCTAGATCCATGAAATATCATCACTATAACATGGGCTTATTCCCATCATTTCATCACAATGTGATGAAATCTCATTTCCTCAATATAAAATGAATCTATATTGAGATATAATCATAGATTTATTCATTTATGAACCTATGTCCCATGTTCATGATCTTGATCTTCATATGATTCTTATTTAGACCAATGTATGGATTGATTATTATTCCTTTGGGATACAAAACAATGTATATGCTTGTTTTCTTGGATCCAACAACAAACTCCATTCCATTATATTCCCTTTTCCATATTAAATTTTTTAAATATTCCCTAATTTAGGATAGCCATTCCTCCAACCGAAGTTTCTCATGTGGGAAACCCAATTCCATTAATTGATTAACCATCATTAAAATCTAAATCTTATCCATTTATGAATCCCATAAATGTTGAGTCAATATTTTACTCTTGGTGGTGCTGAAAGGTCCTTAGTGGAAAAATATTGAATAATACTCTCATATAGTTCAATTTAAATAACATTAAATGTTCATAAACTTGGTAAATTGGTCAATGTTTACCTAATAATTGATTTCATTTCATTATGAATGAATCCAATTACAAGGGGAATTTTTTTGACACCCATAATTGTGTACCAAGAACATTTTCATTATATATTTGAGAATTCTGAAGCCCATGAAAATAATATCCATATTTTTCATGGAGTGCTTATAAGGTGGTGTGGGAGAAGTATTTTCTTAATAATAATTTATTTGGATTTTTCTTCATATTATAAGGGAAACTATTATGGATCTTATTTCTCTCATGTTACATAAATTTTTTCTATGTATTTTAATTAACAAAAAATAGTATCCATCCATGATATCTAGCTAGATTGATCAAAAAAGGAACATTGAGGAGTATCATAAACCATGTCTAATAGTAAACAACCCACCAATCCTATCAGAAGAGTGTGGGTTTGCATAACTCCCATTGTAGGTACAAATGTCACTTACAAGTGGTGCCTAAGTGGCTCACTCAATATTGTGGCATGGTCAGTGAGGGAATGAGTGCTATGATGTGGGTGATGGATCTCACTACTATATTGAGGAATATATGACACAATATTTATTATTAAACAGCACACATCACTCTAAAATTTCAATTTCGTATGTCAAAAAACCATGGGAATTGTTTATGCATTAAAAAATTATGCATAAAACATGGTCCACATGATGTGGCTAATATGGGGTGTATAATTACCTTTTTCTATAATATTCAGCCTCACTAAACCTATCCTTCTTGTTTTAAGCACTTTAGTTCTCACCGTTCACAATTCTATACATCTTCAATGATCAATCCCAAGACAACTGAGATATGCTCGATGTCTCAAAATCATGCATGTGATTTTGTCTTTTATGCATGAAGTGTTTTGAAGAATATAAAGATTTGAACATATCCAAATAATCCATCACATGAATACATATCTAGATTTTAAATTGGATCACATGATTCAGTGAAGACAATCACCGATCTATTAAAAGGGGATTACGAGAATCACTTGTGACATCACATGAACAACATGTTTAATCGCTTGATGCCATCAGGATATGGACCGTGACTCATGTGATTGAATGATGATGACCATGTGAACTAAAATGAAATCACAGGTTTTACATGAAAAAATAGATTATTTTTACTTCACCATAGGAATCCACATTTTACATATTCTCTTCACATAAATCTACCAATGGTTGTTGTTTATTTTATTTTCAATTATACACTACTCCATCACATAAAGGATAGACAAGAAAATGGTATGAAAACAATTCATGTAATAGAAATGATATTTCTAAAAGAATATCCCTAACATGGTCCTGACCAAGAAATCAAAAGAATTCATCATGAGACATATCAAGGCTCATGTATTTGTATGATCTTAATCATGTGAGTTGAGTTGAAATCACACAGACAACATAAAAAAGCATACATTCCCTTCATAAGATTCTTATACCATTCATAGCATTTTCCCATGAATTCTTCTTGTATTTTCTAATGGTTTACCATTAACATGTCAAGTGAACATTTGATATGATCACACTTAACCCTCAAATCCTTTACCATGCACCACATACAACCATTTAATAAACAAAAATTTATTATTTGATTTGATTGATGGTTTTATGATAATCCTTTGTACTTTTAAATCATTTGATAATGTGGAGCCATCATGTATGTGGGCATAAGTATCGTAATGAAAATCATGAAAAACTCTCAATATGATCAGTCTGATGCATGTAACATATTCAAAATTCATAGTGGTAGAAATATAGGATACATTTTCTTACGTAAAAACCTCCTCATATTTAAATTATATAAAAGGGAGTGGGAGAAAAGGATTCCTAAGATGGGAAATGGAGTAATTCATGGAGAAGATTAGGAGGTAGAGAAGGAAACTATCTTCGAATGAAATATCCAATCATTTACAAGGAACCATCATGCAAACCCTTCCTAAGAACCCATAGTGAGACCCTATTAAGAGACTCCATCATGAGATCCCCTAATGATAAGGCTATCACATTCACCCTTATTATTAATATTTTTTTCAAAATGTGGCCTTGAAATGCATGTGAACCAGTGGACATGCCCACCACATTCCATTATAACCCTAGTAGGTGAAATATTAACATATGTACTTGTCCATTCACACATACTATCATAAAACCCATTACTTATATCATATTAACATGATACCCTTGTAAATTCAACCTCACCCCTTCAAAGTCTTCCCCAGTTTCATCTGTGTCGTCTATGACATGTTTATAAGACCCTATCATGTGAATCACTAATGACAATTGAATCACATGACTCCTCCATATTCGCATGATAATATCATGTTATATCCCTCTAATATGTCATATTTGGCCATGATGAAAATCCAAAAAATTCCATTCTTTTCATGTGTAATCCCTATAACATTTCATCTTCGATCACTAGTCAATCCCATGACATGAAATATTCATCCAGGTGAGACACCCACGACATTTTATTCTTGTCACATATCCTCCCTCTGACATTTCAACTTCAATCATGTTGAAACACTCTAACATGTCATCTTAAATCATGAGGAGCACTTGGTATATGTTAATATATTCATGTGGAACCACTCTGAATGATCATATTTGATCACATAAAAGGCCATGTACAATTCATCATTGATCGCACTATGGTCCCATGACATGTTATCCCTTTCATGTCGAAACCCTATGACATGTTATCTTTGATCACACAAAACTCACTAGACTCATCATCTTTGATCCTGTGAATAACCTTGGTCATGTCTTCTTCAATATTATGAAGTACCGTTGTCAGGAACCAACCCGGATCAACCCTAAATCGATCACCCGAGCCGAACCGCGACATGATCTGAGAGTCATTTTTGATCCTCCAGGGCTGGTGACAAGCGCCAAGGAATTAATAGAGGACAAATGGGAATGATTTCTCCTTGTAAAAATAAAAAAAGCTATAGAAAATTAGAATAACACAAAGTAAATAAATAACTCTGAAAAAATGAACGACCAAAAAAGTACACTAACCAGGCCTCATCCAAAACTCCTTGCGACTCTGAGAGTCGCTCACTTTCCCACAACCAACTCTTTCCCATGGCGAGCAAGCTCGAACCAAACCTGCAGCAAAACTAAAAGTAGGAAAACACTATAGGCGTGGGTATTAAAACACAATAGGTAGGCCCGATTAATTCTATTCCCAATACAGATACAATTAAATAAAGAAATTATCAATTCCACGTTTGATCTAAATTGATAAAATATTGGATTCTACACACACTTTCATTTCTAAAACAAGTAATAGTCCATTGCACTTTTTAATTAATAAAAAACAAGTTTAGTGTTTGGAATAAATAGATTCAATGCATTTTAAAACATTTTTGTGAACAATTTAGAAATCCAAATTTTAGTTGTTGGTCAAATGGAAAACCACACACAACACACAATACACACTATGGGAAATGGAAAAAGTGGAACACTGGGCCAGGAACCGAACTAGACCTCTCAATCGCCAACCACATACAAATAAACCCTAAAAGAAACACGGGTCAAACCTAGGAGATCATGAACAATTCAGAACATACCATACATGCGACTCATCCTGAAGGCATGCCCTAATTCGATGACGTCATAAAACACTAATGCCCAGCATATCCCTACATGGCCTAACTGAGGGGCCCAATACCCATAGCAGCAATAAATCAGAATTCCCATTCTATGGGGCCACTATCCATTGTGTAATCTAAACTAGTGCATCAATCATTCTCAGAAGATTCACTCACTATGCCAGGTTCCCATGTCAACATAATCAATAAAAGGGGTGAATCTACAATGTAAATCAATCAGTCACAATGCATAAACATCACATACAGATCACGCAATCAACGCACACCAAAGATCACCCCTGAAAGGGTTTTCCAAAATAATTTATTTTATTAAAGTGCCAAACGGGCCTTCCGAGATTTTAAAGCAAAACCTCATTTCTCGAGAAAACCAAAAACACTTGTTCAGAAGAAATCATTTATCTTTAAAACTAGAAGTACATTTGAAATTCCGTGATTTATGTTTAAAGGAAAAATCAGAATTCATTCAATACTGGGTGTCCACTCATTAGGAAAATGTTTCAAGTGTTAGGTATAAAATAAATGGCTCTTTTCGCATCAAATAATCCTTTAAAAATTAATTATCTAATATTATTTCTCATTCATTAAAATTAATAAAACATCAAGCAATTAATAAATTCTAAATTTAAATGAGAGTGCAGTGGGGGACCTACCTTGACTCACAACTCAACCACGCTAGCGCGTCGCGCCTCGTACAGGCGCACAAGAACGTACAAGCCGATGACTACATTATCATGTGTTTTCCTCACCGAAACACTGTAACAAAGACACAATAACTAAAAACACATAAACATGGACATAAAACAATGCCAACGAACAATCAGCACAATGAACTAGATCGCCATGTTTTTTTTTCAAAACACAACTTGCACCATTGACACTATTTACTAAACCAATTTTATAATACAAAATACACCCTCAACACACCATATCAGAACATGCACTACTTGCACAGTAAAAATAAAATAATAAAAGCTATTAAACAGCACGCGACTGGGTTTCATCAAAACACATCTTCATTCACATGAGCGGGTTAAAAAATATAAAAAGAAAACTAAGTTCCTTCAATACTAAATGTCGCACAACACCAATTAATAAAAAATTATGAAAAATTAATAATTTAGGCGAAACAATTAACCAAATAAAATTATCCACAATACCACATAATTCCTTTTAAAATAAATATACTCAAAACTAAAAACAATAAATCAATATTAAATAAAATTAAATCATACAAGAATTCGAATACCTCTAAATTTGAAGGGGCATATGTTGGCGTGTGGTGGGTCGGGATGCGTGCAACCAAAAGGCGCATGGCCGGATGGGAGGAACAAGGTGGGTTGTCACTGCCAAAGACGGAGTAGACATCAGAGGGCGCTACTATTGTGGTCAGAGTTGCTGCAAGAAGGGTTTGGCCAGGCGAGAGGATATGTGAAAGCGGGAAGTAGGGTAGAGCCTTGTGGAGGGGTAGGGCAGTGGCCGGCCTGAAGGTGGAAAGAGAGCGGTGCAACATTCGAGGGAAGGATAAGGGTGCAAGAAGGGGTCAGGAAAGCGATGTGTGACTGAAGTAGTGGGAGGAAACCAGGGCGCGTCGGCTCTGAGAAGGAGGCAGTGCAGTAGAGCCAAGAGTAGGGGCTGGGGGCGCCACGATCAGCTGGACAGGGGGGGGGGGGGGGCACCAGTAGAGGTCGCACGACCGGTGTTGCAGGACACCGTAGGAGGCTTTCACAATAGGAGGCGAAGCCGGAGGGGTGCTGAGTACAGGCCGCATGAAAGAGGGGTGAAGGGTGCCTGGGTCTGGGTGCAACGCCGTGGATGGCGCCGCTTGCCATGGGGGAGGAGGGATGAGTGTGGAGGTGGTACTTGGAGGGCTAGTTGGACGTGATATCCTGGAGTGTGGGTATAACACCCCAAGCTTCCATGATACGCTTCTCTTTTAAGAATGCAATAGCTTGCATTGTACGCATGTTCGAGGTTCTAACACACCGCGACCAATAAAAATAGCCATTATGAATAGTAATACATACCTTTTGAAATTATATATATTTTATATTTCGTAATGGACTTCATTTTTGGATTCGGAATATCAAAATTATCCTATGTTGAATTTTTGGTATTTTTCTAAGAACTTCCAATTTTTTATGAATAGTGAAAAATACTTAAAAACAAATTTTTAAATCAAAATAATATATAATGATAAATTATACTATTGAGTGGTTTTAAAGTATAATTATAATATATTTTTACCATTTTATCCAATGGTGGTCATTAGAATTAATTTCACTTTTAAATTGGAAATAAACAATTGTCAATCTTTTGATATATATTGTTTCTTAAAAACACGCTATTTGTTGTGATAGCGGGAATTAATTATAAAATTAATTAATTAAACATATATGTTTTGAATTTTTTAAAATTCAAAAAATTTTTGAATTTGGAATATCAAATATAGCTTAGAGTGAATTTTTGGTATTTTTCTGAAAAACATCAATTTTTGATGAATAGTGAAACCACTAAGTGGTAGTTAAAAAACTAATTTTTCGTGTTAATGAAACATTAACACTTCTATGTAATGAATTTCAAAAATCCGACATACATGGTTGTCATTAAGAAGTAAAATGTGGTTCAATGGGATTAAAATAATTTTTGGTGAATAGCAACTTTTAAGTTTAATTAATCGCGATTAAAGGTAATTAGTGAAATTTAAGGTTAAAATGATATTATGAAAATATGAAAATACCTTTACACTTTTCCTACACTTATTGGATGAGTCATGGCCGACCAAGAAAATCCATGGGTCAACTTGGGGACCCCATGGAGCCACTTTGGTAGGAAAATGACATTAAAAACTTTTTATTTAATGTTAAAAAAAAAATGTCACAAACATGAGTTGTTTTACGAAAACAATTTTTAAATGGGGTTATACAAGTCATATTGTTTACTATAAATATTAATTAGAAAGATAAATCTATTTCCTACATCATGATAGTTTTTTATAATTTTTAGACATTAAATAAATTAAATTATTTATGACACCATGATGATGCAGCGATTACCTCATTACATAACGATTTAAGTAAAATGAAACGATAATGAAAAACCAAAGACATAAACATGTCAAAAACCTATTGGATGAGTATATTTCTAGCCCTTATCACCGTATACTTGAAATATATAACTGTGGGACCTTTAAAATCCGAAAATCATTATATAATACATTAACATTTCAATCATTCCAAGAGTGCCCCTCCTCTCCTCTTATAAAAGGCACCCACCTCTACCACCTTATTCACATATTCAAAGCCTTTTGGCTCGGCCAAACTCTGCCCAAATACTCTCCCAAATTCCCTCTCTTACTCCTAGAAGCCTCACTTTGGGAAGAATTATTCCCAAGGAATCCTTTGGCTCAAATCAAAAAAGAGTTACCCGATTTTAAGGTAATGTATTCTCTTATGTTATTTTGTTTTATTTTGCTTCTCCAACCCCTTAAAATATTGTTATTCCTTTATTTTGTAACAAAACCAGTATCTTCAATATAATAGGATGTTTTTATAAGAAGGATTAGAGCTACACTTACACACACCTACTTCTAATGGTTAAAGAACATACTGTTTCTGTGGGTGGAAAATTTCTGCCTCACGAAAAGATGATTGTTCAACACTCATATAACACCTTCAAAGGTGACCATTAAGATGTAACTATATTTATATATGATAAATAATATGTTTATGTTTTACTTAAGCTTCTTTATTTTTCATTTATGGCATACCTTTATAGTTTCCATTATGGGTAAACGCGATATCTTCATTTTAGGAAATGCGGACTACCGCCCTCTCAAAGTGATTTGAATCGTTAATGCCATATGTGGGATGTATAAAGGATAGAGTAAATGGTATTATACATTATATAATACTGGAAATATATTATAACTTTATATAATTATAACTTCATTCCATTAAATACAAAATAGAAATGAATGTAGCGTTCATGCGTATGTACGGCGTACCGTCTCAATGAACGACGCATTTCATTTCTTACCTCTAAATGTTATTTAATATTATAAATTCATGTATATACTGGATATATAAAAAATATATGATATCTACATCATGAATATAATTCTTGAGATAAAGGATATTCTAACACATAAAAAACTTGTAATTATAAGAAGTTTATGGTTGACTCAAGTACCAAAGATCGACAAAACGACCGTTATTAACTTAAATGACTACATAATTTTAGTAACATTGTAATAAGTGATATAAAAGGGATAATGAACTTGAAAAAGGTTCTTAGGAAAATAGTAATTAACTCTAGTTTATTATTCAGGAGGTTAAAGAGCAGTCGAGTCAAGTCGGACACGAGGTAAGGGAGCTTCTTAACCCAATTTCCATTCTTTGGGTTAATCTCCTACTTTCAAATGATGTCATGATATTATTATGTACTATCTTGTATATGTACTTGCTTTATGTGTACTTATAGTGAATACACATAATATATCCTTTTTATTTAAAAAATGATCTTTGTAAGGGACTTCGTCTCAATCTCTTATCGTTGAGACATATTTTGTTTTATACACAAATTTCCTTTATACGGTGTATAAAACCCTTTGAATTTTACTTTTATTCTAAAAGGAATGTTTTTATATGAAGAGTTTTTACTAAATTTCAAAAGGAATGTTTTGTCTTGCGTATGTGGTGACAATGACTTCTCTTCCGTCGTGACCATTGTTTGAGTTTCGGCTTCCTCTACAAGCCATAACATTTTTTTAAATGAAAAATAAATACAATGTTTTAATTTTCTTTTATTTTGGTATTGAAAATGGTTTTGAAAGTGTTTTTATTATATCAATGTGTTGTATTGATATCTTGTGATTGAAATGTGGAGATTTTATGTTTCCTTTATGCATGTTTTATGTGATACGATTATGATATGGTTTATGATGTGTTTAAACCTGTTCACATGAGGAATGCATTGGACTTAATAAGTTACGGGTGGAGCCCGCTATAGCTCCTCGATGCATCGGTAGGTCTCATGAGACAAACTAGTGTCTTGGAATAAGGCCTTGACAAAATATTATTTGTAGTCTTGGCACAATGCCTTGGCTATGTGGTTTTGATAGTCTTGTATTATGAATTCCATCATTATGAAAGTGGTTATTGATATTTCATGTGATTATTCGACCAGTAGAATATCCATGTGAATAAGTAAATGGAAATATTTCATTTTACTTTTTCAATATTATTCTCAAGTTCAAGTTTAAAAGGCTTTTGTTTTAGTTATACATTTCTTTAAATGTTTCTGTTTGTTTATGAAAGCATCCGCTATATTGTTATCCTTACTGAGCATCTGAGCTCACCCCTTCCAATGTTTTAATTTTCCCAGGTTGTGAAGAAGTATTTTAGGAATGACCTACAGGGATAGTCTGAAGGGGATATGAGTGTGGAAAATAGATACTATGTTATTGTAGTTTTTCAATTTATGATTCAATGTAAATTTATGAATGTATCTACTGTTTCCAAGGCTACTAAACTAATCGGTCTTTCGAGACTTGATCTTTTGTGATCATGCCAATGTTACGCAATAATGCTCTGACTCTGGATAACTGGGGTCGGGGCATTATAGTTGGTATCAGAGGCAGTTTATTACTAACTTAGGAAGATAGATTTAGAAAAACTCTAATTAGATCACATAGCCATAAGATAGACTTTAAGGATTAGTATATATGAACTTCCCAGAATTTTGTTGTTATAGAGATTTTTTGAGTTTTCTGAGAAATAAATCCCTGTCTGGATACGTGCAGGTAGAGGTGGATCTGCACAGATGTACCTAGGGGTAAAACCCAAAATCACCGCTTTGAGCTAGACTCAAACGGGAACTGGTGCACAACAACGGGCCTTTCTGTTCTCTTGGTTACGACACTCCCAGGGGATATGCTTAGGATAATTATAATTTTCTTTACAAACCATTATGAAGGGTTTATGAGTATATACTTCTCAAAGAAAACATTTTTATGATTAGGGATTATATCCATAAACTATTCAATTTATAATAAATGTTTTACAAGTATGGAATTATGTATTTTAATTCATAAACTAATCTAGTTTATGCCTTTGCTTATAAATGGTGCCTAGTGGGAGGAATGGAAACTGTATCAATGCACACACTCCATGTAGAGATTTTCCTCCTGATCAGGATAATTATTATGGAGTTGGTGATACAACTGGTACTGATCAACTTATTACCATACTGGGACAACTCATTCAAGTTATGAATAATAACCTTACTCATATGGATCACCCTGATCTGCAACATGGAGGATCAATGTTAGACCGCTTAATGAGGTAGCAACCACCAACATTTAATGGGGGTACAAATCCATTAGTAAATGAGCAATGGATAAACTCCTTAGAGAAAATATTCCACAGTTTGGGGAGTAGCGAAAGGGAGAAAGTTATCATGGCAGTTTATCACCTCACTGGTGATGCCGATCAATGGTGGTCATTGATTCAAAACAAAAAGGAATATGAATAAGTATGAAGTATGGAATGGAGGGAGTTTAAGGAAATTTTCTTAGAAAAGTACTTTCCACATGACCATCAAGCAGATATGGAATAGAAATTTCTGAGTCTAAGGCAGAAGGAGGATGACAATGTCACAATATATGAGGCTAACTTTACAAGGTTAGTGAGGCATGCTGCAGATTATATAAGTAACCCAAGAAGTAAGATCGATCGTTTCTTTGATGGGATAAAACCGTTTCTCTGTCGACCATTAATATCACAATCATTCTCAACATACAAAGATATAGTCTCGTGTGCTATCAAGACAGAAAAGGAATTCTCTAAATCTTATGACAATAAAGTAAAGCAAGAGAAGAAGATAACGGTGAAAAAAGAGACAGATAAAAGGAAAACGGGAAAGAATGATTTTCCATTATGCGATAATTGTTGGAAGAATCACCCTGTTACTTGCCTAAAAGGAATGGGAGTTTGTTATAAATGTGGAGAAAAAGGTCACCAGGCGCGTGATTGCAAGGGAAAGAAAGAGGCTATCAATGTTGAATGCTACAATTGTAGTGAAATGGGGAATTTTGAAAATGAATGTCCAAAGATTCAGGTAAACTTACCTTAGAAAAGGCCAAGGGATCAAGGACAATATTATACTGTTACTACAGTTGAAGTGGAATAATTAATGTATTTGTGCTTTGGGACTCAAGATTTATATTCTGGTTATAAGAATAATGTGATATATATAAGGATTGTACTACAGTACTTGTTGTTTTCATTAAGGTTTTAATATGATTAAAGTAATCAAATTTTTATATGTGACAATAAGTGAAACTTTACTTTGTTTGAGGAATCTGATGATACAATTGATTTTGGAATTTAGAGACCTTTTAGAGAATGTCTGGACGAAGGTATTTTGGATAACTATAAATGTTGGAATGGATTAAGTTGAACTTTGATTAGTATTGTTTATGGTTAAAACATTTCTGAAGATTATTTTTGAAATATTATAATACAATATTTTTAGGAAAAGGACAACCTGGAGGTCAGGGGATAACCCGTCGCGTCAGACAAAGCTGCAGGAATCGAACCCACAACCATAGTGCGACAAGCCTTTATTACCTACTACTAGCCTACAGGAAGTCCCTGGTTATTACAAAAAGGTTTTCCTAATTTAAATGGTATGTGTTAATATTTGGAACCTTATACAATTATGATAAATAGAATATTTTTGAGTTCTGTTGCCTCTTAGAGTGAAAGATGGGTTTGTGGTAAAAATTTATTAAATAATGAAAGTCTATATGACAAGTATGTATATTCCATTACGTTCTTAGTAAATCTCCTAAATAAATTCCTCAACATTAGAAAAGGTAAATTAAAACAAAAACGTTTCCAGTTGACTTTTCAAACTGAGGATTCAATGACCATTTAACCAATCACAAGTTTGTGATTTTCATGTGGCTAACTTTCTCCTAATCCGGTTTTCTACAACTCTCCATCAGACCTCAGTGGTTTTTTTCTTCCATATCCATATTTTCATAGAATCCTAGTATGAGCTATCTCGGGTGACCTTGGTACTTCTCTTTCTTTCTTTTAAAGTTATATTTTTATTAACCTTATTTCTGATGTGGGTTTTCCACAAAGGCATTTTATATTTTCAACCTTTTATTTTCAAAGAAAAATTTCAAATTGCGAGGACAAAATTTATTGAAGGTTGGGATAATGTAACACCCCAAGGTTCCACGATACGCTTCGCTTTCAAGAATGCAATAGCTTGCATTGTATGCAAGTTCGAGGTTCTAATACACCGCGACCAATCAAAATATCCATTATGAATAGTAATACCCACCTTTTGAAATTATATATATTTTATATTTCATAATGGACTTCATTTTCAGATTTGGAAAATCGAAATTAGCCTATGTTGAATTTTTGGTATTTTTCTGAGAGCTTCAAATTTTTTATGAATAGTGAGAAATACTTAAAAACAACTTTTTTAATCAAGAATAATTTATAGTGATAAATTATACTAATGAGTTGTTTTAAAGTATAATTAGAATATATTTTTACCATTTTATCCAATGGTGGTCATTAGAATTAGTTTCACTTTGAAAATGGACATAAACAATTGTCAATCTTTTGATATATATTGTTTCTTAAAAACACGCTATTTGTTGTGACAGCGAGAATTAATTATAAAATTAATTAATACATATTATATGTTCTGAATTTTATAAAATAGACATCATTTTTGAATTTGGAATATCAAATATAGATTAGATTGAATTTTGGGTATTTTTCTGAAAAACATCAATTTTTGATGAATAGTGAAACCACAAAGTGGTAGTTTAAAAACTAATTTTTCGTATAAATGAAACATTACCACTTCTGTGTAATAAATTTCAAAAATCCAACATACATGGTTCTCATTAAGAAGTAAAATTTTGTTCATTGGGATTAAAATAAATTTTGGTGAATAGTAACTTTTAAGTTTAATTAACCGCGATTAAAGGTAATTAGTGAAAATTAAGGTAAAAATGAAATTATAAAAATATGAAAAGACATTTACACTTGTCCTGCACTTATCGGATGAGTCATGGCCGACCAAGACAATCCATGGGTCAACTTGGGGACCCCATGGAGCTACTTTGGTGGGAAAATGACATTAACAACTTTATGTTAATGTTAAAATAAAAATGTCACAAACATGAGTTGTTTTACTGAAACAATTTTTAAATGGGTTATAAAAGTCATATTTTTTACTATAAATATTAATTAGAAATCTAAAACGATTTTCTAAATCATGATATTTTTTTTTATAATTTTTAGACATTAAATAAATTAAATTATTTATGACACCATGATGATGCAACGATTACCTCATTATTTAACGATTTAAACAAAATGAAAAGATAATTTAAACTCTAAGACATAAACCTGTCAAAAACCTATTGGATGAGTATATTTAGAACCCTAATCAGCCTAGTCTCGAAATATATAAGTGTGGTACCTTTAAAATCAGAAACTCATTATATAATAATGTAACATTTCAATCTTTCCATGAGTGCCCCTCCTCTCCTCTTATAAAAGGCCCCCACCTCTACAACCTTATTCACACCATCAAAGCCTTTTTTCTCGGCCAAACTCTGCCCAAATACTCTCCCAAATTCCCTCTCTTACTCCTATAAGCCTCACTTTGGGTAGAATGCTTCCCAAGGAAGCCTTTGGCTCAAATCAAAAAAGACTAACCCAATTTTATGGTAATGTCTTCTCTTATGTTATTTTGTTTTATTTTTCTTCTCCAACCCCTTAAACTCTTTTTATTCCTTTATTTTGTAACACAAAAAGTATCTTCAATATACTAGGATGTTTTTATAAGAATTATTCTAGCTACACTTACACACACCTACATCTAATGGTTAAATAACATACGGTTTCTGTGGATGGCGAATTTCTACCTCACGAAACGATGATTGTTCAACACTCATATAACAACTTCAAAGGTGGACATTAAGATGTCACTATATTTATATATGATATATAATATGTTTATGTTTTACTTAAGCTTATGTATTTTTCATTTATGGCATACCTTTATGGTTTCCATTATGGGTAAACGCGATATCTTCATTTTAGGAAGTGCGGACTACCACCCCCTCAAAGTGATTTGAATCGTTAATGCTATATGTGGGATGTCTAAAGGATAGAGTAAATGGTATTATACATTATATTATTCTGAATTATATTATACCTTTATATAATTATAACTTCATTCCATTAAATATGAAATAGAAATGAAAGTAGCGTTCATGCGTACGTACGACTTACCGTCTCTATGAACGGTGCATTTCATTTCTTACCTCTAAATGTTATGTAATATTATAAATGTATGTATATACTAAATATATAAAATATATATGATATCTACATCATTAATATAATTCTGGAGATAATGGATATTCTACCACATAAACAAATTGTAATTATAAGATGTTTATGGTTGACCCAAGTACCAAAGATCGACAAAACGACCTTTATTAACATAAATGATTACATAATTTTAGTAACATTTTAATAAGTGATATAAAAGGGATAATGAAATTGAAAAAGGTTCTTAATCAAGTAGATATTAACTCTAGTTTATTATTCAGGATGTTAAAGAGCGTTCGAGTCAAATCAGACATGGGGTAAGGGAACTTCTTAACCCAATTTCCATTCTTAGGGTTAATCTCCTACTTTCAAATTATGTCATGATATTATTATATCCTATCTTATATTTGTACTTTATTTATGTGTACATATAGTGAATACACATAATAGATCCTTTTTATTTTAAAAAATGATCTTTGTAAGGGACTTCGTCTCAATCTCCTTTCATGGAGGCATATTTTTTTTATACAAACCATTCCTTTATATGGTGTATAAAACCCTTTTGACTTTTACTTTTGTTCAAAAAGGAATATTTTTATACGAACTGTTTTTACTAAAAGACAAAAGGAATGTTTTGTCTTGCGTATGCGGCGACAACGACTTCTCCACCGCTGTGACCATTACTTGTGTTTCGTCTTCCTCTACATGCCATAAGTTTTTTTAAATGAAAAATAAATACAAAGTTTTAATTTTCTTTTATTTTGGTATTGAAAATGGGTTTGAAAGTGTTTTTATTATATCAATGTGTTGTATTGATATCTTGTGATTGAAATGTGGAAATTTTATTTTTCCATTATGCATGTTTTATGTGATACGATTATGTTATGGTTTATGATATGTTTAAGCCTATTCATATGAGGAATGCATTGGACTTAATAAGTGACGGGTGGAGCCCGCTATAGCTCCTAGATGCATCAGTAGGTCTAATGAGACAAACTAGTGTCTTGGAAAGAGGCCTTGAAAAAATCTTATTTTTAGTCTTGGCATGAGGCCTTGGATACGTGGTTATGATAGTCTGGAATTATTCAATCAATCATTATGAAAGTGGTTATTGATATTGCATGTGATTATTAGACCAGTAGAATATTCATGTGAATAAGTAAATGGCATTATTTCATTTTAATTTTTCCATATTATCCTCATGTTCAAGTTTAAAAGGCTTTTGTTTTAGTTATACATTTCTTTAAATGTTTATGTTTGTTTATGAAAGCTTCCACTATATTGTTATCCTTAGTGGGCATCTGAGCTCACCCCTTCCAATGTTTTAATTTTTCCAATATGTGAAGAAGTATTTTAGGAATGATCTGCAGGGATAGTCTGAAAGAGTTATGAGTGTGGAAAATGGAGACTATGTTATTGTAGTTTTTCACTTTATAATGTAATGTAACATTTATGAATATATGTAGTGTTTCCAAGGCTAATAATCTAATCGGTCTTTCGAGACATGATCTTTTGTGATCATGCCAATGTTACCCAATAATGCACCGACTCTGGGTAACTGGGGTCGGGGCGTTACAGTGGGTAGGGAGTGCTAGAGCGACGGTGAAGAAGAAGGCAGAGGGCCAAAGTATCTGGGCACGAGGAAAGGGCAGAGCATCGCGGGTAGGAGGAGAGGGGAAAGGGGGGGTACCGGCTAGAGGGCGTCGCGCTGTTGCAGGGAGGCCTGAGGCAATGGTATCACCCATACTAGATCACAAGGGTGTGGCAGCACGATAGGGTGAGAGGAAGGAGGGGGAGAAATGCGACGGGGAGGATTAGGGTTAGGGGAAAGAGAGGGATGAAAAGAAGAGAAAAAAAAGAAAAAGGAAAAGGAAATGAAATAAAATAAAATAAAATAATAATAATAATAATTGTAATATTAATTTCAATAATAATAAGATTAATATTACACATAAAAATAAATAAATTAACATTAAAAATAATATAAAAATTATAAAAAGAATAATAATAATAATTTTGACCACTACAATTCATTAATAATTATAATATCATTACTCAAAATTTTTAATAATAATAATAATAATAATAATAACTATAATAATTTATCATTTCATTTTTTTAAAAAATATTATAAAATTATTGACAATAACAAAATATGTAACCATTTTAATTCTTATGAAGGCAGGCGGACCCCGCAAATGCCTGGGCGGAGCCGCGTGGGGTTTTCAAATTGTGCTCTACCCGTGCTCTCAGTGACGTCAACTCAGAAACACACGTTTTTTTACATAACTAAAATGTTTTTCATCTTGGACTCAACCCAAACCCCAAAAAAAATTAAAAGTGAAATAAAATTATAAAATAAAATATATGATAGGTCGGGGTGTGACAATTCTCCCCACCATAATTCTTTCCACCCTCGGAAAGACAAAACAAGATCTAGAACCAAAGATGAATCTCTTTAAGTTTCACTCACCCCCAAAAGTATAAGCGCATCCAGTTGATCGATCCAAACAGACACTGAAAACCCCTAACACACAACTCATCCATAAAACAAGATCACCTTAATCGCCACTAAGCAGAACTCAAACCATCTGTTTCAACCAAGGAATGAACGAACTGAAATCACCTCTGAGACTTATCCCTATAATCTTCATCCAATGAAACTGTTGGGTGTAATCCAATCTCAACAATTACTCGAAGGGTTGAACTCAAGATTAGATGGTTCCACACGAGACCACCTACCACCCAATGATACATGAAAATAATCTATGATACTGACACAGTGAGGCCCAAACGGACTCCCCAACATAAGGATTGGGCTAACTCTAAATTGTTTCAGGTGTTATTCTACGAGACACACTGTGGGTCTCCCCACCATATGAACTGATGAGGTTAACCAAACATGAATACTTTATGCCCAGACCAGAAACTCCACCACAAGGGTGGGGAGGGAATAGAAGGTCCAAACTGGTAGAAAATCAAAACTACCACCATACTCATATAAACAAAATTACACCCTAAAAAAACATAAACCATGTCACACTATGGACTGAGATCAAACCAAGGCCCTTCTTCACTACTGGGATTCTCCTAAATACGCACTAGCTTCAGTCTGGAGCCTATGGCTGGAGCACCGATGATTGAAGCATCTCCTGCCTCGCATGCAGGCTTAAGAAATTCCCAAACATAACCCACAAAAAAGAATTCCACCAAACACACTTTCGATAAAATAAAAGTTTCAAGGAGGTTCAACCACAACCATTCTTACAAATGAAAGAAAAGAGACACCGCAAAATGCTACAAGAGACGATTACTACACCCAAGAAACACTACAAAGAGAAAACCTCAAAGTGGTCCCCAAACATCACTCTACTCCTGCTGACGGGCTGAGGTGACCTTCGACGAGCCAACTCGAGCTTCATCGTGCTTCTTGGAAACACCACGGCAGAATTGCTGCACGTAACCCCAACATCTATATGTGTGGCAGGGTATCAGAGTTCTCAGACATGTAGGCCTCTTGGGAATCTTCCCACCACAGTAGTGACAGATCTTGGGATTGCACTGTGGAGAAGAAGACTGAAGTTCTGAAGGCCTCTTGATTCCTCTACCAGCACCACCGTCATCAGGTCGCTTCTCACTCTTCATATCACCATCCTCTTCACTGCATCCCAAAGCTGGAGGATTTTCCACCTCAAGTCCTCCTGCTAACCCAACATCAACAAAAAGGCTTGCCCCACAACATCTCAGAAGTTGGTTAGGTTGACCTCTTCCACTTTCGATCATAGCTCAAGTCAGAGTCCAGTCTCAAATTGTTGAGGCTTCCCGGGATCATTCGCAACAAACCACTGATCATATAGAAATAGGTATATGAAACGTCGATAGAATTCCAGTACCGATTCAATGAAATGATGAAGACAACACAACTCTATACTCATCCTCAACTTTGTCAACTCAGAGAAATATTGTTGGATGAACGATGACTTGAAGAAGTCCCACGTTAAATCATCCTGAGACTTATTCTGAGACACAGACTTCCACCATTTCCATATTGGAACATCATGCATAAAGTTAGCCAACTTCACCTTTAACGACTCAGGAGACCCAATGGAATTTATGTTACTCTCAATCTTCTACAACCACTCCTCTGACTCCAGTGGATCTTCTTGACCATAAAACAAGGAAGGGGTTAACTTCCGGAATTCTAGAACATAGTCTAGAGGATGATCAACTAGAGGATTTACTTAGGATGCACCACCTGCAGCTGAAACTTGGGAATCCATCAAACCTTTGTGGGGGCGAACAATAAGGAACAAGGAAACAAATAACATAATCAAAACATGGTCATCGCCATTTCAAATACCAAATTAACACTTTTCACAATGATTTTCATAAAGAAAGAAAAACCCAAAGGATTCACTAGAGGGAAACTAGTGATGATGGGTGACACTGCAATATGGTTGGCGTCCATACGCCAGTCACACCACTGTCACTGAGAGCATCCTAGGGTAAAGTCTCTATATCTACATGGTTTTCCAGACCATGTGAGCTCACAGAGGTCACATTCCCGACTCTAATTTAATTTCCCAATACCAAACAAACCATAAGAATTAAAAGACATCGACAACCCAAACATCCCATGGTAACCCGAGGTGTGGAATGAGCAAGTGTTCATGATGTCCTTATTGTCCGCATGCCTCGAGTCCCAACAATTCTACCCCTTCTACCATGAAAACTCCAAATAACAATGGTTGCTCTGAAAAACAAGGTGTGTTCAGAAGTCGGCCTCCTCTGATACCATTTTGTCATGAACCAACCCGGGTCAACTCTAAACTGATCACCCGAGCCGGCCCATGACATGACTTGAGAGGAGTTCCCGATCCTCCCGGGCTGGCGACAAGTTACAGGGAATCAATAGAGGACAAATTTGAATGATTTCACCTAGTAAAAATAAAAAATTCTGCAGAAAAGTATAATAACACAAAGTAAATAAATGACTCGGAAAATAATGAATGACCAACAAAATACACTAACCTGGTCTCAACCAAAACTCCTCGCAACTTCAAGATTCTCTCACCAGTCCACAAATAAATCTCTCCCATGGCGAGCAAGCTCGAACCAAACCTTCCGAAAAACTAAAAACATGAAAACACTATAGGCGTGAGTATTAAAACTTAGTAGGTAGGCCCGACTAATTCTATTCCCAATGCACATACCATTAAATAATGAATTTATCAATTCCAGGTTTGAACTAAATTAATAAAATAATATTTTCCACACACACTTTCATTTCTAAAAGAAGTAATAGTCCAGTTCCCTTTTATATTACAAAAATCAAGTTTAGTGTTTGGAAGAAACAGATGCATTTCATTTTAAAACATTTTTGCGAACAATACAGAAATCTAAATTTTAGTTGTTTGTCAAATGGGAAACCACACGCAACACACAACACAAACTATGGGCAATGGAAAAATTGGCACACATGTCCAACAACTGAACTAGACCTCTCAATCATCCACCACATACAAATAAACACAAAATGAAACATGGGTCGAACCTAAAAGATCATGAACAATCCAGAACATACAATACAGGTGACTCATCCTGAAGGCATACCCTAAATCTATGCCATCATAATGCCCTAATGCTCGGCATATCCCTACATAGCCAAACCGAGGGGCCCAATCTCCATAGTAGCAATAAATCAATATTCCCCTAATTTGGGGACACTAGCCAGTGCATAATCTAAACTAGTGAAATAATCATTCTCAGAAGATTCAATAATTATTCCAAGTTCCCATTTCATCATAAGAAATAAAAAGGGGTTCATCCACATTGAAAATAAATCAGTCATGATGCACCAACATCACATACAGATCACACAATCAATGCACACCAATGACTACCCCTGAATGTGTTTTCAAAAATAAATTATTTTATTAAAGTGACAAACGAGCGTTCACCAATTTTAAATTAAAACCTCATATCTCGAGAAAACCCAAAAAACATGTTCAGAAGAAATCATTTATCTTTAAAAATACAAGTACATTTGGAATTCCGTGAATTATATTTAAAGTACAAACGAGCATTCTTTTAATACTGGGTGTCCGCTTGTCAAGAAAATGTTTCAAGTGTTCGGTATAAAATAAAAATCTATTCCCAAACCAAATAATCTTTTAAAAATTAATTATCTTATATTATTTCTCATTAATTAATATTACTAAAACATCATGAAATTCATAAATTCTATTTTTAAAGGTGAGTGCAGTGGGGGACCTACTTTGACTCACTACTCGAACAAGCTGGCACGTCACGCCTCAGAGAGGTGCACACGCACACACAAGAAGATGATTGCAGTATAATGGGTTTTCCTCACCGACACACTACAACAAAAGCATAATAATTGAAAACACATAATCATGGACATAGAACAATCCCAACGAACAATCAACACAATGAACCAGCTTGACATGTTTTTTTCCAAACACAAATCGCACCATTGACACTATTTACTAAACATCATTTTAAAATAAAACATACACCCACAACACACCATATCAGAACATGCATTACTTGCATAGTAAAAATAAGATAATAAATTCTATTAAACAGAACACAAGTGGGTTTCATAAAAACACATCTAAATTCACAAGAGCGAGCTACAAAATATTAAAAGAAAACGAATTTACTTTAAAACTAAACATTGCACCACACCAATTAATTAAAAATTCTTCCAAATCACTAATTTAGGGGAAATAATTATCCAAATAAAATTAACCACAATACCAAATAATTCATTTTAAAATAATGATAGTCAAAACTAAAAACAATTAAACAATATTAAATAAAATTAAATCATACAAGAATACGAATACCACTAAATTTGAAGGGGAAGAGGTTGGCACGTGGTGGGTCAGGAGGCGTGCAACCAAATGTTGCACTTCTGGAAGGGAGGAGGCAAGTCAAGTCGTCACTGCCAAAGAGGGAGTAGATAGAGGAGGGTGCTGCCTTTATGGTCAAGGCTGCTGCAAGTAGGGTTCGACCATGCGAGAGGATATGCGATAGCGGGAAGCAGGGAAGAGCGCAGTGGAGGGGTAGAGCAGTGGCCGGCCTGGAAAGGGACAGAGAGCAGAGAAACGTGCAAGGGATGGAGAAGGGTGAAAGAAGGGGTCAGGCTAGTGCTGTGTGACCGAAGTAGTGTGAGGAAACTGGGGCGCATCGGATTGGGGAAGGAGGGAGTGCAGTAGAGCCAGGAGCAGGGGATGGGGGTACCACGATCAGCTAGACGGGGGGGGGGGGGGGGGGTGGGCACTGGTAGAGGTCGCACGACCGGTGATGCAGGGTGGTGCAGGAGGCTTGCACAATAAGAGGAAAATCCAGAGGGGTTCTGAGTACAGGCCGCATGAAGGAGGGGTGAAGGGTGAGTGTTTCTAGGTGCAACACCGCGGATGGGGCCTCGTGCCGTGTGGGAGGAGGGACGATCGATGAGGTGGGACATGGAGCGAGAGTTGGAGGTGAAATCCTAGAGTTTGGGCCAGGAGTTCTGGACCGACAGTGTCGGAGAAGGAGGAGGGCCAAAGCGGTTGGGCACGGGGAATGGGGGTAGCGCCGCGGGTAGGAGGAGAGGGGAAAGGGGGGTGCCTACATGAGGCCGTCGTGCTGTTGCAGGGAGGCCTGAGGCAGGGGTATCCCCCAGAATGGATCACAAGGGTGTGGTGGCACTATAGGGTGAGAGGAAGAATGGGGAGAAATGTGACGGGGAGGATTAGGGTTAGGGGAAAGAGAGGGATGAAAAGAAGAGAAAAAAAAAGAAAAAGGAAAAGGAAATGAAATAAAATAATAATAATAATTATTATTATTATTATAATGTTACTGTCAATAATAATAATATTAATATTACACATAAAAATAAATAAATTAACATTAAAAATAATATAAAAATGGTAAAAAGAATAATCATAATAATTTTATCCAAAAAAATTATTTATTAATTATAATAACATTACTAATTTTTTTAAATAATAATAATAATAATAACTATAATAATTTATCATTTAATTTATTTAAAAAAAATTATAAAATTATTAACAACAATAAAATATTTAACCAATTTAATTCTTCCAAAGGCAGGCGGACCACGCAAATTTCTGGGCGGAGCCGCGCAGGGTTTTCAAATTGTGCTCCGCCCGTGTGCCGAGTGACGTCAACTTAGAGACGCACGTTTTTTTTACATAACTAAAAAGGTTTTCATCCGAGACTCAACCCAGACCCCAAAAAAAATTTAAATATCAATGAAAATAATAAAATAAGATAGATGATCGGTCGGGGTGTGACAACCATTGACTTTTCTACACTGATCATTAAAAAGAACCTTGTAAATGAAAGCTTTGATCATATGAATTAGCTCAGACGTGTCGGGTTTGGTCACAGGAAGAACCCTATACATGTAAACCATGTTAGCTTGATACCCTCATACATTTCAGGAATACACCCTAAGACGTATCTAGGTGACACCCATGGACAAGTCAGGTAGAGGTAATCAGGCATGCTTAGAAGATACCCTTAGATATGTCATCATTGTCAAGAAGACACCGTATAAATAGTCTTCCGTTTCAGTTAGGAATATTTTGATATATACCATGTGAACCACCAACCGTTGGACTTTGGCCCAATACCACATAAATAAGGGTTGTTTCATTTATGGGATAGGTTTATTCATTCATGAGACCATATTCATGTTATTCCCTCAAAATGGAATCCATTCCATATAACCATATTCGATAAATCATTGATGGTTATCATCCTTCTTTATCCGTGTAAATATAAATAATGAATATGTGTATCTTAATAAATAAAACCATAAGGAATAAATATATTAATTGGGATTCAATATTTTTGTATGTCCCTATTCCATCCAAATATTTGAAAACTGTGGGGTAATAATTTTCATTATTATTAATCAACTTCCCTCAACCATTATTATGTGATGGAAAAAACCAACAATAAGGATTATGATTTCGATTATAATAAGGGTGATTATGATTCCTTCCCAAGTCCCACGATCCAAATCAAATTCTCAATTAGATTGGTAATCATTTCAGTTAGGGTTGTTGTAGTGTGGGATCCCCATAAAAAGTCAATTTTTTATTCATGTGTCATGATTGGTCACCTATTATCTCTTGATTCCTACACTCAGAACAGATCGCTTGGGATTAATAATTTTTTTAGTAATCATGTAAAAAACATGATATAAATACATCAAATATGTGAATCCATTTTGGAATAATTCTCGAACATTCTCAAACCATGTGGTGCATAATAATCCCTTCGAGTGTAATCATATATCCCAAATCAAGGACTATGATTCATGTTATAAATATGATATATAGGATACCTCCCTCAGGAACGAGCTCCGATGGGTATCTACCTTGCTGTATGTACCTTCATATCCAAAAATAACTAGATTATAAGACCGAATTTCACATATAGTTCTACCATCCTTACTCATCTATCAGTGGATGATAAATGGAAATATACATGGGAATCCTCTTAAGTAAAAGATTTGACCATGCACTTATCCTCCTTAAACACATCACAGTTTTAGGGACAAATTTAACCATGTTGAATATGATTCCTATTATAAACATGATATGTTGGATGACTTCCTATTTATTGATATACATAACATATAATTCAAAATACTTGTAATAAAATATCTTGGAATCCTCTATGAGTTCCCCCTCTACATATTTTCTCTCATGTGATGTGTCTAATATTCCTCGGTCTCTTATTTATCACACTGAGAATGAATCATGAGGTCTTAGAGACATGGGATAATGGTTATATTATCATGATGTAGATTTTTCCAATGTGGTACTTTCTTTGGGACGTAAGCCCAATTACATATCATTTTCACTGAATGGGTCATACTCATAAAGAGGTAGTTCATGGAATCCTTACATTCATAATTCCTGCTCATGACGTCAGCTATAAAACATTTTATGATGAATCCACCCATAACATTAACTATGTGGAATATGATTCCTTCCATCATAGTATATATAGGATGCCTCACCAAGGATTGAACCCAATACCCAATATTTAAAATCCTTCATTTACATTCTTCTTGCATGACATTAAAATTCACATCGTAGTTCTGTCATATGATCTTAAAATATGTCAAATAAACTATGTCAGTTTTGATTCATATTCTCATATGGTGCCGGAGATATGTAGATCAATGATATATTAAGGAATATGATTAATGATATAACTAATAAACATTATTTTATTGATAAATTTTTCTTCCATAGTAAAATTCTTATATATTGGATGACTTCATGTGAAATATTCCTCCATCTTTTAAGGTTTCTAGTAATCCATAAATAGATAAAAATGGGATAATTATATTGAAAGATATTCATATCATAATAATGTAATAAAAGATTAAAGGTTATTCTTTTAGTGTATTTTTTGAAGGGATATGTTGATTAATGGACGTAATAAATCTATAAAACTAAATAGGTTGATGAAATAGAAAGTATATGGAAAAGAAATTTTAATGAGAGATTTTTTTGCAAAAATAATTTTCAAGAAGTCAATGTATTGAAAAAGGGAGGAAGTTTATCACATTATATCATAAGGAAGAGAAAATTGTTGTAGATTATAAGGATAAATTTATAAGATAATCTATGATTGTTGTATAATACAAACATAATCTAAAAATAAATATTGATTATTTATTTAGTGATATTAATCAAAACCTCTTAAGGGAACTGAATTCTCAAGAATTTTCATCATATTATTATATTGTATCATGTTAAATAAAAATATATAAATAATTTTCTAGATCATATATATTCAGTGGAAATTTGGGAAAAAATAGGTTGGTTGAGCACTCAGAAAAAAGAAACATGTCAAAGTGGAAGAAAATATTGTTTGAATTTACAAAAAGAAACAATGCTTGAAAGAAAAAATGTGGTACTTTGGGAAAATAATTATATGAAAATTTTGGATAAAGGGGTTATAGTGTTTATAAATTGAAGGGAAATAAATAAAAAACTATTATCCAGTGCTTCAGTTGTAATGTGATTATGCATTTTTCAATCCAATTACCCAACCATCATAGTAACCTATCATAGAATGAGAAAGGGGATAATAATAGTCTTATGAAAATAATAAAACTAAATTTTATGTTTTTAGTGTTTTGGTTTTAGGTACCTTGATCATAGACACAAATTTAGCTAATTATTTATTTGATTTTGGATCTTTAAATCATTTTATATCTTCCATGTTTTCTAGGAAAATTAGATTATTCTCTAGAACATTATGATGGATGTTTTCAATCAAGACTTTTAATGGAAATCATATTTCCAAAAATTTGTATCATTAAATTCCCATTATAAAAAATAAACATACCCTATTGGATCACATGGTTATTATACATATGCTTGGATTTTATATAATCCATTTTATGGATGTATTTCGAATAATAAGGTGAACATTTTTTTCTAAGAGAATTTGATTATGATTCAGGATAGATATGAGGAATAACATTTCTTTGAAATGGATAATGCATCATCTAAATCATATTTGAATACGTATCTAGTATCATGTTGTAATTATATTATTAGATAATAATATCAGACATATAATATGAGTTGGAATGGTATCCATAGAATATAGGATTCCGCTATTGTGTATGAATAAATTTATTTGCTTCCTAAATAAATACATGGACATCCCCCATAGAATGAGTTTGATCTTTCTATTTATCTGATCTGTGTTATAAAACCTGTATTGAGGTTTATTAATAGGATATAAATAATGGAATTTATGGAATTAAGGGAAAAAATTAAGGAGTTATGTGATTGAGGATTTATACAGTCTACTATTTCACCATGGGGAAACCTTGTTAGTTTTTTAAGAAGAAAAATGGGGTTTTGAGGATATGCCTAGATTATAGTGAAATTAATTCCATTTCTGTAATGAACAAGAATCCTCCACCTATAATTAATGACTTTTTTGATCTACAACAAGGATATAAATATTTTTCAAATATTGATCTTTTTTCTAGGTGTCATCCAATGTGAGTAAATGAGGAATACATTCCAAAGATGGAATTTCATCTTATTTATGGTCAATAGAAATTTAATGTAATTCCATTTGGATTGATTAATTATCCTTCAATTATTATAGATATAATGAACATTGTATTCATGTATTATCTTCATAATGTCCCTATTGTATTTATTGGTGATATCATGATACACTCTAAATGTTCTAATGATCATAAGAGTCGTATGAGAGTAATTATTAATATATTTAGGAAAAATAAGTTATATGGAAAAAATTAAAATGTGAATTCTATCTTGAGGATGATTATTTTATTGGCTATGTTGTCTCTATATAAGTAATATCAGTTAGACCTTTAAATATAATGATAGTGATATAATGGTAAATTATTATAAATACAACATTGGTATATAATTTCCTTGGATTAGATGGTCACTATAGATGATTTTCTATATAATATTCATTATTTTCTAACTCCTTAACCATGTTTACATGTTTACGGGGAAAGGTTATATATTTAGAATAATGAAATGAATTTTTTTAATAATTTAATAGGATATTGAAAAATGAACCATTATTGACTACACTATTAGGATGGAATTGATTTGTGATATATAGATATGTCTCAAAGTAGGGGCTTGGATATGTCCTTACATAAAATGATATATGTATGGCCTTTGAACCACTATGGTTAATGATTTGTGGAAAAAATTATCCAATGTATCAACTTGAGATGTCATCCTCAATCTTTTCATTAAATATATAAAGGCATTACATTTATAAAAAAGTTGTGAAATATATACAGATCAAATTTTGTTAATTATATCTTCCCACAAAAATATCTCAACATTAGGCAAAGTAAATTTCTATAACTACTCAATGATTATGATTTCTCAGTGCACTACAACCTTGGTAAGAACAATAATGTGGATGAAACATTGAGTAGGAAATATCATAGAGTTTTGACTAAAGAGTGTATTGAAAAAAAATAATATATACACGGACTTATAAAACATGGTTATGGGAATCATTAACGTAGGATACACACTACATTCATTCCAAATGACTTAAAAACCAACCATATTGGATAAAATTTAATTTCACCGGTTTGGTTATTAGAATATTCAAAATAAAATAAAATTCATGAATGATGGGATGTTTGTAGACATTATCTATGAAAATGGAAAGAAAATTAAAGAGGATATGAGTTCCATTCATTCATATCCTAAAAATAGGATTTTTGTATGAGTATAATAGCTCAAATTTCATTATACACCATGGAATAAATAAATTTATTGAGATTTGATTGAAAATTGTTGGTGGAAAAATATAATATGTTTAATTGCATTCTATGTTTTAATATTCTTGGTTTTTCAACCAATAAAGGATATGAGACAACATTTTAATGGAGGTATAACACCTCTATCTATTCCTATGTGTAAATGGAATGATATTACAATGAAGTTTATCACTATATTTCCAAGGAGTCCTAGAAAATTTTTTGACATATAGGCTATTATTGATAACCTTACCAAGTCTACTCATTTTCTACCTACAATATATAATCTACCTCTTGAGTGCCTCACCTGGCTTTATATTAATGAAAATATGAGAGTTCATGGTGAAAATATTTCATTTATATCTTAATATGACCCATTTCTTACATTAAAATTCTAGAAAATAATTCCTCAGGATCTGGACATCGAGGTATGTTTGAAAACAACTTATCATTGTAAAATATATAGATGATCTTAAAAGAACATTAAACTATTATAGGTCTTGTTTATTTCATTCTCACATGGCTTTCTAGGAACATGGGATCAATATTTACTTTAGGTAGAAGTTTATTACAGTTGTAGCTTCCATTTGAGCATTATGATGGTACCATATGAAGCATTGTATGAGAAAATATTTCATTAACCAACTTGTTGGGATGATATTGGTGAAATGAGTCTTTTATGAAAAAAACATTTAAATAAGATAATGAAACTTTTGGGAACTTTTAATAGTCATATTAAGATAACTCAAATTAGAAAAAAGATTTATACTAATAATAGAGTTAAGGATTTATAATTTAAAGAGGGAGATCATGATTTCGTGTTGCTATCTCAAGGAAATGTTTTTATAATGTGTTAATATAATTTGATACCAATTCCTTAGAGAAATGGTTCTTTTAAAATTATGTAAATAATTAGAGATATGGATTACAATTTCTCAATGCCACAATGCCTGTATAAATTTCAATATATATTAAATATATATTCATTGAGGAAGTATATTTTAGAATCCATGAATGTACTCAGATATGAGGAAATAGAACATAACCTAATCTATCTTACTCTGAAGATCTTATCCATATGAAGGATACTAGAGAACAAGTGTTCCAAAATCAGATGACATTATTGGTGAAGGATGATGATAGAAATCATAAAATTAGAGACAATACTAGGGATCATAAATATTTTATAATGAATAACAACCCACATATTTTCTTGAGGGGCCATTCATTAAATTTTTTGGATGAAATTTTTCATGGGGTGAATAATGTGACACCCAAGATTTAATTATAGTACGTATGCATTTCATTCCATCGAAAAAAATAATATAATGCACATTACTTTATTATGAATGTGATTAAAACAAAAATTTAAAAATTAAAAAAATTTAATTTTACGAAGATAATATCATTTTAAAATTTTATTTTTCAAAAATTATATTAGGTTTTTAGTTTTTGATATTTTTAGGAAATGTAGTTTTTTTGGATGAATAGTGGAAAATATAAATTTAACATATTCGATCAATTTTATGATATTATAATTATATAAATATAAATTGAGTGTTTATGAAAAACTGTATATAGAATATATATATATATATATATATAATTCATATATTAATATAAGTTTTAGCTTAGTAATATATATTTAATATTATCGAAATTTAGTAAGTTTTTCTGCCAATAAAAACGATTATTTTTCATTCTCTACTAATCAAGTATTTATAATGTACCTTTTAGTTTTTATTGTTTTCAATTCAAAAAAGTCAAATTTTATTTAAAATAATATAATTAATCTAGTTATAATTAATATCATACTTTTTTTGTGAAAATAATTTTATGGTTAAGACAACCATTTTTCAAAAAATGGTTTTTATTACATTTGTGTGAAATTATATTAAAAATAATTTATGAAAATTATAGGAGTTTAATAATGTAAAATGTAATAAATATTTTAAATTTGAATAACTAATATTATATAATAATTTCAAAATATTTTTTTTGTAAATAAATAGTACAAATGATAAATATTTATCGTCTCAATTTTCGGTAAAAGGAGATAAAATGATTAAAGATAAAGTGAGAAGGCATAAATATAACACATAAAAATTTCTTCATTATTTTTTGGACATATTTATTCTTTAAAAGTACAGCATTTTATTCTCTAAAAATTTTTATCCACATTATCTGAGTATAGAATATATTATAAAACAAATAAGTATTTATATGTTTTCCAATCACCTAACTTTTAAAAATTTACCCACTTTACTCTATTATCTACAATAAATGAGCCAACATTCTCTACCAATACAAAAAAAATTCCAAGAATACCTATAAATATTATATAGGTCTTGGTCTCACCAAAATATCACTATATTAAGGTATATGGAGTAATCCAAAGGGGGTTACAAAGAGAAAATGTATCTGTTCTTACCAAGAATATTCATGTTCCTTTATTCATAATCCATATTAAAATATAAAATTACCATATTAGAATAATCAAATCATTATAATAAAAATTATAATATAAAAATATTTTAAATATATATCCATTTTATATCACCTTTCCATTTTATGGAAAATCAAAATATCACTCATGTATATGTATAACATACCGTCGACATGTAGTGGTGTAATTCATTTAATAACCACTTTAATTAGATGATTATAAAGATGGAATTGAAAAATATATATGACATTTATGAATTAATTATAAATATTAACATAATATTCCATTACATTCTTACAGTTCCATCCATTTTAAAATGATCGCTCATACATATGTGTGGACTACCACCTCCAAAAAGAAATTTGATTTTTTTTTCTATCACTTATACACATGGATGATTTTAAAATTATATATATTTATTAAAAATTAAATTCAAGAATATATTAAATTTTTTTATATGATGTAATAATTTCATAACACTTTTAACCATGTATAATATATTGAGGCAGTTTTATAGAAATTAACAGAACGACCTTAAGAGGTCGATGTAAGTAAGAACAATTAAATGAAATGAATTTTAAATTAAAATTAAAGAAGATAAAATTAAATATATAAAAAAAATTCATAAGAAAGTATTTAATAATTGTAAATTAATTATACATGTGGACCAAACAAGTACAACCATGTAGAGACCCCATGTATGTGACTTCTTTTAGTATCTCATTTTATTTTGGGATTATTTGTGTTCAAATTTACTTTTGGAAAATTATATGATAATAATATCCTAAACCCTATTTACTTTATTATTATATATTTATTTTTGGGTTTTAAAATCTTATTTTCAATTTTTTCTCTTTTTTGAACAATAATTAACATGTAAGTTGCATGTAATGAGTTTTTATTTAAAAAATCATGTTTTAAATTTTTCCATCCACGTCTCTTTCATCCATGATAATTTTCTAATAAATGATTCAATAATAATCTTAATTATAGTAAAATTGTTATTGGAAGTAATTTTTGAACTTATTTCTAATTATTAAAAATGATTTAAAAGGAATAATCACGTCATTCTATGAACATTTTAGTTTTTTATTTTCTTATTAAAAGTATGAATGAAATCATTGTTTTAACTTTTACATAATGAATAGAAATTCACATTATCAAAATCATTATTTAGTTTGTTGTTTCATTTATATGTTTACATGATTATTTTAGAATAATTTTTTCTCAATAATATGAAAATTCTTATTTTAAATGATATAATTTTTTTTTATTTTTCTAATGGAATGAAAATGATTTTAAATGTGATATATAAAATAATTATTACAAAATGTTTCAAGGAAGTTATTTTTATGTTTTTCTTATAATTTTTTTTATATTCCCAAAAGAATTATTTTTACTAAAAACCCTTTATTTATGATGAATTTATTATCAACTTTCATAAAATATAAATTTATAGTTTTTCAGAAATTAAATTTATAATGACCACATTCCCTATTATGATCTATCATTTAATTTGATATTATTTATCCTACATGCACATATTTTATGTATCATGGATTTATACGACATAATTTCAAACATTTTAAGGATGTCTTAACTGTATACCATTTTTGTATAAGGTATCAATTTAAGGAAGTTCTATAAGAATGTTATTTCATTAATTGGGGAAATATTTTGTATTACTGTTTTAATATGGATAATTATTTATAAATTAATTTGAGAATGATGTTTCACTTATAATTTTACATGATTATTTTAAAATAAAATATTTTTTCTCAATATTGTATTATTTTTTATTTTAAATGATATAAAAAATGTTTTTATTTTCTTAACAGAATGAAAATTATTTTTAATGTGATTTATAACTTCATTATCATACAATGTTAAAAGGAAGGAATTTTTATTTTTTTTCTTGAATTTATTTTATATTAAAAAAATATTTTTACTAAAACCCCATATTTATGATGAATATATTGTCAACTTTAATCCTTTTTAGATTTATAGTATTTTGGTCATTATATTTCGAATGATAAAATTCCATATTATCCTCCATCTTTAAATTAGACATTATTTTATCCCATATGTACATATTTTAAGAATCATAGATTTAAAGGATATAATTTCCACTATTTTATGGTTATTTTAGCTGTATGCTATTTCTATATAATTTGTTAGTTGAAGGATATTTAATTAAAATGTTATTTCATTAATTGGGAAAATAATTTTATTATTTATTCAACATGGATAATTATTTATTAGGTAATTTCAGAACTAATTTTATTGATCATTCATTATATGAGTAATGAATAAGATATATAAATGATAGGTGGGTCCTAGATATAGATACTCCCCCAATGTGTTTATAGGTGTACTGTGAAAACAAAGGTATCCACATTATGAAAGTATCTTAGCCATGGCCTTGATGGTAAGATTCAGGATATCATGCCCAACAGCTTGATGTTAAGATAATGAATGTCTATATTTATGAAATAACTTTTATTTATAATTCTATATTCATTATGCATGTGATTTATATGTTGATCTTATACATAGATGCACTTTGAACTCAATTTTTGGATTTAATGGCATGTGATTAGATTATGGAGTCTACAATATAATTTATGAATTATTTACTCATGATAGCGTCCAATGTACATAACCATTACTGAGAATCTAAGACCACACTTTATTTTTTCTCTCTCCCCAGGATATGAAGATAGATATTTGGAATCATATTAAAGACGTAATAATTATTCATATTCTATGTTTTTATATTTCAAAAATCATATAAATGACTACATATTTTGGATCCATTAAATTAATTCAATAATTAAAAGATCACGTGACACACAACATAAAACTATTGAAACTCTGATAACAAAAAAACTCAAAAATATTAAAATTAAAATTAGAATAAAATCATTTGTAGTTATATAGATGTCATTCAATTCCAACAATTACTTATTATTATCCCATTCTAGAATCATTTTAGAAAATTGGGGAATAATATATTTCCATAATAAATATAATTATTGAAATTTACAATTTCATTAAATTAAGTAATATTGATTATTTAAATCTATGTTTTCAATATTATATTATTTTGAAACTCATATGAGAAAAGATTAAAGAACTATGATGTTTGAGAATCAAATTTTCAATTAAAATATTTTTTATTTTAATCTAAATAAAAAAAAAATATGAATTTAATAACATAAATTGGATAAAATTATATTCATTTTTTATATTTAATGTCAAAAAATTTTAGGGTTATTTTTTTTATTTATCTAAAATAATTATTTTTATGTGAAAAGTATATAATATGTTTTTTAAAAATAACATGACTTGTTGGACATTATTAGTATATAAGTATTAATTTTAAATTAATTAATACTAAATAATTATTTTATTAGTGTCTATATAATTTTCAAAATGTTGGTTTTAATATATGAACCCATATTCTTCACTTTAAAGCATATCTTATATTTTTTTAAATGTTTATTAATATATTATACATTTTTATTTTAAACAAAATTTTTATCAATTTAATAAATTTAATAGAACAAAATGGATTATATATTTTTAATTAGTGTGTAAAAATTATATAATAATTCTACTTTTTTGGTTATAAATGAAAATTTAAAGGTAAAAACTAGTTATCATGGGGAAAACAAAAAGAGTAAATATTAGTATCCTAAGAGGTAATGGGAATAACATATAAAAAACTTGTTTTTAATTTATTTTTTGATGTGTGAATCAACCTTATATCTTTCCAAATCCATTATTTTTCAATATAGAAGAAAAAATCCTATTGTGTGACTTCTGATTATTGAAATGTTTTGTCTGTTTATAAAAATTTCATCCCATTTGTCTTATTAATGGGGATATCCTCTCTCCACTTACCATCACACTAAAACCCACTTTCTTCGACATCAACATTTCCCAAACATATCTAAAAAATTACTGAACACCATAAATAGGTTCTACTCTTTTAAAAATAACATACGTCAAAGTATTAACACCCTTCACAAAGGAGAGGGACATATGATTATTAAAATGTTTTTGGTATTTAAAAATTGTAATCCCCTTTAAATTATAGAATCATACACCCTCTCCTCACATCCCATCACAAAAAAACCCCATATTTCATTAAAAACATTCCCTAACCCTCCCCTAAAAATTCATAGACACATTAAATATGTTATATACTTCTTAAAATAACATCTCCCAAAGTATTATTGCCCTCCGCAAATGAGATAATCCAAGACGTGATGTATAATTTATAATAGTCTATTTTAATTTTCAATTTCTTTTTGAACATGATTTTATTTTCAATATTCATTAAATCATATTAAAATTATAATATCAGTGTACATATTATTTTTATTTCTTATTGTAATTATTGTGCAAGCATTTGAAGGAACCCGAGGCGTAGAAGATTTATGAAAGAGTCACAATTTAAAATTTTGGGTTTAGATTCAGGTTAAAAACAATGAATCCACAATACCTATTTATTATATTTCCTTGAGTATCGCATGAAATTCCATTTAAGAATAAAATTTAAAATCAAATGAAACCATAAATGATACCTCATTTGTTTGAATTCCCTGTTTTGATTCACTAACCGTTGATGTGTTGTGGCTAAGATACAGTATTGTGGAGATCCTATTGATCCTAAAAAAGTGATAAAAAATTCTAGGATGTTATATCTACATTTACCAAATGATATTGTGAGAAATAGAATAATTTTATGATGTCCCTTTGATAACCTAAAGACCATGGAATCGATCAAGAATGAAGGATAAATCCGACCTAGTTCTTCAATTAGAATCACTCTCTAAGATCTTGAGAGTAGATTAGTGGAGTAATTACCTCAATAAATACTTGAAGAAGGTATGGATAAGAATTATAGAGGCTAAAATGAGTTGTTATATATAGGTTATGCATTCCAAAATGTCCCTTTTTTCACTAGAGTGTAATAACATTCATTTTATACTTTTCCACACATGTATGAGACAATAAACTACTCGTAAATGTCACAAATATTTTATCACTCACATTTAACATGATAAAATGTTAAATGATAAAACATAAAACATTAATTCTAACCAAAATATCCCCAAATAATTTAAAAAATCATGAACATCAAACGATCGTTCAAAAAATTAAAATTTGTTATCTTCAATTTTTTTATAAAAAAAAAATTTAATAAAAAATAAATAAATTCAATCATCATTATTCTAAAAATAAATAATATAATAGATTTAGTTTTATTTTTGTCCTATCATACTTAGATATTTAGTAACCCCCCACACATAGGACTCACTTCTTCTTAAAATCCTCTTGATTAGAAAAAGAGGAACTTCTGGATACACTTAGTGTGTGTAGGTATTAATCTTGATAGAAATGAGTTGAACCCATACAAAAAAATATATCTCTAGTAACCCATCATGATCACTAAAAAAAGGAATGTTATATAATCAACTACCACCTATGAACACTTACCTTGTAATATAATCTCTTTTCCTCATGACAACTCATAAAACTGGATGCACACTTTTGTCATAATCCTTTTGATTCTTTATATATTTCATTTCCATACATGATGGACGTACCTTCTCGCACCATATCCATGTATTTAAGAAGGATAACTATATTGGTTAACCAAGTCCTATGATATATCTCTTCCTCAACATGGAAGTGAAAAATTTCATATTGATAGTTCAACCAATTCCATACCACTGATGACACACCCAACACAAATAAGATCGCCATGATTCCTTTATCAGGGTATTTTACTTGTATCATAATATGTGATCAAATAGAACACATTTATATTGATCTCAAGTCAAGAGACCAATACACATGTCAATAAATTGAATCATCCAATGACACCTGGAACATGTGGTGTTTCTATTAACGAGCCCTTCCTCATGATCTCACTACTAGAAATTGACAAGTGAGAACTTCATGAGAAGAAATCTCAATGCTTATGAGCCACCATCACTTGGTAGTAATATATCATATGAATCCTTTAATTATGATGTATCTAGACCATAGGACATATGATTAGGATTACTATCATAGTATCTCAAGGTACTAATTATAGTTGAGATCTTCAATAACCTTTTGATACAAAAATTAATAAAAGGATTTTAATATAATTATAGTGGATGCATAAATTTTATAATTGCTATGGTATGAATAAATACATGTATATATGAAACTATATACATGTAATCATAATCAAAAGTATTGTTTATATTGTGTCAAGGGAACCCACAATTAAAACACTCCCACATTCACTAGATACAACTTTCTAACCATCCTTTTCAGCTCTAACATGATTAAGATCAAGTTTCTACTGAGTCGTGAATTTAGTTATTGGGTCTACCATGACTTTGCTATGTTGTTATTCTACTATGTTTAATGTCATCAACTTGAGCATAAATACTATAGAGATGTAATCCCTAAGTGTATACCCTTTTCCCTTTGTCAAAAATTGATATAATGGAATATAAGAGTATCATAAATTACATTATGATAATACATTATATACAATGCTTCATTCCAGGAAATGAACAAAATGTGTCTTATTTTACACAGATTCATAGATACCTCAGAAGCTACAACATACACGGTATTTATATGTATGGATACCACTATGTTGAATGAGCTTTTATGGATCATTCCCTTAGCCTGAATATGATATAATATCATACTAATATAATGAATACTATTTTGTGTCCTTTAAAAATTGGTATCCCTTATTTTCCATATATCATATATATATTCATTTTACATTCTCTAATGCAATTAGATATTTTTTACTACATCCCTTATAGCACTCCAGTTTCAAAAAATATTTTCCAATAGTAAATTATATCATGGAAATATCAATTCTATTACATATCCTAGAATATGTGATTGATCCATCGATAAAGAATGTGGAACCCAAATCATCTCATTAGTCTCCCCATCTGCCCTGGACATGTCCACCAAGAGAGATATATTCCATGTGACACTACTGAAAAGTATTTCTTGAACATTAAAAACATTTATTATTTATTACTATGTATTTATATATATGATTTACTAGCATTAATCAATCATTTGGTATACCATATTAAATCTCATTCCCTACAACTCTTGTCATTACATTAAGTAAATCATTAAAGAGTTATTTTTATGTTGTTCTTAACTGATAGTGAGAACTATAATTGTTTTACATATGGAAACAAACATATTTTACATGGAAAACTATAGTGCTCCCACTTACCACAAGTCGAACCATAAAAAATATTAATTCCAAATTAATATTATATGTTCTAGTTATATAGTTTAGTAATAAACAATATTTCAGTAATTTTCACCTTTATTGGAATTTAATAATGACACCGTCCCATTCTGGTTGCATTATATAGATGTATTATATGAATGGTGATCTTGACATTTAATGATCAATAAAATGATCTTAGAAATTATATATGAAATGTAAAATTATAATGGATTTATGTATAATGACTTGGTGTAACCAATCATGACTTATTGGTTATATGATTGTACCATCCATGTATTGTCACACTTTAATACCAACCGAAGTATTCAAATTAATAATCCTCATGTATGTTGATACACATAATCTATTATTGAATTTTAATTGATCTTTTCTATCTTAGATAATTTCCATATACTACTTACTTATCCCACTAATTAGCCCAAAATCTATGATTTTTCTTTTTTTTGGATAATCCTATTTTTTACTGGGTTGAGTGGAAGCCCTTATATAACCTATGGGACCAATGGAACAAGGCCCAGTACATGACCCAATGTTCTAGTGGAATAATGTCAAATAAATTACAAAAAGGCCAAACCAAACTACAAAAGAACTTCCCCACCATAATATCTACATCATTAAAGGTTTTTAGCTCCCAACCTCGCATTGATGATTAGATAACATTTCCTCGTGTAGATTTTCATAGTACCTGGTTCCAATGGTAGTTTTCGTACCCTCTCATTATTTAATTCCGGTTAGCTCTACTCTTGTAGATGCTAATTTCTCTAAATCCAATTATAGGATTTCTCTTGTGTGGTCTGTCTACGTTGCTTCTTGGTCTTTTGGCCTGAATTTTCTATGGCCTGAAGGCAATTGGTGGCTTGATATGAATGTAGACTGAAGTCCCTTGGTGACCCAAAGGCCTTGTTCCCCAAAGTCCTTTGGTGGCCCGATATCCATAGGACCCATAGGCTCAAACCAGTGGTTTGATGGCCAATATAGGATGAATACATCAGTATCCTACAGTAACATAGTGAACCTACTACAATATCATCTACAATACTAAAATAGTAACCCATAGATTTCCCCCCCCCCCCATCATTTGATCCTAGATCATTCAGATGCTAATCTTGAGCCTCTACCACTTGGGTATAGGCTCATTGGTTCAACATACTAGTTGGAATCATTATTGCCAACAAATAATGTATCACCTACCAAATATAATATAAAACCATCATTGTAGTTTTATCCATCCTATGTAGTATGTGTCTCTAAAACATTATTCTCCACATGCCTTTATGGAACATGTAGTTATGGAAATCACTTTTTCATCATTGGCATCGACTAAACCCAATTTAATTTAGTTCCCATTATCTCAAGTAGAGTTTTATACCCTATTATAGAAATTTACACTATCACATTACTATGAATTTTCAAACATATAGATTTCATTAATACACTAAGAAACATTTAGGATAATTATATTAGATGGACATTATGTTTTACATGATTGAATTTTGTTTATATCCAAAAAAATTACCTTGTAAATAAATAAATTTTCATTTTAAATAATAGATTTATATCATAATATAGATTTTCATTTTTTTACATGTTGTTATGGGGTAATGACATTATTTTTGAAGCATATCTTTAAAAATGGAAGTATTTACAATGCTTGAGTTTTAACATTGATTCTCTTTTTACTTACATCATGACTCTAATGTGTATAATGAAATGTTCATTTAGGAATTATTTCATGCAACATTTTATTGATCAATGTTAACATGTAATACTCATCATCAATCATACTTATTCTAATCATATATTATTTTTTATAAGGGAATGTGAATTTCAAAAAAACTGAATTCTACATTATATTGACCGATTAATTCTTGGTAAATATATTAATTTGCAGACCAACCCAAATCCTCTCATATCTTATAAACAAGAATATTTCATAAATAAATTTCACATTACCTAAACACTAAAAAGAGTATTATTAAGTATACGTAACACTATATTACACTTGGAATAAATCACACTCTCTAGCAAAAATAGTTCTGAAGGCTTTCTGTCTTACATTTATTTATAACGGGTTCTTAGTCCAAATATAAGTACATAATTATATCGATAGTACCTACGTTATTTAACTCTAAAGTGTCTGAAACATACTGTGTATCTCCATGAAAACTATTTAGTTTTTCTTGAAAAATTACATTCCTTCCCAATATGGAATATTATTCATTAATTTTATATTCATATTGTATTTCCAATGATTCACGTATCATTGAACTTTAACTTCCATATTCAACACCACAAACAACATTCATTTCTAATCTAAAAAATTACCTTTTGTGTTTAATGGAAACATGTGATTAATTTTTTGGGGGTACTCAAAATTTTCAACTACAATGAATAATATTGTAAATATAGAAGATGTGTACTTCTGACTATTGATTTAGGAACCATCATTTCTTAAATCCCTATATAAGACATCTTCTTTCTAATATCAATTAATTACCTAATAACTATATATAAATATACACACGTGACAAGTATATTTTATTTTATACCAAAAAAGTAAAACTAATACATTACATATTTTTTATGAATATTCCTCAAGAAGATGTGACTACTTTCTTCTTTAAATAATTTCATTTAATTTAAACATACATACATATAATTCATGATATTTTATGAAAATAACTTCATGTATAATACCTATTTCATTGAATGATGTTGTGAAGGTTCCTTAAGCACCACCACTTCTATTGCCCATTTCACAATGTATTTAAATAATTTATCCATAATAATTAAATATTATACTATCATTATGATCTTATTTACATCGAAAACCATACCTAAAAGGTTAATTAAGAGTTTTTCCATAATGTTCTTTTTTTAATCTAAAATTAAACTGGAGTTAATTGGAGAAAATTATACGAGAAAGGGATCCATTGAAAGATCACGAGTCATCTTTAAATTTACCCATATTAAGGGTAAACATCACCTATTCCAATATTCAATTTTAGTTCTCCTCACAATCTTCTTGGATATGAGACCACATGTGAAATCATCCTTGTCCTGATGTTAAATCCCAAACTCACATTATCTATTGATGACAACATTATGAAAAAAATCATATGAATCAAAAATTACTATCCTATATTAATTTTTAAAACTTTCACTTTTTGAGGTGGATTAACAGGTATTAAGGATTCATGCACCTTGAATTTCCTAAATCGTAGTGTTCTATGCAAGCTCCAGTTCTACACTATTGAAATTCATACTTGATAAGACACTAACACTGTACAATGATTATTTCATTATGTCTTATTTTATTTAATATCCAATTTCATACAAAAATAAAATCTACTAGACTACACATTTATGTTGATTGACAATATAGAAATTACATATTTATTCATTAAATGTCTCACACTATTTTATCAAACACTAGGAACCCTATCTACTAGAATAATAATACTATGTCACTTGATTATTCAGGTGGAAAGGATCCTTGAAACCCCTCTTCATAGTCTATTTTCTTTGGCCACACCACTAATCCAAGACTCTAAGGTATGTACTAATCTTTCTAAATGTATTAAATTTTAGATCATGGATCTATTGAGTAGTGTCACATCTCCTACAAATAACTAATTTAAATTTCTAAACTATTTTCCCTAGAATTTCAAAAATCCAGATTCGAGTACCACTTTTCTACCATATTTAGTTAACTCATCCCAACACTATCAAAATAATTCATCGGAAGTAGGAGGAACCATCAAAATTGGTAGGCCGACCATTTCAAAAACTTGGTTCTGCTCAAATTTTATTGATAGAAGGAATTTAATGACTTAATATTTTCCATGAGGGATTTTCTTATTAAATATCATTGAATTTTATCATCTTATATTTATAATTCTTGTTCTATGTGGTCACATTCATAACATAATCATGATTCTAACTAGAAAACACTCACCTCAAATTCTCATTTTATCATTTCATGTTTCTTTATTATTATACTATGTGATAGTGGATAATAAATACACCTTAAATAAATAATAAACTATATAGATGATAAAATAAGTAAATATTGATATGATCATGATCTATTATATATTGGTTAATCCATCGAGTGAATAATGTATTAACTGAGACCTTAGGGTAATATCTTAGGTTAAAACCTGGCATGAATAACATCTCACGCCACTCCCATTATATTCCACTAGTGTTTTTATGCTGGATATCAACTCGAATAATGTCACCATGAACTTATCTGATCATTTCAATGTATAGTCACACACATGTGAGGGGAACTCAAGGTGAAAAATTACATTTTTAGCACTTAATATGGACCCACATACCCTTATAAAAATTAATGATTGAGGGACGATGCATAAATTGCTAAAATAAAAAAATTATTGCATTCTATAAAACATAAATGCAATAACTAAATTAAATAAATAATAAACCAAACACACATGGTTCTTTCTCATATCATGATCAATCAACATAAAAATATATTGCATAATAAAAATTAAATTTTCTAAAATTCAACTCGAGGATATTTTTAATTCATTAACATGAATTAATATAATATTAATTAATTATCGATATGTCCCACAACACCAAAAATAATTTTGTAGAATCCAATAAATATAAATTAATGTTCTTATGTTTGTTTAATTTTAGGATATTGTTTTTGCCTATAATAGATACCCAAAAACTAATTTAGTACTAGTTATGGGTTAAATGGGCTAGGTCGGTCGAACCTGGAGTGAATTTTCCATCCCAAGAGGGGGTATATATTTAAAAGAATAATATATATATATAATATAAGGTGAAACAAATCCTCTAATGGAATATTATTACATATATATATATTAAACAATCTTCCATTTCAATCTATGAATAAACTTCAATTGGAATATTTCTCATCTTAATTAAACAATCATCCATAAGAAGCTTCAATCTAGAATCAATGGGATGATTTATAATTTTAATTAAAAAATATTCCCTGAGAATATTTATATTAGATTCAATGGTAATCTCTATCTATATAATTAAAATCTATCCTATAAGAAACATTAAACATTATTCCAATATAATATTTATTCGTTTAATTAAGCATGATTCTTTGAGAAGATTTAGAGAGGCTTCTAAGGGATGATTTATCTATTTAATTAAATAATATTTCAGGAGAATATTTAAACTAGATTATAAGGGGACATTTATCCATTGAATGAAATAAAATTGTATGTGAATTTTTAAACTATATTCCAAGGGAATCGTTATACATTTTATTAACCAAAATTCCATGAGAAGTATTAAACAGGCTTCAAAATGAAGCTTTATCTATTTAATTAAAAAAGATTACATGAGAAGTTTTAATTCCAATAGACTACCCCACCTCAATTTTGGTGTATTCATCTACCAAAAAATGTACTCATGCCGCGTTCTAAAAAAATGGTCAGAAAAATTATCATTATATTGATGCAAACATTGCTACTTTACATTTCATAGCATGTTTTATAGAAAAACCATCAATCTTTGAGAAGACATATCGTGGTGATAGGAACATGGATCGATGATACATTATTTGTGTTGGGACCATATCTAAACCCTCTTAGAAAATAATATAAAATTTAATTGGAATTAAACAATTTTATCTATAAATAATTACACACTCCCTCTGATACAAATTGATAGAACCCGAGGTGTAGGAGAAGTGTAAAAGTGGCTCAATTTACAACATTGGGTTTGGATTTATTTTAGAAAAAAGAATCCATAATACCCCTTCCCATGATTTCATTATGTTTTGTGTGTAATTAAATTTAATCATGAAAAAGAAAATCTAACAAACTATTAAATAATACCTCATTCATTTGAATTCACTAGTTTCATTTTCACATCGTCGATTTTTCATGGATGAAATTTGAAAAATTTGAAATACTATATATCACCCAAACAAGATCCACAATTCTAGGATCATTGATAAATATTTTGTGGGTGTTATCATGGGAAATATAATAGATTTACGACAACCCTTAAATCGCTTCAAGAACACGAACTTGATCGAGAAAGGGGGATCGATGCAACCTTGTTCTTCTTTCAGAATATATCTATGAGAACTATAGATGAGTTTGTTGAAGTACTTATCTCCCAAATTCATTTAAATCGTGCATCTAAAAAATCAAAAGGCTAAAATGATCTTTTATACTTAAGTTATGCATTCCAAAATTTCACATTGTTCCATATAAAGTAATAACCTTCATTTTAAACCATTGCACACAAGAATGCCTTGATAAACATGTCATAAATGTAAAAAATATTTTATCAACCACTTATAAAACTATTATATGAAACATGATAAAATAAAAACAATTATATCTTTCCATAATCTCTCCAAATAAGTTAACGAACCATGAACATCCAATTTTTTCAGAAAAATAAAATTTTCCTATATTAAATTTTAGGAAAAAACAATTTTTGAATACCTTGAGAAACAAATTCAATCCACATTATTCTAAGAAGAAATTATATAATAAAATTTGTTTTATTTATGATTGATCAAACTCATAGATTTACCAGCACCTGCACATGGGGCCAATTTAATCCTAATCTTCTATTCATTAGAATAGGTAGAACTTGTTGATAAATTTAGTGTGTGTCCCTCTTGGTCTTTATCTAGATATCAGTGAGTACAACCCATATACCAGGAGTGGAACCTAGAAACACATAATTTAACTTAAAAAGGAAATGGAATTTTACATGTATGACTAACTCCATTGAAGACTTACTATGTAGTATAATATCTTTTTCTCATGATATCTCATAAAGGAAAATGCACAATTATTTCATCATCATTTTGTTGGATTATATTTTTTATGAACTTACTTGATATACATAACTTCTGGTACCTTGGAAATGGATTCATGAATGTACTACCATCCTAGTCTGCCTATGCCAACATGATATCTCTTCCTAAACTCAGAAGTGACAAATTCTATTTTGAAAATTCAAACAATTCCATACAACCAATGATGCACACAACAAAAACTACCTTTCCACATTTTCATTATCATGGTTATTTTCCTTTTATCAAAGTACAAAATAAAAAGGCACACGTTGATAATTATCTTATTTTCAGAGAGTAATACAGATTTCTATATATTGGAATAACCAATGACAACCAAAACATGTGGTGTTATTTTTCTTATATTTGTCCATATAACCTAACTACTAGAGATCACCATGTGGGAACTTCATGCGATGAATTTTCAATGCACATGAAAACCTAGCACCTGATATTCTGACATAATATGTTTCCTATTATTATGATTTATATATATCATATGACATAGGTTTAATATTACTATCATAGTATCCCACATTTCTCATTATATATATGAACATCTATAACATTTTTATACGACTATTAATCAAAGGAAATTACTACAAAAATAGTAAAAACATAAATATCAACACTATTATGGTCATAATTAACACTTGTATATATCAAAATTTATACATTTAATGGTAATAAAAAGTAATATTTAGGATGGTTCTAGGGAAACCACTATTATAATAGAATTAACATCCTTTCCAATTTGTAATTAAGAAAAAAAGAAGATAGGAATTGTTTGTATCTGTAGATTACCGTCTCCACGAAAAAAGGAGTTCATTTTTCATTGCTACCATTTGGGATTGTTTATAAGGATGTATTTTAAGAACATATATGATTTTTATTTTATGAATAAGGTTATGATGATAAATATTTAATATTCTCTCAATTATATAAAAAATAAAAAGTTATTCTAAAATTATCCATCTTAAACAAGTGAACTAAGAGGAAATCAAATTATTTATAATGTGTGATTTTTTCATATCCATATATTTTTCTACTAAATCATTATAATTATAATATATCACAATAATAAATATTAAATTTTATAATTATTCTACATTTTAATGACATTATCTCTTAATAAGGTCATTACCATCCATTAATCATGCTATATTCATGTTTGGGTCCATTTGAGCAAATACTTGAATATTAGTATATATGATGGATGATTATGAATATTTAATTACTAATATAAAAATATATAAATAAATAAATAATTTTTTTCACTAATGAATACATCAATATTTTAATAATTAATTAAGAAAACCCCATTGATAAGTTAAACATAACCACAAAATGATCTTTTTCATTTTCATCTTATATGATAAATACTAACATTTACATAAAAGGATATTTAAATTTTATAAATAAAAACAAATCTATCTTATTTTGAAATTATTTATTTATTAAATTTTATCTTCTTAAGAAGAATAAATTCTGACAAAGCTCTTATGAAACTAGTATAAACTATTAAAATTATAAACACTGGATGTGGGAAACTAAGTTGAAACAATCAAATATATATATATATATATATATAGTGATTATAAATGTTGAGTATAAATGGTTATTGTTAAAAATAAATTTCTTTTTTATGAAATTATGAAAATTTATTTATTTCTCTGGGATTTTAGGTGCATGTGAAAAATGAATTTGAGCAAGGTATGGGTTTCATGTCAAATTCATACCATTAAGAAATGTTTGGTATTATAGGCCTAATTTGTTATATATGGTGTATATTTTACCTAATTGATGAGTTATATCATAAAATAAATTTTATTTATTTTTAATTAGGTTCAATTTATATGTATCTCCTTCAAGTGGTTTTGATTTAAATTCTCCTCACGTTGTAAGGTTTTTTTAACTCAATTATCTTTCTCTGTGTTATAATTATAAATTTTGAAAATATTTCTTCAAGTTGGGTAAATTTTACACTATAAATTTTAGTATATGGTATTTTATATTTAATTATATGGATTTAAATTTCAACCTAGTAATTAACTTTTAAATACTTTTTTACCTCAATAAATATGTCAACCGTATGGGTCTTTTGAAACAATAATCTCTTTCTTTGAGTTTTATTGTCTCTTTTGAACATAAACCTTCAATATTATATTTATTAACTTATTTATAATTTTATATGATGTTTTTTTTATATTTATAAGGAAAATTTCGGTTTTGATTCAATGTTTCATATTCAATTTTTCTCTCACCTAAAAAAATAATGTTTTCAGGAACAAACCTCTATCCCATAATTAATTCTTTTTATCATGTTTATATTTTACTTCAAAGTAATATTATCCTCTATTTTTGAAAAAATAATATGGATTTTTATATTATATTATAATATTTATATATAACCCTTTTCATATAGAAGAAAATACTCTTTTTAATATATGTGTTTTCAAACAAAGGTATTTCAAAATATTAGAAAAAGTGTTATCTATACTTTTAAAATATGATATTATATATTCCACACCACTATTTGTTGATAATGAATATGTGTCTTCAAGGATTTTTTATTTGGGAATATTTATAATAATGTTTTACAAAGTATTCTCTTTCCATTCACAAAATCTTTTTTTGAATGTAATTTCGAAATCATATTTTATAACAATATTTTAAAAGGTTTTTTTGAAACATTTTTATTTTAACTTTTATCTAAACTCCAATGTCAATCATTCATGAATTGATGTTTGTATCACCCTCTATATGTTATTATGATATGATAAATTTTATTAAAAGGATATTTTTCATATCCAATAATTGTTTAAGTTCATGTTATATGATTTTTTTATGCTAAACAAAGCCAATTATTTTTCCATGGGTTCATTATGATAGGATGAATGTTTTTTATCTGTCACATATCTATGAATGATTTATGGGTGGGGTCCTGTATATCCCTCCAGTTATTTAGTTAAGGATTTATATCTCATAAATATGGGATAATATATGTGGAAGTTTTTATGTTCACAACATGAAGCATTAAATTTTTTTAATTTACTATATGAAATGTGGGAATTTTGTTTGTTCCAAAATTGAATCATGGGAATTTTTTTCACATCATAAAGTGTAGAAATATTTTATTTCCACAACAGGAAACTTGATATTTTTTCCCATAATGTCACAATTTCCCTATTCATATATATTTTTTCAAAATTTCATAGTTATGCATGTTTTTAAGGTATTTAACCATTTCCCATCCACATTCCTCTAATTATTCCCCCTTGGATCATATGTATTAAATCATATGTCCAAAATATTTTGATTAATGTGTTATGATATGAAATAACTTATGTTAGGATTTATGATACTTGATTCGTTGGGTATAATTTTATTATGTATCCTTTTTATACCAAATACTTATATTGTAATCAGTTATGTTATTTTATTTCTAATTAACATTTTTCTATTATACACTAATTATAATTTTTTTAATGGGTAGTGTATTGGATTCATTGTCATCCCTATAATTTGTGTGATGATGTGTTAGATGTAGTGTAACCATTGACAATGGGTGGTCGAGTACGTTGGATTTTATATTCACCTTGTCCAAAATTACATTATATAGTGATGTTCTTGGTGGAGTTAATGAGGTAAATTTTTCATGAGATGTTGGAGTTCCATAAAAATGGAATGTGGCAGATTGAATGAAGCAATGTGTGAGACCGAAATTTCAATCATGATAATACGAAGAGACGCATTAATGTAATCAATGAATGAGAAGTCCCCAGATAGGGTTTCATCGTGAAATGTTCTTAGATAAGTTTTATAATTGTAAGTATCTTGATATATTCATGATAAAATAGGTTTGGAAGCATTTGATACTTTTTGGGATGTTTATAGAGGAAAATAGAGAAATTGTAGAAGCTTCTTAAAATGTATTAATTGTTAAGAGAATTTTTGTTCAATAAAACAACAGATATGGAATAATAATAAATTTAAAAATTATTAATTTTGTGAAGTAGTTTCTTGAAGAAGAAATGTTTTATGATAACGACAAATGTTTCCTGAAATTGGTGTGTTGAAGTTTCCATGTTTATATTTTAAAAATTAATGGTGTTTAGTAAAGGATTGATTGATCATGTGAATGGAATTTAATGAAGAATATAGTGTTTCACAAACCCTATAAATATAGATATATTTTCATGTTTGAAGTGAGTAACACTCTATAGGTTATGTCAAATCAACTAAGTATACCGAACCTAGAAAGTTTCATTCAAGGTCAGTGGTGTGCAATGTAGTTTCATGAATAAAATTTAACATTTATAAATAAAGTCTAAAACTACATATAAAATATCCATAATTATTTAATATATCACTACTAAAAAAAAGTACCTTTTATAATGACAAATTTTTCCTTTATCAGTGCTAAAAAGAGTTGATTAGTGGAACAAGATTAAAAGTGGTAGTTTTTATCAGAGTTTTTAAAAGCACTTAAAAAGGGGTATACTGCACAGTGCTGTAACAACAAACCATAGCACCAAAACACCATGAAATCATAAAATTAAAATTATAATACTAAATTTAAATGAAATAAAATTTAAAATTTAATTATGAGAAAAACAAACTATCTTATAGACATTTCGAACATTGGTTTATACAATTTCATAAGTAAAAATTATTACATACATTAAAAAACATCAGTATTCCTTTGTCTAATGAACATAAACTCTACTCAAGAAAAAAATATCCGATATAAAAAATTTATATTTTACTAATAGTATAATGATATAAATTGATATAATGTATTAATTTTAAACTAAAAATTGAGTTATACAAGGAATTATGTGTATCAGAATGAGTTGTAGTTAATTATTTCATGTCAAACCGTTTCTTATTAGTCTTGAAGAATTATATATTCGAAAATTAACTAAATAAATATAATATAAAAATTATATTTAAATTAATTAAGTAATATAATATAGAATGATGAGAAAACAATCTAGGATTATTTTCCCTGTTTTGCTAATGTGAATTGTGTTTTTAACTAAAGAGATACTTATATTTTTAATATATAAAATTAGATTCATATCGATCACACCATGTGTCATATTTAGATTCATATGATACTTAGACATTTCATATGAATTATGGATCTTTTTACGAATGTATCCAAATATATGAATGTGTTTGCACAGTTTTGAGTATATCACTTGTACTATTTTCTAAAATGTTAATTTAAACTTGAATCACACACTTTGACTCATACTGGTCTCATTGTATGTCGGTTTTATGTGATACCAATTAATACATGTAAAAAATGGCTTATAAATCAGTTTACATATTTATAATGAGAAACAAATTATGTTTGCTCAATTTTAAATCAGTGACACTTTATGAATTAAAATGTCAATTTTAGATAGATAACACACACTTTGAGTCACATAGAACACATAGTGTATTATATTGAGCTGTAAATGATTACTACATGTCAAAAATGACTTATAGATCATTTAATAATGTATAAAAACAATCATAATATGTTTTCTTGGGTTTTAGTTGGTTGGATTTCCCTTTAACTAAAATTGATGTCATTTCTAAATAAAAAGAGGCACTTGGAGTTGTATCAGACACACAATGTATTATATTAAGGAGAAAATAATTCATACATATCACACATGACATATAAATTATTGTACTAAATTATCAATATATTGTGAATTTTTTTTCTTAGTTTTCAATGAGTTTATTTTTTGAACAATATTGTCAATTTTAAAATGATAACGGACACAATGGGTCATACTGGGAACATCATGTATCAGTCTGAGGAGAGTTTAATTTATAAAAATAAAAAATGACTAATGTATCATATCCTTAAATTATAAAAACAATATGAATGTGTTTTGTTGGTTTTGGGTGGGATAATTTTCCTTTTTACTAAAATTTATGTAAATTTGAAATAAAAATATGAATTTGAAGTAAAACTGGTCACACCATGAGTCCAATTGATATTAATATGAGTCCTACATATCTTAAATTACTTATTTATAATTTTTCTAAAGTATAAACATAAAATAAATGTATTTTCTGGTTTTGAGTACGTCACTTGTTTTTTTACTAAAATGTCATTTTAAACTGGTAACACACACATTGACTCATTATAATTGTAACATGTATCGATTTGATGTGAAACTGATTCCTACCAGTCAAAAATTACATATGATTCAATTTTTAAAAATTTCAATTAAATTTGAGTGTGTTTTATCTCTTTTCAGTGAGTTGATTTTTTTATAACCAAACTATCAATTTTTACCTTTTGATGGATACATTCAGTCATAGCAGTCACACCGTGCATCAAATTTAATTGAGGATGGTTCTTATATGTCACATAAGACATATAAATCATTCATTCAAATTTTCAATAAAATTATAACATGTTTTCCCAGTTTTGAGAATGTCAGTTTTTCTTTTTACAAGAATTAATATCAATTATAAATAAAAATAATCCATTTGAGTCATACCGGTCACACCGTGTGTCATATTTAGGTTTTTATTATTCCTTCAAATACCCAAGTCTCAAAAAAATAAAAAATAATTTTTTTTCAACATTTATGTATTGTTTTTATGTCTAAATTCCAATACATCATATTAAAGTGATTTTTCAGATCTAACACCTTTCTCATTGTTGATTTTTAGAAGAGAGGAGGAATCTCATGTTCCCATTATAACACAAGAAGATACCATAATAGGTTCATGATGTTCCTTTACTATTTTGTATTTCAAAATCAAGAAAGGTTTCTCAGATAATAACATTGAATCATTATGCAGTATTGGTAGTTTGACAATGAAAGGCAATAAAAATTGAAAACATTGTATCATTAATAGAAAGACTAATTTTATCTCTTTTGTGTCTTGTTGTATATGGTTAAAAGAACAATATGACTTCGCAAAATGTATGTGAAAAAATAATTAAATAATTATTTGATAAAAATGATAAGGAAATTAACATACAAATAGTAGATAAAATGAATAAAAAACGAATTGATAAAGTAGTAGGAATTCACAATTTCCAAATGGTTTTATGCATTCTTGAAACATTTTTATTGATGTAATTATCTCATTTGCATGATCGAATTCAAATACCTCCTGCGCATGAGTAGCTTCGAACAAAACAACCCATATAGAACAAAAGAATCCATTTTTACAGGAAATCTATTATTATATGAATACTACTGGAAAGAAATAAATTTAATATAAATATTAAAAAATATATTAATTCAATGGATAATGATATTACAGTGAAAATATTGTTGACCATATGGATATGAAAATGGTAAAGAAATAATGTTGATAAAATAAAAATGAAAATATATCTCACCAAGAAATCAATAAACCTGTGATGATGATGTGAATAAAATAAGATACATTGGATCAAATCTTTGAAAAATCCTCATCATCTCTCCTTCCAAATAGTTATTATTTCATTTTTCTGTAAGTAAATCATCATCCATTTCTTGTGGATGTTCACCTATGTTGATTTAAATACTCTATGTTGTTGTCATCCATATGATAACTAAAACTCAAGGAAATATAATAAATATAAGAGATATGGGATGATTCATAAGAAATAAATGGTAATATTAACCTTTTGGTAGATAAAACTCAAGAGTGTAATAGTTTTATTCCATTTCATTTTTTAAAATGTATAATGCATACCATTTTGGATAATTACATGGATGGTAATCATATATTTCTATGGGAGGAACCAAATTCAATTTTAAATAATGATATGTTTTAGATGGATATAGGTAAAATATAAATTGTGTTTATTAGAAGTTTGATGAAAGAAATGTAGTTATGTTTTAAGAAGTATTAATGAGTGAGTTAACATTTCAAATATTGATATATTTTTACAATGGTATAAGGAACGTATCCAAACCATTTTTTTATTTTTGGGTTAGTAAAAACCTATGGTAATTTTTTTTGAAAGAAGAAATATATTTGGTGTAGTGAATAATTAATAATATTAGCTGATGAGAGAATTAAATACTGACATACAAAGGGTGTGTTGAGATGTTTTTATGATGAAAATATAAAATTGATATATATTTTTATCTAACTATAATGGGTAGATTGTTAATAATTAAAATAATTATCAAACTTGAGAGGAAATTAATGTTTAATTTAGTAGAATATGTGGCTACACTCTGAGATTAGGTAGACTCAAAATCAGATATTTTATGGTGAATAAAATGAATAGAGATTATCAACATCAAGAAGTAAAATTAGGCATAAAATCAATGAATAAAAATTCATTTATGATCAGATAATTATAGTGAAGACTCAACTGAGTAAGACTCTACATATAAACTCATTTGTCCCATGTAGAGCCTAAATCATTTGGAGAGGCATGATTGGACAATAATTGGATCAAATATAGGTATGAGGAGCATGATCCAAATATGAACAATGTGACATGGGAAATTATTACAAGGGTGGAGGACATAATTGTTTTCAAAACCAATTGGGTGATCAAGAATAAAATCATTGAATATGTATATGTGTCTCATAATAAAGAATGGATAGTGCAAAATAGGGACTCCTAGATCAAAGGAATATATAATTTTGATAAATTAACTCACATAGCCCGATTGGAAAACATTTGATTTTTATTCTATTTCCATGAAAATTCAGTTAAAAGTGTAAGAAATTGATGTTAGATAAATTTTCCACAATGGAGTTATTAAGTTGGGGGCATAAGAAGAGAAATCAGATGGGTTTATTAGGGTTGAAAATGAGATAAAGGGGTTCCATTTAAAGAATAATTTCTATAAGATAAAGAATTAACTGAGGGCCTGGTATTTATGGTTTGATAAATACCTAAGAAATCTTCTTTATTAGCAATAAAATTTTGATTACACCCTATACATAAAGAAGGAGAATGATCAAAGGATGTTGGTACTCAAAAATGATGAAGAGATAATATTTTTTGGATTGTACAATATAGAATGCAATTTTATTGTGGATCATATGAGGTATGATATCAAGATTTATATGATGGGTGAAATAAATTCCTTGGTTTATAGGAGAATCAAGGAAATCAAAACACATTAATTTCTTAATAAAAATATGAAAAATATGTTTCCAAGTGATTTTCAATGTAATATTTAATGATAATGACCACACTGACTGCTATATGGATAAATTTTTCTAAAGTTATTGATTGAAAAAAAGGTAGATGTCCTGGAATGTAGGTATTTGGAGCCTATTATACCTCAAAAAAACATGAATAATAAAAAAAGTGGTTTTATAATATGATGATGGAATAATGTTATTATTCATTAAAAACTCATACATTTAAAAGAATAACAAAAGTAGTGAAAGCATGTTATATCACGCGCTAAGATGACGAACATCTCTTATATTAAAAATGATATTCATGATTTTATACTCAATTTTCACACATGAGACAAAAAATTTAATTATTTAAGACTTACGATAAAAAATAATCATCAAATGATAATAAATTTTATTTATTTTAGAAGCATAAATAATAACTTTTCATCTTTGAAATATAAACATATATTTTAATAAAATAAAATCTACATAAAAATAATAAGAAAGACATTTTTATCGTTTTATGTTATATTTTAAAAATAAAAATACTTGAATGAATATAAAAAATATTTAAAAATTATAATTACTTGAAAATAATTTCATAGACATATATCTACATAATATAAATATCTCAACATAATATCATAATTTTTCTTGAAAAAATTTAGTCTTTACATGATTAAAAAATAATCACTTTATATAATGTTATCTGAATATATAAATAATCAAAAACATTCAAAATAATTTGAATGAATTATAACATTTATAAGAAAAATTATTAGAAGAAAATATTGACATATGAAAATAAATTCACTTCAGAAAAATTAATCTTTTTAAAATAAATAAACAACTAATATTTTTTAATGATTATAATTCTATAAAAATAAAATCTTCAAAACAAATGATTAGAATAAAAATAAATTTCCTTAAAATTAAAATATGAACATAAAAATAAAATGGATAATATTTATTACTTGGTATTATAATATTTATTGTTGTTATTAAAGGATGAATAACTCTCTAGAAAAAGTCACTCGCCCTCATTGATTTTTGTGTGATGCGTAAAATTATGATTAAAGAAGAAAAATAACCACTTAAAATAATGAGGAAGTCCAAGAAAAATCATTGAAAAAGACTCAAATTTGTAGCCAACTGATAAAAAATGGATTATATTTTATTCATCCATTAAGCACGAATATTTCTGTGTATGTTTTTATTAGGTCAACTTATATTCATTTTTATTTTTCCTTGACATTTAAAGAATTGGAACCATGAAGAAAAAACATAGAGATCAAACACGATATAGATATCGATTTTCAATAGTGAATATTTCATACTTTGTTTTAATATAGAAAATAGAAGATTTTTCAATAATCTCAGACCTCATTAAAAAGAAAAAATGATGAATTTTTGGTGGCATTATTATATGTTAGTGAAATCAATCATTTGGGATACCAAGATATCGGACGGGAAGATTTAGTTGATAACCGAGGAAAATTAGAGACATCAAAAATCTAAATTTTGTTCGAGACTTGGTTTTGTTCAACCCTTGAATCGCTTGAGCCTTGGATTCAAGACTTGGAATAGTTGGAGAATTGATATTTGCCTAAATTTGATCTTGGATTTCACAATGAGGATTGCTAACAATAGGTTACTTATGTGAAGAGCTTTGGATACCACGAACTGGTTCGCAATGGTTGGGGTTCTTTAAATTGATCCTAACTCTTTTTTCAACTCTTCCAAAACAATTTCGATAAAGATACTATTATCATCACTAAGTTAATAAGCGCTGATAAAATTAATATTTATCAGTTCAAAAAAATCCCTGATAAACATGTATATTAGTTATTCTAAAGAAAGTATTTTTCAAAAAAATGTATAATTATTATATATAATTAAAAAACTTATAATAATAATTTTTATAAAATAATAATTTAATAATTGTTTCAATATATAATTATATAAATAATTTTCAAAAAACTAATATTTATATCAATATATATATTTATATAATTATATATATCTTAAAATATCGTAAATATATTCATTATTTAAATAACTTTATTATAATTTTATAATTAATTATTTATAATTATACATGTTCATTGTAAAAAAATATTATTTATAGATTTATAATTATAATTTTATACAAATAGTAAATATACCATTATAAATATATTTATTTATAAATATTTTTTCACAGATATATTCTTAAACTTATTAATGAATTTTTAATTTTATGTTTGTTCCATATAAAAATGAGTTAAATTGATTAACTATAAATATAGAAGACGTTGAAAATTTGTATAACTTTGATTATTAAAAATCATTAAAATAAGATATATATTCAAATAAATATGAAAACATATTGAAATAATTAAAATGTAGTAAATAAATATATGTAAAATAAAAAATATAAACTGATTAAAATCCTAAAAAATATTTGTGTTTATGTGTATATATATATGTATGCATTAATTATGTATATTTGAAATCAATATAATATGTTTGATTTATATAAAATGGAAATTTCAATTGACATTAAATTATGTCAATTAATCGATGCAATTAGTTAGTATTTTTAATTCATATTAACATTTAATTATCAACCATTATTCACTAAATACAGTACTATTTAATGTAAATCATAAATAATATTTTTTAATATATATATTCTATTTATATTCATTAATATATATCTATATATTTAATAAATACTATTTATGCACATTATTAATAATTATTTAATTAATAAAATGTTTAATATTTTTCCTCAATTTACATATTTTAAATTTTTATTTTCTTAATTTTTAGTTTTCATATATCTATAGATTTAATATATACTTTTTATAATAGATATATAATGTAATCATTATGTACATTTTTATCAATAATAATTTATTTATTAATCTTTTTATGATTATTTTAATAAAATAATTTTTATTTGTTTATTTTTTAATTATTTCATCTTATTCATGCTTTGATCAGTGTTAAAAAAGTGCTAATTAATTTTTTTATATGGGTGATAAAAATAGAGAACTGATAAAAAATGTCATTTATTAGTGCTAGACATATAGTTCTGATAAACGACACCCTTTAACAGTGCTAAAAAATCACTGATAATGGATTTATTTTATCAGTGCAAAAAAAATGAACTGATAAAGGGTTGTTTTTATCAGCACTACATATAAAGCATTATTAAAAGGTTCCCTTTATCAGTGCTTATTATAGTGCTAATAAAAGGCAGCAATATCACCTCTTTTATCTTTCACTGATTAAGGCCATCACGGTTAAAGGACTATTTCTTTTTATTGTATAAAGGCTCTAATTCATTAATGTGTTTTTTATGTTATACATTGCATAAATAATTCATGAAAATATGAGTTAACATGAATAAAGGACTTGTATCAATTTTATCAAGTGATAATCATGAAATCATTTACATTGATATTAATTATTTGAATAAACTTCTTTCATGAAGTAGTAATGGCAACATTTATTGTGTGAAGAATGTAACATGTCTCTATACATACCAAATGATATTCATGAAAGACTAAATTTGTCATGAATGTTGCGGGTTTCTTGACATAGGTAATGTTGTGACAATGTATGAAGCATCATGAAAAGGAAAATGTTTTGTGAAAGTGGAGGGTTTTAAGACACATGGGGATTTTTGATGATGTGATAGTGTTGATTGAAAAAGTATAGAGTTTAATGAAAATGCGTATTGGGTATTCACATCATGAAAATATTATAGAAAGTGAAATGAACTTATTACAAACAATTCAAGAGGATATATTCCTTGATGACTAGTTCAATAGGGAAAATGAAGCTACAATGGGGATGTTCCCAATCTATTTATGAAAGATCAGTGTGAAGGGAAATGCACACTAATTAGTGCATCAACTATTACATAATGAATTAATGCATTGTCCTATAGGACATAACAAATTTTCTCCTAAATTAATTAGCAAGAGGGAGGATCAAGGGAGTTAACCCTTGTGTAATAGTGATCCAACCCTAATGTGTGTAAGGGGATTATCTCTAAGTATAGGAGTGTCCTAGCTTAAATCCACCAATTAAAGATTATTATTGGATTTTTAAAAATCATCACAATGTTGATCTGATCTCAAAAGACATATCCAAGAGTGGGTGAATAAAGTAAAATTATGATGTGTTGTGTACTTTCGTTTCTTATATTCAACAAGATGATAATGCATGAATATGTATTGAATTATCATCTTTTATATTGGAATAAGGTAAAGATAAGAAGACCATCTAAATAGATCACCACATAACTTGTGAACACAAGAGTGTCCCAAAATTTTTTTTAGGAAATGATGTCATAGGATAATGAGAGTATAATAGGTACATGGGGAAACATGAATGTGTTTCATACCCTGATTCACCCTCCCCCCTGAGAGCATTCTAATTAAATTCCCTTATGGGTACAATAATTTGAATCTAATGGAATGGTTTATCCGTGTTGATATTCACTATTATGAATTGATCTATATATTGTTTTGGAGATGAAATATTTTTTTGTCATAGAAAATGAAAAAGATAAATAATATAAATAAGAAGAATAACTCTACAGGTAAGCCAAATATTGGAACAATTATATATAAGTGTGTGATCGAGCTAAAGAATCCCAAATGATCACAAACAGAAGGTAGAGAGTAATTTGAGTGTGCATATACATGTTCATATAATGATTATGGAGAACTATTTGAGGATCCTAATATTCCAATATATGTTGAAAAGACTTAAAATAATGAAATATAAAGAGATATAAAGTTGTAATATGACCAAATATTAGGGGATCTTTATAGGGGGATGAAGAAAAAAATAAAGCTCATAAATAAGAATGAATCACAAGTGATCCTGGATTAAGTGATAAAAAATGAGTTTAATGAACTAAAAGTTTCCAATCAAAGACTATTTTACATGGCCCCATACCCAAGTGGGGTAATTATACATAGCCTAAGGAATTGGAGGAAATTTCTTTAAAATTAAAATAGTGTAATGTTGGTTGAAAAGAAAAGAACCTTTTAAAGAATAATAATGTTCAGGATATTAGGTTCAATATGGAGGAGCTTATTTCAAACATGGAATATTTGGATAATGAGAAAAAAATATTATGGATGTGAAGGAGGCCCAGAATGGTGACATTTTGAATACATGTGAAAAGATGTACATTCTAAGTGACATACATAATGTACTTTTACATGATGTGGAAAATCATATGACTATCGAGATGGAGCATAAAGAAAGCATTAAACTTCACATGACATAACTTAAAAAGATGTTAAAATATTTAAGTTAATCATGATCATGACTACAATACATGATTTTGCAACAAAATATGATGTATGGGATGATTGTAGATATCAAAGGGAGGCAAAAAACCTCAAATGAGAAAACAATGATCCCTCCCCTGGAAGAATCTATAAGTGAAGTCAAAAAATGTAGAAATATGAAGTCATTAAGTGATTATAAGTATATTTATAAATATAAATGAGACAACTATTAGAGAAACATAACCAATAAGTTATACAATTGTGGAATCATACAATATAATATGGGTGCCTGACTATAAGCCAAACTGATTAATTGAGGAAGGAAATTTACTACCAAATCATCTCAAATGACGAGAAACTACAAGAGGAATTTCGTTGATGTGATATTATTTATCTTTTTTAATCAATGTCATAAGGATAAATATTGTAGAAAAATATAATTTAGATTTTCATAAGAAAATCATTCATTACTATGATTAAAAGGAATAATTATTTCATTGAATGGATTTCATTAAAAAAAGAAAACATATATAACATTCTAGGAGAAAATAATTGAAAAAATCAAATGGTGATTCAAGAAGAAATGTCTTTTTTCTCATGATATCCCTCCTGGAATAAATGAAAAAAATATGAAGGGAAAATGAAATCATACCTAGTTTTGAGGTTGATGGATGAGAATATAATAAAATATCTGTGAATGAAGAAATCATTTCAGGTGGATTTATTTTCAATAAAATGGGACAGAAGTGGGGAATTATTTATTGGGATTAGAAAATGTAACAAGAGGAAATAGAGGAAGATAAATATGTGTGATTCCAAGAAACGGTGATATGGTATTTTTAATAGTTGTTCCAAATTTGAAATTGAGTTGAATGTTTATTAGAAAGAAAAGATGATGATTTGGAAAATTGAATAGAATCCAGAATCTACTTGTATGTAAGATAAATCTCAAAACAAGACATGGGTTAAGAAAGAAGATAAATTGGAAAGGGATGAAGCGTTTTAAAAGAAATTTTGGAGAAGAATGATCTAATAAATAATGTGTTATGATATCATTATTGATATGAGTACCCAAGGAAGAAGACTTTATGAGTTTGGATAAAAATAAAATTAAAGGACCATGAAATAAAAGTTAAATACAAAAGAAATAATCTGAGATGATGTTTGAGTAAGAGGTGTTCCTCAATGGATATCTACATTCAAGGAACTATTGTTTCCTAAAATGAATAATGATCAGAAATAATAATAAGGGGATGAAGTGATGTAATTCCATTCTAAAAATATGAAAATGGAAAATGAAAAGTGTGATAATTAAGGGGTGGTTTGTTGGGAAATATCTATCAATGCATCTTCGTGGGTTTTTCAGTGTGATTGTGTTTGTTGAAAATTCTAGATTACCACATAAGAGGTAAACATAATAGAAATGAATGTCGAAAAATGGATATTTTTTCATAGTAGTGTAATGCAGACCATGGAGAATAGTACGTGAACCATGAAGGGAAAATGGTTCGCAAGAAGGATTGTGGTTCATGTGAGGCTAGAATTTTAGGGAAGGATTATAGTATTTGGGTTGTCTCATTGTTCATGTAATGAGGTGGTGATTTTTTAGCCTCAAAGAGCTCATTTTTGGAAGATATCGACCAACTAAAAGGAATGAAGATGGTACACACAACAATTTCATGAAAAAGATCAATTAAGGATTAGTACATGGTGAAAGCTGTATGGGCTCAAAAATTTGGATATCTCGGTTTGAAATATTTTTTGGACCTATTTTCATATATAACAACCACTAATAACATATTTACTTAGAAATATTTTCATTAGAAATTATTATTACTCATGAATAATTCGGCTAAGTCCAAAATTTGTTCACGAGGAATGATACCATGAAGTGAACTAGTTTTCAGGAACAGTTCATGAACATGTTTTTTTCTGGGCTCTAAAACTCTCAAAGGAATGTGTTCTATAGAAGATGATTTGGTCCATATAATAAGAAGTGGTTTTTGTGGAAGAAGTGGTCTTCAGAATAATTATTTTTTAGAAGGAGTTTTACAGAAGCAGTGGTTTAATCACAGATGCGGTAAGTGGAGGTGGTTCATGAAAGCAACACATGGGGGATGTATGGAGAAGTAATACATAGAGGAGGTATGTGGAGGTAGTATGTAGAGGTGGTATGGGGAGGCGGTTCATGTAGGTGGTATGTGGAGATGGTATGTGGAGGCAGTACGCTGAGGCGATACATATATGTGTATACAGTCCTTAGAGCAGGTGCACTCTATGGAGGATAGGTGCTCTGTGAAGCATACGTGCTATGCGATGCAGTGTAGTTCACTGAAAAAGAAGGTTGTTCGTGATGGAACATAAATAGTTCGTGAAATAAAATTACACTAACAGTATTCGAAATGTTTGTTTCATCAATGTGTGAAAATTGAACTTCAACAATGAATCTATCTATAGTTGAGGATGCATTCATTCATGAAAATGAAGGGACCTACAATTCAATAAACTATGAGTGGATCTCTTATAGTAGTAACGAGCAATGGAAAAGGAAGAATGTGATCCTCACCACCTGTACTGAGTCAGATAAAAAGACATAGGTAGTAACCCATGGGAATGTGGTGATTTGACCACAAATCTTATATAGGCAATGAGCCTGGGCATAAAAGAAATCTACCCTGAACCATATATTTTTATTGTGAGCCTTAGTTGATCTGGTACAATAAGCACATTTCCATAGTATGCTCCTTGGATGTAGTTGAGTGAGTGTCGACCAAGATAAAATCATAGTGTCTCATGCATGACTTCATTTATGTTCATATATTTCTATGGGAAAAAGAGAGAATATATCATTTTTCACAAAAACAAGATCTAAAGGGGATATTTTTTTAAATTTTTCATACCCCGATTCACCCACCCCCTCAGGGTGTTTAACCCAATTGGGCTTACAATTGGTATCATCGGTAATGGTTAATAGTCAGTTGATATATCTCTATAGAATAAATGTTGGTTCTTAATCACAAAGGTATTCTAATCGTTGATGGGAAATTTTTTCAATTATTGAATAATCAGATGCAGTACTACTTCAAATCATAATAAATGGATATCTTTACAAAATATGTTCATGGAATATAAACCAATATCGATAATAGTTATTTATCATAAGTTTATATAATGAAATTGGATGTTGATGCTAAAAAGATTAATTATTTAGGGGATCCATATCTAATAAATATTTATGAAGGGGATGTTAGATAAAGAATCCCATGCAATGTTGGAAAATATATTGAACATTTATAAGGGTGGCTCAAATGTCCATAAAGCAAAGCTATAGGTTCTATGGTATAAATATTAGGATATCAGAATGAACCCTAATGATTATGTTGATACATTCATTGATTAGGGGATTTTTATGTGGAATACATGCATGGTCTCAACGAAAATTATTGAAGGTATAAAGACAGTAACACATCATCAAAAAACATCCACCTCAGTTTAATATAAATGATTCTATATTGGAATATAATTATAAAAAATAGATGAAATTAGATAACATGCATAGTGCTATTATTGCATATGAAATGATAAATAAAAATAATAATGATATGGAAAAAGGGGTTGTCCAATGAAGTGGCATTGAAGACCAAAATGAAATTATCTATTGAAGATATTGAGGAGGAAGACAATCTAGATGATGTCATGAAATTTATCTCTTTAAATATACTAAGAGAAAGATGAATGATTAAAGGTAAAATTCCACTTTCATGCTTTCAATGTGGCATGATTGGGAATTTATCATAAAATTGCCCTCAGATGTTTTAAGATGATGATGAAGACAATGAAAAAATTCTTCAGAAAAACCTTTCAGACAATATGAATGGTAGGTTATGTTCTAAGATAAATTCATTCAAAAATAAGAATCTTGTTTCGAAAGAAGATGAATGTTATGAAGAATCTGAGGCAGAAGATTTGGAGGATTTCAAGGATCTGAAATCAGATGTTATGGATCCAGTTGTGGGAAAATCCAAATCAAAAGAAGAAAGAGACAATGATAACAAATAAGTAGATGGAATATGTGATCTTCAAGTTGAATTAGAAGGTGATATTAAAGAGATAAATTTTTAGAGAACCAAAAAAATCCAAAAAGTGTTTCATGATGCCAAACATTATATGTTTTAGAAGGAAGTAGAGAAGTATTTTCCAAATTAAGAAATTGAAGAAATGGAGTCTTCATCACCAGAAATCTCAGAAAATGTGGTTGAGTAAATAAATCCAAATTGAAGAAAAAATGGGTATCGATAGTTTGACAAATATTTCAACAGTCTTAAGAAAACGTATCCAAGTTATTAAAGATGAATTTATCATTACGCAAAGGGAATTGAATGATTAGGATAAATTATTGATTCATGAAAAGCATGAAACAGTAGTAATAGAAAATGGAAAAGTAGAATATAGAGTCCTAGTGAAGCAGACAAAGGAGTGCCAAGGAAGAAAAATGGATGATCAGATTGATATAGATTGCATGAAGATTAATCATAATAAGAAATAATTAATGGTTGAAGTTAGAAAATAAGATACCACTCTAATGTTTATGATTGATTTGGGTATGAATCAGAATTAGAAGACCTAGAGGTTCCAAGGGATAACCATTAGTGTAGTATTGACACACAAGAATGCACCTCGCATTAGATGAATTTGTTTTGGAAATATGGGACCCTCAAAAAATGTTTGTTCCATAGAAAATAGTTATCATAGATAAAAAGAAAAATAGAGGTAGTAATATGTGGCTCAGTATTATAGGACATCATTTGATGGTCAATGTTTCACATGTGGATGAATCTGACACATGGAAAGATACTTCTCATCAATAATGCAATGAAATGTTCGAATTAGAATGAATGTAGTCATAAGAAGTAGATAAAGGTACCATAAAATGAGGTAAAAATAAAAAAAATTGATTTCAATCAAAACAAATATGATGTTGTTCCATCATAATTTTAGGATGATATATATTATCAATCCATAGCTGGTATGAAATCAAAAACATATATGAAAAAGAAGGTGATAATTGAATAAGTAGTGGTTTCAAATATTTCATTTAAACCATCATATTACACTAGAATATGATTTATTGACATTGGATGCACCTCTTATATGATAGTTAATAAATAACAAGTGACCAAAATCAGGTACGATAAGGAATGCATCGTATGATTTGGTAATTATGAGGGTCTGAATAATTTTCAATCGGGAAAAGCCATGTTTCTTGGAAAAGACATAAGACATGATGATGTCATAATTATTGAAGATCTCAGTCACAACATACATATTGTTAGTCCACTCTATGACTTTGGAAATTTGATAATCCTTTTAAAGAAATTATGATTCATCAAGGAAAAGGAATGTGAAATTATTTTTCAGGGAAATTATATGAAAGGGAATCTCTATATTGTGAGTGGAGAAGAAGATACGTGATTTAAATCCATGAAATAGAAAAAAATGTTATGGAATAAATATCTTCTCCACAGAAGCCTAACATCCTTGGAAGATATGGTGAAATAATATGTCGCTCTTGACCTTCATATATTATCATGTGATCGTACTCATATGTGTGATTCTTATCAAAATGGTCTGACCATTCAAAAGAAACATAAGTAAAAAGAGAAAATATTAACAAGAGTACTTGATCGGGTACATATTGATGTGTGTAGACATATTTCACCAAGATTGATTAATGGGAGGGAATAATATGATCTCATTATTTATGATTTTAGTACAATAGTGTGCGTATCTATCATCACCAATATGTTTGAGGTGTTTAGTTGCATTATAAGATAAATAAGAGAAATTTAAAATATGCTAGGTCATAAAATTAATAAGATCAGAATAGATAATGGAACAATGTTCACAAACCCACAAGTGGAAGATTATTTTTTAAAATATGGGATAAGGCACCATGTGTTAGTAGTAAGAACTCTAGAGTAGAATGGATTAGTTGATAGAATAAATTGAATTATCTACAACATGGCTAGAAATATGCTCATCGAAAAAGACCTTCAAGAGAGGTTTTGGAATGAAGCAGTCATGACATCAGTTTACATGTCAAATAGATCCTTGTTATGTACAAAATAAGAGAAAAATCCATATGATATATGGTATCGAAAAGAAGAAACCATTGATGTACTTTTGAGTCTTAATATGTAGGTGTTTCATTCTCAATAAGGAGAAACCCAGGAAGTTTGAATGTCGTGGAGATAAAGGGATATTTCATAGATACTCCACGAAAATCCATAAAAATAATTTTTTTCAATAAGTTTTTGGGGAAGGTTTTTGAATTCCAAGATTTATCAATAGTGTAGAATGGGAATAATCATTTGAAAATACATTATTAGTGTCAGGAGTATAGTGATTAAGAGATTAGTAGATCGAGGGATTGTAGAGTTCTAGAGGCTGATTCATAAGAATATTCAAATAAACAAATGGATGAGCACCATTCAATATCTATGAAGAGATAGAATAGAAGAGCCATAATTGATTGATCTAACATAATTGTTGATCATAGAGATCCATTATAAATAAGGAAGGAGATGAATCTACAACAAGCATCATACTTACCACAAGTAGAGCCTAATTATAACCCCTGGTTTCTTTTATGATTTTTTTTCTCTTAATAATTTTAATTTTCAATAGAATGTATTTCATGAAATAATGAGTGTAAAAAATACGTGAGATTACCTTGGTATAAAAAGACAATTTTAACCAAAACAATATGTTTTAGGGAATAAATATAACTATCTTATGAAAATTTATGGTGAATTCATTTGCTATCAATTATTTATAAAAATATATAAAAGAATTATATATTTGAATTTTTTTATTAAAAAATTTAGTAAATTACTATTAATAAACAAGATAAATGAAATTTATATCTTATTGATAAAATATTTTTTATATTCATCCAATAGATATTTTTTTCATAGGGTATGAATATTCACTATTTGATATATAAAAACCAATATTTTTCAAAAGGGTAATTTTCCTCCATTTATGGAGAACCCCTATTAAATTAATATTTTGAAAAATTAATAATTTTATATGAATAAATAAACATTTTTTTGAATTGAGATATAAAAAATTTGCTTTGGCTGAAATTTTAATTTATTTATGATAAATTTGAAATTTTGATAAATTGTAAAAAATACACTAAATTTTAATTGAAAATAAAAATTTATCAAAAAAATGTGGTTAAATTATAATATAAAATTGTTTTAAAGTGTAAATATAATATATATTTATCATTAAATATAATTTATTTTGTTAGAATTAATTTTACATTGAATTAGGATGTAAAAAAATTTCAATCTTTTGCAATGTTTTAACTTTTAAAACAGGTTCTCTCTTTCCAACAATGGGATTATTTTTAATTAATTAATACAACATTTGTGTTTTTAATTTTGACTTTTTTTCCATATTTGGAATTAGTAGTTTAAAATTATGTAAATTGATTTTCGTTATTTTTGGGCATTATGACTAGTAATGTCGATAATTTTTATTAATATGATAAAAGGGTAAAACATGTAATTAAGGGTAAGAATACGATTAAACATTTACCCTAAAATAGTCTTAATATCATTTTATACATTTTTTTCGATATAAATCATCCTTGGGTCGAAATGGGGTCCTTTGAAAGCCAATTAGATGATATTTAAACTTCTAATTTATTTTATTTAAAGAAATGTTAAATATGTCTCAATAAAATTTTAATAACTAAATAATGTTTTATATAATGTTATATAGAAGATAAATTTGATTATAAATCCTAATTTTAAATATAAAATGTTCTTATCTATCATGGTAATTTTTTTTTAATTTTGATAAAATATGTACTTGAAATTCTTACACATTCATGATGTAAAAATTAATAAATTGATTAAAAATCAATAAAAAAATATTATGAAAATATTGATAACCAATAAAGGAACCAAACACTATACCAAATCATATTGGTCAAGTATATCTTCACCATAACTATCCACAGGTCAAGTTAGTGACCATTTGAAGAGTTATACAAGTGATTGTGACACTTATATTGTTTTATTTAAAGTAATGTTAAAGTTTTCACATTCATAATTTAATAACTATAACATTTTAAATGTTGGATTTTGAAAAGGTTAAATAAGACTAATTATATTCTTCTTAAATCGAGTAGATATATCTTAATCGTAGTATTATATTCTTATTTTTTACTCAAAAATAATGTATACTAAATAATTAGACAAAATTGATGTAGTAATTATCTTATTAATGGAGATATCAAATAAATGATACTAAGATAATAAAATAAATATAATATTTGTTATTTAACATGTCCAATTAGTTTTATAAATTACATTTGAGTTTTTATGAATATAATTAAATTGTTTTTTTGATATTTACTTTTTATCTTAATATTTGTAAAAATCAATGAATTGAATACTGTCAAAATTAACACTATTGATTGTTTATCAAAATGATGTTTTAATAAATTATATTAAAATCATAAAACATTTTCTAAAAATTAGTAATAATTATAATATGGTATAAAATACTCTAATGTACTTACTTATGGTGTAATTGACATCAAATAAGTAAATATATCACTATTTTAATATTGAATCTTTTGTTATCTTAATTAAAATGAAATCGAATAACTAAGTGTTAATTAAGTTGATAATGTTTAAATTCACATAAAAACGTGTATAAAATTTATTTTTGGATGATATTACAAGATTAACTCATATCATATTCTAAATTTGATAATTTTTGTGGTTTTTGGGTAGGGTTTTATTTTATTATAAATTAATATTTTTGAAGATCAAGAAAGTGGCCCTCACCTCAATTATAAAAGGAAACATCCACCCCCACCTACTCAATTAAGATTGAGCCATAAAGCTCAACCATCCCATTCTATTTTCCTATATCATCATTCCTAGTTATATTCTATAGGTTCTAGTCTATTTAAAATACTAACTCAAATGCTCTAAGAGGATATTTAAATGATGAAGGTTGAAGAAAAGTTAATCTCCTCTACCGATTATTTAAAAATTAGTTATTATTCTATATCCTATTTATTCATTTTTTAATTATAAAGTTATAAATATTGTATCAATTATATAATTATATGTTATTATAATTACGAAAAAACTAAATTCCACATTACATTCATCCTATAAAAAACAAAACCACCAATTGTGCATACGTACGACTTACGCTCCACACAACGGTGTAATATTTTCCTCACCACTGAAATAATATAATTGGTTAAATTATGGAAATAATTACTATATATGATTATTTTAACATGATTTTTTATCTGAAATATTCAACACCATTCACTTTAATACCATTCAATAGTAATTGGACATATATCATCGCTCGTGCGTATGTACGACCTACCATCTCCACAATGTGATATGATTCATTATATATTATAATCACTAAATCATGATATATATTATGTTAATATCAATTTTTTTATGATATAACTATGACCTATGAAGGATAAATATAACTTCTTCGACAAGGCACGCATATGCAAATGAAGCCACTAATACCCAAATAACATGTAATAATGAAATGTTGTAAACAAATGGATGAGAATATGATCATATATGATATCATAAAAATGAATATTATTGTTTAGTAAGTCAATTACATTATTTAAAGAATTACATAGGAGGTTCAGATATGTATGAAGGATTTCAAACCAAAGGTAGGGAAAAATATTTAATCTCATTATTATGAGAGATTGTTTAGTCGTAAGTACTTACTATGGTGTATTTATCATCAAAATACATGTTACCTAAATATTTGATACTATTACTATTTAAAAAAAATTAAATTCTATTTTACCCATTTGTTTGTTTTTACTAAATTTTATTAAAGGAAATTTTTTCGTTATTCAATATGAGGTACTATTTGACTTTTCCTTAAAAAGTACGAGGATAATGTTTTTTCCACGTATATGACATGAACAGATTTTATGTCTTAAAAAGACATATTTCAATGAATATAATTCTATAAATGTTTGGTTTATTTTAAAATAAATTCTTTTGTTCCTTAATTTCATGACATATTAAGAAAATAAAAGGTTTTTTGATGAAGAAATGATATTTTACTAAAGAATTAATTTCAACTGTTTATTTAAAATTATATTCAATCTAAGAAGGAATAATTTAACCAGGTTATGTTTCATGTATACTATCCCAATTATTATAATGGTTATATTAACGTTTGAATGGAATTAAATTTGTGAATTCCATTTTTATATGGATTGTGATGGAATGATGTTTATAAAACTCATTTTATTCCTTGAGTTATGCTATGATGGATGATTTATGTATTTTTATCAAATATAATAATGATTTAATTATTATATGGTTGGAACCTTTATCTCCCCACCAATTCATTGGGTAAATATTATATCTCATGAGATTGATAAGGATAGAAGGAGAAATGGTATGAGTTTAGTAACATAGGGATATTAGGAGGAGTGAACTCGGTTCCGTAATGGACATTTTCCCCTATGATGTTCGTGAAAATATGTCATGACTACGATAAAATGATTTTATATGATTATGTGTATCCCAAAACCATCATGTGTTATGTTATGAATTTTGAGATTTTTTTCATTGATTCTTATGAAATTTTATGATTTATCACATGGAATTATATCACGATATATCATATGTAGGATATGATTTTCAAGTGTTATGTTCTTATGCCTTATTTTTATGATATGATTCATATATTCCTTCTTTACACTTCTTGAGAATATGATCTAACCCTTTCATTTTTTTCTTTTACCCTGGTCATGAAGAAGCGTATTATGTAAGATATGTCAAAAAAGGGTCTAGTTATAATGAAATAAGTGGGAGATAATGAAGATGTATTATGAACATATTTCTTATGTTTCCTAGTTTCTAAAGACGCTATACCTATATGGACCTTTTTTGGATTTTTTATATTTTTTAATGAATATTCTTCAATGTTGAAGTAATATCAATTTATATAATTTATGGGGTGTTATAGTTGGTTTTAGAGGAAAGATATAGTTAACATTTGGAAACTAGGATGATAAAACATTTGTTCGAACCCTATGGATATGTCATAGTATAGTTTATAATCCTAGGGTTTTAGAAATTAACATGAATAACATTGGATAAGAACTAATTTTACCTAAATTGAACATTTATTCATTATTATGTGGTTTTCACATGATGATTAGAGTTTCTCACACTATACTTCTTTGTTTTAGTCAATGGTCTGATTCTAAAGGAACCACGTTAATGCTAAATGCAATAAGAAATGCAATGATTATACTCCCATGTAACCAAATGTTATGGGAACTATAATTGAAAATATTTTTTCTATACTCACACAGCATTCCCAAATCTATGAAAGATGCTTGAATTTCAAATGAGGAAATGAGAGAAAAATATTCTCTTGAGTCCTTCATGAGGCGACGTCCACCTTCTTTCAGTAGGTCTACTGATCCATTAGTTGTTGAACAATTGATCGGTACCACTGAAAAGATATTTTCAAATTTCCAATGTTTTGAATTGGATAATGTAATCTTAGCTGTCTGTCATTTGGATTTAAAAGATGATCAATGGTGGAATCTTATCAAGAATATTAAGAAAAGATATGGAATTGAATCTATGGAATGCAATGAGTTCACGAGATTATTTTTCAGTAAGTACTTTCCTCATATTCTTCAAAAATATGGAGAAATAGTTAATTGTACATAAGAAAAAGGACCATGAATCCATTAGTAGATATGAAGATAATTTTAAAAGGCTTGAAAGGTATGAATCATGAATTATTATCCAATTTGAGAGTAAAATTGATCGATTCATTAGTGGATTAATACCAAGTCTCTAAAGGCCATTATCCCTAACGTACTTCAATAGCTGTGAATAAATCATTTGATGTGCTCTCAAGGTTAGGATAGAGATTAGAGTAACCCATCATTCTTCTAGGTTTGAAAATAAGAGAATAATTGGATTTAATAGAAAATATAAATACCACACTAAAAATAAGTTTATTGTTCCCTTATTCTCAACGTGTGGAAAGAAACATGGAGGTAATTTTTTAGAGGGATATTTTTTTAAATGTGGAAAAGATGTTCATTGGGTAGTTGAAGTCTGAAGTGATGGGAAGAATATTTCTAATGATTTGAATAGAGAAAAGGCTACACAAAATGCACATCTTACACTTCTATGTTACAAGTAAAAAAGAAATGGTGAATTATGCAAATCAATTCCCTAATCCATGGGTTATTCATGATGATTGACATCTGCAAACACTTAAGGCCAAATACACAGGAAAGTCACATGAGACCACTATCTATGAGGAGGAATACAATAATGATATGGTGAAAGGTACACGTACCTTCAACTCTAATGTAGTAAATGTTTTATTTTCTTCTAGATCCGAACACTCTTTAATTTTTGAATATTTTTCTAAGGGTATCAACATATTACCTCCACAATTAGATGATCACTCATCTATGGAAACTACTAATGGAACAATGGTTACATCAAAAGTTTATAATTGTTATCTGGTTGAATTTTATGGGAAAGTGATTTATAAGAATCTTGTGATCCTTCCTATAGTGTAATTGTATGTGATTCATGGAATATATTGGCTTTCTCTATATGGAGCTTATATCAATTACTAATGAAGGTAAGTCACATTTTATATTCCAGGCCAATCTATGATCATCCATAATTTATAAGATGAATATAACCTTCCAACAGAAATTTCATCCATAATATGGGTCTTGATTCCAATAAATGATGGTTATTTGTCTCAAATGGTTGGGAAAAAAATCAAAGAATACACTAATTGTATGGATGTTTGATGATGTCATTCTAGAATAATTTCTAGGAATTCCACTGAATCGTGTGGTTGAGTGTCAAATAGAACTCATACATGGTTATATGACTATTTCAAAGACACCTTATAAAATGTGTCCAATTGAGTTGACTTAATGGAAGAAGAAACTCTAAGAGATTCTTGATATGGGATTCATATGCCCCAGTGCATCAGCTTGGGGATCACATGTTCTATTTATTAAAAACAAATATGTATTAATGAGACACTACATAGATTATTGAGAACAGAACAAGATCACTATCAGTAAAAAAATATATTATTCCTCTCATTGATTACTTCTTCGACCAAATACATGTAGTTGAATACTTTTCCAAGATTTTTCTGTGTTCAGGATATTGACAATTATGGTAAAATAAAGTGGATATACCAAAGACCAAATTATGTAAAAGGTATAGACCCAATGAATTTATAATGATTTTTTTGTCTTTCTAATTCCCCCTATTTTCATGGATCTAATGAATAAGGTCTCTAGAGACTATCCAGATTAGTTTTTGGTAGTATTTATAGATGATATTATTGTATATTCCAAGAGAAAATAATTGATTCAAGATTACATCAGAATTGTACTGAAGACCCTGATAACTAATAATTTTTTGAAAATTTTTCCAAGTTTGAATTTTGGCTTTAGTGAGTATCATTTTTTGGGTCACATATTCTTAGAAGAGAGGATATATGTGAATCTAGCAAAAAAAGTTATTGAATATTGGATGAGACAAAAAATAGTAACTAATATCCATATTTTTCAGGGTTTTTCTTGATATTATCGATTTTTTGGTGATTTATTTTTCCTGATTATATAATACACTCACTAAGTTGACTCTGAAAGGAGTTGAGTTCATATAGAAGGAATAATGTGAAGTGAATTAAAAGGATCTCAAAATAAGGTTATCCAGTGACCTCTGCTCACACTTCCTTGTAGTTGATATAGGTTTGTGATCTATAGTGATGCATCCATAATGGTTCTATATTTTTTCCTCTTGAAATATGATATGGTGATAGCTTATGCCTCACAACTTTTGAAATCCATGAGGCAAATAACCGAACTCATGATTTGGTGTTAGATGTGGTAATATTTGAATTAAATATATAGATGCATTATCTTTATGTTGAATGGTTTTATATTTTCACTTATCATAAAAGTATAAATTTTATTTTCAAACAAAATGATCTGAATATGCATCAAATAATATGGTTAGAGTTGATGAATGATTACAGATGCTCAATAAATTACCACCCTGGGGAAGAAAACAAGGTGGGAGATGCTTTGAGAGGAACTGACCATGCTAGTTTATCCCTGGCATGGATAAAAAAAGATCAAATATTTATGTATTTTCAAAGGATGGATCATAAACTTTTAATTGAATGGGTGAAATCTTGTATTTCTAAAATTAATGTTCGACCATATATATCAGTGAAGATTAAGGTGGAATAAAGTGAAGATATAATGATAAAAACATGGGTGAGAAATATTCCGGAATTCAACCATGATTCTAATGGAATAATGAGGTTCTAGTATAGGGTTTGTATTCCTCCCATACCAAAATCAAAGAAGGAGCGATTATATGTGACCCATAGTTATTCATTCTATATTCACCCTATAAGCACAAAAACGTACATGGATATGACAGAGTATTTCTGTTTAGATGGAAAGAAAAGTGATGTTCCTAAATACGTCTCTTAGTGATAAGTTAGTCAATAAATTAAAGATGAGAAAAAAATAATTTAAGGGTATGTCATAACCATTACACATACCAGAATTGAAATGGGAAAACATCACTATGGAATTTTTCATAAATCTTCCCAAAACATATAAAGGTAATAATTCTATATGGGTTATAATTGATTACCTTAATAAGTTATCACACTTTATTTCTCTTTGAGAGGATTTATCTTCGGATTAGATTTCTCGGATATATGTAAGGGAAGTGGTTTGATTTCATGGAGTACCACTTTCCTTTATATATGATTATGATCTGTAGTTTACCTAGATGTTATAGAAAATTATTCAGTTGGATCTAGATACAATGTTATGTTTCAACACTTTTTATCATCCTCAGATAGACAATTAGTATGATCAGAAAATTCGAACTCTAGAATACATGTTGAGAGCATGATCTATATATTTAAAAGGTTGTTGGGATCAACAACTACATTTGTTATATTTTTCATACAATAATATCTTTCACTCCAGTATTCAGATGGATCCATATGAATCCCTCTATATAAATAAGTGTGTAAATAAAACCTGTTTAGATTAAGATGTGGAAAGAAAGATATTAGGACCTGATAATATTGATGAAATGGAAGAAAATGTCAGATCTATTCAACAACACATAAGAGCAGATCAGAGTTGAAAAAAACACTATACAGACAACCGAAAACAAGACCTCGGGTTTAATGTGGGTGATATAGTGTTTCTATGAATATCTCCCAGGAAAAGATTAATTAGATTTGGAATGAATGGAAGTGAGATCCCTAGGTATATCAGTTCTTTTGAAATTATATATCTTGTGTGGAAGGTAGCTTATCGATTGGTGCTTCCACTGAATCTCTCTCATGTTCCTAATGTGTTTCATGTATCTCTCTTAATAAAGTACATACATGATCCTTTACATGTACTAATCTCTGAAGTCTTTCCTCTAGAGAAAGATCTTTCTTCTGAATGACAAGTGATAGAGATTCTGGATCGTAGTGAAAAAGTTTTGCGAAACGAGACCACTTAGATGGTTAATGTATTGTGGCGGAACAACCGATTTCTGGAAGCTATATGGGAACTTCATTATATGATGAGGGATAGATATCCTCACCTGTTTTTGTCCAATTACTGAATTTCTAAAGAAAAATTTAGTTTCGTGGGGGCAGGGGGCTGAAGAATATAACACCGGGGGGTTTATGAAACATTTTTCCTAAATAATTTTAATTATTCAATACCTTTTATTTCCTGTATTCATGTGTTAAAAAAATCCTCTAGATTAGCATAGTATAAAATTACCATTTTAACCTAGTTGTTAGGTTAGTGGGAATAAATATAACTAACATAGAACAATGTATAATGAAGTCATAACTACAAGTTATTTATAAAAAAATTATAAATCAATTATATATTTTATTTTATTTTTAATAAATTGAGTGAATTATAATTTGTAAATAAAATTAAAGGAATATATATATTAGTAATAAAATATTTTGGATATTCATCCAATATATATTTTTTTCGTAGTATATGAAGAAACCATATTTGATGTATAAGAAAAAATATTTTTCAAAAGGGTGATTATCCACCTTTTAATGGTGAACCCCATTTAAATTAAGATTCTAGGATATTAATAATTTTTATATGACAAAATAAATATGTTCTTTTGAAGTTGGGTAAAAAAAATTACTTTGGAAGAAATTTTAATATTTTTCAAATAACATTCAAATTTTGATAAATTATAAAAATACAATAAATTTTAATTGAAAACAACTTTTTTAATCAAAATAACTTATATTGTTAAATAATAATATTTAATGGTTTTCAATTATAAATAGAATATATTTTTATCATTAAATATAATTTATTTTATTTTCATTAATTTTACAATGAATTTAGATGATAAAACATTTCAATGTTTTGAATTGTTTTAACTTTTAAAACTCGTTATCTCTTTCCGAAAAATTATTAATTCTAGTTAATTAATACAAAGTATTTGGTTTTTATTTTAAAAAATGGATTCCATATTATGAATTATTAGGTCAAAATTATTTAAATATCTTTGTTTTATCTCTGGGCATTATGAATAGTAACATCAAATTTTTTTATTAATACGATAAAAGGGTAAACCATGTAATTAAGGGTAAAAATACCAATATAAAATCACTTTCAAAAAATTATTAATATCATTAGATAGTTTTTTTGACCTAAACATTTTTTTATTGAAATGGTGTCATTTTAAGCCACTTGGATGAGATTAGGACATTTATTTTGTTTTATTTAAAAAAAAGTTAAATATGTCTCACCAAAATTTTAATAACTAAATCATTATTATATAAGGTTATAAAGAACATATATTCAATTATAAATACTCATTTTAAATATGAAATGTTTTTTATCATGGAAATATATTTTAAATTTTTAGAAATTAAATATCTTCCTTAAAGAAATATTCTTTGATGATATAAAAATTAATTAATTAATGGGAAATCAATAAAATAATTTTTATTAAATATTAATAACCATCCAAGGAAAAAAACACTTGAAATTTTTTTTGTGTTCAATTATATCTCTACCATAACCGTTTAAGGGTTGAGTTAGTGAATATTTAGAGCCATATATAAGTGATTGTGACACATATATTATTTTATTTAAAGTGATGTTAAAGTTTTCACATTAATAATTTAATATATATAACATTTTAAATGATATATTTCAATGAAGATAAATTAAACAATTATATAATTATTAAATCAACAAAATTTATATTCATAATAGTATTTTAGTTTTATATTTTATTACACAAAAAGCTATACTTAATAATTACCCAAAATTGATGCCGTAATTATTTTATTAATAGAGATATATAATAAATGTTATTAAAATCATAAAATAAATATAAATTCCTTCCATTAAATTGTCCAATTATTTTTATATATTAATTTGAAATCTTATAAATATAGTATAATATTTTTTTGATGTTATCTTTTTATCTTAATATTTTAAAAATCAGTGAATTGAATAGTGTCAAAATTAACACTATTGTTTTCTTATCAAAATAATGTTTTATTAAATTATTTAAAAATAATATTTTTTTAAAATAAATATATATTAATAATGATATGGTCTAAAATTTTCTATGACACTTATTTACTGTCTATTAGAGGTCAAATAAGTAAATATTGCACCCTTTTAATATTGAAATGTTTGTTATCTTAATTAAAATTAAATAGAATAACATTGTGTTAATTAAAATGATAAAGATTATTTGATATAAAAACATGTCTAAAATTTATTGGGTTATGATATTAAAATCATATATCATCTAATTTTATAAATTAGGTCATTTTGGGGGTTTTTGGTAGGGATTGATTTTATTATAAATTAATATTTTTAGAGATCCCAAAAGTGCCCATCAGCTCAATTATAAAGGGCTCATCCTCCCTCACCTCATCAGTTCACATTGATATTTCTAACTCCACCATACCCTGACATTTTCCCTACTCAACTTACCTAGTTGCATTATATAAGTACATTTCATTTTTTAAAAACAAAGTCTACTACTCTAAGAGGATATTTAGGGGAAACATGTTGAAGAAAATGTAATATCCTATACCGATTCTTTCAAGATTCTTTCATCTGCTACATCCTCTTTACGATTTGTTTCATTATAAAGTAATAAATAAATTATCATTTATATACTAATATATTATTATAATTATGAAAAAACCATATTCCACATTCAATCCTTCTTACAAAAAATGAAATCACCACACGTGCGTATGTATGACTTACCATCTCCATGTCATGGTGTAATCTTTTTTTCACCACCACATTAAGTAGATGGGTATACTAATGGAAATAATAACTATATATTATTATTATAACATGATATTTTTTCTTAAATATTATACTCCATACAATTTACTACCATTCAACAATTATGGGAATGATATCATTGATCGTGCGTGTGTACGACATACCATATCTACAATGCGATATGATTTAGTCTACATTGTCTTCATTAAATCATGAATATATAAATTTATAGAATGAATAATTATGATATATATTATGTTAATATCATTTTTTAATTCTATAACTTCGACATATGATAGATAAATGGAACTTATTCGATAAAAAACACATAAGAAAAAATGTAGTTAATACCCGAATAACAAGTAATAATGAAATGTTTTTAACAAATGGATGATCATATGAACATATATGATTAAATAAAAATTACAATGATTATGGAATAAGTTAATGACACTATTAAAATAATTATATATGAGGTTTGGATACATATGATGGATATTAAACCTATGTTAAGGGATATTTTTGCAATCTCATTGTTATCTAAGATTATTAATTCATAATTATTTACTGGGGTTTATTTAACATCCACACCCATGTTCCCTAAATAAATAATACTATTTCTATTGTTATATAATTTTTAAATGTCAATTGTACACATATGTTAGTTTTTACTAAATTCTATGAAAAGAATCTTTTGTCTTTATTCGATATGAGGAAATTTTAAATTTTTCTAGAAAAAGTACACGTAAGAAGGTTTTTTAAACCTATATAGAATTAATGGCCTTTTAAATCATCATAATTCATTATTTCCATGAAGATTCATGCACATAATTTCATATTTTTTTAAAAAAAATCTTTCATTTTTAATTTTCATGACATTTTGAGAAAATGATACATTTTGGAAGAAGAAAAAATATTTTCTCAAGAATTAATTTCCAGTGATCAATCCGAATTATTTTCCATCTAAAATGAAATTTTTTAATAGGGATATGTTTCATTTATACAATCATTATTATTATATTTTAAATATGTTTTTATGGAATTATATTTATGAAATCCATTTATTTTATCTGAATAATGATGGAATGATGTTTTAGGAAAGAATTTTATTTTTTGGGTTATGTTTTGATGGATGATTTATGATTTTTTAGAACATGACTGTATGATTTAATTTTAAGATGGTTGGGACCTATATCTCCCTCAAATTAATTGTGTAAAGATTCTTATCTCATGATATAAACACGGATAGAGTGGGAAATGATTTGTGTTTAGTAATATAGGGCTAGAACGGGGAGTGAACTCTATTCAGTAATAGAATTTTCCCACTATGATGGTCTTGTCAATGAGCCTAGACTAATATGAAATGATTTTATATGATTATGTGTATGCCACAAAACATAATGTCTTATGTTATGACTTTTGGGATTATGTTTATTGATTCTTACAAACATTAATGATTTATAAAATGGCATGATATCCCGATCTTTTATATAGAGGATAATAATTTCAAATGATATGATCTTATATATTATGTTAATGATATGATTGATATTTCCCTTGTTTACCATTACAAAGAATCTACGATTTCCCTTTTGTATGTTTTTCCCCAAGCAATGAAGAAGGGTATTAAGTGTGATATGTCAAAATTTGGACTAGTTATGATTGAATAAGTGAGAGAAAATTAAGATGTCTTACAAACCATTTGTTTATGATTCTTAGGTTCTAAAGAAACTATACATTTACAACCATTTTGTGTATTTGTTATGTTTTTTCATAAATATTTTTCAAATAGTGTTATGAAAATGTTTTGACGAAGTAGCTGAATATGAGAATTTGGCTTAGTCTATGAATGGTGAGCTTGGACAAATTGAGTGGAATCAAACATGTGTGATTATTTTGAGGGAAACAGATTAGAATATCAATGAGACCAAATGTGTCTTCAATAAAAAATTAAATTAACGTGGTTTATTAATTCAAAACAAAGCATGATTGGTGTGAAGTTGGTACTCCCAAATAGTGGGTGTTGATATTTATGAAACATTTCCATCTAATTCAAGGATATAGACAATAAAATTATTCTTGGCCATAACAAATAAAATAATTTTACATGTTTTATAGATGGATTTCATGTTTGTATTTATAAGTGGGGTTCTAGAGGATTAATTTTACATTGGGAATATATATGGTTTTATCATTCATGATGATGATAATAGAGTTAGATGAAGAATGATTCATATGGGATGAAGCAACCACCAAGATCATGGTATTCAATAATATATCAATTTTAAAAAAAGTATATATTACCAGAATAGTGGAGTTGATTACAATATATTTGTTAACAATGAATTTAATTGGATAATAATGGTTTCGGTATATATCGATGAGATAGTCTCTGGTGGATCAGATGAATCTCAATTAACTAAATTCACAGAATTTATGAAAAGTGAATTTGAAATGTTGATGAATGGTGAGTTGACATTTTCACTTCGTTTACAGGTGACACAAGGAATGAATGGAACATTCATTTCTCAATCAAAATATTCTAATGAGATTCTGAAAATATTTTTAATGGATACTTATGTTGAGATGAAAACTTTGGTGGAAACCGATGAAAATTTCACAGGATTATGAAGGGAATTCTGTCAATATTATAGAATATTGGAAAATAATTAGAAGAATGTTGTATGTGACTAAAATAAGAACTGAAATTGTTTTTCCAACATTCCATGGAGTAATTTATCTATTAAATTCCAAAGAAACTCACATTCCCACAGTGAATAGAATACATAAGTATATTAAGGGAACAATATATTTTAGTTTGATGTATAATAAACAATCACTGAAAGAGTTATTTAGATATACATATGTAGATTTTGATGGTTTGGTTCATCATATGATAGAAAATTGACATCAATTGGTTCATTTTATCTTGGAAATTTGTGTATTTCTTGGATAAGTAATAAAGAATATTTCATTTCATTAAGAACCATATAAGCTGAATATATTGTGCTTACTCAAGCATTCACTCAGTTATTTTTGATGAAGAAACAACTTGAGGATATGGGAGTTAATGTGATGTCTCCAATAAGAATCCATTTTCATAATTCAGGTTCTATATATATTAGAAAAAACATAGTACAACACTAATGGAAAAACAATATTGAAGAAAAATATAATTTTATCAAGAATAAGATGGAGAAAGGGATTTTGATGTGGGGGTATTGACTACATAATATCAAGTTCCTGATATTCTAACAAATTCTTTACCCAAAGAATCATTTTAAAGGAATCTACTGGCTCATGGTGTTCAGTCAACACCCCACACATGAAAATGTTTAGATGCGGAACCCCCACTCCCCATGGTGTGGTTTGTTTTAACCTAATATGATAATCTATGTTATTTAACCTATGAAATACCATAAAGAATTTAAATTCAGTTTCATTGAAAAGGGGGAGAAATTGTGGCTATAAAATTAAATAAAATATGTTAATCAAGACACATGGAGAAGTCTCTATGTAGATTTGTGAGATAGGTGGAATTGATGTTGTTAGGGGGAGCAATGAAATATGGTTATTATTAAATCTGATGATTCTATATGTGATTGCTGAAAAGATATATATCACAATAGATGATGTTTGTGATGAAAGTAGAAAAGTTCTTTTTGAATCAAATGAAGTGATTCAATGATGAAATTTATATTCTAATCTTTTTTCAATTAATGAGAATTTCTCATGTTGTCATATATTAGTTATTGAGATAATACATGATCACAATAATTATCACAAGAAGTGAATGATGATATAATATGGAAGGAGTTTCAAAAATTTATCAAAATAAGAAGAATTGTCAACAAACCCAAAGGGGTAGATTGTTGGTAACAAAATACATCAACAAATCCTCTCTACATTTGTGGGTGTTTTTTTTCTTTTTGATAATAATAAATTACCATGAATGAGTATAGATAGAGTTTACTGAATAAAGTGTTTTAGGTGATGTTGTTTCATAGTGTTTGCCAAATTTTTAGTCCTCTAAGTCGATAGTTTTTTCTAGAAAAAAGTTTTTCCTTTAAATAGAAAACAGTACACATAACATAAATCACAATTCACAGAATGAATAAGCGGTACATGAAATGATTATGAAAATAAGAAAATGGAGAATTCCACATTGCAGTGCTTTGCGGACCGTGAGGTGTGGTAAATGAACCACATAAGGAAAATGGTTCATGAGAGGAAATCAGTTCATGAAAAGATTGTAGTATGTGGGATGGATCATAATTTGTGAAAATGAGGTGGTGATTTTTGGATCCAAGAAGTGGATATTTTATATATGACATCATCCACTAATTATTAACAAAGAAAATAAATGAAATATGTTTGAAAAATCTGTTCTTCGAAAGATCATTACGCAGTGAAGGCAGTACCACATCGAAATTTTGGGTATCTCAGTTTAGAAGATTTTTTGGATCTATTTTTCAATATAAGGACTAAAAATCCCATCATTTCTACGATTTATTTTCATTAGAAAATATCAATACTTTAGAAGAATTATTCTATGTGGAAAAATGGTTCACGGGGAAGGATTAATTGAAGTGATGTAGTCTATTGGAATAGTCTACAAAATTGTTTTTTCAGGGCTTTTCAACTCACAAAGGAAGGTGGTATATGGAGGAGGAGTTGGTATATAGAAGAAGAAGTGGTCTATTGGAAAAAATCATTCTGTAGAAGAAGGAATTAAATAGATGAAGAGGTGGTATGCAGAAGTGGTATGCAGAGGAGGTTTGTAGAAGCCGTATGCGGGGGCGGTACGTAAAGGTGGTATGCGGACACGGTATGCAGAGGCAGTATACGGATGCGTTATGAAGATGTGGTACACATAGGCAGTATGTGATGTTTGTATTTGGAGTTTTTACAAAGAAGTTGAGACAGTTCGTTGAGTAGAGGGAAGAGGAGATGTGGTCTGTGAGGCATACACAATACGTGGTGTAGCTCAGTTCGTGGAAGAAGTAGGTTTTTTTCAAAGGGACTTAAACAGTTTGCGAAAACAGTTTATACTAACTAAAATAATGTAGAAAAGTGGATTTCATCTATGTGTGGTAAAGTAACTTCAATAGAGAATATATTTATAGTTGAGGATGTGTGAGTTCATGAAAATAAAGGTATTTATATGTCTATAAATTTTCATTGGAGTCCTTCCAAGAGTATTGAGAATATAAAGAAGAACATGGTGGTCCTTTCCACTAGTAGCGATCCATAGAAAGTGGCATAGGGTTTACCCTTGTGAATTCAGTGAGAAGACCATAAATCATGTAATGGTAGTGATCTTGGGAATAGAATTGATCTATACCAGACCTTATAATTTGGAAGTGAGCCTTGCTGGATTTGTTAGAGTCAGCACATTGATATTTTATTCACTATGAACATACCCCAATGAGGGTGAAATAAGTAAAAATCATTATTTCTTGGGCTTGATTTCATTTATGTATATATATTTCTAAAACAAGAAGAAGGAAGTGTATTTTTTTTAATGATTAATCAATATCCCAAGTGGAAGTTGTTTTAATGTATCATACCCTCATTCACCCCCTATCATAGTGTATTTAACATAATTGGGATAAAATGGTCTACTAAGACCAACCACAATATTGAAATTAAGGAAGTGAAACACCCTCACTTTATGTATAAATTCTACTAATTCTTATTGAAGTGATTCATGTTTTAAGGGAGGTATGATTACTGGGGATGTTCTTTTTAAACCCATATGGGACTATGGTGATATATTTTATGAGAGGTGGGTGAATTAGGGTATGAAACCCATTCATGATTACTCAGATACCTATAAAACTCTCACCATCAAAACCAATATTGACCTCATTCGTTAGTAGTTTTACTCTTGTTTTTACCTGTTAATTATTCATCTAATTAAATGGTCTACTTATCTTATATGTATTTACATATTATCATCTATCACTCCATCATCATACACAAAATATTATCCTAAAAAATATAAGAAAATAAATAACATAATAAAAACTAATTTTACTTTGATCACATAGACTTGGTTAACAGAGAGATTCGCTATTCATGTCGACACAATGCTTCATCTATGGCCACTCTATGCAAGAGTCACTACATTTACAAGATTTATGGTTTTTATAACTTCCAACCAAAGGTTACTATGTTTTTCATAACCATATTCTCACTTATTTAGAAGGGAATTATTTTTTAATGATAATCTAATAAAACAATTCACTCTAGGATTATTGGTGCACTGGTGAGTGGTCGTTGATCTTAAATATTATTTTTTCACAAACCAGTTTTGAACATCACTAATGAAGTAGATTCAATTTCCTAACTTAATGAGTATTTATGTAATACCAAATTGCATTAAAAAGGTTTTTAATGAGTAATGGTAAATTTAACCTAATATGAAGGTCCACTACACAATTTCGCAGAACATAAAACTTTTTGGAGACCTCTACACTACTGTCTCAAAACATTCAACTTTTCCCTATAATTTTAGTCCTTTGAGAAACTCATAACCATTCACAATTATTTATAATCCTTAAAAAACCTGAATTGGTCAGTGTAAGACAATTCATTTATTCAAATAAATAATGTTCTTATATATACATTCAAAAATTAAAACCATCAGGAAATTCATTTACCTATTCGAAGCCTCTGGATCATCAATGAGACTGTATTTATCTAATGAGGGGCTTAGAATATAGATTATAAACCTTTACACCCATTTACAAAACATTCTTTCTCACCACCACATTTTCACAAAATTATTTCTCTCTTTTCATGTAACACCATGTCTTCATAAAACATACATTTTGGTGTGCTATCATCAAACATAGAACATGTACATATTGTTTTTTGTGAATGAACAACATTTTTTGAACACATATATTTTTTAAAATTACATGAATTTATAGTATTTGGAATAAAATTCTCGAATATTAATTTTCATGAATCATCTAATGCCATTCATGTATCTTTTTATCTTTTAAAAAAAACCTCTTCCATTTCCAAATTTCATTAACATGTCTTAGAATAACCATGTTTATGTAACTTAAGTTTTGAATGAGTGTACTTATTTTTCTTCATTTTACTATTCCAAATTACTATGAAAACACAACCAATTGCAGACCAATTACTACAAGAATATACCATTTTCTTCACTATCATGGAATATCACAATTAAAATTTGAGGATATAGATATATCCTAGTGCACATCTGTCATATATATTTTAATCCCATCTCTCAGTATTATCATGATTGACATTTTGGGATCACACATAGATTCATTCAGTATTACACTTTCCCTTTATCTATATCACCTTTTCTATGAAAATTGTTTCCCCTTTCCCATCATTAGAAACATCATTGTCTCATGAAACCATTGAGATTAAAAAAACATGCACCGCCACACTATTTAAATTGAAACACCTCATCCAAAACATCAAAACTCCAGTGTTAATGATTATTTGGTTGAAAACTAATCCAACACACAACACATGATAAAAAAAAATATAACTTTTGTCAAAAATTATCCCCTATTATACTTTTTGGAAACACGTTCCTGATTATTTTAATTCTATCTTGATGCCACCCAAGATACCTTTGATGATACCAACTATCCATGAATGCCAAAATTAAATACTAGTGACAATTTTCTATTAATATGAACTACTACATATTGTGTGGAACCCAATAAGTCCACTTTATTATCCCAACATGAAAAATTCTTTCATCATGAACTCCTTCAATGATTTAACTTTACTGAAAGAACATATCCAGTATCATCCCATTTTATTCCATCACTTCCATCTCCACTTATATAGGTATGAGTAGAAAAAAACTACATCCATTATATTTTATTCTATGTGTGGATTCATAATCCTTTATTCTTTGATAGTATTCGTGATCCTTATCAACATTTGTCATAAAATCCATCTTATACTTAGTACCATATGTACTAAATATAGAATCCGTATAAACATGTACCTTAAGAAATAATGGTTTCACTTTCAGTATTATTGTTATTCCCTTCAATCTTCATGATTAAATATATCTTAATCTTACTTATGTTTATATCATTGAGACCATGACCTTTTTCATTGAACTTTGTCACATTTATTAATGATGTATTTTGGGGAATTTATATTTCTCTCTCTTTGTTAATGTTCCCGACTTTTGTAAAGGTGGGAAAATGCTCACCATATGATATGAAACTATTAACTTTGTAAATACCATTGTTTAGAACCATAATCTAACTTATTATATTACATAATTTCTTCACATGTGACTTTAATTTGTAGAAAAATATCAAGCTCAAAAAAAAAATTGTAGTTTCCTTAAAAAATATTCTTACTTGGTAAATTAACCACTTAGAAAAGTTCCAAAAACAAGACCTGTGATCTTACCATATCAGGAATCGATGTAGGAAACAAGAGACAAAGTTAACAATATATTATATCTCCATTTAACTTGTTAATTTAATCAAACATAGTAAGTTAATCTAATGATGTTATGTCTTGGAAACACCGACCAATGTGTCGAAAATTACAACCATTGTGTGGAACTCCAATTTCTCACAAAAAACACCACAATCTAATGAAACCGAACCTAATTCAATATACTATACTAGAAAAATCATTATTTTACCCTAATCAAGTGAAACCCTAACCGAAACCCTATCAAAAACATCAAAACCCTAGGTCGAGGAGGAGGGTTTACGCAAAGTGGATAGGGTGCAGTGGTGCAATGGAGGTTTGGTCGGGGCGGTATGTGGCTGGTCGAGGATAGTAGAGAGGAGGGGTGCTAATAGGAATAGATTTATTATTTTGATAGGGGTCACCAGCTAGGTAGGAGGGTGGAGCCGGCGTTGGCTAGCATTGCGTAGGGAGACCCACATGCGTGATGAGAAACATGAGGGGGGGCAGCCATATGGGATAAAAAAACCAAATAAAAATATAATAATAATAATAATAATAATAATAAACTAATTCAAGAATAAGAATAATAAGAATAAATAAAATAACATAATTAACATCAATAATATTATTGTTTATAATAATTACATCTTAAAAAAATTGTTCATAATAATAACAAAAATAATATCCTAAAATAATAATAACATTATTATTAATAGATAGACAATTCTATTTTATATATATTTATTTTTTATTTTCTCATTAATTAATTAATTAATTAATTAATTATAATATATGGTAATAACAATAATAATAACAAAATTAATGATATTAATAATATTATAATTACAAAATAAAAAAAGTGGTAACACCATAAAATAATAATAAAAATATTATTATTAATTAGCATATTAATAACTTAATAAATTTTATATTTGTAACATTAATAATAATAATAATAATCTCTAACAATATTATTATTATCATAATTATGATAATTCTTTATATTTTTCCACACTAATTGTTTTTATCCGTTTAATTTTTCATTACATTTTATTTTTTTCATTGAACATCTGGAAGGTCATGCAGGGAATTGGGCTACGTCACACGATGAATTTTGAAAAGTCACGTAGCATCGACCGTTGGGCGATGACGGCTGTTAATGAAAAAATGTTCATTTTTAAATAAGAACAAAAAAAAATTTAAGTTGGGATTCACCCCGAACTACTCTATATCCATAAAACTAATAAAATAAATTATTTAAAAATGATAGGTGTGACAATTTACCCCACCATTGAACCTTACATTCCTTTAAATGCATAACTAATACAGATCCTCGAAGAAGAAACCGTTACCCTTTGAGGTTCAAAGAGGATCCCAATGAATAGAAAGTGAAAAGATGCATACACAACGTTCTTAGAAAAAGTGACTAAAATGAAAACCTCAAGAAACCAGAAAAAAGAAATTTTCTTGAGTGTCACCTACTGCAAAGAGCTAGAACACCTATTGTTGATTGATTAAGTAAATTAACTCTTTCACCCACATGAACCAAAATCACAAACAAAAACACCTCAAGCACTAAAAAATGGGAACCACACCGTTTGGAGAAACCTGAAGGGGATTCCCACTATTTGCAACCTACACACATCCAATAAGAGACTGTAAAACTAATATGGGGAGGACCAAGAAAACTACCCACCATTATAAAAAAAGCATACATTTATTTATTCTAGTGAAATTTGATTGAGATCCACCGTGGGTCTCCCCATCATTAGACCTGCCAGAAGATACACAAACTCCAAATTTTCCAGTTAGTAACCAAACACCTTACCACAAGGGGTAGGGAGGGAATGAACCAACTACCAGGGCATTAAAACCATGACCCATGATAAAACATCATCTACACATCCCTTGATGAGCACTATTCAAATTTGAGACCGAGTTACTAAAAGAGACCCCATAAGGGTCGTTAAGAAGGGGCTTACGCCGGGCGAGACACAACCACTGGGATTTCAAGAAAATGCACTAAAGAATCCCCCACATGCCCAAGTGATAAACCTTACATTCAAATAGCCCACAATGTGGAAATGGGGTCCTCATTCCACTCTCCACTGAATAAGAACTACTAAAATAGGATAACAATGTCGGAAGATTAATCTATTTATATCTTCCCCACTAAGTATAGGAATTAGACCCAAGCCTTTCACATCCATGGGTTTTCGCAGACTATGTGCCAGCTTTAGTCTGTGACCTACGACTGAAGATTATATGATTGAAGAATATCTTTCCCCATAGTAAGGTTTTAGAAACCACCAAATGAGACTTCGTTTCATGGCGCCACTAGATATTGCACAACAACCGAGACAATGCCAACAGAAAGAACAAGCCTCCACATCCAACTACCCTCTCAAGTCACATCCACTAGAACAAGGGGTTAAGATGATGAACATACATCACCTCTTCACCTTAACCATGAAACATAAAAACAAAGGACACAAAAAAAAACTCCCCTTTGAAACGAAAAGTTTTAAATCCATAAGAGGAGGACACACTCATATGAAAATAGGGATTTTTAAAGTATTATTAAAAATCCACCATTTCTCTTCAAAGAGAAATCACACTGCAAGATGTCACCAAACATGATCCTTAAATCCAATAATAAATCTACACACCTTCCAAGACACTGTTCAGTAATGATAACACTAAAGTGGCTTCACCCTTACATGATTGAATTCCTTTCTTTATTAATAGGGGGTCCATTAGACACAACAGTGTCAAACTTCATACTTGACGACTCAAGAAACTCAATAATTCCAAATCCCCCTTCCACTCCTCTCACATATACCATCCTGCTGCGAGAGGATCCGCTTAATTGAAAAGGAAAAATGGATAGAATTAGCACTTACACTCAAAGAGGGAATTCCTTGATTTGATCAACTAGAGGGTCAACCAATGACGATTTTCCCATTTCTGCACATCAATTTCATGTTAGCACGTTATGGGTATGTACACTAGTCAAAAAAGAAATCCATAAACCTAATAAAACTTGTCCTATGTCCAAGAACATACCGCCGGAAAACACTGAACGTGTTGGGGGAACCACTGCAAGGGCTTCCCGAATCTTTTTTCAAAAGAATCTATTAAGTCCACATTTACACACCATCATACCATTAATAATTAGAACTCATGAAATGAATAAGCCAAGAAGTATTCTTGTCTCAAAATTCGTCACATAAAACATCTCTACAATACAAGGACAAACCATAAAACCACTGGTTATTAAAACACCAAATTTTCATTTAACACATCTTTTTGAAAAAAACAAAGTTAGTGGATTGAAAAAACACCAATGGTGTCCCATGGGCCTCACAAATTAATGTTTTTGTACCACACCCGCACCCACCTCATGTTACTCCATGCACTCATCCACTTGTACCATTTACTATTTCACTTTCCAAATATATCCATGCATTTTGTTTCCCACGATAACATCAAGGATCAAAACCAGAGCATTCAATTTATCGAAACAAAAACATTCAAACCAACATTTTAAAACCTTACACATCATTTAATTTTTAAAGTGATTTATTTCAAAAAATAATTCCAACACTAAATCATTTTTACTTAAAAACAAGATTACCATGATTCCAAAATAAATAGACGAGAAAAGATTCAAGTGGAAACTAGTTTTAATGGGTGAATGGGACATATGGTTAGCAGCCATATGCCTATGATACCACCACCATGGAGAGTATTATAGGACAATATCCTTGGATCCACATGGATTTCATGACCCTACGAGCTCATTGGGACCACTGACCCTACATCCTTTTCATCTCCCCTAAACAAGATTTACCACAAAGACCAAAGACTCAGAAAAACATCATCTTCCCCTAGGGACATGGATTTCATCAAGAGGTATGCTAGAATTGCACAATACATATAACCGGAATGTCATGTACCAAAAATCCAAGATCTAGTATACCCATTTTATCTCCCAAAGGAACACAACCTAAAATATCTAACATCCCTCTGATATAAGTTTTTCACGAAACAAGCTAGGTAACCATCCAACCCAGAGCCCGACCCGGTCAGTGGCAAGGACCGAAGGGTGTTCTTGATCCCCAAAGGCAAGAGAAAGTTCTAGGGTATCATAAATACAACGTGGTAATTATTTACCTAAGATAGAGACATACAAATAACCAACAAGTAAATAGAAAAAATATGAAAAAAGAGAATGAAACAAGCCCTTATGATTTGACCATATTTAAAATATAAAACATAACCCAATACTCAAAGAAAACTGTAACAAAAAAGAAAACTAAAATATCTATATGAAACATCCTGAAACATGATGAGACACTTTTTCAAGCCAACATCACCCAACCTATAAGAGAAGTCCTCTAATAACTCAAACCACCATCCCTAAGCATGGTGCCTCAACCTAGAATAAAAAAATAAGAAGTTCTACTAACATCCAATGGAGTATGTAGGTTGTGAGCCAAAACCCTAGTAAGATACCACCCAATAAATATGTCCCATGAAACAACCACAAATAGATAATTTAACAAACCTATTCAAAATCATAATTTTAATATACTATTAAAGAAAAAATTTACAAGATAAAGGGAACCACATAATGAAGGGAACCAAATAATGAATAGTCCAAATTGTCCTCCATATACCTATGGAGGGAACCACATAATGAATAGTCGAGTAATGGGGGTGAATCCCTTAAGGAAGCTAGGAATTGTGGGATGATAAAGACCATTTACCTCATTGTAAACGTGCCATAGTAACCACAACGATCTAAATTCTTGTGCACGAGCCACTAGTAGGGATGCAGATCCATAACATAGTGGACTCCGATCATCACAAAATTTTAGATAGTGTTGTAAAATCAATACTGATAGACGAGACCATGATGAACCCCATATATATAATCTAGAATATTAGTCCTAATCCACCCACCTAGGTACTTGAAGTTCACTTTTCTATAATCAATAAAGTTTAATATTCTCATAATACACCACTTTAACATATCACAAACCATATAAGACATTACACACACAAAACCACAACTTGCATACCCAAACTCCATTTTAAAACTCAAGAACACCAAATCACATCACAAAAATGGATCGCACCACTTATTTCATTCAAAAGATTATAAATAATTCCAAAATAATTTCCAAAAGTGCCACATTGATATACACTCGATGATATACTCAATATCCCCTTTTTAGACCAAACACACACCAAAAACCATTTCACATCATAAATCACTCCGGATGCATGAATTCTAAAATTATTTAAACAATTAATAGAACATTTATAATTGGAGAATCAAGGGTTTTCACAATAATGTCACCCAATTTTCACAAAAATACGCCACCTAAAATTTAACACAAGTTCAATCCTATAAAATAATGAATCTTCAGATCAAATTTAATTATACCAATTCAGTTAAATAATTTATGAAACATTTAAAATTAGAATAAACTAGTTTACACAAAACAGACACATTCTCTTCTGAAAAAAAGATCACTTTAAAACATAATTTACAACACAACCATACCAAAACAAGTTTTTCATTACTCAAACAATTTTAAAATCAAATCCAAAGATGCACAACCAGATTAACATGCCAACGTAACACACATTATATTTGAAACCTAATTTCCAACCCATTTTCTCATTTGTTATACTTTAATAAATAATTATAACCACAAATGTTTTTACACCCAAATAGCTCTCAAAACTATATTTTTAAATTTTACTGCATGTCCTAACCATATAAAAAATTAATTTTGCATCATCAAAACAACCCTTATAGAAAAATTTAGAGGCATTCCATCAATGTACACACAAAAAACACAACCAATTCCCATGTTAAATTTCCAATTGAAACCTTTATACACACAAACCATTTTAATAAAACACCAAAAACAAAACCTAATAAAACAATAGAGCACAGAAATAAATTTAAATATAGATATTAAGTTAATATAATGATGCAATGGCACGGAAACACCTACCTATGTGTTGAAACATCCAAACATTTGTGCGGAAATCCAATTGTGCACCAAACACAACACAATAAAATGGAACATACCATAATTTATGAGACTAGAGAATAAATTAGTATTTCACCCTATGTAAAGTGAATCCCTAACCAAAACCCATTAAAAACATCAAAACCCTACACTTTGGAGGACAGTTTAACCAAAGTGGATATGGTGCGCTAGTACTATGGATGTTTATGTGGGGGGGGGGAACAAATGGTCTAGGATGGTAGGGATGAGGGGCGCTAATCAGAATAGCCAGTGGAGGGCGGTGGTGGAGGCCATAGGTGGCAGAACAAGAGGATGGGAGGTTTCCCAATGGGAGGCCATGAGGCCGCGGTCACAAGTGGCCTGACCAGGAGTTGAAGGTGGTGGTCGCAAACAGCATGGCTAGGAGAGGGAGATGAGAAAATAGGGGATCGTGAGTAGGGTAGGAGTGTGGATCTGACAGCAGCCATCAGCGCATAGGGAGACCCGCATTCGCGACGAGAAATGTGGGGGGGGGGTGCTGGCTAGCCCTAAAGAAAAAAAAGAAAAATAAAAAGAAAATAATAATAATAATAATAATCTAAAACAATAACAAAAATAACAATAATAAATAAATTTACTTAATTAACATAAATAAAAATAAAAATAATAACAAAATCATAAAAAAAAATTAATCACACAAATAACAAAATTAATATTCTCATATAAAAATAACATTATTATTACTATTAAGACAATTATATATTTTTTATTTTTATTATGTGTTCTCTCATTTATTAATTAATTAATTATAATTATTGTTAATAATAATAAAAACATTAATGATATTAATAATTTTATAATAAAAAAAATAAACGTGGTAATAACATAACATAATATTAACAATAATTATTATTATTCAAATATTAATAACACAATAAATGTTTTATTCTTACCATTGATAATAATAATAATAATAATAATAATATTCTTAAACAATATTATTATTATCATCATTAAGAAAATTCTTTAAATTTTACCACAAATATTTTCATTTTATTTCCATTTCATTTTCAAGTACATTTTATTTTTTTGCCTTAAACATCGAGCAGATCGTGTGGTGAACCATGTAAGGTCACACGGTGACTCATGCAAAGCTGTGAAGCATCGACCGTGGTGTGCTGAATGTTGTGAAGTAAAAAATGTTTGTTTTTAATAAGAACCCAATAATTTTATGTCGGGATTCAACTCAAACTAACTGATTCCCAAAAAATTAATAAATTAAATGATTTAAAAATAGTGGGTGAGACAATTTGAACCCTTAAGGTTTAACCATGTACTTATAAAATACCTCAGTAACAACTATCCAAATATCATATATGCCTTATTTCCTAATGAATTCCAAACTAGGATGGACCTTGGTGGAAACCTAAGGAGGATACCTAAAAAAGAGGTAATGTTCTACAATGAGAATTTTTATTTTATTTCTTCCCCAACCACAAACTATTATTGTTAAAACTCAATGAAATAATAATATAAGTATATTAAATATATGTAATTTTTTTATTTTATCTAAACAGCATAAAACCAACCTCACGTTAATCAATTAGGTTAAAAATTCATCATTTTTTTGTATGGTTTACTACCACCTCGCAGACTGATGTCATGTTTTTTCAATTTAAAATATCACCGTTGGGTATGATGATGGATATATACTATATTTATGATATTTGTAACATAATTATACATATTTACCCATTATTTCAAATATAACATCATTACAATCCATTATATTGGGTATAATACGATGTTCTTTGTGTGTACAGTAGACTACCGCCGCACATAGTGATGCAATTCGTTTCCACTAACGATTTACATGGAAGATAATAAGGATAAAGTTATGAATATAAGTGATATAAGTGATATAATTATTATTCTAATTAAATTGTCATCATAATTATAATATAACATAAAATTTTTATTCTCACCTTTTCACTCCCTAAAAGATGATAACTTCATTTTTGAACTTGTGGACTACCACCTTCATGAAACGATGTGACCATTTTTTCATCTCAACATCACATGGAAGATATGAATAATAATATTTAGTGAAATTATATTATATTTATGATATTATCATTATTTAGTGATATTTTATAAATTAACACATTTCAATAATTATCATTGAAAAATGAAAATGTCACTCATTCGTATGTACGACCTACAATCTCCCTGATCGTGACATACTTAATTTCTCATAACCAAATTTTATGATTATTATTAATTGTAAAATTTAAAAATAAATATGATAATTATTTTAAAAATATTATTATGCATATTATGGAACCATGATCAATGTTGTTAGGGGAAAATAATCAAAACATATATGCAAAACAAAGTAGTTAGTACCCAAAAAGTGACATTAAAATGACATTGTTAATAAACAGGAAATAAATGTTTTAAATAAATCATACATGGAATTATTTATTTAAGTTTTTTACGTAAAAAATTTATATTTATTATATTCAATTTTTTAATGAGTATGATGTAATTTGTGTCTTACGGTAGGGGATTTATAGTCTCTCTCTTATTTCTAAGTGGTAAATTAAAATTGAAAACACATTTCTTTTTTTGTGGTGTATATACAACCCCTTTGAAAAGTTATATAATGAATATACTTAATTTAATGCTTTTTATGGTTTTATTTAATACTATTGGTTATTTGGATTAAGATTAAATGTATTGCTAAAGATGAATGGGATTTATAACTCACATTTTACATTGGAGAGACACATGAATTATTCACCACCTATTTATTTTATGTGGTGTATATACCATCCATTAATTTATCTTATAATTTTTATACATTATATTAGTTGTATTGACATATATAATTATGGATATCTATTTCACGGGGATTATTGTTCAAATGTTACCAAATCAGTAAGGTATTTTTGTCTCAATCTCTTCTAAATATTGTTTCCTTATCTAGTAGATCAGAAACCATTCCATTCCTACCGACAAAGGTATCAAAAAGATGGGTATCGACATTGCGTCTTGCTTCCACTATTGTAGAAATAAAAACAAGGAGAACGTGAATCAAATCATCATTGAGGGGTAATGGGGCCAATCATTCTAGAGTTTTTTCAATGAGTTAATAGTAGACTATTCACAAGATCTTTGAAATGAACCGTTCTTGAAAAGATGGTTTCAAGGGACGAACAACTTGGGAACATAAAGAATCTATCATTCCATTATTTTCGATGCAACGTTCTTATGATTATAAAATTCTTGGAACTGAGAGATATATGAGGGGCTTTACTCTTCAGGGAGATCCATCATCGCAAGGGCTTGTAGATTAATGGAAAATATGGTACCCTTCTTCAAATATTTGAAAGAAGCACCCTCTTTACTGTTTCCTAGAGTTTCATCCACTGTGGCCCGTTTTCCATGCATGAGATTTTAGGGCTAGTGGGTGCGGTAGCTTCTCCAGATAAATTATTCAAGATAAATATGGATTGTTAATGAAAATTTGGTATTGATCGAGGAGGAGTGGTCATTCGAGATTAGAGGGGAAGTATTGTTACATCCTTTAAGGCCAACTATGGCAATGGAAAAAGAATCTAGGAAGAGGCCAATGCATTATTGACTTGGATTAACATGATAATTTAGAAGAAAATTCTTTATCTGAAGTGGAGATAAAATCAATGATCATTAAAACTCCTTATAAGGTAAATTCCATACCCTTTGGATGATCTTTTATATTATCAGGAAATACAGATATCTTCTTAACATTGACATTATGATCATTCACACCTAGTGTGAATAGAATAAATTGGAAAACCATCTCACCTATCAAGATGAATAAGCCTATGAATTTTTGAGTTAAACTAACAATTATTTCTTTAAACCTGAGTGTGTGTCTTTAATCCGTGGGGATTCCCTCAGCGTGCACTATTTTAGGCCTCCTTAGGACCTAGTTTGAATTATTTTTTTTCCTTTCTTCCTTCAATAAAAATGGATCTGGTGATGATGATTATGCACATGTATTATTTTATAAGGTGTATATGTAGCCCATTTCACATGAAATATGTAGAATTTATTAATTAGTCTAATATTTTATGTTTCATTTAATATTAGTCCTTTATGTGGAATACAATTTATTAGTACCGTTTCAAAAGATTTTAAGTTTAAATATCATCATTAATAGGGATTTTCTATGATTATGATGAGATATTATGACCCATTTATCAAGACACTCATTAATTTTATTCTCTTATATTTATTTCATGAGAATATATGTTTCCCCTTAATTTTTCTCTCCTTACGTACTCAAGAGTAAAACAAAAAGATTTTTTGAAAAAAACATCTTTATTTATCTCTTCGGTCAAAAATCTATTTTCCTTACAAAACCTTGTTTTCTAAAAATTTTTTCAAAAATGTTTTTAACATTCATAAAATCATTTATTAAATACATTTTTAACCATATTTGACTTTTTATTACAATGTTGTTTTAATGAAATCATCATCACCTTTTCCAGACAATGCCTATTTGGATTTTACTGAAAATATAAATGGAATATTTTTTAACATGTAAAACATTTAATGGATCTCCCTTGGGAATAACCTTTATTTTGTTTGAAGTCTATATTATCGGTTTTCAAGGTTATTTCAATGAAAATGATTTAAAAATTGTTTTATTTTTTAAAAATGTATATTTATTCAAAGATGAAAGGCTATTTTCCTCAATAAAAATTTTAAATGATTTTTGAAGCTTCCATTTTATGTTTTAAATGTTTATAAAAATTCTTCTAAAAAATATTTTATGAATTTGTATGTTTTAAAAAATAATTTCATAGAAAATTTATCTTCCTCATTAATTTCCCCATGTGATTTAACTTTCAAAATCTTTTTACATATAAAATTATATCATTTGATGTAACTTATTATTCAATGGGAATATGTACTAGGGATACCATTATTATTGTTTAGCTGAATGTTTTATGGTGACTATTTATTTATGAATCCTATTTCATTTCCAAAAGTTGTACGATGAAAAAATTCTTAAGATACCAATTTCTTTTTCCACGGGTTATGGTATAATGATATGATGAAAAGATTATGAGACCTTCTATTTTCCATGGGTTGTTATATGATTAAATGTATATTAAAAACAAATACTTTCCATGGGTTTAGTTATGATGAAATGATTATGAAACTAATTTATTTTCCATGGGTTATGAGATGATATATTGTTTTACGAAACCCATTTCATTTAATGGGTTCTGATATGATGAATAAAATATGATCTTGCAGAATATAATTGTATAGATTATGTGATAGTTGGGACTAATATATCCCTATGATATATTGGGCAATGATTAATGCTATTTGAGATCAATGGTTACATGGGAGGTTATTAAATTACCAAAAGGGTGTACCCATGAGGTTATCCAAAGGCAAAAATGGTATATAGAAGGTTATCAAAAGATCGAAAAAGGGAATATGGGAGGTTATCCGAATCCAAAAGAAAGTAAATATATGGTCATCCCAAGAAAAACCTAGTATGGGAATACAAAAAAATCACCTGTTTGTTTTTAATATTATTTTTAAGGTAGATATATTTTTGGGAATGTTTATTTTTACAAATTTAATTTTTTGTTTTTTGTTTATTTATTTTATAAGGTTAATTTCCCTTTTTCATGTGTTTTTTCATTCAATTATTATTAAATTTTATTATATAAGTATTTATTAAAATATTTCTCTTTTATTTATCCTTACATGATGGTGGATTACCTTTACATGAGTTTCCTTTAAACATAAATAGGGTAGGTAGAACACATACATGAGGTGTGTTATTATCTATGAATATTTTTTTGAAGCTTTTTGTCCTTTACTAATGGGTGAGATACCTATTAAGTGATTGTATATTTAGTGGTTTACCTTTATATAGAGGCTATTTAATGACCATTACCTAGTAAATTTGTTTCCCTCGCATGATTACAACAGTTATATTTGTTAAAATTGTTTCTTCCGTGGGCTTCTCAACTATACACATGTCTATAGAGCTGTTATCATTCTAGATTACTTAAAATTTATCTTATCATAGGGGAATATTTAATTTAGAGTAAATAGATCAGAGAAGGGATATTTGAGAGAAATAATGTGAGATAAAGAGATAATCTAGCTTGGGGAGGGACTTCTCATGGATCTGTTAGAAATATCACTCATGCCTTGTCCCTAGAATATTATTCTAATTGAGAGTTCAATTATTTAATGTATGGTGGGGGACCTATGAAGAATAAATATTTAGAAGTGGGAATTGGAATGTGATACTAAGAATTGGTATGGGGCTCTTGGTTTGGGTATCTTTTATTCTTATAAATTATTTTCATATTTCATTATTTACTACCAGTTCATAAGGTAATTGTCATTTTTTCATTCCTTTATTTTCTATTGTATTATTAATTTTATTTTATAATATAATATAATATAGTGTGGTGTTTTTCATCCCATGGAGAAGAAAAAAATTATTCTAAAGGACATATATTTCTTTTTTTATTTATCATTCCACACTTCCATTTTGGGTTTATGGCTTTGGATTGTTGTAGTTTTTAATTTATGACATCTATTTTTGTGTTTTAATTATATTTTGTGAAGAGAATCTATTAAATTGATATATTTTTTTCTCCATTAGAAGCGAATTATATCTTATTTACCTGATCCACCACAAAAATTATTATCAATATGATTATTATGATGATTATTATTATCATTATGACAATGATTATTATTTTTGTTGTTGTTGTTACTCATGTTGCTGCTACTGCATTTCAACCCATACCCGAGTGGTACAGATTCATACTTTATATCTTTGAGTCTATGGTCATGACCCTTTAGAACATTATTATGGGGGTGTTTTCTTAATTAATTAGTAAAAAAATAGTCTATTTCCACAAAAAATTGTTTTTAATTGCCTAAACAATCATGGTGGTAGGACATGGAAATTTTCAGGTATCCCTTCACTTATATTATTTTCAGTGAAACCTAAAAACATGATTAGAAACTACTCATGGAAAAACAAAGATATTAAATTGTTCTAACATAGTGGTATTTGTTTGTTCCCCATTTCCAAAATCGGCATCCATGGTCATTGGCCTCAAAAAAATAACTTATTTTATTGATATTTTACCACTGTGTTGAGAAATTTTATTTTTATATTATATAAATAGACATATATATAACAATAAAAGGGTATAGGGATTCTAATAAGAATGGTATACATGAACCATGACTGTGTGAAACTATATCACAACATTCCACGATGACCATGGTAATATGTGTTTCTTATTTCTATAGACCATGTTTACTATGGCTACAAGGGTGTACACCCAATTATTGAAACCATTACCACAGGACTTCGATGTTACTATACATAGTGACCTATACAGTCTTTGTGGATCATGAACATAAGATAATCTAATTTCCAATGTCCACATGACCCTGTAATTAGGTTCTTTATGACATGGTCCATGTTTTAACTAGCCGTAAATATCCATAAATCCAGGTTTTTTATGAATCTATTTTATAAATTTATTTTTAACATTAATTTGAGTAATTTTTTTGTTTAGATTTTAATTATTTGTTAAATTAAATTTTCATGATGCATTTTTGGGATGAATCATTTCATTTTAACTTTAGATGAAAATTAGTTGAATGAAAATAAGAAAATAAAAGAGGATAGAGTGGGAAACATCATTTAAAAAACGGATGTTGTCCAGAACCCTAGATTTGGATTTTCCCTTGATTAATGATTTTTTAATGTGTTAATATGATCCAAAATAACAGATTTTATTTGTTATATTGAAGAAATTAAATTTATGAAACCTCTAGAGTTTGGGTACTACCATGCTCTAGGTTCAATATGGGTGTCATTTTTAGATTCACTTTATATATCTTCCCATATTTTTAAACAAAATTTAATAAAACTTGCTACATTCAATAAATATGGTGACATTTTTTCTTTATTGTTGGATAATCTGACAATTCTCTAAAATAGATTATACATATACAAATGTATACACTTAGTTTCATCACTCAATATAAGGGAAACAATTTTAGAGTAACAAGGACCATAAGGATATGCTATGTCAACATTTGGGTCTATCTATATAGAGTCTTATTCTGATTAGTCAAGGTTTATTCCATATTGTTTTCTATTTCAATGATGATCTTTGTAGTTATTGGAATGATGTGATTATATAACTCAAAACATGTGACTTAATAATATTAAACTAGGATATTAACTTAACCCATTCACAATGTGACAAAAAAAGAGATATGTATTACTCTATGGAATTTACTAGGTATTTTGGGATCCTAAGAATATTGGTGACCTTAGATCATGTGTGGTACTTCACTTAAGATATATCATCACACCCTTGATGGTGATATTTGATTTTTTATTTTATTTTGGTTGATTATAATATAAAATCAATGATCGTTTATATGCTAAAACTGGTTACAATTGATAATAAAAATATGAGGTCAAAGTGGAGTACAAATATCATCCTCCTTTAAGCAATGTTTTTAAAATTGTTGTACAATAAATTACTAAGTTATGGATCACCCATAATCTATTAAAGTCTACAAAATTATAAAATGATAAATATTGTAATGAATTTAGAAAAACTAAAATATGAAGAGTAATTATTATTTGGTAGGGGAGACCTTTGGAAATGAAACCATAGAAAATGTGCTAGTTCAAAAAACCCAACCTCCCAAATAGTTTTTATAGACCAGTTGATTACATAAAAACCAAAATATTTTGTGGTAATCACCACTGATACTAATTTTTTCAAGGAGACCACCCTAAATCTGAGGAAGACTCAAGATGATTCAAATAAAGTAGATGTCTCATTTGGTAATTCTCATGTTGTATCTTTTTATTCATTATCATAAATAAATTTTCATGTCCTCATAAATGGATATGAAATTGGAGGGGGAAATTCTAATTGATATAGAATACACAAAATAAAGTATTAATAATGTTAATATGGATGATTCCTAGAAATCAATGGAATTTCTAGATAAAAACGATGTGACAATTTTTACCCTAATATCTTCATATGTTATAATGAGGCTCGAAAACAGTAGTGATAAAGTAATTTTTTAGAAAATTTCAAAAGATGGATAGGTTAGCAGTACACCTATTACTTATAACAACTTCATTTCATCAAAAGGGGATGGATATTCAAAAACAATAGACACTAATTTTCCCTGTTGTGCGGACATTAATTAAAATAATCTCTAGAGTAAAATGGTTGAAGTTGAGGAAGAAAAGGAGGCTCTCCTGGCCTCTTCTATAATTTCCCTAATTCCTTTAATATATTATATTATCATTTTGGTGATTTTTGACCTTTATGGGAGTGTAACTATTGTAATGGTTTCTTTTTATCCTATTAACAAAGTAATTACTAGGAGAAGAGACAAAATTAGGGAAAAATCAAATAATTCCTTAGTTAAAATGAAATCAATAGGACTGAAAATGTTGGGAAAAATAAAATCAAAATTATGTTAATGATGAATATTCTATTATCGAATTTTTAAGGGAAGGAGAATTTGGAAAAAAACCACACCCTCAATAGGTATATCTAGAACAAAAATTCCTTGATTCATGGTATCTATGAATAAAACAATATATTCAATCTATAAATTACTAGCCTATAGAAAATTGGTTATTTGATAATTGGGGATTATATTAGTTTAGGTCACATTAAACCCCTATGGCATTTTTTCCATTCATTTATTGATGATGATTATGTCTATTGTAGGAATAATCAAATGATTACATAGAATTTTTGAACCTTTATTCTCAAATCCCTTTAGATTAATATTTCCTATAATAATATACTCGGAAAGAAGAGAAATATGGAAAAAAATTGACAGGCTCAAGGGAATCATTAGTGACACATAGATTGTTTTGACAGGCTTTAACACCATACTATATCCCTCTGAAAAATTATGGTTATTCACACATCACTAACACCAAGATAATTTAGGGATATCTTGGAAGGAAATGAAATCTTGGAGATAAACATGGTGGGTTCAATATTTACTTGTTATCAGATACACATCAATAAAATATTTCTAATAAAACGTGACAAAGGCTTTTCCAATGCAATGTCTCTTTATCTACATCATTACCCGTATTATACTAAAATCATACCAGCATAAAATTCATTCTATCCTCATATCTATTTAAACTAAATTACCACTTACTTTTGGGATTATGTTCATTGATTCTTACAAACATTAATGATTTATAAAATGGCATGATATACCGATCATTCATATAGAGGATAATAATTTCAAATGATATGATCTTATATATTATGTTAATGATATGATTGATATTTACCTTGTTTACCATTACAGAGAATATATGATTTCCCTTTTGTATGTTTTTACCCAGGCTATGAAGAAGGGTATTAAGTATGATATGTCAAAATTTGGAGTAGTTATGATTGAATAAGTGGGAGAAAATTAAGATGTCTTACAACCCATTTGTTTATGAATCTTAGGTTCTAAAGAAACTATACATATACGACCATTTTGTGACTTTTTTATATTTTTTCATAAATATTTTTCAAATAGTGTTATGAAAATGTTTTGATGAAGTAGCTGAATATGAGAATTTGGCTCAGTCTATGAATGAAGAGCTTTGACAAATTGAGTGGAATCAAACATGTGTGATTATTTTGAGGGAAACAGATTAGAATATCAATGGGAAAAAATGTGTCATCAATATAAAATTGAATTAATGTGGTTTATTAATTCAAAATAAAGCATGATTAGTGTGAAGTAGGTACTCCCATATAGTGGGTGTTGATATTTATGAAACATTTACATCTATTTCAAGGATAGAGACAGTAAAATTATTCTTTGCCATAACAATTCAAATAATTTTCCATGTTTTATAGATTGATTTCATGTTCGTATTTATAAATGGGGTTCTAGAGGAATAATTTTACATTGGGAATATATATGGTTTTATCATTCATGAAGATGAGAATAGTGTTTTTTAGCTGAAGAATGATTTATACGGGATGAAGAAACCACCATGATCATGGTATTCAATAATAGATCAATTTTTTAAAAAGTATATATTACCAGAATAGTGGAGTTGATTACAATACATTTTTTAACAATGAATTTAATTGGAGGAAAATGGTTTCGGTATATATCGATGAGATAGTCTCTGTTGGATTAGATGAATCTCAATTAACAAAATTCACAGAATTTATGAAAAGTGAATTTGAAATGTTGATGAATGGTGAGTTGACATTTTAACTTGGTTTACAGGTGACACAAGGAATGAATAGAACATTCATTTCTCAATTAAAATAATCTAATGAGATTCTGAAAATATTTTTAATGGATACTTATGTTGAGATGAAAACTCTACTGAAAACAGATGAAAATTTCATAGGATTATGTAGGCAATGCTATCAATGTTATAGAATATAGGAAAATAATTGGAAGAAAGTTGTATGTGACTAAAATGAGAACTGAAATTGTTTTTCCCATATTCCATGCAGTAATATATCCATTCAATTCAAAAAAAACTCACTTTCCCACAGTGAACTGAATACTTAAGTATATTAAGGGAACAATATATTTTAGTTTTATGTATAATATAAAATCACTGAAAGAGATATTTAGATATACATATGTAGATTGCGATGGTTTGGTTCTGCATATGATAGAAAATTGACATCATTGGTTCATTTTATCATGGAAATTTGTGTATTTCTTGGATAAGTAATAATGAATATTTTATTTCATTAAGAACCATACAAGATGAATATATTTTTTTTAATCAAGCATTCACTCAGTTATTTTTGGTAAAGAAACAACTTGAGGATATGGGAGTTAAAGTGATGTCTCCAATCAGAATCCATTTTCATAATTCAAGTTCTATATATATTAGAAAAAAACACAATACAACACTAATGGAAAAAAAATATAGACGAAAAAAATCATTTTATAAAGAATAAGTTGGATAAAGGGCTTGTGATGTGGGAGTATTGACTACATAATATCAAGTTGCTGATATTATAACAATGTCTTTACCCAATAAATCATTTTAAAGGAATCTATTGGCTCAAGGTGTTCAGTAGACACCCTACACATGAAAAAGTTTAGATGCGGAACCCCCACTCCTCATGGTGTGGTTTGTTTTAACCTAATATGACAATCTATGTTATTTAACCTATTAAATTCCATGAAGAATTGACATTCAGGTTCGTTGAAAAGGGGGAGAAATTGTGGCTATAAAATAGGATAAAATATGTTAATCAAGACACAAGGAGAATTCTCTATGTAGATTAGTGATATAGGGGGAATTGATGTTGTTAGGGGGAGCAATGAAATATGGTGAGTATTAAATCTGATGAATCTAGATGAGATCGCTGAAAAGATATATATCACAATAGATTATGTTTGTGATGAAAGTAGAAAAGTGATTTTTTAATGAAATGAAGTGATACAATGATGAAATTTACATTATACTCTTTTTTCACTTAATGAGAATTGCTCATTTCGTCTTATAGTAGTTATTGAGAAAATACATGATCACAATAATTATCACAAGAAGTGAATGATGATAGAATATGGAAGGAGTTTCAACAATTTATCAAAATATGAAGAATTGTCAACAAACCCAAAGGGGTAGATTATTGGGAACAAAATCCATCAACAAATCCTCTCTACATTTGTGGGTGTTTTTGTTCTTGTTGATAATAATATATTACCATGAATGAGTATGGATGGAGTTTTCTGAATAAGGTGTTTTAGGTGGTGTAGTTTCATAGTGTTTGACAAATTTTTAATCCTCTAAATCAAGAGTTTTTTCTAGAAAAAAAGTATTTCCATGAAAGAGAAAACAGTACACATAACATAAATCACAATTCACAGACTGCATAAGAGGTACATGAGATGATGATGAAAATCAGAAAATTGAGAATTCTACATTTCAGTGCTTTGCGGACCGTGAGGTGTGGTAAATGAACCACATAAAGAAAATGGTTCATGAGAGGAAATCAGTTCATGAAAGGATTGTAGTATGTGGGATGGATCATAATTTGTGAAAATGAGGTGGTGATTTTTGGATCCATGAAGTGGATAATTTTTAGATGACATCATCCTCTAATTATTAACAAAGAAAATACATGAACTATGTTTGAAAAATCAGTTCGTTAAAAGATCATTACGTAGTGAAGGTGGTACCACATCGAAATTTTGGGTATCTCAGTTTAGAAGATTTTTTGGATCTATTTTCCAATATAAGGACTGAAAATCCCATCATTGCTTAGATTTATTTTCATTATAAAATATCAATACTTTAGAAGAATTAATCTATGTGTAAAAATGGTTCATGGGGAAGGATTCATTGAATTGATGTAGTCTATTGGAATAGTCTACAAAAGTGTTTTTTCAGGGCTTTTCAACTCACAAAGGAAGGTGGTATACAAAGGAGGAGTTGGTATATAGAAGAAGAAGTGGTCTATTGGAAAAAATAGGTCTATAGAAGAAGGAATTAAATAGATGAAGAGGTGTTATGCAGAAGTGGTATGCAGAGGAGGTTTGTAGAAGTGGTATGTGGGGGTGGTACATAAAGGTGGTTTGCGGACATGGTATGTAGAGGCAGTATACGGACGCATTATGCAGATGTGGTACACATAGGAAGTATGTGATGTTTGTATTTGGTGTTTTTACAAAGAAGTAGAGACAGTTCGTTGAGTAGAGGGAAGAGGAGAGGTGGTCTGCGAGGCATACACAATACGTGGTGTAGCGTAGTTCATGGAAGAAGAAGGTTTTTTGCAAAGGGACTTAAACAGTTTGCGAAAACAATTTATGCTAACTAAAAGAATGCAGAAAAGTGGATTTCATCTATGTGTGAAAAAGTAACTTCGATAGAGCATCAATTTATAGTTTAGGATGTCTGATTTCACGAAAATAAAGGTATTTATAAGTCTATAAATTGTCAATGGAGCCCTTCCACGATTATTGAGAATATAAAGGAGAACATGGTGGTCCTTTCCACTAGTAGTGATCCATAGAAAGTGGCATAGGGTTGACCCTTGAGAATTCAGTGAGAAGACTGTAAATCATGTAATGGTAGTGATCATGGGAATAGAATTGATCTATACCAGACACTATAATTTGGAAGTGAGCCTTGCTGGATTTGTTAGAGTCATCACATTGAAATTTTATTCTCTTTGAACATACACCAATGAGGGTGAAATAAGTAAAAATCATTGTTTCTTGGGCATGATTTCATTTATGTATATATATTTCTATTAGAAGAAGAGGGATGTTTATTTTTTTAATGATTAATCAATATCCCAAGTGGAATTTGTTTTATTGTATCATACCCTCATTCACCCCTATCTTAGTGTATTTAACATAATTGGGATAAAATGGTATACTAATACCAACCTCAATATTGAAATTAATGAAGTGAAACACCCTCACTTTATGTATAAATTCTACCAATTCTTATTAAAGTGATTCAAGTTTTAAGGGATGTATGATAACTGGGGATGTTCTTTTTAAACCCATATGGGACTATGGTGATATATTTTATGATAGGTGGGTGAATTAGGGTATGAAACCCATTCATGATTACTCAGGTACCTGTAAAACTCTCACCTCAAAACCAATATTGACCTCATTTGTTAGTAGGGTTAATCTTGTTTTTACCTGTTAATTAATCATCTGATTAAATGGTCTACTTATCTTATATGTATTTATATATGATTATCTATCACTCCATCATCATGTACGGAATATTATCCTAAAAATATAAGAAAATAAAGAACATAATAAAAAATAATTTTACTTTGATCACATACACTTGGTTAACAGATAGATTCACTATTCTTGTCGACACAATGCTTCATCTATGGTCACTCTATGGAAGAGTCACAACATTTACATGATTTATGGTTTTTATCACATAAAACCAAAGGTTACTATGTTTTTCATAAACATATTCTCACTTATTTAGAAGGTAATAATTTTTTAATCATAATCTAATAAAACAATTCACTCTATGATTATTGGTGCATTGATGAGTGGTCGTTGATCTTAAATATTATTTTTTCACAAACTAGTTATGAACATCACCAATGAAGTAGATTCAATTTCCCTACTGAATGAGTCTTTATGTAATACCAAATTCCATTAAAAAGGTCTATAATGAGTAATGGTAAATTTAACCTAATATGAAGGTCCACTACACAATTTCCCAGAACATAAAACTTTTTGGAGTCCTCTACACTACTATCTAAAAACATTCAACATTTCCCTATAATTTTAGTCCTTTGAGAAACTCATAACCATTCACAATTATTTATAATCCTTAAAAAACCTGAATTGGTCTGTGTAAGACAATTCATTTATTCAAATAAATAATTTTCTTATATATACATTCAAAAACTAAAACCTTCATGAAATTCATTTATCTATTCGAAGCCTCTGGATCTTCAATGAGACTGTATTTATCTAATGAGAGGTGTAACATCTAGTTTATAAACCATTACACCCATTTACGAAACATTCTTTCTCACCACCACATTTTAAAAAAAATTTCTCTCTTTTCATGTAACTCAATGTCTTCATAAAACATAAATTTTGGTGTGCTATCAAAAAACATAAAACATGTACATAATGTTTTTTGTGAATCAAAAACATTTTTTGAACAAATATATTTTTTAAAATTACAAGAATTTATAATATTTGGAAAAAAAGTCTCGAATATTAATCTTCATGAATCCTCTAATGCCATTCATGTAACATTTTATCTTAAAAAAAATCTCTCCCATTTCCAAATTTCATTAACATGTCTTAGAATCACCATGTTTATGTAACTTATTTTTTTTAATCAGTGTACTTATTTTTCTTCATTTTACTATGCCAAATTACTATGAAAACACAACCAATTCCAGACCAATTACTACAGGAATATATCAATTTCTTCACTATCATGTAATATCACAATTAAAATTTGAGGATATAGATATATCATGGTGCAAATCTATCATAAAAATGTTAAACCCATCTCTCAGTATTATCATGATTGACATTTTGGGATCACACATAGATTCATTCAATCTTACACTTTCCCTTTATCTATAACACCTTTTTCTCCAGAAATTTTTTCCCCTTTCCCATCATTAGAAACATCATTGTCTCATAAAAACCATTGAGATAAAAAAACGTGCCCCACCACACTATTTCTATTTAAACACCTCATCCAAAACATCAAAACTCTAGTTTTGATGATTATTTGGTTGATAACTAATCCAACACACAACACATGATGAAACAAATTATAACTTTTTTCCAAAAATATCCCATTTTATACTTTTTGGAAACACTTTCCTGATTATTTTAATTCTATCTTGATGCCACCCAAGATACCTTTGATGATACCAACTATCCAGGAATAACAAAATTAAATAGTAATGACAATTTTCTATTAATATGAACTACTACATAATGTGTGGAACACAATAAGTCCACTTTTTTATCCCAAAATGAAAAATGATTTCATCATGAACTCCTTCCATGATTTAACTTTACTGAAAGAACATATCCAGTATCATCCAATTTTATTCCATCACTTCCATCTCCACTTATATAGGTATGGGTAGAAAAAAACTAGATCCATTATATTTTATTATATGTGTGGATTCATAATCCTTTATTCTTTGATAATATTCGTGATCCTTATCAACATTTGACAAAAAATCCAACATATACTTAGTACCATATGTACTAAATATAGAATCCCTATAAACATGTACCTTAAGAAAAAATGGTTTCACTTTCAGTATTATTTTTATTCCCTTCAATCTTCATGATTAAAAATAGCTTAATATTACTTATGTTTATATCATTGAGACCCTGAATTTTTTCATTTAACTTTTTCTCATTTATCAATGATGTATATTGGGGAATTTATATTTCTCCCTCTTTGTTAATGTTCCCGACATTTGAAAAGGTGGGAAAATGCTCACCATATGATATAAAACTCTTAATTTTTTAAATACCATTGGTTAGAACCATAATCTAACTTATTCTATTACATAATTTATTCACATGTGACTTTAATTTGGAGAAAAATACCCAACGCAAAAAAAAATAGTTCTAGTTTCCTTAAAAAATATTCTTACGTGGTAAATTAACCACTTCGAAAAGTTCCACAAACAAGACCTGTATTCTTACCATATCAGGAATCGATGTAGGAAACAAGAGACAAAGTTAATAATTTACTATATCTCCATTTAACATTTTAATTTCCATACATATCATATAGTTATATAACATTATAGTCATTCAAAGAATTCTTCCGAATTTCGTATTTAACTCTAAACCCATAGTCTATGTCAATTTTCCAAATTGTTACTAACTATCAAAGATCCTGGTATGATGGATGATAAATTTCATTGAATATTTCACAATTCCAAATGTTTAAATTATTACTTGTTTTATTTATATATCACTTCCATAACTATACCTAGTAACAAATTTCTTCTCTCATCCATAGGGTGTATTTCCATTTTTATAAGGGAATCCATCTGTTAACTATTCATTTCAAAATCCCCTTCATTTCTCTAACTTTTTATCAAATATAGCACTAAAATAAAAACATTATATTTACCCATCCATAGAAGCCTTTAATATAATGATAATAGTTTTATTATATCCTATGTTTTATAATAAAAAATAAAATAAGAGAGCCCAATCTATTATTATTCGCCTATTTTTCAATATTCTAGATCTTAAGTCAAGATAGATCATGTGATATTGATATCAATTAATATTAGATATTGATAACACATGACATTAACTGAAATATCAGTTTTCATCTAATGATTCCAATCATTACGAATACTCATTTCCTCCATGTTTTATCTACTTTTCTCATTCATTGCAATTCCATATACAACAAAATTTTTTCTTCTGCTAATTTGAAACATTCAGATTTCTATAGAACATCACATCATCACTTTTAATATTTTAATGTAACATCCCCTTGGATTGTATCTCCCCTAAAAACATAAAGACTTTAACATCATTTAATATCATTTAGACACATAGGTAGAGGAGGAGTTTAAATTCCCCAAGATGAGGATTTATGATGGTATTGATAAACATATCCATCAATATCACATTTTCTGATTTTCTTTTCCATATTTGAGGAAATTAATTTCATCACCTCATCAACCTCTTATTCTTCTGGGTCATTATTACTCGTAATCTTCTTCCATTCCTTGTAAGAGTATCTACATTGAGGGATTCAACTTATAGAAACCTCATTTTGGATGTTTTATTTGGACTTCCCCTTTCCTTGATTTAGTATTTATTTTTTATTCATCACCCAACTCACAACATTTTCTTCATTCAGTATTCATAATAACAAGGATCTCAGTACATCTTACTAATTTGATCGTTATTCTCCAGTTCATCATACTAAAATGTTTATCCTTTTTTAATTTAACTTATTTGAAAACCCATATATTTTTTGTGATGTACCTTTAACATTAGCATCTTTTGGAGTATGTTCTGTCTTTGAAATATTCTTCTTCCCTATCCAGGAACCTTTTTATCAAATCCTGATTTAAAACTACACTAAATATCACTATTTCCCCTTTTCTTGGAACTCGAATAAAGTTATTCACCACTTTCATTTTGTTATATTTTTCAAAACCACGTAAAATGCATCATATTTGTTATCCTAGAAAAATAATAATGTCACCTAAGATTTTTTCTTCCCTATTAGACCCTTATAATATGCATACTATTTTATCATTCTCGGTGAAAGAGAATATTACTTAATTTACCTCTAAATACATTTATTTCGTTCTAGGAGGATTGTTTTGTGTAATGTGATGTTGGATCTTAATACACCATTCATTAAGCCACATTATTTGTCTCCAGTGCAATAACCACATTCTCAATATTAACATGCTTTCTTCCATTAGAAACCATATTCCAGATGGGAATAATAAATGAGGAATTCATTAGACCAATTTCAATTCCACTATAATTTCATTTTTTAAAATATTATAATGTTAACACATATTATGAATCTCCCATTAAAACCATACCTCATATAATATCACATTAGTTGTGATGATATTTAGCATATTTCCTTCAACCTTTAAGCCGATGGGATTCTAGAAAGATACTCATTATATGCCCCTTTATTTCAAAATAACATCACATAGTGGATAACTTTTATTGATATTTTATCTTTTAGATTTGGAAATATTATTCCAATTAGTTTTCCACTCTATATTTCCAAATTGGTGGACAATACTTGTTGACTCCCCATAGGAGGGATCTTTTTTTTGTAAAAAGTTTTCCCCGATCTTTCAAGATTCTTAGTTTTCTCATCATTTTGCTTTAGTTGGGAAGTCAACTTCATAAGACTTAAGCATGATTCTTTTTTGGATTTTAACCTATCTTCTATTACTGTTTTGAGTGGGACAATGATATTTTTTAACACCTTACCAATTTTCAACTTCGTTTCCACATCATGTGCAAGTTCATCATGTATGTCACTTAGAAACTTCATCTTTTAACCCGAATTCAAAATGTCATAATTATTTGCCACAATCACTTGCCTTAGCCTTTGGATATAATTAAAAACAATAATATTTGTTCAAAAAATTCATTATTCTTAACCCTATTATTTTTAACCTCCTTTGAGTCTAGGCTCTTTTATTTGGAACAATATTTACACTATTTCACATTGGATGAAATTTCCTCTAACTTATTATCCAGAGTATCATTCTTCTACATTAGATATATAAAAACATATAATATTGTTTTATTGAGGGTTTTTAGTGTTTTAACCTAAATATTTTGCACTTCAACATGGATTCATTGATATTCATTCTTCATTATCAATACTAGGATTAGTTCTTGAGTCCCTGATCAAAATTCTATGATATATAGAAAAATTATATCATTGAATCTCTAGAAACATCATCATAATTATTATTTATGACTTCAATTGACATTTTAGGATCCTGAAATAGTCCTAAAATATCATTATATGAATATGTAGATACATAATCTTACTCATCCATACCGTCTATTTATGAACTACTATGATCCTTTATCTTGATCATCAACTTCTCAAAAACTATTCTATTATATAGAATTAATTTAGAGTTTATATTATTATTGAATTTATTCATAATTCCCATCTTGTATAAGGATAATATATTTTAACACCAAAAACAAATTAGATCAATTATAATCAAATTAAATTCAACATGAGAATCCTCCCTTTAATACCTATTTTTGGACACACATGAGACATTAGTGGGAGATTCCTCAAAAAGTTGTTGAATAAGGTTATAAATATAGTTCATATTTATAAATTACATGTAAAACAATCAATATCATAATATAAATTGGCATAAAATTTTAATAGGCTCAATAGTTTGTTCACATATCATGTGATGATCAGATTATCTATTCTTCTAATCTTATCCTTATTTAGAAATAATTGATGATCTCTCAATACCCAGGAACTGACTATCATCTTATAGAATAAATGAAAATAAAGAACTCTAGACATAATTATTTTAATTGGTTCACCTGAAATAGGGTACAACAAATTATTATATACTGATGTTTTTTCCATGTTCCCAATCCTGCAAATATTCACTAGTCTTGTAGGTACAATGTTTTGGCTATAGTCACTCTATTCGAATCTCACTGAATTTAAGAAAATTATTGTTTGAATAATCAAAACACAAGGGTTAATCTCTTTATCCTCACCCTTTTCTAATTTCTTAAGGTGGGAATTATTTTTTATAATAGTCCAATACATGACTTCTCTATTTTATTGTTGATATACTGATTAGTTCACATTGATCATTACACCACTCATTCAAAAACTGGTTGTGAAAATCACAATTGTAGAATATTCACTTTAGCTATTGAGATATTATTTAGGGATATTGAGTTACTTGATAAAGATTTTTAATGATTTCCAATAACTTGATTTAGTGGTGAAATGATGGTAATGGCTAATACACACTTTTTCAAATCATAACACTTTCAAAAAACTTATAAACCTATTTTTTAAAAATTCCACTCTCCATAATACGTGATGTATTTTATAAAAATAAAATCATTTAGAAAATATTTATAAAACAACATGAAAAAACCTTTTTTAATTGACAAAAGTGATTTATTCATGGAACTAATTTTCTTCTGAATAATTTTCATAAGAAAAACATTCACAATTTTTTCACAACATCAGATTCATTGGATTTTCATTGAGTATTTATTTATCTAATTAAGGGGTATGATATTTTAGGTGTTTCCATACCTTTAAAAAATATTTTGACTCACCACCTCCTTTTTGTGAAACTCTTCATTCAATTCACATAACTCCAATTTTTCATAAAAATTATTTCTGTTTATTCTTATGGAAAACATGACATTATTTGTTTAAAAAAATCATTAATCACCAATATTCCATGAAAAAATTAATTATTTTTGAATTCCATACCTTTGAAATATTTTTATGAAATAGCCTTGAAATTGATGTTTTATGAAAAATATGATTCCTTTCATGTAACTGTTTCACTTGTGAAAGAAATATTTCCTTTTCCATATTTTATTGAGATGTATAGGAATCACCATTTTCGAAAAACATAGAATATTAATGAGTCTTATTTATTTTCTTCATTTTATTGTTATAAATTCCATAATGCACTAAAACACTTTTAGAACCATTCTTATAAGAATATATCAAGAACTCCATCTTAACGTGAAATGTTTCCACTTCACCTTCATCAATAGCATCAATGTCTAATAAAACTACTAACATATTGAATAGAAAATACAAAAAATTTCCATTACATCATGTCAATTTGTAAACCATACCAAACATGAAAACATATCAGGGTTGATAATGATAGTGTTGAAAATGAATCTAACACAGAAGACATGGATAAATCAATTCTCATTAGTTTCTAACAGCTACATCAAATGATGAAAAGTAACATTATGACATTATATAAAGTTCTAGATTATTTAAATCTATATATGAGAAATTATTTTGGTATCTGGAAAGAAAATGAATGTGGATAGAATAAAAATTATATCATTAAATAGGATTTTCCATGATTGGTATCATGATTTTAAAGCTGATAATTTCATTTATTTTAATTTGTTTGAAGTTACATGAATCATTGATCTATAGATCACTAATATATATAAAATAAAATAATTAAGATTAAAAAAGATAGAATAATCAATCGAAAGGGATGTCATGTTTTAATTTTTTTATCTAACATGGGATATCATCTTATTATTATTTTTGAATATCAGAGGTTTGTGTGGATGAATAACTCCAATGTTGTATTTCAATTCTAGATTTGGTGATAAAGATGAAAATATTAAAATGATTTTTGAAATTTGAATATAAAATTTGGAATCACTTTCATTTAAGTAAATACACCCTAATGATGGGAGAATAATTCAGTTATTATGTGTATTTCAATACAAGGTCTTGAAATCAAAAAAAATAAGTCCTTATTTTAATATTTGGAATATAGAAAGATTAAATGAATGGTGTAATCCAAAATAATGGTATTCATGATAATTTTTATTCATTTCAATAACTGGTATCAGATTAGTGTCTGGAACATAAGAACAAAATGGATAGATTTCATTAAAACAATCTAATTTTCTAAGGCTTTATAAGATATCTGGAAGTAAGTGATTGAAATAAACAATGATGATGTTATTAAATTTAACACTTTTTTCTTGCACAAATTTGAAATTCGGTAGGCCTAGATGTCTTGTTGGTGACTTTAACTATGTATTAAATTCTTCAATGAAAATATAGTGGAAGGAAGCTATATCTGAAAGGTTATTTTTGAGATGTAGAGTTTTCTGAAACCCACAGTCACATGTTAATAAATGATTTTGGACAAGAAGTGAATTGTTAGGTCTAACCAGTGGGAGGAAACTAAAGGCGATGTTTCATATCATGGGGGGGGGTTATTTTAACTTTTTATTAAATGAAAATGCTATGTTTACAGATGTGGATAAGTAAAAATACCAAAACTCATCACATTGATAAAGGAGATGGAATTAAATGAAAATATTAATGAAATCAATGGAACTAAATCAACAATGATAAATTTATCTGACATCAATAAGACTGAGGGTTGATAATAAAAATAAAAAATGTGACACCCTCAATTATCAAGGGACATGTTTGTTGGGATACTATATTCAGTATATATGGTATAAAGTATAATTTGGATTTGATGTCAAATAGGGGGAATAAACAATCCTGAAACCTTGTGTAGTTTGTTCCGGATGTAGAAAGGATCACAAATCCAAATTTTTTTCTACCTATCCCATCATAGAATGAATACAAAGTTCATATTGAAAATAAAATGATGCATAAGTAGTTATTTCAAATTAGATAAATAACATAAGGATTTTTTTTGATAAAATTAGTTACATGATAGGGTTGAATATGTTGTATTATTATATTCCACACATTTAAAACACTTGATATGGATCACTATTAATAATAAATATTTTTTTATTGGAATGCATGGATAGTTGGTATATATAATGTTTCATCAAGTGACCTTGTGATAGAGTCAAAGGATTCATAAATTTTTTTCTTACAAATCCCTCTGAGGATATTTAAAGACATCAATGAGAAAAAGTGTTTCCATGTATTGTGTGTTAGATTTTTTTAAAAACTTTTATTTCCCACCCTAGTGTGTTGGAGGGTTTGATATAGTGTTACTATCGAAATCATGTAGTATATATTTGTGAATTTTATATTAACCATGTTAATAGTTTCATCATATGATGATGTTCACAATGATGGGAATGATGAAATATTGATATGTGAATTTGTTGTTCTAGATTAATGGAATGTGGGGAATTTTTGGAATTAATGTGTGTGACTAAAATCTAGATTATGATAATACTGAGAGATGGGTTTAATCTATCAAAGAAAGTGTTGAACCTATATAGAGATTCACAATGAAATTTTCATAGAAAAATTAAAAGACCATCATGACCTTGACATATTCATGAAATAATAGTTCTTGAAGTGTTTGAGTAAATTATGTATGTTTTCCTTGTAGGATAAAGAAAATGATGATCTTTTTTTTATAATTTTAAATTGTTTCAAAAAGATGTGCACAAGTTAAGATTCAATATGGACATATAGTAATATGCATAAATTTCATGAAATATTTTCATGAAGAGTTGAAGTTGCATGAACATTCATAAGTTCTATCAAATTTGGTTTTCTTATGTTTTATTTTTGGTATTTGGAAAAGGAAAGTAAACTCTGAATGTTTGGAAAATTATCAAAGATGGATTTGGATAATAAAGAATATTTTAGGAACACTAGAAATATATATCAAATTATAAGATGATGGTGAGTTTCATGCTAATGGATAAGTCAGAATTTTGAAGCTCAGTGAACCTAGAAAGTTTCACCCAAGGTTGGTAGTGCAGAAGGTAGTTGCGCAATGGACCAATAACATATATAAATAGAGGCTTCCCAATAATGAAAAATATAGACTTGTTGAATATATGAAGGTTCTGAAAATAAATATTTTTTTGAAAATATTTCTTATGTAAAGTACTCTTAAAAAAAGTTGTGTAAATATAGTGATTATGTCAGTTTTTCCATGTTATTCTCCTAAACACATTCATGAAGACGTTAGTTGTGTGAACAAATATATTATGTGAAGCAGTGAAACCAACATTACTTGTGAATAGAATGTAACATGTGTCCATACAGACTTTGTATGATCGAAGATATACTAAAGGTTTGTTTAATGATATGGGTTTCAGGACACAATAAATCTTTTTTGAAATTATGATGTTTCATTAAATAGTTAAAGTTGGGAAAAAGTGTAGGGTTTTTCAACATGATGGGGGTGAGAATTTACAATATATTCATTAAAAAATAAATATTTATGAAAAAGTTATTATTGGGTATTCATATGAAGCGAACAATACATAAACTAATTCTCAGTTTTTTTATACATCTCCAAAGGTTTTATTCCTTAAATAGTTGTTCAATATGGAAAACGAGGCAGCTCTGTTTATGTTCACAATAACATCATGAAAGAGAAGTGTGAAGATAAACATGCACTAATAAATGCATAAAATATCAAAATGTGAGTTCGTTCATTGTATTTTGATCCAAAAGGAATTACCTCTTAAAAGAAATGAGTAGTGGGAGATGAAAAATGGAGTAACTCTTTGGTGGTAGTGAGATAACACTAAATTTAGTATGAGGAGTGACCCAAGGTATAGGAGTTACCTAACCAAAATCCAACACTAAAATATTATTAGTGTATTTTTGAACAATGAAATAATGTTATTGTCTTTTCCTTGAACATATTGCAGTGTGGGTGATCTAATTAAAATTATTGTCACTTTTGGGATTTCTGGTCTTATTTCCTATAGGTTAATAATTCATGTTTGTGGATTGAAATATCATCAATCTTATCTGAAAAAGGATAATATAATATCACCAACTCATTAGATCATCATGTAATGAATTAATAAAAGAGTGACCATATAATTAATTTAGGTCAATATCTCTTACTATAATGAGTGTTTCAAAGGTACATGGAGAAACATGAAAAAGTTTCAGACCATATTTCACCCCCTCTCAATGAATCAATCACTAAAGACCTTCGTGGGTCCAAAATTCCCCCTTACTAAGAATCTAAGATCCCCTATTTATTATGTTTTCATACTCTTAGTTATGAAGGTAATAAAATTAAATGATATCTATAAGTGTTTTGTAACCCCCAGATATGTTTTTAAATTTATTTTTTCAAATAAATTTAATCATTAATATATTTTTTACATGTAACACAATGTTTGGTTTTCATTAAACACAATACTATATTTTAGAAAAATGTGTCATATAATTAAAATATTATTATATGATAGTTATAAACTAGAAACCATAAAAGTGTCTATGAATTCGTTTTGCTAAATTACGAATATATATATAAATTACACATATATAAAAAATGAATTATTTGATGCCCTATTAATAAAAATTTAAAATTAAAGAAAATTTGATAATAAAGGTATTACTTTTTTAAATTTTTATGCAATCAAATAAGTTTTCCATAAATAAACTAAACAAATAAATTTTACTGAATGCTTTTATCGAAATTTATATACTATATATTCAATCAACTATTTTAAATTCATGATATGATTTTTTTTAGAGGGGAGATAGAAAGAAATCCAATTTTAGGATAAAAAATTATGTCTTTCTAATTTTTAGTCTTATCACCTTTTATCACACATAATTTATATATTATTTGTCAAAATTTTAGTTAATTTATTGTAAAAATAAAAATATATTTATAAATTATCATTTCAAAATTACCTTAGGGATAATTTTTGAGAATTTTCTAAAAATATTAATTTTTTATCAATTGTCGAAAATACAATATTTTAACTGAAAACAAACTTTTTATTTAATTTATTAATAAAGATAAAATTCCTTTTAAATTGAGCTTAAAATAAAATTATATCAATTATATATATTTTAATCCAATTTAGGTCATTGAAATCATTTTCATGTTTAATTTTAAAATAAAAGCTATGTAATAATTTGAACATTTTCACATTGAAAACCCACTTTGTAATTGATTATATAGGATTAATTTTAAGTTAAAATTTTCCCATTATATAAATTTAATTTTAAAAATTGGATTTAATATTTGGAATCAATATATTTTATATTATATTAAATTTTGAACATAATTCTTCACCAAACTTATTAGTGAAAAAAGAAAAAACAGTTATCACAGTTAAGCTAAAATTGAGTTTAGTAGGGGTTAAACTAAAATTTTAACTGTAAATATGACCTAAAAACATGTATAAAAGAAATTTTATTGGAATATTTTGACCCTATAATTTAAAATTATATATAATAATCCATTTGGGACCCCTGTGAAATGAGAAAAATGTGGGTACACAATTTTTTAAAACAATGACAAGTGTGCCACTCACCTCACTAAAAATGGACCCCCACCCCTCTCTTATTCAATGTATTAAAAACATTGTTATTTTCCATTACCTTTAAAAATTTTCAACTATTATCCTAAAATCCATATTTTTGGAAGAAATAATACCTTGGATGTGTTTTGGTTCCAACCTAGGAAAGATACATGAAGAAAAAATATTGTTCTTTAATAGGAATTTTTATTTTATTTCTTCATAAAATTTCATAAATTCCTATTAAACATGAAAATATAATAACCAATTAATATATAATATGTTTATATGTTCTTAATATACATTCATGACCTAAAAAATCCTTATATCCACCAAATGGGTTATGAAAACATCATTCATGTGCAAAGTGAACTACCACCTCACAAACTGATGTCATTATTTTCTATTACCACTTCTCACAGTCAGATATGATGATGGATATAATGTATATATATTATATTTATAACATTTTTCTATATATGGATTTATTATATAATATATACCTTTTTTAATTTCCATTTTTAGGGTATGTGATATCATCTCTCATGTGTATTGCGAACTATCGCCTCATGAAGTGATGTCGTTCATTTTCTATAACACTTTACATAGAAGATAGTAAGGATAAAGTTGGGAGAAAATCCATTAAGGTAACATTGCAGAATTTTTTGGTTGTTTGTAGTTGTTGACAAACTAGGGTTCGATGGTAAATTTTCATGTTCCAGAGAAGCTATTAAAAATACATGTTGACAAAGAACCATGTCAAAAGAATGGATGAACTAGAGGTAGTACAAACGAATAGTTACAAGGTGGTTCAATTTTCCCATGTTTTCCAAATTATTGGGGACCAAAATTTGGTATTTGGGGAGAATCACAAAAAGTGTATTTCATTGAATATGTCATTAAAATATGGTAAAGGCATGAGTTTTGTGAAAATGGGATTCTAGAATTGGATTTTACAGAGACGGAATGAATGTGGATGGTGAGATCTATGATTACAATGAGCTTCGTGAACATTATATGTGAAGATCATTGTGGTGATACTCTGAGATGACGAGACAATGGAATTAACGGAATTCTCCATGGTTACGACGAGATCCGGGATGGGGAAATATCCTTGGTTCTTCATGATATAGAGTGAATTTTGGATGTTATTTTAGTGCTTTTTATTTGAGCTGACGTGGCACTAACTTCATGTGGAATGTTCTCAAGTCGGTGGAATCACCTATAAATAGGCATCGACCCACTCGAAAGAAGTCGATATTTTTCCAATAAAAATTTTTCTCTCTCAAATTTCAATGGTGTTTTGTGGAGGAAGTGTTCTTCGCAAAATACCTGAGCTTCTTAGAAGCTAATCTAGATTTGTGAAACAGGTGTGTTCAGTGTTGACTTAGTGAGCTTCGTGAAGGAATTCAATTTAAGACATATTAAGCTCTATGGTGGCCAATGCTTTCTGAAGACATAGATCAATGAAGGCATGAGCTTTAATAAGTATTGTGGTCTTTGAGGTAGTGAGATTTGTGAAGGTGTGTGATTTGTGAAACAGCATGGACCTTATAAAGGGTTTTTTGGTCATTGAAAAATTGGGAGCTTTGTAATGTAAGGAGCTTTGCGAAGCTATTTTCAAAGGATGTGTCCCGGTGATTAGTGGAAAAAGAGAATTCATCTATGGAAAAAATTTGGACTTTAACCGAGCATCTACATACAGTGAAATATGCAACCATTAGAGATAATGAAATGACCTACAAGTCAATAAGCTTTGAGTGGATCCTTTCCAGAGTAGTGAGAAAATAAAGTAGAAGAATGTGATACTTTTTTACCGGCTATGAACCACTGAGAGAGGAATTGGGAGTGAACCTTTGGAAGTTAGTGATTTAACAATAAACATTGTAAATGTAGTGATCATGGGAATACAAGTGATCTATCCGGATCATTATTGGTAGTGAGCTTTAGTGTATTTGGTATAGCGAAACATCTTCATTGTATGCTTTTTAGACGTAGCCCAGTGATGGTGAACCATGTAAAAATCTCTTTGTCATCTTTCTTTCTTCCCTACCTTGCATATAAAGAATAATCATTATATAATGAAGAAAATAAGTGATCATAATTAACACACAAGTTCAATCAAAGTTTCCCCTGTGATAAAGAGGTCAAGATCTAGTTGGGAAATAAATAATTTATAAAAGTGTATCCTTACCTTGATTCACCCCCCTCTCATGGTATATAGGCCCCTTTTGGTCCTAACAGATAAATATAATGAATATATGGTATATTGATGAAATTATTATTATATTAATGAAATAATAATAATTATAAAAATACAATATATCATTTTATTTCTAACACTTGAACTCAATAAAATATGATAATGTGGTTAGTGTATGTTTACACTAATGCCTTCAGGAATAGATGTGACTCTCTTTTTATCACCAAACCACATGGATGATATATATAAGTATATAAAAAATAAATAATATGGTGTTTATGAAATAATGATAATTCTATAAATATATTATATTAATTTTCTATCTTCGATAATGATCATTGAATAATGGAAACATTTCCCAAGCATACGTATGACCTACCGTCTCTATGATCGTAACACACATCATTTTTCAAAACCATATTTTATGATTGGTATTATAGGTATAATTGATATATAAATATTATAATTATTTCATGAATATTATTTTGGATATTATAGGACCATGATAAATGTAAGTGGATAAATATTAATAAATCAAAACCTATATGAAAAACAAAGCGAGTATGACCAGAAAAGCTGCATCAACATTGAATTGTTAATAAAAGAGTAATAAATGAGAATACGTAAATAATATAATGTATGAAATTTGTAATTTTGGTTCTATAATATATTAAATATAAAAATAATTTTTTAATATAGTTGGATCGAATTAGTATGAAGGATGTCCAGACTTACGATAAGGTATTTCTACTGTCCCTTTTATTTTTGGGAGACATATGAAAATTTGCAACATGTTTGTATTTGTGTCGTGTATATAATATAAATTTGAAATGATAATTTCAGAATATACTCCTTTTAATGATATTAAATTGTTAATTTTATTTTATTATTTACTGTTTATTATGATTAAAAATATTACTAAAGTGGTAAGGGATTCCCATCTTACTTTTTTACATTTCTGAGTCAAATGATATATTCACCCATAGTTATTTTAAGTGGTAAACATACTTCACATGAATTTATTTTATAAATATTTTAATTAAAATGATTTCTATTTACATACCTATTTTAGGATATATGTTTTATTTGTTTTAAAATTAAATGATTTCCAATGAAGGAAGAGGTTTTAGACTGGATTTTCATTCCATGAGACATATGTTATGTTATGCACCTATTTTCATTTATATGTTTTATAAAGATTTTAATTCGGTTTTAATATCATGATGTTATTTATTCTCATGATATTTTAATTTCAATTTAATTTTATTCCCTCATTTAGATTATAATTCAATGTTACCAAAGTGGTAAATATTTTATGTTATAATGTCGTTATTTATCAAGATTTTTTATGATTATGACGAAATAGTATGATCCATTTATTAAGAAACTCATTAATTTTATTATACTATGGTTATGTTACGAGAATATATATTTTTACTTCATTTTCCTCACATTATGTACTCAATAGTTAAAAATAAAAAAACTTGGTTGTCTTTATTCCTTCGGCCAAAAACCGATTTTTCTTCCAAAACCAGGTTTTCTTAAATTATTTTTAGAATAGTTTAAAAAAATTTCACATGATATATTAAATATGTTTTTATCCAACTTTGAGTTTTTTTAAATGTTTTTAAAGGGATATTTATTTCATTTTCGTAAAATTTACCATTTTTATTTTGCAAAAAATGTGAAATGATTTTTTTAACAAGTGTAACATGAATGGAATTTCCTGTCATCAAGTCCATTATTTTATTTGATGATTTATTTATATTTAACACGGTTACTTTAAAGGTAATTTATTTTAAAAAAGCATAACGTTTCTAAAAAAAATTCTTTTTGATGGGGAGGTGTTATTTTCTCATGAAATATTTAAAATTATTTTTGATGATTCCTTTATATGTTTTCATTTTTATTTTCAAAGAAAATGTTTTTAAAAATAATTTATGAATTTTTATATATTTAAATTTATTTTCAATGAATATAAATATTCATAAAAAAACATTCAAATATATTTATATTTCAAAATCATATTTTATATAATATGACATGATTTGATGCAACTTATTATTAAATAGGGATAAAATGATGGATAACACTCTTATTATTTCACTAACTAGTTTATAATAACAAGATACTTATAAAACCATTTTCACTCTCATGGGTCATACCATGAAAAAATTATTAGGAAACCTATTTATTTCTTCCATCGTCTATTCTTTGATGAGGGGATTAAATGATTATGAAACCTATATTTTTTCCACATGTTATGAAATGAGAAAATTTTTATGAAAGCAATATATTTTCCATAGGCTATATTATTCCGGAATGATAAAATGATAAAGAAAACAGTTTATTTTCTATGGGTTATGGTATAATAAAACGTATTATGATACCCATTTCTTTCCATGGGTTCTAATATGATGAATGTTATTTGATATTGTAGAGCATAAATATATGGGTTATGTGAATGGTGAGATATCTATCTCCTTCTAATAAATTGGGTAATGATTAATGGTATATGAGTTCCTAGGGTATATGTGAGGTTATTCCAAGTTTGAAAGAGGGTACACAGAAGGTTATCCCAACCCCAAAAGAGGGTAAATGAGAAGTTATGTATAACATTAATGAGGGTAAATTGGAGGTTATCCCAAGATCTAAATATGTATATGGGTTGTTATCCCAAACCTAACATGTTATTAATTCCTTTCTCAATATCCTTAAATTATGTTTTAATATTATTATGTGTATGCAAGAAATTTTTGTCTTATGGTAATGTTTTTCTCTCAAGGATATTGTATTTTGATTTATTCATGAATCATTTCTAATGGAATGGAAATTTTTTTGTTGTGACTTAATATTATGATCTTTGATATATAGGGTATGGTTTTCAAAAGATATGTACATGTTCTCATACCCTTATTATATTTCTATGTTTAAATATTTCCCTTGTTTACCCTTTTTTAGCATCCGAGCTCAACCTTTTTTGTGTTTTTTTACCAAGGTTATGAATAATGGTTTATGTGGCATATGCTTATAATGAGTAATAAAGGGATAGATATATATGGGAGATGTTGAATATCATTCAACAAATTGGAATATTTTATAACTAGTGACCAAATATGTGATACTATTATGGTTTATATGAGTACGTTGTGTAATGTATTGAATATTTATATAAAATGATGAAATATCTATGTATGAAAATAATCTATCTCTATAGTGGATATCTAATGAATGGTATTATTAAGCATTGGGATCTAGGATGACAAATTGTCAGCAATATTTATAGAGAAAATTTTAAGGATATTTCTTTGGATGGTTCTCGGGATATGTCTAAGGATGAGTTTAAATTTATGAAAATATCCTAGATTTTAATAATTGATAGAGCCTGTGGTTTCTAAGAAATTAAATCCATGGTTGGATATTACAAGTGAATGTGGCTTTGAAAAAAAGGTACGAAGGGGTAGTAAATTTGAAGATGGACCTTTTAAATAGACTCAACCACCACCTAGTACATGACAATGGACCATGATTTACACCTTTTTCCAAAATCATTGTATATTTGAATTGGAAATTAACAAGTTCTTTATAAACCATCATTAGATATTTAAATAAATTTTTTTGCGAATTACCTACGATAAAAATAAGGTTTCATTTATTAAAAATATAGTATCATGTTTTATACATCCTATAAGGAATTTCATCATTTTTATGTGGTTATCTACTATGATTAGTGTTTCTCACACTACGTTTCTAGTATTATTTAAGGGTGGTAACTAGAAAAAACATGGAGAACATTCAATGTGATGGGAATTTTTTTGATTAGTATCTACATGGGATTATGACTGGATTTAATGATATAGTGATTATTCCTAATAATCCATCATGAAACATGATTAACTATATCCACTTTAACTAACATTCAGACTCACCAAAGGAGATATGGATAGAGTTCACTAAGAGTTTAGGCACTAGAGACACCCTAGGAAAGAAGATTAATTTTCCTAAATGTAAATAATGTGGGAAAATGAGTCAAAGGAATGTTTCAAAGGAACAATAAGATGTTTTGGGTTTGGAAAAGGACAAAAAGTAAGAAACTGTAAAGAATTAATAAAATGATTAGTTAACTTAATTTTTAACGCCCACGTCCTAGTGGAAACAATCTGGTTCCCCGATCTGGGTCATCACATGACCTCAAGCATGCCTACACATATTTTAGTGGTTACTGACTAGTAGCATAGGTTTAAAGAGAATCATTTAGAGAGATTATACCCTTTAATCAAAGTATTTCCATAATTGAAATAATATCAATAGATATATTAACCAATAGAAATTATTTTTTTTCAAAATGTGACTACACCAATAGGAAACTGTACAATACCTGCTATAACAATATGAAAAATGTAAAACATTTCATACATTTAAAAAACATAAAAAAACTAGGAAAATACCTCAGGAATGGACCCGAGTCTCGACCCAATCCTAACCTCCCTTGCTCCAAACCATCATCCCATGAAAAATCACAAACTATTTTCCTATTACGAACCTTTATCAGAAAAAAAGATGCATCTGCTTGGGTACCCAAGTGCAATGGAGGCATGAACAAGGTGTGGGTATATCTCAGTAGGCTAACACCAATGGTTTCTAAAGCAATAACCATCTTATACAATAGTGTATGAAAATAATAATGTAAAACAAGTAAACAAGGATGTAATGAATACAATTATAATATTTTGTAATCATTTGATCTATTATGTTATCTAGGGTCAATAAATCATCAAAAATAAGTCATGTCAGACCAAAAATCTTGGTCATAAATAGGGGGTTGCAAATAATTTTTCCATAGACATTAGTTAAAAATACACACTTTGATTTTTTCATTATTTTTTCTATTAGTTAGGTATTTAAACCGTTATTACCATCGCCTAATCCAATCAATTACCTAGTTTAATGAGTAATTTATGTTTCCTATATCATGTCAGGAAAAAATTCACAATCAATTACATAAAACATACCTTGGAACATTAGTCGAAGTAGGTCATCCCACATAACATGGAGAATCATTCTAGGTTGTTTATCCCAATTACCTTATAGCATCATCACAGGTAGTTCATCCCACATTCAATGGAAAATCAATCCATGTAGTCTCATCTAATGCATCTGTTAGGGGAATAGAGCCTTAGTCTAACCCCTTATCCCAACATTCTAGGGGTGGGTTAGAGAACAGTCTAACCGACCTATGGGAGGAGCCTCATTCCATTATCCAACACCACCAAGACATGTTATATTATTATTTATCCATTTAATAGACATACTAAAACATAATCTATGAACAACCAATACACATAACAATTAAAATTCACATTTCACACAAAATATGATTTGTCATCATTAATTAACCCATTATCACATTCACCATTTACTTAGAATAGCCCATTTAGCATCTTCAACAATTTAAAATCATTCATGCATGTATGCATTTAAATCAAAACTCAAAAGACTCTTGAAACATTCTTTTTATCCAATTTAACCAATTTGAACATCATTACAAATACCCCCTTATGCTATATCATCAACCAAGAAATTCATTTTTAGTTCATATCATAGTCATATTATCATGCCAATATTTTTTAGGGTTTCTATCTCACTCACCCTTATGTGCATTAAATTATTATAGTCCCATCATAACACTTTAAACTACATCATGGAAATTAACACAATTCAAACCACTCATTGGAATTAATATTTTAACCACCCTTTAAAACAAGGTATTATTATTTTAGATATTTAAAATTCCACATGTCTTTTATTTCTATTTTGAACTATCCAAAATAATCATTGAGCGTGTTATCAAGGAAGGGGACACACCCCCAATTCAGATCATCCATTGAAATTAATTGATAAAAAACCCTCATGAAAAAATATAGGTCAACACATACTTTTCAAATATTTCATACATTCAACATCAAATTTGTCATTTAAAACCATCGGTGGGTAAAAACCCAAAAAACATCTTTAAAACATTTTTAAAATCCATTGGGGAACATCATAAATAAAACATATAATCAAATCATTTTTACTCATTAACCAATCCCATATCCCAAATTATGATTATATAATCCATCAAATTCATATTTTTCTAACCTCAACATTACATAGTTCATTAAACTGTTCTGAGGGTTTGAAGCATCCCAAGGATATCCATTGGTTTGATCTCACATAACCATAGAACACAATGGGGTATGTGCAGAGATTCAATCCTACATATATGTACGAAAAACAATTTTTCCCAATCAAATACAAGGAAACACAATACGGAAACACATTATCACAACCACAAATAAATATAGAACATCAAGACTATGAGAAAAATCATTAATACCACCTTTATAATTATTGAAGATGATTAATAGCCCAAATATATCCCTTGATTCAAACTCAAATACAATTTAATGAACTGAAATATAATCTTCCGGAAAAGTGAGGGGTTTTTGGATTCCTAAAAAGAGAAGATATTCTATGATCCCTAATACAAAAAAGTAATTAATTTGGAGTGTTAGACTACCCTGGATATTTGATTCTTAAAAAAATGCACTCCAAAGAGATTATGAATTTATAGAGAATTACCTATATTAAGTCATGGAGTATTTGGTTCTGCAAAAAAACTATAGACGGTCAAATGGGGTGAAAATTTAGGAAAGAGTGAAACAAGATCGAGAGGGAAAATGGAAATTTTACACTTTTTAAAGGTCACACATGTAACCCGAATGTTTGGACAAACCTTGTGAAAAATTTGAGGCTCCATATATCCAATAGGGTAAAAGATGCATGGTTTCCTAGGAGAACCCACACAGTTTGAGAAATAGTGAGGTAATTGTGTTCTATCCTCTTTCTAAATGGGCCCCCCGAACGCACAATTTCCTAGTCTAGGAGCATGGTTTTCCCGAACCTTTCCCATCAAAGTAATTGTCCAATTTTCCTCTATTTTAGTGTATCTACCCCCTAGTACATCCCAAAAACGCTTTATATACATGAAAACCACAAGATTAGTCAAAACCAAAGAGTTTTAAACAAAATTTTAACAATGGTGTACCTTCACAATATTTAGGGATATTACAACCTCCCCACCTGATAATGGCTCATCCCCTAGCCATGCATCCAAAACATATCGAACCATCAAGATCAAAGGTCATGCCATGGGTCCCACCTGTCACCCTTAATTTCTTAGGAATTCCCTCATACACAACCACACCATCACCAACATCAACATAATAAAATGATTAAAGTATTATCATTGAACTACCGCACAAAAGGAAACTGAAAAGGAAATACATTATCCTAAGAGGGAAAATCAAAACACCCAATGTTAGACCCTCTAATCAATTCAGGGACCAAACACTCAGCTTCACCACACATAGTTTGGAAAATTTTAGTGGTTACCCTATATCAGTGTTACTGATGGAATACACTGATTGTAACCACACACCCTGACCCACATTGGTATGTAGCTCAAGTCCCAAAAACCTCATCCCAGTTTCAATCTTACGAAGTACCCCATACAATAACATTATAATTTGGCACTCAACAAGTCCAAACCCGATCCAATGCACGTCAGCTACACCAAATCAACATGATATATTCTTCTAGTGATCATCCAACTCGTACTACTAACCATATAATCAACTAGCCACTGGCCCGCTATTGTACTCTACACCATAAAGTTTATAACTCCAACAAAATCACATAATGTTTTCCACAACCACCATCAATATAGATACCAATAGAAAACCAACATTAATATTACAGTTCTCGATGCATTTTCCGACTCACCACACCCAAACACCGACAAAAAACTGCCACTAACACTGGTTACCAACCTTTCCATCGAGACCGCGTAAATTAATATCACCTCTATCATCCCTATATCAACAGATCCAATATGGTTCTTCTTTTTCTATTATCATAAGGTTGTGAAATTAAAATCCCTACCTTATCCAATGGTTTCTTATAACCCACCACATCCATCCCCTTTTTACCCTATCGAGTTAGGCCAATCCAACCAACTCACTCCATTAGAACCCAACATCCACTCTTGGAAACACCTACAAGGGTCCCTTATTGACCTCTGTTTAACCTTATACATCATATAATCCACTGGTCCAATAACCATTTTATGGTTTTCCAGTCCCCACCAACATGTCCCATTTTCAAGGATCGAATAACCTCTAAAAATAGCCTGAGTTCGATGACATCACTCAAATCAATCCACCATCACAACCAAGATATACCTGGACATCCCCTAGGAATATAAACATTCCCTATAATATTATGATTATATTCATAAAGCCACAACACCCACTCCATGTTCATCTCCATTCATCCATAAATGACACACAAATCCCCATCATAAGAGTATTGTTCTCATCATCTTCATCAAGATATTTCAACCACCACAACACCTTCAACGATCACAATTTGAACCTACAAAACATGGATATGACTTCCCATCTTCTCTTGAAAAAAAATCCAAATTCAAGTACTACCCATCGACAGATTTTGAGAATATAAACATTGGAATTCGTCGAAATCCAGTCCATCCAAAGGACCTCCTTCGTAACGGGTCAATGGTTTTCTCCCCCATCACACAACTCCATATGTGTTTCCCAAATTTTGTAAATTGTATGTTGTACCACATCTATCAAAGACACACTCGTGCCACGAATAGTAAATCCAGATCCTTCTCAGGTCACCCATGAAAATTTAAAGATATTTGAAATTATCATCATGATTGAAAGTATGATAAGTATTCAAGACCAAACATAACCACAACAATCCATTACCGATGTCACCTCTCACTATGGTATCGACAGAACATGACACATGCCTCAGTATTACTTGACTGTCAATGTTTAATCCACACTAAAACACAAAAAATAGAAAAGGGATTTTGTGCCAAAACACAATACCATTTCATGACCCTTTTATAAGCCTTTGAGAATCAACATTTTCCTTAGCACCACTGATGTTATCCCAAATAGATTCCTTCCAGCACGTCCCTGGTGATTCACACAGAAACACATCGATCACAACATAGATACACAACCCAACTATCTCACACATATAATCCCCCCTCTAAACTTTGACAACCCAACTATCACACACTTCACATCATTTCTTTGTAAAACAATCCCACATAAGGACCTCCACAAGGCTACTAAGGATTCAATCATCCTGGCGACCAGACATTAAAACAAAATCTTGATCACACAGATTTCATAACACTAGAGATAGGCCAAACTTATTCTAACTTAAATTTCCATTTCTCCTAGCATATCAACCTCACTAGACTTGAGGAATTCCTATCATTCACTTCCAACCAACCTATAACTGTATAACCATACCCATTCATGTGTCCACCACCACTCTAAGTGTCACTTTCATGAAAAAATAATCCAGCCATGCTCTAGTTACTCATGAAATATTCACCTAAAATAAACATCGTTCCCCACATCAACCACCACCAAAACAAGAGGATAAATCACCTAAAGAATTTGCCTCTTCCAAAACTGACCTTAAAATAAACCACAAGGACTCAAGAACAATAACAACCCAGTCGACATCTCGCATAGGCCATCACCCAAAACCTAATGATACCAACTCCCTAAAAAAGATTCATGTCAAAAAAAGGTCACTAGCTCCCTCTATCTATCTGTACACATAAAACATCAACCAACTCACTACCCATGGAAAATATTACCCCAAATAGATAACTTGTTGCATCTAACATACCCTAGTAGACATTTAATCTTTGTCTCATACCAATAATACCTACAGACAGAAATTAGCACCCGGTGCCAAACACCCAGTCTAGGGTCCATAAAATAAGTCAAAATTTTTCAAACCACAAGAGTCCCAACATATAAATTACAGATAAAAAACTCAAACCCCAGGGTCAAAATATTATTATGGGAACAAAAAGCACGTTTCTTTTACCATAAAACAATCCCAATAAAAATTCCTTACACAAAAATGAGGTCTCAACTGGTGGACCCTCACTAACCAAACGACACATACAGAGGGTCTGATTTCAAAACATGGGACTCCCATTTCCAATACCCCAACTAGTTTTATCATGTTTGATTCCCATATTAATTAGATATTAGGAAATAAAATCAAATATTTCACATTTCAAAACAATCTATTTTCAAAACCCCTGGATTTTGACATTTACCTTCTTATTAGCCCAAAATTTTCATGTGAATAACCAACATACAATATTTACAATAAGAAAATTTCACTAACAGTATATGAATCCCATTTAAATGTCAATCACTGGGAATATATGGATAGAAAATGAATTCTATGTGCCTAAAAATATTCCTGACTCATATACCCCCCGGGAAAATAGATAAAATTTCATTAACCAATAATATCACATCCAATTACACCACTCAAGGTGGAAATAAAAATCAACCATAAAAGCACAAACTAAACATAAATTACCACCCATAGAAGCTTGGATTTTCCCTCAAACGTGGGAATGCAGACACATAGAAATGAGATCATTACCAAGACCTAACAGGATACTAGTTCCTATCAACCATTCCATAAATAGTAAGAAAAAAATATAACCTATGATACCAATTTTTAAAATCCCCAAACTGGTGGACACTATTTGGTTCCTCGATACGAGTCATCACATGACCTCAAGCACACCTACCGATACACCAAAGGCTACTGACAAATAGTTCAGTATTATATGTCAAAATTTGGGGTGATAATAACCGCTAATTACAGTATATTTATAAAAGAAACCATGAAAAAAATATAGTAACTAGAAGACAAAAATAAAAGAACAGTGTGCAGCCACACCAACAGGTAACCAAAAAAACCTATATAAAAAATATGAAAAATTTACTAAATGTTAAGAAGTCATACAACATATACCAATATCAGAGGTTGCATAAGACCTGAACATGGACTCGATTCCCAAACTGGCACAAACTTTCCTTACTGCAACCCATAATCACAAGCACATAAAACCTCTAGGTCCCTATCCTAAAACTATATTAGAATAACAAGCAACATATTCTCAGGTACCCAAGTACAATGGAATCCTATGTAGGGTGTGTGTAAAACTCATTAGGCCACCACTGAGAGTGTCTAAAGAAATAACTAGTCTATACAATAGTGTATGCAGATAATCAAGTGAAACAAGTAAACAAGAAAACAGGGAAAAAAATTTAGTGATTATCTAGTATCCATTTTATCTATTAAGTTATCTGTAGTCCAAAAATCTAAAAAACTAACTTAGGTCACACTGGAAGGCCAGTCCAAGACACAAGGGTTTAAAAACACTTTTTACATACCCATTATTTGATAACTCTCAATTTGATCATTTTCATTGTTTGAACTATGGGTTAGGAATTTATATCATTTGCACCATGTCATAAGAAAATCAATTTCCTTGTTCAAGGAATAAGTCATGTTCCATTGAATTATATGAAAAAACTGTTGGGTCGGAAAAAACAAGGAATGATGGCAAGAGGGGGGGGTGAATTGCCTTTTAAAAAAGATTAACAATTTAAAAATCAAAGTTAAGATGCAGCGGAAAATAAAAGAGGCAAGACACAAGAAATTGATAACGGAGTTCGGCCAAAACCCGGCCTACGTCTCCGCTCCCAACTCAACCGTTGAGAGATTCCTACCGCTTGCTTTTCAATGGTTTTAGCAAGAAACCCACTAGGCTTTGAGGTAGCACTAGGACCTATTACAGCTTGCTTTTATTGGTTAAGCAAGAACCCACTAGTCTTTTTACGGGTGAAGACTAGCTCACCGAGACACAAGCCTTTTAAAGGAAAAGCTTGAGAAACCTCTTCACACCTTAATGGTGATGTGAAACCCAAAAGAAAGGGGGAATGAGAAAAGGGTTTGGGGTTTGTAGGCACAAACCCAATTTTAAAGCTCAAAATAAATAAAACAAGAATAACCGTATTGGAGGAAGACTTGGGCGCCAATTGGATGATGGAGCTGATGTAGCGTGCTCTCCCAAGCTTCTTGAGGGTGCTCTTGAATGTGGAATTGGATGGAGCACTTGGGGTTCCCTTGGAGGAATGCACCGGAGGTACGCCAAATGATCAACAAGGTGTCCGTGGGCTTCCGTATCGTTCCGGTAGGTGTCCGGGGCTTCCTTGGCCTTTATTTATAGGCATGGAACCCTTGGGGAGGCTTCGGAGCCGTTGGAGAGGCTTAGAGAGCCGTTGGAGCCCAAAAGAAGGTTGACTGGTCAACCCCAACGGCTAGTTTGACTGGCCTACCGGCTGGCCGGTGCAGGGCCACCGGCTGGCCGGTGCCTTGGCAGAGGAGAAGGCCTTTGGTCCAGGCTCCACCGGCTGACCGGTGGAGGAGCCACCGGCTGGCCGGTGGTGAGGCAGTAGCTCATCCTGTTCTGGCTGGGTGCCACCGGTCGACCGGTGCTGAGGCCACCGGTTGGCCGGTGGTAAGGCAGTGGCTCCTTCTTGAGAGCAGATTCCACCGGCTGGCCGGTGGTGTGCCACCGGCTGGCCGGTGGTCTGGATTTCAGACCATTTGCCAGCTTTCTATCTTGGCCCAATTCCTTGGCCACCTGATTTGATTCCTATCAATCAAAAACACTTGAAACAATGTTAGAAACATAAGAGGGTGATTGTGATCATGAAAATTAAACCTCGAGGGGTTTGAGAGGTACAACAATCTCCCCCTATTTTGATGATCACAATCACCAAAACAATTAATGTAAAATGCTAAAATTGAAAGGAAATACTAAGCATGATGAAAATGATTCTCCCCCAATCAATCAAGAAATTTCTCCCCCTTTGTGATTATCAAAATAGAATGGGGCATAAAACTTGATTGAGGGAAATTGAGATTTTAAAAACAAGATTTGAGATTTGAAAATCAATTGAGATTTTTGAAATTGAAATGAAAATTTGAATAACAGTTTGAATTGAAAGTTTTGAAACAAAAACAAATTTGATACCAATTGTTGGAAACCAATTGAAAATGATACTAATTGTTGAAAATTTTTGAAATGAAAAATTGGATTGAAAATTCTAAATTGAATTGAAAAAGAATTGAAAATTGAAATTTGAAACCAAATGTAATTTTTGAATTTTGAGATTTTGAATCAAAAATGAGAAAGTTCTCCCCTTAAATAAAAATAATGAATCACCGGGGAGTGGTAATAAATTTTGGGCCGGAGAGACTCGCTAATAGGGATTTTTCAATCCATACTTGCCTCATGGCGGGTCTTCTCCTATTAAATTCATCCAAATAAAAAATCGATTTGGGTTGGCCGTACCGGGCATTTTGACAATTACACTCATAAATGAGGTGCCCGGTTTTCTTGCAATAATTACAAAATTTAAAGCTAGAGCTCCCCCTTACAAAAACAGTGGGTGCATGGGAGGAGGAGGCTTGGTTGGTATAGCCAAGTCCATTGGTGGTTCTAGAAACCCTTTGGGAACCTAGGAGATTGTTCAAATTTTGTTCCCCAGTGGTGAACTTAGCTAGGGTCTCCCTTAGGTTTTTGATGGTTGATTCCATAGAATCAACATTTGGAAAATTTTGGATTTTAAGGGAGAGTTCCTCCTTCTCTTTGAGAAGTTGGTCTTTTTCGGAGGAAAGTTTTTTGAAATTCTTTTTCAAAGCGACAAATTTTGATGAAAGCTCATGAAAACCTTTTTCGAGTTGGTCTCTAGCATGTGAGAGTTCTTCATAAGACAAATGATTCAAAGAATTTGAAGAACTAGAGGAGAAAGAGGAGGAAGAGGAGGAAGAGGAGGAAGATACCTCATGTTTTGCCATTAGGCATTTGTTATCGTTGTCGCTTAAGGAGAAGGAGGAGAATGAAGAGGTGGAGCTATCACTCCATGTTGCCTTTGAAGCCTTCTTCTTCTCCTTTTTCTTGGCCCTTTTCTTGTGGAGTGGGCAATTGGGCACGGATTTTGCCTCGGGTTCTTGCTTTCGAGTGGGTTCTTGCTTTTGAGCCGGTTCTTGCTTTTGAGCCATGCTAGTACCTTCATGGGTTAGTTCTAAACATTTCCAAATATCATGTGAAGATGTGCAAGAAGAAATATGATCAAAAACATTTCTATCTAACCCGCAATGAAGAGCGTTCATGGCTTTGCCATCAAGCTCGAAATTTGCAATGTCGGCGGGGGTCCATTTAGACTCATCGGAAGAAGTGAGGGTAAAACCATGCATAACAATTCTAAAAATTGGATAACCAATGCTTTTAAGAAATGTGGTCATGCGGGTTTTCCAAAAAGAATAATCGGCTCCATCAAAAAATGGAGCACGATCCAAAGAATGACCTTCGGGGGATTGGGAGGAAGAAGCGGTAGAAGCCATCAAAAAAAAAAAAATATATATAGGATCTTTAATTTGAAACCTGGTTAGGGAATTATTCAAACACGTCCCTCTGATACCAAATGTTGGGTCGGAAAAAACAAGGAATGATGGCAAGAGGGGGGGTGAATTGCCTTTTAAAAAAGATTAACAATTTAAAAATCAAAGTTAAGATGCAGCGGAAAATAAAAGAGGCAAGACACAAGAAATTGATAACGGAGTTCGGCCAAAACCCGGCCTACGTCTCCGCTCCCAACTCAACTGTTGAGAGATTCCTACCGCTTGCTTTTCAATGGTTTTAGCAAGAAACCCACTAGGCTTTGAGGTAGCACTAGGACCTATTACAGCTTGCTTTTATTGGTTAAGCAAGAACCCACTAGTCTTTTTACGGGTGAAGACTAGCTCACCGAGACACAATCCTTTTAAAGGAAAAGCTTGAGAAACCTCTTCACACCTTAATGGTGATGTGAAACCCAAAAGAAAGGGGGAATGAGAAAAGGGTTTGGGGTTTGTAGGCACAAACCCAATTTTAAAGCTCAAAATAAATAAAACAAGAATAACCGTATTGGAGGAAGACTTGGGCGCCAATTGGATGATGGAGCTGATGTAGCGTGCTCTCCCAAGCTTCTTGAGGGTGCTCTTGAATGTGGAATTGGATGGAGCACTTGGGGTTCCCTTGGAGGAATGCACCGGAGGTACGCCAAATGATCAACAAGGTGTCCGTGGGCTTCCGTATCGTTCCGGTAGGTGTCCGGGGCTTCCTTGGCCTTTATTTATAGGCATGGAACCCTTGGGGAGGCTTCGGAGCCGTTGGAGAGGCTTAGAGAGCCGTTGGAGCCCAAAAGAAGGTTGACTGGTCAACCCCAACGGCTAGTTTGACTGGCCTACCGGCTGGCCGGTGCAGGGCCACCGGCTGGCCGGTGCCTTGGCAGAGGAGAAGGCCTTTGGTCCAGGCTCCACCGGCTGACCGGTGGAGGAGCCACCGGCTGGCCGGTGGTGAGGCAGTAGCTCATCCTGTTCTGGCTGGGTGCCACCGGTCGACCGGTGCTGAGGCCACCGGTTGGCCGGTGGTAAGGCAGTGGCTCCTTCTTGAGAGCAGATGCCACCGGCTGGCCGGTGGTGTGCCACCGGCTGGCCGGTGGTCTGGATTTCAGACCATTTGCCAGCTTTCTATCTTGGCCCAATTCCTTGGCCACCTGATTTGATTCCTATCAATCAAAAACACTTGAAACAATGTTAGAAACATAAGAGGGTGATTGTGATCATGAAAATTAAACCTCGAGGGGTTTGAGAGGTACAACAATCTCCCCCTATTTTGATGATCACAATCACCAAAACAATTAATGTAAAATGCTAAAATTGAAAGGAAATACTAAGCATGATGAAAATGATTCTCCCCCAATCAATCAAGAAATTTCTCCCCCTTTGTGATTATCAAAATAGAATGGGGCATAAAACTTGATTGAGGGAAATTGAGATTTTAAAAACAAGATTTGAGATTTGAAAATCAATTGAGATTTTTGAAATTGAAATGAAAATTTGAATAACAGTTTGAATTGAAAGTTTTGAAACAAAAACAAATTTGATACCAATTGTTGGAAACCAATTGAAAATGATACTAATTGTTGAAAATTTTTGAAATGAAAAATTGGATTGAAAATTCTAAATTGAATTGAAAAAGAATTGAAAATTGAAATTTGAAACCAAATGTAATTTTTGAATTTTGAGATTTTGAATCAAAAATGAGAAAGTTCTCCCCTTAAATAAAAATAATGAATCACCGGGGAGTGGTAATAAATTTTGGGCCGGAGAGACTCGCTAATAGGGATTTTTCAATCCATACTTGCCTCATGGCGGGTCTTCTCCTATTAAATTCATCCAAATAAAAAATCGATTTGGGTTGGCCGTACCGGGCATTTTGACAATTACACTCATAAATGAGGTGCCCGGTTTTCTTGCAATAATTACAAAATTTAAAGCTAGAGCTCCCCCTTACAAAAACAGTGGGTGCATGGGAGGAGGAGGCTTGGTTGGTATAGCCAAGTCCATTGGTGGTTCTAGAAACCGTTTGGGAACCTAGGAGATTGTTCAAATTTTGTTCCCCAGTGGTGAACTTAGCTAGGGTCTCCCTTAGGTTTTTGATGGTTGATTCCATAGAATCAACATTTGGAAAATTTTGGATTTTAAGGGAGAGTTCCTCCTTCTCTTTGAGAAGTTGGTCTTTTTCGGAGGAAAGTTTTTTGAAATTCTTTTTCAAAGCGACAAATTTTGATGAAAGCTCATGAAAACCTTTTTCGAGTTGGTCTCTAGCATGTGAGAGTTCTTCATAAGACAAATGATTCAAAGAATTTGAAGAACTAGAGGAGAAAGAGGAGGAAGAGGAGGAAGAGGAGGAAGATACCTCATGTTTTGCCATTAGGCATTTGTTATCGTTGTCGCTTAAGGAGAAGGAGGAGAATGAAGAGGTGGAGCTATCACTCCATGTTGCCTTTGAAGCCTTCTTCTTCTCCTTTTTCTTGGCCCTTTTCTTGTGGAGTGGGCAATTGGGCACGGATTTTGCCTCGGGTTCTTGCTTTCGAGTGGGTTCTTGCTTTTGAGCCGGTTCTTGCTTTTGAGCCATGCTAGTACCTTCATGGGTTAGTTCTAAACATTTCCAAATATCATGTGAAGATGTGCAAGAAGAAATATGATCAAAAACATTTCTATCTAACCCGCAATGAAGAGCGTTCATGGCTTTGCCATCAAGCTCGAAATTTGCAATGTCGGCGGGGGTCCATTTAGACTCATCGGAAGAAGTGAGGGTAAAACCATGCATAACAATTCTAAAAATTGGATAACCAATGCTTTTAAGAAATGTGGTCATGCGGGTTTTCCAAAAAGAATAATCGGCTCCATCAAAAAATGGAGCACGATCCAAAGAATGACCTTCGGGGGATTGGGAGGAAGAAGCGGTAGAAGCCATCAAAAAAAAAAAAATATATATAGGATCTTTAATTTGAAACCTGGTTAGGGAATTATTCAAACACGTCCCTCTGATACCAAATGTTGGGTCGGAAAAAACAAGGAATGATGGCAAGAGGGGGGGTGAATTGCCTTTTAAAAAAGATTAACAATTTAAAAATCAAAGTTAAGATGCAGCGGAAAATAAAAGAGGCAAGACACAAGAAATTGATAACGGAGTTCGGCCAAAACCCGGCCTACGTCTCCGCTCCCAACTCAACTGTTGAGAGATTCCTACCGCTTGCTTTTCAATGGTTTTAGCAAGAAACCCACTAGGCTTTGAGGTAGCACTAGGACCTATTACAGCTTGCTTTTATTGGTTAAGCAAGAACCCACTAGTCTTTTTACGGGTGAAGACTAGCTCACCGAGACACAATCCTTTTAAAGGAAAAGCTTGAGAAACCTCTTCACACCTTAATGGTGATGTGAAACCCAAAAGAAAGGGGGAATGAGTAAAGGGTTTGGGGTTTGTAGGCACAAACCCAATTTTAAAGCTCAAAATAAATAAAACAAGAATAACCGTATTGGAGGAAGACTTGGGCGCCAATTGGATGATGGAGCTGATGTAGCGTGCTCTCCCAAGCTTCTTGAGGGTGCTCTTGAATGTGGAATTGGATGGAGCACTTGGGGTTCCCTTGGAGGAATGCACCGGAGGTACGCCAAATGATCAACAAGGTGTCCGTGGGCTTCCGTATCGTTCCGGTAGGTGTCCGGGGCTTCCTTGGCCTTTATTTATAGGCATGGAACCCTTGGGGAGGCTTCGGAGCCGTTGGAGAGGCTTAGAGAGCCGTTGGAGCCCAAAAGAAGGTTGACTGGTCAACCCCAACGGCTAGTTTGACTGGCCTACCGGCTGGCCGGTGCAGGGCCACCGGCTGGCCGGTGCCTTGGCAGAGGAGAAGGCCTTTGGTCCAGGCTCCACCGGCTGACCGGTGGAGGAGCCACCGGCTGGCCGGTGGTGAGGCAGTAGCTCATCCTGTTCTGGCTGGGTGCCACCGGTCGACCGGTGCTGAGGCCACCGGTTGGCCGGTGGTAAGGCAGTGGCTCCTTCTTGAGAGCAGATGCCACCGGCTGGCCGGTGGTGTGCCACCGGCTGGCCGGTGGTCTGGATTTCAGACCATTTGCCAGCTTTCTATCTTGGCCCAATTCCTTGGCCACCTGATTTGATTCCTATCAATCAAAAACACTTGAAACAATGTTAGAAACATAAGAGGGTGATTGTGATCATGAAAATTAAACCTCGAGGGGTTTGAGAGGTACAACAAAAACATATTCATAATAAATTACATCACACATACCTTGGAGAATCAGTCTAGGTTATTCATCCCACTTACTTTAGAGAATTAGTCCAAGTATTTCATCCCACATACCTTGGAGCATTAGTCCATGTATTATCATGTAATTAATTAGTTATGGGTAAATATACTTACCTTAACCCCAAAACCCATGAATGTTATGGGTGGGTTAGAGCATCAATTCAACTCGACTAATGTTAGGAGCCTCATACCATTATCCCATTCAACATCTTTATCAATACACCTTCATTCAAACATGTACGAATTTCATTCACAACTTATAAACCTTTTAATACATTCACTTTATTATATTTAACCCATTTTTCATAACATGAAAAACACTTCTATACACTATATAATCAAATTAGCACATTTATCAGTATGTTTGTTTTGTAATCTTGTTAACATTCAAACATAGTTGTTATGGGTTCTGTCTTACTAACCCTTACATCCATTTAATTTATGTGGCCCCATAATAAAATTTTAAACTACATCATTACAATTATAACAATTTAAAGTTCTCATTTGAAATCATCTTTATACCACTCTTTAAAATACAAGTCTTCCTATTTGAGAAACCAAAACATGCCCAAAAGAATCTATTTCCATTGTCAACCATATAAAGAAATCATTAAGAAGTTTTGAAAGGAAGGTTCCTCCCCCCATTTCAAATCATACTTTTAAATCTATTGAAAAAACCCCCTCATTAAAAAATTGAGGTCTATGTATCCTTTTAAAACATTTACCACATTAAAATGTCAATTTAAACATTTACAACCATGGTCAGTTCAAATCCCAAAAAAATTATTTAAAAAATCATTAAAATACCATGGGGAAATACATAAATATAATGTATAATCAAATTACTTTTATCATTTAACCATTCCCATATCGATAATTACAATTTTAAAACCCATCATTGTCACATTTCCCTTACCTTAATGTTCCCTAGTTCATTAACCCATTATGAGGGTTCGACACACCCCATGTTTTCTCTAGGTTTCATCTCACATCCCTAACAATCCCTATGGGGTCTATTAAGAGCTTCAAACTCAATATAATTACCAATAAGTTTTTTATAATCATATACAAGGAAATCCAACTATGATACACATTTCCAAAACCCCATGCACATATGAAACATCAAGACAATGAGAAAAATCTTTAAGACTGCCTACATCATTCTAGAAGATGATAACTATCACAAAGATATCCATTTATTTGAAATCAAACACCCTTTAATTCACGAACAGAAATTCTTCAAGAAAATCGATGGTATTGGGGATTTTGAGGATGTGGAGAGATTATACATGCCCTAAAATAGAAAATAGAGAAAATAGGAATGATAGACTCACCATGATCTCCAATTCACACCAAAACACACTCCGAAAACACATGAAATGACAGAGAGTAACCTATTTAAATTCATTGAGCATTTGGTTCATCATCTAAGCTATAGGGGTCGAATGGGTTAAAAAAACATGGAATGAGGGAAATAAGATTGGGATGTAAAATTAGGAATTCCAACTTTTTTAAATCCACATGGTTTAGCCACAAAGTTTTCCAAGCCATACATGAACCATGCGACTCCCTCTATATTGGAGGGGCCATGTATCATAGTTTCCTGGGAGAACCCACATTGTTTAAAAAACATTACAATAACCAGGTGTATAACAGCCCAAAGATTTTATGGTATTCTTCTCTTAAATACATTCTATTCATAACCTATATTTTATAAAGCACTATGTTTAATTGAAAAAAACACTTTTTTATTTATAATATAGTCGTAACCTAGTCATTAAACATAAATTTTCCACTTTTTTGTTTTGAATTTTGAAAAACGAACATACACGATTGAGATTAGGGTGATAATTTGTGTCTATTAGAACTAAGTTAATTTTCTGTGAATAATTACATAACTTTAAGAATAGTAACATAAATTATGAATAGTAACCTACACTTATGAATAGTAATACGACCCTTATTAATGGTAACCTTACTCATTAATGTATAAATAAATTTTGGCACCTTAAAAATGAAGTTTAATATTTTAAGTATTGGAATTCATTGATTAAAAAAATATTTAATTAAAAATTAAATTTCACATATTTAAAAAATTATTTATTAAAAATGGAGTTCATTTTTTAGATTCTAGACATTGAAAAATAGTTAGGGTAAATTTTTGGGAATTTTATAAAATATAAGAATTTTTGTGAATAGTAAAATATGTTAATTTACAATGTAAATACATTATAATTTAAATTAACTATTCCTAGCATCATGAGTGATGTATGAACCCAAATATCAAACTCCCATTAACATATTACTATTCTAGGTAAAGGAATCTTCACTATTTCTTGTCTTGTGGTGAAATAATAAATTAATGAATATATTATTAAGAAACCCATCATCCCCTCCACTATAAATACCACCGCTCACACACTCATTTATTCAAACCTCTCAATATTCAGGAATTTTTTATATTATTCTCAAATATCTCCCTAAGATTACCCCCATCGTCCAATATCTCTTGGTATCTTCATGAGACCAAATTGTATTCCCTTAAGAGGCTCTCAAATGAAAATTGATTCAAGAGGTAAATTCCTCTTTTCAAATCTTTTGTTTTCTTTTCATTTTCATTTGTTATATTATATATTATCACCTTTTCTCATCCATATTTTATGATATTTATAGTACCTTTATGTATTGGAATTTTTTATGATAATTTAATGTGTCTTCATCATCTATTCTTTTCAATTCTTTTATACTATAAATGAAAGCACTGTCTAAGATGTGTTAATTTATCAAATTCATAGATGAATGGTTTTTGATTTCTGTAACAATATTCAAGACTGGTCATTAAAACATTATAATTCTTAAACCATATCATAATATATTTTTTTATATTATGTAATGTTCTATAACCCTTACACACTCATAATACGAAATAATCATACAAAACAAGTTCTTTATGGAGAAAACAACCACGTTAAACCAAGCGGTTATCAATAAATTCAAAATAATATGTCATCCCCAATGTATATAAACCGAAATCATTATAAGACAATTTATAATTTAAATAATAATATATATTTTCTATTATTTATTTTTAACCACATTTCAAATGAACTTCCATTCATCAATATAAGTAAACCGATCATGAAAACCAATGAAGAAAATGCTTCCAAAACAATAAAACTGAATCTTTTAAACCCATCAAAAAAGGAATTAATGAACCTAATAAGGATATGATATATCAATTAAAAGTTTATGAGGTTATGTAATTATTAATTAAGGAAGATAAATTTGGTTATTCAGGTCATTAATCTCAGTCGAGAAAACCTTCTGGCATAAGGTAAGAGGTTTCTTATCTCAGTTTTAATTCCATAAGATATTCATTATTTGACACATATTTATTTCATGTGGTTTATTTTATTCTTAAATTTGATATATATTATCATGAATATCATTATATTCATGCAATTATATTATTCATTTTGTGGTTATTAATTTTTGTCCATACGAATCGATTGATTATATTGTGGTAAGAGACATTGTCTTAATTTCCATTTCATTGAGGCTTGCTTGGTATTGTGAGCATAATATTTATTATGTGGTGTATACACTACCCATTTGAGGTCATATTTCATTATATATCTTAAATATATTATATATAAATTTTTTGGTTTCATGGATATGAATATTCTCTTAAGGTGTATACCCTCTAACATATGGTGTTTATTTGGAATATTGTTTTAACTATGGAAATATTGATGTATATATATCCTCTACTCTATACAGATATTGAGAAGATATATTTTAATTTTATTAAATCTATATATAAATAACGATTCAGATTTTAATGATGGGTAGGGCCCAATATTTCCCCTCGATACATCGATAGGTCTCATGAGACAAATAAGTTGGCGACAAACCCTTTGAGTTTGTTTCTAAAAATCAGATGGGATTCTACCCACATACTTAAACCATTTTGATGGTATAGTGATATCATGTGCCAGATACATGATTTCAAATTATTAATCATATATCTTTAGTAATTTTCATTTATTACTATCCATGATATTTTCACTATGACAAAATACATGGATGAATTTTCAATTTTCTGTTTATTAATGGAATGTGTATTTTATTTATTCATCGTGCCATTTTGACTATGCCAATTTGTTTATGATTCTGTTATTGTGGATTCATTATTATGATATTTGTAACACTTTCATATCATTTTATATCATCCCTATCATTTTTTACCTTCAATAGGTTATTAAGATAGGGCCATTTATTGAGTTATTGTGGATTCTATTTTTTAGTTTTTTTATGTATAGTTTTTGTTACCTTTCCCAATGTGATTTGAGTTACATATACGTTTATAGTTTCTTAAAGAATAATAAAGTAATCATTACTTCAGGATTTAATTCCTCTTAATCATTCCAAAATAATAATTAATTCACCGCCTCATTTTCAAGAGGGGTCGAGTTGTTACAATGTGCGAGGCTCTATCTGAAAGGGTCCCCAAGCCTCACTGTTTCCTAAGAATAGAACACATTTTTATCTAACAGTTAACCAACCATATTCTTAAAACTAAATGTCCTATTTCACCGAATTTTATTTTCTCAAATCCCCCATGTCACCCCATAAATTATTCATACACCCAAGAAGCATGTTATTAGAAACAAAAGGTTTAACTATAATTTATAATAGCACATACTTTCAGAAATGGTTTGGATTGTACAAAATGGATAACAATAGTGGTATCCATAAGGTATTAACAATTATTGATTTTTTAAAAATTAAAATATATGGTTATTATTCAATTCGATTTCCACAGGGGAAATCTTATGAAGAGAATCAAAATTATTTTATGATAAATGGTTATATTTCTTAAGAGAAAGATACTACAAATGAAATATGAAATGAACGTGGTATTAAGGAAAAAGATGATGAAGACAAGTAAATATATTAAGTATGAGTTGGTATTATTGATGTGTTTATGTATAGGAATTATATAAATATGTTATATGAATTATTATATATATAATGATTATTTTTATAATTTTTTCATGAAATATTTTTAAGAATATACCGAATAGTATTGATCACCTAGAAAATTGATTTAATAATTGGGTAATATTCATGGGAAATAGATTATTATGATAATGATAACCCTTAATATCTTCCTAATGTTCATATAATGATGTTGGGATAATGATATGATTTTTATTGAAAAGGAAAATTAGATAGTATTGATGTACATGGAAATTATTCATGTTTTTATGAAATAGTGGTTCATGTTTTCATTAATGGATTTTACAACATTTTTTTATTGAAGTAATATTTCTAGTAATCAATTTTTTCTATAAATAATGATGTAGAATGAATTTTTTTCAATATTATTTAATTTTAATATAGGTTATTACCACGATTCAATAAAATATATGTTGAGTGTATTCAAATCATTGGAATTTGAGGTTCAATAAATACATTATGATATATGATGGATTAATTTTAAGTTGATTAGGAGAAATTTAGTAATATTATATATAAATTTTAAATTTTGGAAGGGTTATAATGTATTCCATTTATGCTAGGGTTTATGTTTAACATTCAGTGAGGTTTTAGAGATTAAGGTATTACTTCATTATATGACCTTTTTTCTAAATTGGATAACAAGTGTTAAATTTTTTTTAACTACAGTTATAAGGGATGAATTATCATTATTTTGTGGATTTTATTTAGTTCTTTAGATATGATAAACATTAATCTCTTAGAATAAGTTATGAGGTTGAAATTGTTCATCGAACAACTAACGGATGAAATTGTACTGATGAAATAATGATACATCCTCTAAGTTTCTATATGTTCTCAATCTACATAGAAAAGAAATTCCCCATCATTTGGAAAAGGATCTTGAAATAATTTTTTTCCTATTATCATCCTTTTTGAAGATATCAATGACCATTTTTACAAATATTAGTTTTGTGGTTTTGTGGTTGTTATCCTTACCTATATCTCCATCCTTTTTGGGATTAATGAGCACTCTCAGTCTATAAAAATATTTACGATATTATTCCAAGTATATATAATTTGTTCCTACCAATTTATCCCATTTGGAAATTTAGTTTTGTTATTATGGATGAATTTTCCGCATCCAATTATCTTTTCAATGAGAATTTTTTATTATCCCTTTTTACAATGTTGGTATATAAGAAGGAAATTTCAAATGTTAATCATTTGATGGAAAGGTTTAATTTCCAGGGAGAAATATGTTTTAAGGGTTGTAGAATGTAACACCCCAATACTTTTTTGAAATATTTTCTACAAATTAATTTGATATTTTTAAATATTTTCATGAAAAGTAACATTCAGTTTAGCTTTTGATTCATATAATATCGAGACTATCATAAAACATGTGATATTATTAAAATATTATTATATGAAAGTTATCACCTAAGAATTTGACTATAAAGTATGAATATGATTAAATAAATTATAAAAATATATGGTTTATACGTCAATATAATGTTAATTCTTTATTGAAAATTTAATTTAAAATTATAATATAAAACCATTTGAAAAAAAGCAAATATTTAAAAAAACTATTTTTATCGTCAATACAATAAAAAATCAACTTATATTCAATGATTTTAATAATGTTTTTATTTTATATATTAAATACACTATTTAACAATCACTCTATGTGTTTTATGGACAATATATAAGAATATATCCAATTTTATGTCTAAAACTGTATTTTTTCAAAATACCAGTTTTTTTTCCTATTTTCACACTTAATTTAAAACTAATTTTTGGACCTTTTAGAAACATTATTTGAATCAATAAATTTTATTTTAGAAATTATAATCTCAAAATTATCTTAAGGTGAATTTTTTAGAATTTTTTAAAATGATTAGTTTTTTAATTAATTGTGAAAAAACTAGGTTTTAATTGAAAAATGTCATTTCATTTAAATTATTAAAAATGATAATTTTTATTTTAAATTGGTTTTAAATAAAATTTATTTCAATTATATGTCAATAAAAAAAATTTACGTCATTGGAATCATTTTAAAGTTAAATTTTGATATAAAAACCAAGTAATATTTTGAACACATTCTCATTGAAAACCTGATTTCTCATCGCACCCGTAGGATAATTTTTTAATTAAAACTTTACAATAATGTAAATTTATTTTTAAAAAATGTGTTATAAATTTCTAAACAGATTATTTTTTATTATATAATTTTCTAAATCGAAATTTTTAACAAAAATGAACATTGAAAATAGAAAACATTAGTTATCACCGTTAAGGTAAAAATGGGTTTACCATGGTTTAAACTGAAAAGGTAAGAATTAAAAAAAGACATATCAAAAATATATTATATGGATATATTTATAAAATATAATGACTAAGTATCTATAATAACCCATTTTTAACCCCTGTGGAATGAAAAAATGAGGGTACACTTCTTTCTTTTCAAACATTACAAGTGTGCTTCTCAACTCACTTATTAATGGTCATCCCTCCCCCACTTATTATAATATATATGCTATGATCCAAGCTAGGTCACCATCCGACCGGATGCCCAATCTAGTCCATGGAAAGGACCAATGGGAATTCCCAATCTCCATATCCTGGCATAGGTTCCCAGGTATTATAAATACTTTATGGGAAAGATTTACCTGATATAGAGACATAAAAAACCAATGAATAAATAAAATACAGGTGAAAAAACAAAAATGAACAATCCCTTAACATTTGACCATATTTAAAATTTACAAGTCAACTCAAAACTAAATGAAGATTGCAAAAAAAACTAAAATATCTCTCCAAACCTTAATGTAACATGAGGAGCCACCTCCTCAAACCACCATCACCAAACCTATAAGAGAAGACCACTAAAAACCCCAACCACCATACCTAAGCTCAATCCCTCAACCTATAATACAGAATAGACATGTTCTGTATACACTCAAAGGTGTATGTAGGGTGTGAGAAAAAACACCAATAGGATACCACACAATAAAAAGGTTTCATTCCCTAACATCAGACAAATAATTTAACAATATTATTCAAAATAATAGATTTAAAATAATGTTAAAGAAAACATTTACAAGTTGAAACTAAAAAGGGAATAGAATATTTGGAGAAAACAATTTCACAAATACTTGTTTAAAATGGAAGATATAATTAATAAATTACACACATGCACCCATGTGGTCCCACGTATGCTGATGGAGGGAACCACATCTTGAATAGTAGAGCACTAAATGTGAATCCCCTAATGCTGCTAGCATGTAAGTGACACATGAGAAATCGTACCTCGATATAGACATGATATAGTAACCATAATGATCTAAATTCTCATGCCTAATAATCTAATAGGGAAAACTATCCATAACCTATAGGTCTGGAATCATTACAAAAGTTTATTTAGTCTTGTAATGTCAATCCCTCTAAATGAGACCAGGATGAACCCCTTAAGTATCATCCAGCGTACTAGTCAAAATCTACCCACCTAGGTACCCGGAGTTCCCTTTTTGTGATCAATCAAGTTTAACATTCACAGAATGTATCAATTTCACATATCAAAAACCAAAAAAAGAAATTACATTCACAAAAAACAACCAATTTCATACACAAAATCCATTTTAAAACACACACACACACACCAAATAACTTTACAAACATGACACATACCTCTTATGTAATTCAACAGTTCATAAAAAATTTCAAAAATAATTTTTGAAAGCCCTGTAAGTCTCTACACCCAAATACATACTCAAAAATCCCCTTTTTAGACGAAACAAACACTAAAAAAATATTTCACATCATAAATAAAACCAAATTAATGACGTCTTAAATTATTTTAATAATTAATAGAACATTTATAATTGGCACAAAAAGGTTTTTCACATGAAAGACACGTAATTTTCACACAACAATGACACATATAATTTAACACAAGTTTAACCCTATAAAACACTACATATTCACATCACATTTAATTAAATAAATTTATTTAATCAACTTATGATACATTTTAAATTATCACACGACAGTTTACACCAAAAACACACATAATCTTATGCAAGAAACATCACGTTAAAACTGAATTTACAACACAACCGTAAAAAACATTTTTTTACTTTAGTCAAATAGTTTACAAATAAAATCCAAAGATGCACAAGCATTTTAACATGACATGGTGAAAAAAATTATTAGAAATCTCATCACATAAGCACATTTGAAATACATTAATAAATAATTATAAGAATTTATGAAAACAATTTAAATACACCGGAAAAGTTTTTAAACTAAAAAAGCACACAAACCCCCTTTTTAAAATTTAACGAATGTCCTAACCATATAAAAACACATTTCACACCATCTAAACAACCCTTATAGCACATTAATGTGACATTACATCAAAGAACACACAAAAAACACACCCAATCCCTAAGTTAAAATTCCAATTAAAAAATTTATGAACATAATCCATTTAAAAAACATCCCATAATAAAATCAGTGAACACATTAATAAATTTAATCAAACATAGTAAGTTAATCTAATGATGTTATGTCCTGGAAACACCTACCTATGTGTCGAAAATTACAACCATTGTGTGGATCTCCAATTTCTCCCAAAAAACACCACAATCTAATGAAACAGAGACTAATTCAATAAACTAGACTAGAAAAATTATTATATTTCCCTAATCAAGTGAAAACCTAACCGAAACCCTATAAAAACATCAAAACCCTAGGTCGAGGAGGAGGGTTTACCGAAAGTGGATAGGGTGCAGTGGTGCAATGGAGGTTTGGTCGGGCGGTATGTGGCTGGTCAAGGATAGTAGAGAGGAGGGGTGCTAATAGGAATAAATGTATGATTTTGATAGGGGTCACGAGCTAGGTATGAGGGTGGAGCCGGCGATGGCTAGCATTGCGTATGGAGACCCACATGTGTGATGAGAAACATGAGGGGGGGGGGCAGCCATATGGGATAAAAAAACCAAATAAAAATATAATAATAATAATAATAATAAAACTAATTCAAGAATAAGAATAAGAATAATAAATAAAATAACATAATTAACATCAATAATATTATTGTTAATAACAATTACATCTTAAAAAAAATTGTTCATAATAATAACAAAAATAATATCCTAAAATAATAATAACATTATTATTACTAGAAAGACTATTCTATTTTATATTTATTTATTTTTTATTCACTCAGTAATTAATTAATTAATTAATTATAATATATGGTAATAACAATAATAATATCAAAATTAAAGATATTAATAATATTATAATTACAAAATAATAAATGTGGTAACAACATAAAATAATAATATTATTATTATTATTAATTAGCATATTAATAACTTAATAAATTTTATATTTGTAACATTAATAAGAATAATAATAATCTCTAACAATATTATTATTATCATAATTATGATAATTCTTTATATTTTTCCACACTAATTTTTTTTATCCGTTTAATTTTTCATTACATTTTTTTTGAACATCTGAAAGGTCATGCAGGGAATTGGGCTAGGTCACACGATGAATTTTGAAAAGTCACATAGCATCGATCGTTGAGCGATGAAGGATGTTAAAGAAAAAATGTGCATTTTTAAATAAGAACACAAAAAAATTTAAGTTGGGATTCATCTCGAACTACTCTATACCCATAAAACTAATAAAATAAATGATTTGAAAATGATAGGTGTGACAATTCACCACACCATTGAACCTTACATTCATATAAACGCATAAATAATATAGATCCTCAAAGAATAAACTGATACCCCTTTGAGGTTCAAAGAGGATCCCTATGAATAGAAAGTGAAAATATGCATACACAACGTTCTTAGAAAAAGTGACTGAATTGAAAAACTAAAGAAACCAGAAAAAAGACATTTTCCTGAGTGTCACCTTCCCCAAAGAGCTAGAACACCTATTGTTGATTGATTAAGTAAATTAACTCTTTCACCCACATGAACCAAAATCACAAACAAAAACACCTCAATCACTAAAAAATGGGAACCACGCCGTTTGGAGAAACCTGAAGGGGCTTCCCACCATTAGCAACCTACCCACATCCAATAAGAGACTGTAAAACTAATATGGGGAGGCCCAAGAAAACTACCCACCCTTATAAAAAAGGCATACATTTATTTATTCTAGTGAAATTTGAGTGAGATCCATCGTGGGTCTCCGCATCATTAGACCTGCCAGAAGATACACGAACTCCGAATTTTCTTGTCAGTAACCAAACTCCCCACCACAAGGGGTAGGGATGGAATGATCCAACTACCAGAGCATTACAACCATGACCCAAGATAAAAAATTATCTACACATCCCTAGATGAGCACTATTCAAATTGGAGACCGAGTTACTAAAAGAGACCCCATACGGGTCGTTAAGAAGGCGCTTACGCCGGGCGAGACACAACCACTGGGATTTCAAGAAAATGCACTAAAGTAGCCCCCACATACCCAAGTGATAACCCTTACATTAAAATAGCCCACAATGTGGAAATGGGGTCCTCATTCCACTCTCCACTGAATAAGAACTACTGAAATCGGATAACAATGTCAAAAGATTAAATTATTCATATCTTCCCCACTAAGTATAGGAATTAGACCCAAGCCTTTCACATCCATGGGTTTTCCCAGACTATGTGCCAGCTTCAGTCTGTGACCTACGAATAGAGATTATATGATTGAATAATATCTATCCTCATAGTAAGGTTTTAGAAAACACATAATGAGACTTTGTTTCATGGCGCCACTAGATATTGCACCACAACCGAGATAGTGCCAACAGACTGAACTCACCTCGACATCCAACTACCCTCCCAAGTCACATCCACTAAAATAGGGGGTTAAGATGATGAACATGCATCGCCTCTTCACCTTAACCAGGAAACATACAAACAAAGGACACACAAAAACACTCCCCTTTGAAAAGAAAAGTTTTAACTCCATAAGAGGAGGACACACTCATATGAAAACAGGGATTTTCAAAGTATGATTAAAAATCCACCCTTTCTCTTCAAAGATAACTCACACTGCAAGATGTCACCAAACATGATCCTTAAACCCAATACAAAATCTACAAGCCTTCCAATACTTTTTTCAGTAATGATAACTCTGAACTGGCTTCACCCTTACATGCTTGAATTCCTTTCTTTATTAATAGGGGGTCTATTAGACACAACGGTGTCAAACTTCATACTTGAAAACTCAAGAAACTGAATAATTCCAAAACCGCCTTCCACTCCTCTCACATATACCGTCTTGCTGCGAGAGGATCCTCTTAATTGAAAAGGAAAAATGTATAAAATTCAGACTTACACTCATAGAGGGAATTCCTTGATTTGATCAACTAGAGGGTCAACCAATGACGATTTTCCCATTACTGCACATCAATTTAATGTTAGGACTTTATGGGTATGTACACTAGTAAAAAAAGAAATCCATAAACCTAATAAAACTGGTCCTATGTCCAAGAACATACCGCCAGAAAACACTAAACGTGTTGGGGGAACTACTGCAAGGGCTTCCCAAATCTATTTTCAAACGAATCCATTAAGTACACATTTACACACCATCATACCATTAATAATTAGAACTCAAGAAATGAATAAGCCAACAAGTATTCTTGTCTAAAAATTCCTCACATACAACATCTGCACAATACAAGGACACACCATAAAACCACCGGTTATTAAAACACCAAATATTCATTTAACACATCTTTTTGAAAAAAACAAAGTAAGTGGATTGAAAAAACACCAATGGTGTCCCATGGGCCTCACACGTTAAGGTTTTTGTACCACACTAGAACCTACCTCATGTTCCTCCATGCACTCATCCACTTATACCATTTACTATTTCACTTTCCAAATATATCCATGCATGTTGTTTCCCACGATAACATCAAGGACAAAAACCAGAGCTTTCAATTTATCAAAACAAAAACATTCAACCCACAATTTTCAAACCTTACACATCATTTAATTTATAAAGTGATTCATTTCAAAAAAAAATTCCAAGACTAAATCATTTTTACTTAAAAACAATATTTCCATGATTCCAAAATAAAGAGATAAGGAACGATTAAAGAGGAAACTAGTTTTAGTGGGTGAATGGGACATATGGTTAGCAGCCATATGCCTATGACACCACCACCATGGAGAGTATTCTAGGACAATATCCTTGGATCCACATGGATTTCATGACCCTACGAAATCATTGGGACCACTGGCCCTACTTCCTTTTAATTTCCCATAAACAAGATTTACCACAAGGACCAAAGACTCAGAAAAACGTCATCTTCCACTAGGGACATGGATTTCATCAAGAGGTATGCTAGAATTTCACAATACATATAACCGGAATGTCATGTACCAAAAGTCCAAGATCTAGTATACCCATTTTCTTTCCCAAAGGAACAAAACCCAAAATATCTAACATCCATTTGGTACAAGTTTTTCACGAAACAAGCTAGGTCACCATCCAACCCAGCGCCTGACCCGGTCAGTGGCAAAGCCCGAAGGGTGTTCTTGATCTCCACAGGCAAGAGAAAGTGCTAGGGTATCAGGAATACAATGTGTGAATGTATTACCTAAGATAGAGACATAAAAATAACCAACAAGTAAATAGAAAACATAGAAAAAATAGAATGAAAAAAGCACTTATCATTTGACCATATTTAAAATATAGAACATAACCCAATACTCAAAGAAAACTGTGACAAAAAAGAAAACTAAAATATCTATATGAAACATCATGAAACATGATGAGACACTTTTTCAAGCCAACATCACCCAACCTATAAAATAAGGCCTCTAATAACTCAAACCTCCATCCCTAAGCATGATGCCTCAACCTAGAATAAAAAAGATGAAGTTCTACTTATATCCAATGGAGTATGTAGGTTTTGAGCCAAAACCCTAGTAAGATACCACCCAATAAATAGGTCCCATGAAACAACACCAAATAGATAATTTAACACACCTATTCAAAATCATAATTTTAATATACTATTAATGAAAAGATTTACTAGATAAAGGGAACCACATAATGAAGGGAACCAAATAATGAATAGTCCAAATGGTCCTCCATATACATATGGAGGGAACCACATAATGAATAGTCGATTAATGGTGGTGAATCCCTTAAGGAAGCTGGGAATTGTGGGATGATAGAGACAATGTACCTCATTGTAAACGTTCCATAGTAACCACAATGATCTAAATTCTTGTGCACGAGCCACTAGTAGGGAACAAGATCCATAACATAGTGGACTCTGATCATCACAAAATTTTAGATAGTGTTGTAAAATAAATACTGATAGACAAGACCATGATGAACCCCATACATATAATCTAGAATATTAGTCCTAATCCACCCACATAGGTAATTGAAGTTCACTTTTCTATACTCAATAAAGTTTAATATTCTCATAATACACCACTTTAACATATCAAAAACCGTATAAGACGTTACACACACAAAACCACAACTTGCATACCCAAACTGCATTTTAAAATTCAAGCACACCAAATCACATCACAAACATTTCTCACACCACATATTTCATTCAAAAGTTTATAAATAATTCCAAAATAATTTCCAAAAGCGCCACATTGATATACACTTGAAGATATACTCAATATCACATTTTTAGACCAAAAACACACCAAAGACCATTTCACATCATAAATCACTCCAAATGCATGACTTCTAAAATTATTTAAACAATTAATAGAACATTTATAATTGGAGAATCAAGGGTTTTCACAATAAAGTCACCCAATTTTCACAAAAAACTTGCCACCTAAAATTTAACACAACTTCATTCCTATAAAACAATGCATCTTCAGATAAAATTTAATTATACCAATTCAGTTAAATAATTTATGAAACATTTAAAATTAGAATAAAATAGTTTACACAAAACACACACATTATCTTCTGAAAAAAACATCACTTTAAAATAGAATTTACAACACAACCATACCAAAACAAGTTTTTCATTACTCAAACAATTATAAAATCAAATCCAAAGATGCACAACTAGTTTAACACGCCAACGTAACACACATTTTATTTGAAAACTAATTTCCAGCACATTTTCTCATTTGATACACATTAATAAATCATTATAACCAAAAATATTTTTACACCCAAAGTGCTCTCAAAACTATATTTTTAAATTTTAATGCATGTCCTAACCATATAAAAAATGAATTTTGCATCATCAAAACAACCCTTATAGAAACATTTAGAGGCATTCCATCAATGTAAACACACAAAACACAACCAATTCCCAAGTTAAAATTCCAATTCAAAACTTTATACACAAAAACAATTTCTATAAAACACCAAAAAAAAAACAAAATAAAACCATAGATCACAGAAATAAATTTAAATATAGATATTAAGATAATATAATGATGCAATGGCACAGAAACACCTACCTATGTGTTGAAACATCCAAACATTTGTGCGGAACTCCAATTGTGCACCAAACACAACACAATAAAATGTAACAGGCCCTAATTTAAGAGACTAGATAAAAAATTAGTATTTCACCCTATATAAAGTGAATCCCTAACCAAACCCCATTAAAAAAAATCAAAACCCTACACCGTGGAGGACAATTTAACCGAAGTGGATATGGTGCGGTGGTATTATGGAGGTTTATGTGGGGGGAGGGCACAGGTGGTCTTGGATGGTATGGATGAGGGGTGCTAATCAGAATAGCCAGTGGAGGGAGGCGGTGGAAGCCATAGGTGGCAGAGCAGGACGATGGGAGGTTGCCCAATGGGAGGCCATAAGGCCGCGGTCACAAGTGGCCTGACCAGGAGTTGCAGGTGGCGGTCGCAAACAACATAGCTAGGAGAGGGAGAGGATAAAATAGGGGATCATGAGTAGGGTAAGAGTGTGGATCTGACAGCAGCCATCAGCGCATAGGGAGACCCACATTCGCGACGAGAAATGTGTGTGGGGGGGTGCTGCCTAGCCCTAAAGAAAAAAATCAAAATAAAAAATAATAATTTTAATAATAATAAACTAAAACAATAACAAAAATAACAATAATAAATAAAATTACTTAATTAACATAAATAAAAATAAAAATAATAACAAAATCTTAAAAAAATTAATCATACAAATTACAAAATTAATATACTCAGATAAAAATAACATTATTATTACTATTAAGACAATTATATATTTTTTATTTTTATTATGTGTTCTCTAATTTATTCATTAATTTATTATAATTTATGTTAATAATAATAAAAACATTAATGATATTAATAATTTTATAATAACAAAAAAATAAACGTGGTAATAACATAACATAATATTAACAATAATAATAATTATTAAAATATTAATAACGCAATAAATGTTTTATTCTTACCATAAATAATAATAATAATAATATTCTTAATCAATATTATTATTAACATCATTAATAAAATTCTTTAAATTTTACAACAAATATTTTCATTTTATTTCCATTTCATTTTCAAGTACATTTTATTTTTTCCCTTGAACATCGAGTAGATCGTGTGGTGAACCAAGTAAGGTCACACGGTGACTCATGAAAAGCTGTGCAGCATCGACCATGGTATGCTGAATGTTGTGAAGTAAAAAATGTTTGTTTTTAAATAATAACCCAATAATTTTATGTCGGGATTCAACCCAAACTAACTGATTCCCAAAAAATTAATAAATTAAATGATTTAAAAATATTGGGTGAGACAATTTGAACCATTAAGGTTTAACCATGTACTTATAAAATCCCTCAGTAACAACCATCCAAATATCATATAAGCCTTATTTCCTAATGAATTCCAAACTAGGATGGACTTTGGTGGAAACCTAAGGAGGGTACCTAAAAGAGAGGTAATGTTCTTCAATGAGAATTTTTATTTTATTTCTTCCCCAACCACCAAATATTATTGTTAAAACTCAATGAAATAATAATATAAGTATATTAAAAATATGAAATTTTTTTATTTTATGTACACAGCATAAAACCAACCTCACATTAATCAATAAGGATAAAAAATCATCATTTGTTTGTATGGTTTACTACCACCTCGTAGACTGTTGTCATTTTTTTTTATTAAAAATATCACCGTTGGGTATGATGATGGATATAAACTATATTTATGATATTTGAAATATAATTATACATATTTATACATTATTTCAAATATAAATTCATTACAATCCATTATATTGGGTATAATACAATGTTCCTTGTGTGTACAGTAGACTACCGCCACACATAGTGATGCAATTCGTTTCCACTAATGATTTGAATGGAAGATAATAAGGATAAAGTTATGAATACAAGTGATATAAATGATATAATTATGATTCTAATTAAATTGTTATCATTATTATAATATAACATAAAATTGTTATTCTCACCTTTTCAATCCATGAAACATGATAACTTCATTTTTAAACTTGTGGACTACCACCTTCATGAAACGATGTGACTATTTTTTCATCTCAACATCACATGGAAGATATGAATAATAATATTTAAAGAAAGTATACAATATTTATGATATTATTATCATTATTTAATGATATTTTATAAATTAACACACTTCCATAATGATCATTGAAAAAAAATGTCACTCTTGCGTGCGTACGACCTACAATCTCCCTTATCGTGACATACTTAATTTCTCATAACCAAATTTCATGATTAGTATTAATTGTAAAATTTATAAATAAATATGATAATTATTTTAAAAATATTATTATGCATATTATGGAACCATGATAAATGTTGTTAGGGGAAAAAATCAAAACATATATGCAAAACAAAGTAGTTAGTACCCAAAAAGTGACATTAACATGAAATTGTTAATAAACAGAAAATAAATGTTTTAAATAAATCATATATGTAATTATCTATTTAAGTTTTTTACGTAATAAATTTATAATAAATTTATTTTTATTATATACAATTTTTTAATGAGTATGATGTAATTTGTGTCTTATGGTAAGGGATTTATAGTCTCTCTCTTATTTCTAAGTGGTAAATGAAAATTGACAACACATTTCCTTTTTTGTGGTGTATATACATCCCCTTTGAAAAGTTATATAATTAGTATCCTTCATTTAATGCTTCAATGGTTTTATTTTATGCTATTATTTATTTGGATTAAGATTCAATGTATTTTAAAGATTAATGGGATTTATAACTCACATTTTACTTTGGTGAGACACATGCATTATTCACCACCAATTTATTTTATGTGGTGTATATACCATCCATTAATTTATTTTATAATTTTTATACATTATATTAGTTTTATTGACATATATAATTATGGATATCTCTTTCACGGGGTTTATGGTTCAAAAGTTACCAAATCAGTAAGGTATTTTTGTCTCAATCTCTTCTAAATATTGTTCCTTGTCTAGTAGATCAGAAACCATGCCATTTCTACTGACGAAAGTATAAAAAAGATGGGTATCGACATTGCATCTTTTTTACACTATTGTAGAAATAAAAACAAGGAGAACATGAATCAAATCATCATTGAGGGGTAATGGGCCCAATCATTCTAGAGTTTTTTCAGTGAGTTAATAGTACACTATTCAGAAGATCTTTGAAATGAACTATTCTTGAAAAGATGGTTTCAAGGGATGAACAAATTGGGACCATAAAGAATCTATCATTCCATTATTTTTATGCAACATTATTATGCTTATAAAATTCTTGGAACAGAGAGATATATGAGGGGCTTCACTCTTTAGGGAGATCCATCATCGCAAGGTCTTGGATATTAATGGAAAATATGGTACCCTTATTCAAATATTTGAAAGAAGCACCCTCTCTAGGGTAACCTGGAGTTTCATCCACTGTGGCCCATTTTCCATGCATGAGATTTTAGGGTTAGTGAGTGTGGTGGCTCCTCCAAGGAAAGGATTCAAGCTGAATATGGATGGTTAATGAAAAGTTGGTATTGATCGAGGAGGAGTGGTCATTCGAGATTAGAGGGGAAGTATTGTTACATCCTTTAAGGCCCACTATGGCAATGGAAAAAGAATCTAGGAAGAGGCTAATGCGTTATTGACTGGGATTAACATGATAATTTAGATGAAAATTCTTTATCCGAAGTGGAGACAAAATCAATGATCATTCAAAACTCCTTACAAGTTAAATTCCATACCCTATGGATGATCTCTTATATTATTAGGAAATACAGATATCTTCTCATCATTGACATTAAGATCACTCACACCTAGTGAGAAAGGAATAAATTGGAAAATCATCTCACCGCTCAAGATGAACAAGCCTATGATGTGATGAGTTAAACTAACAATTATTTCATTAAACCTGAGTGTGTGTCTTTAATCCGAGGGGATTCCCTCAGCATGCACTATTTTAGGCCTCCTTAGGACCCAGTTTGTATTATTTTTTTTCCTTTATTCCTTCAATAAAAATGGATCTGGTGATGATGATTATGCACATGTATTATTTTATAAGGTGTATATGTAGCCCATTTCACATGAAATACATAGAATTTATTAATTATTATAATATTTTATGTTTCATCTAATAATAGTCCATTATGTGGAATACAATTTATTAGTATCGTTTCAAAAGATTTTATGTTTAAATATCATCATTAATAGGGATTTTCTATGATTATGATGAGATATTATGATCCATTTCTCAAGACACCCATTAATTTTATTCTCTTATATTTATTTCATGAGAATATATGTTTCCCCTTAATTTTTCTCTCCTTATGTACTCAAGAGTACAAAAAAATAATTTTATGAAAAAAACATCTTTATTTATCTCTTCGGTAAAAAATCTATTTTCCTTACAAAACCTTGTTTTCTAAAAATGTTTTCAAAAATATTTTTAACATTCATAAAATCATTTATTAAATAAATTTTTAACCATAATTGACTTTTTATTACAAAGCTGTTTTTATGAAATCTTCATCAAATTTTCCAAAAAATGCTTATTTGGATTTTACTGAAAATATAAATGGAATATTTTTTAACACGTACAACATGTAATGGATCTACCTTGGGAATAACCTTTATTTTGTTTGAAGTCTAGTTTATCGGTTTTCAAGGTTATTTCAATGAGAATGATTTAAAAATTGTTTTATTTTTTAAAAATTTATATTTATTCATAGATGAAAGGGTATTTTCCTCAATAAAAATTTTAAATTATTTTTGCAGCTTCCATTTTATGTTTTAAGTGATTAAAAAAAATTCTAAAAAATATTTTATGAATTTGTATGTTTTAAAAATTAATTTCATAGAAAATTTATCTTCCTCATTAAATTCCCCATGTGATTTAACTTTCAAAATCTTTTTACATATATAATTATATCATTTGATGTAACTTATTATTCAATGGGAATATGTACCAGGGATACCATTATTATTATTTAGATGAATGGTTTATGGTGACTATTTATTTATGAATCCTATTTCATTTCCACAAGTTGTACGACAAAAAAATTCTTAAGATACCAATTTCTTTTTCCACAGGTTATGGTATAATGATATGATGAAAAGATTATGAGACCTTCTATTTTCCATGAGTTGTTATATGATTAAATGATTAATAAAAAAAATACTTTCCATGGGTTTAGTTATGATGAAATGATTATGAAACTGATTTATTTTCCATGGGTTATGATATGATTTATTGTTTTATGAAACCCATTTCATTTAATGGGTTCTGATATGATGAATAAAATATGATCTTGCAGAATATAATTATATAGATTCTGTGATAGTTGGGTCTAATATATCCTTATGATATATTGGGTAATGATTAATTCTATTTGAGATCAATGGTTACATGGGAGGTTATCCAATTTCAAAAAGAGTGTACCCATGAGGTTATCCAAAGGCAAAAATGGTATATAGAAGGTTATCAATAGATTGAAAAAGGGAACATGGGTGGTTATCCGAATCAAAAAGAAAGTAAATATATGGTCAGCCTATGAAAAACCAATTATGGGCATACAAAAAAATCACCTCTTTGTTTTTAATATTATTTTTAAGGTAGATATATTTTTGGGAATGTTTATTATTACAAATTTAAATTTTTTTTAGTTTATTGATTTTATAAGGTTAATTTCCCTTTTTCATGTGGTTTTTGTTTATTCATACAATTATTATTAAATTTTATTATATAAGTATTTATTAAAATATTAATTTTTTATTTATCCTTACATGACGGTGGATTACCTTTACATGAGTTTCCTTTTAACATAAATAGGGTAGGTAGAACACATACAGGAGGTGTGTTATTATCTATGAATATTTTTTTGAAGCATTTTGTCCTTTACTAATGGGTGAGATACCTATTAAGTGATTGTATATTTAGTGGTTTACCTCTATATATAGGCTCTTGGATGACCATTACCTAGTGAATTCGTTTCCCTCGCATGATTAAAACAGTTATATTTATTAAAATAGTTTCATCAAAGGGCTTCTCAACTATACACATGTCAATGGAGCTGTTATCATTCTAGATTACTTCAAATTTATCTTATCATAGGGGTTATTTAATTTAGAGTAAATAGATCAGAGAACGTATATTTGAGAGAAATAAAGTGAGATAAAGAGATAATATATCTTGGGGAGGGACTTCTCATGGATCTGTTAGAAATACCACTCATGCCTTGTCCCTAGAATATTATTGCAATTGAGAGTTAATTTTTTTAATGTATGGAGGGGGACCTATGAAGAATAAAAATTCAGAAGTGGGAATTGGAATGTGATATTAAGCCTTTGTATGGGGCTCTTGGTTTGGGTATCTTTTATTCTTATAAATTATTTTCATATTTCATTATTTACTTCCAGTTCATAAGGTAATTGTCATTTTTTTCATTGCTTTATTTTCTATTGTATTATTAATTTTATTTTATAATATAATATAATATAGTGTGATGTTTTTCATCCCATGGAGAATCACAACATTATTCTAATGCACATATATTTATTTTTTTATTTATCATTCCACACATCCATTTTGGGTTTATGGCTTTGGTTTGTTGTACTTTTCAATTTATGACATCTATTTTTGTGTTTTAATTATCTTTCTTGAAGAGAATCTATTAAAATGATATATTTTATTCTCCATTAGGAGGGAATTCTGTCTTATTGACCCGATCCACCACAAAAATTATTATCAATATGATTATTATGGTGATTATTATTATCATTATGATAATGATTATTATTTTTGTTGTTTTTGTTACTCATGCTACTGCTACTTCATTTCAACCCATACCCGAGTGGTACAGATTCATACTTTATATCCTTGAGTCTATGGTCATGACCCTTGATGAAATTATTATGGGGGTGTTTTCTTAATTAATTAGTGAAAAATTAGTCTATTTCCACACTAAATTGTTTTTAATGGCCTAAACACTCATGGTGGTAGGACATGTCAATTTTCAGGTATCTCTTCACTTATATTATTGTCAGTGAAACCTACAAACATGATTAAAAACTGATAATGGAAAAACAAAGATATTAAATTGTTCCAACATAGTGGTATTTGTTAGTTCCCCATTTCCAAAATCGGCATCCATGGTCATTGGCCTCAAAAAAATAACTTATTTTATTGAGACTTTACCACTTAGTTGAGAAATGTTATTTTTTATATTATATAAATAGACATATATATAACACTAAAAGTGTATAGGGATTCTAATTAGCATGGTATACATGAACCATGACTATATGGAACTATATCACAACATTCCATGATGACTATGGTAATATGTTTTTCTTATTTCTATAGACCATGTTTACTATGGCTACAAGGGTGTACGCCCAATTATTGAAACCATTACCACAGGCCTTCCATGTGACTGTACATGGAGACCTCCACAGTCTTTATGGATCATGAACATAAGATAATATAATTACCAATGTCCACTTGACCATGGAATTAGGTGCTTTATGACATGGTCCATGATTTCACTAGCTGTAAATATCCATAAATCCAGTTTTTTATGAATATATTTTATAAATTTATTTTTAACATTAATTTGAGTAATTTTTTTGTTTAGATTATAATTATTTGTTAAATTAAATTTTCATGATTCATTTTTGGGATGAATCATTTCATTTTAACTTTGATTAAAAATTAGTTGAATGAAAATAAGAAAATAAGAGGATAGAGTGGGAAACATCATTTAAAAACGGATGCTGTCCAGAACCCTAGATATGGATTTTCCCTTGATTAATGATTTTTTAATGTGTTAATATGATCGAAAATAACAGATTTTATTTGTTCTATTGAAGAAATAAAATTTAAGAAACCTCTGGCGTTGGGGTACTACCATGCTCTAGGTTCAATATGGGTGTCATTTTTAGATTCACTTTATATATCTTCAAATATTTTTAAACAACATTTAGTAAAACTTGCTACATTCAATAAATATGATGACATTTTTTATTTATTGTTGGATAATCTGACAATTCTCTAAAATATATTATACCTATACAAATGTATACACTTAGCTGCATCACTCAATATAAGGGAAACAATTCTAGAGTAACTAATACCATAAGGATATGCTATGTCAACATTTGTGTCTATCTATATAGAGTCTTATTCTGATTAGTCAAGGTTTATTCCATATTCATTTCTATTTCAATGATGATCTTTGTAGTTCTTGTAATGATGTGATTATATATGTCAAAACACGTGTCTTAATAATATTAAACTAGGATATTAACTTAACCCATTCACAAAGTGACAAAAAAAAAAGATATGTATTACTCTATGGGATTCACTATGTATTTTGGGATCCTAAGATTATTGGTGACCTTGGATCATGTTTGGTACTTCAGTTAATATATATCATCACACCCTTGATGGTGATATTTGATTTTTTTATTTTATTTGGTTGATGATAATATAGAATCATTGTTCGTTGATGTGCTAAAACTGGTTACAAATGATAATAAAAATATGAGGTCAAAGTGGTGTGAAAATATCATCCTCCTTTCAGCAATGTTTTTAAAATGGTTATACAATACATTACTATGTGATGGGTCACCCATAATCTTTTCATGTCTACAAAATTATAAAAGGATAAATATTGTAATGAATTTAGAAAAACTAAAATATGAAGAGTAATTATTATTAGGTAGGGGAGTCCTTTGGAAACGAAACCATAAAAAATGTGCTAGTTCAAAGAAACCAACATCCCAAATAGTTTTTATAGACCAGTTGATTACATGAAAACCAAAATATTTTGTGGTAATCACTACTGATAATAATTGTTTCAAAGAGACCACCCTAAATCTGAGGAAGACTCAATATGATTCAAATAAAGTAGATGTCTCATTTGGTTTTTCTCATGTTGTATCTTTTTATTCATTATCATAAATAAATTTTCATGTCCTCATAAATGGATATGAAATTCTAGGGGGAAATTATAATTTATATATAATACACAAAATAAATTATTAATAATGTTAAAGTGGATGATTCCTAGAAATCAATGGAATTGCTAGATAATAATGAGGCGACGATTTTTACCCTAATATCTTCAGATGTTATGATGAGGCCCTAAAATGGTTGTGATAAAGTAATTTTTTAGCAGATTTCAAAAGATGGATGGGTTAGTAGAACACCTATTACTTATAACAACTTCATTTCATCAAAAGGGGATGGATATTCAAAAACAATAGACACTAATTTTCCCTGTTGTGTGGACATTAATTAAAATAATCTCTAGAGTAAAATGGTTGAAGTTAAGGAAGAAAAGGAGGCTCTTCTGGCCTCTTCTATAATTTCCCTAACTCCTTTAATATGTTATATTATCATTTTGGTGATTTTTGACCTTTATGAGAGTGTACCTATTGTAATCTTTGATTTTTGTCCTATTAAAAAAGTAATTACTATGAGAAGAGACAAAATTAAGGAAAAATCAAAGAATTCCTTAGTTAAAATGAAATCAATAGGACTGAAAAAGTTGGGAAAAATAAAATCAAAATTCTGTTAATGATGAATATTCTATTATCGAATTTTTAAGGGGATGAGAATTTGGAAACAAACCACACCCTCAATAGGTATATCTAGAACAAAAATTCCTTGATTCATGGTATCTATGAATAAAACAATACATTCAATCTAGAAATTACTGTCCTATAGAAAATTGGTGATTTGATAATTGGGGATTATATTAGTTTAGGTCACATTAAACCCCTATGGAATTTTTTCCATTCATTTGTTGTTGATGAATATGTCTATTGTAGGAATAATCAAATGATTACATATAATTTTTGATCTTTTATTATCAAATCCCTTTGGATTAATATTTCCTATAATAATATACTCGGAAAGAAGACAAATATGGAACTAAATTGATAGGCTCAAGGGAATCATTAGTGACACATAGATTGTTTTGACAGGCTTTAACACCATACTCTATCCCTCTGAAAAATTATGGTTATTCACACTTCACTAACACAAAGATAATTTAGGGATATCTTGGAACAAAATGAAATCTTGGAGATAAACATGGTGGGTTCAATATTTACTTGTTATCAGATACACATCAATAAAATATTTCTAATAAAACGTGACAGAGCCTTATCCAATGCAATGTCTCTTTATCTACATCATTACCCTTATTATACTAAAATCATACCAGCATGAAATTCATGCCATCCTCATATCTATTTATACTAAATTACCACTTACTTTTTGATTTTATAATTCTAGGACCTCCCATATTGACTATGGTAGGCTCATCTGGAATTTTATAACACAATGTATTGTATAAGTGATGTTATGGATTTTATTGTAAAATTGAAACTTATGAAGTATAAGATAAAGAGTTGGAATTGTAACACCTTTAAAAAAATTGAAAATAATATTTCATTCCATGAAGTCTCCCTCTAACGGATACATGAAAAAATCCACCATATTAGATTTCAACCTGGACTTACCTCAAGAGATTCACATTATATTGAAGCTAAATTATCTCATCTGGATGAAGGAATAGATTAAAAATAAAACATTTAGAATTAAATAGATTAAATATAGTGAATAGAATTCAACATTTTATAAAATTCTCTAAAAGGGTTGGAATGTCTATATACCCCTCTTCTACATAAAGGTGTATGGAAAAATTACACATAATAACAACTGCCATATTGACCAAATTGATTCCATGTACTCCCAAATTTTCAATGGTACTAGAAATAAAGAGGATTTAATTGATGGAATTATCCTCGGTCTTCTCATCCTATAGTATAACTCTATACTCAATAGTATAACTCCGAAATTTGTGATCAAAGATATGGTTTCCACCTTCAATCACAGAAGTGCACCAGAACCTAATGGATTTACTGATTTTTTCATAAAACATTATTGGGTGGTTATACTTGTTGATGATTGTAACTTGGTCACTTATTTTTTGTTCACTGTACTACTCCATAAGTCCATAATGAACAATTTATCACGGTGATTCCAAAGGTGTAGAACACTTGTGATTTCCATATTTTTAGGACTAATTATTTTTTTAATAGTACAAGGTGATAAATAAATTATTATAAAAATGATTATTATTATATTTAATAAAATCATCTCCTAGAACCAATTTGGATTTTTAAGGACAGTCTCATTTAGGACAACATTGGTACGACCTCATAGTTTTTCAATATACATATAAACCCATGTAGAGATTCTAGCATTTATGTCATGAAAAACATTAAAAAAGATTTTTCCACTACGAATTGGAATGAAATTTATAATATCCAATATAGTTTTTTAAATAATTTTTTTGTTGGATAGGTTAAATCTATTTTAGGTTGGATCTTATTTTGGAGATCATCAATGGTTTCCCTATGTGTTACATTAAATTCTCTAAAGGTGTAAGTATAGGTTGCTTAATCTCAACTATTCTTTTTATAATTATGGAACATTACATAAATAGGCTCCCCACTCCTATAGTTTTCTCAGGAAACATCAAACATTTCCCAGCCTCTAAGTGCCTCAAAAATCCAATTCACCCTTTTTATGAGGTTGATATTATTCTATTTTTACATGGAAATAAAAGGAACATATATCTTCGGAGGAACACTCCCCATTATTATGATGGAGTATTGGAGGCGATTTGTTTTTGGGAAAATTCCTTTTATCTTATTCTGGAAAATGTTCCCCCTCACCATAAAAATTGTATCCTAATGGAAATGAAAATCAAATAGGGGAACATGCACTTTATCTATCATACAACTCCAATGTTATAGGGTAGAAAAAACATGATACACTTCTGAAAACTGCATATCATATTAAAAATCAACTCTATTATTTTAAAGGAAATGACATATCAATGGTTATTATTATTTTTGTTAAATCTAAAATTATCTCCAAATTGGCACATAGGTTCAAGGTTTATAAATTTCACATAGGGATAATAAAATTTTTTATTTCATGTATTAACACTTTTTTTATAGAATGGAATAATCATAGGTTGAATATTGAACATTATTTAATGGAAATAAGGTTGAAAACCAATCACAAGTGGATTTATGGGTATCAAAATTATTAAAGGTTTCAATGAGTCTCTTCATCCTTAGTTCACTTGGAGCCTCATCAATATAAACTAATGTTTACTATAATTTCTCAAAACCAATTTCTTAGAAAGGTATAATTGAGGTAACACTACCTACATGTAACCATCCATCTAGTCACCTATTAGGAAATCCTTCTCCATAATATTGAATTATTCAAGAGAGATTGTAATAACAAAACATTTCACTGACTTTATTGAACAATAACTGGACTGGATCACCACTTATTGATAATTTTAATCATCTAGATAATGACACATACTCTAAAATCTATATCAATGATTTATATTATACTCTATTTAAGTACCATCAATGTGAATTCAAAAATGTGATAAATAATGTTAACTTTTCTCCAGAATATTATATTTACATTTGGGAACATTCCAATAATGGAATCGTCATTAGATCATTGTACCACATGTTCATGAATTGATATATTAATCATGATTCTGATTAGATTATAATTTTCAATAAATCATGGATCGTACCATCATTCATGTATTTTATTTAGAGGTTATTTCATTATAGAATTAATTGTGATGTTTTCTTGAATAAAATCCCATGGGTCCCAATTTTTCAAGTTCTAGTTGTTAAATCATCATCAGGAAGATATAGATCATATTTTCCTTAATTATTAAACTACTACCACACTATAAGAGAAATTTAATGATCTATTTGAGATTATATACTGTTTTTGGATTTTATTATCCTCATACATTAATTTAGAATTACTATTCCTCTATCAACCCTTCTCAAGAACCTCTTTCACATGGAAGAAGTCAATTTAGTAAATTGGATATGTTGTAGACATAATAACCAGCTGCATTTTGGAAAGCCCTTTAATTTGTAGAATACTATTTCTAAAATTAATTTTTGAATCAAATAATCTAATGGGATGAAAAATAGATACTATAATAACACTATAAATGATATCATAGTTATCATAAGAAATAGGAATACAATAAATTTTAAACCAACTTATGGTACTATTCATGTATTTTGGAAGTCTCTATCATGACCCGTCCTTGGGGCACGTGCCGTGACTACCCCAAGCCCGCCTTTAATAGGCTAGGGGCTGTCGAGTAGAACCAAGGTGTAAATCCCGGTAAAAAGGGAAGGCATTTCCTTTGTAAAATAAACAAACACCATAGAGCAAGCAAGCAGTAGAAGTAAACACTAAGTAAAACTGGGTACAACTATAAGTGCGGAAAGGTAAGTGGGCCAGAAGACAAACCCAAACTGAAAGTAAAGTACAACTGTAAAGGGAAAACAACAACTGAAGTAAATCTGTAGCCTCGAGCCTTCCACTGTAAGTCCCACCTGAAGGGTGGGTACAGGTAGCCTCCACAGCTCCTTGGGTTCAGCCGTCCGCTCTGAGTTCGCCCCGCCCAGTGGCCCACCTCCGGGTACAGTCCTACTCCGCAAGCCTCAACCACGGTCAGCGCTGTCCATCGTCTGCATCCAAGACAATGTAGTGCGGGCATAGCCCATGCAGGGGTGAGTATAAGCTACTCATTAGGGACCCCGAGACTCCCGTAGGTCTCCCAGAATCCAAAAAGGATAATCCACAAAGGAAAGATACTATCACGATGAAACATCCAACACTACTTAGGTATATGCCAATACATATACCTAAGTCATCAATTCACGTACGACTCCAACAGCTGAGCCCAAGTAAAACCTAGTCCACACAGGAAACAACAACCCAATCCACACAGGAAATCATAATGTAATCCACATAGGAAACCAAGTCAAGATTCAGCTCACACAGGTATACATATTCGTATGAAGATAAAGATGATCAGATATAGCCACTGATTCATCTAAGCCGTCGGAACCACAAAGGATCGATAGTTACTAACCCCCGAAATGGCCCACAAAGGATCTGACCCACACAGGATCGATAGGTAACTAACCCCCGCAATGACACACACAGTATCGGACCCACACAAGATCTGTAGGCGCTGGCCCACACAGGACCACTGTGTACTGAACCACACAGGATCTGACCCACATAGGATCGATAGCACTGGTCCACGTAAGATCACTGATTGTTGTAGTCATCACCATCGAATCCACTGAGGATCTCTGTACAGTCGTCGTCGTCGATGCAGCCAGCTCTAGGGTTCCCGTACACAGCAAGCTCATTCGGGAGGGTCTGCTCCACGAGCCGAGAGCTGATACGTCAATTGACACATATTACGGAGTTGATGTATCCAAAAGTTCTGTATCGTCAACAGGAACTCAACGTCATAGACGGCGCGTCAATCGGACGCCCGGTCTGAGAGTTATTTGCTTTTTCGTCCCAGGGGCCCGATTGGTTTTTAAGTCAAAACCAACCCGACCATACTCCACCTGCGTCCAAACCTCGAGCGGAGTAATCCAAAAGGTCCATCTCAATAAGAGGAATCCATCAAAGTAGACAACACGTCAATCAGACGTCCGGAACTCAAGTTATAAGTGTTTCCGCTCCGAGGGCCCAAAGTACTCCGAAACATTAAGTGTAACACACCGAAATGACAGTCTCGATCCAAGGATCGCTACGCAACTGATGGTGCATCAATCATATTTTTCAACTCACGTTATGGGCAACAGACCAAAAGAGGTTCGGTATTAAGGGGTTGTGGCCCGGTATGACCCGACCCGATACCCCCAGGGTCGGCTCGAACTGGTCCACCGGAACCGGTTCTGGGTCCGGCTCTCTTGGGTGCGGCCTGGCCCGATCGGCGCAGCGTGGGCCGGCCTAGGCATGGCGCGGCTCTCCCTCGGCGCGGCGCGGCCCAGCCCGGCTGGCGCGGCCCGACCTGGCCTGAGCACGGCCCGACTCGGCTGGGGCGGCCCGGCCTGGGCGCACTGGCGTTGCCTGCGGCCAGCGAGTGGCTCAGCCTTTTTGTCCGAGCGAAGCGACGAGGGGGGGGGGGGGAGGGGGGGGGGGCGCTGCCCCCTGCTTTCCTTTGGAACCACAACCTTGTGTGGAGGCCGCTTTGCTGGCCAACCGGGGGTTACAGACCCCCAGATTCCCCCTGACCGGCCGGCCCGCTCCGGCTTTCCAGCTGCTACCGCCCTGGGACCGGCAAGGGCCCATCCCCTTGCTCCGACGCCGGCGGCCCGGAACCGGCCGCCGGTCTCCCCACTTCACCGCGGCCTTGATCTGTCCGGCGCGGCGCAACGGTTCCACGCCCCTCCGCCGCGGCCCAACTCCGACAGTGGTGCTTTCATAGTTCTTTGGTGCGGTGCGACGACGCCACATCTTTGGTTCTCTTTAAACGGCATGGCGTGACGGTGTTACTCTTCTTCCCTTTCTTTAATATTTTCTGCGCAGTGCTTCGGCACCGCGTTGTCTTGCTCGTGCCGCAATCAAAATCAAACCAACAAGGTGGAGGAGGGTCGGCCGTGTTCGTATGGCCTGACCTCCTCCCGTTATTGCGATATCCGGCGGCTCAAAAAGAAATGAAGATTGCGGCGGATTTAATCAAAAAATAAACCCCTACCACGTCGAATTTGATGAGCGAGGATTCGTTGTGGAAACAACCGTCGCTAAAGAAGGTGTCACAGAGGGGAGATTTTCGCGGAAGAACCGTCGTGGAAGAAGCGTTGCTGGCATCGCGGTACACGGCGTCGTATGGTCGATCTCCGAGGATTTTGCGTTCTTCGTCGGAGGTCAATACGTTCTTCACGTTCTTCGCGTTATTCGCGTTCTTCATAGAAGAATAAGGCTTTTCTCCAAATCCTCTCCATGCAACAAGTTCCAACAGAAATAAAATAAGAGTTGCCTTATTTTATTAATGCACATGCCAATGTTTTAATTTCAAAAGAAAATAAATGAACAATTATTTGAATAAATTAATTGTAATGATTTAACCGCCCAAATTAATGAGGCGTTTCTTAACCAGAATAAACGCACGGTTTGACTTCATTAAAAGGGGGTTACGGGTGCGTTACATAGAAGGAAAGAAACGGTGGGGCTCGTGCGGGCCCCACCTCACAAATATCTTACAAAGTGGTTAGGATACTATGGGTCCCACCTTATCTTCTTATCTTAGGTTAAGCCTCTTTAAGTAAAATAAAATAAATTGTCGCACCACTTTTATTTTATTCCTTAACATAACTCCAAAAATTAAAAACCACAACCGAGCAAACGCAACTCTGGAAAAGGTGTTTCTAAGCAATTACAGGCGCTGTGATTCCATTGATGCCCTCAGAATTCGATTCCGAGCATCGTTTCAAAAGTTAGTAAAACCCGCTTGTTCGTTCACAGAACGTACCCGAGCTAATCTTCGGAAAATGACTCCGGAAACACCGGGCCTCGGAATCAGGTGCCGTCTGAAGTTGTGTTCTTGTAAAATTCACATGAAAATTAAGAAAAAAATTTCCTTGAATTTTTTCGGGACTTTACATCACTCCCACCTCAGGGATTTACGTCCCCGTAAAGATACATCAAAAACTAGGGAATCAAAAGTGGGTACTGAGCACGCATCTGAGCCTCCTGCTCCCAAGTGATCTCTTGGAGGTTATCATGTTTCCATCTGATGAGCACTAGAGGAATCAACCATCCACGTAGGACCCGCTCCGTTTGATCTTCAATCCCCATCGGGACCTCCGCAAAAGTCGCCCCATCATCAATGTCCCGCTCCCCATGGTCAATGATATGCGTCGGGTCGTGCACATATCTCCTCATCTGAGATAAATGGAAGACTTCGTGCACCCGGTGCAACTGAGGTGGTAGAGCCAAGCGATAAGCCACCTCGCCAATCCTGCTGAGGACCTGGAACGGTCCGATGAAGCGAGAAGATAACTTGTCACCTCAGCCAAATCTCTGTAATCCACGTCGAGGTGAGACCCGCAAGAAGACGTGGTCGCCATCCTCGAACACTAGTGGCCTCCTCCTCCTATCAGCATAAGGCTTCTGCCAGCTCTGCACTATCCTCATTCTCTCCTGGATGATCTGGACCTTCTCTGTAGTGGCATGTACCATCTCCGGTCCCACAAGTGCTGACTCCCTAGGGTCTGTCCAGCACAGCATTGATCTGCAAGGTCGGTCGTACAACGCCTCATATGGTTCCATCCCGATGGTGGAGTGGTATCTGTTGTTGTACGTGAACTCCACCAAGGGTAGGTGGTCCTCCCAGCTACGACCAAAGTCGAGGACACATGCACAGATCATGTCATCCAGAGTCTGTATGGTCCTCTCCGTCTGACCATCTGTCTGAGGGTGAAAGTCAGTACTTAGACGTAGCTGCATCCCGAATGCCTCCTGCAACCCCTTCTAAAGCCGGAAAGTCAAGAGAGAATCTCGATCGGAGACGATAGATGATGGCACACCATGAAGCCGCACAATCACTTGAATGAAGAGACGTCCCAAGCTCTCCACTGAGCCCTGCTCTCTGATGGGTAAGAAGTTAGCCGGCATGGTGAGTCGGTCGACAATCACCCAAATGGAGTCGTGACCTATGGAAGTGTGTGGAAGTCCAGTCACGAAGTCTATAGATATCCCATCCCACATCCACTCTGGGACCTCTAAGGGCTGTACCAAGCCTGCTGGTACCTGATGCTCTGCCTCCACTTGCTGGCAGGTGAGGCATCGAGAAACGAACTATGCCACAGACTTCTTCATGCCCGACCACCAGTGCTATCATCTGGGATCCTGGTACATCTTCTCCACTATAGTATATACCGCCAAAGGGGAAGTGTGAATATCTCTCAGCACCTCCTCCTGCAAAGAAACTGGTACCAAAGTACGTCCTCTGAAAAAGACGTCGTGCTCTCCTCCTAAGGAGGAACCATCAGGTGTATCTCCTGAGGATATCTGCGCATGCCGCGTCTCATAGACGGCGTTCCCATGCTTTGCCTCTCTGACCCACCGCAGTAGTGGAGGAGTGATTATGAGTGACTAAAGGAAGGATGCTCCACCTCAATCCACAAATTTTATCTACAAAGCGGCTAGCTGCTCTGTCGCCTCCCCAAGTAGTTGAATGCCCTTCCTCCTGTTGAGAGCATCGGCTACCACGTTCCTTTTCCCAGGAGTATAGACTATCTCAAAGTCATAGTCCTAGAGGAACTCAAGCCATCGCCACTGTTTCATGTTCAGGTCCATCTGAGAGAAGATGAACCTGAGACTCTGATGGTCCGATAAGACTGTAAAGTGCTCTCCAATCAGATAGTGTCGCCATGTCTTCAGAGCGAAGACCACTGCTGCTAACTCCAGGTCATGGGTAGCGTAGTTATTCTCATGCGGCCTCAAATGACGTGATCCATAGGCAATCACTTCCTGCTCCTTCATCAAGACACATCTGAGTCCAGTCCCTGAAGCATCGCAGTAAACTACGTACCCAACTCCCTCCTCCGATAGCCTCAAGATGGGGGCGCTGGTCAATCTCTGTCTCAGATCCTGGAAGCTCTGCTGACATCTGTCTGACCACACAAAGGGTTTACCCTTCTTCGTCAATGCTAAGAGTGGTGCCGCAACTCTAGAGAAGTCTAGAACAAATCTCCGATAGTATCCAGCTAGTCCCATGAAACTCCGCACCACTGTCACGCTCCTGGGTGGTTCCCAAGCTAGTACTACCTCGATCTTCGCAAGATCCACCGCAACTCCCACCTCAAAGATGATGTGTCCCAAGAAGTGGACCTCACGTATCCAGAACTGCCACTTCAAGATATTTCCATAAATCTGGTTCTCTCGGAGTGTTTCAAGTACAACCCGTAAGTGGTAGGCGTGCTCCTCCTCAGTCGTCGAGTATATCAAAATTTCATCGATGAAGACCATAACAAATTGATCGAGGTATAGCTAAAAGATCCTGTTCATGAGTGCCATGAACACTGCGAGAGAATTGGTTACACCGAAGGGCATAACCAAGAACTCATAGTTCCCATACCGACATCTGAAGGCCATCTTATGCACGTCCTCGTCCCGAACTCTGAGATGATGATAGCTTGACCGGAGGTCTATCTTTGAGATCTATCATGCTCCCTTGAGTTGATTGAAGAGTTCTTAAATCCTTGGTAGCGGATACTTGTTCCTCACTGTCACTTGGTTCAGGCGACGATAGTTGACACAAAGTTGCAAGCTCATGTCCGCCTTCTTGGCGAACAATATAGGGGAAGCCCAGGGTGAAACACTGGGTCAGATGAATCCCTTGCCCTGCAAGTCCTTCGGCTGTACCCATAGCTCTCGATGCTTGGAGGGAGCCATTTGATATGCTGGGGTGGATATTAGGGTTGTCCCGGGGTACATATCAATATACAATTCTACCTCTCTGTGAGGAGGTAGTCCTAGAACATCGTCAGGAAAAACATCCGCATACTGATCCACCACTGCAGGAAAACTAGGACTCCGTACGTCAACTTTTCCTAGGATAAGGCTAGCCAATTGATGAGTGATGGGCTGTCCTCTCCTCTGCGAGAGTCTATCCTGTGCTGTGAAGGCTCCCTTCTCGCCGGTGAAGGTGAACCTACTCCCGTCGTTGCGTACACATCGCACCATGTGCCTAATATAGTCAATCTGAGCATGGACTGTAGATAACCAATCCATGCCCAAGATGACGTCGTAAGGCCTTGATGCGGCTACAAGAAGATCCCAGACGAAGCTCTCGCCTCCTAGAGTAAGCTAACAATGCCGGCACCAGTGTGTAATCATCGAGTCTGCTCACGTAGGAGTCTCTAGCCATAAGGATTGAGCCAACGGCTCTGTCGGAATCTTCGAGCTTCGAACAAGGGCAACGGCTATGAAATAATGACTCGCTACTATGTCTATAAGAACTGAAGAAAGGGTGGAATAGACATAGATAGTACCTTGAATCATCTCGGGTGCGCCGTGGTCGTAGGCCTACGTTGCCTGGATCTGTGCTTGTCTCTTCTCGCCAGCTCCCTATGGTCGGGGTGGACACCCTGGTGGTGGTGGTGGTAGAGCCTGAAAGCATCTCCCACCACCTGCTGCTCGGCCAGCTCCTATGTCTTGTCTGACTGCTCCCTATAGACCGCCACGGTCAACCCTCTGCCTCTACCTGTGTGGCCCTTCAACCGTCTGTTGCTCCTTGGCATGGCGGGTCGGGAAGTCACGAGCCATGTGGCCCCAAATGCCGCATGCGTAGCACTGTCTGCCTCTCGAAATACTGGATCCACGCTGTTTGCCCCGTACTGCTGAGCCAGTGTCCTAAGGTCGTCTGCCTAAGGGTCTGGTCTACCTGGACCAATGAGTCATCCGTCGGCTGCCTACTATAGAAGACTCTGCTACGTGCTGCCCCATGGTAGGTCTCACTGCTGATGAAGGCTCAGAAAAGAACCTCTAGATCAAAAGGGAACGCTCCAGTACTCTTGCCTGAGTCGGAATGCTGATGGAGATCATTGATGCCCTGATCTCATGCCTCAATCCCTGCTCAAAGGTTCGGGCCCGGATGAATGGGTCTCATACCATGTCTGTCGAGTAGAGCGAGAGATCGGTAAATCTCACCGAGTACTTGGCAACCATAAAGATGCACTACCGCAGCTATAGAAGCTCGTGGATGCGCACCACGCGGAGGGTGGCTGGGACAAACTCCGAGCGGAAGAGGCTCTCAAAGTCTGTCCAGAGAAGAGATGCCTCGTCGTGCACCTAAAGCATCAATCTCCACCATCTGCCTGCTGCTGTGTGTAGTAGGCTCGCTGAAAGGATCACCATGAGGTCTACTGGTGTCCTCACTAACCTGAAAACCGGTACAACTGCCTCCAGCCAATCCTCAAAACCTGGGCGGTCACTAGCACTGAAACTCGTGCAGTGCACTAAGGCGACGTGCATCGTCAGTGGCTGGGTCTGGTAGCATCGATGGCTCGGCGGGTAGAGGTATCGCCAGTGCCTCTCCTGTCAAAGGGCCATGTACCGAGGCCTCGTCGCTCCGTGGGCTGTCGTCGCGCACAACTCTCGGAACACTAGCAGGCTGCCGTCGTGGGGCCATCTTGAAAAGAGACCGGTGTGCCACGGTCAGAACAGTATACCTGGTGAGCTGACACAAACTAATCACAAATAAAACATGAAACACACATGAAATCATTGTTTTCGTGCATTAAGTCAGAAATCAGAAGTCAGGGTCCTGGTGTATGGATACGTCAGCCGCCACACCAGCACTGGACTCCCTGGACTGATAACCACACTCAATACTCTTAAAACTATTACTTGACATAGAAAAATATTAGAGTCCTGAGTTCTGCGGTAGAACCCAACCTCCCTCTAATACCAATTTGTCACGACCCGTCCTCGGGGCCCGTGCCGTGACTACCCCAAGCCCGCCTTCCATAAGCCAGGGTCTTGTTACTAGCACCAAGGCGTAATTCCTTGTAAAAAGGGAAGGCATTGCCTTTGTAAAATAAACAAACACCATAGAGAAAGAAAGCAGTAGAAGTAAACACTAAGTAAAACTGGGTACAACTGTAAGTGCAGAAAGGTATGTGGGCCAGAATACTAATCCAAACTAAAAGTAAAGTACAAATGGAAAAGGAAAACAACAACTAAAGTAAAGATGCAGCCTCGAGCCGTCCGCTGGAAGTCCCACCTGAAGGGTGGGTATAGATAGCCTCCACAGCTCCTCGGGTTCAGCCGTCTGCTCCGAGTTCGCCCCGCCCAGTGGCCCACCTCCGGGTACCGTCCTGCTCTACAAGCTTCAACCACGATCAGCGCTGTCCTTCGTCTGCAACCAACACAACGTAGTGCGGGCAGAGCCCGTGTAGGGGTGAGTATAAGCTACTCAGTAGGGACCTCGAGACTCCCGTAGGTCTCCCAGAATCCACAAAGGATAATCCTCAATGGAAAGATACTATCACGAAAAAACATCCAACACTACTTATGTATATGCCCATACATATACATAAGTCATCGATTCTCAAACTGCTCCAACATCCGAGCCCAATTACAACCCTGTCCACACAGGAAACCACAACCTAATCCACACAAGAATGCATAACGTAATCCACATAGGAAAACAAGTCAATATTTAGCTCACATAGGTATACTTCTTCGTATGACGATAGAGGTGATCAGATATAGCCACTGATTCATCTAAGCCGTCGGACCCACAAAGGATCGATAGGTACTAACCCCCGCAATGACCCACAAAGGATCTGACCCACACAGGATCAATAGGTAACTAACCACCGCAATGACCAACACAGGATCGGACCCACACATGATATGTAGGCACTGGCCCACACATGACCGCTGAGCGCTGACCCACACAGGATCGGTAATACTAATACATGTAGGATCGCTGAGTGTTGTAGTCGTCACCATGGAATCCACTGAGGATCTATGTACAGTCGTCATCGCCGTCGCAACCAGCTCTAGGGTTCCCGCACATAGCAAGCTCGTTCGGGAGGGTCCGCTCCACGATCCAAGTTCTGATACATCAAATGACACATAGTCTGGAGTTGATGTATCCAAATGTTCTGTATCGTCAACAGGTACTCAACGTCACAGACGGCGCATCAATCAGATGCCCGGTCTGAAAGTTAATGCCTTTTTCATCCCAGGGGACCGGTTGGTTTTTATGTCAGAACCAACCCAACCATACTCCACCTGCATCCAAACCTCAAGAGGAGTAATCCAAAAGGTCCTTCTCACTATGAGTAATCCATCAAAGTCGACGACACGTCAATCGGACGTCTGGAACTCATGTTATAAGAATTTCCGCTCCGAGGGCCCAGTTGGTTTCGTGTACGAACCAACCTGGCCGAACCCAAAGTACTTTGAACCCTTGAGTCTAACATACAAAAACAACCTTCTCGATCCATGGATCGCTACGCAACTGACGGTGCGTCGATCAGAGTTCCGAAGCTCATGTTATGGGCAACGGACTGAAAGAGGTTCAGTATTAAGGGTTTCGGGCCCGGTTCGACCCGTCCTAATACCCCCAGGGTCAGCCCAAACCGGGTCGACTTGAAATGGGTCCGGGTCCGGCCTGCTTGGGTGCGGCCCAGCCCGGCCTGGGCGCACTGGCGTGGTCAGCGGCCAGTGGGTGGCTCGACTGTTTTGGCCGAGCGAAGCGACGCGGGGGGGGGGGGGGGGGGGCTCTGCCCTTCACTTTGCTTTGTAACTGTGGCCCCACGTGGGGGCCGCTTTGCAGGACAACCGGGGGTTACAGACCCCCCGATTCCCCCTGACCGGCCAGCCCGCTCCGACCAGCTGGCTGCTGCCGCCACGGGACCGGCAATGGCCGGTCCCCTTGCTCCGACGCCGGCGGCCCGGAACCGGCCGCCGGTCTCCCCACTCCGTCGTGGCCCAAGCCGTGGCCTTGATCTCGCTGGCGCTGCGCGACGGTGCCGTGCCCCTCCTCCGCGGCCCAACTCCGGCCGTAGTTCATTCATAGTTCTCCGGTGCGGCGCGACTGCACCGCATCTTTGGTTCGCTTTCAACGGCGCGGCACGACGGCATTGCGCTTCTTCCATTCCTTTAATATTTTCTGCGCGGTGCATTGGCACCGCATTTTCTGGATCATGCCACAATCAAAATCAAACCAACAAGGGGGAGGAGGGTCGGCCGTGTTCGTGCGGTCTGACCTCCTCTCGTTATTGTGATATCAGGCGGCTCAAAAATAAAGGAAGATGGCGACTGAAGTAATCACCATATATACCCCTACCTCGTCGAATTTGATGAGCACAGATTCGTCGTGGAAGAAACCGTCGCGGAAGAAGCCGTCGCAGAGGGAGGATTGTCACGGAAGAAGCATCATGGAAGAAGTGTTGCTGGCGTCGCGGTACACGGAATCATGTAGTCGATCTCCCAGGATTTGGCGTTCTTCGTCGGAGGTCGGTGCGTTTTTCGCGTTCTTCGTCGAAGAAGAAGGCTTTTCTCCAAATCCTCTCCACGCAACAAGTTCCAACAGAAATAAAATAAGAGTTGTCTTATTATATTAACGCACATGCCATTGTTTGAATTTCAAAAGAAACAAAACGCAAAATTAATTCAATTAATTAATTGTAACGATTTAACCGCCCAAATTAATGAGGCGTTTCTTAACCAGAATAAACGCACGGTTTGACTTCATTAAAAGGGGGTGTGGGTGCGTTACATAGAAGGAAAGAAATAGTGGGGCTTGGGCAGACCCCACCTCACCAATATCCTACCAAGTGGGTAGGATATTGTGGGTCCCACCTTATCCACTTTACTTAGGTTAAGCTGCTTTATGTAAAATAAAATAAATTGTCGCACAACATTTATTTTATTCCTTATCTTAACCCCAAAAATTAAAAACCACACCCAAGCAAACTCAAATCCGGAAAAGGTGTTTTTAAGCAATTACCGGTGCTATGATTACATTGGTGCCCTCAGAATTCGATTCCGAGCACCGGTTCAGATGTTAGAAAAACTCGCTCGTTCGTTCACTGAACGTACCCGAGCTAAACATCGGAAAATGATTCCGGACACACCGGGCCTCGGAATTAGGTGCTGTCAAAAACTGAATTCTTGTAAAATTCCCAAGAAAATTACGAAAAAAATTTCCTTGAATTTGTTCGGGTATTTATTGTATCATTCGATTAATTGGATGAAAATTAATTTTGTTGCTTCCTCAAAAGTGAATCATAGATCCTCAATACGTGGCATTGTATTTCATGAAAATAATTGAAATATCATGGGTTTCATCTATTTATAATGTGGATATAATTCATCCCATGATGCTAAAATTAGTAGTATAATTCATGTGATCTATTTTTCTAGATCCAAAGGATGGAGAATATTATGGTTGGAAAGTGATTTACCAACATCTTACAAGCCATAAAAATGGTACATTTCATCTATCATGGAATCTCCCTACTCGATGGATGGAATTTCTGAACTCTATCTCTAGGATCAATTACATCATCACACATTTTTATCCATAGATAATCAATTTGTTAAATGGAATCATTAATAAAAGAATATATTTGGAGATCACTCTATTAGATGATCTTTCCTTAGAATTGATCTCCTTTTATGAAATATATTACGGTAAAATCCCATCCATTAAAAATTTACAATTATTAGGTTTTTTAGTAAATTATATATAGTTGTCTTGAAAAGGGAATATTTATGAAATAATGAAATAAAATAATATTCTTTGTTTGAGGAATGATTTTTTCCACAATAATTGGAAAATTCAAATCATTTTATGAAGATATTCCAAAAATGGGACAATCATTCAGCCATACAAGATTAGGTTGACCATATATGGAGTTATTTATGCATAATTGTTGCATATCGGTGGAAACTAGGGTGTGGTTAAAAGTTATCCAGACATATTTAAGTTCTAGAAGAGTGTGCATGTGAATAAAAGAGTCCCTGATATGTGGAGGTTCTTGGCTAGAGATTCTGGAACATAGAGGATTTTTTGAGATATTAATGATATAGAATCATTCATGAAGTGGCCCTCCCATATATGCATAAATCAAATTAGGGATGAGTGAAATATACATAAATATTCATCATATATTAAAATATTGGTATATTATACTGATCCCTTCTATTCTTCCTCAAATACACATTATGAAACTATACCCTGAACTATGTTACAAATCATCCGTAACTAATGTTGAAGGATCATACAACCAGCTCCATTAAATGATATTTAATGTCATAGTAAAACTATTTTCACTATAGTATAATGTAACATAGATAGAGGTAAATCTCCTTTCACCATATGTAAACCCCTGTGACACATTAAGTTATCTAGGAGAAGATTTTGTGGCCTTAAGTGATGGTTGAAACGCATTTCAGTGTTTCATAATATTTTATTTAGAAGAGGGGATCTATGTAATGATTTGTTAGAGTTATGTAAATATTCTCTTGGTTGAAACCAAGCTGTGTAAGGAAATATCATAGTTTTTGGAGGATATGTGGAGGTAATAATTGACATGGATTTTTGTAATCATTCCATGGTAGTTCTTTGATAGGAGTGGGAGATCAAGACTGCGAATTTCACTGCTTGGAATACTATATGAAATATAGAATAAAAATTAAGTACTACATAATAGGAAGACAATAACTTTCAAGTGGGAAGAAATAATATTCGAGGAAATGTTTCATAGGGAATTTTATAAGGATGAAACATCAATGAATTTGATTTTGTTCTCATTACAGTTCATTTTTCTACATTCAGGAGCTGAGTAATGATGAAAAACTGAAACAAAAATGCTTTGGGAAATACTTTTATATCATAATGAGGTACATGTCACATGCTTGATTAATTTGTAAACTATCTATATTATTCCATTAAATGGTTGGTCATGTATTAATATTAATATATGTTTGGAAAATTCTAACTCATTTAGTATGTTTTTTATTGTTGTTTGTCATGTGAAAATGAATGAAGTATATGGTTTTCTTGGATTTTTGGGGGTTGAAACATTGGATTTCACTACATCATAGAGGATATTGAGAAGGAATGAGATGTATTTTTTCATAAAAGTATATTTTCATGATAGTTACTACTGCATTTAGTAACCTTATGTGGAATATGTGATTATTATGGTGTAATATTATTGTCTACACCATGGAGTGTGTATCTAGAATTATATCAGTAGATCGATATTTTCTCTATGAACTATTCTACATATTTTTTGTGAGTTTTATGTGGTATCCCCTATGACCTATTCAACCTTTTCCTAGGATTTCAATATAGAAAAAATATACATTAATATACAGAGAAAATACATTTTAGATATCAAATATTTGAAATGATGGTATTTGAGACTGTTGTATCCATATATAAGAGAAGAGGAAGTTGTTCAAAAGAAAACATTCTCTTGGTATAGGTTTACTAGCTAAGTGAACATTCAATATATATCTTTTCATGAAATACAAAATGTGGAGGGCCATCATCGACCATGGTTCTTTATAGTTAGGATTCATTTTTCATTTTAATTTTCATATATAATAGTTGAATTTTTATATTGGTGTTGTGAGAAATACAATAATATTTTCAAGAATCTTCATGATGTCTTTTCCTTAGAAAATTAAAATATTCTATGTTCTATGATTCCTTATTTATTAAATGTTTGGTGAAAAATAGACTATGAGTGTCTAGTGTTGTAGGACTGGGTGAACATTCTAATGGGTTTTCATATATGTTTTTAATTCACTTCTCTTGTTATATTTCATTATTATTAATTACTTCAATGAGAGTATTTCAATATCATATACCATATTTTTCTATTGATAGTGTTGGCTGTTAGGGGACTAAACCAACTGTGATAGAGTATATTTGGGAAGTTAGAGTCGACCTAACATCTCCTTTCTCTTTTTCGAGATACTTTAATGCATCTAAGATGGTAATATATTACTTTTACAAAATAGATTGGTGGGATATGTAATTTTTATCTTGATCAATGAGGAAGAGCTAAGTAACCAAAGGAGTCTTGTGACTAATTATTTGAATTAGCTAATGAGTCTAGTTGAACATATTTTTATTTTGAAAAATAATTATTGGATTATAGAATCCCTCTTTTCATTTTTTCTTTTTCCATCTAACATGATTACTTATAAATTCATTTTTATAGTCCAGTTTTGATTGTGATTTAGTGTCAAAATACAATCTATTGTGTTCATATTTGTAATTATTACTCATAGATTCAAACTTAGGATTTGAATATCCTATAGAACTTTTGTTTAGTTTTTAGTGATTTTCATTTTTTGTCTTAAAATTATTAATTTCTTTGAGACTATAATATGTAATAAAACTTGTGGTCTGAATCCCATATTAGAACAATTATTCAGAACTAGGAAGCCATATATATTTTATAGTTTACAAAATAATAATCCAGCCCTAGTTTGTATTTTTTATTTAATAGTAGTTTTTGTTTTTTATTTATATTGCATTATTTTGATTTGTTTAGTTGTGATTTTAGTCAAATGTACGATAATGGCTCACAACCATATATATATTCACACATCAAATCTTTTACAAAAAATATATGGACCGAAAAAATATGAAAATTCATGGATGGGATTAAAAACATCAGAAATGGGTTCCATTATGACTCTCAAGTCCATATTATAAGATCCTTGGAAGAATGGAAGAAGTGTTCAAAGAAGGGTTTCAACTCTTCGAGAGAATGGAAAAGGAGGCCAAAATTTTAAAGGTGTTGTCCAAAGAGGATATTGTACAGAATGAAAAACATTAGAAGACATGTGAGAATAGAGTTGAAACAAAGGAAACTATAATTTATGATTTTTAAGCCTCATCTAATTATTTCATTAAAATTACCTTCAAAACATATGAATAGAAGGATAAAAAAGAATAAATCTCCATTAAAGATGAAGAGAAACATAAGGATATAAACGTAATGGTATAAAAAAATATCCAAACATGATAAACAATATTGAGGTGAAGTATGCGAATAAATATATCATGAGAAAACCCATGTACTCATTAATAAGGTCGAGAAGTTTCAGAACATATGAGAAACAACATTAGTCATGGATCAATAAATGATGAGTAATATTATATCACACTTTATTTCATGAGATAAAGAACAAATTTAAGGCTAGTGGGATGAAAAAGATGTAGCCGCAAAGGGAGAAACAAGGTAGGGGTTATTGCGTTTGCGAGAACTGGTGCGAAGCGAAGATGATGAAGGAGAATAAAGTAGAGGTGATGATGCCGATGGTGATGGCATGTCAACAGCGAAGATGATTGAAGAAGAAAATGATGATGTTGTCATGTATCGAAAGTACTCTTGGTTGCGAAGATCAAGCGGCGTGTCCCGGTTGTGATGATCATTGGTACGAATAAAAATGGTATGTTCATGGGTGTCCTGTGTTGAGTGAAAAATATTTCAGGTGCGTTGTAAAAAGCCTTCGGGTGTGATGTTAAAAAGGCTTTGGGTGGTTTAAAATTCCTTCACGTGTGAAGTGTAAAATGCCTTCGGGTGTTAAAAATCCTTCGCGTGAAGAAAAAGCTAAATGACCTTTAAAAAATCTTTTTTTGAGAGAAAACACTTTTTTCTTATTTATGTTTTGGATTTGTATTATTTAAGAACAATATTTTAGAAATATACAAATATATAATTCTAATCCTCTTTCATCTTGTTGATATTGAATTACATGGACCCAATTCTCCCACATTATGTTTTATTTTATAGGTCCATGTTGATATAGAAAAAATAGATAATGAGTAAGAGGAAAATAAAAAATGGACTTTATGGGGAAATAGTTGTGTTGTTTTATTTTTTAGTTTTTTACCTCCCCTATAATTAACTTTAATTTTAATTTTTTTATAAAGTTTATTTTAAAAACAAATTTTTTTAATCATTTCAATGCTATTTTATCTAAGATAAAATAATACATTATTAATCCCATGATTCCATGTTTTTGATTTAATTATAATTTTACTTAATTAGAAAAACATGGAAATGGATGATTATAGATAATCATAATGGTGTTTATTTGTTGAATCATGATTTTCAGAAACCAGATAAATCTTATCGATGTCATTCAATCAAATTTTAGGTGATTTCAATTTCTTAAATTTATGTCTACTAGTTTTTTATTATTAGTCATTCCATGAGTGATTGAATTTTATTACATGTTACCTTTCCTGATAATATTATAAAAATAATTTTCCATATATTTCCAACAAATCTCATAAGATATTCTCAAGGAATATAAAACTACATCAACTATAATAAAATCTTTTCTATGTTCTGATTAAAAAAAATAAATTCTAAAATGATTGATGAATTTTAATTTGTATCCCTTTATCCTTGAGACATTACATTACATTAAATATATCTTTAGTCCTATAAAATCTATTAATGACCTATTTATGATGATCCACATTAGAAACTGAAAATTTCTACCCTAACCTAAGTCTTGTTGTCTTTAATGATAGTAAAATTTTTTATGTATGAGGAAGTTGTTGTTAATGGTGTAAATGGATATACATCATTTTGGAGAGGATGTGAGGTGTACTTAGTGGGTGTTGGGAAAGGGTTTGTGATTATACTTTATTGTGATTAGTTTTTATCTCTCTAGAAAAATGGAGAATAAAAAAATTTTAAAAGGGGAAATAATTAAAAAAAATAGGAATAAAAATTGGGTTGTGTATTGGGTAGGTTAAAAATAACCCTCAGCGTAACATATGATCCTATTATTATAATTACTGTCTTGATGATATTAAATATGGGTTAGGTGGTTAGTATGATAGTTTAATAAGAAAAAATTTAAAAAAATAAATAATTAGAAAATAAAAACAATAGGGTATTATTTATTAGGATTTTCTTAAAGTTCATGAGATTATATTATGTTCGGTAATTGTGGAGGTTTTTCATTTTAGAATGTGTTTTTATCATTCAAATTATTTATCATGAAATTTTATTATAGTTAAACATTATTTTTGACACTAATATTTTTTATTACATCAATTACATATCTATCATAAACATTAGAGTCGTATAATGTTAATTTAGAATATCCTTTGATTAATTTTTATGTCTATCATTACAATGTGGATATTTAAGATAAATTACAATATTATTGGTATAGATCATGTATTCATGGTATGAGAAAACTCTAATTAATATTTACCTTGAGTGATGGGAGTAACTACGTAAGAGTAAGGTAGATCAAAATGTGACAAGTATAGAAATAATGAATTATGATGCATTAATTGAAGTTAGGGGAGGATCATTAAATTCCAAAGGGGAACTATAAAACTCATGGTCTTCTGGATTTCATTGAAATTTAAGGTGATGAATTGATATAAATTGTGTTATTATTAAAATGTAATATTCCATTTATAATTATTCTATTTTTTTAAAATAATCGTTAAATAATTGTTTAATGTTCCACCATTGGTATTTATGTGAAGATTTCATGCATGACCACACAAAAGATCAAATTATTGGGGATTTGAATACTCTATTAAATCCATTTTAACTATTTTTGATAATTTCCTGCTAAAATTATATTATTCTGATAAATTGTGGAAGGGATAATTTAAATTAAGCTTAAGAAGAAAAATGTAGGATAAAAAATAATATTTTAAGGTACGTAAAGGATTTTTTCTTGAGTAATGGTAAATGGAAAAGGAACTAATAATGATATACTAAAATTGGCCAATAAAACAGTCCATTGTAAATAAATATGATTTTGTAGGATTCCATAAAATCATCACTCCATCATGTCAGTGATAATAAAGGATAAATGAAAGTGATCCTAGCATGGATATATTCAAGGTGGTGTATCTATGAATGGAGGAGTTCTAGACATATAGAGGCACTAGGATGGAGAGTATGGCATGGGTTGGAACCTAAGATGTTATTCTAAGCTACTATAATCATATAATCATTTCTAATGGAACCTCCATCTATACATAACACTGACGTAGGATGGGTAAAATATTTTCCATTATTCATAATTTATAAAAATGTTTTCTTATCATCCAGAAACCATGTATTATCCCTCAAATAAACAGTGTTCCATCAATGAATGACCTACACCATTGAACATCCATGGACAATGTAAAATCTAATCTTCCTTTGTGGCATTTAAATTGAGATTACTCTATAGGTCACGCTTTTAAACATAGATTTCTATGAAATTGGAGGAGATTAATATTGTTTCAACAAATGATAATCCTTATGATTTAATATGTCTGTATAGAGAATAGATTAATTATCATTGAAATTGATATAGTTTAGTCCAGTGTTGTGAAGTTTCTAATAGAGAATAGGTAATATATGTAGAGGTTAGTGATTGATATATAATGGTACTTCAAAATGAAACCAATTTATGTAACGGTATTACTGAGTGTTTGGAGGCTATACAAATTTAGAATCATCCTGAAAGAGAGGCGAGTACAGAAAAATAGGGCTTTATAAATGGTTTTGGAGGTTGAGATTAATAATACCACTCCATGAAACACTCTGAAATGAATAATGAACAAGATAAACTATATATAATTGAAAATTTTCTCCATTATATGGAATTAAACTCCAATTGGGACTATATTGCATAGTGATTTTAGGACGATGAATGATTGAAAAATTCAACATGGTTCTCATTATGGTCAATCTACATATTTTTATGATTTATTGATGATGGAAAATTGACACAAGTATTTTTTATGAAATACTGATATGTCCTAGTATGGTACATGAATCATTCTTGATGAAGCGAGAAATTATTGAGATTGTGTTGTGGAAGGGTTGGTTGTGAATTATATGTAATATTGGAGTAAAAACACTCACTATTAAGGCATGAAGGTGTATGTGGTGCAAATTCATTATTGAATGATGGTCATGTTTTGTATGGATATTTGGTTGCTGTGACTTAGGTGTTCACTACACTATATTGGATTTTGAGAAAGAGATGGGTTGTTTTGGTTGGAGGTGATCTATTCCACTGTTATATTTCCATGATAAAAACATGTTATGAGGATATGGGGATTATTCTATATGGTTATTTTAGACAGCCTAAACTATGTATCTATAGATATATCAAAAACTAAATATTTTCTCCATTCAAAATTATGGATATATTTCATTGGGAGTTATAAATAAAATCCAATGTATCTTTTAAAACTGTTTGTGTTGAGTTTCTATATGGGAAAATGATATATAATGATATGGATAAAATATATATTAGATAAAATATATTTGAGATAATGTTATCTCGGTGTGTTATGACTATTAATATTGGAGGATAAATTGTCAAAATTTATCTTTATCACAGGGGATGTTCACTAGCTAAAAGAAATATCAATATCCACCCTCTGAAGTGAGAGTATGTGTTGAGGGTTGTGATTAACCATAGTGTTTCATAGTATGGATTTATTTTTCCCTTTTTCATTTTCATAAAATTATATTAGAATTGATACAGTGATTGTGTGATAAGTACAAGTGATTTTTCTTCCTTGAGCATTGATAGATACATTTCAAGAATATATTTTTGATTAAACAAATAATTAATTTTGGAATTAGAGTAATTATTTTTTCACATTTATTCATTTTATTATTAATTTGATGTAGGTATGTATTTTAATTTAATCTAGTGGAAAATAAAAAACATTTTAATGGATGATTCAGTGAAGACTTCATTCTACGGCTTTCGGTGACACCGTGTGACATCAGAATAATGAAGTATGAAAAAAATAATGGAATTGGGATAAACATGATTCATGTTATGTAACACTATTCCAGTTGTGAATGGAGTTTGCAAAATGATGTTAGCCTAGGTAAAAGGATATAAAATGTTCATTTTATAGCCTAATTTACTATTCATAGCCAGATTAATTCTAAGAGTAACATTTCACCTCATGAATTATTTAGGGAAGAAATTTTCAAAAGAGAGAGTCAAGCTTTCATGTTGTTAAAGATAATTTCACAGAATGATCACAATATCAACATTATATTTTAAATTGAGAGATTCTATGATATAATATGGTATTTGAAGTTAGGTTGACCAAGGGTTGTTGTCCATGAATCATGAAAATTCAAAAAAATTATTTGGTGACGTGAAGGATAGAACATTTGGGTATCTCTATCAACAAATACAATTGTTTTAACACTGAAAAAGGGGAACAAAATCAAGAACATGAACCAATACTAGATAAGGCATTCATCTAAAAATATGTTTCTATTAGGTTACTAGGTTCTTTATTTTTTTAAAAACTCCTCACGAACAACATTATATGGTAACTTATCATTGGTTCGATGATGTAATGAAAGGGGGAGTGTGATAGTGATATTTTGTGTTATTTATTATTCATGTTTGGGTTTCTTCATTCACAACTCATTATTTTAATCATTTTCCCATTAATTTTATGACAATTTTTAATATGAATAAGTAAAATTTTACACATCAACTGATCATACTGAAGTACACATGACCACTGTGTAATTTGGGAATATTATGTTAAAATAAGTTATTGAGAAATTATATTGCATAATAACCCTAAGTGATTAACTATATTGAAAGTTGAATTATTTCATTAATGTGTAGATACAAAGACAAAATATCCTCTTAGTTTCAAATCCATAAAAAATATTGAACTAATTAATTAAATTTTTCACTTCATTAGAAAACATGAATGAAAATTTAAAAACCTATCGCATCTTCCCCCATTGGTATATTTATCAATTTTCATCTTTTTTATTCATTCAATCACATCTCAATCACATTATATTTTCCATGGTTACTTATACTATTTCATGTATTCTACCTAAAACATCCACTTACTAAAATTTTATATTAGTATTAGTTTAGATTGAATATTTTTAAATTCATAAATTCTCTCATTACTATAGGAACTAATGATACCCTATGGGCCTTCAGGTTTCTAGAATCCCTACTAAGGATGGTGATTATGTATTTTTCAGATTTCTTCATTTATTTATTTTGATTTTTACAAATAAATTTTCAATTTTACACTAGCTGTGTTTATTTTTTGAATTTCATGTTTAAATATTTATGAATAGTCTTTCTACATGATCAAAAGGAATACAATCTTAATCTATGATCTTGAGATAGAATGATTTCTGAGGGATAAAATGAAACAAGTATTTACCACTTGGAATGTGTTGAAAAAATTCAAGATGATGGAGGTGTGTAGCTAAGATATTTGGTTTTTTTGAGAACACATGGAATATGGATGATAAACAAACATTATGAAAGAACCTAGAATTTTCAAACCTATATTGGAAGAAAAAACTTTTAGATCAATCTAGATATCATATAGATGATATAATAATCAATACAGATCTCTAGGCTACCACACAAAGATAAAAATACACATTTACAGAGTTTTCATGTATTATGTGATTATTTTAAATTTATAAATATTTCAAATGATGTGGATTTGATGATACTATTTTTATTTTCATTAAAATATATAGAGAGAGTGCATTAATTGATTCCCATCTCATAACATCATAAAATGGGATGATGTGGACCGAAAATTCTAAACCCATTTCCCTCCCACAATGACAATGTATAGTCACATGAATATTCATAATTTTAAGAAATTTTATAATGAACTGCTCTATCATACATGGGAGAGTTTCAAATATTTATTTAGAAAATTTCCACATCATGTAATCAAAATTTGGTAATTAGTTAATATTTTTTATAAAGAATAATCTTAGGAAAATGTGTATATTTTTTAATTTTTAGATGGGGGTTGATTGATGAAAACATCACTAGACGTGAGCTATATATAAATCTATGAAAAAGTGAACAAAAAATTCTACTCTCAATTAGATGGAAAAAATGGAGAGTAATTAATTTTTTTAATTCAAAGAAGGATGCATACTAAAATGGAACCTATTTCGAAGTAAATGGATAACAAGAGAGTAAAAAAAACAACCACAAATTATGTAAACTAAATAGGTATATTCTTCTGAAAATAATCAAAAAAATTTATTTCAATGATGGTGAACAAATTAAAAACATTCATTCATTTCAATAGGGAACTTTTGGATTTAAAAAATCATAAAAACACTGAACACTTTAAATAAAAATCAACACACCGGAGGAGAAATTGACCATATTCCTAACCACTATAGGGGCTCCCATCAAGGAATTGACATAAAATTAAAAGTATAAATGGGTGGTTATAAATGAGATGATAAATGGTTTAATGGTTTAAAAGAATAAATTATATAATCTAAAATTTTATGTTTTTATTATTTCCTTCTAATATAAATAGAGACAGATATGATTATTTCCATGGGATATAGATATTAACACACAAAGAGATATTACAGTTACTACCCCATGAACTGAATAAATAACTATTGATAGAGAGGATGTGAGATGGAAATAAGAAAAAAAAGAATATAATTAACAAGAAGAAATAGAGGAACCCCAAAACCATAGAATTCAAGAATACCCTTAAAAAAGACAAATTTTAGGGAAATTCATTGAAATATCTGTAAGTTTCCTGACCATTTTATAAAAATTACATATTAACATCACATTTTCATATTATATGGATAAAATGTTGACATATACAAAATTTATGAAAGATATAGTCTACAATAAAGAGAATATAGATTAATTTTGAACTATACCACTCAAATAGAAGTGCACATATGTGGAGTTAAGGGAGTTGCATAAAAAACAACAATATCTAGTTTGTTTCTCAATTGAAATTTATATAGGTTCTAATGAATATGGTATGGTTTTGTGTCACTTTGGTGAATGTGTGAATATTATTTCGTACAGCACATTCAAGAGCCTGTGAATTTGAGACATCGAGATCAAAAAAAATTCTCTCCAAATGGAATATTCAATGCTGATGTACCTATGAGGTTTGGTCGATGATCTTTCAGTTAAAGTGGAAAATTTTTATATATTTATGGACTTACTAGTGCTAGTAATTGATTATTATATGTCACAACTAATATTCATAAGACCATTATTAGAAACTATAATGTCCCCATTTTCTGTAAAAAAATGTTGTGTTATGCTTGAGAGTTAGTAGTGACTAGGTTATTTTCAACATTCACTAGGAAATGAAGAATTTTGATGTAAAAGATAATTTTTTTCAAGAGTATATCATGTATTAACCATAAGATATTTTTACAATTTCAAAAAGGAAGAAAGTATTTATTATGTATAAAAAATGAAAAACTATTGAAATGAATTATGGGAAACTACATGACATAATTTATGATACTGGAAGGAAGGATACCCTATACATGACCAAAGGGGGGAAGAAGGGTTAATTAGATCATGAACTAGAATCCTAATATTCAAGGATTACCATACTCTAGTGGATTGGATATAAGTAGGAGTAAAATGTTATGGAAATAATAATATTGAAAATCATTTTAGAGAAATGAAAAGGGTGAAACTACATAGAAGTGAGCTAGTTGAATTTTTTTTTGATCTGAACCATGTGAGATCCTTCTTATACTCCATTATATGATCTTAAAATATGTGCAGTAAATCTTAATGGCCATAAAAAAAAGATATTTTGGGTGGAAAACAAATTTTTTTTCAGGTTTTTTAATTTTTATTTTAGGATGTTTACACATTTCCCTTATATTTTATTATTTTGTTGAAAAAATTCATGCACATTAACCTATTTCATTGTTTTTATGTCCAAAATAGAAGCCATAAAATCTATGAGGAAAAATTGGTTCCAATTAAGGGATGTGCCTTTGGTTAGAAATTGGATAGGATAGAGGTGATTCACACCGTGAACCTAAAAAAAAGTGAAAATGTAAGGGGAATTTTTAATTCTATATTATAATGACATCCCTATATTATTTTGATATATATTTTGTCTTCTAAAACTGAAAATTAGATACCCCAAATTTATTTTTATGTAAATTTCTAATCTAGAAGAAAAATGACCCTTAAGATAATAATTATTCCATAATTTATATTTATTTTTATTAAATTTTATTGAGTAAAAAAGGAATAAATTAGTAAAGATTAACATAGGGATATTAAATCAATATATCATGATTTGGGCAATTTTTTTGATAAATGTTGAATAAATTTCTATTAGATTTTATAGGATTTAAATATTTGAAAATTGCATCGATAAGTTTATTTTTATTTTAGATTATAATTAGTGATTATATTTATCATATGTTACCATTCCCTTGTGGTATGACAACCATAATTGTTTCTATTATTTCATATAAATATTTCTCTTGATACATATTCATGTTTTCTTCTACATAATTCGTTGTATCTTTTCAGAAAAATTATTATATAAATTAATTTCTAAAATGATTAAGTAAATTTTATTTAAAATAAATTTGTATTTGAAACCCACCAAACCTTCAAATCATACTTTATCAATTCTTATCCCTAATTACTTGATAGGGAAGTGCCATATGATAATACAATCATAATCATTCCAACCCAACTCTTAGTTATTCACATGATATTCATTGAAATGAAAATAGTGGAAGGTTTTCCAATGTGGAAGGTGATTATTGACATTTAGGATAGATGTTGGGTGCTTTACTGGGATATTGGGGAAATGATCCTCATTATTCATATATTTGACATTATTTATCTCCCTGTTGAAAAGGGGAATATAAAAAAATTGAACAATTGGATTGTGTACTAGGTGGGTCAAAAATCATCATTACAAGAAAAATGATTTTATTATAACTATTATAATAGTTTTATGAGAAGATCATGTGGGATTTGGTGATCAATGTGATATATTTATTGAGCACAACATAAAAAAACTAGAAACAAAATAAAAATAAAAAATATAGGTGGTGTAAATATTTCATTAGGATTTCATTGATTCATGTATTTTTTTCAGAATTTGGGGAATGTGGGGAGATGTCACTTTTGAGAGGTATAATTTTCCTTGAACATTACTTTTTGATTTAATTCACTATTCTTGAAGATATTAAACTATTTTTGAGATTCAATATGTTACATAAATTCCTCCCTACCCCAATCCATAGAGTCATTTGAACTATAATTTTTAACCCTTAATGATTATTTGTAATTTTTGTCTCTATGTTGTAGATATTTGAGATTCATTGAAATCCTATGATATGGAACAAGATTTGAGGGGTGATAAAAAACTAATCTTACCTTTTTACATTGAGTGATAAGTGAAAATAATTTAATGTGGGTTATATTATAAGTAGAGTTCACATTGATGATGGAATAAATAATATAAATGATAGAAATGAGCAAAATGAAAATTTAAAAATCTAAAAATCAAAATACATTTTTGACAAGTTTTTCTGAAATGAAGATGAGTTGAAGATATTTTATCATGGAAGCTTAAAATTTTATTTTCCCAATGAACCACTTTGTTTGTTAACATATTCATTTAAATCAATTTTGGATGGGGTTCCTTTCTTCATATGTTGATATTTAACTTTTGATGACAAGGATGAATTCATGTGTTGAGTGAAATTAATTGTACACTTCATGAATATATGTGTTTAATATTAAATTAATTAATTATAAATTAGAGTAATGCTTTTTTAAAATTTATTCATTATTTTATTCATTTAAAAGAAGGGAAGAATTAAAATTTAATATAGATAAACACAAGAAAATTTGAATAGAGGAACTATTAATATATCACGCTATGATATTTCAGGTCACAACATGTCACCAAAAAAAATGAAGCTAAAACAAAAATAAAGAAATTGGTCCAAACATATTTTTTGTTTTGAAGCACTATGACTGACTAGTGACATATGGGGGTGGGGAATTTCTAAATGGAATATGTAAAATTTTTCATTTATTATTTTCACCTGATATTTTTTATTATTTAGTATTTAATTAAAAATTATATTAATATAGTATTTAGTAGTTTTCTAGATAGAGTGTTGAGGGTTTAGGGAAGAAACATAGTGCACTAGAGGGGAGTATGAAAGATATATCAAATATAACTCTTCTTTGCACTATTGGGAATGATTTTAAACCATTTCGGTTTGTCATAAATTACCATTTCCAAATAGATCAAAAGGGATAATGATTTTTAGATTGATCTTTTTGGTAGATCTAAATACATACAAGGAGTTTAGTAACTAATTATTTGAATTATCTGATGGATATTATTGAAAACCACTTAATATGAAAAATAATCCAAGAAAACTAGTTTCCCATTATTTATTCTTTTTTTTATCTAACTTATTTACTTTTCAATTCAATTTTAAATCCTTGTATAGATTAGTATTTTTTGATAATGAAATATCTTTTTTGATTATAGTTTGAACATGAGACTTTCATTAAATATACTATTTGTATATTGCTATAGTCATATGTATTTCATGTTTTAAATATTAAATTTATTCGAGACTATATGATGTAATGTCAATTGTGGGTCCTTTCATCTTTTAGAATTGTTGACCTATCCTGATTTTCCACCAGTGAGGAACTATAAAAACATGGTATTATTTCAATTATGATAAAATATTCATGTATTTTGGCAGGAACAATAGTTGAGTGGGTATTGTAGCTGGAGAACAATATGTTAGCTCATATATATTGTTAGAATTGTTAACCAAAAATTAATAAAAATATAACTAATTTTATTATTTAAAAATAATTATAATTAATATCAGTTAAATATTACTTAAAACATAGATATAATAATCATATAGGTCATTAAACTTACAATAGTGATTCAATCGTTCAAAAATCGACCTAATTGACCAATTTTCAAACCATTTCAATCGGTTTTAATAAAAAATCTAATATTTCATTAAAACATATTTTACAAAATATCATATAATATAATTTTCCAGGTGTTTGATTTCAAAAATTCCACATCATACCAGATCAATGAAGGCATTTCATATTGAGGTTCAGATGAAGATGAATAAACCATGGTGATCAGAACACCGTGTTCCTCTAGTGGAACCCATTTTTGGTAGTGTCTTATTGTTTGATTTAGCTAAAAAGTAGTTCTTATGCTGAATTGATACCATTTTTATATCTAATAAATTTTTTTGAAGAGTAATATATATATTTATAGTAATTAATTATAGCTGTAATTATTTGTCCTAAAATATAAATAAACATCAGTAACTAATTATTTATAATTTTTTCAAACTAATTATAATTAGTTAATTACTAATTAAAATAAGAATTATTGGTTATTATTACTTATTTTATTATTGTTAATAAATTGGTTATTAATTATAATTTAAATATTTATTATTAATTAAAAAAATATTATTGAGAAACTAATATTTTTAATTATGATTATAAATTATAAAATAAATTAATAATTATCATACATAATTAATAAATATTATTATTGAATTTCATAATAATGAAAAATGATTAATTATTTTATAATAATTAATTATAAATCATTAGTTTTAATAATTTACTAATTATTACAATTTATTAATTAATTCGACAATAATTACAAATTATTATTAATAAAAGACTTATTTCAAATGATTATAATTGATTAATTACCGATTTTTCTTAATTATTATTAATTAATAACTACAACTTATGATTTATTTTAAAAAACCATACTTCATAAATATTATATCAATTACGAATCAAAATAATCTTATCCACATGTATTCAAAATGTTCATTATAAATAAATGGTTTAAATAAACAATTAATTTAAAAAAGTATATGAAAAAAATAAAATAACTAATTATTATTTCAATATTTTATGGAAGTACATTTATTTAAATATATATTTATGGAATTTAATTAGTTGACTAATGATTGTAGAATAATTTGAACATTTTCATTAATGATGAGATGTCAATGAAATCTTGAGTAATTTAAGTGGCATAAAACATATAAAAATAACGAGTACAAATAAAATTCATATATGCATGTGATGGAGTCTTTTCTCACAATATAAAGTAAAAATGGGGAACCAACATAGATATTATTTTCCTCTGTGTTGTGGTGGAGTTTGATGTGCTTGAGGGTGATAATCACCATGTAAAAGAACCTTTATTGTATGTTGGTTTCTTTATGAATCATGCCGAAGAGGTTCCATATGGATGTGTAGATGTGCACCTGATCCTTCCACCATTATATAAATGGATGAACCAGACATCTCATGAGGAATTAATATTCTCTCTAAAGGTTCAATCATAAAATAATAAGAAATAATAAATTACATCGTATATGATCTCGGATCCAATATAATATTAGAAATTAGGTATATACAAATAACATTTATTAATTTCAGGGATAATGGTAAATGTTAACAACCTTTTAGGGATTGTTTATTGGATGATATTTTTTTATAAATGTTGAGGACTTGTGTACAACCTAACATGGTCAATATCATTTTGAAAATGGCTTGTATTCATTAGCAGCTGGTGGAGAAGGTTCCTGAGCCGAAATATTCTATCCCATTGGTATATAAAAGTATATACAATCATGTACAAAATTAAATGTTGACACCTTGTCCTTAGTGACAACATAAGACATTATCTGACTGAATACCTCACCCTCATGTGGATTATACATTCAGATAATATGATATAGTCGAATCTTCTATAAATAAATTCATAAATAACTAAAAAAAGGGAAAAAAACAGACTAATTTTATTTTACTGACTTATAGGATATTGGTTCTCTCTACTATGTGATGTATAAGATACGATATATACATTAGTCTACACTATGGTGCATGCTCAAGATCTTTTATTATAAGATGTATCATTTTATGTATTCCCTTAGTAATGAAGCATGTTATTCCCAAATTTTCATATACGATGAATTTTATCATCTCCAGTTGACATGTTTTTCCTTATCACCATTAGTCAATGAATCGTTGTTGGTAGTCTTGGTAATGATGGAATACAATGATAACATCCAAACTAAACCAAAACTATCTTAAGCTAGTGACACTAAAAAATAAAAGTGTATCAGGGCACAATAATGGTGAAATTTTCAATCTGAGAAGTGTGGTTTGTAGGATGCTAGTTAGTGATACCCTAATTGGGCTTCCATTAAATATGAAATAATATGTACCATTTATTTAAATAATTTTTTATTAATTTCTAAAATGAAATAATATTTTGAATTTTTTTAGTGAGAATAAGAATTTATATATATGTACCCAACCTTAATCATTATATATTTTTAGTTTTATTTTGGATATTATTTTCATTCACATTGTGAAAATTCTCAAGATTATATTTTTAGAGAATTATTCCACAACTCATACATAAAAACAATAAAATAAAAAGTGAAAATTTCGGGAAAAATACCTTTTCTAATAATATAAACATTGAGATAAATTATGATTTATTTTATAATGATTATTCACAACATTCAACATGACTTCTTCCAATAACATACTTATCCTTATACCATGTGAAATCACTGTAAAAACATGGTAAAAAAAAGAATAATATGTGATAAAAAATGAATGGAAAATATTATTTAGTTAAAAACAAGAAAACATATATAATATTTAATTTTATTTTTAATGTTATTTGATAATATTAAATAAAACATGTACATGAAGAAAAAAATTGTCTCAAATAAATTGCATAAAACCAATAAAAAGCAATTAAAAAATTTTACGGTGACTTAGACCATCATATACATAAACCCTTTCAAAACACTTTTAATTTGAATAAATATAAGTAAAACTTCTAAAATTATAATTAAGAAATGCATTATAGATCTATAATATGGATCAATAGGTCTCAACCATGAGATATAATGGGGATCAAACCATTGTATAATATATCGACTGATCACCCATTTCCCATGATCTATAATGGGGATCCACCTTTCATATAAGTTTTATTCAGCTCACCTATGAGCTTCAATGGGGATAACCCTTCGTATAAGTTATATCAGGATCACCTGATTTATATAATTCTCTAGTATATTATCAAGAGTCAAATTCTCTCATCATAAAACCCAATAAAAACAATTTTTCAATTCATATGAAAAACGATTCAGATAAAAATACCATTTTCTTTTGAGACAACATTTTCAATTAAAAAACACCAAATTATTTGAAAAAGCATTTTCAATTAAAAAATTAAAATATAAGGAAATTTAATTTCTAATTTAAGTAAACAATTAATATTTCAAAATAATCTAGTACTAAACTAAAATTCATGAAGACAAGAATGGTTATTATCACCATACTTTAAAAATAAGACATTTCATTTTTTTTTCAAAACATTCCATTTAAGACAAGTAAAAATGTTCCTTTTAAAATACATTAAATGAAATTAAATATATACATAAAATTTCTTGAAATATTTTTATATCTATATAAAAAAATATGTAAATTAATATCATGAATAATTATTTAGAGAAAAAGATAGGAAAAATAAATCATTAAATTTCCAAAGTGTCCAATGCCACATTGAACCTATAAATCATAAGCCCCATGTAAGAATAAAATTTTAAAAAAACATTAAAAAATGAGAATTAAATAATTCATGATATGATATGTCAAAGTGGTTTTATATAGAGCTCATAAAATATTTTTGGTATATAAAATCAAAATATTCATCAATGAAAGGAGATTTCTCTTAAAACTGAGGTAACATATGAATGGGAAACTTCAAAATTAATAATCATAATATAAAAAATTTAAATGAAATATAGATAATATAACTCAAGATATAATTTATCAAAAGGTAGAGTATATACACATCTTAAATAACTAAGTGGTGAATATGACATTTATCTGATAGATCTAAAAATTGGGATAAAAATACCTTACATTGAGTCACACTTGTCATGTGTGTCTTTATCATCTAGAATAATAAACTTAATAATATTATATAATTTCATTAAAACATATTTAAAATTTTTCATTAATTTTATTTGAATAAATATATTTTTTATACATCTACTAAAATAATTAAGTCTATGTTGGTTTCTTTGATCATATGCAGTTTAGATGTCAAAATAACCAAGGTTGGATGACAATGGTCAAAGATGATATTATAGATACATATTTAGAAAAACAATCATGAAATAATTTTTATATTTATAAAACAATTAAAATTTTAAAACCAACCATTATTTATGGTTATAAAAAATAAACCAATTTTACAATCATTGAAATGGTAGGTCGTACGTACGCAAGAGTGTTATACCCATTTGCAATGATCATTATAGAAATAAAGTAAGTAAAAATTAACTTAATATATTTATAATTATATAGTGTATACCATATTAATTAATCATATATAGTTATATAAATAATTTTTGTTTTCTAAAAAGAATCACAACACTTTGAGGATGCGGTAGTCTATACGTCCATAGATGACGTTATAAGTTTTTCAGTATGTGAAAAGGTAAAAAAGAAAATGATATTTTATATTTTTAGATAGTTAATTATGTCATGAGTATAATATATATTTAAGGTATGTCAAATTTTATTAAATTAATCCATACATTATACATTCCATGTGACATGTGAACGTATCACAACGCTTTAAGGAGTTGGTAGTCCACATGTCCAGAAATGATGTTATCGTATTCCTATGAAATAGATAGAATGAAGGTACGTGTTATATCTATAATTAATAATAATAAAAAATCATAAATATTACACAACAATTGTATGTAAATCATAACTCTCAACTATTAGATTTGGTAAAGGAAGAAACGAATGAAATTGTTTTGTGAGCCGATAGTCCTCTAAACACATATACCGTAATATTGTTAAACATTTGATGGAAGTGTCTGAAGGTGTAGGTTGAAACCATAAAATTAAAACACATAAGTATATTTAGGATACTAAGGATATTATATATATATTGGATAAGAATAATTTAAGTGATTTGTGAAATAAATAAAATAGAAATGAAACGTTAATAATGTTACCTATTTTTCATGTAACTCCTTTTGGTTTCCACCAAATAGATTCCTTAGTTGATTCTCTATCCATATTTAGGAATCCTGGGTGAGCGAATGAATTATTTGAGTTTATTTGGGATTGTTTTTGGACTACACAATGATGCTGAGTGGTGTGATGAGAGTATAATAGTTAATTCCATTTTATATTGGAGGTGGAGTGACATTTTTATAAGTACCCAAAGTAAAAATTATTGGAAGGTATCACTTTCCTAATGTGCATAAAAAAATATTACATAATTTTTTAATGTGGAATTATTGTCAATAAAACTCACACCTGACAAAAATGAACGAATTTTTATCATTTTTTATTTTTTCATTAGGTTTTCTTTATTTTTATCATTTTGATTTTTCATTTATATAGCTACTTTTATAACCTATTTTATTTATAAATTAATACTAAATTAATGTGGGAATTATTATAAACCTTAGAACCAATTATTATAAAATTTGAAATCACATTTATAAAATAAAAATATTATATGTGTTGGAAATTTATTTTAATACAAAAACATGTAATATACAAAAAAACTACTTTATCCATTCCAACTACTAGAATTGTTTTACTATTTATGGATTTATATGTTAATTATAAAAGTTAAATTAACACCTTAATGATCCAAATTTAATTGTGGCCCTACATACCATGTAATGGGCTTCATTTCCACTAGGCATTTGGGCCATAAATATATAATTTAATAAAATCATCTAGTAGAGAGGGTTATCCCATGGCGAGCTATTACATTCCATTTAGGTTTGTGTGTGTGTAGACTGTGTATGTGTTTAAATATAATTATTCCCCAAAGCACCTAATATAATTATTTACTAAGTAATCCATTTGAAGACATTTCTTAAGAATTTAATTTAATTATATGATCTCTAAAAAGTAAAAATAGATTATTATGATATAAATAAATCATTTAAATTCCAAAATAATATGTATTAATTTTTTTTGATTCTTAACTACTCTAAATCATTTTATGTGTTAAAGGAATGGAAGGTTAATTTTTTGTATTTTCCTTATATAAATTGTTTTATTTTCCAATTTCATGGAATACTATCCCAAAAATACAAAAAATATATATTATGGTTTAAAGGAGCGAAATATGTCTATAAAATGGGTGTTGGGAAAATGTGGGGTCATTTATAAACATATATTCTATGTCTAATCATTAAGTATACTTGTTCTTACCTTATTCATTTTAAATAATTTTAATTATATTCACAAATATTTGTTGTAAAAAAATTAGTTGATCATATAATACCAAATATTTCATTGTGGTTCCAAATTTGAATATACTGTTTCCAAATTCAATTATTAAATGAGGATAAAATAAATTTAAAATTATTCCTGTATATTCTGTGAGACAATGTTGTTTTGAGGAGAATGATTTAAAATTTTGATATGTTTGATTTCCAATTACAATGTCAAATTGATTACATTTATCTATATTTTATTTATTGATGTATAATTAACATATTATACTATAAAACCAAATTAAAATATAATTTTATTATATAAATATATTATATGAAAATTAATTTTTCAATTAAAATGTAGTGTTCTTCAATATTAATCATGAAATGAAACATTGCAGAAAAATACAAAAAAATCACCCAAATTATATTATTATATTTTGATTTCAAAAAATGAAGATTATTTTTCATATTAAAATTATTAAAAGTTTCAAAAATTATATTTAATATAAGTTCACCATTAAATGGTGGTAAAAATGTTGTTTAATAAATACAACATTTTGAGTGTAAAACTGGATATATTCTTCTATTATGACTACTAATTTAATTTTTCAATATAAAAACATTTTATCATATTGTGTAAAAATTATATAGTTATTATTATTCACACCCTCCACTATAACGACTATGTGATAACTTCGATATTAAATATTTATATCCACAGCATAATGTTGTTCAGTAAGTCACGGTCTTTCATATAACACAAGATATTAGAGAAAATTGATGTTACAAACAATGCAAGATAAACATTCTTTATCATATATTTATAATATAAAATTTTAATTATTCCCAACTAAATTTATTAATGATTTTATATAAATTTGAAATTACATATTTCATAAAATCATTGGATGTCAGATCCTACCCCAATTAAAAATTACATTCTCACAATTTTAAATTTATCTCAAGAAAAAAATGGTTGGACATTTGATAATAGCATTATTAAAAAGATCATATTCCTAAATTTTATGAATTATATTGTTGTCTAAAAATATAAGGAAAAATATTTGATTTTTTATAAAAAAAAAATTTACCCTCATTACATTCCGATACATATGATGAACATCCGTAAAATTAACTTTTATCATCAATGATCATATAAAACTTAAAGGATATTAGTACCTAAGAGAATTTCGTCCAAAATTAAATGAAAATTATCCTTTAACTAAATCCATGCATAAACATAAACCGATAAAACATCTCCCAAAATTCCATAACCACTTTACAATCTCATCACCTAAAACTTTATAAGGAGTGTCTATAAACATGATGTTTTGGTTATCCTTAACGAATATACCAATCCCCCTAGAGCTTCAATCAGTTCACCAGATGTCCCAACAACAAATGTAGTACCACCAAAAGATTTTACCATGCATTTATATTTCCTATCTTTATGATTTACACCATGAGTAAGTAACTTATGAAACACACAAGCATAATGTCACAACTCATTGTAGATAAAAGAAACCTCTATTGAATGGATGTCATTTGTCTCTCTTATGTATTATTTAGAATACTTATCTTTGTTCCCAAGAACCTTATGACTGTACATAATATATTAGTAACACTTTCTAGATCCAATCAAACATTGAACAAAACGTATTTTACCACAATTTGAACAAGTTTTAATATTACATGTATAATTATTAGTAGGTTTATTCTCCATTTATTTCCACTTTGAAAATTTCGTTACATTTTCATTTCATATAATTTATGTATTGGAAAACACCCTTTAAACTTTCTCATCACAACAAACCACTTTAAAAAAAATTAAATTCTAAAAATTCCGAAAATATTTACTGAATTTGTTTCAATCCTATGTAAGATATATTAATTTTACTATTAATTTCTTGGATAAAATTGAGAAAATACCTAAGTTATCATTTAATGTTTTCTTGATATGTGTCCACAGAATTATCATCCGTTTGATTTAATTCCTAGAATTGTTTCTCTATCCTAAGACTAACGACCATAGGGATATATTTATCAACGAATTGATTCTTATATTTTTCCCATTCCAGGGCATCAAGACCATATTTCTTTCTATTAGTCTTAACCAAAGGCCACCATCAATTAGATTCAACTTCCAAATGATAGAATGAAAGAGTTACCTTTTACCTTTCAAACATTCGAGGGTATCAAATATCTTTTCTCGGGAATCAATTCATCCTTCAGCTGCCACTAGGTTAGATGAACCATTGAATGGTGAGGGAAGATATATCATTAAATTATACAGTATAGATATTTTAGTCTAAGGTATATTGGGTTCCACTCTATCTTGGATACTACCATATCAATATCTTGTGTCAAAATGTTCATTATTGTAAAAAAATTTCCTGTTCTAATTCCAGGCATCTCAAGATGCTATTTTGGAAGGTTGTTTTTCACCTTTATACCTTTTCACAACATCTTTCTTGTTTCTTATTTGGAAAACCATTTTGAAAAAACATAATTTATATGTAGGGACATGGAAATCATAAAATTAATTATCATTTCAACATAAATAGAAAGTAAAATATTCTAACGGTATTATATAACCACTATCCTAACCTCTAATGTAATCTAAACCACTCCTATGACACCAAATATATGGAAAAATCCCTAAAAATTTCATAATATTTAGATTTAGATATGAAATTACTTTATTTCACATTTGGGATATTTTTAGGATTATAGTTCTCATGAATTAGGACATTATTCATATATAACAAAACCATAAAATACAATGTGGACACTTCTAAATAGTATACATTTTTTTCCATAATTTAATACACTTAAAATAAATAATGATATGTTTTAGGAATACTGTTCAGGACTATTAACATGACTTCTTATAATACCTTATTCATCCTTAAACCTAGTGAAGTCATTTTAAAAATCAGTATGTGAAAAAAATTTCAGTACGGAATATTAAAATATTAAAAAATAATAATTCAATAAAAACATGAAAATCATATATTTTTTATGTTTATATTCAATTTTATTTTAGAATTTGAAATAAAAAATCTTCCCATAGAAATAATCTGTCTTTTTTCTCAATGAAAATCATTAAAACCTATATAAAGCCATTAAAAATTCTTTGGAGACATAGACAATCACATATATAAACCCTTTCAAAACAATTTTAATTAAAATAAACATAAATTAACCATCCAACTTTATAATTACCAAATTAATTGGTGGTCATTATTGGGTATCATAATTTGGATAAGCTATATCGAGCTCACCCATGAGCTATAATGTGGCTCTAAACATACTTTAGGATATATCATGCTCACTTATTTTTCATGAGCTATGATGGAGATAAACCATTCATATAATCTGTATCAGGGTCTCACATTTCATATAATTTTCAATTACCATATTAATATTAAAAAATTATCATCATAAAACCCATTAAAATGCTTTTTAAATCCTTATAAAAACATATTCAGATTAAAAATACTCTTTTTTATTGAGTACCCATTTTCAACACCGAAAAAACCATACTATGAATAACTATTTTCAATTATAAAAAGTAAAAATAAAATGAAATATGGGTTATAATTTAAGAAAACATTTAATATTGACAATTAATATCGAAATCCAATAAAAGTCACGATGACATGAAATTTCATTATTACCATACATAAAAAATAGGATATATCATTTCTCTTTTAAAAAAAAATCCTTTTAAGACATGTTAAAATATTTCAATTAATAAAATGGAATTAAATTTAAAAAAGACATAAAATTTCATTTATAATCCTTTTTTATCATTATAAATATATATGCTAAATAATATCATGAATATTAACTTTTAGAAAATGATTCAAAAATAAAAATCATTAAACATTAAAAGAGTCTCATACCATTTTGAATGTTTAAATGATAAGATACAATTAAAAATTAAATTTAACAAGAATTTAAATAACATGAAAATAAATTAGATCATGATATGATATGAAAAAAATGGAATTTACGTACAACACATATAATAATGTGGTTTCATAACATCATGATATACCAAAATAAAAAGAGACTTAAATGAAATCCCTTACAACTATGTTATCATATAAACTGGGAAACCCAAAAGTAATAATCATAAAATGAAATATTTTAATAACATGAAGATAAAAAAATTCATTATAATATATAATAAAAGAGTTTGTAGGTATAAAACACAAAACAAGTGAGTGGTGAATATAAAACTTATCACATAGATGAAAAAAGAGAGATGAAAATATTTTACCTTGATTCTGACTTATCACATGTGAATTTATGTTCATAAACAATAAAATTATTTTAACTATATATTTTATTCATAAACACTTTCAATTTTATCATTACTTTTTTTCCATCTTTTACAATGTTTTTAAAAAATACTAAATCAATTAAGTCATCGTCATGGGATTTGACTATATTCGGGTTCAGGGTCAAAAAAATAAGGTTCATTGACTATTGACAAGGTCCTTATTATATAAACATATCTAGCATAAAAATAATGATTTCATTAACATATTTATAATTCAATTATAATTTTAATACTAGTCATGCATGATAGTTGTGAAAGATGATCCAACGTTACAATTATGGAGACAATATGTCGTACGTACAAATGAGTAACGTTCCTATTTTTTAATAATCATTATTGAAAGAATTTAAATAACATTTATCCTCAATTAATTATAATTATATCATAAATACGATATTAATTCATAATATATATATATATTTAATTATTTTTAGGTAAATGGAATCATGTCACTTTGAGGAGACGGTAGTCCATACACCAATGAATTACGTTATCAATTATTTAGTTCTTGAAAAGGAAATAAGGAAAATGATATACTAAATTTAAAATATGGTAGTTTTTTCGTTTATAAAATATTTATTTCATGTATGTAACATATTTTTAATTAAACCAATACTTAATACATACCATGTAAGTTGTGAATATATCACATTACTTTGAAGGGGTTGTAGTTCACACATCCACAAAATATGTTATTGTATTCCAACAAAATGGAAAGCATGAAGGTATGTGTTATATAAAAAATTTGAATTTATTATGAAAAAATTATCATATATATCATATTCAATTTTTTTACATCCTATTTTTCGTCCATGATAGGTGTTAAAGGAAAAATGAATGACAACATTATGATGGGTAGTAATCCACCGTACACAAAATTGTAATCTTGTTACCCATTTGATGGAAGAGTTTGTAAGTGTAGACAGAACCCTTAACATAAAAATATCAAATTATATTTAGCATAATGTTTTATTATATATAAATGTAATAATTATAATAGATTTTTTTTTATAAAACAATGAAATAGAAATTCATGTTGATGAACGTTACCACTTGTTTTAGGTAACTCATTTTGGTTTGCACTAAATGAATTCCATGGTTGTCTTTCAGCCAAAATAGATGAATATAGTGTGATATTAGGGATTTTGGGAGATCATTTCATTAGTGGTTGGATGATAAAAAACTGTTGAGAGGTTTGAAGAGAGTAGAATACTGAAATCATTTTTGTAGTGGAGGAGGAGATACATTCTTGTAAACAAAAAACTTAAACACAATTGAAATTCTCCCATAGCTTATGTTCTTTAAAAAATAAAACTAATGGATTATGGAAAAATTTTAGTAAAAAAACTCACACAACACATAAATAAAATAAATTTAATCTTATTTTCTTAGTCTATATGTTTTCTTATTTATTTCATTTTAATTTTTCATTTTTGTTGAAATATTTCAATCATATATAATTATTCCATTAATAGTATATTAAAGTGAGAACTATTAGAAAATTTAGACCCATGGATTTAAAAATATTACATGTATCTTTTAAAATAAAAATCTCACATTATTTGGAAGTTAATTTCAATAGAAACACATGTATCATGTAAAAAAAACATTAACCCTAGAAGATCTAAAAAGGGTTAACTATTTGTGGGTTAATATATTAGTTATAAAAGATAAATTGTATCATTAATGGAACATATTTTATATTTATTTACACTTAAATATCACATGGTATAAGGTAATATTTTTATTAATTTTAGTTATTTATTAAAATATCATTTATTTTATTTTATTATCAACTACCTGCAATCCTTTTTTTGAATTTTCTAAAAAGTCACATTGAGGGTTAATTGGAACCACACATTCCAGATATCCAAAACAAACACCCCAAATTCCAAAATTCAAAACACCCAATGACAAAGAAAATTCAAAATGATGCAAGACATCATCCAATTAAATAATCAAAAATGAAATTGAAATAGAACAGGCAACACCAATGACCTTGGGCCACCAGTCTGAGCCACGACTTGCCACCATCCCAATGTCATCGTCATCTACCACACACCACACCAATGTGCTGGAGACTATCAAATCATCCCTTCTGGTGAGATCTACACCCAGAATCCAAAATTAACCAATGAAACTCCAAACAGAACACCTCAAAGCCACAAGAAACACGAACCGAAGAATCTCATAGCCATTACGAGATCATTTCAAACAAAAAAATCCAAAAAACATCAGCAACACTATCATGAAAGGATGCATACGATTGAAAAAAACCAGACATCATGGACATAATAGTAGTAAAAATTTTAACATCCCAGAACAGTGATAGACGCCATTGGGTAGGTACACCATCACTGAAAACTTTTGAAGATGTCGAGGAGAAATCATGAACAGATCTAGAACATCACGAGTAAACATCAATCATGACCGAAAGAAAAACCACCAAGATCAAAAAAAAGTACCAGAAAACAAAAGGTCAAAAGCACACCCAATGAAGAAGACCAAAACCCTAATTGACCAACTCGAAAAACAGTTCTAAGAAAACTGAAGATCTCTCCACTAATAAATCCCAAAACCTTAATGAGAGCCACTACATCAGACCGAAATGGAGTCTAGTGCAGTAGATCTTAGTGTAAGAGAAGATATTGAGAAGGCCTAGGCCTTGATAGCAAGACACAATCAAGGAAGAAATGATACATGACTGGGATGGGTGGAAAGAGGGAAGATAAGTCCAAGATGATCAGAGGGAGCAGCCTTAGAGAAAAACAAGGTCCCCAAAGGAGAGTAGACAATCTAGGAAGGATAATCGAATGTGAAACCAGAACAAAGCAAATTGTGGGGAATATGTGAAGAAATAATAAGCATCAACATACTATTAACTAATTTTCAGGATTATATGACTCCAAACTATAACTATTATTTATCACACTATAGAATTTTGTTATATTAAATTTACAAAATGTTGAGAATTGTCATTAATATAAAATTTTATGGACAATGAATTGATTTTACTCATTAGAATCCAATTTAAATTTTATTTATAATATTGAACACTGTGAATATACCTAACTCGATATCTCATTATATGATTTACAATATCAACATGGGAGAATTTATTATCACTGTTAATAAGAGGAAAATTGATTTTTAGGAAGACCATGAAGGGAAGATGATTATCTTCATTTAGGACATGTTTGGGGAAAAATAATTTCGGGAAAATGTTAGAGTAATAAGAAGATGTATTCTATGTATAATAGAATGAAAAAAAGTAAGTAATTTTTAAGGAAATATGAAATTTTTGATATAGTGAAATGATCTTACTTCCAATTGTACCATTTATAGGGTAATGTATTAGTTTTTGGAAATGTGGTCATTATCCAAGACAATGATCTAATCCAAGGGATAAGTCTTCGACCAAGGATAGAACTATGCTCAGACAATCATTGAAGTGAAAGGACAAATGATTTTACTAATTGTTATTAAATAATTATGTTTTAAATTTTTATATCAATGATATTATGGAATATAAATCTTGTGACATATAATGAATTTTCTTCATCAGTTTTTATTTAAATATTTTAAAACATGTGTTTAATGGTTCTAATAACCCTGAAATGTTACATATTGGTATGTTGATAATGATTAGTTGGTCTAAAGAAATTATTAACAATGATATTGTAATTGGGATAATATTGGTGACCTTGAACTCGATTTGTGATTTTATGAAAAAATGATTTATGTAAACTATGATTAAGTTTATTTCAATTTTGCATTTATGTAATATATTATATAGTCATTGATTTTATTTGAAAACTATGAATTGTGATAATTTTTGTAAGGATATATTTTTTTCATGGAGGTTCATATAAGAGTTATGTATACCATCATGGGATTATATGTTAAAGGATGATCATATGTTCAAAGGCATATACACACCTTTTGAGGATTTAAGTGATTAGATTATGAGGTGATTTGAAACATTTATCGGGATTTTAAAAAAATAATCAATTGATGATTAAATAAAAATTAGGGTTAGTATATTATTTGATATTACGTTAATTATGGTCTGTTGGATTGGGGGTTATAGTAAATATTGATGGTTGAAAATTGATTCACCAATAAGGTGTTATTTTTTGAGATATTTATTATAAATATAAGGATTACATTTCTGGTTAGTATCGAAATTAAATTACTGATATTTTTGAGAGTTTCAATACATTAAAAAAAATATTTAGAGATTTTTCATGGTGATTAATTTTATTTTGGGTGAGGAATCCTTGGGATGATGTTATTCAAAACATTATCTTTAACAATTATTTTAACATGAATAATTTTTTGGGAATAAAGAAAATACATTTTTGGAATGTATGTTGAATGCTATGAGATCACTTCTAGAGTATCATCATTATTTAATGTTCGGGATATTTTAGTTAATTGGGATGTAGGGTTATTTATTTTTCATATAATATATGTTGAAACATTGGAGTTATTTGGAAATTTTTATGTAAAATATATTATTTATTCATGTGAAGGTGTGTAAATTTTTGATATTGTCCTACCTTATAATAAACAGTTATTTTTTTGTTAATATATAATTCTATTAGAAATAGGTTGTTATCATTTTTGGATTTTTACTTATATTTTAGTTATTCTACCATGAAAAAAATTCCTTGTTAAAACTGATTATTTAGAAGAAAAGAAAATATTATCGTTGTAATTGACTTAAGGATGAAATTATATTTTTGATGTAACTATTTTTACTAATGTTATTAGTATAGATTGTAAAGTAATTAATCAACTCTTGGAAAAGGATATTGAAACAAAAATGAGATCCTATTGCATTTATTTCTGATGAATAGATGGTCCTTTTTATTCCTCGTTGATTTATTATTTTTTGGTCATTAACATTCTTGTGAACTTTAAATTTCTTATAATCAATTTTACCTATCACACTCTATCATTATTCGGAAGTTAATGTTTACTTCCAGGTCCACATTTTCACATTCCACTATTGTACTCCTAATTTGAAACATCTTTATTAGTTATTCAAGATGAACTTCATAATTTTTCCCCTCTTTTCAAGAGTGTGTTTGGTTAAAACTATTTATGATATGAGTTTTAGAAAAACAAATTATCAAATATAAAACCCTTGATTACTGATAACATGTTCCAATTTTATTTATGCAATGTAATAACCTGATATTTCTGAAGAACACTGTGTTCTATAGAGTATTCAGCAAACAACAATGAGTTTAAACAAATAATTAAATATTATTATTTTATCACCACCATAACACAACAATTTAATTTGAATAAATGTAACAAAAATATAAAATATAAATAAAGTCCATAATTATTAAAAATATATTCATAAATTATTTTAAAATAAGAACTTGAATTTAAGTAAAATTATTTTATTCTATAAAATAAATTTTCTTAAAAAATAGTTTTTATTTATTTTTATGTGTGAATATTACAATACCATTATAAAATTATTAGAAAATAAAATATATAAAAATAATTTAATTTCTGATAAAAATCATGTAAAAATTATGTTCAAGTTATTATGTAAGAATTTTATGAAAAGTTTTATTTTTCAATGAATAGTGATAAATACCATTTTTATCAAAATATGTATTCTATTTAATGTATTTACAGAGTAAATGATTTTGATTAAAAGTACCATTAGTAATATTATATTAGTTTTAATCCAATTGAGTTCATTGGAAAAATTTTATATATTAATTTGGTATAAAATTATTTTTATAATTAACCGATGCATTTTTATGAAAAACTATTCTTATAAAAAATTTTGAATTTTATTTTTAATTAAAATTTACAACTTATTTGATTTTAAATTGATAAAATGGAATTCGTGTTTTTAATAAAAATAAAAAAATTAGGTAATATGGTAAACTTAAATTTATTCTATATGCATATTAGACTTAGTAAAGGTAAAATAGGTTAATTATGGTTAAAACTAATGTGATAAAGCTTAGAAATACCTACGACACATTTCTATATTTCATTGTATGAGTCTATATAATTAAAAATAATCTAAACTTCGAAAATATTAATTTTTTAATTTGTATTTGATTTTAAACATTACAATATTTTAGTGAAAGGTAATTTTAAAAATGTCACTTTATTACTTTTTATTTATATAATATTTTTTTATTGTGATAAAAACTGAATTTGTATTTTAAAAATCCATTTTAAATATTAATGAATTTTTTTATGTTATCTTATTTTTAATTTTTCTTTATGATATAATTACCATAACAACATACACAATGTCAGCACATTGCTCCTACAAATAGTACAAAAATCCAGTAAATTATTCTAAAAAAGTAATGGTAATAGTTTTTGGGTGAGATAAAGTGTACCAAATTTTTTTAATTCAAATATAAATTATTGGATTTCTTGTTTAAATATTATATTGTAACTACATTTAATTCATGTTGTTTTTGAAGAAAAATTAAGTGAATTGTTCTCAAAATGACATTAACAGTCTTTTATGTTAGAAATATTTTATAAAATTTATTTAAAAAATAAACATTATGAAATAAGGAAAATTTGGATTATAAATGTTCTAAAATATCATCCCTTATGAATTTATGATCCAATTTGTACCTTGTATGTAAAATTACAACCCTTTAATATAAAATTAATCAATGGCATGGTTAAGATTTAATTTAGTTGACCAAGTGGATAAAACAAAATATATGTGTTTTAATTTATATTTAATCCTATCAAAATTTGATTTTATGATTTTATTAATTCCAATTTTCATTATATTAAAATACATGTAAATTTTTAACCATTTAACTTGATTTATACACATATTATATCTTAATATTTCATTTATTTGAGAAAAGTTCTTAAATATAATTTATAATGAACACTATTTTTTTAAATGATTTCAAATTTGACAAAAATCACATATTAATCCAATTTAATTAGATTATGTTTAAAATATAAACCATTTTCCATTTATGTTGAAATTATATTTTTTATGTGAACTTTCATGACCCCTAAATAGTTAAAAATATTTATATCATGATAATTGTCAAAAGTGTTAATGAAGGGTTAAAAATAATAAATAAGGTTGATACCTTAACCAAGAACATGTGAAAATTATATTTAATGAGATTATTTATACACATAATCATATGATAATATAATTATTTCAAATTTTAACCATTTTCTATGAAAATTAATATATGTTAATTTAGTAGTTCATGAAATTCCAAAAGGGCCCCTCCCCTTAGTTAAAAAAGGGAACCTTTTTTGTTCAAAACTCACACATTTTTATCCTCATATCATTGACTATACCAAAAATTATACCATAATATATTACATAAACACATTATGGAGGATATGTTCTTTCTAAATGGTAATACTTTCAAGGATTAAGGTGTAAGTGAAAAAAGGATTCTCAACAAAGAGGTATAATTCTTAAAAAATCATTTTAAATTTTATTTATTATTATTATTCCAATAAAAATATAGTATTATTTATATAACTATAATTTCATTACAATAAATATATTTATTTTTTGTTATTATGATGGTACAACCATTATAAAACTTCTTCTAGTCTCTTGGAAAATGATAACATCACTTGAATGTACGTGAAGACTACCAAAAAATTGAATCAATGTGATTCATTTTTCACTTCCATTATACATGGATTGTAATAAGAATATATTTAAGGAATATATAATACATTAAGGATATAAATTTTTTTATGTTATTGTGAATTATTATTTACATTTATATCATTCCAACTATCGAAAAATGAAAACAGCGTTCATGCATACGTAAAACCTAACATCCAATGGATAGTTCAATTAATTATTCCATCTCTATATTTTATGGATTAATATATATATATATAATTAATATATATATATATAATTTATATCTTATTTTTAATTTTTTATATGATGGTTATATGATCAGTGTACAATGATCTGAACTATTGAACCGAAATTCTAATTAAAAATGAAAAAGGTAACACACAAAAACAATTATTTTAATAAGGAATTATCAATAAATTATAGTTGAAATGTAACATGTTGATACTATATGATATAATAAATTCTAAATAATTATTTTTTATTATTATAATAAATTTAAATAAGTCATATTGGAGGTTAGTGAACTTTTTAAGCAATTAAAACTTGAGGTAAGGGAATTTCTCATCTCACTTTTAACTCTCTAAGATATTTCCCATATTTACAACTTGTTTCATTTATTTAGTGTCTCCAATGAATTTATATAATTATTATTTGACAGAAAATTATGGAGACTTATAAATACATGTGTGGTTCTATATTTGATGAGGCATTGATTCACATATTACCAAATTGGATGGATTTCTTCATATTAGTATTGTTTTATTGACACATGTTTGATGTTATAAACCTATTTATGTTTATGATATTTTTATACTACAGTTTTGAAATGTTATATCCTTATTATAATTATTTTCATCATATTTAATATTTCATTTAAATTTATTATTGAATGTGATTCAGACCCAAAATTTACCAATGTAGTAAGTGATTTATGTTACAATCTCATTGTTTAATAGGATTGATTAAGATTATGTTTAGAATGATGAATGTTTATAAAATATATATCAATAATACAACTAATTTAATTCTCATATAGATATTTTTTTAGAATACATGTTTTCCTTCCATAGTTACCCATTTATAATCTTAAGAGAGAGAATGAATGTTTTTCAAGAAAACCATCTTTTTTTGGATCAAAAATATATTTTATTATATATACACGTTTTATAATTTTTTTTCATAATTTTTTTAATATTATCCTATGATTATTTAAATTAACTTTTACCCATTTTTTAATTTCTATAAAAATGTTATAATATAATATTCCTATAATTATATAAATGAAGTATTATTTACTGTTTACCGAAAATGAGAATGGAATCATTATTTTAACACACATGGAATGAATGAAATTTCCCTTAATCATGAAGAATCAATGATATGAACATTCTTGTAAGTGTTTTTATTATTATGTTAAAATAATTTTTTCCATAATTTTGTCTAAATATTTATATTCTGAATAATTGATTTCAAAATGGAATGGTTATTTTACACAATAAATATTTCATCTGATATTTTAAAACAATTTTCAGCTAAGGTGATATCCTTTGATGTACAATATTTTTTATTTTGGATATGATCAATTCATAACATATTTATTATTTATGTGGATGGTTTATGATTATTATTATGATATGAATGAAACCCATATAATTTTTATTGGTTATGATATACTGAAATGATGAAATTTTTAGGAAATAAATTTTATTTCCAAGAGTTATGATATCTAATAAATTTTCTTTGATCTTGTGGAATACATATGAATGGATTGTTTTTATGTGATGTATGGACTTATAATTATATATCCATAAAATACATTTGATAAATATTCTTATCTCTTGAGATACTAAAGACATGAATGGGGAGTGAATGTAGTTCTATAAGGTATTAAATCCACTATGATAGACTTATGAGTGAACCTTGAATAATTCTACCATGGAATTAGGGGTGAACCCAATCAATTTTGATAGTCTTAAAAATGATCCTTGACTAATGAAATTATTCTCGAGGATTTTTTATGCAAAAACTTATATATTATTCCATTAATAATCACTAATGGATCATTTTCTGATATTCCTTAACGACTCAACTCAAATGAACTACTATGATTTTATCAAAGATTTAAGATTATGACCTAGGATATATTTGGAATGTATTTAAAATATTAATATCATGTTCTTATACATTTATTCTCTTGTTATCCTTAAGTGATCATAAATATATCTTTTATTTACCCTTATTGAGAATCGAAGCACAACCATTCTTTTGTTTCCATTACTTATGTTTTGAATAATTTTTTTATGTATAATACTTATATGAGGAGTAATATATGAGATGATTTTTATGGGAATTGTTTAAGATAATTCATGAAATAATAATATTTTTTATAATGCCTCCATATACCCTAAAAGAGATAGTCCTGGCATGGATTTTAATAACATGTAATGAATATTAATCATATATGAAGTATTAAAAAATGCATCCATAAAAATAAACATTTATTAGGAGACACTATATAGAGTATTATCCTAAAGTAGTGTAACATTTATTCTAATATTTTCCTTTTTCTACTCTCAGTTTCCCATGAAGTATAAAATGGTGTGATCCAATAAGAAATAACAAACTATAATATGAAAATATATAGAAGCATAGATCCAAAAACTAGATTAATAAGAAAGAACCACCCTGAAAACCCTTCTTAAGAATATTACCATTCTCATAAAATAATAAATATAACATTTTTTTCTTATACTAAGGAAATTTTCATCGACTATAAATTAATCTATGATAGGGGTATATTATGTGAGATTTTTCATTAATAAAATCCTTCATTTAATGTTCCACCTAATCTTCATAACTCATATAAGATTCATTTTTAATGAACCAATAACACCTTATAAATGATTGAAACTAATTAAAAATAACATTGTAGAATAATAAACAACTTAAGATATAAAAAAAATCAATAAAGGTCATTCAGGTATTTTATTAAACATCTTGTGTGCATGGTGGACAAAAAAAATTAACAAGTCTTTTAAAAACATTAACACATTGATATTCAATGAAACCAAATGAAAACCTAGTTTTTACAATATAAAATCTATAAAAATAATAATTAATATCTTTATACACCTAACACATGAATTTATAAGCACATATAATCAATGGTTTTGAAATTAAAGGATAATACATGGGGAAACCTATCTCAAATAGAATATATATAGTTCCCCACTCTCAAATACTAATGGAATGATGAGAAAATTTTTAACACACCCCTACATCACAAGAAACAATATATTAGGTCAAAACCATTAAAAATAACATTAAAGACTAAAAAAACACTTTAAATATCAAAAAGAATCCATAAAGGCCATTCAAGTATTTTATCAACCACCTTGTGTGCATGGTCAACAAAACAAATTTTAACATTTAATTTAAAATGAAAACACTATGATATTCAATGAAACCCAATGAGACCTAATTTACACCATATAAAATCTATAAAAATATTCAATACAATCTTTATACACCCAAAACACAAATTTAGAATCACATGTAATCAATCATTTATAAATTAAAATTCAACACATGGGGAATCATATCTCAAATAGAGTACATATTGTTCCCCACTCTCAAATTCATATGAACTGAGAACCAAAAAATCTTATAGAATATAAAATCACAAGAAATAATATATGAGGTCAAAATTTCTAGTTAGTGTTTGGTCAACATGACATAAAACTACGGAAAGAAATATGAATAAGATATAAAAGATGGTGAGATTTCTAGAAGTTATTATGTTGATAAATTGACCTCAAAACATGAATAAATCCAAAATAATTAATAATGGATGGAAGGAAATAAAATAGAAGAGACACTAAGGACCACATCAGCAATCTCATAGAGAAGATGATGATATTTGGGGTAATAATTATAGAATATAAATTGGTTAAGTTCATATTTCTAAGGACTTGGGTGTTAAGAATGGTTTGGCCACACGATCTGGGAGACCATGAATTAACCTTGTGATGACCTATTTTAAAAACATAATGCCATCACATGGGTTTTGAATATTATTTACTAACAATGAATAAATTATATTTCAAAAAATTACCAAGGAAGGGAAACCCCACATGGTCTCCCCTTAAGTGTGCACTACCCAAGCTTACAAAACTTATATGTTAAAAAATTAACTATGATGTACCTACATAATGGAAACCCCAATAGTCTCTCTTAAACCATACTTATTGATCCACTAACATTAAAATATACATTAAATAATTATTTATATATTTTTAATAATTATGCAGTGATAATTCCAGAAAAACATATAGTAGGGAAAATTTTAACGAATTTTATAACTTCAATGCATTTCAGCCTGAGACTCACGAGAATGGTAAAAAATAAAAAAAAATCAAAGGATGGGGTGTGATAATCCTCCACACAATAGAATATTTTTCTTCAAAAAAGATTTATATTTTAAAAGGACATAAATATAAGATATTATTTACAATCAAAATTCAATGAAATTGCTAATATTATTCTAGAACTCCATCAACAGCATCCAAAACCATTACACAATATACATCTCTAATTAAAAACTGAAATAAAACCATTTTAAGAATATGATTAAAAAATTCAGACCCACCATGGGTCTCCATATAAATAATAATTTACTATAAAAATGTATTATTAGGAAAAGGTATTCTGCAAAGGGAAACTAATAAACGTGGTCCGATTTTATGACTGAAAGGGTCTCACATATTACTATAGAAAGAACTCCCCCACTATATCCAAATAAAATTGTTTGTTTCTACAGAATTTGGAAAATAAAAAATATTCCCAAATTTATATCAACTAATTATAGATGAATATAAAGTTGGAGGTTGTCAAAAATAAGATGGAGGATGAAAAGATACCACAAAATAGTTCTGAGTCATTATCTAATAGAAATATAATCCGAGAACACTCTTAGAGATCCAAAAATTTTGAATTTAGAATTACCCACTGATATAATTCTATCAATTGTAAAAATGATATATAGGCATATACCATGATCATAACTCATCAAAATAACATGGTCACTAACCTAGGGAGAAATATCAATGAATGGTAACCTAAGAAGTCATTCATGGAACACCAATTATTATGATCTCAAAAAATATTAGACCAATTATATCAATTGCATAATCTAAACTAGTTAAACATCAATCATAGTTACTTTAATCAAAATATAAAGTATTTACCCATTACCAAAAGACTAGAATAAATCTCACCACAAGCATATCCACACAAAAATCCTCAAAAGACTTATCCCAAACATGAAACATGAGAAGAACCCAAAAGTATTCCATCCATGATTCCCATGGTACAAAAACCCCTGAACACAAGTATAGAATTTTAAATGAATTTTAGAAAATAATAATGTAGATGTTCTAAAATAATACTTATGAAATATACCATGAATCCCAACCAAGAAGGCCATAAATAGAAACTTAAATCGACCGAACATTAGATATTTTATGATACTAAGATTTTATTCTCCATGTTGAATGTAGGAAAGATAATATGAAAATATGATTCCAAATAAAAGATATGGATGAGATAAAAAATAGAAAAATCCATACAAAATGTTTTAATTTCCTTCTTCACATAGAGTAAGAGTATAATTACAATAGAAAAGTATACATTTTAGTCTTAATGATATGATTATGAAGGAACCAATGCGGTACAAACTACTTAGGACTCCATGGGGAAATTATTGAAGATACACAACGATAAAAATAACAAACACAATACACATCAAAATTTATGAAATTTGAATTACTAATGATGACAGATAAATCTCGTTTCAAATAAATAAACACAAAGAACAAATCACAATCATCATTTAAAATCTTAAATACCCCATTTAATTTACTCCAAAACTATTCACTAATTCCAAATTTATAATGCATTCTTGAAATTATTTTTTTATATTCAACAAATAATTTTCCAAAAAAACATCAAAACAATACTTCCATTTTAATTTTATTTCAAAAACCACTTTTTTATCTTGAAAATATCTTTTCAAAATAAATTTGGAATTTAAAAAACCCATTATTATTAACCTTATTTAAATTTAAAAAAATACATTGTTTTTTAAAACATTTTTTGAATCATCTTTATTAACCTCAAACTAATCACTCACCATTAAAACCATCTTTATAATTTATAAAAACAATATAATACAGTAAAGAAACATTGATGAGTTACAGAAATTTTTTTATTTATATTTAAAACAAAATTTCCTCATTTAAAAAAAATTATCTTTATTTTATAAAATAATCTATCAAAAATTCACTCAAATTTTAAAAATTTACACATCTTAATAGTGGGAAAAAATGTTTTATTTGAAAAATAGCACCAAAATCAATCCATAAAACATCAATTCTCTATAGAAATACCCTTCATTTCACAACAAATTATATCCAATAGTAACGTAGAGTTATTCATGATAATAAAGGAATCCTATAAAATATTTTCAGGAGGGATAGTGGTTGGGGTTTCATGTTTTAGAAAACTATGAACATGATGTTAAAAAGTCACTAGATGGAAAATAAAACCAATATCTAGGGATCTACATGGTTTTCAAACTGTGCAGAATAATAGTATACCCATGTTATTCCTTCATTTTAACTTTCAAAATATGACAAACCACCAAAACACTCATGAAACATCAATATAATTTAAAAAATCACCAATATAAATAAACTAAAAAAATTAACCTGAAAAACTCACAATTCAAGACACACCACCCAATATCCTATAGAAATGCAAGGCTAATGGTGATTAAGAGAATTCTTGACACTTCCTACCCCAAGCTATTGAGTTTTGATTATCATAACTCAAATATATTAGACACATCCAAATAATAAAGGGCGAACTGTTAAATCATTATATCTCATGAACCACGTCTTTGAGACAATTTTGTCATGAAGCAGCTCTTGTTCACTACTGAACCACGAACCATTGCTGGCCTATGACTTATGTGAGTCTTGTTCTAAATGTTCTAGGAGTAGAACAAGATACCAAGGAATCTTACACATATTCATGGGAATTATTTCTCCAAAGAATTAAATTTAATAGATAATATAATTCATCCATGAATTCTCTATTGAACCATCTATACATTGGATTTCCATATCAAATTTAACAAATAATCTTATAAATAAATGGAAAAAATTAAAAATAAAATGGAAAATGAATAATATCTCAAAGCAAAAGGTAAAACAAAAAAAATTATATATAGAAGGGGCCTCCATAGATGATATGAAAATGATAAAAACTAAAATAAAAATCCCCACCTGGTCTCTACAAGATACCGCATGTCACACTCCATTCAAGGAAATAATGCTTCACAAGAAACTAGATTAAAAACATTGAACCAAAAATTAAATTAAAAATAGTTGTGAGATGTAACTATCAGTATATATTCAATAATAAATCACACCCTTTTTAATAAAATTAAATAAAATATTAAATTCATTGTAGTTTGAAATATATATTTAAATAAATGGTTTTTTATTTTTATTTTAAATGATAACCCCAATCCATTAGATTTTCTCATTTAAATTGTTTTATTTTTTAACATTCAGTTTGAAATATTTACAAGATAACATTACTCTAAATAGAAATGTGAATAAATTAGTAAATAGAGTCCTTGGACCTTTCCAAAATGTTTAATCATTTCTTTAAAAGGGTAAACTCTCTTTTGGAAAAATTATAAAATAAATAATAAAAAACTGATCATAATAATAACAAAAAATGGGAATATAATAAAAACAATTCCATTGTATATAATGACCAACAACCATAGACTTAATAAAAATAATAAAATTAATAAAACCATGTACTAGTTATCCTGGGAATACGAAGTACCAATGGGGAATGTCTAGAACATATTACTAATTATACATTATATATGTTCATATGATTAAATCTATTTTCTCTAGAACTCATAAGTTTACTTACTAAATTAACCGAGAGGAATATTCACAAATAAAATAAACTACCATGTTTTCTAATGTATTAATATCCATAAATCAAGAATTGTATCATCCTAGGTAAATATAGAAAATGAAGTTTTTATATTTATTAATATTTTTTAACTATATATTAATTTTACTTTAAAGGGGATGTTATGTTCGATGACGTACACGATACACAACAACACGTTTTTTTGAAATCTTACATTGCACACAATGATGGGTCATAATGGAAAATAGTATTACAATATTATTTTAATTGGATATTAACGACTATTATTTTCAAGTAGGGAATGAACAGAACTAACAAAAAAATGATTATTTATCTTTATTAAATGTTTTTATATTTATCTAATAAATTTTAAAGTCTTAAAATAAGAAAGAATTTAATTGCAAGCATAAACACTTTTATATTATTTAAAAGGTCGATTTACAACCTTTATCAGAGAACCCTATTTAAATCATGCTTTGGTCACTTTTAAGTGTTCTATTTGAAAATATAAATTTTTTATTTTGAATCGGGAAATCAAAATTTACTTTGGGTAAATTTTTGGAATTTTTCTGATAAAATTCATTTTTAATGAATTGTGAAAAATACTCTATTTTAATTCCAAACTGCCATTAAATTTAACTTATTTATATGGATATATTATCTTTTTTAAGGCTTTTAAAGTTTAATTATATTATATTTTTACCCTTTAATCAAATTCTCATCATTGGAAGAAATTTTACATTGAAATTGGGCATAGACAAGTGTCAATCATTTGATAGATATTGTTTCTTAAAAACAAGCAATTTGTTTTGACAATGAGAATTAATTTTAAATTATTTAATGGAACTTCTATGTTTTCAATTTTTGAAAATATTCATCATTTTATAAGTCGAAATTTCAAATATAACTTTGGCTGAATTTTTTTCTAAAAAACATCATTTTTTGATGAATAGTGAAACCACTATGTAGTAGTTAAAAAACATACTTTTTGAACTAAATGAAATTTTTCCGCTTCTGTAAATTGAATTTCAAAAATATTCCATACATGGTTGTTACTAGTAAGTAAAATGCCTTTCAATAAAATGAAAATAATTTTTTTGTGATTAGAAACATTTGACTTTTATTTACCGCAGTTAATGGTAAATAGGGCAATTCAAGGTAAAAAGAATATTATAATAAAAATAATTACCTTAACACTTATCGTAACATTGATAGATAAGTAATTACTTACCATGGTCATCCATGGGTCGATTTTCGGACCCCATGGATCCACATGGCAGTGATAATGACACTTTTGATTAATTAATTTAAAGTAAAGAAAAAAATGACACTAATAAATATATTTTATTAAATTTATTTTTACATGGGGTTATATAAGTTATATATCCGAATATTAATATTTATTGGAAATATAAATATATTTCTTACATCATTGTGTTTTTATTACAATTTGTAGACATCAAATAAATAACATTATTTATGACACAAAAATGAGGAATTATTTAACTCATTAATAAATGATATAAATAAATAAAATTATAAATATTAAAATAACATCCAAAACCGGTCCAATTATTAATGAATGAATTTAGTTATACCTTGGGTCATCCTATATTTATCCTTAATGAGTTTTTGACCTTTATAAACAAAAAATATTTACATAATAAAACAACATTTTCACACTTTCCTATAGAACCCCTCCCCACCCCCTTATAAAAATCCCTCAATTCTATCCCATTCCTCACACCTATAAAGCCCCTTCACCCATTAAAACCCTTCCCAAATATGCTCTAAAGATCTATTTCTTTTTACTAGAATCCTTTTCTTAGGCATAATGCACTTCAATAAGTCCTTTTGTTTCAAACCAAATCGAGTTACCAGGATTGAAGGTAAAAATTACCTTAAATTATTTTCTTTTATTTTACTTCTCCAGCCCCTAAAATATTTCCAATACATTATTTTATAAAAGAACAAGAATACTAAATATTATAGGAATTTATTATGATATGTATTAAAACTACACTTACACACCCTTACATCTAATGGGTAACGAACATATTGTTTCTGTGGGTGGAAAACTCATATCTCACGAAATGATGATTGTTCAATTATCTCCTACCACCTCTTATGGTGGCCATTATGATGGAACCTTATTTATATATGATATATATTATGTTTCTGTTTTCTTTATACTTCTTTATTTTAAATTTATAGCATACCTTTATGGTTTCCATTATGAGTAAATCGATAATTTCATTTGGGGAAGTGCAGACTACCTACCCCTCAAAGTGATATGACTCATTAATACCATATGTGGGATGTATAATGAATGGATTTATTTAAATTATATATTATATTATACTAGAATTATAATATAAATATGTATCATTTTGTTTTCATTCAATTAAAATATGAAATAGAAATGAAATTAGTATTCTTGCGTACGTACGGCTTACCGTATCCATGAACGGTGCATTTCATTTTTTAAATTGAAATTTTATGAACATATTATAAATACATATATATACTGGATTTATATGAAATATATGTTTTCTAAATATATAATTTAATTCTGTAGATAATTGAATCTTTACCACATGGAAAAATTGTAATTATAAGGTGTTCATTTTTTACTCGACTTCCAAATATCGATAGAACAACCATTATTAAATTAAATGATTACCTAATGTGTATAACATGGTAATAAGTGGTATAAAAGGAATAATAAACTAGAAAAATGCTTCCTAATAAAGTATAAATTAACTTATGTTTTTTGTTCAAGAAGAACAAAGAACAAACAAGTCATGTCAGACATAAGGTAGGGGGTTTCTTATCTCACTTTTAATTCCATGAGATTTCTATTTTTTCCACTTATATATTGAATGTGGTGTATTGAGTATGGAAATTTGATATATAATATCATGGTTCTATTAATATTAATTTTATTATTTTATTAATTTGGTGTTTATTTACTTTTGGTCATATGACTCGATTGATTACAATGTGGTAAGAGGTTTTCATCTAACTTTTTATTCTCACGTGATCAATGCTATATTGACAATATTTTTCTCTTGTGTAGTTTATGTACTTCACATGATTGTATTGATTGTGTAGTATAATTAAATTTATGGTTAATTACATATTTATTGTATGATATTTCTGTCATAGGGTGTATGTTTCATAAGTTAATAAATCGGAAAGGGAACCTTTCACCCTCCTCTTTTTGAAAGACTTCTTTTTTGTTATGTCTTTTAATTTACAACTTATTATGTTGGGATATGTTCTTATATGTCATTATTGATGTAAATTTTATTTCTATGCGATGAGATACCCCTTTTTCTCTCATCAATTCATTTTTAGAATTTGAAAGTGACGTTGTTAGGCTCTCAAATTTTTGAAAGGGAACTTCTTCACCCAATTTCAATTCATTGGGTTAAACTTCTACTTCATGATTATGTCATGGTATGAATATGTGTGAATAACATCTGATTGTTTCTCACTTAATTTCCACTTATATTTATTCTTTTATTATTTTCACACATTATTATGTAATTTATTTATCCATAATCTAAGGATACAGTGTTTAAAATGGATTTCATCTCAATTGAAATTCCATTGAGTATTCATTGTTGTTTTGCACCAATTCACTCTTATATTGTGTATACAATGTACTTTAGAATATTATATCATGAATACCTTTATTATCATATATTATAATGTTCCGATTAAATTTTATTCTTCAATTATTTGTATTCAAGCATCTCTTATTTTATTAAAAACTCTTAAACTAAAATATCAATTTAAATGTTTTAATGATTTATTCTTCTAAATATTTCACATTAATGTACATGTTTTAAAAAAGTTTTTAAGGATATTTATATATGGATTTTAATGGTTTAAAATTTTAATTCCTTTAAATGTTTCAAAGTGGTATGGGATATTTTGATTCAAAAATCTATTTATTAAATGTTTTAAATGGTTTTGAAAATGATTTTATGAAACACTGATTATGTCAATATCTTGAAATGATATATTTTAATTCCAATGTGGAAATGTTATCTTCCTTTATGATTGTTTTAAATGTTATTAATATGTAATGGATATTGGGAATTATTTACGTATATAGGTGGCTACGAGATAAATCTAGGTTTGAGTGAGACCGACATAGGTCTCTAATGCATTGGGGAACCTGAAGAAGGTAAACATTAATGTTTCTCTTTTGAGATTTAGGGAATATACTATGATGGGTATTACAAATCTGAATCCCTATGTAGTAGTGATAGCTAAAATTTATGTATGTTATGAATTCCATAGGTTACCTTTATAATTTATGATTTCAGTATGCAATTCACAAATCATATGATTTCGTGAGGTATGTTATGTTTGAAAAGTATGGTTTCATTGATTTGTATTTATTGATGGGATAATGTTTTATTTCATTATTTTATAACCCTTATAGATATTTTTATGCCCATCCCATGTTTTGAAATGTTTTTCACATGACATAAAGTTTAATAGGGTCAAGGATGGGATCAAGGACAAGTCATGTTGTCTAAAACATGGAACTTGAAATGTCGATTTTCTTGAAGAGTTTTTATTTTATGAAAAATGGATACTAGGTAGTAGTTTCTACTTGTAATATTCAAGTTGATATATATTAGTTAAGGAATAATCTCTAAAAAACTAAACCTAAAAATATTCTTCAATTTCAATTCTTGACATAATTCAAGATTATGTAATGTTTAAGGTAGGGTCCTTATAGTTGGTATCATAGGTCGGTTTATACATCTTTAGGGATTATGAGTTTTCGTTAGAAACATGGTTAGTCCCTATGTCTATTACTTTAGTTAAATAATTGTTTTATAACTTTTTCAAATCAATGAATTTCAGTTAAAAATGGATGGAGGAGGATGTCAAACGACATTCATATCTCTTCCTGGTGACATTCTTGAAATAATTATTGCAATGTCATGTTCAGATGATTGGGAAATTATTTCTAGCATACAACTCACATGGAAGCTATTTTTTGAGATACTGAACACCTCCACTATACCTCTTTATCATTCTAGATCATGGGTTGTATTTAAACAAATCATATTTGAAAAATATTATCATATTTTCAAGAAAGGTAAATATTATCAAGGAATTATCAAATATTTTAACATATCACAAGATTTGGAAGCATATTATGATATTGAAAAATGTTATAAAGAATGATACCCTTGTGCAACCAATTTATATTTTATTTTACAAATATAGTTTCTCAGAATATACCTATGGTATTTTAAAAGGACCATTAATTGAAAGTTTCAACTCATATTTGGTCCGACTGTTATATAGAAATCATGTTTTATCGGATTTTTTGAAATTATATGTCATACATGATTATTTTCCAAAACTTTTTTTCTATGAAAATCCATATAACCAATGTTCTATAAGGTGTATTTGGATAAAGGAATAAAATTATGTTGAAGTATCTCTAAATCATTATTTTAATGGATGGACCTTATACCTACTTGGACATGAAAAGAATGAAAACAAGTAGACACCATGATCAAGTTATGATGTTCTTTATTTTGGGGATCATTTTATTTTATCATAAGTTGGTGAAATAAATAAAATGTCAATATATATAAGACTTCAAGAATTAAGATGTTGAGATCCTAATGAATTGGAATAAAAATGAGAGGTTTATAGAAACCATTCAAGTTAAAACATGTTATGTTTTTTTGTTTTATAAAAAGGACAACACATAGACCTTGTAACAACCTGTTGCATTGGACAGAGATTTGGGAATTGAACCCACAACCAAACTAGGATTGGGATTTGTTGCCTAGTACTAGATTAAGTGAAGTCCCTGGTTAATATAACTAATTCTTTCTAGTGAAATGATTTTATTGATCAAGAATAAGATGATTTGGGATCTTATGTTTTATCAAATGGTTATCCATAGTATAAGAAAATGATTTGATGATTAAGTGATAAATGTGATTTTGGAAGATGTTATATCATTTAGGAACATTGTATGTTTACCTAAAATACAATACTATGGGATTACGTTTATTGAGTAATGGTTGAAATTTTATTTTGGAAGAATATATATTTTTATTAGGGACATATAGAGATTTTTGTTATTTAGGGAAGTGAGTAACGTCTCATAGATAATGTGTGATTTGGTTAATAATGCTTCAGTATGAGTCTTTAAGAGTAGTCTATGTTTTTGGAGATAAATGTTAAGATTTACTATGGAAGACTATGTGATTAAATCATACTGAGTTTTTGGTTTCAATCTTAGTTTGGATTATTGTGATGAATTTTAAGGACAATTGTTTATTGAATGGTATTTTTTAACCATATGGTATTTTTTTATTGAGTTTTGAAGATTAATAGTCATATTTATTTTTATAAAGGATTATACTTTGGGGGATTATATGATTTCATAATAACCATTTTGGTTTTAGTTGATTCTAATGACAAGGTAACTATATAGTTCTTCTATTGTGGATTATTTGATTATCTAGAAGATGATTATTGTGCTTTTGATGTGACCATGTCTTTTTGAAAGCTCATTGTGTGTGGAAAATATTGGTTTTTGGTAGAAACATATTAAAGGATGAAAAACTACTTGAAAGAAAGTATATTTCTTCATGTTCTTATTCTATGAAATAAATGAATTCCTCAAATTATGAAAAGATACATAAAACAAAAATATTGTTGGTTTACGTTTCCTACTGGGTAATAAAATACCGTTTAACACATCATAAGTTTGTGATTTTCTAGTGGTTAACATTCTTTTAATCGTGTTTTCTATCACACTCCACCAGAACTTGATGGTTGGTTTTCTCTTCCATATCAATGTTTCCTACATGGAATCCTAGTATGGGTTATCTCGGGTGTCCTTTGTACTTCTCTTTATTTATTTTTATGTTATAGTTTTATTGAAACTTTTTCTGATATGGGATATTCAATGAAATTTCCATTCCCAATTTTAAAATTGCGAGGAGGCAATTTCAAATAGGGGGGAAGGATGTAACATTTTAATAAAATATATAATATGATGTTTTCCTATTCATTAGTATATGTGAATTGAATATTAAATTTACTTTAAAGGGGATGATATGTTTGATGGCATACCCGATACTCAACGATGAGTTTGTTTGAAATCTTATGTTGCACACAAAATTGGGTCATAATGAAAAATAATAGTATAATATTATTTTAAATGGTTATTAATTCCTTCCATTGTAATGGATAAAATGAACAGAACTAACTAAAAATTATTATACATGTTTGTTAAATGTTTTTAAATTTATCCAAAAAAATTTAGATGCTTAAAATATGAATGAATATTATTTTAAGCATAAATATTCTAATATTCATTAAAAGGTCAATTTACCACATTTTGAAGGAGAAATATATTTAAATCTAGTTTTGGTCCCTTTTATATGTTATATTGGGAAAAATAAAATTTTTATTTAGAATTGGGACATCAAAATTTACTTTGGGTAATTTTTTCGTATTTTTCTGAAAAAAGATATTTTTAAATGAATAGTGAAAAATACTGTATTTTAATTCAAAACATCCTTTTAATATAACTTATTTTAATTGATATAATAAATATTTAAATGGTTTTAAAGTGTAAATAGATTATATTTTTACAATTTAATTCAATTCTGGTCATTGGATGAAATTTGACTTTGAAATTGCACATAAACAAGGGGCAATCTTTTGATATATATTGTTTCGTAAAAACACACTATTTGTTTTCACAATGGGAATTTATTTTAAATTAATTAATTAAAATTCTATTTTTGGAATTATGAATATCAAATATAGCATTGGCTTAATTTTTGGTATTTTTCTGAAAAAAATTCAATTTTTGATGAATACTAAAACCACTAAGGAGTAGTAAAAAAACATAAATTTTTATATAAATGAAATTTTACTGCTTCTGTGAATTGAATTTCAAAAATCTTACATACATGGTTGTTACTTGTAAGTAAAATTGGGTTCATTAAGATGAAAATAATTTTTGTGAATAGTAACTTTTGACTTTTATTTGTCGCGGTTATAGTTAAATAAGGTAATTCAAGGTAAAATGAATATTATAATAATGAAACATTACCTAAAAATTTGTTATACCCTTATTGGATGAGTCATTTAAAACCATGGGCTTTATTGGGTCGAGTTTTGGACCCCATGGAGCCACATGGGAGTGATAATGACGCATTAGATTAATTAATTTAAACTAAAGAAAAAAATGACACAAACAAATATCTTTTAGTAAATTTATTTTTTCATGGGGTCATATAAGTTAAATTTTTGACTATAAATATTCATTGGAAATATAACATGATTTCATACATCATGGTATTTTTTTATTTTTAGACATCAAATAATCAAAATTATTTATGACACAAAATTGATGAAGTATTTACCTCATTAATAAATGATTTAAATAAATAAGATTATAAATATTAAAATAACATACAAAATATGTCCAATTCTTATTGGATGAATCTATCTCGACCATGAGTCATCTTATATTCAACCATAATGAGTTTTGGACCTTTAGAAACCGAAAATCATTATATAATAATATAATATTTTCACACATTCCAAAAGAACCCCTCCCCCTTGTAAAAATCCCTCAATTCTAACCCATTTATCACACCTCTAAATCCCCGTGGATCGTCCAAAACCTACCCAAATAATCTCTAAACATCCCTCTATTACTCCTAGAATACTTTCCTTAGGAATAAGGCACATCATTAAGACCTTTTGGTTCAAACCAAAGGGAGTTACCCGATTGAAGGTAACAATTTCTCTTAAATTATGTTTCTTTTATTTTTAAAATAAACACCTAAACTCTTTTCAATCTATTATTTATACAAATAACAGTATACTAAATATACTAGGATGTTGTTATGAGAGGGATTCAAACTACACTTACACACACCTATATCAAATTGGTAAAGAATATACAGTTTCTGTCACTAGAAAACTAACACCTCAGGAAACGATGATTGTTCAATTATCTCCAACCACCTATTATGGTGGCCATCATGATGGAACTATATTTATATATGATATATATTATTTTTATGATTTCTTTATGCATCTGTATTTTTAATTTATACCATACAATTATGTTTTTTATTATGAGTAAATGAGATAATTTCATTTGAGGAAGTGCGAACTACCTCCCTCTCAAAGAGATATGACTCATTAATACCATACATGGGACATATAAAGGAAGGAGTTATTTAAATTATATATTATGTTATACTAGAATTATAATTTAACTATAAATAATTATGTTTTCAAAAAATTAAGATACGAAATAGAAATGAAATTAGCGTTCCTGCGTAAGACAGCTTACCGTCTCCATGAACGGTGCATTTCATTTCTTATCTCCGAATGATATTTACTATTAAAAATACATATATATTCTAGATATATATGATATATAAGATATATAAATCATGAATATAATTCTGTAGATAATGGAATCCTGACTACATGGTCAACTTGTAATTATAAGGTGTTCATTTTTTACTCAAGTACCAAATATCAACAAAACAACCACTATTAACATAAATGATTACATAATGTTTAAATGATGGTAATAAGTTGTGTAAAAGGAATAATAATCTTGAAAAAGTGTTATTAAGCAAGTATAAGTTAACTTAAGATTATTATTCAGGAAGGAAAAGGAACAAACAAGTCAATCTAGACACGAGGTACGAGGTTTATTATCTCACTTTTAATTCCATGAGATTTCCATTGTTCGCCACTAATTTATTGCATGTGGTCTATTGAGTACTGCCATTTAATATATATTATCATGTCTATCTTTATATTCATGGTTTTCTGTGATTCATTTTCTGGTTATTAACTTTTTTTCATAAGACTCGACTGATTACAACGTGGTAAGGGGTTTTCATCTCCCTTTTTATTCCCATGAGATTCATGCTATATCACCACTATTTTTCTTTTGTGTGGTGTATGTACTACCCATGATTGTATTAATTGTATAATATAATTAAATATATGGGTATTTACTTCTTCATTGTATGATCTGTCTTTCATGGGGTGTGTGTTTCCTATGTTACTAAATCGGTAAGGGAACCTTACACCCTCTTCTTTCTAAAAGACTTATATTTGTTATGTCTTTTAATTTACATCATCTTATGTTGAGATATGTTCTTATATATACTTATTTCTATAAATATTATTACCATGTGATGATATACCCTTTTCTTTCTCTTCAATTGATTTTCTAAATTTTAACATGATGTCGTTAGGCAGTCAAATTTCTGTAAGAGAACTTCTTCACCAAATTTCAATTCTTTTAGTTAAACTACTAATTTTGATTATTTCATGCTATGAATATCTGTGAATAACCTATGATAGTTTCACAAATAATATCCACTTATATTGAGTGTATTATTATTTTTCACATATTATTGTATAATTGATTTATCTTTAATCTAAAGATATAGTTTTTATAAGGGATTTCATCTCAATTTACATTCCATTGAGACTTAATTGTTGTTATGCACCAATTCACTCTTATATGGGGTATATACTATCCTTTGTCATATTATATAATGAATCCCTTTATTCTCATGATATTATAATGTTCTGATTAAAAGTTATTCCTCAATAATTTGTATTCAAGTGACTATTATTTTATTAAAAACTCTTTAAATAAAATATCGTTTTAAATGTTTTAATGATTTATTATTATAAATATTTGTAATTAATATTAATGTTTTAAAAAGGATTTAAGGATTTATTTATATCGATATTAATGGTTGAAAATGTTAATTCCATTAAAAGTTTAAAAGTGGCATGGGACATTTTAATTCAAAAATCTTTTTATTAAATATTTTAAATGGTTTTGAAAATGGTTTAATAAAGCATTGATTATGTAAATATCATGAAATAAAATATTGTGATTGTAATGTGGAAATATTATATTCTTTTATTTTTTTTAAATGTTCTGAATATTTAATGGATATTGGGCATTGTTTATGTACAAGGGTGGTTCTGTGATTGTCCTAGGGCAGGTGAGCTTAAGATAGCTCTCCAATGCATTGGGTATTGTAACATATGTAAACTTTAATGATTCTCCTAAGATATTTAGAGAATATACTATGATGGGTATTCCAAATGTGAATCCTTATAAAGCAGTGATAACTACAATTTAGGTTTTTTATGAATGCCATAAGTTACCTTTTTGATTTATGATTTTAGTTTGATATTCATAAATCTTATGATTTCATGAGGTATGTAATGAATGAAAAGTATGGTTTCATTGATTTGTATTTATTGATGGGATAGTGTGTCATTTAATTAATTTGTAACCCTTACTGGGTTATTTATGCTCATTCCATTAATTGAAAAGTTTTTCACATGACATTAAGATGAATAGGGTCATGGATGTGATCAAGGAAATTTCATGCTATCTAAAAACATTGAACTATACATGTATCTTTTTTTAAAGAGTTTTTATTTTAAAAAAATGGGTACTAGGTAGTAGTGTCTACATGTAATATTCAAGTTTTTATTTAATAGTTATGGCGTAATTCTGTAAAACTCTAAACCTAAAAAGATCCTCAATGTGAATTCGTGACATAATTCAAGATTATGTATTGTTTAAGGTTGGGTCCTTATAAGAATAGGGGTGAATTAATGTTTAAATGAATCATGCATGTTGGATCTATTGCTGATGTTTTTTTTGGTTCATGTTTACAGAATATCGATCAATTCAAACATCAGAGTAAAATATTATATTTATTAAAAGTATAATATTTATAAATTGTAGTAATATAATTGAAATAATTTATTCTAAATTTTATATAATTCTATAAGTATTTATCTAATAAAAAAATAGAAAATATATTATAACGGTGATCAAAAAATGACTATTGGATAAATTTAAAATCAATACATGGAATATTTGTTAATTAACTATATAATCCTTTTACAAGGATGTTATTAAGACCAAACTTTTAAACCTACGTGTACTGTTTATTTATTGAAAAAATATTGGATATCTATGTCATTAATTAAGACATAATTATAATTAATCAATCCTAACATACATATACATTAAATAACATCTTCAAAATACATAAAAAATTACAAAAATAGATGCCCAAAGACCGTATTAGTTTAGTTATTTTTTCAAAGGTGAAAAAAATCATTTCACTTTGTGAAATATCGTTAATCATTCTAAAAAAGTTCTTCCCCCATTGTATTTATAGTTAAAACCATTTCTAAAAAACATTCGGAATGTAAACAAGTGAATGGGTGAGATCAAATGCTCAATAAGGGTAAATTATAGAAATGTATTAGATTATCGTGAACAGAAGGGTCTGAGAACTGGATCATGTTCATTAGAAGATTGTAACATATATATCAATAATCATAAATATGAATCATGGCATACATATTTTCAGTTCACAAGACGTGAATAATATTGTCTAAAATAACATGATCCATGAAAGCATAAAATAATAATAAGACATGGAATTATGGAAAAAATATAAGCATATAAAAATTCCATGTCAAGGTGGCCTACCAAGACATTTGTAACATGTTAGGCTTGAGATAATTATCCATATACCATATTTGGGATTGGGATTCCCTATTATGTACTTTGTTGTTTCGTTCTTGGGATTTCCTATGTTGTACCCCCTTATTTTGGTAATGGGATGTCAATCTGTAGACCATGTTCTTTAGGCTTTGGATGCCCTTGTACATATAATTTGAGCTCATAAATCATTTATCATTACCCAATTTATTGGAGTTAGATATACATCTCACCCATATCATAATGAAATCATGTGTAAATGAGCCACAAAATCATGAACAATCATATAATAACCAATGAAATGAAATGGGTTTCATAAACACGAAATCATATCTTAAACCATAGAACAATAAACAGTTTTCATAATCATTGAATAAAAGAATAACCAATGTAAATGAGAGGGATTAATTAACTTATAACCAATCAAAGATAAAAATATTTCATATACAATATTCTCTAAAATTTAAACCATTTGTATAGATAATATTAATGGAATGATTTATTCATTTATCCAGAAAAGAATGAGTAACAGGAAAAGATGTTTTTGTAGATGGGGCACTAATTTGTTAAGATATTTTAAAAAAATTTCATGAGTAAATTATCATTTATCCTTAGAAAAAATCTTTAAATATTGGATCTTTTCAAAACCATTTTCTAGAAAATAGAAATGAAAACATTTAAATAAATCATTTAAAACATTTCGAAAGGCTTTTTCATTAGAAAAAATGTAGAAGAAATTGAAAGCATTATGGAAACTATTCTTCGAATTACACTTATAAAATAATATTGAATTTTTTTTGAAATCCATTTCATTGAAAATATCTTTAAAATAAATTCTTAAAAATTAACCATTTAAATGAGAATGTAAATCATCAAATAATTGATGGTGGTTAAATATGTACATGTAACATGAGATAATAATAACATTCCTTCTAAATAGATAAAAGGATAGAAAAATACCTCATTCAGAATGATACAAGATTTTTTGTTTGAAATCATTATTAATATAAAATGGTCAAAATATCATTTAACGATCAATAAATATTAGTATATTATTCATGGAAATACTTTTTAGAAAACATGGTTTTTAAGGAACACAACTTTCCGAATGAAGAGAGGGTAATGTCAGGATTTCATAAAAATTCATTATTAACTATCTTATGTACCCAATAGTGGATTAGTGGAACCAATACATGAATATATCATGTATAACCAGAGGAGAATAAACATGTGAGATATTTTAAGATATATATCATAATAGTTCATCAAAGGAATCATAATCATAAAAAATATCGAAAAGTGATGAGATTATTTCAATAAACTATTATAACTTGGTAAATTTAAACCATACACCCAATGTAATAAAATAAATTTAAATGAATCCTAAAATAACATGAAAATAATCAGATTAATGATATATCATTTCAAATGAAGTATATACACCTCATGAAAAATATAAGGTTCATAACATCAAATGTATCTCCATGAGGGTAAATAGAGACAAAATTACATTACCGATTTGGTAAATTTTGAAACATATACCCCAGGAAATAAATTTTATCAAATGTATATGTAAATTCCGATAAATTTAATTTTATTAATCTTATAATACCACCATGTTTAATATACACACCACACAAGTGGAATGATATAATGACCCGAAGGCTGAATTTTTTTATTAATTTTGGATAAGCCCCCTTTTAAGGGTAAAGGGGGAAACCATGAATTCAAGGACATCAAACATTAACAAAAATCAAAAAGAAAGAGGGCTGCAACCCAGAACAAGACTATGAAGAAGTACTTCCCCCGGTATCAAAAACATAAAGGCATGCCTCTAACGAATCAAGACTTCTCAGCAAGATGTCATGTGCAAGAATGCACGGGCCTGGTACCGATGGGAACACCATACCCTCTTAAACATCAAAATCCGAAAAGTCATGCATGGTGAAGACGACCAGCTCTATCCCCATCTAAAGAAAAACCTTGTATAATGTTTGGTTGCACAAATGGATCATACATTTCACCTCCAACAACAATCAACCAGCATGTTACCGACAGATTTACAGCCAACCACCATCTGCACCACCAAAATACCACTAATTCCACGGCCAAAAAAACAATATCCAGACTTCACCAAATCAAAATGGGGAACAAAAAATAGTTGCACCAAATTGAAAGCCCTCCCCCCTCCGGTCCACTAGAGCCGACCCCAAGTCCACAGGCGCATGCTAGATTCGACATTAAACCGGGAAAAATCCGAGCAGAGATATCAGATCCGGAAGGCATGCGAAAGTCACTGTTGAGCACACCTATGCCGACGCCGAGCTGCCCACAGCCGAGATAGAATCTTGAAATGCCGGAGGCAATCAAACTGAAGTGAGAATGATGACCATGATGAGATCCTGAAGGCAAAGACATCACTGGTCCGAGATCCCGAAGCTGAACCACTCGAAGCTAACGCATGCCGATGCTGAGCAGAGGTCCCGAGGCCCAGAACGTCGAATCCATCGCGAATGAGCTCCTGATGTCGAGCGAAGATGCCACCAATACAATAACGTAATTGGACCACGAGGATCTCTCACCCATCGACGTCGAGCCGAGACAAGAAGCCGTTACCGAGGCCGGACTAAGCCAGAGGAGGGAAGGAGGAAGCTTGGAAGGAAAAACCTAGGCACGCAATGTCGGGGGGAAGAAGACGTCGCTCCGAGGCCATGAATATTATTCTTGAACATTCACAAGTGGAATGGGTTGTTAATAAATCTTATATCTAATGGAAATAAAAAGAGTGATAAAATTAACTTACCTTATGTCTTGAATCTCATCTAACTCATTAAAACATCATGTATAATAAATAAATATTTATTATAAATCTATAAAATTAATATATTCTGGCTTATAATATCATTTATTGTTTGATTATGGCCTCATATTACCCTCTTCTTACTAATTATATGTTAATGTGTCACAATGGGTAATATCCGATGCATTTGTTTTCATATATCTTAATTTGTTATATATTTGGACATTATATGTATATAATGATCTCTATAATGTAAAAAATGATTTAAATTTCAATTTATATTCATTATATGTTTATTATAAAAATCCATATAATGTAGAAGTATGAAATGGAATACACTGTTCCAGGAGATGGTAAGATGTACGTACACATGAATGATATTTCCATTTAATTATCATCTTGAATGAATGAAAGTAAAAGACATATATGTATATATATAAAATTATTTATGTAGTTTTTTAATATCATGAATATCATATATATTTACTTAAATCATCCTTAATACATTCCATGTAGTGTGTGAATGAATCACATCGCTTTTAGGCAGCGGTAGTCCACACATCCTCAAATTAAATTATCATATTAGAAAAAACAGAAATTAAATAGATATATATAGTAAAACAATTCAATATGATTAAATAATAAATAAATATAACATATAACATATTTTTTATCATAATTTCTATCATGAGATGCAGTAAAAGATAAATGAACTATCATCTTTTTGGGAGGTAGTAGTTTATCGTACATATAAATAGTCTGTTTGTTACACATTATATAAAAGTGTGTATAAGTGTAGGTAAAAAAGATACAAAAAAACATCAAAGAATACTGAGGATAATTGTGTTTCTATACCATCATGCAATAAGAATATTGGAGGGAGTGGAGAAAAAAATTAAATAAAGGAGTTGAGGGAGGGTGTTACCTCCTTATTGGGTAAATCATTTTGGTTTTCACCAAAGGGATTACATGGAAGGGTTTTTGAACAAGGGATGAATAAATGAGGAAGTGAGGGATGTTTGGGATCTACTTTGACATAGTTTTATAAATCATAATTTGGTTGAAATTTATGATGAAGTGGGAGGAGAGCATGCCTTTTTTAATGAAGGAGGTGTGGCACCCTTGTAATATTTTGGAAAAGGAAAACCCCAAACAATTTTTTTTATTGAAATAGTATCAAATAATGTTCCAAAGTCTAGAAAATGGAATATATGGCCTAAATATTAAAATCCAATTGTTTTTGATAAGTTCATTGGTATTTTTTGGACTTAAGGTTATGGTTTAGTCCATTATTAAGCTTGATTAACATTAATCATTGTAATTAATTTTAATTAATTTCACTAATATTTTAGGGAAAAAACAAATATTTCCTAATTATTCATTATATATTATTTTTATTTCCAATAGGGAATATATTTTTCCAAATTATAAAATCATAATTTGTCCAAAATTAATTAAAATATAATCTCATTGTCATCATGAAAAAGCATGTTTTTAATGTAAAAATATTCAAAATTTTACTCTATTATTAAAGTTAATTTTAATTTTTAATTTATTCCAATGAAAAAAATAGTATTAATTTATAAAAATTTATATAATTAAACTTAAAAAAATCAAATATAATTAAACTATATAAATATATTCTAAAAAAGTAGTCTTGAATTAAAATTCATTATTTTTAGCTATTAATTAAAAAATAAAACCTCATAGAAAAATTAAATAATTCCCCGAACCTAATTTTATTTATTATATGTTAAATATTATGTTTATTTTTATATATAAAATCTATAAATGTTCAAAAAATTTGATTTGAAATGTGTTCACCATTAAAATACGATAAAAATGCCATAATAAAAATATAGGTTTTTAAGAATTAAAATATGTTTGTTCTTATATTATGACTATAAAATATATTTTATTAATATATGAAAACAATATATTGAATATATTACATTAATATCACTCTTTAATTTAATTTATTAGGGTAAAAAAGCATTGTCACCATAAAAATAATAATATGTTTCCTTATATTAAATTGGTTTTCATATTGATTTTATACTTAATTAATAACCTATTAATTCATATTATAATTGTGAAAAACATATATTTTCATTAGTTATTTAATAATATTCATAACCATAAAAATAAATTCTAGGATATATATTATTATAATAATTAAAAATATTTTTAATAATATATTATAGTTCGATAAAACTCAATTTTGTGTATTACACAAGCCATCATGGAAAGTAAATATTTTTGTAATGTTAACTAAAATAACTTTTCTTTATATAGAATGTTATCCCTTTTGTTTCATGTAGTTCACCATTACTTAGTGTTATGTATAACACAATAAAAACCCAGTTCTTTAAGATATATAAAATAATTATTTTCATTGTTGCATGTAAAGAAACATATTAAAAAGAAAAAATTAATTTGAAAAAAACTTCCCCAAATATCAGAGTGTTACATTCTAACCCCCCCCCCATAAAATGAATTTATCCCTAAAACCTAATCTTAGATATTAATGTTTTAAAATTTTATTATTTCCTTTCATAGAAATCAACATCTTAAAATGGAACACAAAAATCTCCTTCAAAAATGAAAGTTGGAAACATAATGGTTACCTAGAGTAACACATAGTAGAGTTTCCACATACAATAACAGATATGGAAAGTGAAAAAATAGACATGGAAGGGATGTTTTAATATAATTTTCGGGATGAGGGTGATAGAGAACTTAATAAGGATAAATTTAACAATCACAAATCAATAATGTTTTGAATATTTCTGGAGTTGTTTTATTTTTTAAAAATGAAGGTAATTGGATAATCATATTGGTTTTAGGATCCATCACATATGGATCAATAATTTTAATGAGATGTTATAAATACATGAATTCATTCTCGTTCCTCAATAATGTCTCACCCTTTGTTATGTCCTGACCAGTTTCCACCTCACCTTTTTCTCACAAAGGATGGGTTTTTTATTTATGAATTACTAATTGATCATGAGATCTAGGATAGGTCATCCAGTCTATCTTCAGTTACCATAAATATAAAATTTTTAGATAAGGTTATCTAATTTTCATAAACCCTTATGTGGTGAGATACTACATTAAGATAACATATTTTATACAAATTCTGACCTAAAAATTTCATAAATGGTAATACTTTTAACACTTAAAAAATATAATTCAACGTTGATTCCTTAAATATGATCTTGTCATAAAATATGAACATTTCCATTAGAAAAATGGGACCATCATTTTACTGAGAAAATAAGAAATTTGATTTTTTTATCTCATAGTATATGAAGGGGAATTTAATCACATACAAAATCATCAATGGTTAAATAGTAGTCCTTTCATTGGGATTATTCATGAAAAATCAAATATATAATTCCCAACTAAGTAGAGAAGGATATTTATTTCTTAATTTTCTAGGTTCACTTCACCCAATATGATTGCATAATTACTCCCTTTTTTCTTTCTTATTAAACATTTTTTGTTGATTATCATTCACATTTGTCCTTGGATTGGGGAACATGTTATCTTATTTTCCAAACACTCTGAAATTGAAACAAATCAGTGTTCGGGGTTCTTTCTATAGGTATTTATCATTATTTGAATCATTATCAGACCTCATCACGTTTCTTAGACATCCATCTACTCTATGACCATCCCTTCCACACTTAATACATTTATTAGTCCCATTAAGACAATTTCATCGATGTTAATTCCAAAAATTTGTTCATAATGGAAGGATCATATTCTTTTCTCACTTATTGTTAGATTATCATTTTAAATACATCTTCCTTTTCATGTAAAAATCATGAGATTGATACAAAACATCAACCACAATTTCCAAAATTATAGAATATCTAACAAATTATTAAAATAAAGTAACATATTATATATCCAAGGAATTTTGAATTATTTATTTTAGGGAACCAAAGAATCGATAAATTTTTCTTTTATGTTGAATTATAATACCCAAATAATACACCATGTGTATTTTAAATTTTCTCCATAACCAAGAAAAGATTCACAATCCTTCTGATTAAGTACCATGAAATCCTTTTCGATCTTTTTATTATGAATCCAAGGAATATAATTGTTAAAAAATATAATTTATTAAACTCATCCCAATCCATTGAATCAATTTTGTCTTATTACTTCATATACTTGATTAAAGTCCATGACTAATCCACTTCAACTTATAATCAATAAACAACCAGAATAAATTTCTCATGTTCCAAACATTGAAGGAGGGAAAAAATATTTTCATTGGTACTGATCAGTTGTTTAACAATAAGGGGATTAGAAGTCCCACTGAAATAAGGCATATGTTGGCGCATAAATGACTCAATAGAATGTTTCCCCCTCGTTTTCACATTTTAATGTCCATATTGGTTTATATATTGATAAATTTGGGTTATTATAGTGATGATACTTAACATCCCCCTCCTATATTATGTGGTTTCTCAAGGGGACAATCAATTCAATTTCTATTTCAATCATCATTATCAAAATTCCTTCAGGTTCCATCCTTTAACTAAATCCAAAAGCATAGAGTAAGAAACATTAATTAAATTTAGGAACCAAATAATCATGAAAACCACTTATATGATGTCTAAATTATGTCACCATTATTCAATAATGATACATTAGGATTATCTTATGTTTCTCATAGCTATTATAAATTTAAATCCTTCGTGATGGTTTATGAAGAGTTTGCTAATTCCCAATGTATATCCCCTAGGAGTGTCAAACTATGTGTGTTAAAAGGCCCATTATCATGTACCATATTACCCAGAGTCAGGCTAAGTCATCTTATTAGACTTTTCAACCCTAGGTACATCTGTTCCAAATCCACATGCACTTTTAATATCAAAATATGGATGTATTAATAGGAAACCACATGCTCTATCCTTTAACAAAATTTCAAGAAAATTACCCCAATATTAAGTCATCATTATAATAATCCTAACATACATCCCTATACATATCGTTGGAAATATACCTAAGAAATTGACTACTGTTTTCTCATCCTATTTTCCAAAGGATAACTAAACCTTAACTATAATACCATCATTATTGACCTAGTATTAACTTACACAGTCATTACATTACTTTTACGGAACTCATAAAACATTAAAAAAATGGATTCATAGTAACAGTGTTAGCTTATTGCCTTGGGGATCATGGAACCCAAATCTTATAACTATGTAAATTATCTTCAATTTTTTCCAACAACAATCTTCCCCATAGTATTTCTATATATAAAAACTTCTTCATAACATGGGGAAGCGAAACACATGACAGAGTGAGCTCAAATTATAATTAACGGTAAATTATAGAAATGTTTATGTATATCATGATCATAAGGGCATGATAACATGATCATGTTAATTATAAGATCATACCCTAAATAAAAAAAATAATATACAAGAATCATGCAATAGATATTTTTAGTTTATAAGTCCTATATCATAAGAAAGCATAGAATAGAATCCATGACCGAAAAAAATAAAAGAATAAAATTTTGAATTATATTAGACTTATATGTATATAAAAACCCTATACAAAGGTGTCCTACTATGGCCTTTGTAACATGTTAGGCTTGGGTTATTCAACTGGGTACCTTCTTTAGGAATGGCACGCCCTCCCATTTACCTGCTTGTTTTAGGCATAGGATGAACTCTCATTTACAATATTGTATTGGGCTTGGGATATCCTCCATTATACCCTCTTGTTTCTTTCTTTGGATGACCTCTAGTGTACCCATTGAGTTTATAAAATATTTATCATTACCTAATCCATTAGAGGTAAATATTTTTCTAAACAATCACATAATGAAATCATGCATACATGTTCCACCAAATCATAAACAATTATATCATAACATATGAAATGAAATTGGTTTCATAGAAATTAAATTATAGCCGAGCATGTGAAAAAAAACATGTTTCATAATCATTAATTCATATAATTACCCATGAAAAGATGTTCCTTTCAAAGAAATATAACTCATGAAACAGAAATAGATATCGTAAACATCATGCCATAAAACAAAAAACATTAATAGAATGAATATTCGTGGAAACATTGAATCATTTCCCTAGAAAGGATTGAGTAACACCAATTGATATTATACTAGATGGGAAATATATTTTAATTATTTTTTTAGAAATAAATCTTCAGGAAATAATTATCTATCATTTAAAAAATTGTTCATAAAATATAAAACCTTTTGAAAATAATTTTCATGAATATAAACATGGAAACTAAAAAAGAAAGTATTAATTTTTTTGAAATCTTTTTTCATTGGAAAATTTTTGAGGAGCTTGAAAACCTTTTTAGAAATATTTCTCTTAAATTGATTCAATTTTTTTCCAAAAACTATCCTTTTAAATATGAAATTATATATTCAAAGATTTAATGCAGGGTAAATTCGTACTTGCTGTACAAGGCAAAAACAACATTCCTTTTTCATAGTAAAAATGTTAAAAAAATGATTCATTCGAGAAGATACAAGAATATTTATTTAAAAACATTGGTAAAAGAAAAAGGGTAAAATATTATTTTAATGATCAAAAAATATTATTAGAATATTTAATGATAAACTTTATAGAATAAAAAATATTTTGGAGGAACATAGATTATTGACTGATGGGAGGGTAATGTTAGGATTTCATAAAAACAATTTCTCAACTATATTATGTTACAAAGAGTAGAATAAAGGTACAAATAAATGAATATATTATGAATAACTAGAGGATAATAAAAATGAATAGATTTCTTAATATATGGTTCATAATATTTCATCAAATGAAGAATAAACATAAGTAATTTGGAAAAACGAGGTGACTATTTAAGTAAACTCATATCACACGGAAAATTCAAACCATACTACCATTGTAATAAAATGGAGTTAAATAATTTTTAAAATATTATTAAATGAATTATATTGATGATATATCATTTAAATTTTATTATATAGTCCTCAAGGAAAAATATTGGCGTATATCATGACAGGTGTCTTAATGAAGGAAAACTAAGAAATAATTACTTTACTGATTTGGTAACTCTTGAAACATAAACCCCATGAAACAAATTCATCAAATAGATATGTAGATACTAATAAATTTAAATATATTTATCATATAATAGATCCATGGTCATTATACACACCAAACAAAAGGAATTTGTGGTGAAAAAAGCATTTATCTCACGGAAATAAATAGTGAGATGAAGTTCCCTTACATTATGTCTTAACTCTCATAGTACTTATTCAAACCTCCAATATAATAAATAGAAATTATTTTAAATATTTAAAAGAACCATATTATTACATATAATATCATATAAGATGTTATTATGTCTTTTTATTATCATCTTGTTGATAATTCTAGGTTATTGATTAAATTCGGGTAATATCCACTTTTTTTACGAATGTGTCATAATTTGTTATATATTTGGTTGTTATATGTATATCACGATTTCTAGAATTTAAAACACGACTTAAATATAGTATATATTTAGTATATATTTATTATAATAATCAATAATATAGATATGATAAAAATATAATTCATCATTCATGGAGAAGTTAAGTTATACATATGGATGAAAAAAATTTGTGTTTAATTGACATGTTTATAGAAATAAATTAAAAGCAATATATGTATATATAAATGTACATGTATCTACAAATATAATTATTTTAGTAGAATTATTATATCATATATAATATATATATTTATTGAACACATCCTTAATACATTCTATGTAGTATGTGAATGAATCACACCACCTTGAGGGGGGGGGGTAGTCCCCAAATCCTCAAAATAAATTATCATATTGACAAAAAATGGATGGTATATTGTTATGTGTTTTAAATTAATTGCACATGATTAATCAAAAAATAAATACAATATATAACATATATAATTAGATTTTCAATCATAATGTCAACCAGGAGATGTGGTAATGGAAAAATGCACAATCATTGTTTAGTGAGGAAGTAGTTCGTCGTATGGGTAGAAAGTATATCCGTAATCTATTAGATGGTTGTGTGTATAAGGGTTGGTTTAAATCTTACCATAAAAAATCAAATTATTTTTTAAATATTTGTGTCAATATATAGGAATTGAACAAGAATATTTTAGGGAGTGGAGAATGAAAATAAATGAAATGAGCTTGGGGGAGGGTGTTACCTATTAATTAGACAACTCCTTATGGTTTCCACCGAAGGACTTCATTGGAAGGATTTATTTCAAAGGTAGGATTTGTAGACTTAGTGAGGTATTTTTTTGATCTATTTTGGTTGAGTTTTTTTGGGCCAATGTTTCTTGAGAGGTGTGAGGAAGTGAGAGTAGAGGAGGCCTTTTATAATGGATGGGGGAGTGGCACAATTATAATATTTTGGAAAAAGGAATCCCCACCCACGTATTTTATTGAAAGTAGACCAAATAATTGTCCATATTCAATCCAATGGATGTCAGGGTAGAAATATTTCTATCTAATTGCTTTTGGAAATTATTATAGACCGTTTTGGCCTTAAGGTTATAGTTTTGTGGCATATTAAGCTTTATTTAACCCTAATCATTGTAATTAATTTTAATTACCTCCACTAATGTTTTTGGTAAAAACATTATTTGGCCTTACTAGAAATTATAATTTTTTCATATTTCAAATCTGGAATCAATTTTTCGAAATTCAAAACAAATTAGAGGAATAAATTATTTTAAACATAATCAGGTAGGCAGGATTACATAACAGTGTTTTAAAGTAAAAATGTTCAAAACATAGCTCTGTTTTATAATCAATTTCAAAGGTAAATTTATCCCAATGGCCTAAATTGGATTTATTGATAAAAATTAATCAAAATAAACTTTAAAACTAACTTTAAATATAATTAAAATACCCATATTAATTAGATTAAAAAACAATGTTGAATTAAACTTCATTATTTTTAACAATTCATTAAAAAAATAAAAATTCTTATAAAATAAAAAATAGTCACACTATCATAATTTTTATGATTCAATTTTAAATATTAAGATTTTTTTGACATATTAAGTCTTTAAAAGTTTAAAAATCGGATTTTAATTTTTTTCTCTATTAAAAGGGGGTAAAAATTATTAATAAAAATATATCTTTTTAAGTATGAAAATGTGTATGTTCTTAACATATGTCTATAAAAAACATTTAATAAATATAAAAATTATTTTATAGAATATATTATAAATATATTACATCCATATCCCTTATTAATTTATTTTATTTGGATAAAACATCTTTGTGACCATAAAAGTAAAAATATTTTCAATAATATTCAATTGGTTTTCATATTCATTTATAATTAATTGAAAACCAATGAATTCATATTATAATTATGTTAAACCAATATTTTCATAAGTTAGATTATACTATTCATAAATATAAACATAACACCTATGTTATATCTCATTATATTAAATAATAAGATTTTTAATAATATATTATATTTTGGTAACACTCAGTCCTCCATATTTGCAAGCCAATGAGGAAAGTTACACTTTTACGTAATGTATGCTAGCCTAACTATTTCATATAATGAATGATAAACCATATCTTGCGAGGGGTTCATGATAACTTGGTGTAGTGTATAATGGAATCAAAACATGGTGGTTTATTATATATAAAATAAGCACTTTCAATGTTGCGTGAAATTATAAATATCAAAAAGTATAGATTAATTCGAAAAAAATAACAAAATTTGGGGTTTTTACAATAAGGTATCATTTTTTTAAACTACTGTGAAGGTCTATCCTTCTACCCAAATAATCCCATTACAAAACATGTCAGTAAGTATAGTGTTTTATCCCTGAAAAAATCATCTTTCTAGACATACAAGACCTTGATCACACATGATTATTAAATAAATAATTAAAAATGAATTAATTATAACATTACAATATATCCTAAAAATATGTAGCTCATATAAAAATTAATCATAAAGAAAATTATTACATTGTTATGAAGCTCTCCTGGTAAAAAAAATTCATGACATCAAAAAGATTTGAAACATTTTGAATGACTGATTTCTCTCTTTTTTGATGAATAGAGTATGGATCTATTTATAGGCGGCATTATAACAAACATCTATATTCATATTTCATCAAATATAAAATTCATTAGTAATGGTGTCAGTAATAATTTTGTCATATACCAATAATCATAACATAATTCTTCATATATCAATGATTTTATTTAGAAATATTATAGTATTATAGATTCTGATAGACATAGTCTAGCGTTGATGTTCATATTAAAACAAATTCTTAAACCAAAATATATTCATTGTTATTTAAGTTACTAGAAATTCGTTCTATATATTTACAAAAAATGAAATGAATTTTATGTGAAATCAATATCATATTTAATTCAGTTTAATTTCAAAAACCAATAAATAATTTCTGTCATTGAATAAAAATTCTACCCCATTTTATATATAAAAAATACTCAATGAAATTTGAATGTTTAAACTAAAATTTAAAATAATTATCCGCATTAATTTTAGTTGAGTCTCATAATTTTCATGAGAACTAAATACTTATTTTCTTATTTAGAAAATAATATTCAATTAAAGAATATTATTTATAAACAAGATAAAAACAATAAATAATTTTTACAACTTTTCCAAAAATATTTACAATTTTTTATAAAATTTTCGCCCTTATATGATTTTAAAAAATAAGGGAAGAATACTAATATAAAACAATATAAAAATGGGAAAAATTACATGAAATGTAAAAATACAATGAAAATTTATAAGTTTTATTCCTTTTATTAGTTTCCCATATATATGTTTTGTTTTTTTGATTTATATAAAATATTTATATCTTAAAAAATCACCTTCAGTGTTGTTGATGAAATCATATATATCAACACCAATACCATTTCAACCATGTTTTCCGAAAGGAAAATATATTATTATGTTGATTTCATATATTGAACATTATATTATACAATATAATTTTATATCTTATTAAAAATATCTATATAATATTTTACATAATTTAGAATTATAAAACATTGAAAATCACATTCTTCGCCAAAATCTATAAGATTGAATCAGTTGGATATGATGGTTTGAATATTTTAGAATAATTAACTCAAATATTTATAGATATATTTTTGAGAAACTAATGTTAAATACACTTAGATAAAATTCTATTGAAACCCATTTCATCAAATAATAGAGAAGTATAAATATAAGAAATTTATGGATACTAAAATCTTGAAATGAATGTCCTTAAATATGCATTTTGGATTTCTACTTTCCAAAAAAATTATATCTTGTAGAATTTGGATAGAAATATTCTCATAGCTATATATGGAGAAAATATATTTCATTTGAATAATTTTTTTAAAAAAATTTTAATTTATGCATATAAAAAATATGAGTTACATTCAGAAGTAATTCTTATAGATGTAAACAATATTACATTTCATTAATTTTAATCTTCTTCAATACATATATAAATAAATATCATGTAATGAAAAAGTCATCAAAAGATAGAGTTGAATAATTTAAGAATTACTAATGTTATCTCCCAACAATAATGTAGGATCTTCTTCTTTTAAGTATGGTTCATGAAAAAGTTAAACTATGATTGTAGATCACTCATAAAGATGAAAATTGAGACTAATTGATTTTTTATATAAATCCAAAAGGGATAAAATTTAGATTTGATGAAAACATTAATGAAATACAAATGAATGTAAAAAATGAAGAACCATTTAATGTAAAAAATTAATAACCATTAAAAGTAATAATGAAAAAAACAATCAAAGTACATTTTACCCATTTTTCAACATTTTTTTTCAATGTTATGAATTTTTTTATCAAAAATTAAATTTATGATTATTTTATATAGATCATTTCTTACTAATTTTTAATGAATCTGGATATATCATATTTTAATGGTTCTAGGAAAAATACCTGTGAGCTGATATTTAGATCTGATAATTTTGAGCATTATATCTACTTATATACATCTAGAACGACCTAAATCCAGGTATAATTTTTTTTGTTACCGGAACTCATCCACTTTTCATAAAAACGTTATTTTATTAGTACCCAAACATTCTTGGATCAAGATACATTAGAAAAAAATTAGAAACTCACATCTTCCAAAATCTTATATTTTGAAAAAATTATAGATCTACATAAATAAATGATTTATGAATTATTATAAAATTTATTAAAAGAAAAATATTTATTCTACTGACCTTACCTTAGACATTTAGTGAATAAGAGTGCACTATTATGTATAAAATAATTTGATAGAAAAATTGACATATCAAAAGTAAAAACAATTACAAAAATATTTCTACAAATGTTTTTTTAAAATAATTTTTATGAACTTTCTCTACCTGAAGATGAATTTGTGAAAAAGTTTTCTCAAAATACTAATTTTGAAATTAAGTTTAATAACAAAATTTTGATCATCTAAATTTTATTTTGAATTATATTTAGAAACTAATTCCAATGATTTTTTAATCTTATGAGGCTAATTTTTATATTTTTATAATAGATTCAATAATTCTAATACTGTTAAATTCATAAATAGAATTTAATATTGTAATTTATTTTTAAAAAATATTTATATATATATATCCATTATATCAAAAAAATTTAATTCATCATCATCATTTGATTAATAATAATTATCTTGTTCTGATATATTTTATCTTTCACTATATGATGAAGTTGAATAATCATCTTCTATGTTAAAAGAAAATTTTTAATAAAGATATAAATTTATTAAATATTCAGTTGTTACATTTTCCATTTAATATTTTTTTATTTATTAGAAAATCTAAATATAATCCAAAAAAATATTACATTAATTTCAACTTTTCTTTTCAAAAACTTTTAATTGATGTATCACCTTCACTATTGCTCTTTGTAACCATATATTTGAATAGTTTTTTACCTTTACATTCTAAAAGTTTCATTAACATTTATTATTTATAATTTAGATTATATTAATGTCATTTAATATGACTTATTTTCTTATATTAAATATAAATCTCACCAAAAGGATCCTTTTTATCATTTATAACTAGATATTTCAAATGATAATAATAGAAATTATTATTACTGACTTGATTATATAAACTTTTAGAGTGTTAAGAAACTCATTCTATTATTGGATGAACTGATTCAATTATAAATCATAAATTTCTTACTTGACATATTTTCTTTTTATATATTAGTACATGTAGTAAAAATATCAAAAGTAGGATTAATGAAAGTAGAACAATAATACTATACAAACACCTTAATATTTGTATGAGATAGATTTTTACTTTTTTTATGTCTTGTGTCGTATGATAAAAAAATAAAACTATTATATAATAAACACCGGTATAGCTTGCAGTATATCCAACACTATGTTTGGATTCTGTTACACCCAATTTTTAGTTATTTTGATAAAATTCATTTCACGGAAAAAATATATAGCGAGTCAATAAAATAACAAAATCACTACTTATGGATTTAATTAATGATATATATGTATAATATTAAATATAATGTTTAAAATTCATCATATATGTCTTATAGAATTGGTATAATAACAAATTCAAATTTTGGGACAATAGATGTATTTTTAAAAAATGCAGTTTTCCCCCTTTTGATGGTGCAACAATTTTACGTCTAGTTTTTTTTACAATTTTCTATATTATATTTCAAAATTTAAAAATTTCCATTGGAATATGTATATAATAATTTACTTTTTTTTGAATTGTTTATATTTTTTCTAATATCTTTCATGTTTTGATGAATTTTAAAAATACCCTAAATTGTTATTGAAAAAAACAGTTTTCATAGAATTACTATACAAGGTTAAATTAGATTACTTAACAGTTTTAATGTATAAATAGATTATATTTTTGTCTTTAAATATAATTTATTTCATTGGAATTAATTTTACATTGAATTATGATGTAAAAATATTTCTATCATTTGAAATGTTTTATCATTTAAAACACTTTTTTATTCCAACAACGAGATTAATTTTAATTTAATTACTAAAAATTCAGTGTATCAAATTTTAACAAATAGATTAAATATTTGGAATCATTAGGTCCAACTTATATAAATAAAATAGTTTTGTTTTTTATTTAATTTTTTGAATAGTATCTTTGGTAATTTTTATTTACCACGGTTAAAGCTAAAATAAGGTAAATTAGGGTGACAAATAATTTGATTAGGACACTAAAATTTGCATAAAACCAACCAAAATCCTACTGGATGAATAAAAGTATACCATTAACACTTAATATTATTAATTTATTTATTTAATTATCTCTTTTAAATGAAAATGATATATTTATATATATTATTAAAATAAAATAAAGGGACACCATGTCACCCTCTTATCTCTTATAAGAAGAATAATTTTAATGTAGTGATAAATATGAAATAACATTGATAACAAGTTTCCTAAAATAATATAATTATGATATACACATCAGGGAAATATATTTTTAATATTTATATATTAATGAATTTTCTTAAAGTCTTAAACAATGAAGACACATAAATTATTTAATTCATGAAATATCAATAAAATAATTTTAATAAAATGATAATAATAATTAAAAAATAATAAATCATACAAAAATCATATTGGTTGAGTATATATCAACAATAATAATCCTATATTATAGTTATTGAATATTTGGAGCCCTATAGAATTTATTATGACCCTTATATATATTTTTTAAAGTGATGTCAAACAAGTCACATTCATGTTTTAATAAGAATAACATTTGTAATGATGGATTTACAAGAGTATATTTTATTAAAAATATTATTATAAATCTAGTATATTTATATTGATCATAGTTTATTTTTTATACTTTCTATTCAACAAATAATTTATTAAAAAAAATACACAAGACAGATGTAATAAGATGTGATTCATATCCATGTCCACCATTTATGAATGATTATATAAATAAATATAATAAATAATTATAATTTATATTACATTAATATAATTATGTAAATTATGGAACTATATTCCATTTAAAATAATTAAGTTGTATATGACAAAATATTCATGATAAAATAAATCTATTTACACCAAAAGAAGATTAAAAATGAAATATTATTAAATGCGTGTTAATATGACCACATATGGTATCATATATAAATATTGTTCTAGAATAAGTTAATAAAATTATTTAATGTATTACTAGTTGTTTTGTTATGTAAAAAGGAATTCAACCAAAAGTATGAGATAATTTCATTATCACATTATTATACAAGATTATATATATATATGTATTTACTAAGGTATATTTATTATCCATGTCCATGTTTCCTAATTATGTATTCCCAAATATTTATTTCATTATTCTAAAATTATTTATAGTAACTGTTACCCATTTTTTAATTTTAATTAAATCTTATGAAAGGAATCTGTAGTCATTTTAAATATGAGGTACTTTTTGACTATCCTATAAAAGTATGATAAGAATATTTTCTTTTAAATTATATGATATGAAAAGATTTTTATAATTTCATAACGCCTTATTTCCATGAATATTAATTTAAAATATTCCATGTTTATTTACAATGAGATTATTTTACTTTAAAATTTCATGGTACATTGAGAAATGAAAACATTTTTTAATAAGAAAGGATATTTTCCTCAAGAATTAATTTCAAGTTTTATATCAAAATCATTTTCCAACAATGATTTAATTATTTAATATGGTTATGTTTCATGTATAACAACCTTATTTTTCTAGTGGTTTTAATTTTATTATTATTTAATTATAGTTATGAAATCCATTTTTTATATGGATTATGTTATGGAGGAGTGATGTTTTATGAAAAAAAATTTATTCTTTGGGATATGATTAAGGATTTATGTTTTTTTCTCACAAGTAAGAATGATTTCATTATGAGATTGGTGGGACTTATATCTCCTTCCAATGAATTGGGTGAAAATTTATATCTCCTTAGATAGACATAAATTGATTGAATAATCAATTTGGTTAAGTAATACAGGGCTGGGATGACATGTAAACATGATTCAGTAGAGGAATTTGTCCTCTATGATGGTCTTGGAAAAGAGTCATGTCAAATTTGGAAATTATTTTCTATGATCATGTGTTTTCCGCAATTCCATTTTTATGCCAATTGTATTTTCTCATGGATCATGTTTGATTATGATTTAAATTTTATGGACTACCATGTTTTTTTGTGACTTTATATTTTTATATATGTAATTGATGTTATTCTTTTCAAAGGTTATGTTCATGTTTTTACATTCTTTTATTCATTCACTTTTTGATAATTTTATTGCATAACCTTACTGATAATTTGATCCCACCCTTTCTTATGTTTCCATTAATTGGTTTATAAAGATATATTTTAAGTAGTAGTTTTAAAGGGAATGATATTTATGGGAGATTTTAAAGATGTTTCATAATTTAGAATAATTTTTTTCATGTGTCCAAAGGAACTAGAATATTATTGTCCAAAAGCATGCATTTGTAAAATGTAATGAATATTCATCTAAAAATATTTAATATTCATGTACATCATTCTTTGTTCGATGTAGTTGGTATCAAATGAGAGGCTAATTCAACCTTTAGAAACTAGAATGTGAAATATTTAGTGTGATCCCTATAGATATTTATAAGGGTTGACTTAGGATACCCCTAAGTATAAGTCAATATATAAGATAAAATCCTTGAATTTTGGTAATGATAATTGTTAACCTAGGATTAAACCTATGATGTTGTTGATTGAAAGTAATTATCATTTAATATGTTGTTTTCTTTGTATGTTTTTTTCTTCTCACACTATTCATTTTGGGTTTAAGAAAATTACTGGTACCCGAAGGTACTGTTTTAATGATCATTGCAATGGGAAATGAAATGATTTTCCTCATAAAAAATAATATTTTTTTGGGATCTTTAATGAAAAATAATATAACTATACTCACACAATATATGATTCAATATTCTGGGATTTCAAATAAGTAGAGATGGGAACAACATTCTATTGAGTCCTTTATAAGGCAACATCCTCCTTTTTTCAGTGGTTATTCTGATCTATTTGTTACGGAACAATAGATCAGTACCATTGAAAAGATATTTTCTTTGTTTCAAATTTTGAAACATGAAAAATTCATTTTGGCAGTTTATCATATAGAAAGAAAAGATGAACAGTTGTGTACTCAAATTTGGTATATTAGACAGAAATATTAAATTGAATCCATTGAATGGGACATGTTCAAGAAATTATTTTTCAATAATCACATTCCTATATTTCTTAGAAAAAATATGGAAAGGTATTTCCTTGATATTAATAAAAATAATGATGAATTTTTGGTACATTTTCGGAAAAGTTAATAAAACATTCAAGGTTACATTCTTGATTTGTCATCCAACCAGAATGTTGTGTTGATCGAATTTTTGTGGATTAAAACAAAACCTATGTATGGAATTTGATATGAGCAGATTTAGTTGCTATGTATAAGATGTTAATTGTTATATCAAGGACAAAATAGAAGTTGGTGTTCCATATCATTCTCATGGGTTAGGCAAGAAATAGAAGATAGAGTTCAAGGGAAAATCTCAAAAATAATTGTGAAAAGATGATGAGCATGTATTTATACTCAATGTGTTGAAATTATCATGGTGGAGATTATATTAAAGGTATGATTAAATGCATTTTGTGTAGAAAATAAGGTAATTGGGATGTTGAGAAACGGTGTAATGGAAAAAAGATAGTTAATGATGTGAATAGATAAAAGGCTACACAGAAAGAACCCCAACATTTCAATGTTATAAGTTGAAGGAAATGGTGCATAATGCTATCAAATTCCCTAATACAAGGGTTATCGATGATGATAAACATCAAAAACAACTTAAGGCAATAGACAATGTAACATCATAAGCGATCACTATTGGAGACGTTAAGTAAGACAATGAAGTTGGGGAATGATTAAGGGTTTTTTAATGGGATCCTACTATATTGTTGTAGATCATATTTTATTGTATTAAAGAATTTTTAATTATCTATGTTTTGGTCCACTATGGTTTTCCATGTGTATTTGAAAGTATGTATTGAGTGGTATTAGTAACCATGAAAATTTATATAGTTAATACAACAATGTTTTTTGAAAATAACTCGATTAAGCAATGGATAACCCTAAATATAAGCATGATGTTGATATAATGATAATTTTATAAATATATCTTATAAATGAATAAAAAAATTATATGGTAATTATTTCCTTATAACTGGTTATTGAATTTTTTAAGAGGGTTATGCTATCTTGGGTGAAGTATAAAACATTTTGGGACTTATGTAATATATTCAATTTGTTTTGGAATAAGGAAATGTGAATGTTTTCAATAAGGATATGTGATAATTCTTATAATTACAGTGACTCAAGAGAATACATGGTGATGGTGTTCACATTTTTTTAATGCGACCAACAATAGATAAATTTTTCAATAGTTTTAGATTTTTTTATTTCAGAATGATTTTAATGTTATCAACTTATATAATGTTCAATTTCAACAATGGGTTATGTTTTTTAGAATAATTTATTATCTAACTATAGGTTAACTTATGAATATTTGATTACTTGTGATAACCTTTTTGTTGTGATAGATATACATGGAGTGACCTATCTTTCTATTTATGGATCGCTTGTTCTTATAAAACTACTAGAGTGAAAATATAAACATTATATCATTTTATAAGTGATGAAGTGGAAATTATTTTAGGAACAACCAACATTGAGATTATATTGAAATCAATTTATTATTTCGTCTAATGTTCTTAAAAATTAGAGAAAGAGTCTTGAAAACCAAAAATTTTATCTTAATAACTTATTATCTGTTGAATCAGATGACCCTTTAAATATTCATTGATTTATGGATTTCTGATATTTAAATTTCACCTATTCTTATTCAATATCACTCTCAATCAAAACATGATATTTATATTTCACTTCCATATCCATGTCATACTTTATTAAAACCCAGTGATGAGTTACTTTGGGTAACTATTGTGTTCCTAAATTATATATTTAAAACATTGTTTAACTATTCATTGTTATGATGTGGGTTTCAATGATATAAACATTCAAGTATTAAACACTTTATAAACTTGATGAATTTTGAGTATGAAATTAAATTTAAGGTGGGTAGAATACAACACCCCAGGATTTTTATGTTATAGAATTTTTAATTTCCTTCATTTCGTGTGTTGTATTCTACACAAAAATAATCTTATTATATACACAATATGTGTTTACCTTGTTGTATATGTAACACTATGCTTGGAAGGTGTTATACACAATTTTTAATTGATTTGATTTCACACAAGATTAAGTTTAAGAGAGTTTATAAAATAATTAAATCACTCTGTATAGATTTTATTACTAAAATAATTATATAATATAAAATCAATATATTGTCTAAAATTTAACTTATAGTTTTTCTAGACAATATATACGAACAAATTCATTTATGTGGATAAAAGTTGTATTTTTAAAAAAATATTGTTTTTCTCCTTTTAATGGCGCACACATTATAAATATATTTTTCGATAATTTTAAATAATATATTTAATGAAGTAAACATTTTCATTAGAATAATAATCTAAAAATTTACTTTAGATAAACATTTAATATTTTTTCAAATAACATTCAAGTTATTATGAATATTAAAAATACACTGAATTTTAATTGATAACAGATTTTTTGATCTAAATAGTTTTTTTGGTTAGACTATATTATTTAAGGGTTTAAATGTATAAATAGAATATGTTTATCATTTAATATAATTTATCTATTTGTTATTATATTTACATATAATTTTGATGTAAAAACACATCAATCTTCTGTAATGTTTTAACTTGAAAACACATTTTTCATTATGACAATGGGATTAATTTTAATTAAAATTTTGCAATGTTTGGTTTTCTAATTTTTCAAAATTCACTCCATATTTGGAATTAGTGGGTCCAAATTATATAAAAATGATGATTTTATTTTTATTATTTTTTGAATATTAAATTTGATAATTCGTATTTACCATAGTAAAAGTTAAAATAAGGTTAATTAGGGTAATAAATAATTTGAAAAAAAAATGACCCTAAAACATGAAAAATTCTATTGGATAAATAAAAAGATGACCCTAAATACTTTATGAGTGTAATTGACTCATTTAATGGACTCTTATGCATGAAAATTATATATATATATTATTAAAATAAAATAATGTGGCAACATGTGACCCTCTTATCTCTTATAGCTAGAATAATTTTAATATAGTGATATATATAAGATAACATTGATAATAAATAGTCTCCATAAATATAATGAAATTTTCTACATTATAGTAATTTTTTATAATTTTTAGAGATTAAATAATTACATTAAAATAATATAAAATGATGATGAAAAAATTATTTAATTGACGAAAAATCAATAAAATAATTGTTATTAAAATGATAATAACCCTTTAAAGACACAAATAATTTACCCAATCATCTTTTTATGAGTAAATCTCAACCATAATCATTCACGATACGATTTATTGACCATTTTCTGACTTATAAAATATATTATTAAACTTATATATTTTAATTTAATGTTATTTAAACTTGTTACTATCATGTTTTAGTATGTGTGACATTTTTAATGCTGGATTTTCAGGACGACATATTTTACAAATAATATCCATGTGAAATAAAGTATAACCTAAAACATAGTATTTGTTTAATTTTTATTAAAAAATATGTCTATTACATAATTACACAAAACTGATGTTATAATTATTTTATTTAGAAAAATTTCAAATAAATGTTGTTAAAAATTTGAAAATAAATATAAATTGAGCTAACTAATATGTAAAATTAATTTTCTCGATAAATTATACTTCATAGGGATATAATAAATAATTTTTTAAGTATAAAATATTATATTTATTTTTCTTTTAAAATCAATATATTAAATAGTGTCATAACTGACACTATTGATTTTTTATTCAAATTATTTATTATTAAATTATTTAAAAATCATAATTTTTTATACAAAATAAATTATAATTATTATATGGCATACAATATTTTAAGGTATTAATTTATTTTCAAAATGACATCAAATAAATAAAAAAATAAACTATTTTAATTTTGAACAATTTGTAACCTGAAAAAAAATTAAAATATAACTACTAAGGGATAATTGAAATGATAATGTTTAAAATGAAATAAAAAAATGTATAAAAATTATTTTATGATGAGATTACATCCTTATATCTTATCATCTATGAAGTTAATATGTTATGGTCATTTCATAATGAGGTTTTATTTTATTATAAATTAATATTTTGGGTGATTCCAAAATTCCCCCACACCTCAATTATAAAAGGTAACCTCATCCATCACCTATTAATTTTATATTGTCCCTTCAGGTTTGTCCATCCCCTACCAATTTTTAACGCCCCATGTATTTATAAAATAATACTTTTGATTTCTATTATTACATTGAATAAGATATTTATTTTACATTAAAGGGGATACTATGTTCAATGGACAACCTGACAAACAATAATGGGTTTCTCTAAAATCTCATGTTGTATACAAGGCTGAGTCATACTGAAAAATAATAACATAATATTATTATTTAAAATTATAGTCAACACCTAGCCATTTTACTGCTGGGAATGAACAGAACTAGCCACATTACTATTAATTTTTTTTAAATGTTTATACATTTATCCAATAAAATTTAGATTCATAAAATGAGAATGAATCCAATTTTAAGCAAAAACACTCTAATATTTTTAAAATGCAGTTTTACCGCATTTTGATGGTGAATCCCTTTTAAATCAATTTTTTGTCACTTTTATATATTCCATTTGACAAAATAATATTTTTATTTTGAAACGGGACATAAAAATTTACTTTTTGTTAATTTTTTTATTTTTATAATAATCTTTATTTTTTTATTGAATAGTAAAAATACAACATTTTAATTCAAAACTGTCTTTTAATATGAAGTATTTATATGGTTAAATTACATTTGTAATTAGTTTTAAAGTGTTATTAGATTATGTTTTTACCATTTTAAAGAATTTTTTTCAATGGAAGTAATTTCAATTTTTAATTAGATATAAACACATGTCATTTTATTTATAGTTATCATTTCTTAAGAACATGCTTTTTGGTTTTGAGAATGAGAATTAATTTTAAATTAATTTTTGAAAATTAATTTTTTGAATTTTGAAAAATGTATTATATATTTGTATTCATGAGGTCCTATTTTTTTAAACAGGCCACTTCTATTTTTAGACATTATGAATAGTAACTTCTGAAAATATTTTATTTACCTTGGTTAAAGGGTCAATCTGGTAATAAGGGTAAAAAACTAATATTATAATAATATTAAATTACCCTAATATTTTTCATAATCCTATTGTATGATAATTTTCAGACTATTTCCATATATGGGTCGATTTGGGGACCTCATAGGGCCACTTGTAAGTGACTAAGACGTTTTATAAAAACTAATTTAATGTAATGGAATATGTAACATGAACATATATATTTTACTAAAAAAAATTATATATGTGGTTATGTAAGTGATCATTGAAACTACAAATAGTGATTAAAAATATGAGAATAATTCCTATATCATGGTATTTTATTTATTAATTTTGTAGATTAAATAAATAAATTTAAATAGGACACAATGATGAGTCAGTGATTACTTCATTTATAAAAAATTAAATTAAATAATATTATAAATGTTTAAATAAATATAATTTGGTTATTAAGATTTCATACAATAATTTTTTGGATTCTATGTACATGTTTTTATTGTATTGATTATTTTTTTCGAATCAATAACGTTGTTATGGGTCTTTAAAAATTCATGATAGGAATACTGTCTGAATTGACATAACTCATATTTTAAAACATAAAATAATTTATTAAATATTATAAATTGCAAAAAACTCAAAGATTCAGCCAAATTGTTATAATAAGTCTATATGTTGATTAATTACTCTTTAATTATATACTTTTCATGTTTTGGAAACAATTATTATTCTCAAACTGTTAAATGCTTGTTAAAATGGGAAGAGTAAAAAAGGGTTAAATAAAAAGATAAGGATTTAAATATATAGAAAACCTATCAAATTATTATTTGATGATTTTCTATGTAAAATAAGCATATTATCTTCTAATTTAATGTGTTTTGGACATTTTGAAACAGGAAGTCATTTTTTAATAAAATAATACTTTCAATCATTCTTAAAGAGCCCCTCCCCCCTTATAAAAGGTAATCAACTATAACCCATTACTCAAACCAATAAAGCCCCTTATCTCATCCATACTCTTCCCAAAAATCTCCCAAAATGATTCTCTTCCTCCTAGAAGCCTTCCTCTTGTAATAAGTAAAATCAAATGATCCCATTATCTCAAATCAAAAAAAGTTACACAATATGAGGTAACATCGTTTCTCAATTTTCATTACGTTATTTTTCCTTCTCTACTACCAATGATATTATTATTATTTGATTACATAAAAACACAATTATTTTCGATATTATATGTTTTTTTATGAAAAGTATTCTAACTGCACTTACACACACCCCCTTCTAATGGGTATATAAAATATTGTTTCAGTGGATGGCGAACTATAACCTCACGAAACGACGATTGTTCAATATTCTCCTACCACCTTTCATGGTATCGATTATGATGGAACTTCAATTATATATGATATTTATGATATTTATGTTATCTCTATTCTTCTTTAATTCTCATTTAAAATATACCTTTATTATTTTCGTGTTGTATAAATACGATAATTTCATTTGAGAAAGTGAAGATTACCATCCACTCAATGTGATATGACTCATTCATGCTATACATGGAATGTGTAAAGGATGGAATTAATGAAATTATGTAACATATATATAACATAGATATTAAAATAGAATTATAATATACCTATTTATCATTATATTTTAATTCCATTAAATATGAAAAAGAAATGAAACTAGCCTTCATGAATACGTACGACTTATCATCTCTATGAATGGTGTATTTCATTTCATATATCCAAATGCTATAGACTATTGTAAATACATATATACTGGATATATATGATATATATGATAACAAAATCATGAATATCAATCTTTAGATAATTGAATTTTAACCAAATGGACAATATATAATTAAAACAAGATTATTTTGGACTCAAGTTCTAAACATCGATAAAATGTTAAATATGAACTAAAATAAATATTTAATTGTTATAGGAAGGTAATAAGTAATATAAAAGATTTAATAAAATTGAAAAAGGTTTTGAATCAAGTTGAAATTAACTTATTTTTATTATTCAGGAGATTAAAGAATGAAAGATTGATGTTGGACACTAGGTAAGGGACTTCGTATAAATCTCCTTTCATTAAGGAATATTTTGATAATATACACCTCCTTCTTTTACACATTGTATAATAAACTCCATTTTCATTTAAATTTATTCAAAGTTAATATTTTATCTATGAATCATTTTACTAATTGAAAAAGGAATGTTTTAAATTTTGGCAGCAACAATGACCTCTCTGATGTTGTAATCATTATTTAGATTCCTCTATAAGCCTAAATGATTTATTAAAAGGAAAGGAAATCCAATATTCCATTTTTTGGTTTTATACTATTGAAAATGGTTTATGAAATGGATTGAATATTTCAATATATTGAAATGGTTTCTTGTTATTTCAAATGAAATTTTATTAGTGGAATGTTGATATTTTCAATATTTTATGTTTAATGATTATATAATGGTTCCATGACATTTGACTGGTGGTTACATGATAAACCAATGATCAGTGGTTATGTTATAACCTAAAATTCATTATGTATGTAAGTCAGCCGAATGGGTATTTCATTTAGTGATATGTGTTTACTTTGACCGTATGGTTATTCTATTTAGTTATGTTTATGTCCCATGATACAATTATATGTTACATGTTGTTTTCTATGAGATTTATGGTAATATTTTAGTTATAAAATGGGTAAGCAATGGGCATATATTTAGTGAGGAGTATATTCTACTTCTTTAAGGTAAAAAGATTTACTTTTTGATTATGTATGCATGATTTACATGTTATTTTGAAAACTAACATCTTTCATTCTTTGTGTTTCCATTTCAGATAATTTTATGCTAATCCCAGGTTTTTTTAAAAAAAAATCACAGGACTAAGGGTGGAATAGTTTGAAGGATGCAATTAATGAAAACTCATTTGTTTTAAACATGGAACTAAACATATTTCATTCATTTTATGATTTTTTATTTTATGAAAAAATTGATACTAATTAGAAGTGTCTACAGTTAACATTCAAGATGTTTTTTATATGTTATGACCTAATTCACTAAATTTATAAACCAATAAATTTCTTCAATGTTAATTATTAACACAATTGAATATTTTGTAATGTTTAAGTTTGTGGCCATAATGTTTGTATCAGAGGTAAGTTTCGATAACTTCAGGTGTTAGGATTTTTTTAATACAATATCCATAAATTAATTTTTCTTAATGGTATGTTGAAATGAAATTGAATATAAAGGTTACCATGTTGCATAACCTATGATATTTCAGTGTTCAGAATGGTTTTCCAGAGAGAAAACATGGAACCTATGATAGAATGACATCAAGAGGAAAACAACCTTCCAAATCAGCAACCAGAGATGGTCAGAATCAGAACTGAACTATTTTTTGTAGTGATTTAGCAATTGACTCAAGCAATAAATGGTGGTGGTATCAATACACGAGATCAGCTATATAAATCCTAGAGGAACGTGTCTATAGTGTAGAATTTCATGATGTAATATCCCACATCATTCAGAGGATCTTTTAACCCTGCATTAGCTGAAGGGGGGATCAAAGAACTAGAAAATATTTTTGATGTCAAGGGTTGAAAATAAAGGTTTGTCTTGTTGTTTATCATTTTTATGGAGAATATGATCAGTGGTGTTAGATGGTTAAAAATATCAGCGATAGTGAGGAAATTGATGCTCTTTGTTGGGAAGAATTCAATGGTTTTTTTCTTTAGAAATATCTCCCAAAGGGTTTTCAATAGAGGATGGAAACAATTATTAGAATTGAGGAAGGAGGATGACTCAGTGGCTGCATATGTAGAAAAGTTCACTTGACAAGAAACATATGCCCCAAATTTCCTCCATGATCTTAATTGTAAGATAAATCAATATTACTCAAGACTAATGTCATGATATCGAAGAGAATTAGCCTATCATAAATTCAAAATCTATGATAAAACTTGTAAGATGTGATGAGAATGTAGAAATGAAATTTTCAGATGATCAAGTGTTCTAAGAGAGTAAGAGAAATAAGAGGTCTAGTTGGAATGAAAAAGTAAATTATTCATCAATGAAGAATAGAGGTAACAAAATTAAATTTCCATATTATGAGAAGTGTGGTAAATAAAATCCTAGAGAATGTTTCTCATAATCTAGAAAGTGATTCTAGTGTTGTAAGACATGTCATATTACTTGTTACTTTATAGAATATGATTAGAAGAGAAATGATAAACCAGTGGTAAGAGGTCTTAGTTTCAATGAGTTTTGAAATTATGCCAATGTGTGTCCAAATTTGATTACCCAGGGTGGAAACCAGAAGGATCAAAAGGTGTAGGGTGGGTAAAATAAATTTCTACTACTACGGTTGATTTGGGACTATATAATGAAGTGGTATCAGATACATTGTTAGTTTTTTCATATTATGACATTGTGTTGTTTGATTCAGGATCAACACATTCATTCATTTCTGAGAATTTTTCTAGTAAATTTTGAATTCCATCTCTTGATATGAATCCTGAAATTTTAGTAAAAACACATCAAGGTAAATATTGATGAAGAAAGAAATAATAAGTATATTCCTACCGTTATTTGTGGAAATAATTTACCTCCAAACGTTGTTGTTTTTCCTCCCATAGAGTTTGATGTTATTTAGAGAAAGTATTGTCTTTCTATTTACCATTCTAGGATTGATTATATAGATAAATATGTTTCATTTCAGAATTAATTTCATTTTGCATACAAGAATGAACCCTTATATCAGATAACATATCAGGAAGATGAGAAACTGGTGAAAGAAGTAAATTAATGTTACCTTGCATATATTGCTGAAAATAAAGGAACGATCCAGATTAATAATGTGCTAGTAGTAAATGAGAATCTTGTTGTTTTTTTTGATGAGTTTCCTTATATTATACCTGATCGATAGGTTGAATTTACTATTGACTAAGTTCCAGATACTAAGAAATTTTCAAAACACCCTTATCAAATAGCTCAAATTTAACTTTTAGAGTTAATGAAACAACTGTCAGTGTTATTAGATAAAGGTTTCATTCGACCTATCACATCACTGTGGGGGTGCCCTCATCTTATTTGTTAAAAATAAAGACAGTTCAATAAGAATTATCATTGATTATAGAATGTTGAATTACATAAATGTTAAGAACAAGTATCCTTTGTCTTATATCGATGATTTGTTTGATCAGCTCTAGGGATATTAGTATTTTTCGAATATTGACTTGAGGTAGGGGTACCATCAGTAGAATATAAATAAAGAAGATGTTTCGAAGACCCTGTTTAATACTAGATATGGCCATTATGAATTTGTAGTTATTCTTTTTGGGTTAACCAATGAACCTACTATATTCATTGATCTAATGAATAGATTTTTCTGCCATTTCTGGGATATGTTTGTGGTTGTGTTTATTGATGACATTTTGGTATATTCCAAAATGAAATAGGAACATTAAATTAATTTAAGGGTTGTCTTGGAAAAAATAAAATAATATAAATTGTTTGTAAAATTTAGTATGTGTGAGTTTTAGTTATAACAAATTTCATTCCTTGGTCATATTGTTTTAAAACATAGAAAACTGTTGATCTAGAAAAAACAAAAGTTATTGAATAATGGCCAAGACATAAAATATAACTGATATTAGTATTTTCTTGGTTTGGTAAGATATTATATAAGGTTTTTTTAAAATTTTTCATAGTTATCTTGCCCACTGACTACATTTACTAAAAAGGTGTAAATTTTATCTAGAAAAAATAATTTGGTGATTGTTTTCATGAATTGAAAAGAAGATTTGGGAATACTCTATTATTGGAATTATCTTCTTGAAATGGAGATTTATTATCTATAGTGATTCTTGGATGAATATAATTTGTTGTATCTTAATGAATAATGATTATATAATTTCTTATGATTGATGTTTGTTGAAATTTCATTAGTTAAATTACCCAACACTTGATTTGGAATATGATGCTATTTTTTCATTAAAAATTTGGAGGCATCATTTGTAAAGATTAAAGTGTGAAATATATAAAAAAAAATTTTGAAGTATATATTCACACAGAAGGAATTAAATATAAGACAGAGGAGGTGGTTAGAATTAATCAAGGATTATGATTTCATGATCTATTACCATCTAGGAAAGGAAAATAATGTGGATGACGTTTTGATCCGAAAGAGTAATGAAACATTAAATATACTACTTTGGGAACAAGATACTTTGATTATTTATTTGATGAACATTGTCATAGAAGTTATTGGTGTGGGAAATTTCTCTATTTTGTTTCATGTGGTAGTGAAATCATCTCTACCAGACAGAATAATGAAAGTGAAGAAAGAAGACAGTGAGTTGCCCAAAGAGGTAGAGTTGGTTCAGAAGGGTAAGTTACCTATATTTAAAATTGCTAAATATTTTAGTTTTTGGTTTGGGAAGAAAGTATGTGTGCCTTGTTATTCATAGTTGAAGAATGACTTTTTATGTGATGCTCATAGTTATCCATTTAAAATTCATCCTTGGAGTACTATGATGTACAAAGTTCTTCAGGAGTACTACTTGTGGGATGGAAGGAGAGGAGAAATTGCTGACTTTACTTTGACGTATTTGAATTGTCAATAGGTTAATATAGAGCATCAATTATCGAAAGGGATGATTCATCCATTACCGGTTCTTGAGATAAAATGGGAAAAAAATATCCATGGACTTCATTGAGGGATAACTGAGGACGTCTCGATGTAATAATGCAATCTGGGATATTGTTGATCGATTGACTAAATCGACACATTTTCATCCTATTCAAGATACTTTGTCTCTTGATCAAATTTATCTGTTTTATGTTAATTAGATTTTCTGGTTAAATGGAGTCCCCCTATCAATTTAATCTGGTCGTGATCCTAGTTTCACTTCTATCTTTTAGAAGGCCTTTTAGAAATCTTTGGGTACTGAATTAAATTCTAGTACAACATTTAATCCTCAATCTGATGGAAAGTCAGAATGAAACATTCAGACATTGAAGGATATTATATGTGTTTGTTCAATGGATTACTAGGGAATTTTGGATAAACATATTTTTTAGGTTCAGTTTTTTTATAATAACAGTTTTCATTTCGGTATACAGAATGATCTATTTGAGGCATTATATGGAATGTAGTGTCAAACACCAGTTTTTTTGGGATGATTTAGGTGAAAGATAGTTTATGGAACCAAAATTGGTAGAATATATGCTAGAAAACATTAGTTTATTCATAAAAACAAGGGGACAACACAGAGCATGCATAAAAGTTATGTCGATAACTGGAGGAAGGATCTTTCTTTCGAGGTAGGTGATCATGTCTTTATCAATGATTTTCTATGGAAAAGTGTCATGCATTTTGTTAATAAGGGAAAGCTAAGTCCAAGGTTCATTGGAACCTAGGAAATCCTAGAGAAAGATGGATCAGTTTCCTATATAGTGGCATTAAATCCATGTTTATAATAGGTTCCAAATCATTTTCATGTTTTAATGTTGAGAATGTATATGCCTGATCCATATCATGTTTTTAGTCTGGTGGTAGTTTGGATGGGAGAGAATCTTTCTTATGAGGAAAAACATGTTCAAATTCTTGACTAAAGAGAAAAAGTGCTGTTGAATAAGGAAATTCACCTGGTAATGGTTTTTTTGGAAAAACCATATGGTTAAAGAGGCATCATGGGAATCTGAAAATTCTATAAGGGATAAATAGCCCCACTTATTTGATAAGTGAATTGAATTTCGGGGGCACAATTCCCAAAGGGGGGTGTGAGGATGTAACGACCCCGGTATTATATAGAATAATATTTTTTTTCTATATATACTTATAAATAATATATTAATTTTACATTTAAGGGGATTATATGTTCGATGGTGTACCCGAAACATAACAATGGGTTTCTATGAAATCTCTTGTTGTACACAAGACTAAGTCAAACTAAAAAATAATAACCAAATATTATTATTTAAAATGGTAGTTAATGCCTATACATGTTATTGGCAGGAATGAATAGATCTAATTTTATGGTGATTAATCGTGTTTTTTAAATTTTTTACATTTATCCAAAAAAAAATTAGAGGATTAATATGTGAATAAATACAATTTTAAGCATAAATACTCTAATATTTTTAGAAGGTACTTTTACAGCCTATTGAGGGAGAATCCCTTTTAAATATATTTTTAGTCTCTTTTATATATTACATTTTACAAAATAAACTTCTTATTTAGAATCAGGATATAAAAATATAATTTGGGTAAATTTAGGGTATGTTTTTGATAAAGTTCATTTTTTTAATAAATAGTGAAAATACTGCAATTTAAATCAAAATAGTCTTTTCATCTGATTTATTTATATGGTTATATTATCTTTTTAATTGTTTTTAAGGTGTCTTTAGATTATTTTTTTACCATTTAATATAATTTTTTTCATTAGAAGTAAATTCATATTTTAATTATAAATAAACACATGTCAATCTTTTGATAATTATTAGTTCATAAAAACATGGTTTTTGGTTTTGGCATTGGGAATTAAATTTAAATTAATTTTTGAAACTTCCATGTTTTGAATTTGTAAAAATTAATTCTATATTTGGAATCCTGAGGTCCAAATTTTTTAAATGGGTAACTTTTATTTTTGGACATTATGAATAGTAACTTCAGTAAATATTTTATTTACCATGGTTAATGGATAAATCTACTAAATAAGGGTTAAAATATAATTTTATAATAATTTTAAATTAATCTAAAACAAGTACTAATTCTATTATATGATACATGACCTACCATAGGAATTCTCGGATAGATTTTGGGACCCCATAGAGCCACATGTATGTGAAAATGACATTTTATAAAAATTAATTTAATGTTAAGGAAAATGTAACATTAACCTATATCTTTTTGTAAAAAATATTATGTGGGGTTAAATAAGTGATATTTTAGACTCCAAATAGTCATTATAAATATAAAATATTTCCTACATCATGGTATTTTATTTATAATTTTTTTATTATTAAATAAATAATATTAATTATGACACAATGATGATGTAGTGAGTCCTTCATTAATAAAGGATTTAAATAAATGATATTATAATTGTTAAAATAAATATAATTTTGATATTTTTATGTCATCCCTGAGTTTAATGAATGATAGTTACATGTTATATCTGTATTAATTAATTTTTTCGAATCAATAAAGTTTTTATGGGCCTTTAAAAAGTCATAATATGCATAGTGTCTAAATTGACATAATCTACATTTTAAAATAAAAAATATTTTATTAAATATTATAAAATTAAAAACAATTTAAGATTCTTCTAAATGGTTATAATAAGTCTAAAAGTTTATTAATGACTCTTCAAATAGATATTTTTCATGTTTTAGTAACAATTTTGTTTCTCAAAGTGTAACATACTTGATAAAATGGTAAGATTAAAAAGGGTTAAATAAAAAATATAAAGATTAAAATATATCCATATCCTGACCAATTTTGATTGGATGATTTTATTTCAAACTATAGTCATCATATCTATTAATCTAATGAGTTGTAGACCTTTTAAAACCAAAAAAAAATTATAACAAAATAATACATTCAAACATTCCTAAAGAGCCCTTCTAGCCCTTATAAATGGCCATCACATATAACCCATTATTCAAACCTATCAATTCCTTTGAATCACCCAAAATATTCTCAAATAATCCCCCAACATCTATCTATACCTTCAATAATCCTTCCCTTAGGAAGAAGGCAATTAATAAGAGCCCTTTGGCTCAAATCTGAAGAAGTTACCCGATTTGAGGTAACGTCTTCTCTCAAATTTATTTCCATTATTTTTCCTTCTCCACTCACTATGATCTTCTTATTCATTGTTAACAAAACAAAACAAGTATTTTTAATATAATAGGATGTTTTTAGGAGTTGGATCCAAACTACACTTACACATACCTCTGTCTAGTGGGCATAAAACATACTTTTTCTATGGTTGGCGAACTACTACCTCACGAAACGATGGTTGTTCAATCTTCGCCTACCACATCTTATGGTGGAAATTATAATGGAACAATAATTATATAAGAGATATATGATATTTAGATTTTTCTATATTCTAATTTAATTCTAATTTATAATAGACCTTTATTATTTTCATGTGCTATAAATACGATAATTTAATTCGAGGAAGTGTGGACTACCGCCCCCTCAAAGTGATATGACTCGTTAATGCTATACATGAAATGTATAAAGCATGGAATTAATGAACTTATGTAACAAAAATATAACATAGGTATTACACTGTAATTAGAATATATCTATGTATCATTTAGTTTTCATTCCATTAAATATTAAAAATAAATGAAATTAGTGTTAATGCTTACGTACAGCTTATCGTCTTCCTGAACAGTGCAATTCATTTCGTATATCCCAATACTATGGATTATTATGAATACATATATACTAGATATATAATATATATGATATTTCAATCATGAATATCATTTTCTAGAAAATGAAATTTTTACCACATTGATAATATATAATTATAACAAGATCATTTGTGACTCAAGTTCCATACATCAACAAAATGTACGATTGGAACTCAGATAATTAACTAATTGTTATAGAATGGTAATACGTGATATAAATGTAATAATAAACATGAATAAGGTTCTAAATAAATTACAAATTAACTTATGTTTAATATTAATTAAATTAAAGAACGAACGGGTCATGTCGGACATGAGGTAAGGGACTTCATCTCAAAATCCATTCATTAGGAATATTTTGATAATATACACCTCATTCATTTACACAGTTTATAATAATCCCATTTTACTTTTAATTTCATTTAACGGGGATAATTTATATACGATGTGTTTTATAAATTGACAAATGTAATGTTTTTAACATTGGCGGTGACAATGAACTCTCCACTGCTGTAATTGTTATTTGGCTTCATCAATAAGCTTTAATGTCTTTTAAAAGAAAAGAAATCCATTATTCAATTTTTGGGTGTTTTGGAATTGAAAATGGATTTTTAAATGTATTAATATTTCAATATCATCAAATGGTTTCTTGTGAATATAAATGAAATGTTGTTAGTGAAATTTTTATACTTGAACTATTTTATGTGTGATGATTATATAATGGTATTTGGTCATGTGATAGGTGGTTGCGTGATAAACCACTGATGGGTGGTTCTGTTATAAACTAGGGATATGTTGTTATGGTATAACCACTAATGAATTTGGTGTTGAAATTGGACAAATGGATATTTCATTTAGTTATATGTGTATAAGTTGACTTTATGGTTATTCTATTTATGTATATTTATATTCTAAGTTACCTTTATTTGTTATACATTATTTTCTATGGGATTTATGGTAATATTTTAGTTACAAAAAGGTTAAGCAAAGCGATTATATTTACTGGAGAGTTTTTTATATTTAATTAAGGTGAAAATTATCACATTATGATTAAGTTTTCATGCTTTACATGTTATTTAGATAACTAACAACTTTCCTTCTCTGTGAATCCCTTAGTGATATCTTTATTCTCATCCAAATTTTTTGAAATTTTTTTCACAGGACTTATGGTGGAATAGGGTCAAGGATGGGATCAAAGAAAAGTCATGTTGTTTAAAAATGGTAATAAAAAATATTAATTTCTGTTAAGAGTTTTTATTTTATGAAAAAAATGGATATGTGTAGAAGTTTCTACATGTAATATTACATATATTGTGTATAAGTTATGACCTAATATTTGAATGCTCTAAACCTAAAAAGATCCTCAATGTGAATTATTAACTTAATTCAATATTATGTAATGTTCAAGGATGGGGCCTTATAAATTTACCTTATAAATATTATTAGTTATTTTCTAGTGGTTCTGGTCTTCTCAGAAGATCAAATTTGGTTCCATTAAGATGATATCTTGAGGGAGAACGTCGAATAAGAGGTAATCGCCTCTACCGATTATTTTAAATTGTATTTTCTTTTACTTAATCTTAATGTGTTGTTTCTATTCTAATGTAATAACACCAGTATCACTTAATTTTTTTTATGTTATTTTAATTATGTCATAACCATATTCCTTTAACTATCCATCCGATGAAAAATAAAATCACCAGGCGTGTGTATGTTCAATTTACCATCTCCACGTTGTGGTGTAATATTTGTTTCACCACCAAATTACATAAATGGTTATAATTATAGAAATAAAAACTATATATGATTATCATAACCTGATATTTATTCTTTAATAACATATATATTATATAATTCCATACTTTTTACTGTTAATGAAATGACACCATCACCCATGCATAAGGACGGCGTACCGTCTCCACGACAGGATGTGATTCATATCCACGTACACCATTCATGCATGATTATATAAATGTATATAATTTATAAATATGATATATATTTCCTTAATATAATTAATAAATTGATGGAACTATATTATATTTATAATAATTGGGACATATATGACAAAACCTATAAGAGAAAATAAAGTAGTTAACCCCAAAAGAAGTGTAATAATGAAATATTATTAAACAGTAGTTAATATGATCACATATAATATAATATATTTAAATATGGTTATGTAATAAGATCATGAAATTATTTACACTATTATATGGGAGTTTTAGAGACATATAGAGGAATTCAGACCAAATGTTTGGGATAATTTCACAATCACATTATTATTTGATATTATTTATAAGTACTTATTTACTACGGTATGTTTATCATCCATTTAAATGTTTCCTTATAATATATTTCAAAATATTATTTCCAATTTCAATATTTATTTAGATTTATTTTTATCCATTTGTGAATTTTAATTAAATGTTATAAAATGAATCTTTTGTCATTTTCAAAACGAGGTACATTTTGACTTTCAAAAAACAATGTACAAGAATAATGTTTTTTAAATTATAAAACATGAAATAATATTTAAATTTTCATAATTCCAAATTTCGGTGATGCTTCCTTTAGAATATTTTAATTATTTGTTTCAAAAACTTATTTTCCTTTAAAATTTCCTGGGATTTTGTGAAAATAAAATGTTTTTGAAGAAGAGAAAATATTTTCCTCAAAATTAATATCAAGTATTATATCAGAATTATTTTCCATATATGATTTAATTATATAATAGGGTTATGTTTCATGTATAATATCCTTATTTTTTCAATGGTTTTATTATGTATATGATAGAATACTATTTCTGAAATCCATTAGCTTTACATGGATTTTGTTATCGTGGAATGATGTTTAATGAAATCCATTTTATTCCTTAGGACATGATAAATGAATTATGTTTTTCTTGAACAAGAATTTTTTAATTATGAGATTGGTGGGACCAATATCTCACTCCACTGAAATGGGAAAATATTTATATCTTTGGGTATAGATATGAATGGAACAATAAATAAATTTTGTTCAGTAATACTTGGCTGGAAGGACAATTAGATTCGGTTCAGTAATGTACTTTTTCCACTAATATGGGGTTGGTAAGGAGCCTTGGATAATATGGAAATTATTTATTATAATTATGTGTTTACAATAAATACATGTTTTATTTCAATGCTATTTTCTCAAGCCTTATGTTCTTTTATGATTTGTGCCTTATGAATTTTGAAGATTTATTCCCTGAATCAGGATTTTGATATATGTTTTACATGGTTTCATTTTGATATAATATTTTTATGTTTTTACATTATTATGTTTGTGTTGTTTTGGATACTTTCTTTTCATACCCTTTATGAGAATTTAATCTCATCCATTCTTATTTCTCCATTCCTCAGGTAATAAAGAAATCTATTATGTAGGAGTACTAAGGGGTAAGATCTTTATGGTAGATTTTGAATATCATTCACAAGTTAGAATAATGTATCCCAAGTTTCCAATGGCACTAAACTATTACGATACTCAGGCATTCATTTTTAAATATAATGAATATTCATTTAAAAAGAGGTAATATTTATTTATATCATGATTCGTTCAGTATCGCTTGTCTATTTTTAAACCTCTATTTTTCAACATTCCTTTTCAATGAACTTTAATATTTCATTAATGTAAAAATTAAATCATTATTTTTAAACATAATAAAATTATTAGTATTATCTCTAACTATTCTTTTTGATTTCCAGTCCTTTGGCCTTAAATAGATAATATGTATCATTATTTTGTTATTTTGATAAATATTTATCACCAAAATATTTTAAACTATTTATGATAGTTATAAAACAATGATGAAATTATGATACTATTTCACCTGGTAAAAAATAAAAATATTTAAAATCTTCTCTTAACCTAGAATTTCATGTTTCCAAAACCATTAAAGTTCAAAACTACTTTATTTATAGCATTGAAAAGATTTTGTTAGCCATTTCATAAGATGATGATTCACTATAGATGTTCCTAGTCATAGAAAATATCAAAGGATTACAAACATAATAATTTACAAATATTCAAACATTCCCTCACGAGAGAAATGAATTATTTCTTTCACTAAAACTCTTAAACTCGAAATTATCATGATTTTTTTTAAATCTAGTGATATTGATATAAAACTTCATATGATCATGTTTTTAATCATAATAAGATCAATAAATGATATTTGGTCTAATCAAATTTAAATTTTCAAATTTTTATATTAGAAAAAGATCCATTTTAAAAAACTATTTCCATTACTAACACATTTTTTATATAGAAAGGGATATTAATATATAATAAAAAATCTAAATTTTTAAAGAATAGATTCTTTTTTGATACCAAATTATAGTATCAAATAAAAATAAACTCATTCTAAGAACCTATTAATTTCAATCTATGATACTAATTTTTTTCCAAGTCTGAATGGAATTCAATATATAATATGTGGTGATTTTTTTTTACAAAAACATACAATTTTCATCGAAACATCAAATTTTAGGTCTATCAAATTTATAAAACACATATCAATTTTAAGACCAGAATAAAATAATATAAACATACGAAATATATAAAGTATGAATTATGGTAACAACAATTGAAATAAGTGTGTTTGGGATTTATGAAAATTTTGAAAATTAAATCAATGTTTGAAAAATAGGAAATATAAATTCATGTTTTTCAAAAAACAAATACAATAAAAATAATAAAAATATACATTGATCATTGGATAACACACTAAATAATCCTTTTAATAGGATATTATTACTACAACATTTTTAAACCAAATCATAATGTGAATCTATAGACTAGATCTTTGATATCCACTAATCACTACTAATGTTTACTAAGCACTGCTAATTTGTACTTATTACATATATTTTATAATATATACCACTAATTACAACTAATTACCCAAACATAGTAGTAATTATTACTAATTATTGCAAATTAAGATGAATTATTACTAATTCATACTAACAATTACTACTTATTACTATTTTAAACTAATTGTTACTAATTACCACTAATTATTACTGATAATAAATAATTATTACTAATTATTACTAATTAAAAACAATTATTACTAATTTCCATGTACTATTTCTAATTATTATAAATTATTTCTAATTATCCATAATTATTACTAATTATTACTAATTATTTTTAATTACCCCTAGTTATTCATAATTAAAACTAATTATTACTAATTATTACTAAATAAATCTCATTACCAATAATTATTTCAAATTATATCTAATTATGAAAAATTAGTTCTAATTATTGTTAATTATTACTAAATACCGCTAATTATTACTAATTACTTCTAATTAATACTAATTACCCTTAATTACTTATAATTACCACTAATTACTAATAATTCTGGCTAATTATTACTAAATACCACTTATTATTACTAATTATTTCTAATTATTACCAATTACCACTAATTATAAGTATGTATTACTAATTATATCTAATTACAACTAATTATCACTAATTATTACAAACTACCAGGAATTTTTACTAATTATTACTAATTACGTCTAATTATAACTAACTACAACTAATTATCCATAATTACATCTAATTATTCCATATTACAATTAATTATTACTAATTATAACTTTTTATCACTAAATATAAATAATTATTACTAAATATCACTAATTATTACTAATTATCACTAATTACTGCTAATTTTTATTAACTACTTCCATTTTACTCTATTTATTACTATTTATTACTAATAAATACTAATTATCACTAATTATTACAAATATTACTAATTATTACTTAGTAATACTAATTATTAATAATTATTACGAATTATTACTAATTATTACTAATTATTACTAAATATTATTAATTATTACTAATTATTACTAAGTATCACTAATTATTAATAATTACCATTCAATATTACTATCTACCACTAATTATTACTAATTATTAACAATTATTAAAAACTATATCTAATTATTACTAATTTTTTCATAATTGTTACTACTTTTTTATAAATAGTTACTAATTATGAATATTTATTACTAATAATAACTAAGTTCCACTAATTATTATTATATACCACAAGTTATTACTATTTATTGTTAATTATTGTTATGTACCACTAATTATTACTATGAACCATTAATTATTACTATGTACCACTAATTATTACTAACTATTTCTAATTAGTATAAATTTTTACTAATTATTACTAATTATTACCAATTATAACTAATTATAACTAATCATTATTGATTTCCACTAATTATTACTTATTATTAATACTTGTGGAAAATTATTACAAATTATTGATAATTACCACTAGTTATTGATATTTACAACTATTTAATGTTAATTACATCTGTGTATCACTAATTACCACTAATTATTACAAATTACCACTAGTTATTGCTAAATATTATTAATTAAAATTAAATATTACTATTTACTACTAATTACAACTAATTATTACTAATTAATAATTTTTAATATTAATTTCTATATTAAAAAATAATTAATAATTTTTACCAATTACAACTAATTATTTGTAATTATTACCTAGTACCAATAATTATTACTAATTATTACTAATTACCACTAGTTATTACGAATTATTACTAAATATTAATATATCTTTCAACTTTTTTCTAATTATTATAAATTTCGACCAATTGTCACTAATTATTATTAATTATTTTTCATTATTTTTAATTATTACTATTTATTACTTATTATTACTAATTTTAACTAAGTACCACTAATTTTTACTAATTAGTACTAATTATTATAAATTATTGGTAATTATTGATAATTTTTATTAATTACCGCTAATTATTACTAATTACAGCTAATTATATCTAAACACTGATAATTATGACAAATTAATGCTAGTTATTCGTAATTACCACTAATTATTACTAATTATTACTAATTACATACTAATAAACAAAAATAATTAGTACTAATTTAAACTAATTACATCTAATTAAAAATAATTATTAATAATTAAAACTATATACTTATTATTAAAATTAATTACTCATACATAAATCTAATTACTCTAAAAAAGGAAGTAATTCTAATTAAAACCAATTTTTGCTAATTATTATTAATAAAAAATATCATAAAAAATATTTAAAAATTAAAAACATTCAAAGATGCATAAAAGTGAACATCTTATCGAATGAATAAATGAAAAAAATTTCCATTGTAAATTTTAAATCTTTGAAAAGTTTAAGGAGAAAAAGTGTAGAGGAGATGAAACGAAGAGATATCAAAGGAGGAGAGAATGAAAAAAATGATGTTGGGGGTATATATAGGTTTGATTATGAGAAAATATAGTAATTGAAACAGGAAAGTCATCGCAATTACTATTAGTTGCAATTAGACTCATGACAATTAGTACCCACAATTAATAACACTATCGATAATTAAAAATATATCGGTGATGGGTCTTGTCATAAACACTCTTCAAACAATAGTTTATTTTTGGCAAGAATTAATGCTCACTACACATAACAATAACGATAGATGGTTTTTCCAATAGGGAGTATATTCTAATCTCAAAAACCTTTCCACTGGTTTGGCATGCATGTACGCCAAAAATAATTTTTCATTAGGGACTATTTTAGATGCGATTTTTTCCCCACTGCAAATAGGTGCTCGTCAATGATTATTTGTGATGGGTGAAATTCCCATCCCAAATAGCATGTTTTCTCTATAGTGAAAGATGGATGAGTTTTAGTGCTTCTTAAACTAAAGTGTGAGAGTATTTAAATCATGTTCATAACTACTGTGATGCTTTCCATAGTTGGAGGGTGACATTCCCACGTTGATATAAACACCCCAGGCTGAGAAGTTTGATGTGGTAAAATTCATGTACTATTGGAACTAAGAAAGTGGTAGGTAATTATTTAGTTTCAGAATGAGGACTGCATTTAGAATTTTGTGGTCATAATCTAACAGTTAACCACTCTTAGGGTATTCACGATGATACTTTTTCCCCTGATTTGGAAAATTTGGGAGACTCGTGTCACATGCGTCAAAATAACCTTGTTTAATGGCATCCAACAACTCCTTGATATGATTACCATATTGTTCATCAGAGACTCTAATATTGTAAGTTCCTATCAAAACACAATAATGAAATAGATAAATTTATATTAAATTTTTTTATATGATTAAAAAATATTATAAATTAAAAAAGGAGTGACATTGGGTAGGTCACTCTCTAAGGTGCCCACACACATGTCACTTACCCAGGTGACCTCATATAGTTCACTTTCCCAGGTGGCCTCACGCAGGTCCCTCACCAAGGTATTTTTGTATAACAGATGATTTTGTACCGTGTGTGTGGAAATGGGTAGCATAAGAGTGGATAGAAGTGTTGTGCAGTGCATAAGACTATTGTGATTAGAGAATCAGATTGAAGGTGAGAAGAAGAACTGCCTGGAGATTCGATACTATTTATAAACTCTGCTATGTCTATGAAGTCAACCCATGTGTGACACCCAAATGATCCAACTATGAAAAAAACATGTGATGTACCTATGTAACATACCTACATGACTCACCCATTAACTTCTCCCTTGAGCACACCTAAAGTCGTAAGGATCTTCATGTCCATGTAAGAATTAACATGATCATGTGGAGGGAATATAATGAAGGATCATCCATTTTCTCTACCTCAAGATCAGGACAATTTATTCCGATCAGATATAATCTAGGGGTATTGACACCCCCTTTATCACATGAGAGTATAATGTTTTAAAAGGGAAATACTTCATCTAAAATAGAAGTTAAGGATATCTATGATCACACAAATTCTCCCAAGTAATGTCATGTAAGGCCCATCCAGTGTCACCATGACAGTTCTATTTGTGCACCTGGAACCACCACAATGCTCTAGCATTCACACCCGACATCATCAAGTAGGTCCAATCTGGGCAGTGACATAACAACATAGGTCTAGTTTTCACACTCAGTTCCACCACGTAGGTCGAGACATGCGCACCTAAGAGACTCATGCAGGTTACACCTGTGTGATACCCTATGCGTCACACTTATGAGACCCACCTTCTTCTCCTTGGGTACCAAATATACCTATAAATTGGACCCTTTTTCTCCTCATTCAGAAAAACTAGAGGAATATAATATTCCATGATCCTCTACTCACCCTAGTACTTCTCTGATGTCCTTCGAACATTTACGTAGTACCCTAATCCTAAAAAAGAAGAGATAATCAGAAAAGGTCAAGTGATTGAGGTCCCACATGGTCTATTAATCTAAATATTTTAAGAGCAATCTTCCCCCAATAAAACCTATCAAGGACTCATACCCTTCTTTAGATGAAAAATTGAGCGCCAGTCTTGCAAATACACCTTAGGTGGCCCTGGGAGGATACAATAAGGCCTTTCCCAAGTGTTTCCTCCAAGGTTGTCCATCATCCAATGAGCTCTTTATCTCACCAAGTATTACCCAATTAAAGACATATATAGTTGACCAAGGTCTTCCTTATATGAGACATTTTAGCTTTCCCACATATATCATGTACGAAGGACCTTTTTAATTCCCAGAAATTACATGTGTGAGACACCTTCTATCCGCCCTGGGTTCATTTTCACAAGGCACCCATTAGGAACCTTTTACATGAAACCAATGGCAGGGAACCTCTTCCCTTGGCTCCCTCATCAGAGGGAGAACAAGTTGAGGCCTCCACTAAATAATCTGGATATGTATAATCAATGCACATGTCACATCGGTGTGTACAGAAGGAGTTGTCATGGGTGCTTGAAAAATGATGTGTGGTATTGGGTTTTTAGGTTCAATAGAGTAGATGACCAAGGTATTGTCTCAATGTTTAAAGTATTTAAAACAACATATTATAGGTATTTTGAAATTAAAAAAAACATTCATCTAAAAATTATGGGGTTCTATTAACGTTTAAAAACTAGACGACATTTGTTGGAATAATATTATAATTTTTTAGAATTCTTTTCATTGTGACATTTTATTGTTAAAAACAATAAGATTATTTTTCAATCTATTTTTAGAATAGGTAATTATTATAAATCCATAACATCACTTACTTATTAATCATTATCATTTAAATTTACATCCACTCAATTAGTATCATCTAGTTTTTTTAGAAACCAGACCCCACAAAAATTTACCTATTCCACATAGATGAAATGAATTAAACCCTCGTGTAGATTTAGAACATGAAATCATATAAACCTACATGGATTTTAGTTTCAATACTAGTTTATGTTCTATAGGGAATTATGGATCATATACATATTGGAAGTGAGAATGAATTGATTTTATAGACTATATTTGAACTCTAGAAATTTCTACTATGTTGATTTATTTTACTGATTATGCCCAGCTCTCACAATTCACACATTACATGACCACTTTTTTTAAAATTATACAATTACATGATTAGTTTTTTTTAGAAAAAAACAAAATTTATAGGTCAAATTATAATAATTTAATTATCTCATTGATTCAATATAAATAACTTAATAAGGTTATAGGTCGAAAAATTTCTATGAAATACTAATCTTCTATGAATTGGGTAGTCATCTTATAAGTAAATTGCATTTGAATTGTTTTGTAAGTGTACAAACCAATAAAATTTTTACTTTTGAGTTGTAGACCAAATAAGTAAAAAGAAGATTATGGGTATTTCAAATAACATAATAAATTGGGGATAAATATATATTTGATTGTACGAACAACAATGTTAAAACAATGAAGAGGGAAAAAAGATCATTTTTGGAGGAGATTTTATCTGGATACATTCCTTCCACCGATGGTTTATTGAAATGGAAAGGAACAAATTATCATCTTATATAAATCCTATAATTCACCTCCAAATGCATCCAAATTATGAATAATACATTTATAGAGAGAAGTGGTGATTTTGGTGTCAAGACATTTCCTGTGTTGATATTAAATTAGGAAAAATATTTTAATCCAAATTTCTATGACATGTCGTCCTCCAAAATGCGAGGACCATTTTCCCTTACTGAATTTCAATTTGTTCATAATTTTTTCCTCTATATAATGGACAATTTTTAGGCCAATACAATCATAGATATTGAATATATAGACTAAATGGTGAAGTAGTGTCCAATATTTCATGGATTTCAGGTACCATTTACTCCAAAAAAATACATGATCAATATTGTATGATCTAGTGAATGTTTTATAAAAATAATTGAATAATTTAGTTACGAATTTTCTAGTTCAAAAAAGATATATAAAATTATTTTTCACTAGAATACAATAGTTCCCATTAAAGGGTAAATATTTGAATTTTCATCAAATTTACTAAGCAATTTTATAATCCCAAATATTCCACAAATAAACATATCTAATTTTTTTCGAAATTAATTCATTTATTATAAAAAATATATTAAAAATAAAATTCTCCATTAACTACCCAAAATTTACCCATTTTCACTCATGGGGAAAAAATAAAAGCATGTAATCCATAAAATTGTAACAAGATATTCATGTTGATATCTCCAAATCCATATTGGTATTAAAGAAAATGTAACAATCTCATAAATAAACAAAATCAATAAATTTTAAATTCATTATACCATTAATTTTAACAATACAAATATATTGAGATTAATTAATCTAAACATAATAGAAATATTTGTTTGTATACAATTCCATTAATTCCCCACTTGCGTGTGTTCGGATCATTTCATGCTCAAATATCCACTGTTTATTTGGATTATTTCGATCAAGTAAAACTTTTCTTCTTAACCATTTTAATTTCACCAAAACTAATATATATTCCTTTTTAAATCAAATTCAATGACTATCTCCCTTATGTTTTCTCTAATTTCAAACATTAATCTCTCCAAATAGATATCGACAAATACTGTAAATTTTATTACTCCCCTCTTTATTAAGATAATATATTTTTTGTTTTTATTTTCATTTCTAATTTTTTTAGGGAACACAAGTATCAAATATAGTGTATACCCACATAGTTCAATTCATTAAAGTGATGAAAGTAATTATAACATAAATGAATGTATGAATCAACCATTGATATAAGATTAATTTCATTATCATAACATGGTTGTACCTTTAATTGAGTAGGAAAATTTTCACAAATCATGGTTGTGTGAAATGTTGTGTAAAGATATTAATGAAAAAAATTTACCCTGAAAAAACATAAGAAAGATTTTTTTAAAATTTAAAATGTTTAATAATTACATAACTAATTATTTCTTCAATGACTTCTATAAATAAAAATCACCCTTTAATGATGAAATATTTCTCATTATCCTCTTGCAAGAAAGGAATTTTAGAAACATTTATCTTCATGTATTCCTTATCTAAATGACCATTTTACATTTTTTTTGTTTTTTTTATTTTTTGGTTTGCTTTTCCCATGAAAATTAACCCAAAATAAACACACACACAAAACAACTAAATTAAAAACATAAAGAAGTTTTGGAAAAATATTGTCCCCCCACACAGATAAAATCTTTAATTGTCCTCAATGTGAACACATGAGGTGATAAATAAACATGAAATTTATTATTTAAAATATGAAAAAATAATTTAAAATTGAAAGGGTTAAGGACAAACTGAAACTCTTAAGTGATGATGGGGTCATGTTGTATAATGAAATCAACTACATGTGTGGTAATTACCTCAAATTATTTCATCATACTTTTCCCATTGATTGTATATATATTTCATGTATACCTCAACGTGATCTATATTGAACCATAATGAAAAAAATTAGATAAAACATAAGCTCCCAACCATTTAGTATGAAACATAGCAGACATAATCATTAATCATGAACCGTAACTAATGACTTTCTCCCTTACATAAAAATACTTTTTTGGGACCATTCTATCATATTAATCGTTTTATATCTCCTTATAAATACTTTATTTATCATATAATGGCAGTCAAATATCATTAATTTCATGAATTTGTAGCTTCCTTGGAATTCCAACTTTGGTGAAATGAAAGTTTCATTTCTTTATTACCTAATATGCATGATGCTTAACCTCTATGATAAAATGAAATTGTTTCCAAAAAATGACCAAGAAGGGGAAATACTAATGTTATTTTTGAATACCAATGTATAATCCCATAAGGAATCATCATATCACATGACTAAATTATCTATATTTAGTTTCATAACTTTCTCCAAATTTTGTTTCAATTCTAGATTTGAATCCTCATATTAACATTTATTTAGGTGGTGGTATATAGTATATGTTTTACACATTATACCATATGTTTGAAAGAGGTAATATAAATTTCATTTGAAAAATGTTTCCATTGGTCACTGATGATATCCATTGGTACTACACACCTACAGAAAATTTAAGCCTTTGCAAAATCCACTACAATTTGAGAATAACCAATCATGGTGACCTTGGCCTCCAGAAATATACTAACATAATCAAAAGTGAGAAAAATGTATAAAAACCCAAATGATAGTGGAAATAGTCCCATAAAACAATTCCCCAAACAGAAAAATTGTCATAAAATAATAATGGATGTTGGGGAACCACGTGTCTCCTAGAAATGATTCCACTATGATGGAAATGTCATCATGACATAAAAAAAACATGAGTATCAGGAAAAAAGTAAGACAGTTTAATAAAGATTCCATGACCTTCATACTCATATTTTGTTGTCCCAAATTTTCAACACAAGAAATTTAATGACAAAAATATAATACATACTCAAATTCATGATCATTGACACTCTCTCAATGAATCAGTAACTATAAATATAAGAAAGGTATGGATCAACCCACACATAAAATCTACACTCACTCTTTAATTTCTCAAGTAAGTGATTTTTTACGATTATAGGAATTTCAAATTAAACCATGAATGTTACTAAAACTGTGTACCAAGGTTGTATAAGTGATATGCCATCAATATAATCATCGGGGAATGTATCCCAAAGTAGTATTTGTTTTGGGGTATCATTGTCGAACATGTGAGTGATTCTACTCATGTGGTTAACCCCCAAGTTCCCTCATTACATATTTTCTCATAACTTGTTGTAAAACTCTTTATTAAGGATTATCCAATTAATAAGTCATGTATTTTTAACTAGAATATTTAGGAGGTACCTCAAAACTGCCCGATGAAAAAAAAACGAATTTAGATCATAATAAATAAGATTGAAATTTGTATAAAAATAATATAATAGAAAGATGAATCTTTTTTCATTGTGGTGTAATTTTATTAGGTCGAATCCAATGTTCATAAGGCATTGTAAATCACATAGAACTTCCCTCCCACCCACTATGATAAGACTACTCTAATTTTCATGTTTAATGAATCACTTATATGCTTAAATTGAATCTCTTACCATAGGAAATGTATAATTGGTAGAGTGTTCATACACTTCTTTATCTCAACAATTTATTCCTTGAAATTAATTAAATATCTTTTTCAATCCATCATGATATGGTTAGATTTATCTTAATAAAATCTTTGATAATGTGTTCATAAAGACTACCATGTATAGGGAATAATCTTACATCACATACGCATGTAGCATATTACAAGGATCGAATAATGTCTACCTTAGATATATCAACATCAATTGTATTTTGTGAAACTACATGACATAGTAAAATTTCTTTCTCTTCCATGGAATAAAATTTATCAAATTTTAAAACCATATTTTTCCAATGAAATTATGAAACTCTTTACCTAAATATGAGAGGAGTTCATCAAATGAGGAGCTATAAATGGTAAAATCATATATAAATACCTCTATAAAAGTCGTAAATAAATCTGAAAATATACTCACCATACATCAATAGAAGGTAATTCATTCATTAACATGCCTAAATGGAATACTTCAGTAAGAATATTTATAGAACAGACAAGTGAATTTCATATTCTCCTGGTCATATACTACAATGGGATCCTGAAATTACATAGAGAAACCATCCATGAAGCAGTTGTGTGTCCTTCCTAAAAGTATATTAAGAATATAGTCAATTAATGGAAGGGGAAATGGTTATTAAGAGTGGATTGATTTAGTTTCTTATAATCTCTTCACAATATCCTAATTTTTTGTACTCTCAAAACAACTAACTCATATATTCCATTTTTATAACCATGAAACTATTTTTCATGGATATAACCTGAAGGAATATCAACCATGATAAGTAAAAAATAGGGTAACTGATACTTGAATCATGAAACTTTTCCACCTATTCTATCAAAACATATAATAGTTTAGGGTTTTGTATCCATTATGGGTTTTTATGAGCTTTGGACCCATCAACTAAAAGATCCATATACATTAAAATAGAAGGGAAAATACTTGATATTTTTACTAAGGTCCAATCTATTTCCCTAATATTCTCCAATATGAGTTTTAAATGTTATTTTTCTTTTTAGTTAGGATATTTTTTTAAATTATTTTAAGAATTTTTTATTCAATCAATAGGTTTAAATATTTTAATTTTGGTGGCAGTGGTTTGAGTTACTATTGGGGTGGTTTCAATATTAATGGAAATGATGTGGGTACTAATAAATGCGAATAATTAATTTTAGGGTATGAATATGAATAGTCAACAAAAATGAATACTTAATCAAATATATCTAAAAAATAAATACCATGTCATTATTCGAAATTATATACTAATAAACTGAATATAATAATCCAGAAAAGAATAAAAAATGAGTGTTGTTTGATAATGTGAAAATGATGTAAATATATTTTGGAATATCAAACGTGAAAAAATCCTAAATATCTATCTAATTATGGAATTATCCCCATTAATAAATTATCGAAAATTGAAATTGGTTTAATCATATGAAGATGGATTGGAAAGGGAGATGAAGAAGTAATGATTGTCCACTGATGGGTAAATCATGGAGTATAAAATATTATATATTATGATCACATATCTGAACTCCATATAATTTTAAACATCATGGAATTTTATTAATTACATGGATTTTATAGGCAGTTTCTTCCATAAATAATGGAATAATGAGAACATACATGATCATCCTCCATATTCAACACATTGATATTTGGGGAAATATCACATCCATTGCCCAAAAAAAGAAAATTGTCAATTACTCCTTTCAGGGATGTTGTGGCCCTATTATCTACTTTCACCACCTCCCTAATTTTTGTCATTTATATAACCTATAAGGAAAATAAAATAGATTGAATCATGAAATTAAGGGATGCACCCATATTACATAAATAAATAGTGAAATTAAATTACCCTATGGTGTATGTAAAAGTAAATTTTCTAGGGTACTTTCACATTGTAAGAATCACCAAGGATGATGACGAGTGTAGATAAATTCACCCCAATGTCAATCCTCTCATTTCCTTTTATCAATTTTATATTTATACATATTTATTTTTTAAAAAATGGAATACCTTATAATTTTCTTGATTGCATCAAGTAAAGGGATATTGATATCAACATGCTTGAATGTATCTAAAACCACTTTTTTCCATAGAATATTCATCCATCTTCTTAGTTTGTACAAATATATTTTGAAACATAAGTGTTTTAGGAGTAATGTCATCATTTTTTGTACCTTTTCTTTCATAGGTCTCCTCATCAGCTGGTCTAGAATTAAGCTTGTCTAAGTTTGAGTTGAATATTAGTGGAATGATTGGTGTAGATGTATCATTAATTTGCATCCAACTTCTCAATGTGATGGAACTAACATTCCCCATAGGATTTGGAGTTGGTTGGAGAGGAATAATTCCAGATTTGTTACACACCACATCATATAGGGTGGTTAAAATGTGGCTCATTTGAGTCGTCAACTCCCTCCACTCTGAACCTTTACACTTCAGGTCATTCTCTAGAATAATAAAAAGTTGTTTCAAAATGTAATTAATATTATTATATATATTTGGTTTAAAATTACTATATTATTTTTTTACTATTAATTGATTGGGTTTAAAATCTCATTTTGGGTTATTCAAAACCTTTTTTGAAAGGTAGTGTCTACTGGATGTTTTTTTAAAAGGGTTCCATTTTTCTAGAACCATACCTCATGTCTGATTGATCTGTCTACCCTTCTTTTTACATCAGTTAAAAGGAATCATTCATATTCTAGGGATGCATTTGTTTCATCTACTGATATGGTCTCCTAGATAATACATCTATGCAATCCTCTATCTATTGAAACAATGTGATATAGTCATTTCAGTGGTTTTTTAGTAAATATTACACAAGTAATTATAGGTGTTGTTTTCAATTTATTTCCATAAAAATAAATATGCCTCATCATAGTGGAAAATTCATCCAGTAAGGTATCAATTAAATGAATTTGAAGTGAAGATGGACTTTCCTGATGTACTATTATATCATATGGTGTACCGTGATCTCCATATTTCTTGATGTTAGGTTCTAATTTTTTAATCAATGCACATGAAACTATTAGTCTTTTTTGATCCAATTTTCCCCCATCTATGACTACAACCATGATCCTTTCCATAGGTTTGACGAATTCAGAGAATATTGGATTAAGAGTTTCTCAATTATTTGGTCATCTGAGATTCTTTCACGAAACTTCTTCAATCTCTCCTATTACTCATACATTAAATACCTTTCTTCATTATTGATACGTGGGATATCTTCTCAAAATATAAGTAGTCCATTATATTGGAGGAAAAAATTGTAATAAATGAAATTTAAATTCATTAGAATATATATTTTTCTACTGGCGGTAAATAATACATCCAATATTTTGTAATTCAATTGATTGGGTATGGGAATGATCTCAGTTTTATTTTATCATCAGATCCATTTCATGGTTTTATACTTTGGAAAACCATGATAAATTATTGTGTATGTTATTTTGGATTCATAATTTAGAGGAAATGAAAATTTGGAAGAAGGTGTATTAGTCCAGATTTTAATTCAATTATTGGGTATACAATACACATTATTTTATAGTTATTATCTCATTTATCCAATTACAGAATGGTTATATTGACTCTATTGTTATTATTTTTGAGACATTTGTTTTGTTTTTAAATTTTATTTAGAAGTGTATAAAATTTGAATGTTCTCAGAATAGAGTAATTCCCCATCTAGGTAAATGATCTAACTTCCCAAATATTGAGACAATCTTATTCAATCACAAAGAATGAATTTAATCATTACGTCAATATATGAGTGATCCTTGGTATTAGTTCATGTCATAAATAAGAAAAAAGGAAATAAAGAAAAGTGGATCAAAAAAATGTAAGCATTGTGAGTTTATGGTCAAAAAATAATGGAGAGAAATAAAAATTGAGAAATTGGAAATAAGGATGAAAGAAAAAAATAAGAAAATGTTTTTTTAAAAGGATACATATAATTGGTTGAATAATGTAATTTCCTCTCAGGAGATGATTCTAATTCAAATAGTATGGTTCGGGGTTCTCTCCAATGATGTGTGGTTTTGGTGTATTTTTGGAGTAGTATATTGGAAGGGAAAGGTCATATCTAAAATAAGGTATTAATTAAAACAACATATTAAATTTATTTTGGAAATGAAATAAAATAAAATAAAAACAGTAATAAAAAGGATGTAGGTTTTTCTTAATGTTTACAAAACTAGAAGATTTATATTAGTAGAAGATTATATTTTTTCCTTTTTTAAATTAGATTGATAAAACATATTGAGACTATTTTTTTAGGATATAATTTTATAAGGATGAATTGATCTAACTATACCCACTCACATAGTTAATAATCATTATAATTTAAATTTGAATCCAAAAAATTATAGTCACTAATTTTTAACCCCCAAACCACACGTGATTTTACCACAACCACAAAGATAAAATCAATTAAATGATATGCTACCTTCAGAACATGAAATTATAGTAACCTAATTTTATTTTCATTAAAAATATATTTTAGGTTCATTTGGGAATTATAAATCATATGACTATTTTATGAGTTGATAAATTGAGTTTAGGGATGATATTTTAACTATAATTTTTTTGTGTTTTTTTTGTTTTACGGATTAAGATCACACTCTCTCAATTCAGATATTACTCGACCACACATATTTTATGTTATTTTTTAAATTTATTGATTATTTTATTTATAGAAAAAAAAAATTATATATTATTATGTGAATTACAATGGTTAATTTATTAACAATAAATTAATTAATAACTTTATATGTATATCAAATATTGGGAAAAAAACTTTTCCATGTGTGATATATTTACTGTAGAAATGAATTAAATAATCAATGGTTTAGAAATACTTTAAACAAAAAAAAAAGTAAACTCATGTGTTATAGACCAAAAAGGTAAATTAATGGACATGGGAATCTAAGATAATAGAATAAGTGGGAGATAAATAGTGATTTTTTTTCAAGAACAATAATATTACAACAAAGAAGATGAAAATAAGAGATTTTTTGAGGTATCATGGATTGAGAGATTCTTTCCTACAATAGTGTATTTAAATGTCATTTTGACACTTATACTCTTCTACCAATATTATAACGAACTACCATTCCCCACCTCCAAATGAGAAAAGACACATTTATATAGTGAAGGGTGACTGTAGTTTCATGACTTCTCAAGTGAGAATTTGAAATTCAGACATATATTTTAATCCAACATTAACCAAGTAGTTGACCTCATAAATGTGTGAACCAGTTTCCCATACATAATAATTATTCATTTTTTATTGTGCCCTATTTACGATTTTTAAATTATTCATAATCGAAGCCTGTATGTAAAAGATATTTTTGGGACTGTGAAGTGGTTTCTAATATGGAGTGTCCTGTCCAGCATTGAATTCATCGAATATTTACTCCAATCAAGTGCATGATCTAGCTTGGATTTTCTCAACTAAAACTATATAAAATTACATGGATAATTATACTGAAAAATTTTAATTTAAAATAATCTATTTAAAAATATTTATGACTGGAATGCAATGGTGTAATTTAAAGGGTAAAAAATGGATTTTTCATCTAATTTATTGATGAATTATCTAATAAAAAATATTCCATACATAAAATATTTAACAAAATGATAGGATTTTTGTCATTTATTATTAATATAATATTAAATAAATAATAGTTTTATAACTATCAATTTAATTATAAATTCCATAGTGATGAAGGTAATACAGTTATCCTACATAATAGGTGGGATCCTTAGAGTGTTCTCATTTATACATTATTGTGGTAACAAGTATCTAAAACATAAAACAACGATGGGACACTAAGGTTAAAAATATAGAGTATATGGTTACATCAAATCCCAATCTCCTTCCATAATTCCATCGACTGATTCTAACCTCGTCTACCAACAGAAGGCGAGTAAAATGCCCAGGGAGAGATATCTGTTATGATCTTCCTCTCACCTTACCATAGGGTATCCCCATAAAGTAAGACCCTATTTTTTGGTGGGGGATTTTTCCTCCAACTTTGGTAACCCAAGACTCACACACCAGAAGATGAAGGATATTTTTTGGTTTTCTAGATCTCCCACTTCCTCATGTTCCTCAAAAAAGGCATGACTCATGTTGTCTTAGTGTATAATGATAATAATGAAATATGCACAATCAAATACCTATCTCATTAGAGATTCATTATGATATATATTCCCATATACATGAAAATTTTAGCCTCAATAGTTATAACCCCCAACCATTTTAATTAAATGTTGTTTGATTTATGTCCAAATGGGATATGTTGGAAGCCTCCCTAAAGTTCAAACCCAACACCCTCAAAATTTACTATAATTTTTTCTTATCCATATCCCCATTAAGGGAATATCAATTCAAGGAGGATAAATGTAACACCCCAAGAATTTGAAAATAAATATTTAATTCATAAAATAATGAGTCTCTACAAAACAACACTTTGTTATAACCTATACAATAAACACAATTCTGTCACTTCTTTGATTTGAATTTCGAAAAACTGACATACACGGTTACGTTCAATAAGATATTTACAGTCTTATAGGAACAACATACATTATTGGTAAATAATAACTTGAACCTTATGAATAGTATCATACAATTATTAATAGTAATGAATAGTAAATTGGGCAATAAATAGAAACATCACCTATGATTGTATAAAAACATATTCTACTTCATAAAAGTAAAAAATTGATCATATAATAAGTATTGTTATTTTTGTAAGTGATAAATACATTAATTAAAATTTTATAAATAATTTAATAATTTAAAATTGAAATTTATTTTCATAAAATGTGATGATAAATTTAATTCTTTTATTATGATTTGTAGATAATTTTAAGAGACATTGATTAACATTTCAATGTTTTATAAAACAAGTTATGGTTTTAAAGTTAGTTTTTTGAATAAATTATAATTTCTTAAAAAAATTGAATTAAAAATATTTAGAAATTTATTATTGAAAATATATATTTCATTTTTGAATTATACACATTGAAAAATTGTTGTGGAAATTTTTTGGGTTTTTTCTAAAATAGAAGGATTTTTTATTAATAATGAAATACAGTAATTTACCGTATATATACATTATCTGTTAAATAAACTATTAAAATGACCATCATTAATATAAGAACCCTTGGTTAGAACTCACATTCACTTATTACTTTTCTGGTAATTAATTCATCACTATTTCTTATGTTATGGAATAATTATAATGTTATGATTAAAATATTAAGAAAACCCTCCTCTCTTCCACTATAAAACCCCCTCTCACTCCCTCTTCTATTAAATACTCTAAAAATTTGGGCCATGTATAATTTCTATTAAAATATCCTCTAAATCTCCTCCACCATATCTAAAATCCCTTGGTTTCATAAAATGACAAAATATCCTCCCCTAAATAGGCTCTCAATGAAAATTAATTTAAGAGGTAAATTCCCCTTTTGAATTCTTTTACATTTTTTTCAAGTTCCTTTTTTTCTTTTCTATCCCCACCTCTCCATATCCAAATTATATAAAAATTAAATTTTATTACATGTATTTTAATTTTTTTATGATTATGAAATAAGTTTTCATAATCTATCATTCACCCTTATTTTATGTTAATCATAAAAAACACCATCTGAGATGTGCTAATTTACCACATTCAAGGATGATGAGTTTTAAATTTCTACTACAATATTCTATTCTGCTCATGAAAACATTATTATGGTTGAAATAGACTATAATATATGGATAATGTAGCATCTATTGTTATGGAATCTTTTTGTACAGAAGGTTTTTATTTCATCAGTAAAAGTGTTCGTTGTGTTAAAAAAACAACAAGTATGTGAAACAGTTATGATAAATAAATTATATATTGATTCATCTAAACTCAAAGTAACCAAATTAAATTTACAATGATGTATCCTTAATGATTTTTACTAATAAAATATAACTTAAATTATATGTAACCATCCTCGTTTTTTGTTATTCTTCATTCATTTATATAAGTCTATAGATCATGAAACAAACGGACCCGAACAACGAAATTGAACCTCTTAGCCGATAAAAAAGGCCATGAAAGAGCTTAATAAGGTTATAATAAATCCAGTAAATGAATATGAGGTTCTATAAGTTTTAATTAATGAATCTAAATTTTATTATTCAGGTCATTATGATCATGTGAAGAACACCATAAGACATAAGGTATGGATTTTTTCATCTCACTTCCATTTTGGGAGATATTCTGTAATCACTACTACTACTTGATAATGGTGTATGTATAATGGCAATTTATGATTCATTCAAGAATCACATTATTGTATTGATATTAAATTTATAATTTTATGATTATTAATTTTTTGCCATATCATTCAATTAATTAAATGTTTTATGTATTTTCTAACAGAATCTCCATTTTCATTCGGGTTTCTCTTATTCCCTACTCACCTATATGAAATTCTTATCTATTTTTATGTAATCATTATAAATTTTTGGTGAATGTTTTATATATACATATATTTTAAAAGAATATTTCAAAAAAAAAAGTTCCGAAATGCAAACTTGATTCAAGGAACTTATCATATTCTTACCTATTTCGATGTTCACTATATCATGTTGTTTAAGACATATTTAACTTTCTAAAATAAAAAACAATTACATGAAAAATTTATTTTGGTTAATTTTTGGTTTTATTAAACAAAAAATTCCTTTTCTCTTTAAAATCCTGTAATATTTTCCTTAAACCACAGAAAATATTTATTTCTAAAACATTTTTAAAAAAACTTTTTAAATGATTTCCCATAAATAAGAATTTATTTAAGCCTAAAATATAATTTCAATGAAAATAATTTTTATTCTCTAGGATATACATGTTTAAAATATGATTTATTGACAATACAAAATAATTTCCTAAAGATTTCTTCCTTCCAAAGTAATAATGAATTTTTCTCATCTCACATTAACTTTTTTGATATATATGCCCTGTTAACCACTTATTTCCTTCCTTTTGTGCATCATATATCATTTGATATATCATATAATGAGTCCCCTTATTCCTATGATATATTATGGGATTATGATATGAATGTTTCTACGTGGTATGAGACACTTCAGAATGTATAAGGATTACTCCCTTAAGTATTTTAAATGGTATTATTTAAATGTATATTCATCTATGTAAACACACATTGTTGAATCTTTTACATCATTCAGGATTATCTCCAATGATATCAAACACCATTTCATATTGAATGGTTTATGTGTAGTTTGATTGTGGATGTGTTATCATGAAACAATTAACCACATTAGTCTGAATGGTTATTGTTTTTGTTTAACGATTGGGGAAATTTATTTACATATCATATATTAGTTTCAATATGAATTTTTATGTTGTCTATGTTTATCCCCATTCATATGTGGAATTTTTTGGACATTGATTATAGAACCAAACCATACAATTGTCTTTGAGGATAAGTATACATGAATATCCTATAACATTGGTGATGAATTGATTATGTAGATCCTTTTATAAAATACATCTCTGTCTGGATAGGACAAGTGGATGAGGTTCTATAACATATGTACATAGGAATAATAACTCTAAAAAGGCATTTCAGGCTTCACATAAGGTATCCTGGTACATAACAACGGGCCTTACTCTACACCAAGTCTGACACTCTTGGGGGACATTTTTATGATAATTCACATTTTATTTACCCACCATTTTTTAGGATTTATACTCCCAAAGTTACCAAACTATATGGTTATAGGATTTATGATTTATTAATTTTTTGTATGTTTAGAGTTAAAAAGAATTTATTATTTTATGAGCTAATATATTATATGGCATTGATTAAAAATGGAACCTAGCAAAAGTAATGAGAACTTCACTAATGAAATTGATGCAAAGAGAATGAATGATCACATATCGTAAAGTATTAAACCATAATTTCAAAGGAATATGGTGTACTATGTATCCTCATCATATGAGAAATTAATATCATGTGTTAAAAAGATATGTAAATAATTATCTGAGTCCTTCTATTTAAAGGTAAAGTTGAAAATAAATGGTTGTACAAGAAAAATATGGATAATGGAAAGAAAGAAAGAATGGTTTTCCCACATGTGTTAACTATGGAAAGAATCATCTTCGTAAATTATTGAATGGAATGGGAGGTTTTTTATATGTTTTTAGAAAAAGGATTCTAATTTCAGGTTTTCAAGTGCATGATAATGTTTTCTAATGTACAATGAATCAATTTAAAGGAGATGAGACAGTATGCAAATCAATGTCCCAAGCATCAAATGAAAACCACCCAGGTGATGTTACTGGATAATGATCAAGTCTTGATACTTCCACAGATGAAGTGGATTGATTAATATGCCTCATCCATAATCTTTTTCAATTGAATATTTGTATAGAAATGTATTGTTTATAATAAATATAGAATATATTAGGATTGTACTTTAATAATATTTCATTAAGTATTTTAGGTTGTATGTTGTTTTTTACTAAGGATAAGTGACTCAGTTGAAAGATAATATCTTAGGAAAGATTATGGTTTGGAGAAAAACAACCCTAAATATATTGGTTAGGATTAAGATAATTATGAATAAATTTTTGATTTGGATATGTAATGACTACATCACAAAAATGATTATTAACTTGTCGACAAGTGGTTTATTCTATCATTTGGTGTTTTCAACAATTTTTGGATATACAAAATATATCCAATAACATTTTTAAGAATGAATTCATGATTCAAATAAGGTTTTAGAGTAATTTGAGTTATTTCTATATTGCAAGAGGATACATGATGAAGATATTCACATGTTTGGAATGTGAAAATTTAGGGCTGGTTCACGATGATTAAAGGAAAATAATGTAGCAGATTCTTTGAGCAAGATAGATCATAGAGCCCTAAACAAAATCAGGATTTACATGGACCATATTTACATGGATTTAGCAAGGATGGATATGGGAATCATTCTAAACTATTTGTTCATGATAGTTTAGAATGTGAAACCATTTATGAAATTGTATACGTTGATCAGTATATGAAGTTTTAGAGACTAATGTCACAACATGATGTAACATGTAATAAGAGATGATGTATAGATTGGAAAAGGAATAAAAAAATGATATGATTGGGTTTATGAAATTAAAACATATATTTATATCCTTATAAGGTGTAATAATTTCTCAAATCTTGGAAAATATTATTAAATAATATTTTTTTTCAATTATCATAATTTGTTTATGATATCAATATATTTTTTCATAATTGTAGTTTAGGATTTTTTGTCAATCATCATTCACCTAAGCAAGTGCTCCATCAGTTCCCATCATAACATGATTATTCACTACGGGAAAAAGGGCTTTTTGCGACGGGTTATTTGCGACGGGAATAAATCCCGTCGCAAATAGTCCTGTTAAAAACTTATTTGAGACGGGAGGATTTTCCCATCGCAAATAACTACTTATTTGCGATGGGGAAATCCCACCCGTCGCAAAAAGGTTGGCGCGCATTGCGCGCCAAAACGCGGAAAACTTATTTGTGACGGGTGGTTACCACCCGTCGCAAATAACCGGCGGTGGTAAAAAGTATTTGCGACGGGAATATACCCCCGTCGCAAATAACCGGCGACGGTAGAAACTATTTGCGACGGGAATATACCCCCGTCGCAAATAGTATGTCGGCAGGTTATTATTTGCGACGGGACCCGTCGCAAATAACTATTTAACCGTTGACCGTAATAAATGCGGGCTAAAGTATTTGCGACGGGTCCCGTTGCAAATAGTAGTATTTGCGACGGGTTTCCCGTCGCAAATAGTCCCGTCGCAAATAATCTAACTTATAAATACACCCAGCTGTTTTTTTTTCATTCACTCTCAACTTCTCTAATTTTAGTGTTCACAGTTTCTTAAGTTTAATTTTTTTTGCAGATTTGATATTGAAGTCTTCAACAATTATCGTAGATCAACCTCAGATCAATTTTGAAGGTATTTATGTTATTTTTAATTTAATATTTATTTTCAATTTTTTATTAGTTTTAATTTTTTTTAATTAGTTGTAATTTAATTATGTTTAGATTGTTTTGTTATTTAATAAATTTAAATTATTCGTATTCATTGTTCATAATTAATGGTAATTAGGAGTAATTAATAATAATTAGAAATAATTAATAATAAATAGGAATAATTAATAATAATTAGTCATAATTAGGAATAATTATAGTTATATATATATAGTTATATTTAGCCATATATTAATATAGATTTATATTAATATAAATATATTTGGTTATATGAATGAATAAATATATATATATAAATATATATATATATTTATTCACATATTAATATATATATATATTCGTATATTAAGATATATTTATTCGTATATTAATATATATTTATTCGTATATTAATATATATTTATTCGTATATTAATATATATTTATTCTATTTGTATATATATATACATATAGATATATATATATATGTAGTTATAAGTTTTTATTCGTATATTTATTTGTATATTAATTAATATATATTTATAAGCATAGTTTTAAATAAATTTATAAAATATGTGTTTTTATGTGTATTTATAAATAAATAAATAAATACATATATACAATACACACACACACATACACACACACACATATATATATATATGTATAGTTATGAATGAATACATAGAAATGAGGGGGTGAAAATCCTCTGAGAATGTTAAAATGACGATAAATTTTAATCTGTAAGTCCGTTTCAACTCCACAACCAGTCAAATCGAAGAACATGAAACGATCTTCGATATGATATGCGGTACAGGCCAAACGGACATCCGGATCGGAAGTTATAGCCATTTGAATGTTAAAAGGACCATAACTTCTAATCCAGGAGTCCGTTTCAGCTCCACAATCAGTCAAATCGAAGAACATTAAATGATCTTCGACATGATATATGGTAGAGGTTTATCGGACATCGGGATCAGAAGTTATAGTTGTTTGAACGGTGAAAAACCGGGGTGCCCCGACTAAAAACTCAATTTTAGAGGCCTTCTGGGCCTTTTTGGGCCTCGAAAAAACCTTGGACGGGTTCCCCCCGTCAATAGGGCTGTAGAGCTCGTCGCAAGCTTCGATTTGATATGGTGTAGATCTCAAACGGAGTCCCGGATCAAAAGTTATGGCCGTTTGAAGTTTGGGTTTCATTTTCTTTTTATTTTCCATCATTCATTAATTTTTTTATTTTTTTTATATTCAAAGAGTTATTAAATGACTATTAATTGATAAAAATTATGTAATTATTAATTAAAAATATTTTGTAAAATATTTTATAACCCACATTTACTGAACATCTTATACATTCATATTTGATTTTTATTCATCCTTTCTAAAACATATTTTTAAAATAAATATTATATTTATATCAATATAAATAGGTTTATTGATTTATATATTAATAAATAATTTTTAATTTTTTTTTTTAAAATTTTTTATTATTATTTGCGACGGGCCCGTCGCAAATAGTTGCTTCGAAGGAACTATTTGCGACGGGCCCGTCGCAAATAAGTTTTTTAAAAAAACCACAAATCTATTTGCGACGAGTCCTTTTCCCGTCGCAAATAAGTGTTTTTGCGACGGGGCCGTCGCAAAAAAAAATTGTTGCGACGGCGTTTTCCGCAACAGGCGATTTGCAACGGATCCCCGTCGCAACAAGGCATTTGCGACGGGATCCCGTCGCAAATGACCCGTCGCAAATGCCTATATTTCCTGTAGTGATTTGATTGTTCTTCCATGACCATGTTCTCTATTTAAAATGTGTATTTTTATTGTAATCGACTCATTTCCCATTCCCTCTTAGTAAGAGTATATTTTAATCATATTCATAATGTAGGATTCCCATAAGGGAATTTTCATGTACCAACTATTAATGATCGAAGTTCAATTTCTAATTTTGAGGGAGAAATATTTTAAAGGAGGGGAGAATGTAACACCCCATGAATTTGAAAATAAATATTGACTGCCTAAAACATTAAGTCCTTAAAAAGCAACAATTTGTTATAACCTAGAAAATAAACATAATTTTTTCACTTTTGTGATTTGAAATTTGAAAAACTGACAGACACAGTTGCATTCAATGTGATATTTAGAGTCTGATAGGATCAACATAAATTTTTGTGGAATAGTAAGATAACCCTTATGAATAGTAACATAACCTTATATATAGTAATGAATATTATATTGGCCAAGAAAATAGAAACTTCACCCATGAATTTATATATATAATTAAGACATCTTAGAAGTGAAAAAATGATCATAGAATACTTTTTGTTCTTTTTGTAGGTCATAAATACATTAATTACACATAAATAATACATTTAATAAATTAAAATGGAAATATATTTTCATAAAATGTAATAATAAATTTTTATTTTGTATTCTTATGGTTATAATATAATATTTTGATTCCTTTATTAACTTTAAAAGGTGTTATAAAATGAGTTATTCATTTATTGGTTTTTTATTAAATTATGATATTACATAAAAATTGAAATAAAAATATTTCGAAAAATATTTCAATTTTTTTTTGTTTTTTAATTCTACATGATTATAAATGGTAGGCGGTTAGTTTTCTGGATTTTTCTAAAATTCATGAAATTTTCATGAATAGTGAAATATGGTAATTTACCGTATCTATACATTATAATTTTAATAAACTAGTCCTCGCATCATCATTAATTTAATCACGCTTGGATGTAACTAAAATGCCCTTATTACTATTTTTTGTCATGGAATCATCATGATTTCATTTATTATGGTAAAATAATAATCTAATGATTAACATATTAATAAATCTATCGTCTTCACCACTATAACCCCCCCCCCCCACACACACATATATTTTGACTTCTGTTCACTCTTATCAAGGATTTAGACATATCTAAATTCTTCTCAAATATCCTCCCAAGCTCCACCACCACGTCCAGAATAACTTGGTCTCATTAAAAGATAGAATCTTCTCCACTAAAGAGGCTCCCATGGAATATTAATTCAAGAGGTAAATTCCACTTTCAATTCTTTTACTTTCTTTTCAAGTCCAATTTTTTACTTTTCTATCATCGCCTCTTCTCATTTAAATTTCTTGAAAGCTTCAATACCTTATATGTACTATAATATTATATTATAATAATGGAATATGTTATTATCATATTTCTTTTACCCTGATTTTATTCTAGTAGTAAATAACACCATCTTAGATGTGTTAATTTTCCACATTCAAGTATGATAGGTTATCAATTTTTATTACCATCTTCAATTATGGTCATGAAAACATTATTATGGTTGGACCAGATTAAAATATATTTATTTTGTCTCATCCATTATTCTGTAACCATTTTTTACACATGGTTTTGATTTATGAAAAAAAAAGTGTTCGTTGTGATCAAGAAATCGCAAATTAATGCCAATAGTAATCAATAGATAATTTGTATAATTATTCTCCTTCACTAAAAGTAACCAAATGATAATGAAGACTGTGGGAGTGATGGTTCTCAGTGATGGTGATGGATCTCGATGACAAATTTTGGCGATGAACACTAGTTCATGAGTGCAGATGAATTCCCCCCACCCCCTTCTTGGAGGTGGTTGGGGGGAGGGGGTTCTGCTTCCACGACCTCCGAATCCACATTCGACATTTGTACCTTTCTCTAACAATACCTATCTCCCTAAATATCCTTCAATTTCTTTGATATTGAAGGTTCTAGATCTTCATCTTGGGGACCCTCAACTCTCGATTTCACAGTCGGAGTTCTCCAAGGCATCAAGTCTCCTGAACCTGACACTGGTATCTTGATTCAGTCACCGAAAGCCTTCATTTGATGATTTCGATAGATTTGTGTGCAGTAAATGGGACCTTTAGGATCGCACGGTGGTGGGCTTGCATGACAAGCATCATCTGATGATACGATTCTCCTCATAGGAAGATTTGGTGTGTTCTTGATCTAGAGCTCCTCACCGATATAGTGGATGCCGATTCTTTCTCCTATGATGGACTTTTGATATTTTCATGAATCGAGACTCACCCTCTATTTCAACCTGGGTAAGTCTCCCCCATCTTCCTTTGACATTTCATGATCCATCTATAATTTGTATGATAGGGAATCTGGTTAGGCGTTTTCTCTGCTCTGATGCTCGCAACTCATCTGTAAGTCATCCTGTCATCTTATGGATTTGTGTAGAGGTGGATGCTTTGAATCCTCTAGTAGAAAGTATTTGGATTACGGTTGGTGAGGAATTACGCTGGAAGCAAGTGGTGGTCATTGAATCTTTGGTTGACAAGTTTCTGAGGTGACATCGTCTGAGTCATCAGGATGATCACTGTCACAATGGAGCTATTTCATGTCTGGTAAAGTGTAGTGGTAAGGATATTGGCTAGGGGAAGAATCTTGTTAATGTTTCTGAGGATAGAAAATAGTGTGGGTGGATCGGCCTTGGGAAACCCAACTTTTGCGGTGGTGTTTGAGAGGCTGAAGAAAGACCTCAGGTATGATGTCTGTCATGCAAATGTGGATGCTGATATTCATGGAGGTGGTGCTGGGAATGATGTTGTTGAGTCACACACTGAAGGTGGGTGTTTTTCTAGTGTTGGATATGAGGATAGCGAACATAGGTGGTGTTCAGTTAGTGTTGTTGAAGACATTGTTGGTCCGATGGAAGATGTGAGGATGCTGAATTCAGATGGTTGGCAGTAGATCAAAGTTGCATCTCCATCTGGAAAGTGGTCCAAGATGAAGATACAACCTGCTGTTTCTGGAAGCAATTTTTTAGACATGTAACCAGTTTCAATCATTGTCGCCTGAAGATGTTTCTAAAGTGGAGGTGGGTTGCTCAATGAAAGAAGGTAACACTTTACAAATTATTTCAGTTGATGCAGCGAAGGAAGTGGAATTTGGCCAATAAATTCAGGGACAACCACAATTCTTGGTTGTGATTGACTGTAATAGGCAGCATGAACATTCCTGAGAGGTTCTTGATGGATTCCATGTTGTCCTAGTACCTAGAAATTGGGGGGATGTCTCGGACATTGATAAATAAAATGTGATGCTCAGGCCTTCCTATAGTTAGGTTCTCAAGGATGGGAAGGGGAAGTCTGGAAAGGAGGTGTCCATCACGACAAGCCAAACGCCAAGGAAACTGTACTCTGATTTTCCAAAGCCGCTTTCTACTCTGTCCTCCTTCAAGCATTCATCGCAAGAGCTGATCTCTTTGGAGAAATTGGTCCTTAGAAGGAATTATGCCAAAATCTTTAAACACTATGAAATATAGAAATGGGAGTCGGCCACTACGGAAGAAGTCTATCATAGGGGTGGTAATGGGTATGATATGTATGACATGTAATCAGATTTCTGCCTTGCAGTGTGTGCTTGATGTACTTCTCTTTTACTTTAATAAATAGTCAGGGGTCTACCTATGATTGAGTTTTCTGGTAAAAGTAAAAAAATAAAATTTGAAACCACATAAACTTTTTGATGTTCAACAATAACCTATAACTTCAATTATAGGAAAATATCCGAATTTTACATGGTTCTCTATTCATGTATATTTGTATACTGATCATGAAACAAACATACTCGAACAATTAAATTGAACCTCTTAACCTTAGAAAAGGCCATGAATGAACATAATAAGGTTATAATAAATCAATTACATGTAGAAGTGGTTCTGTAATTAGTAATTAATGTACCTAAATTTGATTATTCAGTTCATAAAGATCAGTTTATGACCAACATCAGACTTAAGGAATGGGTTTCTTCATCTCACTTCAATTTTGTGAGATATTTCGTATTCACTATTACTAATTATGTATGGTTTATGTAAAATTCCCATTTATACTTAATTAATTAATATATTTATTTTTATTATATTCAATTTATCATTTTATGATTTTAATTTTTGGGCATATGATTCAAATGATTAACATTTTCAAGTAATTTCTACACAAACCTCCATTTTTTTGGGTTTCTCTTATTCACTAATCACCACTATGAAATTATAATAAATTCTTATGTAAAACTCATAAATTCTTATTTAATTATATATATATTAATATATCACTATTTCCCTATCACAATCCTTATTTATCATATTGGGAGTTACATTTTTTTAATGAATATTTCAAAAAATTGTTCAGAAATGCCAGCCCGATTTAAGAAACATCTCGAATTCTTACCTATGTTCAAGTTGATCCTATAATATTTTATCCCCCATATTTATCTTTCTAAAATCACACATTTTAATAATAAAAATATATTTTTGTTCATTTTTTGTTTTGTTAAAGAAAACATGCCATTATGCTTTAAAATCCTAAAATATTTTCCTTAAACCAGACCAAAATTTTTATTTCAAAAGCTTATTTGAAAAATATTTTTACTTTATTTCACAAAAATAAGACTTTATTTAAGCCTAAAATATAATTTGAAAGGCGTTACATTCTATTTTATGCGATTTAGAAGTTTACAATCTGATTTCATGAAACACAAAATATTTTCCCAAAGAATTCTTCTTTCCAAAGTAATTTTTTTCTCATCTCACTTTAACATTTATGATAAATATGCCTTTTGACAACTTATTTTCTGTTTGTGGTGTATGTACTACCATTTGGTATATCATATCAAGAGTCTCCTTATTTTCATTATATTATAAGGTATTATGATATGAATGTTTCAAGGTGGTATAAGACACTTCGAAATATTTATGGATTATTCCCACATTGATTTTTAATGGTCTCATTTAAAATTATCTTCTTATATGTCAACATATATTGTTGAATCATTTAATTCATTGAGATTTATCTCCTATGATATCATCAACTAGGTTTTATTGAAATGTTTATGAATATTTTGATTGGGGATGTTCTATGTTGAAACCATTCACCAAATTACTCTGAGTGGTTAGTAATTATGTATAATGATTGGAGAAGGTTATTTGCATTTCATATTTTTGTTTCGATATGAAAGTCTATTTTGTTTATGTTTTCCTCCATTCATATGAGTAATTCATTGGACATAGTAAGTGTCAGGTGGGGATTTCTATTTCCACTGGGTGCATTGGTATGTCTAATGAGACAAACTATGGTATTGGAATGAGGCCTTGATAAAATATATATTTATGGTCTTGGAAGGAGACCGTAATGGCATGGTTATGATGTCCTGAATTTTTTATTCCCTCATTTTGAAACTAGTTATTGAATGTTCATGTGGTTATTTAATTAGTAGAATAATGGTTATTATGCTTTATTATGGAATTATTTATTCAACTTTTATTCCTACCATAACGTGTTCAAATTTACTTTTAAAGGGTTGTGTTTTAGTTATTCACCATTTTTAATGTTTATGTTCATAATATGTTTTGTTGTATTGTTCACACTTACTGAGAATTTGAGTTCACCCATTTCTTATGTTTCATTTTCTCAGGGCATGAATAAGTTTATTATGAATGTCTTTTAGAGAAAACCATAGTATTGTGGATGTTCCCGATAAGACATATATGTTGTATTTCATTTCTAGTTGTAATGTTGAACATATGTATGTATCTAGTTTTCCAAAACAACTAAACTACTTGGTATTTTGGTATAATACTTTCTTTTAAGCATGATAATGTTATGAAATAATGCAGCGACTCCAGGAAACTACTGTTGGGGCATTACAATTGTCATCAAAGGAAGTTTAGTTGAATACTTGTAAACTGAATTTATAAATAGAAGATTATAGAACAAATGCTTAAGATAGTCTTTGAGAATAAGTATAAATAATCATCCTAGAACATTGTTAAGGAAAAGGCTATGTGGATACTTCTAGAAAGTAAATCTTTTCCTGGATACTATAAGTGGACGTGGTTCTGGAACAGATGTACCGATGAGTAACAACTCTAAATATGAGTTTCAGGCATAACCTGAGGTATCCATGTACATGTAAATGGGACTTACTACACACCTAGTTTGACATTCCAGTGGATATTCTTACCATTGTGTATGGTTATATGATTTACAATGAATTAATTTATGTTATCTTTAGCATTATAGAGATTTCATTATTTTAAGAGATAATAAATTATATGAAATTGATAAAATAAGGTGAATAGAAGATGGAATGAGAATATCACAACTACACGTGATGAAAATATTAAGAAGGATAAAATCTATTATATTCTTAAGAAATAGTTTCAAAGGACCATAGACTCTCAAGTATCCACATCATATAAGGAAATAATATCATTTGTTAATAAGATATGTGAATAATTCCTTGAGTCCTATGGATTTGAGGGGAATCAGGAAAATAAATGGATGACTGAGAATAATATAGATAATGGGAAGAAGGGAACGAAGGGGTTTTTTATATGTGATAACTGTTGAATGAATCACCTTGTTAAATACTTGAATGGAATTGGAGTATTTTTTATAAGTGTGGAGAAAAAGAACATGAATTTCATGATTATAAGGGAAAAATGTTTCTAATGTACAATTATTCAATTTCATGGATATCTGACACTACATGAATCGATTTCCCAAGAGTCAATGTAATATTACCTAAATAACGTTACGGGATAATGATCTAGTTATGATACCACCACATATAAAGTGTAATGATTAATATGCCTCATCCAAAATCATTTAATATTAATATTTTACAAGAAATTTACCGGTTATAATAATTATAAAATATATGATGATTTTATTGCAATACTATTTCATTAAGTATTTGAGGTTGTATAATGATGTTTACCATGGAAATGTGACTTAGTAGAATGTTAATATCTTGGGAAAAACAATGGTTAAGGGAAAGAAAACCCTAAATATATTTCTTATGATTAATATAATGATGACGAAATGGTTGATTTGGATATTTACTGACAAATTCAAAAAATTGTTTATTGACTTATCTATAAGTGGTCTATGATATCATTGATGGAGTTTACAAATTTTTTGGATATAATAAATATATCCAATATAATTTTTAATGATTAATAAATGATTCCAAAAGGTTTTATAGTAATTTGAGTTATTACCTTATTTCAAGAGGACACATGATAAAGATATTCAAATGTTTGGAATATGAAAATTTAGGGTTAGTTCATATTGATTGAAGGAAAATAATGTAGTAGATTTATTGAGTAGGATATATCATAGAGTCCAAAACAGAAGGAGGATTTAAAAGGACACAATGTATATGGGTCTATCAAGGAATGATATGGGAATGATTCTAAATTATTGTTTCATGATATTTTGAAAAGTTAAACCATTTACGAAATGGTGTATGATGATCATTGTATGCGGTTTTAGAGTATATTGTTCCCACATGATGAATCCTTTGATAAGATAGGAAGTAAAAAAAGGTTAAGATTGTCTTCATGAAATAAAAAACATTTATTTATACTCTTATAGAGTTGAATAATTCGTCAAATCATAGAAAATATTTCTAAATAAAAAATTTGAAATATTATCATATTTTTTTCATAATATCAATATAAATTTTCATAACTATAGTTTATGTTTTTTATAGTAATGATCTTTCATCTAAGCATGTTCTCTATCAGTTGGCATCTAAACATGATGGTTTGATTTTTCTTCAATGAACATGTTTTCCATTTAGAATGTGTTGTTTTGTAGCAAACAATGCATTTCCCTTTCCCTATTATTAAGAATTTATTTCAACCATATTTCTGATGTGGGATTCCCAAAAGGTAATTTTCATGTATCAACCATTAACTTTTCATGTTAAATTTCAAATTTTGAGGGATAAATTTTTGTAAGGAGGGGAGAATATAATAGCCAAATATATTGAAAATAAATATTGAATGTATAAAACCCTGATTCCCAACAAAACAAAAATTTATTTTAACCTATCCGAAAACATAATTTTGTCAATTCTATGATTTGATTTTTTTTAAATGAAATACACGATAACATTCAGTTAGATATTTAAAGTCTGATAGGATCAACTTACATTTTTGGGGAATAGTAACATGACCCTTATGAGTTGTAACATACCAATTATGAATATTAATGAACAGTAAAATAGCCAACAAAATAAAAACACCACCCATGAATGTATAAATACAATTTACACATCTTAACAGTGTCAAAATGATCATAGCATAAGTATTGTTATTTTTTTAAGTCAAAATTACATTAATTACAATTTTATATTTAATATAATAACTTAAAATGGAAATTTATATTGATAAAATGTAATCATTAATTGTTATTTTTTTGTCTTATGGGTATAAGTGAATTTTATGGTACATTGATTAACTTTTCTAGGTGTTATAAAATGTGTTATAGTTTTAATGTTGTTATTTTGAATAAATTAAGATTTTATTAATGAATTGAATTAAAAATATTTATAAAACTATTTTCCAAAAATGGATTGATTCATTTAATTATACATGTTGATAAAATTATTTGGGTGAAATTTTTGTGTTTTTCTAAAATAACTGAATTTTTAATGAATAGTGAAATATGGTAATTTAACGTATATACACATGATGAGTTCAATAAACTATTACAAGCATCCTTGGTTGAAACTCATAGGAAAATTTTACTACTTTTGGCCATTGAATCATCCCTATTTCATTTCTTATTGAAAATTAATAAAATATTTATTAAATTATTATGAAAATACTCATCTCTTCTACTATAACCCCCCCATCAATCCCTCTTCTCTTTAATCCTATAAAGCCTCGTGAATTGTCTAAATTTTGAAAAACTCTCCTCACAAGATCCTATAAAACATCCAATATCCATTTTTCTCATAAAAGACCAAATATTCTCCCCTAAAGAGGCTCTCAAGGATGATTTATTCAAGAGGTAAATTCTGCTTTTCAATTCTTTTACTTTTATTTCATGTTCCTTTATTTTCTATTCTATCCTTAAATCTTCTCATCCAAATGTTATGACAAATAAAATTCCATAAATATACTTTAATTTTGTTATTCTAATGGAATAATTCATTTTCATATATCTTTTACCCTTCTTTAATTCATGAACTAAAAGTCACCTTCCTAAATGAGCTAATTTACCACATTTTAGGACGATGGGTTTTCAATTTCTGTTTTGGTCATCAATTATATTCATGAAACCATTATTATGGTTTAAAAAGTATATAATATATTTATTATGTCTAAAAAATTGTTCTAGAATCTTTTTTAACAAACTGTTTTGATTTATGATGAAAATTGTGTTCGTTGTGTTCAAAAAATCACAAAATTAACCCAAACACATATCATTAAATAATTTATATAATGGTTCATTTTCACTCCAAGTAACCGAAATTAAATTTACAACCATATAAACATATATATTTTCACAAATTATATATAACATCAAATCAGAACTTCTATTCTTATTATACAAGATTCTTTGTTCATGTACGTATGTATACCTGTCATGAATAAAATGGACCTGAATAGTGAAATTAAACATATTAACCCATCAAAAAGGATATGAATGAAGTTTATAAAGATATATTAAAGATAAAAAATAGAGGATGTTCTAATATTATTAATTAATGGATAAAAATGTGATTATTAAGGTCATTAGGATCAAGTGAAGAACACCATATGACATAAGGTATGAGTATCATCATCTCACTCCCATTTGGTGAGATATTTCGTATTCACTACTACTACTTGTGTATGGTTTATGTGTACAAACCATTGATGTTTCATTTATTAATCTATTTATTTTCATGATATTAAATTTATAATTTTATTATTATTAATTTTTTGTCATATGATTCAATTTATTATAATATTGTAAATATTTTCTACCTTAACATCCATTTTTATTAGGGTTGCTCTTATTACCTTTTCATGACTATGAAATTATAATATATTCTTATGTTCTCCTAACAAATTCTGTTTTAATGGTATATATATATATATATACCAATCATAATTGTTATTTATCTTATAAGAGTGACCTGTTTTAAAATAATCATTCAAAAATTTGCTCAGGAATGCAAGCGAATTCAAGGAACATCTCAAATTCATTCATATATTGATGTTCACTGTATAATCTGTTTTATGACATTTTTTACATTATAAAATTACACATTTTAACATTAAAAATATACTTTGGTATATTTTTGGTTTTATTAAAGAAACTGTCCATTTTCACATTAAAATCCTTTAATATTTTCTTTAATCAACACCAAAATGTTTTATTTCTAAAGCTTCTTTAAAAACTATTTTTAAATGATATCACATAAATAAGACATTATTTAATCTTGACATAGAATTTAAATGATCATACAATTTATTTTCTAAGATATACATTTTTACAATCTTATTTCATGAAAAATACAAATTATTTTCCAAAAGAACTCTTCTTTCCAAAGTAAAAAGGATTTTTTTCATCACACTTTACGTTTTATGATATATTTCCCTTGTTAGATACATATTTCTTGATTATCGTGTATACAATTCCCTTTTCCATATCATATCAATAGACTCATTTTTCTAATGATATTCTATGAGATTATTATTCAAATGTTTCATGGTGATAGGGGACAGTTTGGAATGTTAAAGGATTATCCCCTCAATGTTTTTTCAAAGGTCTCATTAAAAATTATATTCATCTATGTCAAAATTATTTGTTAAATATTTTACTCCATTGAGTAATATCTAATATGATATCATATACCATTTTTTATTAAATTTTTTATGAATATTTTGAGTATGTATTTGCTATCTTGAAACTATTCACTATATTACTCGGAATTGTTAGTGTTTATGCTTAATGATTGAAGAATGTTATTTAAATTTCATATGTTAGTTTCAATATTAAGGTGTATGTTGATTATTTTGATCTCTATTCATATTAGGAATGCATTAAAGTAGGTATGATGGGGGTGGGGCATGTGATAGCCCCTCAGAGCATCATTAGGTTGCATGAGACAAACTATGGTCCAATCATGAGGTCTTAACAAAATGGATATTTATGGTCTTGGCATAAGGACATGACTACATGGTTAGGTTGTCCTGAATTATGCATTCTATAATTATGAATTAAAATTTCATTTAGTTAGTAAACTGGTAGAATAGCCATGATTATGGTTTATTATGAAATTATTTATTCAACTCTCATTCCTACCCTAATGTGTTCAAGTATAATTTTAAAGGTATGTGTTTTAATTATTCACCATGCCTAATGTATATGTTTATGATATCTTCTACTGCATTTCTCACCATTACTAATCATATGAGCTAACCCCTTTCATATATTTCATTTTCTCAAGGCATAAAGATGTTTATAATGAATGGTCGATATGGACAAAATTTGTGTTCTGGATGTTCCAAATAAAAATTTTATGTTTTATATCATTTTATGTTGTATTGTTGAACCTATGTATATGTCTTTTTTTCTAGAACTTCTAAACTACTCGGTCCTTCATGATATGACAATGTTATAATCATTCCAATTATATGAAATAATGCACTAGATCCGGGAAACTGAGGTCGAGGTGTTACAATAAATCCCTTATAGGTCTCCTGAGCTTCTTTAGCATAAGTCTCACACTCTCTATTGATTAATAACTATTCACCTAGACATCCTTGTCATATGATGTTAAAATAAACAGTTTGGTCCTTCTCACTTGAACACAAAAGGTATAATGTTTCCCATGAAGTGGAATCGAAATATATGTCTTCTGATTCTATTCAAAAAAAGGTACATAGGAAAGGAATTTCATGGGCTTGGTCCTAACACCAAAATAACTTTTATCTTTCTAAAAGAAAATAAATTATAGAGTTCACGACTCTATGGATTAAAACCTACATCACGATAATAAACAAAATGGGAATATCTAATATATTCATAAAAGGGAACCCTAGATGGTTAATATTAGATATATATAAATGATTCAAATAAAAATAGAAGATAATGATATATTGTTAATATAAGGGTTAACCATTTCATTTTTGGGATTTAATATAGGATTCATGATTATGTCGTAAATTAATAAGAGTCCCAAATTATGAAATAATTCTCTCCAAAAGGGTGTGATGATCCTAATGTACCATCCTATAAACAAATCCGAGTCCCTAAAAACAGTGTCTCCATATCACAATGACCACCATCCTTTAGAAGGAATTTTCATTAATCATTCAGAATTAGGGAAGTGTTGGGTTTTTCTACTTCCCTAACAAAAATCAATGGAAGCCACCCAGAAGGGACTTGGATATATGTGTCTGTAGTGAATGGTCATCCCACTACAAAAAAAATCCATTCACAACCAACATGTTTCTCAATTTTGAAACACTAGAACCATAACAACAACAATAATATTTTATATGAGGAAAAACTCATTAATCATCAAAAAAACATAGATGTTTCATAATAATAATACTTCAACTAGTTGTTCCATTAAATGAATATAACTTACTTCACTTGTTTAATGGTACATTAAATCCCATTTTCCATCAACAATTTGGTAACATATCCATTCCTATTTTTTGGGATCTTCCATTTCATCCAACATTGACACACATATTATATTTTCCTTCCAACTAGTATACTAGAAACAAATACAAACAATTAATACAACTAAATAGTTTAGATTTATACATTATGGCAATTAAAAATATATGAAATTGAGTATTTAATTACCATTATATGATTTCATATTCATTTTGTGATCAAACTCAAAATTAAACTACAATATATATTAGTAGTTATGAATATTTTGACAGTAATAAATTTTTCAACATTATATTTTCCATAAGGGTTGATGATGTCCACTAATTCAAGAATATAAATAGAGATCTGTGATGATATTAGTAATTATTGTTATAAAATCAAATATTATTAATTATAATTAAAGAAAACATAGGTTTTGATAAAAAAAATAACAATATATAAAAAAGGTTTTCCATATTAAGTATATTAAACTCAAGATCATTTGCATGAAAAGATTTGTATTTTAAAAAAAATGTATATCAGTGAATCATAAGTGATGGTTTTTTCAATCATTGATTATTGGAATATATAATTTTATATCAATATTAAATAACTAATCATGATCTTTAATATCATGTTAAAACAGTTCCAAAACTCATAGGATCATTTTCATAAAATGAATTATTTTCTAAATCAACTCATGTCCTTTAGTTGTCATGTGTCATCTACATTTATTTTTAAATGACTAATTAGATAATAGGATTATAAGATTATGTTATCCCATAATCCTCTATGTTACTGTGTTCATATGATTTATTTCATTATAGGATCCCCACAATAGATGTTCCCACTTACTAGGATAACATGACAATATAGGTTAAATGACTATGGGGTGATATCTATGGGAAGAGAAATATTGGTTAGGTGAGGTAGGCGAGACCTCATTCTTCATCATGGTTATTTATATGTATTTAAACCTTCACAATAAACACCTTGAAATCTATGTCAACTATACCAACCATTCTAATTACCAATAACTCTGCTGAATATTGTATGATCCACTCTTGTCTGACTATTGTTGTATTTTCATTGGAATAGTTCACCACCCCTGTGAATGAATTAGTGGGACATAGTTCTCCTGTGCACCTAACTATACTCTAGAGGCTACCAAATAGTGGTGAAGGCCTATAAGTGATAATGGGGAGAATATAATCTATTTATTTAAATCTATAAAAATAGTGGATGAAATATAAATAAAAAACCAATTATATAACAATATATAATGAATCCATTATTTTTAGTAACTAACCCCAACATATTTATAGAACATTAATTAAAAACAGAATATCTACAATATCATACAATTTATACAAACATACCGAATATCACATGCGGTATTATTGTAGAATAAAATGTACATAAAGACTAAGTAAAAATATCTACACTCAAATAGAACCAAGGATCCACCGAGTCCATTCATTAAGGTCTATCCACATCATGATCCTGTATCTATTTCACCTTCATCCTAATACCCATTTATCATAGAGACCATTTTATTATACGTATCATGAGTCATAAAGTCTTCATGTTTCTAAGAGGTACTATGTATTTTGTGAGTATAATCATTTTTGGAAAGAACCAACGGTGTCCCTTGATAATAACCACACATATATGGGTGAATTCAATGTACAAAATATGAAAAATAGCCATACCTCTCTCCAATACATGCTCATTATGCCATTAGTGATCATCCTACCCACTATATTTAGTGTCTATCATGAAACTTACCCACTGGTTACCCCTCTTTATCCTATAGTGAAGATGAGTGTGACCCATAAACATTACATTCAATATAAAACTGATTGGTGACTTGCATTGGGTGTATAATCACACATAAATGGGATTCATTACCATTATAATCCTAATAATAAATGATAAAACATATATCAATTACATATAATATAAAATAAACTCAATTTATAATGAATGTAAATATATCACATAAAACAAATTTATCTAAAATAAAATATCAAAATACAACACCTATGTATATAACAACAACACCAATCATTACAACCTCAAGCTAATATTTTTTCTCTTAATATCCACCTTTCTATTGGAATAATATTTAACCCAAATATATGTGGGTGATCATATAGGTACACTCAATAGAATACTTCCCTAAATATCTCATGCAATGTGGATGAAGAAAACCGGTTTCTTAGTGAATAAATAATTGTTTCAGTGAACAAACAATAGAACCAACATACTACTATTCATTTTTAACTAGCACTCAATCTCACCAAGGATGACTCAACCAATATAACATTCATTAAAATTAACATAATATAAATTAATATATTTCAAGGAACTACCCCTCAACTACTTACCCACTGATCTAGTAACTCTCAATCCCCAATGACATAGGTCATATGGTTAAACCCCTTCTATATAATGACATAACAACATTTACACATTTCAAAACCATATAGAACACCCCATAACCACATCATAACTGCGCATCATATCCTCATCATAGTTGGGTATCAAGAATTTGAATGATATCGACCTCATTGCATCCTCCTACCATACACGACCCCCACCACAAATCCACACCACATGCACATAACCAACTCAGCAAGAATATATACACCAAATACTAAACTAATATAAACATTATATATAAATAATGTGTTTTATAAAATACCATATTTTTTTCGTAGGGGGTGAAGGGAAGAGGGAACAGTAATCCATTTATTCCCTATATGACTGGGGTATTGGAATTAACTTCTAAAACACAAAACCATATGGTCCTTAGTATGGTTACCTTACTTGGGTGATCATGAATTATAATTGTATAGAATATAGAATTTGTATAACAGTAACACAAAATCCTGGTATTGGGGTTTATTAAAAATCAAAAACTATTACTACCCATAACATCCATTGCAATAAGACTAACACTTCTAAAAACTTATTCAGTCAGTATGATAAAACCAAACCCCTCTATTCCCAAAATAAAACATTAATTATTTAACTAGTTACCCATTTCACTCATCAATAGTCATTCAATAATTACCATTACCATGAAAACAACGCTAACTACCACCATAACCACACCCAAACCATTCCATCACTACCTCTTTACTATCATATTTTCAAATTTATCATCCATACCACCACAAAATTTACACACAAAAATACCTCTCATCCACTAACGCAACTAAAATATAATATCATCTTCATGAATATAATAAAAAACTCCTCCCTCACCCTTCTTTCATAGTCGATATGCTTCTTTCTTCTACTTAAATATCACTACCCCTTCAATGGTGGGATAATATCCTTCTTGTTTCTCTTTCTCTTCTTTTTTATTGGTCACAATTATGGATTATGTTTGATTCCACACCATACTTTTCCTTATTAACCAGTGTGTTTAACCCCTTATTAGTTGACATAATTAAATTCATCATTTATTTGGATGTTTTTTAATTTGGAATTATTTCAAGTTTATTTATGGACCTCATTTTAAGGGTTTATTTTCTTTTCATGTTAAATTTGACATTTCCATTCACCTCACCAAGTTCTCCACTCTCATCCCAGTGAACTAGAACCCTTTCATGGTTCCATATATTGGTGATCTAGGTGATTTTTCCCTAATGACTTAATGTTTCAATTACTATCCATTCTTTATATTTCATTTTGTTTGTGGTTTTGGTCAAATTATTTTTTGTTGTTCTACTGGGGTTATAGAATCTTCTTTCTTACATGGTTATTCTAGTCTTCAAGAATTATTTATTGAAGAATTAAATGGGTTGATAGGTTCTTGAGAAAGATTTTGTTAAATTCTTGTGATTCTAGTGAATTTTCATTTGTTTATCATTGAAACAATTGGTGATTTGGATACTATTTTGGGGGTTTAGTTTCATTAATGTAGATGAAATTTATTTACTATTTGGTTAGTATTGGTATTTTTTGGTTATGGTATTAGTAATTTTTTATAATTGGTATACAATCTTCATAGGGTTGGTTCCATTGAATATGTTTGAAGGAGATACAAAATGGTTTTTGGTTACCTTCCATCAATGATGTTGTAATTAAACTATGATGATTTTAGTTGTAAAAGGTGATCCAATAGTATTGGTTTTGTAAGGAAGATCTGTGTTTAATGGTGTTGAGATAAAATTAGGGAATGTTTGGCCTCATCTAGTATGAGATGGAATATGTATTGATGAAGGACATGATCTATATTTCCCTCAAGATGCTATAGGCCATCATTTTTTCAATTTTAAAATTTTAAATATTCATTTTCATAAATTTTCATGGTTCATTAGTTTTGACGTAGTGCTTTTTGATAGTGTTGGTTATAAGAATAAGTTACATTTTTTCTATGTAAACACCATAATGTAATTATTTCAATACCAAAAAATATAGAATTGTTATAGTAACAATTCACACTAGAGAACATCTTATTAATCATTCATCCATGTTTTCTAAACATCGCTTCCATAAACTGCATCACCAATAAAATATATTACCATGATACAATATTTTAATCATTTTTACATGATATGAATTTTATGAAAGGAGATTTAACCATATCACCAACAACAAAGAATGTCTCTATAAAAACAATCATCATTGGGGACATTAATACATAAACAATAACACGAAACTATGTTAAACATGAATGAATTACCCGTTTCCATTTTAAATTCATTTACATTTATTGATTATCATATTCAAGTTAGTTCATGATATCCACCTAGTGAATGAGTATTCATGATAATTCCCATGTTACACATATATATTGAAGGATGCATTTTTAATCGCCCATGTCAAACAAATCTTTAAAGATTTCAATGTAAGACTTTGGAGAAGATAATACCAAATCCAAGAACACATAATGAAACTATTAACATAACATATCATGAAATCATCCATCAATCACTAAAATTAGTATCACTAATAAAAAAAATATCATTTTAATAAACTCCACAAGAAAAAAAATAAGAGATAAAGATGAAACATTGGAGTAAGAATCACCTTGGATCTCAGGGAAATTTATCTCTTCAAGGTGGTGGTCAAAATACTCAAAAACATACTCACAAATCTACATGGATGAACCATCATTCACCTATGGTCCAAATTATACTGAGATAATAGAATAAACCTTGATATAGATAACGAATTAATACTAATGATAGAAAAACAAATGGTTACCACATTACATGGGTAGTCTTATTGCAACACATACCTAGTCCAAAAATCATAACATGATATCCCCTAAATCATAGTTTTCAAAATAATTTTAAAATGACTCATCTAGAAAAATCCATTGTTTATCCAAGGTGGATATTCCAAAATACTAGAACTCCCAAGAATCATGTCGTGTTCTTAAAATTTATCCTCGGAAAACTAAGGCACCTCATACAAAATCATGGCATAAGGAAATGTATAATAACAAAAACACATCAGATGGGAGGAAAAATAAACAAAACCCACCTAGGATTCCATAAAATAGAGAGAATACACAATCATACAATCCCTCATAAAATATTACCTCAAATTATTAAAAACTCTACACCCACAAAACCCCTCTCCGTGGAATGACATTCTTTACATAATTTTAACCGTAGGGCCTCCAATTAAGAGTATCCCAAGGACCGTTTAATATAATAATTATGAGTATTCCCCCACACTAAAATAAATATCAATAAAAACACAACCATACTTCCTATTTGAGAGAGATAATCACATAAATATTTGAAATCCTCCATCATTTCAGTATAAAAACTAGAATGAAATGTAACCCCTCATAGAATGGGTAATGAAATTGTTGTCATACCCTCTCTTCTTGCCAAGTGATCAGGGATATACCAAACAGGTTATGCTACAATTCATCACTCCCATACAAATTTCAACTCCAATACTACTTTCCTTCATTTACCCTTCCACCAATAACATCAACACCCCAAGGACAGAAAACAATTTCATGAAAGCACAATCCATTAAATTAGATACAAATGAAATGATTCAAATACTTAATAATCATTATCAACCCCATAAGAAAGATGAAATCCGTAAAATTCAAGCATATCTAGAAAAAAACTACACCATCAGAAGAGAACACTGAAACACAAGGATAAATAATATAAATTTAATCATAATTAAGACAACCATACCAACATCATAACAATATAGGATTCAAAAAAATACAATATTGAGAATTCATATTGGAACCACATTACAATATAAAATCCTCTTAGGCACATTATCTCCAAATACATGTACCATAGGAATGATGATGCCATTAAAAACCTTCTCTTGAAAATACTAATTCTCAATTAATTTCTCCATGAGTTTATTGATATCATAAACATGCAACTCACCCTAATCGATGACATAAAAATCATCATAGATGCATCTATGATGTTAAAACACATGGAATATATCATGGATCTAATCCAGCTATTTATTAATGGAAACCTAAAATTCAACCTCACCAATATTCTTCGACACCTAAAAGGACCTGGTAATCCATGGGGAAATTTTTCTACATATGTTGAACCTGTCCTACTCATGATATTAAGAACATTTAATTATGCATAATAACGAAAAAAATAAAAAAAATTCTCCTATTATTTTTATAATACTTATAGAATGATTATAAAACCGCATAAATTTATCTTTAAAAAATACAATGCATGATATGTTTCATAACACAAAGTACTAAACATTATGTGAGTTTTGATATAATATAAAATTTTTTTTATTTAAATATAACCCTTATATGATTACTATCAATTTGGTAAATATGAATAATAGTGACCAAATTATGAAAAATATTTATAAATATTTTATATAATGTAAATTTATATAATATTTTATAATAAAAAATTACTAAATTTTTAATAGTCATATTGTGATTAAAAAATATTTTTCCATCAAAAGAGGTTTATATTGTTTTTGGGAGGAAATATTATAATTACTTTTTATCAATTTCTTAACATTTTTGAGTAAATAAATATAATTTTTTAATTAAAAATTTTAGTATTATCATTCTGTGATTGTTTTGGATTTCTCTGAAAAGATTAATTTGTTAGTTAATAGTGAAAAATAACCATTTTGTAGAAAATTGCCTCTTCTATTCAACAATTTATAAAGTAATATTTTGTTATATAATTGTTATTAAAACATAATTATATATTTATGGTTAAAAATATAATTAATTTCATTAGAATTGACACTATTCTAAAATTTTAAATAATAATTTGTCTATACATTAAAATGATTTTTTTAGGTAAACTATTTTTTGTCACATTTCAAAGGATTGTCATAAAATTAATTTTAACAACATATAAAGATTTAATTTGATATAATTAGTTCCATATTTTGAATTATATTTTACGAAATTTATAAATTGGTCAACATTATTTTTAGTCATTATGAATAGTAACTATGGTAAATATTTGTCACCTGGGAATGGGTAAATCATGTAATTAATTATAAAAGTAATGCGATAATGCCTTAAGAATGTATATAACATCTAAATTATTTCAATTAGATTAGAATATTTAAAAAATTGCCATTTAATTACATGTAAACCTAGGGTCATTTCTATTCGATAATTACCTTAATTTTTGTTTAATTAAATAATAAATCCAAAATATTGAACTATTTATTTTAATAACTCATATATCTTTTCACACCCATAAAACTACTTTATGTTCACTTATAAATTTTCATTTAAAGTAATATAGAATTAGTTAATAAATTTAATTTATTTTTAAATTTTATAGAGGGAATACTTACCTTATATTCTTACACAGGACTGATATAGTGCTTCTTCACTGTGTAGGAAAATAATTTAAATTATTTTGAAAACATACTGTGTAATATTTTTTGGGGAGGGTTCTAGTGATCAAATATTTTTTAAAATAAATATAACTTATTATTTATGTTTTAAATTTTCATATTAAAATTGTATTCCTCTTTTGATTCCATTTAAGTAAAACTATCGGAATCGTAATTAATATAACATTAATGGTATGTTATGTTAAATAACAATTTTCTAAATTATTTAAAATTCATTAAAATATTTTAATTTTACAAGTAAATGAGATATTATCAATAATATATACCATTTTCAACATCTTCAACACTTATCCTTTTATAGAAATCTTATTGGCCCCTATAGAGTAAACAATACTGATTTTGTGATAATCACCAAAGGGGTTAAAGAGAGGTTAAAACTCAGAGTTACTTGATAAAACCTCACATAAGCATATTTAAATATTATTTTATGTATGAATTTAAATGTAACTCAATAATATATTCTAAATATATTCTTTTTTATCCACCTGAACATGAAAATTAACTTATATTAATTTTATAATTTTAGTTATTCAATGGGTTCTCCTTTCATATCTTATATAAGAACACTATGCCTCCCCATTTTCTCACACTTCATGAAGAATTTTTTTTGTCCAAACACTATTAATACATATTAAAATATTCATAGGATAAAGTCATGGGTATATTTTAATATTAAAATACCATCTCAAGGTTCCATTAAGAGAGATCAAATCTAGGTTCTTCAAAGGGGATGTAATCATCTTAACAAAGCATTTTATTTTTTTACTTATTCTTCAAACTTCAGGAATTTGGTCCTAAAATTTTAAATATAATAATATCAGTAGCTATAGTTTCCTGAAATATTATTATGTTAATTTAATAACTTTATTCTTCTCATTTTTCAATCATCTAGAGAACAAAAATATCATTCGTGTATACATGTGCATTACTACATCAACAAAGTGACGTATTTAATTTTTCGTCACCACTTATCATAGTTCATCATAATAAATGATTTAATGTATTTATATGATACTTTTCAAAAAAATAATTATTTAAATAATATATATCTTATGTTTTTATTCCATTTAATCGGTTGGGGAATGACAACATGGTTTATGTGTACGTGTGGATTACCACCTCTACGAGGTTATAAAATTAGTTTTTCATGAATTCCTATCATTGATGGTTCTAAAATTTTCTTTACTTTAAAAAAATGATAATTATTTCACAGTTATTATTATTTTTATGATTAAAAAATTACCTCATTGACCATATTTATCCATCTAAATTTATTTTTCAACAATGGACTAAACATCCTCAAAACACTCGATGTGTAATTAATAGATTAAATAATTTAAGTTTACATTGAAATAGATGAAAAAATGGTTTAATAACAAATTAATAAACAAGTGAGAGGTTATTAAATAAGTAAATAATTAATATATTTTAATTATTCTAGAGTTAATGGAGATAAATTCATGTGTGGACACTATGTAAAGTAATTCTGAAATCAATTTCAACTAATTGGGTTGTAATTTTAAACCATTGACAATTTTTTCCATGATTACATGTGAAATTACCAATGATTTATTTATTTTATATTTAAAAATATTCTAAAATTTTTTAACAATTTATAACATCATTCATTAATTCTCACTTCAATGTTATGATATTTATAATAAGTATTCTTATCAATGTATTTATGACATACATGTATTGTTTTATACACCCACATAATTCTATAAGGTTTATATAATTTTATTGAGATATTATATCATCAATAAATCTTTTATAATATTTTTAATGTGGATTTTATGTCATCTGTTTCATTAGGTACATGTTTAAATGTTTTAAAAAGTTACAAGGGTTTTCATTATCTCAATTTAAATTCATTGACACATAATTCATGATATGTGCCATGATTTATTTTATATGGTGTAATTAATAACTCATAAATGTGTTTTAAAATACTATTTTATTGAAATTATGGGTTTCATATAATCAATTTTTGTTCCTTCATTAAATGGAATTTTGATTCAATCATTACCCATGGTGCAAGGGTTTCTCATCTGAAAGCTCTTTATTTGAGAAATATTTTGATTGATTCCCCTATATTCATTTAAAATTTTCATATTATGAATCCAGATATATAATATCATGAATATATTTTTATTCATGTTATTTTATATTCATTTTTATGCTCTTTCATTCAAATGGTTTTAGGGTATAAAAGATCACAAATGCCTTTTAGTTAAAAATTATTATTTAATGGTTTAAAACACATTACATTAAAATATTAATCCTTATTAGTTAAATTACTTAATATATATTAATTTATTAATACAATTATTTACTAAATCTATTTTCCATGTTATTTTACCTTATTTTAAATATTTTTTTATGGATATTTCTTAACATTTTCTACACGAGTAACTTTTTACTCTCGTTCGAAAAGATTGACAAGATTGTTTATACATATCCTTTACGATATTTATAGATTATTATACCTAAATAAAATTTTATTGTATTGAGGGTTCCTTTAATATTATATATGATTATTTAAAATTAAAATCATTTTATAATTTTTTTGGAAATTTTAATTTTTTAAAGGTACCAAATGAAAAGGGTATTTTACCATGTTTCCCAAGAAACTATTTAAATTATATATTGAATATATTTACATTTAAATAAATATCCTTTAGTGATTCATATTATTCAATAGAAATATGATATTATTATCCCATTTAATTAGTTTCTATGAATGGATTATAATGATGTTTTAAATATATTTTCAATAAACTGGTTACTCTTTGATGCATAAATCGAGATATGATGATTTTATTTAAATAAAAGAATTCATAAGTTTTGTTTCATGATATAGTAAATGGATATTACTGATTAAATTAGTATTGGGGAGTTAAGACAAATCTATATGGGACTTTGTATGATATTTGACTGGTGTGTCCATTATATCCCTCGTATGCATTCGATAATAAGATGAAGTTAACTGGATGGAAGACACTCCTATGAGAAGATAGATTTATATTACTACAAATAGAATATGGATTTAACTAAATTAATGTTAATACAAATATATTATTAATTTTACCATTTATATTATAATACTATTAGATATGGTAATTTTCACATTAGGATAGTCAAAGATGAATGTTTGACGTTTCAAAATACCTGCACATTGTTTCAAGGCCCATTACGAATTCTAATGGTTACTTTTATCAATGATTATTTCCACATATATCATGATTATTTAATAATATGGGTATTTTCTTATGGTAAATATGTATTCCATTATTTATTATCCAAGATTTTATGGGTATTAATTCTCTTATGTTTTTCTCAAACACTTATATTATGTCATTATACACTTATGTTCAACATATAATATATGATGACATTTAATTGTTAATGAACATAATTACCCTTATTGTCAATTTAATCTCATCCTTCATATATTTTACATTTACATAGTTTTTGAAGAAATATTTAAATAATTTATGTGTATAATGGTTTAATTTGTAAATAATTTTATAGGAGATTTTGAAGACTTATTTTGAAATAAAAAAAATCTAGGTATAGTAAAATAAATGTTCAATTTAAGGAATGGGTACTGATATGTAAGAGTTTTTACTAATTTTACAAATTTATAATACTAAAAAGTAATTTTTATATAGGTGACTTAATATTGGCTTTAGGTATTGTAATTATTGATGATTAAAAGTGTGTCACTTCATGTTTTATCAATGATATTATGCAAAGATTTAATTTGTTCACCAGTTCTGAGAGTGTGGGTTTAGGGTTTTTATATTCCTTGAGTCCCATTATTCACCTCCTAAATTATATGTATACCATTGACTATAATTTACACTAAATTGTTCTATGGATCGTCCACTCCCTGATATTGTTCCAACACAATGGATATTTGAATTATTACACATGAAATGACTCAAATAGAACCATGAAATGGAAGGGTGATAACTATTATAATAATAATAAATCATCCAATATAAGGTTATTTTCCAATGAGACTCTAAAATATATATTACAATATTGAAACATGTAGTCTACCATTTAAATAGTTAGAAAATTTGGGTAATATATCTCAGCATGGAACGTTGTTCTATGTAATAACTATGATACATATTCACACTAATTTACTCACTATATTTGTGAGGTAAAACGTGATGGTCATCAAATATTATGACCCTTTTCACGCCATAAATATCCACTATGTCACATATATATTCCCTTCACAAAAAATCCATATCATTAGCCCCTTAATTTCTAACAAATAAGCCAATTTTAATAGTTGGTCCACAAAAAAAATTACATCACATACTCATTCAGATTAGGGAACACCTATTAGTAAATAAACTAAGATATCACCCATATTCATCTTGTGGTCTCTTAATGGTTGTAGAAGACCTCTAGGAACACGTTTCTATGACATCATCTTATGGAAGACTTACCATTGTGACAAAAAATCTACCATTGACTTTATCATCCATGGATAAAAAATGTCTCCTCAAGGCATGATATATCTTAGATATACCTGGATGCACAACCAAGGGTGATTAATGAATTCATGAAGAATCTACTCTTGTATGACCAATGAGATGAAAAACCTCTCCAAAATAAAAAACATATGATGATTCTACTCCAACCATCCTTATAGGTCATCACTAAAGAAAACAAAATCTTGTTACACCTATTATTTTGAGTCTCCCCATTTATACCCCTACACCTATAGCACCATGGATGATTTTACTATTAGTTATTATAGTAATCCTAAATCATCAGCCTTCTATAAATCAGGATTCATTGATCCATGCACTTATATTTCTACATATTCATATTCAAACCCCTAAAAAATATCTCTACATGACTTCTTGCTTAGTTTTTCAGTAACTACATTCCATTTCCCCATGGTGTTGGTGATCATGAAGTCATGTTATGTAGGAAGTCTATAAAAATCCATTGATGCAGATTAATATCCCATCGAAATAAGATACACCTCGATATTTTTCTATCCATGATTACTAGAGGATATTAACCAATGAGGTAATATCACCATAACATTAATGAAAACACCACTGTATCTAACTCAAAATCATGGGTAGAAAAACTATACTCATGAAGAAATTAATAAAAATAATAATGCGGGATCAACACATTATTATCCATAAATACATGAATTAAATTGATATGAGGAGAATTTTTAAATACCATAAAAATTACTTCTTCAAAAAGAATCCAACAGATAGAAGCACTGATCAACTTATCCTTTATGAAGTCAAAAGTTTTCTGACATTATATTATCCATATGAAGGATTGAACCATCATTGGTAAGGATATTAATGGGTACATAATCGAAGATGAATTAGACTAAAACCATCATTAATATCCCAAAAGAAATGGGGAAATGTGAATCTATTTGGTATTCTTGGGATCCACCCCAGAAAAAATTTCATTAATCATTGAAGGCTAAACTAATTTGTTATGATGAGACACCACATGTATGAGAAAATAAACCTCATGAATCCCAAATTTACACTTTTTAAACTTATCCTAGAGATGATGAAGACAATGGATTCCCGAAATGGTCCTTATAAAAATACCATGATCATCCTCTGACTTAGATTATATGAGTATTATGTTGATGAACACAACCATGAACTAATCAGTAACTCATGAAACATAAAAAATCATAATTACCATGAAATAATATGGTGATTTTGTTACATAAAATGATATCAATATGAACTAAAAGTGTTTATAATGAATCATGAATTCCATATGTAATATTTGACGATACCCATACCATAAATATATTTTAGAAAATAATATGTATCCCTTCCACTATGTGAAAAAAAATCATTAAAATTGGATAATAGTTCATGAATGACCCATGGATTAACAAATGGGATTCTGTGAACAAACATAGATTAATTTACACATTATCAAAAAATAACATTGGATCACCCCCATATGCGAAACACTAGTCAAAATGAAACCCTTTATAATAGAATCATATATCTAAATCATAAAATAATATATTTTATCTGGTTCAATCCAGTAAGGATCCATGATATTAGAGAGACATAATTCTATAACTCTATAATAATCATGATACCATATAGGCGTTATAGTTCCAAAACCTATTTAGGGAAAAACACCACACTAACTATCAAATAAACCACTAAATGAACCACCATTTTGAATAACATAAAATCATCAAACTAAGAAGGAAGGTTCTCCAAACTCTTTTTATCCATATGACGATCCCATTCACAGGAGAAAATTTTAAACTAACCATCCACAACAAAGAACACGAGCCTCCAAAAAAATAAATAGATGATCACACAAATTCAATAAACCAAATACATTCCAATAAAGTATCAATATGTTTATATCTATAATAATAAAAAATTATCCAATGAATAATTTTACCCTATCATCAACTCACATCCCTGATATACATCAAGAAAACTAGAATAACCTCTAACTAGAATAGTCAAAACCAATTGTACTAAAATCCCCTCTATATAGAGTCGCAATGTTTGGACCAAGTCTTTTAAAATAAAAGAAAAAAAATTATATAATCAAATAATTTGAAATAAAATATAGAATTTAAATAGTTGACACCTAATATAGTGTATGGACCATCAATGATTATGAATTATATGGAATATAAATGATCATGTTCCATTACTCTACCTCACTCGCAAAACCAGTGACCACCTCCCTGAAAATTATTAGAAAAATTTTCTTATAGAATAGGGATATCATGGTACTATCTTATAACTTCTCTATATCATATCCTATTATCAAAATCATGATGTTCCATTTGTTGAAATGTCCTCAGAGGGATCAATGGATATGGTTGTAATGGATGTTGAACAACTACCAAGCTTTGACCTATGAGGGTGGTTCAGAACTGAAATCAACTATGACCATGTATTCAATAATAAATGAAAACCACAATAGGGATCTCCTCAGATGATCATTTACTACTGGATCTAAATAAACATGAACAATACTATTGAGATTGGCTCCCAATAGATTAAATCATAGGATTCCCTAACATTTTATATTCTACATCTATAAGTCTTCTCATGAAGAATATATGATGACTCCACAATCAGGTCAACCCTAACAACACATTGTTACTCTCAATAACAAAATCCTTAGTTAACTACTCTAGATAAGTATGCGATGAGAATTTGGAATCCTAAGGTTGAATAACCAGCTAAAGAAACTATCAAAAATCCATGTTTTGGAATCAACATATAGGAAAACATCTAGGGTGTAACAAAGATGATCCTTGAATCAATTCCCCAGATCCCTCAAGCTCAAGCTTCTAATTGAAATGAAAGAAACCCCGTTTTTACAGTCATATTCATCATCAATGAAGGAAACATTATCCAGATCTTCATCCATATATAATACCCTTAGATGATTAACTCCTCGTGCTCCCAAAGAAACAAATTCTACCACTAAATTACATCTCCTATCAACATAATCACATTTAATAATATGTAATGATCTTTTATATGATAGATCAGTCAACAAGAAATACTTAACTAATTAATATATTACTCCATATTCGAATTAATTATGCTCCCCCGTACTTTTTCAAACAATAACACATGAACTCAATTAGTGTCTTTATCCAAAACTCATCCTACATATCTTGGTAAAAAATTCTATGATCAATCAGTCAATCATTATTCCCCACTCCAACATGAACCACACTTGAATGTTGATAACCATATGACTCTAAATATGTTATAATTTTAAAGTCCATGAAATATGTTACTCAGTTATGATTATTTAATTATATTCAATTTATCTCTCAATAATCAACCCTATTCAATAAAAATCCTTAAAACCTATAATGAATGAACCACATTAATTTATCCACACTTGAATCTACATCATATTTTCATTAAAAATTAAAAATCTCATGTTTTAATGATATATCATAGTGGCCCCTAAATATATATGTCCTACTTTTACTCTCAAGATATGTTGCATACTATGATTGATTAGTACTATTTCCCTACCAAACATATGAATTCCTCACTAGTGTGTAATTCAAATCTCTACCTTAAATATATACCATAAATTTTCTACCACTCTATATTGACCTCCTGTTCATAATTATATTGGGCATATAGTAAAGATCATAGTGACCCTTGAAGTCCACATCTATTCGGAAATTATTTGAAGACTAACATTAAGGGTATAAACACACATAAATGAGATGTATTTACATCATAATCCTAGGTATTTAATAAAACATAAAAATAAAATACATATGGTATAAAATAAATCTAATCCAAAATACTTGTAAATTTCATGCCTAAGGATATATTTTAATTAAAATAAAAAAATTAGACTCCAAGGGTAGTTGCAATAACCTATATCATGACCTCCTTGAGCTAGTAATATCTAGAAGAATCATCACCACCCTATGAGAAACCTATTATTTTTTTTTCACACCCATAAATGTGAACCATTAATTATTCCATCATGAATTTATGAAATGTGAATCCGATTAATAAGTAATTAAATGTTTTTAAAGAAGGGATTAAGTCTTATAAGTAGGAGGCTTGAGGATAATGTACTGGGATTAATTATATAGTATAATAAAATTTTATGCCCTTATGAAACATTTCAATTTAATTATTATTCATATTTTTATTAATGGGATGTTCCTTTATTAATAAATCTGCTCTTCAAAACCAACCAACTAGGCCAGCTCAACCCACATAAGTGTGAGAATTCATAACCACAGGGGGGAGCCTGATATGATGGGCATCCATGGAGGCATAGGGTCTCCTACAGAGGTTAGGAAGGATTTTTTTCATAGAGTTCTTTTAGTGTTTCACAATAGAATATAAATGGCATAAGTAGATTGTGTAGGAGGGTTTCCATGGGTCATGAAATTGTGTAGTTTGGACCATGATAAGAAGTTGTGTGTAAGTGCGCTATGTGTTGAAATCCATTATTTTCGTGAAAAAGGGATAACATAGAATGATTTATATAGAGACACTGAACATAACATAATTCCATAGTGGTACCCACAATTTTTTTGAATATTTACATTTTCAGAACATACAAATATGACTACAGAATTATGATTGTGTGAACCATCATTATTTGACCAAGTTGTGAATTATTCTTCCAAAAAAAGAAACCCTTACTCATGCTCTACCCTTACATGATGGTCAACCCATACATAGGATGCAATCAACCTTTACAAGAGTTATATCGAGATAACTAATTTCCACTCTATTTTAATGTCTCATCCAACCACCACCATCTTATCCTCCCTCCCATTTAAGGATCTTCATGAATTAGTAAATCCCATATCATCCATCTATTTAGACCATGTTGAGAGATCGTGAAATGGACAATAAACCAGAGTCTATATAATAAAGGTATTTATTAAATATGTTTGATGTGTTTAATAATGGGATAAATAATAAGAAAGATAATTTTCCACATGAAAAGTGTCTTAACATGATGAATATGAAAAATTTTCATCAACCGTACACCAAGATAGAGTAATAAAAAGGTGTTGATAGTGTGAATCCATGGTTACAGACATTAACTAATTTCATGGTAAAGAATATCCAAAATATGATCCCATATTAGATATCCTTTATGGAATTTTATCTTCATTTGAAGAAGTTTTTAACTTCAATTTCCAGAAGATTCTATTATGTCATAATTTTATCATGTGTATTCTTCATCATTGTAAATAATTTTCCACTAAGATATGACATCATCAATTTAAAGTGGTCACACAAAATTTCATATCCACTCCATCACATGATGAAAATTTTAATTGTAAATATCCCATCATGGAAAAATTCCAACACATGATGACCAAAACATTTTTCTGTTTAATATCCATCTAGTAATCACATAAATAATAATTAAATCATGCAAAGCTGACTGAGACCCAAGATGATGTTATCATGGGATCAGGTATATAACATGATGTCACATCGGTCTGGTAATATCAAGAGTATCAGAGTTTTGATGATATTCTAATCACTATCTCAAATTGGTCTATGTGGCATACTAACAACGAAAATAAACAATATACTCGACATCATTTTTTCCTATATAAAGTCCTACCTCACAATTGAGGAATATAAAGGTAGGAAGGATGGTAAATTTGATATAAATAGAAATATGAGTTGAGGGAGTGCTTCTTATGGCCCTCATATTAATTATCTATGTAACAATGCTTTTTGTGAGACCCCATCATGTGACCCTATAATGTGACTCCATCAGATGAACCCCTTACACAATCGCATGATGATATGAACATCACATTACACATTCTTCTGAATTTGGGTCTGGAAATCCCAATGAACCCTTGGAAATGATTTTAATATCATGTGACACCCTCACAGTGTCTCTTAATGAGGCCCTTTCATATGAACCTCAGGTAATGGGATGCATTGACATGAACACATGGTTATTTACAATGTGATGTGGTTGATTTAATTATGTGATATTGTTTTTGTGGCCTGATCATGCACCCAAAGACATTCATCCCATCAAATGATATGTATTCTTATTACCCTGATATGAAATACCCTTTTAGAAGAGATGTTAAACCTTTATTGTAACATTTTTTATGTGAGGAATTCTGGAAAACCCTTAGTATCAATGCTCTTAAATGCAGTATAGACATGATTAGATTGTCATCAATGGCCTCATATGTATTTTATCATTTGGCCTCAGACATATTGTCTTGATCAAATTCCCCCTATTGTTTTTATGGCTCTTACATTCAAACCCTACATCATGTGATAAACATATGCGGCATTTGTTATGTGGTATATCCATTATCCCTTGTAAATGTTCTCCCTATCATGAAGTCACCCTTTGACATGAACCCCCTTTCAATGTGATTATCTTGTGTTTCTTAGGTCATGAAACCTATATAAATGTTACCCATTCTTATCATACACCTTTGTGGAGAGGCCCTCTTCCATGAATATATATAATGAAACTTCACACATCCATTTCATAAAAACCATTGGACATTTTTTTTGTAATGAAAATTCATGGTCAAACATTCTTAACATGAAAACATATCAAAAAGTTACTATATTCAGGCAACCAAATACTAATGAAAAATCAAGTGGCACCCATGTCATTTTGACCCTTTCCAATATAAAAACCTATGCATGCACTATAATTTGGTAACATTATTATGATAGTGTGACCCCCTTTATTTCACATGATCACATGACCTATAATTGGCCACCAAATATCCTAAACCTTATGGAGAGGAGGGGGGTTCAATATTCTATTCCCTCAAAAGGGTTTTCATATCACAAAATAATATCTAGTAAATCATTCATTGTCATATCACTTCATATATTATTAGATAATGAATGTATACATGATAAGGAAATCCACAATGGTGTAAGACTCACAATATTCCTATTATTCTATTTCATGGGATCAAATTATGTTATAAGAGTATCATCATTATTCAATTATCTATAGTGGTGAAATTGCTTCATACATGGGAATCATCTTTGGTGTAAGCCTCAATGTGTCTCCTTTCTGATTTATCATGAATTGCAAGTCCTAACTAATATTATCCTTCTAGGATAATCCAAGGTATGAATCCAAGTTAGTTTAGGTCATTAAAATATTAAAATTTATTAAAACTATAAGGGAACAATAGTCCTGATAATTTATTATCTTTAATTATCGATTAGCTGGATTGGAATAAATAAAATTGTGAGGACTATGATTCTTTTAATAAATTAGATATGTTGGATTCCATGTTAAGGCCCTATCTAGGAATAAAGCTTATTTCCATTGGATATTTTGGTATCTATATTCCTTTTGAAGTCCATGATGTCCTTATAAATTTATATATCTTAACTTTGCATGAGGCTCTAATACCTATAAAGAAAACAACACCATCATATTGATTTTATTATCAAAATACTCCTTATAAAATCTTATAACTCTTATATCATTGACTTATATTCTCTACGAGGATATAACTATTACCTTCCTAGGGGAAACATCTGTGCACAAGCTTTAAACCATGATAACATATAAATTCCAAGACTCCTTAAGTGTAAGCACTGACCGTATCTATATTTTCATTGAAATTGATGTAACCGTGATAATGAAAATATCAATGGGACCTTGATGTGTAATACCTACTCAAATATCATCACAACCTCTATGTGTAAGACCCACTAAAACGTAAGGGAAACATCAATTTTTTTTCTCCACCCAAACAATAGGGAAACATCAATGTGTAATCCCCTCACAAATAACAGTGTAAACTCAATGAGTAAGACATTTACCAACCTCAAGGAAACCTTAGTGTCTAATCCCTATATAATCAAGGTAACCTTAGCATGAAATCCCTACTAAGATATTTGGGCGACCACAGTGTGTAATCCCAATAATAATATTAGGTTGACGTTATTGTGTATGAACCAAACTAAAATACCTCTAATATGGGTATTCTACTTAGGTTTAAGTCCTGAACATGTACCTATACTCTTCAAACAGTCATATTCCATATGATGAATCCCATATTTGTTGTAGAAAACTGACCTAATAAAGCACAGATATGATGTCTACTCCCATTACAATAGCATGATTACCTGAAATCAAATCCTGATGCACTGAAGTGTTTAGTAGTCTCGGTTAACAAGATACACACAAGAGTGTTGTATTACAAATTGATACACTAATTAAAACATATTTTATATTTCTAGGATAAGTTTATTCTGTCTATAATATAATTTAATGTATTATTTCATAAACTTCGTGTATTTTGAGGGAAACATAACATAATATGGGTGATCTCAAATGATCAATAAGGGTAAAGTCTAACTGAAGAAATAACAAATCAATTGGAATAATCAATTTGGAAGGCTAAATGAATGAGAACAGATTCTATGTAGTCAATAACTGAGAAGGGAGTGAGTGAATAATATTAAATGGTAAATAAATAGAAACATATGAAATTCAAATAAATAGGTAAGGAAAAATAAATATGAAATGATAAGAAACTGAAACACATACCACATAATCAATTAATTGTGAATGAAATGTATCCATAAATATGTCAGTGAAGAATGTATTTATCAAATAATAACTGAATCCAAATAAAGGTAATTATTAATTATAGGATTCCAAGTTTCGTAGTTACATGGTACATTTACCATCAATACATTTCACATGAAGGTTTAACATATTCGGTAAACTCCATGTAATTTGGAAAAAAAGAATCACCTAATGATAATTTTAATGCATCAATTGGATTACATTAATTGGTCCCTAACCCATATCAAACCAATCTATTTATCTTGGAAACAATCATAAAGTCCATTTATCTAAATTATTTCATCCCTTGAGACTACCGATTCATCAAGGGGTTATCTATTACCGAGTTTCACCCATGTCAAACCTCTCCAAACAATTACTCCTAAATCAATTAATAAAATTAATCTAATATCTATATTGAATAAATAATATGAATTTATCAATAATTCCCCAGTAGAGGATAAGTAAAAATAGTGTTTTTTTCATGATGATGAATGGAAATACTATTGAAATATCATTAAAATATGAGTAATATTCCTTAAGCATTGTAATGTGTCCCATACCACCTTGAAACATTTGAATCATAATACATATGATGGTATACCATTAATGGAACTAATCATATCCATTTAATAAAAATATTAATGATATAACATGTTAATGGGATGTATATACAACATATAACTGATATGGATAATTATGGGAAATTCAATTGCCATATGAAATTGAATATTTCAAGGGGACTAAAAATGAATAAATGATGTGATTTCAATTACTATCCCTAGCCAAATAAATTATAAACAATCCAGTATAAGAATAAGTATAATATCAATACAATATATCTCTTGTGGAGTAATAATAAATGGTTATTTTAATTGATTAATTGAAATATTATAAATTTTTAAAAGCATTTTTAATGAAAATATTAATTTCATTTTGAAAAAATTATTAAAATAAATTTCATTGACATTTTTTTAAAAAAAATAATTAAAAAATCTATAAGACATACAAATGATGCTTCAAAAAAATTATTGCCAGTAAACACATACATGATGTCCATGGAAAAAATAACATTACTTTTCAATGAAAAAATTTAGAAAATTAGATTGTTCAGAAAAAGATATGAATATTTCCTTAAAAAATTAAAAGAAAAATTATAAAAATGTATGTAATTAATCATTTTGGAATGGTTAATTTTATTCGAAAACCTCTATTGAAAGCAGTATTTTTAGAAGAAAACATCGTCTCCACCTAAAGAGAGAAATGGAGTTCGGTTTTATTTATAACATTTCCTAAAACAAGTTTTGTAACAAAGAGTGATAAAATTATGCAATTACATAAAAATGATATTAATAAATATAGGATGATAAAATAAAAGGGTTTACTAAACTAATATAAAATAATTTTCTCTAATTTAAATTCAAGTGTGAACATTCTTGAGTAAGAAGATATTGTGATGTAAACCTGGGAAAATACAACCACGTTGATGCGAAAATTAATTAATGAATGGATTATGTCTGTCAAATTTAAATCCACAAAATTTCATTAGAAATAAAAAAATATATAGTAAAATTTTATAACACAAGTAATCTTATAATATTAATGTCAATTTAGAAATAATAAATCCCAATAAAATCAGATTGGGATATGAAATTATTTATCACATGTTAAATTTTAATTAAAATCCATTTGGAAGAAATAATTAAAATCTAAACTCAAAAAAACATGAATATAAAATAATTCAGGATATAATATATCCAATTTAGAATTAGATAAACCACAAAAAATGATTTTATTGGTGAATATGATATTTCTTTCAATGATATAGAATGGTGAGATGAAAATCCATTACCTTGCATTATCCTTTGGGTGAATGTGCTTTATACTCCTTTATTAGGGGATTAAACATGTTAATAATTTATAAAAGAAAAATATTAATATTTATAATACCACATTTTAACTTTTTATGAAATCTTATTACCTTCTTGTTAATAATCATTCATTATTTTCAATCTCTCATGTGTTAATTTCCATGTTTTTCATCTATGTTTTGAATTGTTACTTGTTGTTCTTATTTATTAGATCATAGATTCATCTTCTACAGAATTTAAACCATTATTTAAATATTTTATATATTCATTAAATATTTATTTATAATAATCCATAATATTTGTATATAGGTAATAAAATCCACCGTTTAAGTATATGGTAGGTTGTACGTATGCATGAGAACCACTTTCCTTACATTAATGTATTAAAAGAGTGAAAATTTAATGATATATATATATATATATATTATAATTTGAGACTCATATTTAAATAATTCATTTCACATATATTTATTAAAATATACCTTTATTTTTTCCATGTATAGTGCGAATGAATCATATTTCTTTAATGAGGTGGTAGTCCACATTTCCAGAAATAATTTTTTTATATTTTCAAAAAATTGAAAGTATGATGGTTTTAGTTATATAGGAAATAAACAAGAATTAAAAAATATAAATATCATATATATCATATATAAAAATATTTTCCATCATAATTCCCAACCTGGAATGGTGTTAATGTAAAAAATGAACCATCTTCATTTCACAGTGCGGTAGTTATTCATACATGAATAGTAAGTTATTTACCAATTAGGTTAGATTGTGTGTAAGTGTGGTATGAAACCTTAAAATAAAATATATTATTATATTTATGATACTTATTTTATTATTTAATCATGAAATAATAACAGTTTAGTTGGTGGAGAATGGAAATACAATTAAAGAGCATGAGGAAGGATGTTAACTCACATTCGGGAAACTCCTTTAAGTTTGTGACAAAGGGAGTCCATTGATGGATACATCTCTAAGGTGATGATTATTGGTTTTGTGGAGGTATTTTGATGATCTATTTTTCTATATATTAGTAGATCGAATGTGTCTTGAAAGGTTTGAAGAAGTTGGAGGGGTGATTTCTTTTTTATAGTGGAGAGGAGTGGAACCATTGTAAATTTTTGGAAAGCGAATTCCACTCATGTTTTAACCATGTCAAGTGGGTACAATAATGGAAAAAATTAAATAAAGGATAGTAAAGGGTCATAAAATATTAATAAAATGGATTTTAGACATGTTTCTAGTCCATTTTGGCCGATAATGTTTAGGTTAATTTTTTATTAATATATTTTTTCTTTAAATAATTGTATTTAATTTTAATTACTTTCACAATTATTTCTGTTCAAAAAATATGTTTGAATTTTTATATATTATAAATTATTTTTATTTTAACTATGGAACCCATTTTTTCAAATCCAAATCAAATATGTGGCAGGAATTAATTTAAATTTAATCCCATAGATGCGAGGACAATGCTAGTTTTTAATGTAAAAATGTTCAATAGATTACTATGTTTATATAGCTTGTTTCATAGTGAAACTAATTGAAATTAACTAAATTGGATTAATTTATGTAAAATTGATCTTGTTTAACTTTAATACCAATCATAAATATAATTTAACCAAATAAATAAATTTTATGAAGAAGTAGTTTTGAATTAAAATTAACTATTTTTCACTATTCATTAAAAAATTGATCATCATAGAAATATTAAAAAAAATTCCATAAGTTAATTTTTATGTTACTATTTTAAATATTAAATTTATTTTTACATTTATGATTTAATGTAGGTCTATAAACTGGGTTCAAAATAGGTTCTCCATTAAAATATGGTAAAAATACCTTTATAAAAATATAGGTTTAATGTATAAAATTGGGTTTTTTCTTATGTTATTCATATCAAATGTATATGATGAAAATAAAAAATATTCAATTAAATATAATATATGTCACACCTATTTTTTAGTCTTTTTATATATTTTAATTCTCTTGGTGTCAGGTGATTTTGCGTATGTGCGGGTCAGTCACAGTTTAAAATTTTAATGTTGGGATGTGTTTATGGTTTGGGTATGTGTGCGAACACCATATGTTTAAGATGTGATGTCCCTTCAGTACCGTACGGTGCACAAATACCCCATGGTCACCCAATTTTAACGTTATGTGTGTAGATATATGTATATGTATGTTTATATGTTTATATATGTGTATATATATGTGTATATACATTTGTACATGTTTATGTTTTAACGTTATATGCTTATGTGTATATATTATTATATATATATGATCATATATGTTTATATGTTTATATATGTTATATATATGTTTATATATATATATGTATATATGTATCTATATTTATATAAGTTGGTTAATATATTTTTATATATATTTATATATATATATATGATTATAACAATAATAATAATAATTATTATTATTATTATTATTATTAAGATAAAAAAATGGAAACATATCTACCCAGGAGGCTCCCCCGCTCCCCCTCTCAAAATTGCAGATCAGTCCCCCTGGCTCTCTATGTGCGCGTCGGCGACCTTCCTCCCCCCGTCCGACCTCTTCACCCCGTCCGGCCCCATCTGGCCCCGCCGCCTCACTATCCAGCCGCCTCCCCCGTTCGGCCGCCTCTTCCCCTCGGCGCTCCGGCCTCCGCCTGTTCCAGTCGGCCCCGCCTGCTCCGGTTGCACCACACTCAGTCATTGTGACTCCCCCTCCCCTCTCTGATATCCTTCATTTTCATGTTTTCTTAGGGTTTTCTTTGAGTTAGAAAAACCCTAATTGATGGGTTTTTATTTTTGCATGTTTCTTAAATTTTAGGGTCTGTGAAGGATCCGAAAATTTCTTCTTTACCTTTATTTGATATGCAGTTGTATGCACACACCTCCGAGGTAGGCGAATTCAAATATTTTATTTCCGGATCACTTTGCTAATGTTTGTGCTCTATCTTTTAGTTTCAAAACTTGTTTCAAATCTTTTTATGCACTTAATTATCTTGCTCTAGAGTTCTTAATTCTTTTTTTATTTGGTTAAGAATATCTTCTGAGTTGGTTCCTGGTTTATGTCAATAAGTGTCTATGTTTATTTTCTTGTTTAAGTGGAGAATTTTATGTTGTCGATTTTTAAAATGTGATTTGCATCCCTATGGTATCCTTTTACATCTTTTGTGATGCTTTGTCATTGGTGGAATTGGTAAATTTGGTCTTTGTTGCGATTATTTAATTATGTATATGTTAAAGTAAATTGATGTGGTTTTGGGGGGTTTTCCTTTAGTTTTGCTTTATAAAAATGGTGAAGACGTGATATGAGTTTTCCTTGGGAACTTGGTGATTTCTATAGATTTGGTTTTTGAATCGTATCTTGATTCCTTTGATTGGATTAATTTTATTTTGGTGTCTTATGTTGTTTTTGAGTCCCTGGTATTTATTTGGTCGTGCATTGGTCTTCATCGCACTGACTTTGGGTGCCTACTGTTTTGTTAAGGTGTGGTGATGTTACTTTTCTATTAAGTGTGCTTTTGTTGGAGTGCGGGTACATGAACAGGTGGCCATGTCAGTTTGAAAGTGTTGGCATGGAAAATTCTTTGAGGCAAGTGCTTCAAACTATTTCCCTTTTTGATTCAAACATTGATCACTTGAATGTTTTCAATTAATTCTTTTATATCATTGCATTTCTGTTCTGTTTGTGAAAAGCATCTAACATAGTTGTATTTTTGTTTTAATTTTATGAAAGTGTTTTTTATGTTGGTTTATATGAAATGAATAGGTTCTTGGTAAAGTTAAATTGAGTGCCTTGTGATGTGTTTGGTTGCAATTAATAGTGATTGTGTTTTGCAAATGTAAGATTTTTTTTGGTCTCTTTTTTTGAAAAAATGGTGAACCAATAGGTTGTTTTAAAATTTTTTGGAAACGGTTGTTGGTTGGAAAGATACAGTTTTCTTATATAATGTTTTGTGAAAGAATTGGGTTTGGTTTCAATTGCCAGTGTTTTATGAAAATGGTTTCTATAGTGATTCTTTAAAAAACTATATGTGTCGTTGGATGTTGGCACATCCCTGGGAGCACTAGGTGCTGACATGGATGTTCCTCCAAATGAAAATGACACATAAAAACTATATTTTCTTAAAGATACGTTTTGATGAAATGGTTTGGTATGTCAATGAAAGATGAAAAGAAGTTGGCCTAGTTGGACTTTGGTGTGAGTTTAATGGTTGTTAATTTTTAAGGCCCGTTTGGTATTGGGTTTTGAATGGGGTGTTTGTACTTACTTTTGGGAAAAGAGTGTGTGCCCGATTGGCATCTTAACTCATTTATGAAATGTTTTGAAACTGCACATGTTGTGAAGTCTCGGTTGGCACCTTGTTGAATGTGAATGAACTTCATACATACATATTTGTGGGCATCTCTATAGGGGAACTTCCCTTAGAGGGTTGTCGTGTAGTGGTGTCCGTGTAAGGGGTTGGAAAGTGCGGTGAGATGATTCACGCTTGCGAGGGCCTCCTACTTACACAGTATTATCGAACTCACTATGGGTTCCTGGGAGTCTTATAGATTATCGAGTGACAGTTTCTTGCTAGCCCTGATTAGATGGGTTAGTAACCCCTCGAGTCGTGGACAAGCCAGGAGGGATGTGCCACTGGTTGCCTATTAGGGCGGCCAGTTGGTTATTGACTATGGAGTACCACGCCGACAGGTAGTCTGAAACCAAGTACGTCCAGGGGTTTTTTAGGGATGTTTAGGATCACCCATTGTTATTGCTTATATCTACTTGTTTACTTTGACTTTACTTGGTTTCCAGCATTTACTTATTACCTGTAATTATTTTGCACAAATGTGATAAACATGGATTTGAAATTCAGTTTTCAAGAAATGCATTGTTTTGGAAAAAACGGGTTATGGCATGTGTTGATTTTTGAAATGGTTATTCAGGATCCTTTTTCCTTTAAAATATGAAAACCCTATTTTCTATCTTTGTATGTACAAACTAGTGTTTTTGGGATTGTTTCTGGAAAGTGGTCTTGGTTGGATTCTGTAGTTTACTTTGGAATCCCTAATGAGCATTTTTAATGCTCACGCCTATTTTATCATTTCAGTTTCTGGTTTCCCTTGTTCATGTTTTCTTGGATGAGTTGCTCATTTTGGGAGAAATGTTAGCTTTGGTTGGGAGGTGACCGAAGGGTCAAATGCTGGTACGTCTACTGTATGGTTTTACTTCATCCTGCTGCTAGAGTTTAATGATTTTGTTCTGTTTATTTTTATTTACTTTTTATCTTTTAAGGGCCATATCATTTCCAACGTTTTAACATTGATGCTCGGCACTGGTTTCCAGCCCGTGGGGATCGAGAACGGCCCTCGGTCCATGGTCTCGGGCCGGCTCGGGTGACCAGTTCAGGGTCGACCCGGGCTGGTTCATGACAGAATGGTATCAAAGGAGTCCCTTGATATTTGGGATGTCTGGTAGAAAGTGATTAGGATTTTTCGGGACTCAAGCAGTAGGTTGCAGGTTGGTGCTTGATCACCACCAACCGTGACAAGACCTGAGTTACCAGGGGTAGTCTGGGTTTTGAGTCTATTTCCTTTTATTGTTATGGTTTTAGGGATGATAATGAAGGAGAATTGGTTCATGTTGTGGCCTCACATGGGGTGGTGACCCATGTGGAGTCTAAATTTCCAGTTCAAGGTCCTTTTAGTGATATACCTTACTTGGGATATGGATCACCACCATGTTTCCAAGTTAGGCATATGAACTAGTTCCTTGTTCCGGTGGTTTGTTGTTGATTGTGTTTCATTTTGATCTCGGTCAATGTGAGCGTGCGTTAAAAAATGGAAGTTGTTTTAAAATGGAAAAGTGTATCTTTTAAAATTGTTTTGAAATTGGTGAATTGGGTTTTTAAAGTGGGAGGGTTTTGATTTGGAATGTTTTATTGCTTGTTTGGATTTTAGGAGGGAAAGAAGTGTTCAAACCTTGATATTCATTATGGAGGATCACAAGTGCATCGATATGTGAAGAGAGTGCGTGGGAGCACTTGTCCGCGAGCGATGTAGTCGGGATTGGGTGAATGCACATGCGATAGTCCATAAGGGGCCATAAGCGAGTTTTAAAATTTAAAAGAAATGACAGTTTTTGGAAAAGAAATTTTTACTTATGTTTATATATGTTTAGCTTATGAGTTTTTTTCCCTTGGAAAGGGATGTTGCTTTGATTGAGTTTTGGCTAGATGCTGATTTCAGTTTTTTTTTTCTTGTTGTTCTTAGTATGCCTCCCATAATGCTCGCTAAGGTTACTAATGAGTCATTTCCAGTTTTCAGTTCTTTTTTCATGTTGCTATCGATCAAGGTAATCAATGTCCGTGAGGGGCAGTAGTGTGGTTGTGGAATTAGAGTGGGTCTTTAGGTTGTTGGGAACTCTCAGGGTTGTTAGGGTTCGTACCGTCTCAGGTGTATTTGAGGGTCCAGTTCTGGACTAGTAGAGGTGAAATGTCTCACCATCGTTGAAGTTTGGGGTGTGTTTAATGGTAATTGGCTCTGGTGCTGGTTCCCCATCTGTCAAGGAGTGTTTGTCGGAGGAACCTATAGCCAAGAAACCATATTCATAGGTGCTGACTTCCTGTTGTCTAACCGTTCTCTTTTGTGCCACCAGAATGGCCAGTTTGTGCATTCTAAGCCACCATCTTTTATCCCTTTGAAAACGTGCCACCGTTGTGGTCACTAGAATCGTCAAGAAGAGGAAGAAGTTGGGTACTAGAGAATGAAAATGCCTGATTGTTAGGAAGGTGATGCTTCAGCCATCAAAGCCCCAACCACAGGTCTAGGGTTGAAGCTTGCGCACAGTCATGAGTTGCCGAGGGTGGGTAGAACCTTGCTTTGGAGTATGTTTTCAGATTTCTGAAGAAAAATATAAAAAGTTTTCTTTTACTATTATTGTCGTCGTTATAAGCTCATCCTTGTTGTGGTCACGCGATGATCTCATTCTACCGCAGTCCAAGAAGCCTCATCTACTTTTAGTGAAACTTCTAAATCATTTGAATTCTTTGAAGGGTGTTGGGGCTAGGGATAAACAAACATGTTCTGATTTTGAGTTTGGTCTCAGCTGCATACATTAGAGGGATGTTCAGTTCTGTGAAATTAATGGGTGTTGTTTCTGGGAATTCTATTAGGCTGGATGCCTCTCTGTGGCTTTTCATTTATCGTGTTTGAGTTTTGTAGGTAATTCCTCCTTCCCAGTGTCTATGTGTGCCATTTTTTTCCAGAATAGTTTTAATCCTAGTAGTGGAGTTGTTCCGTTATCATTGAGAAGTTGGGATGAGTTCAGTTTGGGGAGTTCCTGCATTGCCCCCCCCCCCCTGGGGTGGTGTGTTCAAGTTTCAAGGTCTCCGAGTTAGTAAATTCATGTGGTGGGGAGAACCCTCTCGTGTTCTCCCCTAAACCATGGACAATGATTGTACTCGAGTTGGTCGGGTGTGACTTGTGTTGGTAATGGTCACCCCGACCCTCTCAGTTTCTTCTGGTTTTTCCTGGTCACGGACTCGAGTTATGGGAACTATTGGCTTGGTGACATTTTGGGGGTAAAAACTGTTTTTGGTGGGGTGAATTATCACACCCTTTTATTAGTCATTTTATTTATTTTATATATCTTGGCATCGAGTGATTTTGCGTTAGTGCAGGTGAGTCACAGTTTAATATTTTAATGTTGGGATGAGTTTATAGTTTGGGTTAGTGCACGAACACCGTACGTTTAAGATGCGTTGTCTTCTTGGGTACTGTACGGTGCGAAAATACCATAGGGTCACCCATTTATAACGTTATGTGTGTAGATATATGTACATGTATGTTTATATGTTTATATATGTGTATATATATGCGTATCTACATTTGTACATGTTTATGTTTTAACATTATATGCTTATTTGGATATATGTTTATATATATGTTCATATATGTTTATATGTTTATAAAAATATATATATGTAGATATGTATCTATGTTTATATAAGTAGTTTTATATATATTTATATATGAATATAAGTTTATAACAACAACAATAATAATAATAATTATTATTATTAGTATTAAGATAAAAAAATGGAAACCTATCTACCCAGGAAGCCCACCCCCCCTCCCCCTCTCGAAATCGCTAACCAGACCCCCTGGCTCTCTGTGTGCGTGCCCGCGACCCGACTCCCCCCGTCCGACCTCATCGCCCTGTCCGGCCCCGTCCGGCCCCGCCGCCTCGCCATCTGGCCACCTCCCCCGTCCGGCCACATCTTCCCCTCGCCACTCCAGCCTCCACCTTCTCCAGCCGACCTCGCCTACTCCGGCTGACCCCACTTTCTCTGGCCGACCCCGCCTGCTCTGGTCGACTTCGCCAGCTCGGGCCGCACAACCCTCAACCGGTGTGACTCCCCCTCTCCTCTCTGGTATCCTTCTATTCCATGTTTTCTTAGGGTTTTCTTTTAGTAGGTAAAACCCTAATTTAGGGGGTTTTATTTTTGATTGTTTCTTAAATTTTATGGTCTATGAAGGGTCCGAAAATTTCTTCTTTATCTTTCGTTGATGTGCAGTTGCATTCATGCACCTCTGAGGTAGGCAAATTCTCATATTTTATTTCTGGATAACTTCTCTAATTTTTTTCCCTCAATATTTTAGTTTTAAAACTTGATTTAAATCTTTTTATGCACATAATTATCTTGCTATAGAGTTATAAATTATTTTTTTTATTTGGTTAAGAATATGGTCTGAGTTGGTTCCTGGTTATGTCAATATGTGTCTATGATTATTTTCTTGTTTATGTGGAGAATTTTATTTTGTCGATTTTTAAAATGTGATTCGCATCCCTATGGTATTTTTTTACATCATTTGTGATGATTTGGCATTGGTGGAATTGGTAAATTTGGTCTCTATTACGATTATTTAATTATGTATATGTTAAAGTAAATTTATGTGATTTTGGTGGTTTTTCCTTTAGTTTTGCTTTATTAAAATTCTGAAAATGTGATTTGAGTTTTACTTGTGAACATGGTGATTTCTATGGAGTTGGTTTTTGAATCGTATCTTGATTCCTTTGTTTGGATTAATTTTATTTTGGTGTCTTATGTTGTTTTTGAGTCCCTGGTATTTATTTCGTCAGGCATTGGTCTTCATCGCACTGACTTTGGGTGTCGACTATTTTGTTAAGGTGTGGCGATGTTACTTATCTAGTGTGTGCGCTTTTGTGGGAGTTAGGGAAAGTGAACAGGTGGCAGTGTGAGTTTGAAAGCGTTTGCTTGGCCAATTCTTTGAGGTAGGTGTTTCCAACAAATTATCTTTTTGATTCAAACCTTGTTCTCTTAAATGTTTTCAATTAATTCTTTTATATCGTTTCATTTCTATTGTGTGTGTGAAAAGCATCTGACATAGTTTTATTGTTGTTTTAAATTTCTGAAAATGTTTTTTATGTTGTTTTATATGAAATGAATAGGTTCTAGCTAATGTTCAATTGAGTGCCTTGTGATGTGTTTTGTTGCAATTGATAATGATTGATTTTTGGAAATGTTAGATTTGGTTTGCTGTGTTTTTTTGATTAAATGATGAACCAATAGGTTGTTTAAGAGAAGTTTTGTAAAGGGTGGTTGGTTTGAAAGGTTTATTTTTGCTTATATATAGTGTTGTCAAAGAATTGGGTTTGGATTCAATGATAAGTGTTTTATGAAAAATGTTTCTAATGTGATTCTTCAAAAAAATAGATGTGTCGTTGGATGTTAGCACATCCATGGGAGCACTAGGTGCTCGCATGGAAGTGCCTCAAAATGAAAATGACACATAAAAACTATATTTTCATAATGATTGGTTTTGATGAAATGGTTTGGTATTTCAAAGAGGGGTGAAAAGAATTTGGTCTGGTTGGCCTTTGGTGTGAGTTGAATGCTTGTTCGGTTTGAAGGCATGTTTCGTATTTGGTTTTGAATGGGGTGTTTGTACTAACTTTTGGGAAAAGTTTGTGTGCCTGATTGGCAACATAAATCATTTACGAAATGTTTTGAAACTACACATGATGTGAAGGCCCGGTTGGAACCTTGTTGAATGTGAAAGAATTTCATACATACATATTTGTGGGCATCTCTACAGGGGGACTTCCCTTCGAGGGTTGTCGTGTAGTGGTGTCCGTGTAAGGGGTTGGAAAGTGCGGTGAGATGACTCACGCGTGCGAGGGCCTCCTACTTACCCAGTATTATCGAAATCACCATGGGTTTCTAGGCGTATTATAGATTATCGAGTTACGGTTGCTTGCTAGCACTGATTAGACGGGTTAGTACCCCCATGGAGTCGTGGACAGGCCAGAAGGGATGTGCCCCCGGTTGGCTATTAGGGCGGCCAGATGGTTATTGACTATGGAGTACCACACCAGAAGGTAGTCTGAAACTGAGTATGTCCAGAGGTTTTCTAGGGATGTTTAGGATCACCCATGGTTATTGCTTATATATGCTTGTTTACTTTTACTTGTACTTGGTTTCCAGTATTTACTTATTACCTGTTCTTCTTTTGCACAAACGTGATAAACATGGATTTGAAATTCAGCTTTTAGGAAATTTATTGTTTTGGGAAAAACGGGTTGTGGCGTGTGTTGGTTTTTGAAATGGTGAATCCGGATCCTTTTTTCCTTTAAAATATGAAAACCCTCTTTTCTATCTTTGTATGTGAAAACTAGTGTTTTTGGGATTGTTTCTGGAAAGTGGTCTTGGTTGGATTCTGTGGTTTACTTTTGCATCCCTACTGAGAATTATTAATGATTACACCTTTTTTATCATTTCAGTCACCGGTTTCCCTTGTTCAAGTTTTCTTGGCTGAGTTGCTCATTTTGGGAGCAATGTTAGCCTTTGTTGGGAGGTGACCGAAGGGTCGCATGGAGGTACGTATGTTGTTTGGTTTTATTTATTTCAACTGCTAGAGTTTAGTGCTTTTGTTCTGTTTATTCTAATTTACATTTTATCTTTTATGGTCCAAATCATTCCCAACGTTTTAACTTTGATTCCTGGCACTGGTTGCCAGCCTGTGGGGATCGGGAACGCCCCTCGGCCCTTATCTCGGGCCGTCTCGGGTAACCGGTTCAGGGTTGACCTGAGATGGTACGTGACAATATATATATATATATATATATATATATATATATATTACATTAATGACACTAATTAATTTTAATTAATTTAATGTATTCTGATAAAATAGATTTCTAAGCATAAAAATAGTTTTTTTAAATATTACATATATATTTAATTGGTTCTTATGGTCATTTATAATTAATTTATAACCAATTGATTCATTTATATTATTATAAAACACTTATATTATATGTTAGTAAATACTATTTATAAGAAATATTTTAATGTCCATGGTAAATCTAATTATATAAAATAATAGAATATTAATAATCTGTTAATATTCTGGAAAACTCGGTCTTGCATATAACACAAGTAATGAATAAAAATCATTGTTTCTTGTGAATCATGAAAACTCATAATCACATTATTTAAAAGATATATCATGGGTCAATTTTCATAAAAGTTTAAACATATTTTAATTTATAGTAGAATTATATTCCCTTTGGTGCGTGGTCTTGTGTGTTATACAAGACATCAAACACAATGTTCTTACTTAAGAATTTCGGGGCGTTACATTCTACCCACCTTAAATTTCTTGTTCCATCAAAATTTAAACATGACCAATCTAAAAAATCGTTTTTTATTTCCTATGTTTAAATACCACATCCTGAGAAGGGTTCTTAAGACATCCTCTAGAAAAAAGAGAATAGTATGTAAAATGGTTAGGTGGAATGACATATAACTGGGTCTCTTTATAAGAGATCATCTTTGGAACATAGAGATACATACAAAGAGGAAAATAATGAATATCATTTGAGAGTGATAAAGTTAATCATTACGAAACAAGTGAATTTAAATTGTAATTTTAGGGCCTCAAATACATATATTTTTGACGATTTAAAAGGCAATTGATGAACATGAGCCTCAGCTAGTTGGGAGGACTCGACAAGTGCATCCAAGAGACCTGAGATCAAATCTGGGTGGAGACATATTTTTGGGTTACTATAGCAGTACTGCAATAGGTATTTTTCCATAATGTAGCTACGTAACTATTCATTCATCTGGGCCTCTGGGCCACCAGTCAAGTCCTTGGGTCGTACAAGGCATTCGGGCCACCCAGGGCCATCAGGTCACATGATGCAGCTATAGTAGTCATACTACAAGGGACAAGGCTTCAGATGAAAATTAGGGGAGGCACATTCACTAGAGAAAAGCTACCAGAATTGGAAGAATGACAGGGTATGACATTGACATCGGTACCAGGCCTGTGGAACATTACATTCGACAACTAGTTGACCAGCCCTATGAAGGTGGAGTATTGATATGATGACATATGCTGTGGAGGAGTGGTTAAAATTTATCTTGTCTGGGAAATTCCATATAATACATACGGGTCATATAATTGTCTATAAGCCTTTGGTCCTTGTAAGGGTTCCACCTCACCCCTTGAAAGGTGGATTATCAAAAAAATATTAAATAATAAAGGCCTTTAATCCATTCTGACCAGAAACCATTGATTCAACAAATATTATGTTTTTAGGACAAAATTGTTTATTATCATTTTCCTATTTTTGAGTTACAACTGTACAACCAAAGAATATAATAAAATATACGTAGTTGATATAGTTCTAAAAACATAATTTAATCTTTTTTGTTTCTTCTATTTATATCCAATTCATCCATTACATCGAGAAATGGAGCTACAAAAATTAACTTTGATGCCTAGGGAAACAAAATAGACTTTTAACGGACCATAAGAACCCCGAAAGATTTACCAATATAACAATTTTTCCCTAAATATTTTAAAAATAATATGTTTAATATATTTATCTAAAAAAATCAAAAGTGACACCACTCGTTTATCATTAAAATTTAATTTTAAAATTATTTAACTAAAAAAGGACATATTAACTAGGACACTGTGTAGGTTAGTGGCTGGCTTGAACACCATATCATTCTTCAGTCATAGGTTCAGGTCCCCAAACCTTACTGGATATTATGGGTTTCTACCCCATATATATGTTTTCCTTTTTTAAAGACATATAATTTCCAAAATAACTATTATGGACGTATTTGAAATGAAGTTAATCACTATATATAATTTTAACTAAGGTTTTCAATACAACCCCATTTCATCAATACATCATCCATTCTATTTCAACATAGGTCCTTCATTGGTCTATGTTTTAAACTAGGACATTAATTGTCACAATCTATTCAAATCTATCATAATGGAATTTAAATAAAATTTGACATATACTAATCAGATCCCCTGGTAGTGTCACATAAGGAGCATAATAAGGCTCATTGTCGTGTACTAGGTTATTCCGTGTCAGAACCCACACACCTTGTTTGAGTTGATACCCCTAGATACATCCATGATAGAACTACATACACTTGTAGTATCCAGATAGGGATATACTACTAGGAATAATCATATAATCTATACTTTACCAAAATTCATGGTTGTTCTTCTATACTAATCCTCAAAATTTTACATCAGGGTTATATTATCTAAAATTTGTTTTCCTAAATATTGTTCCCAAGGTTTCTTCAAAACATCCTCTGATAATAACAATATAGACTCGACCTAAGAAATCCAATAGCCATTGTCTAATACTATTACTATGGCATGATAATAATGTATCAAATCCTAAATTATGAAAGAGTTTATAAGTCCGGGTAAACTAGATACATAAATGAGTATTATATTACAATTTAATAGATTAATTAAAACAAATTTTTTTTCTTTTGAAGATAAATTTATCCCATATATTATATCATTGAATATATTTCTTATTAAAATTGTTGGATCCTTTGTTAAAATAAATAAAATAAGGGTGAGACCAAATGCTCATTAAGGGTGATGTATTGTGGAATAAACGAATATTCATTGATAAAAATCATTATGGAAAGATAAATCACTGAGAACACATGCCATGTAGTCTATAAGTAAAGATAATGTGAGTTAATAATATATAAATTTAAATAAATGGGAACACGTACCATTCAAATAAAAAGATAATGAAAAATTAATATAAAAATGTATAAAATTGAAACACATCTCATTTAATCAATGAGCTGGGAATGAAATATATTCATAGATATGTTGATGAAAAAATTCATGGATAAATAATAACTGAATAAAAATCAATGCAATCAATAATTATTGGAATCCATGTTTTCTTGGTAAATTATACATTTACCATTAAAAACATTTATAGGATGTTTTAGCTTATTGGGTAAAAACACATCTAATTTGGCCAAATGATTCATCTCATGAGACTACTGATGCATTAATGGCCTTACATTAACTAGTCCCCAGCCCATATAATTCCATTCCATTCTAATTGGAAACAAATTTGAAGGGTTTTTTCCAATAGATTGTGTGTCATTAGATAACCTATAGATCGAGGGGCTATCTATAACCAGGTCCTTAACATATTATACCTATACGATGAATTCATCATGTATTGAATAATCAATTTAATAAAATATTTATATTAATTAATTAATAAGGATTTATCAATAGCTCTGCCGTAAAGGATTTGTAACAATAAGGGGTTTTTATGTTGGTGAATGGAAAAACCATTAAATTATCATTAATGTTTTTTGAGGAAAATAATATTAAAACATTCCAATGTGTCCCATACAACTATGAAATATTTTTATAATAATAAACATGTAGGTATAACAATAAATAGAAATTATGAAATCATGAGAATATGGAGATTCGTGACATAACATTTCAAAGGGAAGTATATATACTAAATAAATTATATAGATAATAATGGGAAGTTTAATGATGATATGAAATTGAATATTTCAAGGGGACTAAAAAGGAAAAATGGAAGTAAATGAAAGTATTATCCATGGAATAGAAATCATAAACCTTCTAGTAGAAGAATAAGGATGGTAATAATATTACATATCCTAAGCGGTTTAAAAATAATGGATTTTTGTTATTGATGAAAAAAAGTACTATAAATATGCCTTTTTAAAATATTCTGGAGGAAAATATTATTTTCATTTGGAAAACATTGTGAAAATACTTTTATTTGAATATCACATAAAAAATATTTAAAAATAATTTTTTTATACCTACAAAGGAAGATTTGATAAAATAATAATGGGTAAATCCATAAACATTGTACAAGTTAAAAAGAAAATTCCTTTAACAATATAAAAAGGTAAGAAAATTGACTTGTTTGGAAAGGGACAAGAATATTCTTGTAAAAACATTTATAAAAGATAAAAAGGGAAATATTGAGTTTTATATGTACTGTTGAAAAGGGTAAAACATTTCTAAAAAACATTTTTTTAAATTAGGTTTTTAGAAGAAAAAATGTTCATTAAATAAAGAGAGAAATGATATTTGGTTTTCTAAATGACATTTTAAATACCAAATATTGGGAAAGTGGTAATATATATTAGCTATAATAATGCATGTATTTTTACTACCACTTGGAAAATCCAAACCCAATTCAATTACGTGTCACCATGTCATCACTTCTCGATTCCTCCCTCCTCCCATTCCTCATATCCTTCCCTTTGATTCCTCATCTTCTCCCACCAGTCACCAAAAAACACCTATTACACATCCTCCACCATTTCCTATGTATTAGCCTCTTACTAGATTACCACCCCAAAATTCACTTCCGCAACCTTCTTCACCATCCCCGTACACTGGTATTAACTCCCTGCACCTCTAACTTCTCCTCCTTACCCATATACCATTTTGATCCCCCAATCCTATCAAAAAATCATTTTCCTCCTCATTCCTGATGTGGATACCACCCTCATTTCTTCGTCCTTCCCCCTATTTCACATTCCCTATCATGGCCTAATTATGCTTCCTCCTCCACATTTTGATTTTACTCCACCATAATGTGTCAAACCCACCCATCAATTCTTCTACTAATTTTATCCCTCTATCATAATGAGATAAATCACTTCTGTTTCATCTCGTCCATTACCTATTCCAAAAACCCTAACATTGACATATCCTACATCCCTTCCAAAAAATAATACTAGTTTGTAGATTTTTTAGAATAAAACACCACCTGATTTACAATATATTGGATCCATCTCCTTTACACTTGTATTGTATCTCTTCTCACACTAGTTGATTTCACTGCCACACTTTAGGCCATATACATTGTGACTTCCCGAACTCACCTTTGAAATTAAAGATCTCCTTTTCATTCCTTTGTGAAACTCCATTAGTCAACCTCATCTTGATTCACCAAATTGGGATTGGGTTGTTGAATCGACATCTTATATTTATCTCTCACAAGTCATAGAACCTATGGTGATCTTTATACACCTCCCATTTTATTTTTCATATTTGATTTCATTTCAATTTTCACATTAAATTTCACACTTCTCTATTGTTGGTTTAAACATAAAAGAATACTAGTGTTTATATTTCAATAATATATACTGATATTTTTCAGCTTTTTTATCCCCTTTCACTTATATAATATTCAAAAGGGTATGACCCTATCTTGTGGAATCATTCACCACACATGTGAGGGAAAATATTTATTGGGTTTATATTAGATTCCTCTTGGTTCAATTCGTTCCATTCATCACACCCATACATTTTCTAAACTATTGCTGAATAATATCAATTGAAAACATATCCATCCCAATGTAGAAATTATTATTTTTGGAACAATTTATGTGTTATATAATATTATTTTTTATTAAATTTCAAAAAAACATATTAAACCCCTTGACTTAAGTTCCAAATAATTTTTTATATTTTGGATCACATATCCAATTGAGATTGGTAATGATTTATTAAAATTCATGATATTTTTTTACCATTACCTAGGATTTTACACAATTCATATCTTACATTATATCTTTGAGATATTATATTGAATCATCTTTTTAAATTAATTTTTACATGACTACTTATTTTGAATGACATCTTTCATATTATTTATCATTGTCTTATTCCATCCTAGAAAACATGCTACCAAACAATTTTAATGCTGGTTTCCAAGAGATTCATCTTCTCAAGTGAAGTATATTCAGTTATTCAAAAATTATATATCTACCAATTAAATATGTTTCTTTATGTCGACGTTGTTCTTGTACTACAGTATACGGATGGATAACAAATAATTTTTTAGTTGAAAATATGGTATTTCTGTAATCATGAAAGTTGTTAACAGATTTCCAAATAATTTTACATATTCTAGTGTTTTCATCATTATAGCAGGTGATCCAATAGAGGAAATTAATAGAATATTTCCATAAAATAGTTTCACCATTTTTTGTGATACTGTCAACATCTTTGACTATCACCACCACACAACTCGTAACTTTTTTTATATATTAAACGATAATGATTATATTAAGAATATATAGGCACAGACATATACCCATATGCATAAATTTATCATAAGGATTTTTTTATAATTAAGATAGTTTTTATTTAATATTATAGATCAGTGTATGTTGATAGCATAGAATATAAGAATGTTTATAAAACATCAGTTGTCTTTAAAAGTATTATAAATTTTTCTTTAATTTATCTATAAAATATGTAATCTATGTTTTTAATTTTTTTTCCAAATTCATTGATAATGTATTTTCTCTTGTATCATGATATGTCCAATATAAAAATTTTAAAGTAATGGATAATAACCATCAAAACACTAAATATGATTCTATAAGTACAATATTTTCCTTTCTAACTTTAATAGTATATGCCTCAACAAAGGAGTTTAATATTTTGTTTTCTAATAATTTATTTTCTATGAAATTCATTTTCTTATGTTCAATTTGTTATGGTTGTTTTTAATTATTAACTTAAAGCTTTCATACCCCCCAAGGCTATTAATTAAGTGGATTTCCCTTTTATTTCAACATTATACCAAAAAAAAATATATTTTAATCGATTAATTTATAAAATATGTAGGTGTATCTCAATATTATGATAATTGTAATGGGGAATATCATTATGTATATGTTCTTCAAATATCATGATTTGTATTAATAAATTTTATTATATAACAAGTCTTAAAGTAGTATTAATTTATTCAAGTTGGTTGTATTTCATTTTTCATATTCTCTTTCAAAATTATCTTTAATCACACTAAGACACACATAAAAATCCAATAATAAGTATTTACTTTTTAGTTATAATTTTTTTATCTCACATGGAATATGTTATAATGCGAATTTCCACATAAGTGGATTCAATAATATATCATCATAGTGGGTTTACCAAAGGGTATGAAAACATGTTTTTGTATATGTGAGTATCTATTTTGTTATGATATTATAATAAATTACAACATCCATTATCTATACTAAAGAATGTAAATTTTATACAATGTCTCATCTCCTCATCATTTCTTGAGTATGTGTATCTATTTCATTCAACTCTATTGTAATCTCTCCATAATTAATGAAACATTTCCAACACTTTTTTTATTATCCTACCGAATACATGCATCCTCATTAGCCTCCAAAAATCTAGATATGGATCTGGCTATACCTCATATGCCTCCATCCATCCAGGCTACCTACCATTTTTATATCCTCTGCCTCTCCTAACCATAATATCCTCACGAGAATCCCCTTCGCCTCCTCCCAGCTCGCCTCCTTTCTACCACAAATCTGCATATCCTCCACGCATCCCCACTTGTCAGCCTCGCTACCACGCATCCCCACTTGTCAGCCTCGCTACCACACATCCCCGATTCAGTCCCGTATCCCCACCTATCCTCCATGAATCCATATTTCCTCTAAACCTCCACCCCTTGGTTCCTCTACAGGTCTACCTCCCCCTCTACATCCCTGCCTACACCACTTCCTCACTGCATCTGTCATGCCACCTCCACCTCCTTATCCCCTTACCCCTCAACTACATCTCCCCATCCCTCTAATTTCTAAACATCATCCCCACATTAAAAAATCTCTATATCACCATTTATGGTTCCATCAACCCCTTGATCTCAACTTCCCTCTAATGTGAGGTGTTTTTCCAAGATTGTAGTGATTCATGGTATGTTTTAAAGCATATTGTGTCATTCCCACAACAAATATATAATTTTATAAGGGTTCATCTTCTCCCACTATGAGGATATTATTTTGTGTTGGGTTTATCATATCCATTTATCTTATCCAGTGTGAATTAGTGTGGGGTTTTTACACACAAGAATACTTGAAAATCTCCAGTTATCATTATTTACAATTTTTGGAATGTACTCATCCTTCAATGTTTATATTTGTTATTAAATTTTTTATTATAGTAAAGTTTGTAGGTTCTTATTTTATCACTATTTTTTCATATAATTAATTCACATAAGTTCATATTTATTAACAACATAATTAATTTCATTGAAATTTATATGTTCATATTTATTCCTTAATGCATTTTATAATTTTCATTCATATGTTTTTCTCTTTATGGTTATTAGGTTGTGCTAAATTAAACCATAATCAATAAGGGACTATAAATTTATCTATTTTATCTAAAGAAACTATATCTGGGTATTATAAATTAAAATTTATGGTTATTTACTTTCCCTATATGGTTATTTCATTTCTAAATTTTTTTCAATTTAAAACAATCATCACCAATTTCATATTTAAGATTCATGCGATTAATTCATTTTTTCATGGATTTGGTTATATATTTTCATGACTTTAAATCATATTTTTAATTAGATTCTCATAATATTGTCGGGTTGGGGGTACATCCTTATGACTAGATATATCATTAAATTTCATGTTATTAAGATAATGGAGCATGAAAAAATTCAATCAATAAGTATTCCATTAAATATTTATGATCAATTTATATTTTAACATGATTATTGAATCAAAAATTGCTAAACCTTATGGACTTCAGTATCCTTTAATTATATAGACAATTTTTATTGATGATTTTATCATGATTTTATGATTGAATTATTTAATTGCATTCATGGGTTGGTTCCTCTAAAGAAAATATTTCTGAAAATATTTTTTATCCAAGGTACAATTAGGTTATATTACTTTTGATATTCCTGATGTCAATCCAGTAAAGTTATCCATACATATTTTTAGTGTGATTAAAATTTACAATAGCTTGAAATATTTAAACATATTGTAAGAACCTGAATCATCTTTTCTAGTATGTTTATCTTTTCTGGTCGTTTTTTAGAAAAAGAGGAATTTATGGAAATTTTTTAAGTACATGTCATGTACTCGGTTTCCGCATGAAGCCATGTGATGGCCATGTAATGGCCGCACACAGGGCCGTGTGGGGGTGACATGGAGGCCATCTAAAGAGGAGTATGAAAATGGAAAGTACACAACTTGTATATCCATAGCACATGATGTGTATTTTCCTTTTTTTTCATTTAACATATCGGGGTCACGTCTAATGGCCAGAAACACCTTCTTCTCAGTTTTGTTTTTCTTGGAGGTCCCGTACGGTTGTAATATTCCTCCCATCCCCCGACCGACCATCTGATATCTGATTCAACTGTCATCAATTTCATTGGGATCGCCTCGATATGCTCTCTCTTCTGCTTGAGATTTGTTACCCAATTTCTCCCCCTTCTTATGTTATCCTCTATTGAACGTTGTAGATTTTTTTATAGATATTCAGCATTCTAAGGTGTTTCAAGCCCTGAGACTCAAGTATATCAATCTCTCAACACTGAGGTAGGTGGTTTGGGTCATTCCATTGAATTCCTTTGAGTTATATGTGCAATTATGACCAATGTCCTTGAATGGGGTATTGTGTGTCTATCATTTTAATCATGTTATTTTCCTACTATGCTGGTATGCATAAATAGAGGTTATTTGGATGTGAATATGGTTGTTTTCTTTGATTTGGATGTGTTTTCCAATACATGTTATATTTACAGTCGTTTGGCCTTTTTAGCCGTTAGGATACCTATATTTTTCCCATGCCTAGTTCTATACGATGGAGTGATTATTTTTACCTGACATGATTGAGATGTTGTATACTATTTAGCCAAGTATTCCTTGAGTTTTACATTGTCCGTATTGTATTACTATGCTCATTTGACTTACATAGGGCTGTGAGAACCTGGTGTAGTAGACTATATTGGGAATTGACCATGTGAGATTCTTTATAGAGTCTTTATCACATTCCTCTTTATGGGTAATGGACTGTGAGAGATTTCTCAGAGAGTCTTTATCACTTTTGACTATATGGAGAATTTGACTGTGTGAGCTTCCTCAGACAGTCTTTATCACTTTTGACTATAAGGGGAATTGACGTGTGAGCTTCCTCAGATAGTCATTAATGCTTGGAAATTTAAGGGGAATAGAATGAGAATGCTTCCTCAGAGAGTCATTGTAGTATCCTTATTTTGGTTGAACTAGAGGGGTTAGGCTGGGAGAACTACCCAGAGGGTTACCTGGTTTGTTTTTGGTGTTGTTGATATATGGAGAGGATTTATTTGAAACTGTAGGATTGGTTACTACTGAGTACTTACTTATTTACTACTTTATTTTGTTTATTACCTGTCATATATTCACTAACTATTAGGAACAGATCCTGTGGTGATTACCTACCGGGTTTTAGTCTCAACCGTATTTGGGCTATGAATTTGGGAACAAACAGATTATATGGTTATAGTTATAGATAAGGGAAAATACCCTTCTACTTCAGGTACTTGATTTGTTGTGGAGCTGGAGAGCGTGGGACCAAGCGGAGGCTTCATATGCTGAGGAGATTTTTATTTGTTTTCTTCTAACTTCGTCTTAGCACTCATTTGTATTCTTTCATTGTGATTTGTTTGGCTGCTTTCCTAGACGTATGTATCATGCATCATTTGTATATACATGTGCTATAGTTTATTATTTCTTGTCTTATATTGTTTACTTTAGTATGGATTATTACTGCTTCCGTTTTTTCATTTATTTACTTCCATTATGATACTCTTCCAATGAGGGCATAGTTTTCCCAATATCACACCAAAGGCCCTCCCTGCTAGTCGGCAACCTATGGAATTTGGGGATATTCACTTGAGTTCATGTGACTAACCAGGTACGGGGCGCCTCTGGTTGGATTCCGGAACCAAGACGTTTCAAAGCGGTGTCAAAGGGGTTTCTTTTATTTGAATTACTGTTTGGAGCAAACAGCCAGGGATTGGAGGGAATATGTATTTGGTAACAAGATTTTCCCAGCAGTAGATAACCTGTGTACATGGAAAATCCAATTTACCTTGTGTTGCAATTTTTCTGTTTTTTTAATTATTACAGTTGATTTTATTTCCCCTTGTGTGATTCACATGTTTTTTGATGTTCTTGTTGTTGTTATTGAGGTACTAGTTCAGTTTCAACCCAATGTGATGATAGTATGCCATCTCAAAAATCATATAAGAACTTTCTAGGGGTCACATGTCATGCATTCTTACCATTCCATATCGGGTGCATTAGCGATTGCACGTTTTTGTGATAGGTATTGTTCTAGATTTTCATGTTGTCATGATAGATACCTTGATAAAAATACCTATTGTTTGATAGGTTATTGTTTGTGTAAGGTTTTGTTTGAATCAATTCCATACTTTGGTTCTTGAGGTGTCATGGGCCCACATGGACTGGAATTTGGTGGATTATTGCCTTTTTCTTCTTTTTATAACATGTATAAGATGGTAAACATTGATTCGTGGGGAGTATAGGCCCTCATAGATCGCAATTTGGAACCGTGGTGTTCATTTTATTGTGTTTCTGGGCTTCAGATTAGTTTCTAAGGCTTATTGTCAAGAAAACCCCTGAATTCATGTCATGTAGTTTTTCCTACATGCAATGTGGTCTACTATTCAGGAAGAAATTGTTTTTCTTAATTACATGTCATGTACCTTATGTAAACTCCATATAATCTCTAACCATGTCATAGGCCATGTGGGAAGAGGCACGGGATATGGAAACTCTTGTGGGAACACCTCGTGTCCTATTTGCACACGTCATGTCTTGATTGACCATGTGTCCACCCGTATGACTAACAACACAGATGGAGAAATCATAGGTGATACACACTGTGTCAGTTCTAAACACACAGTGTAATGTAATTTTGGAATCCGGCCATGTGACTAATAACTTGGATCCGTGTCATCTTTCCTAGTACACATTGTGTCTGTACAGAACACACCATGTAGTGTCAGCCGAGTATCCGGTCATGTCACGAAAAACACTGGTCGGTAAAGCTCATCTATAACACACCATGTCTGGAACAAACACTCCATGTAATTTTGTTATAATGAGAACCATGTGGCGTAGCCATGTAGAAGAACTTGGGCAGGGGGAGATAATTCAAGTACACACCGTGTGTAAGCACAACACATCGTGTGTTTGGGGTGTTACTCGACCAGTTCTGGAAGAAATACATTCCCATGTGAAATGCTTAAGGGAGCACACCGTGTAGTGATTATACACGCCCTGTAGTCTTGTTTTGTAAAACTTTAATGTTTTTTCTCCTATTCCCTTCTTAATCCTACAGTTCTTAGTCCTTGTTAATCTTGATCTATGGTGTGCTCTTGGCCTTGCAGAGTCATGTCACCGAGATGTCCTCTGTTTGTCCGCTAGTTACTGGGAAGTTATCAGACACCAGATATGGATGATTAGGGACTGCCTGCAGATCTTCCAGTTGTGCCAGTCTTGGAACCAACAGTTATACCTGACACAGGTGCCGATGGAAAATTCAGGGAAGTCTTTATGAGGATGATGCAGACCTTCCAGTGAGTGCCACATCCTTTTCCAATGTTGGCTGAGTTGACACTGGTTTTTGAACAACAACATCCTGCCACCTTCATAGTGAAGAAGGTCCTCAGGCTACAGAGTATTTTCTATAAGCCAAGTTGATGATCTTCGATCATCTAGAGACACCACCAGAGATGAGGGTCATGCTCTATATGTACATGCTTTGGGATTATTCCAATAGATGGTGGGACGTTATCTCATTGTTTGGACGCCAGAAAAATATGGCTTGGTAAGAGTTACACTACACCTTCTATGATTAATTATATCCAATGACCATGAGGTATGATAGAGCCCGAGAGTTTTTGAGTTTGGAGTAAGGTACTCTTTCTGTTTTGGAGTATTCCTCTCGCTTCACCGAGCCGTAGCGATTTATAGCATTTTTAGGGGGAGATGAGATGTTCCTTGGATGCATGTTTGAGGATGATCACGGGCAGGATATCTGATCTGAGGTGAACATATTTATGTTCAATTCTATTTCTTCTATAATCCACTAGGGGCTGATCACCAAGCACAATCTGAGGGATTCTGGAGTTGTAAGCTAGGGAGGTTTGACATCCAAAGTTAGTGCTCCACCATATGATATAAGGAAGAATCGTAGTGAGACTACATGAGGAGATTATAGTAGGTGGGATACATCTTCTAGTACCTAGGTGGTATGCTACCAGTGTAGTATGAGTGGGCATATGAGGCCACGTTGCCTGAGGGACCCAATGGAGTGCTGATCTTGCTATAAGATGGGTCATCTTCAGTGCTTTTGTCAGATCTTCTCACCAGCAGCTGGTGACATGAGTGCTTCTATGACTCCTCATTTAGGTGTAGCACCAAATATTTTTTCACAAGTCTGGTAATTGGAGTTCTTCTGGCTATTCCGGCCGAGGTGGAGGTCGTTTCCATGGTAGCCAGTCGCCCAGTTTTCAGCGAAATCAGGGAGGATCAGTTCAGAATTGTCAGGTTGGGTCACAGGGTCATGGTATATGCCAGACTTTTGTAGTGGAGTAGATCCCACAAGAGAAGGATGCCAATCCTTCTACAGTTCAAGGTATGATCTTAGTTTCCTCAGTATTAGCTTCTTCTCTTTTCGATATAGGGTCTTCCCATAGCTTAATAACTGTTGCTGTTGTGGAGAGTATTGGGATCAACATATTTCCTTCTGTTGATATCATGACTCTATAATCTCTGTTTGGGGCTAGCATGGATAGTATACACCAATTCAAGGAAATTCATCTTTAGGTTAGTGGGGGTCACTCATTATTGGACCTTTATGACCTAGAGACGACAGGATATGTTGTCATTCTTGGAAGGGATTGGTTAGTTCCCTTCTAGGAAGTCATCGATTACTATCACCGTAGGGTGATTTTCACATCACCAGAGGGTGGATCTTTTCTTTAGAAGGGTGAGTGGGATATGCAGGTGAGTAGAGGGGTACCCCGAGAATCATGGGATGAGAAGAGTTACAACCCATATTGCTAGTCTTTATGTGGATGACCAGGAAATTTTACAGATGGGATTTCCTCCAGTGGTGGATTGTTTTAGAGATGTATTTCCAGAAGACATTTCAGGTTTTCCTCCAGAGTGTGAGGTAGATGTTTCTATTTATCTTGTTCCTAGGGAGAACTGGTGTCCATTACTCCTTATAGGATGGCTACACTAGTGTTATAAGATATCATGAGGCAGTTGAAGGAGTTTTAGGAAAAGGGTTTCATCCGACCCACTACGTCTCCATGGGGTTCGCATGTCCTTTTTCTGAATAAAGAAGATGGTACCCTCAGTTTATGTGTGGATTATCAGAAGTTGAAACATTTAACAGTCAAGAACCAATATCCTTTTTCGAGTATTGATTATCTCTGTGATCAGATTCGAGGATCCCAGGTGTTCATGAAGATTGACTTGTGTTCCGGTTACCATCAGTTGCACGTTAGGCCATCAGATATACCTCTTACATCCTTCCAGAGAAGTTATGGTCTATATAAGAATATATTTATGCCATTTTGTCTCACAAATGTGCCATCATCTTTCATGTAACTTATGGACCAAGTATTCCATCCATACTTGTATTCATTCAAGGTGGTATTTGTGGATGATATCTTGGAGTAATCTCACAATCAACATGACCATTCTACCCATCTTGGGATCATTTTGAGTACACTGAGAGAGCATCAATTATATGCTAAGCTATCAAAAATCCACTTTCAGAAGGATCAGATTCACTTCTTGGGTCATGTTATCTCAGAGACAGGAGTATTAGTCGACCCAGAAAAATTGAGAGTAGCAGTTTCCTAGAATAATGCGAAGAACATAATTGAGGTAAAACGTTTTCTAGGGCTGTCTTGAAACAACATGTGTTTCATTCAGGACATTTCAAGCATAACATCACCATTGAAGGGTCTGACTAAGAAGGTTTTTATGTTCTTGTGGTAAAATTCTTGTGAGTTAGCCTTTCAGGAGATGGAGATAAGGTTGAATTTCTCACAGATAATTGTCTTGACAGAGCTATGAAAGAGAAATACTGTATACTATGATGCTTCAGGTATTGGGCTAGGAGATGTGCTTATACATGGAGGATTCTTTTTATATAGGTCTCCGAAGTTGAGGCCACATGAGAAGAATTACCTGATGTATGATCTTCAGTTGGCTGCGGTTGTTAATGCCTTGTGATGTTGGAGACAATATTTTCTGGGAGAGCATTTTTTGGTTTTCACTGACCACAAGAGTCTCAAGTACATCTTCACTCAGTGTGATCTGAATTTGAGAAAAAGAAGGTGGGTTGAGTACCTTCATTCCTTGGACCCTAAGCTTGCATATACGCCTATGAAAGGAAATGCAGTGGCTGATGTGTTGAGAAAGAGGACTCAGATATAGGCAGTTTAAGATTCCAACAATGTGTGGCGTCTTGTGGCTACGTTCATTGAGATTCTTTTGGAGGTGCACAACAGATAGGGGCATAATTTTCTTTCCTCTATTACTGTTACCTCTACTCTTATTGATCGAGTGCGAAAAAGGTAGCTATCTGATTCTAAATGCCTAGTCCAATGGGAAGTTGTTTCAGGATAGGACCATATTCCGGGATTGACAATAGGCGAGGATAAGATCTTTCATTTCCAGGGGTGTTTATGGGTTCCAGCAGACATACGTGTGGAGCTGATGTGGGACATTCATTCCTATGTTTGGGTTGTTCATCTTAGTGTTTCCAAGATGTATCATGATCAACACTACAAGTATTGGTGTCCAGGTATGAGGAGAGATGTTACTAGTTTTTTTAGGAGGTGTTCCACCTATTAGCAGATGTAGGTATAGCATCAGCTACAATTAGGGCTTTTACAATAGTTACCAATTCCCGGGTGGATGTGAAATTATGTCGCGATGAATATCATGACCGTTTTAATGAGGTATCCATGAGGGAATGATGCAGTCTGGGTTGTCAATGACAGAATCATGAATTTTGATCACTTCATGTCAATCAAGGATAATTTTAGTGTTTAAGAGCTAGGATGGTTGTACATCTACGAGATCGTACATCTATATGGAGTTCCACAATCCATTGTTTCATATAGGGATTCACGTTTTACTTCTCGGGTATGGCAGGGGATTCATAAATATTTGGGTACATAGGTAATTTTGAGTACATCTTACGATCCCCAGATAGATGGCCAGTCTGGGAATATAATTCCCGTGCCTGAGGACATGATTCTTTCTTGCAACCTGAATTTTGGAGGTTCTTGGGAGAAGTATATACCTCTTGTGGAGTTTTCCTATAATAATAATTCTCAAGAGACAATTCAGATAGAACCTTATGAGGCTTTGTACGATAGGCCATGCCGATCACCTTTATGTTGGCAGGAGGCAGGAGAGGCATCTATGCTGGGACCTTGTCTTGTTCAGGAGACCTCAGTGTAGATAGAATTGATTCAGAAGAGGATGGATAATGAAAAGACACGTAAAATTAAAGGGAAATTTTTTTCTTAATTTTCATTGGAATTTTACAAGAGTGCGGTTTCTGACGGCACCTGATTCCGAGGGCCGGTGTGCAGGAATCAATTTCCGATGTTTGGCTCGGGTACGTTCAGTGAAAGAATGAGCGGGAATTTCTAACTTTTGAACTAGTGCTTGGAATCGAATTCTGAGGGCACCGATGAACTCGCAACGCCGGTAATCGCTTAAGGTAACCTTTACCGTAGTTGCGTTTGTGCGGGAGAAAAAGTTAATTAATGGGTTTTAATTAAAAAGAAAATAAAATTGTTGAATCAATTTTATTTCTTATCAAAGTGGTTATTTTCTCCCATGGGAAGTTGGTGGTGGGTCCCACATCCACCCAACATCCCATGTGTGGATAATTGAAAGGGTGGGGCCCACACGAACCCCCCATCTTTTCAAATCCCTTAACTCTCTTAACCCCTCACATTCCTAACTCCCCATTAACTCACTTTCATTAATTTTTGACAACTTGTTATAATTAATAAAGTGAGTTACTTAATTTCAAACTCTTGAAATTCAAATGGTTCGGTTGTGTTAATAAAATAAGAGTTGGTCTTATTTTATTATTGTTAGAGTTTTCCCACCATGAGAGGATTGGGAAGCGTGAAGTCTTCATCTTCTTCAACCTCGACGAAGAATGCGAAGAACACCGTTCTTCAACGAAGAACTTCTCCACAGAAGAACAAGATTCTTCCGCAACGCCATATCCGCGACGCGACGTTCTTAATCCGCGTCGTCTCTTCTGCGATGGTTTTCCACGACGAAATCTCTGTCAACGACTTCGAATCCTTGCTTCGCGACGTCGATGTTCTTTTCCCGCGACGCCCGACCTCCGTGATGCTCGTCTTCCGCGGCTCGTTGAAGAACACCATTCCTGAACTGAGGTAGGGGTTTTATTTATTTATTTTTTCTTGATTACCAACTTGACGATCTTCATGGATTTAAACCATTTGTTATCGAATAATGCGAGGGGGTCGGACTGCACAAACACAGCCGACCCTCCTCCGTAATTTTCGTATTGGTTCCTTTGTGGTTGGTACAGGGGAGCGTGGTGTCGTCGCACCACGCTGATTCTTGCGGAAGGAAATGCGCGGCGCCATCGCGCCGCGCCGTGGAAAGAAGTTTATGAACGTGATGGCGTCGCGCCGCGTCAAAGAAAACCGAAGACGCCGCGGCCGGTTCTGGGCCACGGCGGAGCAAGGTGACCGGTGGCCGGACCGGGCCGCCGGTGTCGGGGAAGAAGGGGACCGGCCGTCGATGTTCCCGTGGAGGCCGGAACCGGCCGAAAAGGGTGGGCTGGCCGGACCGGTGTGCAACCGGGGGTTCATACCCCCGGTCGGCTGGCCAAAACGGCCCCCCTTAATTACGGGGGGCTGCGGTTACACAGGGGGGCATGCCCCCCCCCCCCTTTGCCGAAACGGCTCAGCCACTGGCCGAGCCGGCAGCACGCTGGGCGCGCTGTGCCCAGCCGGGACGGGCCGTGTCGGGCCGGACCGGGGCATGTCGACCCAGTTCGGGCCGACGGGGGGGTCTCGGGCCGGGTTGGTTCGGGCCCGAAAACCCCGTTTTCGGACAATTTGGGTTCAATTGCCCATAACTCGGGCTACGGACCTCCGATCGACGCGCCGTCAGCGGTGACACGATCCTTGGAAAGAGATGGCCGTTTCGACATATCGCACTCAAGGTTCCGGAATACATTTAGTTCGGTCAGGTTGGTTCGTACACGAAACCAACCGAGCCCTCGGAGCGGAAACGCTCATATCTTGAGCTACGGACGTCCGATTGACGTGCCGTCAACTTTGTTGAGTTCCTCTTATTGAGACGGATCTTTTGGCATACTCCGCCCAAGGTTTGGACGCAGGTGGAGTACGGTCGGGTTGTTTTTACCTTAAAAGAACCAACCGGGCCCCTGGGACGAAAAAGCCAATAACTCTCAGACCGGGCGTCTGATTGACGCGCCGTCTGTGATGTTGAGTTCCTGTTGACGATATGGAACTTTTGGATACATCAACTCTGGACTATGTGTCAGTTGATATATCAGCCTCTCGGCTCGTGGAGCGGACCCTCCCGAACGAGCTTGCTGTGTGCAGGAACCCTAGAGCTGGCTGCGACTACTACTGTGACTACGACGACGACTGTGTAGAGATCTCTAGTGGATTCGACGACGAAGACTACAACACTCAGTGATCGCTTAAGGGAACCTTTACCATAGTTGTGTTTTTACGGGAGAAGAATTTAATTAATGGGGTATAATTAAAAAGAAAATAAAATTGTTGAATCAATTTTATTTCTTATCAAAGTGGTTATTTTCTCCCATGGGAAGTTGGTGGTGGGGCCCACATCCACCCAACTTCCCATGAGTGGATAATTGAAAGGGTGGGGCCCACACGAACCCCCCAAATTTTAAAATCCCTTAACTCCCTTAACCCCTCACTTTCCTAACTCCCCATTAACTCACTTTCATTAATTTTCGACAACTTGTTATAATTAATAAAGTGAGTTACATAATTTCAAACTCTTGAAATTCAAACGGTTAGGTTGTGTTAATAAAATAAGAGTTGGTCTTATTTTATTATTGTTAGAGTTTTGCCACCTTGAGAGGATTGGGAAGCGTGAAGTCTTTATCTTTTTCAACCTCGATGAAGAACGCAAAGAACACCGTTCTTCAACGAAGAACTTCTCCGCCGAAGAACACGGTTCTTCCGCGACGCCGTATCCGCGACGCGACTTTCTTCTTCCGCATCGTCTCTTCCGCGATGGTTTTACGCGATGAAATCCCCGTCAACGACTTCAAATCCTCACTTGGCGATGTCAACGTTCTTTTCCCGTGACGTCCGACCTCCGCGACGCTCGTCTTCCATGGCTCGTTGATGAACACCGTTCCTGAACCGAGGTAGGGGTTTTATTTATTTATTTGTTCGTGATTACCAACTTGGCGATCTTCGTGGATTTAAACCATTTGTTATCGAATAACGCGAGGGGGTCAGACCGCACAAACACGACCGACCCTCCTCCTTAATTTTCGTATTGGTTCCTTTGTGGTTGGTACGGGAGAGCATGGTGTCGTCGCACCACGCGGATTCTTGCGGAAGGAAATGTGTGGCGCCATCGCGTCGTGCCGTGGAAAGAAGTTTAAGAACGCGACGCCGTCGCGCTGCGTCAAAGAAAGCCGAAGACGCCGCGGCCGGAGCGGGGCCACGACGGAGGTGCGCAGTGCCGTCGCACTGCGCCAGACGACAAGGGCCACTGCCGGTTCTGGGCCACAGCAGAGCATGGTGACCGGCGGCCGGACCGGGCCACCGGTGTCGGCAGAGAAGGGGACCGGCCGTCGCCGGTCTCGTGGAGGCCAGAACTGGCCGGAAAGGGCGGGCCGGCCGGACCGGTGTGCAACCGGGGGTTCAAACCCCCGGACGGCTGGCCAAAACGGCCCCCCTTAATTGTGGGGGGCCGCGGTTACACAGGGGGGCAGGCGCCCCCCCCCCCCCCCCCCTGCTGAAACGGCTCGGCCACTGGCCGAGCCGGCATCGCGCTGGGTGCACTGTGCCCATCCGGTCTGCCAGGACCGGCCGCGCCGTGCAGGGCCGGGTCGCGTCGGTCCGGGCCGACCCGGACCGGGGCGGGTCGACCCGGTTCGGGCCGACGGGGGGGTCTCGTGCCGGGTCGGTCCGGGCCCAAAACCCCCGTTTTCGGACCGTTTGGGTTCAATTGCCCATTACTCGGGCTACGGACCTCCGATCGACACGCGGTCAGCGGCGACACGATCCTTGGAACGACACGGGCGTTTCGACATATTGTACTAAAGGTTTCAGAATACATTGAGTTCGGCCGGGATGGTTCGTACACGAAACCAACCGGGCCCTCGGAGCAGAAACGCTCATATCTTGAGCTACGGACGTCTGGTTGATGTGTCGGCAACTTTGTTGAGTTCCTCTTATTGAGACAGATCTTTTGGCTTACTCCGCCCGAGGTTTGGACGCAGGTGGAGTACGGTCGGGTTGGTTTTACCTTAAAAGAACCAACCGGGCTCCTGGGACGAAAAAACCAATAACTCTCAGACCGGGCGTCTGATTGACGCGTCGTCTGTGACGTTCAGTTCCTGTTGACGATACAGAACATTTGGATATATCAACTCCGGACTATGTTTCAGTTGATGTATCAGCCTTTCGGCTCGTGGAGCGGACCCTCCCGAACGAGCTTGCTGTGTGCGGGAACCCTAGAGCTGGCTGCGACTGCTACTGTGACTACGACGACGACTGTGCAGAGATCCTCAGTGGATTCGACCCCAACGACTACAACACTCAGCGATCCTATGTGGATCAGTGCTACCGATCCAGTGTGGGTCTGATACTGTGTGGGTCAGCGCTCAGCGGTTCTATGTGAGCTAGCGCCTATAGATCCTGCGTGGGTCTGATCCTGTGTGGGTCTTTGCGGGGGTTAGTACCTATCGATCCTTTGTGGGTCGGATGACTTAGATGGATCAGTGATAATCTCTATCGTTTTCGAAGAAGTATACCTGTGTGAGCTGAATCCGGTTTACTTTCCTGTGTGGATTGTGTTGTGCTATTCTGTGTGGATTACGTTTGTTTCCCTGTGTGGAATACATATACTTTCCTGTGTGGACTGGGTTATACTTGGGCTCGGAGGTTGGAGCATATTGGAATTGATGACTTAGGTATAGGTATGGGCATATATATAAGCAGTGTCGGTTGTTACATTGTGATTGTACCTTTCCTTTGTGGTTTATCCTTTGTGGATTTTGGGAGACCTTCAGCGGTCTCGGGGTCCCTACTGAGTAGCTTATACTCACCCCTGCATAGGCTATGCCCGCACTATGTTGTGTTGGTTGCAGACGACGGATATCACTGATCGTGGTTGAGGCTTGCAGAGCAGGACGATACCTGGAGGTGGATCACTAGGCGGGACGTACTCGGAGTGGATGGTGGGACCCGAGGCGCAGTGGAGCTATCTGTACCCACCATTCAGGTGGGATTTCCAATGGACAGCTTGACGTAGTGGATTTTACTTTTCAGTTGTTGTTTTCCCTTTCAAGTAGTACTTTACTTTCAGTTTGGGTTTGTATACTGGCCAACTTACTTTCCGCACTTACAATTGTACACAGTTTTTTACTTAGTGTTTACTTTTTCCGCTTGCTTACTCTATGGTGCTTGTTTACTTTACAAAGGCAATGCCTTCCCTTTTTACTGGGATTTATGTCTTGGTGCTAGTCGCCAGCCCCTGGCCTATGGAAGGCGGGCTTGGGGTAGTCACGGCACGGGCCCCGAGGATGGGTCGTGACAAATTGGTATCAGAGGGAGGTTCGGTTCTACCGCGAACTCTGGTATTTTCTATGTGAAGCGATAGTGTTTAGAGTATTGAGTGTGGTTATCAGTCCAAGGAGTCCAGTGTTGGTGCGGCGGCCGACGTATCCGTACACCAGGACCCTGACTTCTGATTTCCGACTTAATGCACGAAAACATAGATTGCATGAGTGTTTCAAGTTTTCTTTGTGATTACTTTGTATCAGCTCACCAGGTATACTGTTCTGACCGTGGCACACCTGTTTCCTTTTCAGGATGGCCCCACGACGGCAGCTAGCTAGGGTTCCGAGAGTCGAGCGTGGCGACAGCCCACCGAGCGACGAGGCCTCGGTGCAGGGCCCTTTTTCAGCAGTGGCACCGGCGGTACCTCTACCCGCCGATCCACTAATGCTTCCAACACTAGCCGCCGACGATGCACGTCACCTTAGTGCACAACATGAGTTCCAGTGCTAGCGACCGCCCAGGTTCCACGGGGAGACGGACCCCCAGGCAGCCAAGGACTGGCTGGAGGCAGTCGCATGAGTTTTCAAGTTAGTGAGGACACCATCAGACCTCATGGTGATCCTCGCTGAGAGCCTACTGCACGCAGCAGTGGGCCGATGGTGGAGCTTGATGCTCCAGGTGCACGATGAGGCATCTCTACTCTAGACAGACTTTGAGAGCCTCTTCCACTCAGAGTTTGGCCCTACCACCCTCTGTGCAGTGCGCATTCAAGAGATTCTTCAGCTGTGACAGGGTAGCATGACGGTCGCCCAGTACTCGACGAGATTTACTAATCTCTCGCGCTACTCGACCGACATGGTACGCGACCCATTCTTCCGGGTCGGGACCTTTGAGCATGGATTGAGACATAAGATCAGGGCATCGCTGATCTCCCTCAGCATTCCGACTCAGACAGGAGTACTAGAGTGGGCCCTTTTGATCAAGAGCTTTCTTGTTGAGTCTACACCAGTGCCGAGACCCACCGTAGGGTGGCACGTAGCAGAGTCTTCTGCAGCAGGTATTCGACGGATGACTCAGGGGTCCAAGAAAAAAACAACCTCAGGCAGACGACCTCAGGACACTGGCTCAGCAGTGCGGGGCACACAGCGCAGAGTCAGTCTTTTGAGAGGCAGACAGTGCTACTCATGAGGCGGGTAGGGCCACATGGCTCGTGATTGACCGACCTGCAGTGCTGAGGAGCAGCAGACGGTTGAGGGACCACTGAGGCATAGGAAGAGGGTCGACCGTGGCGGTCCACAGGGATAAGGCGGACGAGGAAGAGGAGCTGGCCGAGCAACAGGTGGTGGGTGACGCTTTGAGGCTCTACCACCACCACCACCAGGAGGTCCACCCCGACCATAGGGAGCTGGCGGGCAGAGACAGGCACAACTCTAGGCAGCGGAGGCCTACGACCACGGTGATCCCGAGATGATTCTAGGTACTATCTTTGTCTAATACACCCAAGCTGCAGTACCTATAGACACAGGAGCGAGTCAATCTTTCATATCCGCTGCCCTTTTTCGGAGCTCGGAGATTCCGACAGAGCCGTTGGCTCGATCCTTACGGCTAGAGACTCCTACGGGAGAAGACTCGACGATTACTCACTAGTTCCGGCAGTGTGAGCTTACTCTAGGGGGCGAGATCTTCAGCTGGGATCTTCTTGTAGCGGCCTCGAGGCCTTACGACTTCATCTTGGGCATGGATTGGTTATCTACAGTCCATGCACAGATTGACTGTTTTAGGTGCAATGTGCGATGTGTACGCACCGACGGGAGCAGGTTCACCTTCACCAGCGAGAAGGGAGCCTTTTGCAGCACAGGATGGACTTCCGCGGAGGAGAGGACAGCCCATCACTCATCAGTTGTCTAGCCTCATCCTAGGAGCAGTTGACGTGCGGAGTCCTGGATTTCCTGCAGTGGTGGATCAGTTTGCGGACGTTTTTCCTGACGACGTTCTAGGACTACCTCCTCGCACAGAGGTAGACTTTCATACTGAAATGTACCCCGAGACAGCCCTGATATCGACTCCAGCATATCGGATGGCCCCCGCTGAGCTTCGAGAGCTACGGGTACATTTGGAGGACTTGCAGGGAATGGGTTTCATCCGACCTAGTGTTTCACCCTGGGCGTCCTCGATATTGTTCGCCAAGAAGGCAGACGGGAGCTTGCGACTTTGTGTCGACTATCATCGCCTGAACTAGGTGACAGTGAGGAACAAGTCTCTGCTACCGAGGATTGATGACCACTTTGATCAGCTCAAGGGATCACGGTGGTTCTCGAAGATAGACCTCAAGTCATGCTATCATCAGCTCATAGTTCGAGATGAGAACGTGCAGAAGACGGCCTTCAGATGTCGGTATGGCCACTATGAGTTCTTGGTTATGTCATTCGGCGTAGCCAATGATCCAGCAGTGTTCATGGCCCTCATGAATATGATCTTTCAGCCATACCTCGATCGATTTTTCGTGGTCTTCATCGACGAAATTTTGATTTACTCGACAACTGAGGAGGAGCACACCTACCACTTATGGGTTGTACTAGACACACTCTGAGAGCACCAGCTTTATGGAAAGCTCTCGAAGTTTCAGTTCTGGATACGTGAGGTCCACTTCTTGGGACACGTCATCTCTGAGGTTGGAGTTGCAGTGGATCCTGCGAAGATCGAGGCAGTGCTAGCTTGGGATCCACCCAGGAGCGTGACGGAGGTGCGGAGTTTGTTGGGACTAGCTGGATACTACCAGAGATTTGTGCCAGACTTCTCCAGAGTTGCGACACCACTCTCAGTTTTAAAGAAGAAGGGGAAACCCTTCGTGTGGTAATACAGATGTCAACAGTGCTTCCAGGAGCAGAGACACAGATTGACCAGCGCACCTATCTTGAGGTTTCCTGAGGAGGGAGTAGGGTACGTAGTGTACTGCGATGCATCAGGGACCGGACTCGGTTACATCCTGATGCAGGAGCGGGCATGGATCGCCTATGGATCACGTCAGTTGAGGCCGCATGAGCAGAACTACGCTACCCATGACCTGGGGTTAGCAGCAGTGGTCTTCGCTCTGAAAACATGGCGACACTATCTGATGGGCGATCACTTTACAGTCTTTTCTGACCCTCAGAGTCTCAGGTACATCTTCTCGCAGAAGGACCTGAACCTGAGACAGCGGCGATGGCTCGAGTTCCTCCAGGACTATGACTTTGAGATAGTTTATACTCCTGGGAAGGGGAACGTGGTAGCCGATGCTCTCAGCAGGAGGACGGGAATTCAGTTACTTGAGAAGGCGACAGAGCAGCTAGCCTCTTTGCAGATATCCTTCGTGGATAGAGATGGAGCAGCCTTCCTTCAGTCTCTCACAATCACACCTCCACTACTACAGCGGGTCATAGAGGCACAGCGTGGGGACGCTGACTCTGAGACGCGGCGTGCAAAGACATCCTTAGGACAAGAACCTGATGGTTTCTCCTTTGGAGTAGAGCACGACCTCCTTTTCAGAGGACGTACCTTGGTACCAGTCGCTTTACGAGAGGAGGTGCTGAAAGAGTTTCACACTTCTCCTTTAGCAGTACATCCTGGAGTGGTGAACATGTACCAGGATCTCAGACAACAACACTGGTGGTCAGGCATGATGAAGGCTGTGTCAGAGTTTGTTTCTCGATGCCTCACCTGCCAGCAAGTGAAGGCAGAGCATCCGGTACCAGCAGGCTTGGTACAACCCTTGGAGGTCCCAAAGTGGAAGTGGGAAGGGATATCTATGGTCTTCGTGACTGGACTCCCACGCACTTCCAGAGGTCACGACTCCATCTGGGTGATTGTCGACCGACTCACCAAGTCGGCTCAATTCTTACCCATCAGAGAGCAGGGCTCAGTTGAGAGATTGGGACGAATTTACGTTCAGGAGATTTTTCGGCTTCATGGTGTGCAATCATCTATCGTCTCCGATCGAGATGCTTGCTTTACTTCCCGGCATGGGAAGGGGTTGCAGGAGGTGTTCGGGATGCAGCTACGTTTGAGCACCGCCTTTCACCCTCAGACGGATGGTCAGACAGAGAAGACCATTCAGACTCTCGAGGACATGCTCCGCGCATGTGTCCTCGACTTTGGTCATAGATGGGAGGACCACCTACCCTTGGTGGAGTTTGCGTACAACAACAGCTGCAACTCCACCATCGGGATGGCACCATACGAGGCGTTGTACAGCCGAACTTGCAGATCTCCTTTGTGCTGGACAGACCCTGGGGAGTCAGCACTTGTGGGACTGGAGATGGTCCAGGCCACGACAGAGAAGGTCCAGGTCATCCAGGAGCGGATGAGGACAACTCAGAGCCGGAAGAAGTCATACGCTGACAGGAGGCGGAGGCCACTAGAGTTCGAGGATGGTGACCACATCTTCTTGTGTGTATCACCTCGACGTGGATTACAGAGCTTTGGCGGAGGCGGCAAGTTATCTCCGCGCTTCATCGGACCCTTCCAGGTCCTCAGCAGGATTGGCGAGGTGGCTTATCGTCTAGATCTACCACCTTAGCTGGACCGAGTACACGACGTCTTCCACGTGTCTCAGCTGAGGAGATACGTGCACGACCCGATACATATCATTGACCATGGGGAGCTTGACGTTGATGATGTGGCGACTTTTACGGAGGTCTCAGTGGAGATCGAGGATCGACAGGAGCGGGTCCTACATGGACGGTCGATTCCTCTAGTGCGCATTAGATGGCCGCACGGGAACTTCCAGGAGAGCACTTGGGAGCGGGAGGCTCAGATGCGTGCTCACTCCCCACTTTTGTTTCCCGAGTTATGATGTATCTTTACGGAGACGTAAAGCCTTGAGGTGGGAGTAATGTAAAGACCCGTAAAATTCAAGGGAAAGTTTTTTCATATTTTGCTTTTGAATTTTACAAGAGCGCGGTTTTTTACGGCACCTGATTCCAAGGCCCAGTGTGCCCGGAATCAATTTCTGAAGTTTGGCTCGGGTACGTTCAGTGAACGAACGAGCGGGAATTTCTAACTTTTGAACCGGTGCTCGGAATCAAATTCTGAGGGCACCGATGAACTCACAATGCCGGTAATCGCTTAAGGGAACCTTTACCGTAGTTACGTTTGTGTGGGAGAAGATGTTAATTAATGGGGATTAATTAATAAGAAAATAAAATTGTTGAATCAATTTTATTTCTTATTAAAGTTGTTATTTTCTCCCATGGGAAGTTGGTGGTGGGTCCCACATCCACCCAACTTCCCATGTGTGGATAATTGAAAGGGTGGGGCCCACAATAACCCCCCACCTTTTCAAATCCCTTAACTCTCTTAACCCCTCACTTTCCTAACTCCCCATTAACTCACTTTCATTAATTTTTGACAACTTGTTATAATTAATAAAGTGAGTTACTTAATTTCAAACTCTTGAAATTCAAATGGTTAGGTTGTGTTAATAAAATAAGAGTTGGTCTTATTTTATTATTGTTAGAGTTTTTCCACCTTGAGAGGATTGGGAAGCATGAAGTCTTCATCTTCTTCAACCTCGATGAAGAATGCGAAGAACACCGTTCTTCAACGAAGAACTTCTCCGCCGAAGAACACGGTTCTTCCGCGACGCGACGTTCTTCTTCTCCGTCGTCTCTTCTGCGATGGTTTTCCGTGACGAAATCTCCGTCAATGACTTAGAATCCTCGCTTCATGACGTCGACGTTCTTTTCCCGCGACGCCCGACATCTGTGACGCTCGTCTTCCGCGGCTCGTTGATGAACACCGTTCCTGAACCGATGTAGGGGTTTTATTTATTTATTTGTTCGTGATTACCAACTTGACGATCTTCGTGGATTTAAACCATTTGTTATCGAATAACGCGAGGGGTTCAGAACGCACAAAAACGGCCGACCCTCCTCCTTAATTTTTGTATTGGTTCCTTTGTGGTTAGTACGGGAGAGCGTGGTGTCGTCGCACCACACAGATTCTTGCGGAAGGAAATGCACGACGTCGTCGCGCCGCTCCATGGAATGAAGTTTAAGAACACGACGCCGTCGCGCCGCGTCAAAGAAAACTGAAGACTCCGCGGCCAGAGTGGGGCCGCGGCGGAGGGGCGCGGTGTCGTCGCACCGCACCAGACGACAAGGGCCGCGGCCGGTTCTGGGCCACGGTGGAGCAAGGTGACCGGCGGCCGGACCGGGCCGCCGGTGTCGGCGAATAAGGGGACCAGCCATCGCCGGTCACGTGGAGGCCGGAACCGGCTGGCCAGGGCGGGCTGGCCGGAGCGGTGTGAAACCGGGGGTTCAAACCCCCGGCCGGCTAGCCAAAACGGCCCCCCTTAATTGCGGGGGGGGGGGGGTTACACAGGGGGGCAAGCGCCCCCTCCCCCTTTGCCGAAACGGCTCGGCCACTGGCCGAGACGGCAGCGCACTGGCCGCGCCCATCCGGGTCTGGCCGCGTCGGGCCGGGCCGAACCGGACCGGGGCGGGTCTACCCGGTTCAGGCTGATCGGGGGGTCTCGGGCCGGGTCGGTCCGGGCCCGAAACCCCCGTTTTCGGACCGTTTGGGTTCAATTGCCCATAACTCGGGCTACGAACCTCTGATCGATGCGCCGTCAGCAGAGACACGATCCTTGGAACGAGACGGTTGTTTTGACATATCACACTGAAGGTTTCAGAATACTTTGATTTCGTCCGGGTTGGTTCGTACACGAAACCAACCAGGCCCTCTGAGCGGAAACACTCATATCTTGAGCTACGGACGTCCGATTGACGTGCCGTCAACTTTGTTGAGTTCCTCTTAGTGAGACGGATATTTTGGAATACTCCGCCCGAGGTTTGGATGTAGGTGGAGTACGGACGGGTTGGTTTTACCTTAAAAGAACCAACCGGGCCCCTTGGACGAAAAAGCCAATAACTCTCAGTCCGGGCGTCCGATTGACGCGTCGTCTGCGACGTTGAGTTCCTATTGATGATACTGAACTTTTGGATACATCAACTCTGGACTATGTGTCATTTGATGAATCAGCCTCTCGGCTCGTGGAGCGGACCCTCCCAAACGAGCTTGCTGTGTGCGGGAACCCTAGAGCTGGCTGCGACTTCTATTGTGACTGCGACGATGACTATGCAGAGATCTTCAGTGGATTCGACGATGACGACTACAACACTCAGCGATCCTATGTGGATCAGTGCTACTGATCATGTGTGGGTCTGATCCTGTGTGGGTTAGCGCTCAACGGTTCTGTGTGATCCAGCGCCTACAGATCCTGTGTGGGTCCGATCCTGTGTGGGTCTTTGCGGGGGTTAGTACCTATCGATCCTTTGTGGGTCCGACGACTTAGATGGATTAGTGATCATCTCTATCGTATTCGAAGAAGTATACCTGTATGACCTGAAACCTGTTTACATTCCTATGTGGATTTTGTTGTGCTATCCTGTGTGGATTATGTTTGTTTACCTGTGTGGAATACGTATACTTTCCTGTGTGGACTGGGTTATACATGGGCTCGGAGGTTGGAGCGTATTTGAATTGATGATTTAGGTATATGTATGGGAATATACCAAAGCAGTGTTGGTTGTTACTTCGTGATTGTATCTTTCCTTTGTGGTTTATCCTTTATGGATTTTGGGAGACCTTCAAGGGTCTCTGGGTACCTACTAAGTAGCTTATACACACCCCCGCATGGGCTATGCCCGCACTACGTTGTGTTAGTTGCAGACGACAGACAACGATGATTGTGGTTGAGGCTTGCAGAGCAGGACGGTACCTGGAGGTGGATCACTGGGCGGGACGTACTCGGAGTGGACGGTGGGACCCGAGGAGTAGTGGAGCTATCTGTACCCACCCTTCAGGTGGGATTTCCAATGGACAGCTCGGCGTAGTGGCTATTACTTTTTAGTTTATGTTTTCCCTTTCGAGTTATAAATTAATTTATGTTTGGGTTTGTATACTGGCCCACTTACATTCCGCACTTACAGTTGTACACAATTTTTTACTTAGTGTTTACTTTTTCCGCTTGCTTACTCTGTGGTGCTTGTTTACTTTACAAAGGCAATGCCCTCCCTATTTACCGGGATTTATGCCTTGGTGCTTGTTGCCAGCCCCTAGCCTATGGAAGGCGGGCTTGGGGTAGTCACGGCACGGGCCCCGAGGATGGGTCGTGACAGATACTACACTGTCTCGACAGAAGTCTTATGTTGATCAACAGGGATGACCTCTAGAGTTCAAGGTTGAAGATATGGTTTTCCTGCATGTCACACCGAGGTTGGGTAATTGGAGGATTAGGAGGAAAGTTAAGCTTTCTCTGAGATATGTCGGGCCATTTCAGGTAATGGAGAGAGTTGGACCAGCTTCTTATCGGCTGCAGTAACCTCAGAGTTATTGGGATATGCATTAAATCTTCCACATTTCTCAGCTTCAATGATACTTCTCAGACCTGTCTCATGTCTTCCAACCTGAGGAGGTTGAGTTGGATGTGTATGAATCTTTTGAGGAGCATCCTATTCAAATTTTAAATTGAAGTACGAAGGTTCTCCATGGCCGGTCTGTTCCTCTGGTATGAGTGCTATGATAGCACAACCGAGTACAGGAGGAGACTTGGGAGAGGGTGGCAGATGTACGATTGTAGTGTCAGGAGTTGTTCGAGGTTTTTTCTTCTACGCCTCCTTGCTAGAAAAATTCGGGGACAAATTTCTTTAAGGGGGAAGTTTTTATGAACCTGGATCATCTTTTCAGGTATGTTTTTCTTTTATGGTCATTTTTTAGAAAAATATGAACTTCTAGAAATATTTTAAGTACACGCCATGTACTTTACGAGTACATGTTGTGTACTTGGTTGGTGCATGAAGCAGTGTGTTGGCCATGTAATGATTGCACACATGGCCATGTTGGGGTGACCTGGAGGCCACATAATGCGGAGTATTGAAATGGAAAGTACTCTTAGTGTACTCCCAAATTACATGCCGTGTATTTTTTTTTCATTACACGTTCTGGGGTCTCTTCAAATCATCAGAAACACCTTCTTCTAGGTTTTGTTCAGCCAAGAGCTCTCGTACGACCGTGATCTTCTTTCGAGCCCCCGACCAAGCATCTGATCTCCGATTCGATCACTATCAATTGCGTTGGGATTTCCTCGGTAATATCTCTCTTCTGCTTGAGTTTCATTTCCCAATTTCTCAGCCTTCTCAAGTTATCTTCTGTTGAATGTATTAGACGTTTTTTTAGATCATCAACGATCTAATATGATTCATGCTCTGAGACTCAAGTATATCAATCTCCCAATGCAGAGGTATGTAGTTTATTCCTTTCTGTTGAATGTCTTTGAGTTATATGTTCAATTTTGACCAATACCCTTGAACAGGGTATTGCGTGTTTACTGTATTAACCATGTTGATTACCTGCTATGCTGGTATACTTAAATAGTGGTTATTTTGAAGTGAATATAGTTTTTTCCATGCATTGGATGTGTTTTACAATGCATGTTCTGTTTATAGACGTTTGGTACTGTTTAGCCATTAGGCTTCCTTGATGTTTCCAATGCCTAATGTTATTGGATAGAGTGATTATTTTTTCCTGACATGATTGAGATTATATATACTATTTTTTAAAGTAGTTCGTGATGTATACATTGGCTGTATTGCATTTCTATGCTCGTTTTACTTACACAGGGCCGTGAGAACCTATTGTAGTAGAATATAAAGGGAGTTAACTGTGTGAGCTTCCTCATAGGGTCTTTATCACTTTTGAATATATGGGGAATTGACCGTGTGAGCTTCCTCAGAGTGTATTTAAATTTTGACTATATGGGTAATTGACCGTGTGAGCTTCCTCAGAGAGTCTTTATCACTTTTGACTATAAGGGGAATTGACCTTGTGAGCATCCTCAGAGAGTATTTAATGCTTGGGATTATAAGAGGAATTGACTGAGAGAACTTCCTCAGAGAGTCTTTATAGTATCCTTGTTTTGGTTAAACTAGAGTGGTTAGGCTGAGAGAATTTCCTAGAGGGTTACCTACTTGTTTTGTTTTTGTTTCTATATGGAACAGATTGCAATGAAACTATAGGATTGGTTGCTGCTGATTACTTCATTTCTTACTACTTTATTTTGTTTTATTACCTACCATATAGTCACTGATTGTTAGGAACAGATCTTGTGGTTATTGCCTACTTGGATTTAGTCATAGAACCTGTTTGGGATATTAATTTGGGCCCAACTATATTATATTTATGCAAGTATAGATAAGGGGAATCACCCTTATACTTATTGTACTTGATTTTCTGTGGAACTGGAGAGAGTGGGACCAAGCTGTGGATTGCAATGCTGAGGAGCTGTTTATTTTATTTCTTTTGTACTTTGGGATAGTACTATTTTTTTATTCCAGCATTGTGATTTGTTTGGATTCTTTCCTAGACATATGTATTATGCATCATTTATAGATACGTGTGTTCCAGTTTATTATTTCTAGTCATCTTCTGTTTAGTTTTGTATGGATTATTACTGCTTCCATTTTTTTCCATTTGTTTATTTCTGTTGTGTTACTCTACCATTGATGTCATAGTTTCCCCACTATCACACCCAAGGCCCTCGCTGATAGTTGAAATCATCTGGAATTTGTGGAAATTTGAATGAGGCCATGTGTCTAACTAGGTATTGGGCGTCCTTGGGTGGCTTACAGAACCAGGAAGTTACACATACATTGTGATTATAACATTTATGTATCCTTAGCTTTTATATATTTAATTACAATTTCTCAAAATTTTAGTGGATATTAGTATCACATAATAATATTACCTTTTTGTATTATGACACATTGATGCATGTTTGAACACTTGATGTTTTGTGAAGGAATTCATAAAAATGATTAAATGACAATTTTGTTATCAACCTGATTATAATTGATGAATATTTAAGTGTTTTGTTTTGTTTATATTTTTTATTTCAATTTTGATGTACATATTTTAATCATAAAATATTAACCATACTACCAATTATATTTTTCTATAACAACATGAAATTTCATTACTTCATTGGCATTTCTATACAATATTTTAAAATCATATCTTCCACAAATTCATTATTAATTAGTAGGTTTAAAATAGTGTCCAAAGGAAGTATATCTAGGTATTTTCAATCACCATCTATGGTTAAATATTTTACATATATATTTATTTATTTTCTGTCTATTTTTTCAATTTAAACTGATCTTTAACTTTTTCATATTTCAGATGCATATGATTAATTCATATTTTCAATTGTTTTGATTCCCTCTTTCCATGACATTGAATCATACTGCTAGTTTGTTGCTCATATACACTAATATTGTTATAGGTACAATATTAGGAATTATTTCAGAGATATTTATGTGTAAACACATAGATAATAACTTATTTTTATTCATTTTATTCTATTTTTTTATTTTTCTAATCCCTCAATGTTGGAATTCCTTTACAAATATGAGGTATTAAGTTTTTCAAATATACTTGTATTTTGAGTTTAATTTGGGGAACATAAAAATCACTGTAGATCAAATTTATTTTAGATAATTAATGACACTTCCTGGTAATTTTGTACATTATATACATTCCATGATTGATACTTCATAAATTTTTACGTGATTATAATTGGATGTATTAATACTTCAAAGTGGGATGCAACTATTGAAATCTTTTTTATTGTATATTAATTTATATACATTTATTTATTTTATATTATCTATGATTATCTTTTTTTCTCATAGATTTTACAATAATTTGTTTCACTATTATGTATCATAAAATGAATATCACATCAATGATGAAAAATGTGACATTGATAGATTATCATAAAGTAAGTGGTGAGATTGTTAAAAGATCTTGTATAAGGGTTTCAATCAACATCGTGTAATTTTAAGAATTTCATATAATGATTTATCTTTTCCAGGCATCACTATATCTTCCCCATCTAAAATGTATGATACCACACTATATGATTGGCCTTGTTTCATGAAACACATCATGTTAAAATTTTTAGGATGGATTAAATTCTTTTTATTTTGACAAAATTCTAATTTTACGGCATATAGTGGTCATGAAAAAAATTCTAAATTAGTGATGAGCAATTTTACTTCATATTGGGGAAGACTATCCCACATTCATGTATTATCACTTTACTTCCACTTCCATTATTCTTTTTTTGTGCTAATACTATTTTTTATTCTTATATTGGTTTTTACATTAACATTCTTTCTTTTGATAATTTTTCTAAATTTATTAGGAATATGTGGTTGAAGGTATAAATGAAGTATATCAAAAAATCATTTTATCTTACTATTTTACATTTTTTCCGTATGTAATATTGATCAGATGTAAATTCCAAGTTAATTTAATTCACCAATATAGTATCGTTTATATTACATAGGAAATTCTTTATTATCATATGATATTCTATTCCCATCAGTCTTTATTCCTTGATTTAGTGCCCAAATGTAATCTATGGTTCCTTTAAATTTCCACCCAAACATATTTTCTAATACAAAATTTCAAATGGAATTTTATCCTTTTAAATTAATTTCAAAATCCCTATAAAAAGTGTTTTGTTTTCCATTTCCTATTTTAACTGTATTGTTAAAATTTGGCTATAAGTATTCTTTTGTTTGATTTTTTTTTGAAAAACACACATGGTATTATTGGATTGTTTGTGTAATTGCCAATCCCAAGTTTATAGATTCCTCTAAAGACACAAGGGATACAAACCATCTCCATAAATTCCTTAGATGAATGGGTTTTGTTAATTTTTTTTTGTAATGTGTTTTTTCTTAGTTCGTCTTCATATTTTAGTTTTCATTTAAAAGAATTACAACTGCATAAGGTGAAACCCCTAACATCAACACATGGGGAACAATATTTTATACTCAATCCATATAGTATATGTTCTGATATATAATTGTGGAATTGATAATTTATTTTCCTTTTAGCTTCAAATGAAGGGGAATTTTCATATGAACAAGGCAAAGCTAAAACTGCATTAAAGAAGCCAATTTGTAATTCTCAAGGATCAATAAAGATGATAATGCAACGTTCATTGCCTAAAAAATCCTCAATGGTCTATATTAGTATTAAAGGATGCACAATTATTGTGGGAACATTTAATTATATCTTATTTCAGTCATTATATCCCCAGAAATGTGAAAATCTCTACTGATAAAAAAATTTCACAAGAATTGGCCTCCCATTATCCATATATGATCTCCATGTCATCTATTACTATTACAAATCCCTAATACATGGTACTTAGGTCTGAAATTTTGTACATATTGAATGAAACTACTGTTGGAATAACTATTAATTATGAAGATAATTAATTGCTTCATTATTTGTGTCTTGGGATTATTAGTGTCATTGGATCCTCAAGGGAGTTTCTTAATGTGATGAAGCCCATCCTATGTGCCACAATGGAGAAGGTTTATCATTTTTTTCATGTTTACATTGAAATTCCTATTTTTTTATTATAGGCTATTGAATACACTTCACATTATATTTCCAAAAATTACCTCAAATTTGAAAATGTTTTGATGATATCTAACTCTATAGGGAGAAGCTAAAATAATTATGGGTTTGTTGATTACCAATTTATTTAATAAATGTTTTTATGTTCTAGTTGGTGATATTGGTGGTGATGTTTCTTCAAATTTAATTCATCTGGTAAAATGTTTCGATGCTGTGAATCTAGATTTTCGTTCAAAATTATGAGATCCCTAGAGAAGATCAAAATAGGGATTTTAAAGGATTTAACACGATATATTTTTTCATAGTGTAGATATCATATGTTCAGTAACTAATGGGAATTTTATTTTTCATTTTTTATTAATTTGTTATTGTGTGTCATTATTTTCTAGATAGGCATTTTAAATGTTTTCTTCCTATGATTTTTATGATTGATATGTGGAAAGAATTATGATGTTTTGGTGGCTATGATATATCGAATATATATAAAGATGGGTAACTACAATTTTTGTAGCATTCAAATGAATAAAGAGGCATCTTTTAAAATTTCATTAATTTTTGTACTTTTGTAAAATTATATTAAATAAAGTTCTCTTTTATAGTGAATAACTAATTTTTTTTTAAAGAAGAATACAAGTAAAATAGTTTTAAATGTGGAATAATTAATGTAATGTGACACATTGACTGAATTTATTTACTCCCACATTTTATCTTACAGTTGTCTTACATGAAATGATTTTACTGAAATGCTATAAATTAAGATAAAATAACATTTTTTCATGAAATATGGACACAATAAAAAATCTATAAACTCACTTTACATTTATATATTTTTCATTCATTACTTATTACTAAATACCATACCATAGTTGGAATTAATACCCCTACAATGGAACAATTAAGGGGAGAATTCAAGTAGTTGAATCTAGAGATTTTTGTACATGAAGATAAGAAAAAATATTATCTTCAATTAAAGGAAGTATGAGGAACTATAAAGAACATCATCCACCCTAAAATAGGAAATAAATACATCTATTTATCTCCTTTTAATATCTGAACGTAGTCTGCCATTTTACTTACTATATTATTTGTAGAGACCATTAAAACTTGAATTTGATGAAATATTTGAGGAAGTCAATACAATTTTTTTAGAAATGGTTCAATGTCAGAATAATAAGAAGAATGGAATGGAATGGGGGGAATTATATTTCTATGTTCATGTATTTATTATTTATTTTTTTGTTTTATCTATTAATTATTATATAATTTTACATTTTTTCTACATCAAATATTTTTTATGTTTTATTTTTTTAATAAATTCAGATCGTGAGCATGTGTTTGTGAATTTGAAATGAAATTATTTTGTGATGAAAATGCATGGGATGGGTATTAGTTAGTTAAAAAAGGATGTGAATAACAATAAGAATATGAAATTAAATGATTTACTAATTAGATATATAATAACTTCATATAATTGATATTCTAGTATAAATAATCCAGAGTAAAATGAGATTGTGATGTGAACCCTAGAAAAGACTATAACAATTATGTGAAAATAAATAATTTAATAGATTATGTGTTTTAAAAATTATTTCCAAATAAAATACGTGGAAATAGAAAAATATATAGAAATAAGTAATTACACAGTTGATTTTATAATATTAACTACAATGAGGTTGTAATATAATCCATTGAAAGGGAATTGGGTTAGGAAATTATTTATAACATCGTATCTTTAATTTCAAATCAGACTAGAATAAATCATTCAAATTGAAACTGAAAAAAATATAAAATTTCTCATTATGTAATATTTAAAATGGATGGTATATACACCACACAAAATAAATAAGAGTTTAATGTGTCATTTATCTAATGGATGTTAAAAGTGTATATGAAAATCCCTTTCTTTGCATTTCTTTTTGGCTGAGAATCAATTAACGTACTATATAGGGGGTTTAAACATGTCAATATCTTATAAAATTTCCATAATAATATTTATAATATCATATATTAACTTATTAAAATATCTTATTACCATTGTTTATTAATATTTCATTATTCTCACTATTTCTTGTTTTAATGACCAAGTCATTTGAGTGTGTTTTGACTTGTAAATCATTGTTCCTATTTGTTAGATCTTGGTCTCATAATATCAAGAATTTAATAAATTATTTAAATATTATATATATTCTATATATATGTGTTTTATAATTATATATAATATTATCATATATGAAATGAATTGCACCATTCCTGGATATAGTAGGTCGTATGTATTCTGGGACACTACATTCATTTTTTTGAGGTATTAAATGAAATAAAATTAAATTATACATATTTATAATATATTTATATTGCTGTATTTATGTAATTTATTTCACATAATTTTATTAAAACCCATCCTCTATACATTCAATGTATATAATGAATGAATGACATCCCTTTGAGGAGGTGGTAGTCCACATTACCACAAATGATATTATCGTATTTACAAAAAATTGATAGTATGAAGGAATGAGTTATATAATAATTAATGAAGAATATTTACATTATGAATATAATAAATATAATATATAAATTGAGTATCCATCATAATTACCATCTATAAAAGGTGGTAAAGGAAAAATAAACAATCATCATTTCATGAGGTGGTAGTTTTCCGTACATGATGATAAGTTCATTACCCATCATATAAAATTTTGTGTAACATTAGTACAATATCATAACATAAAAAATTATTAGTATATTTTGGATAATTAAAATATTATTTAATTATGGTTTAGTAATAGTTTAGTGGGGTGGAAAAATAAAATAAAATTGTTTTTCTTGATGATGGATGTTACCTCTTATCCTGGTATCTCCTATTAGTTTGCACCGATAGGATTCAGGGGATTGATTCATACCCTATGTGTTTCTTATAGGTTGAGTGGAGGGATTTTTCAAAGATTATTTTTAATTATTTTTTGACCCAATATTTCTTGAGATGTGAAAGGAAGTCATTGGGTTGAGTACATTTTTATAGCAGAGATGAGTGGCGCTCTTATAATTTTTTGGAATGTAAATTACACCCATATTTTCTTCATTTAAATTAGATACAATAAGGGAAAACATTAGATAAAAGAGAGTATAGGGTTGAAATATTTCAATCCATTGGATTTTGTACTATTTTCTAGGTCACTTGGGCCCTTATGTTTAAGGTTTAGTTATTTGATTAGATAATTTATCTCTTAATAATTTTAAATAATTTTAATTACTTTCACTAATAGTTTTAGTCATAAACTAATTTTCAATTATTGTAATTTATCAATTATTCTATGTCAAAATATGTAATCCAGTTTTCCAAACTCCAATAACATAGGTGGAGGAAATTAATTTAAATTTAATCCCAGAGACAGGAAAAAAGTGAGGGGTTTTAAATTAAAAATGATCAGAAGTTTTCTAGGTTTTTATATAAAATTTAAATTTAAAAATGATTATATGAACTAAATAATATTAATTGATGTAAAATTGATATAATTTGAGATTAAAATATATAAAAAGATAATTTAGTCTTAAAATAAATTAGATGAAAAAGTGGGTTGGAATTAAAATTAAGTATTTGTCATTATTCATCAAAAAATGAAACATCAAATAAATAAAATAAAACATTACCATAATACAATTTTTAAGTTAATATTTCAAATAATAAGTTTATTTGGACTTGTAATATTTATAAAAGCTCTGAAAATTGGAATTAAAATTGGTTCTCCATTAAATGGTTGTAAAAGTTCCTTTGTAAAAATATAGGGTTTTATGTGTAAAATTGGTATTATTATTTATTTACATATCAAATATATGTGATGAATATAAAACAAAAATTGATGAAAACATAATATAAATATTACATTAATATCACTAAATAATTTTAATTAATTAATTTATTAGTATAAAATACCTTTAAGAGAATAGAAATAGTTTCTCTTTAAAAATATTACCTTTATATTGAATTGGTTCTTATTTTCATTTATAATTAATTTATAAGCAATGAATTAATTTCATATTTTTATATACCATATATTTTCATAAGATAAGTAATACTATTTTCAACAACTAATTTAATTACATGGTTAAGCCTTACTAAATTAATTAATAATATTTTAATAATATATTGTAGTTCGGTAAAACTTGATCTTGTGGGTAACAAAAGTCATCAAAGAAACTCGTTTTTGAGTGTGACACATTCTAAACCAGTATCTCTTACAATGAATGTTACATCATGGGTTATTTTTAAATAGTAAATATATTATAAATTCTCTTGTTATTATATTCCCATACAAGCTTGGTGTTTCATTACAAATACAATATTGAATACAATGTTTTTACTTTAGAATTTAGGGAAATTATAATAGTCCTAGTGCATAGGACCAATATGAATACAGTCAAATGATTGCATTAAATATGTCCAATCTTATGTTATTTCTTGTTTCTCACACTGAGCATGTGTCACAGGGGTTTAGAGACCCGCGATTATTATGCCATCAGTGTGAAGAAATTTACCCAATGTGGGACTCTTTTCATATATAAGTCCAATTACATCTTCTATTCATTAAATGGTACAAAATATTGGTTAAATATCCCATGGAAACAACATGTATATATGCCTAATTTAATGTTCTACTACCATATATTTCATCACATGGATGTGATCATCAGGGGGTCCATGTTACTTCCTCATGGAACCCAAGAAGGTGGTGTTCCCTATTCATGGAGTGGTGATGCTCGATCAACCATCCCACTTCTTCCGAAACAAATGTGGGATTCAACAGAATTATATTTGTTAATTTATCTTTACCTCCTCTTTAAATTTTCTCAAATTCATATTCATTTGAATGTATCTGTTTTCAACCACAGAGTTCAATATCTTCCTTTATCCATTTAGGAATTCTCAGAGGAATCATATCTCTATGTATTATCCTTGATATCTCACTTTAGACAACAACACTAATCTCTCAACTATTTTGACTGATTTGTCAATATTTCGTAAACCCCGAAAGATCATGTTGTGTTCTGGCTTCTGGATCCTCAAAACATAATTTTTAGTGCTCCAAATTTTATAGCTTCACTACTATGTGGTCTAAGGTTATTTATTCAAATAAAGGCAATTTTTTTTCTTATTTGATGTTGTTATAACATTCACTATAAGTGAGATCCACCCATAGTGGAAATTTGGGTGAGTTTCTTAGGTCTTCCCCTCTTATTCTAGAATCCCACAGTTATTCAAATTCTAGGTGACCTTATCAGGAGATTCGTGCGCTTTGATGAGTGATTTAGATCATTGTTCTAACCTATTTCACCTCATATTTTTGTTGAAGTCAATGTCTCTAAGTCCCCCATCGAAGAAGCTTGGATCAAGGTTAATGTTGATCTTTGCTTCCATCATCCAAGGGATTTTATGAACTAGTTTTATTTTCATGTTCCATTCTATCAATTGGATCATGTTCAATTGTATTGCGATTCATCAATTAGGAAATTTTCATCTATGGTGGAATGTATCCTGGTTCCTTCGGAAAATAAATCTGTGGGTATCTTGAATAATACGGGTATTAGGGTTTCTCTTCAGATTAAGAATAAGTGGAGTATTTTTAATTAGAAAGTGTATTGAAATACATCATATTTATACTTGAGGTCCACCATTTCTGAGAACATACAACATGTCCCAGTTCAGGGACTGACTCAATTCATTTCTTCTATAACTGATTATTCCAACTCTAATATTGTTTCTTCTAGGGGTGCAATATTCCAGAGCATACTCATCTGATGACACCTCCCTCAGCTACAGTAGGGAATGTTGTGTTATAAGAAACTGCAATAGAGGCTACAATGTGGGAGAAAGGGCTACACAATCAAAGAAAGAAGAAATGGAGTAAGGAAAAAAGGGACCTGGGATGTTGTATTGTTTCTAAAAACCATAGAAATAAGGGGCAGATAGACTACTATAATCTTCGTAAACTGATGGAGACTCGGTCAGCCAAAAAAGAGAGTAAACCCAAGGAGCAGAAGTTTCAGCAAGAGACACGAGAGGAGGATAGGCCAGATGATGCCATAGTATCCCAAGTTCAAGTGGATGGAGCCTAAACGGCAGATGACCAGTGCCAGAGGAGTCTCGAACCAGAGAGACTGATGATGGAAACGGCAGATTCCCCCGGACAGCAACTTGCAGCAGGTCCTTCATTCGGCCTATAGAGCCTAGAAGAGAAATAGGTGGATTCTTAGCTGAAACTACTTATGTACTGTGTAGAAGAAATAGAGGAGGATGTTCTGGTGATAAAGGCGGTGAGGGAAGACATTGATCAAATGATGGGAAGACTGATCCAAGTGACAGTTACAAGGTAGCAAGTGGAATGGATTGACAATAAAGATCGTATACTGTTCAAAGGCTTCAATATGGAGAAGGTTAGTAAAGAAGAATACATGCAGTCTTGGGAGTATCTCGCAAGGCACTATGAAGAGAACATAGGGGAAGATCCAAACCGCTAGGTAAATTTCCTCCCCTGGAAATTGTTTTGGAAAAGAGAATCCAATCACCTGAGACTTGAGTTTAATTGTTCCTTTGTAACCATTGATGCTTGACATGTTTATCGGCAGGGTTCTCACATCCCCCTTAAAAGTGATTGAAAATAAAAAAGATAATTTGGAGGAGGATCCCCTAGCTTGGGTAAACATCATAACTAATTCAATATTTTTGATAAAATGTTTTATTTTTATTTTAATCATCAGGTAATATTGAGTATTGTTACACATAAGTTGAAAAAGAATATTAATGGTTCTATGGATCTGGTTGTTTCAGAGGCAAGGGTCTAAGGAATTGATCGTTCACCAGATTCAGATGGTGAACAACACCATCAAAGGACTTGTGATGACACACCCATTCATTTCATAGTTAATAGTGTTGAATGGATATATGGAATAGGTATTCATAACCCATGGTGGAAGAAGGGGTAGAAAGGAAATCATCCCTCCGGGATTCACGTGGTTCTTAAGGGTAAAAATTAAAAAGAGTTAGGATTATTCATACATTCTTAAGAAAATGGATAAAATGTTTGTTAAATAGTTGGTACAATAAGAAAACCAGTTATAAAATGGAAATGGAAATCCATACTCATGGTCACCATATCTGTCCCATAGTGGTTAACCACTTGTAATAGGAAGTGGTTTCTATGGGCTAAGAGAAGATGTGTAACAAGAAGAAGATACTATCATATACTCTAAGGGAATGTATAAATCAATGGATGCATAAAAATAATGATGGACTTAGATCATTCTAAAATCCAAATAAAAAATTATATTTTATAGTAAGTGACACAAAAGAGGATTCTAGTTGTATCTATGAAAAAATGATCCAGATTGAAATCTGCAAGTATCATAGTGTATATATCAAGAAACGTGATTTCGTTTTAGCTTGAGGATTCAATGGAAAAAAGATTAATATGGAGTAATACATTCATAATTGTTATAAGTTAGATCAACACTTTAAATAAATCATTGAGAAATTCCCATATACTAAGTTAGTACATTTAAAATGGGGATTATATATATTGACATGTTCTAATAATCAATATATTTTCTTTAATGATTTTGTATTTTTTTGTGACTAATGACAGACTTTAATTTCTAAATGAGGATTCACACCTTCACTACAAAAGTTCTTTTGAAATAAAAATTTAATTTTTAGTCATGACATTGAAAATTAAAAAAATAAACATATTTTAATTTATATTCTAATAGGATATGTAGGATTCCTCATTGATGTTCAATCCAAATTCCAATAATACCAACCACCTCCATAAATGTTGGTAAAATCCATAGTTCCCAAAAATGAATTTAATCTAGATAATTATAAATAAAAAATAGAATAATGGAAATCCTTTGATTCAAATTGTTTTTCTCATGCTCGAATAGCCTGAAGGCCTTCTTTTTTATTGTATTTTAGATTATCCTCCTTTGAATGGTTTAAGGGGAACCCGTACATGACCCGTAGGCCCAAGGCACAAGGCCAGACATGACCCGCAATACATGACCCGAAGGCCCAGAGGCATACCATTCCCATTACATAACCTGTAGGTCGAGCCCACTAGAACTGCCCCTCCCCATCATCTTGAATCATTGATCTCCTTAGCTCCTCACCTTGCATTGCTTATCGGTTAGCATTGCCTCGTACAATGCTGCACATTGCCTGGTCACAATGGCTACTTCCATACCCTCTCATTCTTCCAATCCGGTTAGCTCTGTATCTGGTGGCTGCTACTCCTATTGCTTTGATCCTCTTCCGGGGCCTGTTCTGTGTGAACTAGGCTACTCCATGGTCTATGTGACCCGAAGGCCCTATGGCCCGAAGGCCTATGATGACCCGAAGGCCCTGGAGACCTGTAAGCCCAAAATCGGGGCCCGAAGGCCCAAATCGGGTGAATAGTTCCATCTAAAACAGTATCGAACACTAACTGCTACAGTCCAACTACAGTACTGCTACAGTACCCGGAAATTTGCCTCCACTCGGTTTTGAACCCGGGTCTCTTGGATACCAAGAAGGATCCCCTAAAAACTTGGGTATGGGATCAATGGCTTCTCATGAAAAATTTGTTTTACTCAAGTTAGGAAATTATAAATAGTGTATTAGTTGTTTTAAAAGTTATTATTTAGATTAAAAATTTGAAATTCACGTTTACCTGGGAAGGGATACACAGTTAGAACAAATAGTGCAACCTATCTATTCACCCACATTAAATGGGTTTCATAGTTTCTCATATGTGATATCAACATTTGTTAAACCATTCTTATAGCGTGAAAAATATAATTCCTCGGTTTCTATGATTTTCTATACAAGGTTGAACAGTTTGATAAAATCCTATTCCAGCCATATACAACCCCAAAACATTCAAAAATGACAAATGTTTTACCCAAGACAAACCCAAACCAAACCCAAATAATAATGCTTAATATTGGGGGTTTGTAATACCGAAAAACTGTAATCATATGATACATATTTTCAAAGTTCATTTTGAATTGTATGTATGTTTTACAGATGATTACATAGTTTATGGATATCCCATTGTTGATTTTATGACACACCTCGGTTATTTACTCCACTGTGGCATTAAAAAAATATCATATTATAATATGAGAAATATCATTTCATGGTAGTGTTGAGTTGGTTCTTGGGATTGATATTTATAATAAAATATTTCAAGTAGTTAAGTCAAAATTGAAATAATTTCATCCCCTTAATTTTTAAAATGAGTTCGTGAGTTGCAATATTTCTTGGGCCACACTGGTTTTTTCTACAGATTAATTAAATACTTTAGTATGATTTCACATCCATTGTCAATATTTTTTTTAAAAGTAGAATTTTATTTTTCCTAAAAATTTTGATTACTCTATTAATTCACTAAGTAGAAGTCTCCAATCAATCATCAAACCAATAAGGTGAGATCTACCCTTTGAACTTATTTGTGATGCCTCCAATATTTATATTAGTGTAGTTTTATCACAAATGGTTGAGAGGGATCCTCATGTCATTATGTATGCCTCATGTACCCTTGAACCTTCCTAGGAAAACTACATAACCACTGAAAAATAATTTCTTTCTATTGTTTTTTTATTGTAATAATTCAATTCACGTATTACTATGTTAAAATTAATTGGGTTTTATAATCATACTACCCTTTAATTTATTCTTATGGTCCAACATCATATGGTGTATTCACACCATCTAAGAGTTTTACATAGAGAGTCCACATTATAGTAGAATGAAAAATTTTGTATTTGACCATATTAGTAGGTTTGACCCACAATTGGACCATCATGTTGACTCATCCATCCCTATTGGATAATTCTTCAATCGCCAGAATCTTTGTGATGTTTTTTACCTTACCCCTTGGAATACTGACATTATAAATTTTATAGTTGAAGATAGTGTCTCTATAAATTTTTTCACTCCACAATTTGATATATTAATAATGATTCATGATAGTAAATTTGGGATGAACCGTGCTCATGGGGAATGTTTAGTGACCAAGTTCTTTTTTAGGTGTGTCCCTAACCATGAGGTCATCTCTAATTTGAGCTTCCTCTACATGTTGTCTTATAGAAACCACTTATACTCTAAATGTATGGATAAAACGTTCCTTGAATCTGAACATTATTAGACAAATTATATTGATATCTCAATCAGTTTTGTACGTCATGCACACAATATCAATTCACATGGAATATCTCTACGAGGAATAAAATTATCCAACATCCCATTTTGGTGAGATCTTTGATACATGGGGAATTGAATTCATGGGGCCTTTTTAAAATTTATTTGGAATTGTGTATACATTTTTTTTGAATATGTATTTAAATGGTTGGAATAAAATTCTATTAGAATAAATGACTCTCGAGTGGTTTTCAACTTCATGAGATCTCATACTTTTAGAATATTTGGTATGCATAGTTGCATAAATTGCTCCTAGGGCTCACATTTTTACAATCATAACATGAAATACATTTTTCGTAATTATTGGTTTATTTTAAAAAAAAATCACTACCTCTCACCCCTAACTAAGTGACAAGAATGAATTTCAAAACAAAAAGTTATGTGAATCTTGAAAAATGGTACAATCCAATTAGAGTTATTCGATTTTTCACATGGATGATGCACATAGGGAACACCATATAGATTTTAAAAAACAAATAAAAATATCATCATATAGGGTTTTTTTAGAAAGGATTGTCACATTTCTTTGGTGGTAGAGAATCCTACATATTATTTTGTCAGACAATGTAATATGAATATCATAGATATAGGTGAGCTTTAGAAGTTGCTAATTTGATAATTGTAATAGATTGATCATAATGAGTGTGTGAAATACTCGATCTATAAATAGGCTCTCCATGACAAGATTATTCAACAATTGGAGTTTCATATTGTTGAGAAGGTCCTCATGTATACCTCCATGCTAAATCTCCTCCCATGTAAACATCATTCTTGATGGGTGGGCCTTATACTAATACTAATGTTTAAAATTTTTTTGAAATACACTTTTTTCCAGATCACAATGGCCATAGGATTATCATTAATGGGTAGAGACTTCTACACAACAGTGAGGATTTTCCAAAGCATCATATGGAGTAAATCCATGTATTTGAAGTCATAAATGGATCCAGTTAGAATGTTCTACCTTATCAAGACCATTATTTAATTTTATATTTATATTGATTTCTTTCATAGATGAAAATTTAATTTTTAGTTTTGGGGTAGGGTGAACTTGGATATTTCAGATTGAAATTTAAAAAATACAAAAAATTCAACAAGAACATTTTGTTTCCTTTTTTGTTATCTATTTGTTTATTTTATTTTATTTTGATCAACACTGATAAAAAAGATAATATAAAAAATTTCATTACATTATTCAGTCGATTGTGTTGAAAATTTCATTATTTTGGGATCAGTGATTTTCAAATGAATTTTTTTGTGGATAATTATTTCTATAATTTTTATTTTCAGGTCATTATTTGTTGTTTAATGGGTTTTTGAAACCCAAGCCTCCTTAGCACTATGAAATATTTTTAATCCCTTACCCGAGAGATATTATAAGACCTTAATTACATATTATTACTTTCAATAACATTTTTTACAGTCCTAGATTATCTAGATAAACTTGAACATACACTTATATTGTAGGAATACATAATATTTCACTATGATACATTCGCGATAGAGGAAATCATTCATTGAAATGTCCTTTGTAAATTTAACCTCCACATTTTTACCCTATTGAATTTTACCCCTTAATTTCTTATAGATTATGAATTTTCTATTAGGTTTCCACATTATAGGCGGAATTATCCATACACACAAATCAGTTGTGTATAATCTTGTTTTATTTTAAGAAGTTCTGTGGAGGAGGGTGTTTCCATGGTTATTAAAGTGAAATATTCATTATTTTGGGTTGATTTAAAGGATTCAAACATTTATTTTTTGAAGTGGGGTTACAATACAAAGTATATCATTTTTTACAAAATTTTATCTCTTCATATCCACTGAAAACTATATATAAAAATCAATGGTTCTGTACAAAAAACAAAATAAAATGAAGAAAAAGTGGAGAAAAGAGGATGTTTACTCATTATTATTCACTGATTGGTTGTGAACCACATAAAAGGAATAAAGGGAAGAGAAAGTAAGAATTGATACACTATATAAGGTGTTTAGAGAGTATATTCAGTGTGAAATGTTTCAAAAATTTGACATTCTTTTTACTTAAGAGACAAAATGGTCATCTTCTATCTCAAATTTCATAAACATAAAATCCTATCAAAACATGAACCTCAAAAAATACATGTTGGATGTCCTATTGAGTAGAATTTTTTTTCTATTGGTAGAGAATATATATTCTCAGAATATATATGTTAATATCACATGAACTCAGTGTAATGATAATAAATCTACTTTTATATGTTTTTGGAGTGAAGTAGAAAATTTCTTGGGGAGGTAGATTGTGCCATTCTACATGGGTTAACAAATAAAGTTAAAAAATTTTAATGAGAAAGAAGAATAATGATTGGAATGTTGATTTAATAATAGAGTCATGGTTTATTTAATTTACAAATAATATTGGATGTTTTCTCATCTTTTATTTTTTAATAAGACATTATTAGGATATAATAATTGTCCATTGACTACAATGGTCTTGGTGTTTTAGTGTAATAAAAAAGTGATATAGCATTTATTTTCACCCTTATACTTATGTAATAAATTGTTTATTGTTTATATTATAACATTCAATTCACTTATAAAAATATGACACAAATTAGCATTCTAGGATAAAGGGTTGTTAATTCATCCCACTTAACCAAAATCCAGATCTATGAACAAGTGGACCTAAATAATCCCTCAATGTGAAGACATTGTGGTAGAGAAATATTGGAACCACTTATAGATATTGATACAGAACTCTTGATTTCTAATTCTAATTGGTATTATTCTACATCCATTGGTTATATAACTCAAACTTTATCCTTTCCAATAATTTTCAATTTGGTTTCATGTGTGTTTCTTATTCATCTATTTGTATAAATTTGGTGGAAAATATACCTTTAAAAACTCATCGACACCCATAAACTATTGAATTTTATTGAATCCTACCTTTAAAATGTATCCTTAATGTCTATCAATGGATCATTGTAACTTTTTCATGACCATGGTTTTGGTTGTTTCGAATTTGAGATCTTTCTTCTTGAATTTTAATCCACATTTCCATATTTAACTTCTAAACCAATTAGTGGCCAATTTGGTGGATGTTATTTGTTGTAATACTGGGATCCTTGTTTGTAATCAATTGAATATAATTGAATTTCATGGTTCATTTTTTTTTGTTCTTAATTTTTAATTTTTTGGTTTTAATTTTATGTATAGTCAAATAAAAATCAAAGGATAATAATATTCATTATTTTAGTACTAATCATGATGTTATAATGATTGGACCACATTTTTCTTTTTTTACATCGCTTCACTTTCATGATTTTGATACATTTTTCTCTTTTCCCATCGCTTCACTTTCATGATTTTGATTGTCGATTGCATCTTATGGTGTAATCCAGAAGTTGTAACCCACGAATATGAATTTTTATTTCTTGATAAAAAAATACACATTTACTTAAATCTAGATATCTAATCCCATTTTTGATGAGATTCAATGATTGTGTTGGTTTCATACATCTACAAAATTTTATTGATTTTGAGGAGTTTTCGGTAATCAATATCACTGATTGATAAAAACATAGGAGATAACGTAGTATAAACTCAAACAACATACTGATTTTAGTTTGTATAAGTCAAGGAATCCACGATTCATCTAATTTACCTAGAATGTGATGACATTTGAGCATCATGGTACAATCACCCAGGTTTATCACAGTTTATATGACTAGTTTATCTCACATTGAAACATAGTTTCAATTTTTTTTAGAAATAATAAAAACAGAAAACTATATATCCAAATATATATTTTTTAAAAAAGAATTAAATAAATATTTTTTAATTAATGATCTGAGTCTCCATTGTGATATGACCTGGGGTTCCATCTATAATGCATAAATTATATTAAAAACAATTCCAAATTTAAAATGCTTGACAACAAGATCCTCTATAAAGTGATTATATATAAGAAATATAAATCACTTTATTCCCATATTTATATGTTACATAGTGAGGTATAGGATCACCTATACAAGACCCAACCATATGTTCATCATCAAATGAACTTAAACTATTCGAAAATGAGGCCCCCATCACATAACCTTAATCTATAAAAAACTGACATCTTCATTTAGTGATGTTAAACTACACAAAATATGGTTCATCTTGAAAGAACATAAATTATTTAAATTGGGTCACCCTATGGGGTCCATGATTTATTTGAGGGCTAGGTCTATGCAAATTAAATTACCTCTCCCCGTATACAAGACAGATCGGTATGAGGACCTTATTTTTAAAGAACTATTTGTGACCTAATTATCATTTCATTGAGATACATAGAGGCGTCTAGGTATTATACAGTACTTCCATCCATAGATTTTGAATAAATAATATAATAAACTAGTTGGTGTGACCTAATTATCATTTCATTTATAGATGACCTAGGGTTCTTACTAGATGTTGGGATGGAACATGGTCGATTTTCACCTGAGATGATCAATTCCCCTATTACATTCACATATGCTGAATCAGTGTAGGGAATTATACATATATAAAAAATATGTGGGTTGATTTCTTTTTATACATGATGCATATGGATACATTGCTCCCATGTCCTAGGCCTAGTCTGCAACATCAGAAAAAATCCATCTCCATGTTCATGTTCTAGACATGTGTAGGAGCACTACTAGAAATTAACGTAATTCTAAGTGGTTATTTGTGAATGGATCTGGTTTCAAATTGGCTTTTCAGGGACAAATAATCATAATATCCCTATTTTTGATTGGAGGTATTACCATCAAAAATATTATTGAAGGGTTTAAAAAAGATTTTTTGATGGGCCCTTCACAAATAAGTATTTCCAACAGTCCCGTCGTAAAAAACCAAAAAAAATTAAAAACTATTAATTTTAATAAAATTTACTTCAATAATAATAATAATAATTAAAAAATAATGAAAACTAAATATATTAATTATATTATAATTAATCCTAGAAAATAATAAAATTTTAAAATTTTAAAAATGAAATATTATCATGATTATTAAAAAAATAAAAAAAGTAATAAACAAATTAATAAATAAAAAATAAACAAAAAAATATTAAATATAACCAAAAATATTAAAATAATTAAAATAGTAAAAAAATAATAAATTAATAGACAATAATTAAATAACTAATAAAATAAAATTCACAAAAATATGAAAAAATCACTATATCAAAATGTAAATATATGGATTAATTATAATACTATAAAAAATATGCATTCAATTGTTTATCAAAAAAATATATAAACCACTGAGGGGGAAGGTCATCTATAGGAGCTGGATGAGCTAATGTTGGGTACTCCATCCCTAAACCAGGTGTCAAACAGTGCATGTACTCAATCTTCTACCTATATTGTTGTTACAGCCATTGACGCATCTCCTATTGCAACTGATGATGCTGCCAACAGTGCTCTTTGAGATCCCTCTCCAGCTACTATATGTGAATTGTTGTGAAAAATGATTTCATCTAATAAAACAATTAGACTATAAATAAATTAAATAAAATTAATGAAAACGATGTATAATACAAAACTAAGCATATCTTCGCATGCATGGATCAAATTCAAGACATTGATGTTTCTCGGAGATAGGGTCAAGAATCATCAATCTCACAAGACCATGATCTCTCTGAGTCATCCCTAAGCCACCAGTATTCTAAGGGTCTGATGATGCAATATCATACTGTTCACTAAGAATATCAGCATCCTCCAACTAATAAAAAAATATCAGAGTCTATATGAAACATGAAATGACTGTTATTAATAATGTTATAATATATATATATATACATACATATATATATATGATTATAACCAGTATTTAACTGTGTTAGTATTCATACCCTCCTCCTCTTCCTAGTATTATATTCATTAACGCGTCACATCCGTACTGCCCCAATTTTTGAAACCAAATAAAAAAATTGTAAATGGTTGGCACAAATTTTTCATTCCCACCACTCAATGATTGGAAATTATATGATTTACATAAAATTTTTAAATCATATGTTTTACAATATATAGGTTATGAAACCATTATATGCCAACCATGTCCAAATTTTTCACTGCACCAACTCATTTCATCCTTGTCCTATCATCGACTTATCTCCTCCTCCTCCTACTATTGCTTTGATCAGCGTGTCATAATATATTTGTCCCAGTTCTAGAAACCTAATGACAAATTTTTTCATGGTTAACATAGATTGGTCATTTCTAATCGTCTAAATAATGTAAATTATATTATTTTAGTAAAATGTATAAATCATAAATTTTACAATCACTAGGTGATAAAACTAATCTATGCCAACCATGTCCTAATTTATCATTACATCAATTTATGACAATTTTTTCATGTCATCGACATATCTCCTTCTACTACTACTACAACCATCAAAAGGTCACATCATATCTGTCCAATTTCTAGAAACATAACGACATATTTTTAGATAATTTTCTTAAATTTGGCATTATGAATTTATATCAACATTTATGTACACATTTCTGGCTGGGGAAAATTAGTCATTACTAATTTGTGTCAACCATGTATGAAAAAAAAATTTCTCATGGGATCAATATTATTAGTAATTATTAACAACCATTACTAATTGTTGTTAATTATTGATAATAATTATTAATAATTACTAATTATTACTAATTATTACGAATTATTACAAATTATTACTATTTATTTCCATTTATTTCTATTTATTACTAGTAATTTTATTATGATTAATTTGATATATAAAAAATAATATACAATAAAGAAAAAGAAAATTTAAAAAAAAGTATTGACTTTTAAATAATATAAATTTTATATATTTGTCGCTGTTTTCTTAAAACATTCCACTAATATTAATAGATATTTTATAAATTAATAAAAATTATTTTCAATTACTAGAAATTAATATAATATATTGTAAATTAATAAATAATTATTAATTCAAAGAATTTTCAATCATTAGGCCAAGAGAAATGACAAATTTTTGTCAACCATGTATGTAAAAATTTGTTATTACTCATGGATTGAAAAATGATATTCGATTTTAATTTCAAATTTCTTGTAATTTATAAATATTTCTATTATTTCATATTTATTTATATTAAATTTTCTAAAATTAGAAACAATTTACACTAATTTATAATAATTTATACTGATTACTACTAATTATTAAACATTACCACTAATTATTACTAAACCCCTCTTATTAGTACTATTTGTAGTTATTTAATAACAATTAATACTAATTAATACTAATGGTTCCCAATTAATACTTATTAATACGAATTAATGCTAATTATTACTACTTATTACTAATTTTTATTAGAATATAGAAATGTTTTACAAATAATCCATAATTATTACTAATTACTTCCATTTTTTACTAATTAATGCTAATTATAATTAATTATATATAATTACAACTTATTATTACTAATTTATTTATTTTATAACAATATTTTACTAATTTATGATAATTTTTAGTAATTATATTGATGTTATCGCTAATTTTAAATATTTCCCACTAATTAATACTAATAACAACTATTTTTTAACAATTATCATCCATTTTTACTATTTCTTTCTAATTTTTACAAATTATAGATAATATTTAGTAATTACTGCTAATTATGTAAAATTACCACTAATTACTACAAATTACTACTTATTATAACTTATTATAATAATTTTTATTTATTTAAACAATTTTTAACTAATTAAGGCTAAAATTAAATAAATATAGTAATATATAGCTAATTTTCACTAATTACCGCTAATTAAAACTAATTACCATTATTGATTAGTAATTACAATTAATTTTCACAAATTATAGTTAATTTTATTTAATTATAGAAAATTATTTTTATTTATTTCTAATTACCGCTAATTATTCCTAATTATCGTTAATTATAGCTAATTACCATTAATTATTGCTAATTACTACTAATTATTGATAATTAAAGCTAATTGTTGCTAATTATCAGTGTTTATTTCAAATTAGTACTATTTATTATTAATAATTACCAATTATTACTAATTATTTCTAATTATTTCTATTTATTACTATTTACTACTATTTATTTCTATTTATTACTATTTATTACTATTTATTACTATTTATTCCATGATATTACTATTTGTTACTAATTGTTATGATTTATTACTAACTATTACAAATTATTACTATTAACTTCCATTTATGAAAAATTATTACTAATTATTACTAATTATTACTAATTATTTCAAATTATTGGAAATTATTACTTATCATTACTAATTATTACTAATTATTAGTAATTATTACTAATTAATATTAATTATTACTAATTATATCTAATAATTACTATTTATTACTATTAATTAATAATCATTAATAAATATTACTAATTATTTCAAATTATTACTATTTATTACTATTTATTACAAATTATTACTACCTAATACTATTTACTACAAATTATAACTATTTATTACTAACTATTGATAATTACTTTTAATTATTTCTAATTATTTATAATTATTTATAATTATTAATAATTATAAATAATTATTACTAATTATTACTAATTATAACTAATTAATACTAATTATTAGTAATTGTTAATAATTATATCTATTTATTCCAAATTATTAATATATTAACTATTTTTTAATATGTATTACTAGATATTATTAATTAGCATTAATTACCGCTAATTATTGCTAATTATTACAAATTATTACAAATTATTACTATTTAATACCAATTATAACTAATTAATACTAAATATTAATAAATAATACTATTTTATCCTAATTTATAATATTTAAAACTAATTAATACTAATTCATACTAATTACTACTAATTAATACCAATTACACCTATTTATTATTAATTAATGTTTGTTGAACAAAATTCTTACAAATTAATATTATTTACTTTTGAATGAAAACATAAATTCTTAAAGGAAGAACATATTTGTAAAAATAAATAATGGAAAATAAAACTATATAATTATTATTTAAGTTAATTACAATAAATTAATTATAATTATTACAAATAATGATTATAAACAATTAACTAAAAAATAAAACCAACAAATAAATACCTTAAAACTGAATCTTTCGTTGGACTCATGTCCTAAAAATTGGACCGTTATAAAATCTAAAAATTTGAAAAAAAACAGAACAGAGAAATATGAGAGTAGAAAAGGATGGATGACTATAGAGAAATGTGAAATTGGAATTAATCAGATGAGGGTGGATATATGTTAGATTATTTTGGACGGGATTACCATCGTAAATAGTTGACTAGTTATTAGTTGCTGTGACAGTAAATGATTGTATTTAAAATGGGTCACATTGTAAATACATTTTTCAAGAAAATTTTTTTGCGACGACCCATCAAAAATAATATCATGATGATATATTATTTACTAGGAGGATCCTCCATCATCGCAAATAATAGAAACCTAGGAAGAGTATTTGCGACAAATCGCCACAAATAACTCTTTTTATGTACTATTTGTGACTGGTCAAAATTCCCATCAAAATAAGTCATTTTTTGTACCAGAAGATTTCCATAATGGAACATGTGTGGCATTATTCCCATCCATACACGATATGTACTAATAATAAGATCGGAAATCCTAGGCCTAGCCACAATTCTGAGGGAAAATAAAATGTCTCCTCCCCCGCATATGAGTTTGATCTGTATGGGAGGTCGTTTCTTTGAGAATTACATGTTACATGATTTCTAACCATTCAAGATACATAACAATGCTTAGGTTTCTCAATAATTGTCTTAGAAAATATATTTTATAAAAAACCCCCCTCCTAAAATAGTATTTGAACCCTTATAGATGTACTTTACTTTCCCAGTGGCTTTACATAAAGGTAGGACTATTGTGCATGTCTTAATAAGATTTTACTTCTCCATTCTATGCATGATCCAGATCTACATAGAGGGTTCCCTTTAAAAGAGATGTGTACGACCTTACTTCTACCCCGATGATATGCGTTGGGAATCCTAGGTGAAGTCCATTGATAGAAATTTCACTTTTCCTTATCTCATCATTTTTACCGATCATGTCCCATGTCATTCTAAACATGCCTCATTCATTCTCATAACCAATACCAATTTCTTTCATAATAGTTCATCCATTTAAATTACTTCCCATTTCCATATTGTTTCACACACTCATTATGAATCATGTGAGCTTAGAGGATTATAAGGAAAAATTTTACATGTATAGGAGTTTCATGACCAAAGGTGGGTGGCATCGATGGTCCAGCATAAAATACATTAAACTATATAAGAATGGTTGAGTTATTAAGACATGTTTCACCTACACAAGAGTTGGATCATTGTTTATATTTCTTGTGTATGAATTATATCTAGGTAAAGGTTCCACTAAAATGCGGTTATTGGTCCATATGATCATGCGAGGATGAAAATATCTCATATAATTTGATTCCCCTGACAAATGGTATGCGTCTATAAAGTTACATTGCATATTTTTATGTAAGTTCACAACAACCTAGTCACTGGATGATAAACTATAAGAAACTCATCCAAGATGTATGATGCTAAACTTTGTAGTATAATTTTCTTTTCACATGATGTTAAAACTACAAGATAATTATTTCGGTGTCGCGTGATGTTAAACCGAATGATAATTATGTTTTAGTTACATGACATTAAACTGTACAAATTTTTCTTCCTCACTGCACAAAATTGAATTTCATAGACAATCATTCATCATCACTCATTTTCAAATGACCACGTGAGTCTAGCTAGGGTCAGCTAAGGTTCATGGGTGCTTCTATTATAATTTTTAGAACCTCTATCGATAGATCACACTTTATGTCTTGAGTATCCTGGGCTTCCAAAAACCTCTCATGCCCCTTAGAATATAGAAAATACCCTAATGATTGACATTAAAACAGTATAATCAGTATAAGGACCTTGTAACCATCAACTAGAGGCATATTTATCCAACAAGAATATACCTCTGATCTATGTGATCCTCGATCGAACTGCAGAAGAACTCATTAGCATAGTGTGATTTTCTATCAAACCCATCATGAATGTATCATACCAGAAATAATGATCTGAGAACCTTGAGCTGTATTTTCCATCACCTTCATCCTATTTTTAAAAGGGTCTTGATGTACTCTCGACCCTAAGTGTCATATTTAGGTTAATGTGTAATGATCCCCAAATATTAGGTCCATGTACCAAGACCTTAAACTATATGTTCCATGGTCAAAACTATATGACCATTGTGACCTTAATATTTATCCATCAATTGACTAAATCTCAAGACCCTAAACCATGGGTGATAGATACAACTATCATGTTAGACACCAAAAAACAAAGCAAAGTCTATGAAAAAGTCATGTCTATGTTAAAAAATTATTTATTTTTATTTTCTACGGAAATAATTAAATTTAAAATAAAAGTGTCACATTTCTCACAAGTCTTCTGTTATGATCCCAATAAAAGATGATTCATACACACTAGACCCCTATGGTCTGGAAAATGTTAGATCATCCCCTTTTAGTGTTAAAATTATTAGTATTTGATGATAAAAAATATATGGTTATCCACCCTTCTTGATTATTACATTTTTTATAATCCAACATTATGAAATTGATATTTGAATTGATACCCACAAGATCCTTGAGTGGATATAGTATCCTAGAACCCTATAACCTTAAAAAAATTCCCTTAGTTCTCCCCCTATGACATTGGTATTAGGGAATAATGATGTAATTTTTTCCGACTAGGATTAATTTGGGAATAACATAGTGCATCAAGGCTTGTTCCTAGGTGATACTTTGGTTCTGGAGGAAATTCTCCCTAAAAAACATGATCTATATTCATGACATCCCGCGAAACTTGTATCAAATATTACTAATTGTAAACATGTTTCCAATACTATCCATGTCTTATTGACTCTTATATTCCTAAATTATAGTTTGCAAGTCCTACAATCAAACAATTAAAGTGGACTTGATATCATCGACAGTACATCACATGTACAATACTGATTCTTGAATAAAGAGTATGATACATCATTATTGAACCATTTTTAAGTCCTCATAATAAAATCCTAAGTTATGTGATATTGTGTTCATGATTAGAGACTATAAATTGAAACTTACGTTTGTTGTTTATTTATATACTATCTATTGGGTTCGATCACCCTCATTTGATAGTATTTTCACCATTCGTTACTTCATTGTCTTAGTGTTTGGATCTTATAAAATTTTCCATATCCTTGGAAAGGGGTGGGGACACATTTTATTAATCAATCATGCGATTCCATATTATATCATGCATAAGGGACCTTGAATCGTTAAAAAAATTCATATTTTCCTTTACAAAATGGTTATCTAATCCCTATGATTCTTAGAAACTTCATTGAAAAACTAGACACATTTGTGTGTTTTTGATCACCCCAACATTCCTGTCCCATGTCATCATAATCCTCAGTTCAAACTCTTTGAGTTCTAATTTAAACCCTACATTATCCAAAAATCCAATACTAATCCATGATGTTACATTATTATATACCATTCTCGATATTTAGAAAGGATGATGGTTTCTTGAAAACATCATGAATATCCTACATTATTACCTCAATAAGGATTAACGGTGTCAGAGAAATTCATTAATGTCCATCATTAATAACCATTAGAATGAATTTTAGGTTTTATAACCCTTCTTGAACATTCATATTTCATAATGTCAATATGAATGTATGGTGTTAGATCCCTTCATGACCTTTGTAAAGGATGGATCATTTCAAAACACTTCATTAATAGTCATCCTTCATAATCTCCACAAGGATTAGTGGGGTCAAAACCATTTAGAAATATTCATCCCACATCACCATTAGTAAGAATATAGGGGTTTAGAAACCATATTGAATATCCATGATTCATAACCTTAGTAAGGAAATTTTGTGTTAGATCCCTTAATAAATATTAATTCTTCATAACCTTCGGTAAGGATGTAGGATGTACGAACCCTTCATGAATATTCATCCTTCATAACCTTTGACAATGATTTAGTGTGTTAGAACCCTTCATGAATATTCAACCTTCATAATCTCATCAAGAATGCAATGTGTTGAAAACCTTCATGAATATCCATCCATCATAAACAATAGTAAGGATCAAGGGTTTTAGAACCCCTCATGAATGTCCATCCATCATAATTCTAGTAAGGATATAGATTTCCAGAATCTTTCCTAAATATTCGTCCTATATAAGGTCTATGCTATATGAACCTAAACTATATCATAACATTGTCTGAGTTATATGACCCAAAACTATAGAATATGATGTTCCAAGATATATGGACATAAAATATAGAAAAATAAGGTAAAATCTATTAATCCCTAAACTATATGAAGATAATTTCCAAGAACTACAACTCTAAAATTTAGTGTTCTTAGTTCAAAATTTATCACCCCTAAAAATTAGCTATATTGGTATGACTTATATGACCTCAGACATACAAATTCAAAGAGGCATAATACTATATAGGTTGATATCCCATAAAGGTTACCCTGAGGAAATGTCGAATCATTACTTACTGGATACACAAAATGTGTTATCTATGAAAAAATGGGTACATAGAAATAGAAAATGTGAAAACTTGTCAAGTTGAAAACCCAAAAAATGCACCTTGAGATAAATTTGAGTCTATGACTGCAAAGCCACTCCATCAAAAAATTTGTAAAAAATTAAAGTAAAAAATATCTTAAATGATTAATGGACAATTCCTATCCATAGATAAATTGATCTATGTTCCCTATGTCTAGTGACATAGGAAAAAATTAAAGCACATCTATCTTCCCTAAGACCCGTATCATTTATTAAAACTACATGATACATTTTCTATCCATCATGACCTTTAACTACATAGAGTGTCCTACACTATGGGACCTATAATGTAGGATGAAATCCAGATCCAGGTGATATCCCAACAGAAATATTGGTCCCTACATATGTTTCATTTATAAATTGATGAAATTCCCTATACTATATCTCAACTAGATCAAGGTAATATTTTCATATTTGTCTCCATCCATTAACATATGTACCCAATGTATGACCTTGATCTTGAGAGAATTATTTTTTCAGAGCTATGTATTTAATGATTTCCATTCATTTAGGATATAGAGTAATGTCCATGTTCTGTATCATAGATCCAGCCTCACATTTTTTTATATATAATTTATTTATATCCTAAAATATATACCTTTTCTATTTTAGGATATTTTTTCTCTGATCTAAGGTTTCACCTTATCTAAGATCTATCCAACCACTCATGTTTATGCATCAAATCTTGAGAACTCCCAGAATCCATCAGAAAATACAATCCCCTTAGTAAATTATATCATAGTATTATGTATCCAAGCCAGTTAGATATCCATGAATGATGAAAAATGAAACATTTTAACCTTATAATAAAAGTCATTTCTTTTTAAATGAATCTAATTTTTTGGGAATCATTTTTTTGACACCCATATATGTGATCGAAGAACCATTTCATCGATTTTTTTATAAGTGTGAAGAACATGAGAAAAGTAGTCATATATTTTTGAGGAATAGCTAATGTCAAAGGCATCCGACTAGTAGTGAGGTTCCATGGTATTATAGTGGGGAGACCATAACCTCATAATCATAGATTCAATTTAATTATAGCATAAATAAATAGAATATGTATACTAATAAAAAATAACAGCATAATTAAATCATCAAAACAAAAAGAATATTAAAATAAATGTGGCACCATATATAGAATGATGAGTATGTCATGGAGCTAGAAAAAAAACAGAAAATTCATGATATATGTAATCCATTTCAATACATGTATAAAATATAAAAAAGGCCAATAATTATATACCTAGAGCATCATGAGTCAAGGATCAGTCATGCTCTCCCATGATCCCATGCGATGATTAGTTAAGAATCTATAAGAGGGTTCTTTCCCTACTCCCAACCTATAATCATGAAGTTAGTTTAATAAAAATATGTTTCCTGAATATGGTGTGATATATAATTCATAAACCACTACCAAGGATGTCTATAACACATTAATCAATTGCATATATACGATAACCATGTTCATGTATAACAAAAATGCGATAATTTATGAAAAAATAATGAATTCCAGGGCTTAAGATTTATATGAAATAAGATTTAATAAACGAGTAACAATATATATCAAGAATCAACATCAGGTATTAAATGGATCATCTTATTCTTCATTTGAAGTGAGTATTAGACCTACAAGGTCTAGGTCCCATTGAGTAAAACTAGAGTGACCTATAATGGGAGATACAAATGTATGTTCAAGCCTCACATGCCATACCTCAACCTTTATAATTTATTCCATACCATAAATAACCAAACCTATGGGTTTTAGGTGGTATAAATCAATCCCCTAATCAGTAACATACTTTATATATCCATTTATAGGGGTCTTATGTTCCATACCCTGATCCCTTAGTCGGTTACATACTATAATAAAATAGGTTCCATAACTTCGGAATGTTTTACATCCTTATAAAGATTTCTAGCATCAACCAATTAGTAAAATGAAATTATAACGGTCATGTTATTGTCTATACATAATCAAAATTTTCAACATAAAAATACACAAGCCAATAAAATATCCATCACATTATATATTTTCATTTAACTCCATCTAATTAACTACATTAACAACATTTAAATAATTGGTAAAAGGGGGTATGTTTATCTACAATTAACACATTTAATTTAAAACGTCTCCCTCTACAACAGTGGTGATCTCATACACATGAAGTGGTGGTGTAACCTAGGGATGATAAAATAAAACAACTCATATAAGGATTATATTATGGTGGAAAACCTCCAAAAAAGTCTAAGACCCAGCTGGGAAACACATATAAGGTTAGATAAATTTAAATTGAAGCATTTAAATAATTTAGGTGCAATGACCATAAGGATATCCATGTGGAACAATTGTGATACATTAATATGAGATGAAAAAATTGGAAAAAGGTATATACAACAAATATTAATCCCATGTTATTAATCTCATTAAGGATCATCTATTAGTTTATCCTAAATCAAGAGAATATAGATGAATACATGAATACACTAAAAATAGGGAAGATTATGTTTCACCAAAATAAATCAATTGATATGAAGACACCTGAAAAATTAGTTTAATGAGTAATGAGATTACCTATGGTAATCAAATATAATAGATGGAATTACAACCGAAGGCCATATAAAAGAGTTTTCATAATTCCTATGGTAGGTGTGGAGGAAAACGTAATAGGAGGAGAAGGATGTTGTGATGTCATGAACCAACCCGGGCCAACCCTGAACCAGTCACCCAAGCCAATCCATCACAATTCCAAATATGCATTCCTGATCCACTCAGGCTAGCGACATATGCCTGGGCTTAAATAGAGTATGATCTAGAAACAATTTTTCTCCCATATAAACAACTAAATGAATAGGAGAATGAAATGGACATCCTAAAATACAGTTATAAAATGGTGAACTGATCATCATATATACAAAAAATTAAAATTACAACTGAAACACAAAACTTGAATAACTGAATTGGATAACCACTATCTCTCTATGACCCCATGGGTCACTCTCTAACTAAATGATCAAATATATCCCAAGGAAATTTCACCCAATATGGATATTTCACAATTACTAAAAATTGAAATGAACTATAGGTATTAGTATTAAAACTCTGTAGGCGAGACCGATATTCAACTCCCCAAAGAACTACCTTTAATATTAAAGAAACACCAATTCAATGTTTTAACTACAATATATTTTAATATTAATTTCTATAGGTTTTACTCAGAAACAAAGTACAATCCATTTCCCATGATCACATGAAAAACTAGATTCTAACATTAATTGTTACCATTGTATTTCAAGGGGAATGTGATGATTTCATTTAAAGTGGGAACCAAAGATTTTGAAACACATATTATTTTAAAAAAACTTTTTCATAGTAGTTAGGAAATAGAAACATCACCTTCCATGAAAAACCCAACCCAAGAGTACAAATGTAGTCATATAGCAAGGACACTATATAATGTAAACAAGTATATAAACAAAAGATCAATCAAATTAAAGCAATTGGAAAATGGCGAACTTAGGATATCAAGAATAATCCAAACAACATTAATACATACTACACCATCTAGAGTAGCATGACACATAAGATAAAATCTAATTATCTATATGATCATCCACCCTCTCCAAAGACAGGATGAGGGAAAATCCCATAGCAATGAACCCAGTATATTCCCCTAAAATGGGCCACTGGTCAGCACCATGACCTTCCAATGAAACACTCATCTCATACAATTCTATTAATATTTCAGGTTCTTATTTTGAAATTATTAATTTGGGTGAGCCATTAAATGTCACCGAGCATCAAATCAAAACCTATATTTATAATAATAATCACAGCAGATCTCACCCCAAGTCTCCCAAAGGACTACTCTCATGCCTTAAAGTCAATCGGTAACCAAGGGTTCCCAACTGAGTGACACATTTAATGGAACCGGTGGATTCCATTCTTGGGAAATCCCAACCATTCCTTATCAACAAGGCACAAGGAACATCTAACATGGGTTTTATGAAAAAAAATTCTTCATTTTCCAAAGTGGCCAAATGGTCCCTTAAACATACTATAATCCCAAATTTTATTAATAATGAAATTAAACTTTTAATATAGGAGACAACACACTATTTACACATAAAATCATTTATAAAACCCCTTTATAAAACATTTCCATCACACTTTAATCCAAAACCCTTTGATATTAAAATTCTAATCATGCTATGACTCAATATCATAGGAAAAAAAATTTTAAAATACAAAAAAAACTTCCTTTAGAATAAAAACATCTAAAACCCCATTCAAGAAAACCCTAACCATCACATCACTTTCCAAATATATTAATAAAACCAAACTATGCTTTCAATTTCACAACGAAATTCCAAGGGAATACCAAGAATTTCTACGAACACATGGTGTGCCATAATTTAGAAAAATAAGCCAAATTATCAAAAACAAAGACATTAAAAATTATCCCCACACCAAAAATCTAACAAAGAGGGTAATTTTCAATATTTATCTTGAATATAAATGGAGAAAATATATAAAATTAATCATTCTTAAATTCAGAAGGCAAGCTCATGGGAAACCTACCTAAAGACCATGATGAAACAGAATGACGCACATCAAAAACAACATGGTAAGTTCCAACGCCATAAAAATTAAATAATAAGGACTCAAAACACTGAAAGATCCCATATTATAGTATTATTAACTACGATAAATGGTGAAAACCCCCACATCGAATGGAGGCATCAACCGAGGATGATTTAGAACCCCTCGACTTTGATGACAAACACTGAAACTCATGTCATGTGGTCCTGAGAGATGAGTCGCACAACCCCTTAAAAATAAGAAGCACCACAATTGGATTAACCAACACCCAGGGTCTGGTCAAAGCAATAAATCACCAAGGGAGATCCACAAAACAAGGGGAGTAAGAAGGAAATCACTAAAATAGGGTCGTTAGAGGTGATCTGTGGATGAGATCTCACAAGAAGGCGGTTGTGGAGTGAGGTGGGTCATTAGAGCGGGTTGTGTCGATGGTGAAATTGAGGTCTAATGGGGTCACGATGGTCTACCATGCTAGGAGGAGCAGGAGTCCAGGCTGGCACCAACTGGGGCAGCTAGAGGTGGTCGTCATGATGGGTGTGGCTGACTAGGAGAGGGAGGTGACAGTGGGGGCCTACTTGTGTTGAACGAAGAGAGTCAGAGGGAGGCCGATAGGGAGAGGTGCTTCAAGAGAGAGGTAGGGAAAGGGTTTTGAGGAACCCTAAAAAAGTATAACTAATAAAAAAAACAATCCAAAATAATAATGATAATAATCTTCATCATCATCATAAGGATAAAAATAAAAATAATAAAAGTATTCATTTCATTTTAATGACAATAAAATTCATAAATAAAATTAAATGATACAACAATTAAAATTCATATTAATTAAAACAATTACTCATTATAATTTTTTCCCAAAGATTGGTGGGTTGTTTAGTTTCCTGGGTGAAGCTTTGTGGGGTTTCTAAAATGTTTTCTGCCCGTATACTCAATAACATCTACCGAAATAATTAAAATTTTAAAATGACACAAAAATTTAATCTAGGACTGAGCTCAAACCCCCAAAAAATATTTAATTATTAGAAAATAATTATGTAAACCAAATACATGGGTTAGTATGTGAGAATTCTCTACACTATAACGTTTTTCACCACCAGAGAGAAACAACACTTTAGTCGATTGATCAACATTTAAGGATTCCATATCAGCATTATCCAACCTCTTAAGTTGAGGAAATTTCATTGACCACTGTTGACGCTCCTTTCGTCAGAAGAATCTAAAAATCGGAAAAGGGGAATATCTGAGCTCAAAGTGATTCAACCTTTGAAGAAAATATCAAAAAACGACAATGGCATGAACAAAGGAACAAAAGAAACTTCACCGCACCAGTTATATCACTGTCGCGCAAGTACACTTGCGCGACGCCCTTGGTCGTGCAAGTGACTTGCTCGACCTAAGTGATAACCGCTCGGTAACTGCCCGGGGTCTTCTGCTGCCTATAAATAGACCCTGTGGGCCCCCCCATTCGAGAGGATCTTTTTCCAGAAACTCGGATTGAATCTCCCGACGCCCAAGTCTCTTCTGAAAGCTTCCAGAACACTTCTAAGGTAATTTCTTACCTATAACGTAAGATCTAAAGAGAGGGAGGAAGGCCTAAGTGTTGAAACTCATCAACACTTGCACGCCTGAGTGGACAACCCTTAAGGGAAGTTGTCCCACTTGCGCCTTGCCTTATTCCATCGATAGAACTTGCGTGTCCCTTTTTTGGAAGACCCTCAAGAGGATTCTAAAGGGATTAGTAAAGAGTCGCTCAAGTATTCTAATACTGGTTGAAAATCGTGAAAGTACCCCACATGTCGCGCTGGTATACCTGCGCGACCAACACTTGCGCGCCCATGTAAGACTTGCGCGCCTTTCAAGACTTGCGTGCCCCTACCTTTTTGGGTGCCCATCTTTCCCGTTTTACCCCTCTTAAGCCATTTCACCTTTCCTATTCATGATCCAGTCTTCAAGATACTCTTCAAAGCCATTTATGGCATGATTTCTTGATTTGACTTCCTTATTTGAAAGGAATTCTGTGGAATATCTCTCAAAACATAGTGATTTATACATTTTTATGTCACCAAAGATTGAGAGTTCATTCATTCAACCTCATACTTTAAGATGAGAGAATCCTTAACCTGGGTCTCCTTTTCAGGAATAAGTCCCAGTCATAATTTTTGGCATCCTTCTTAGGAGTAAGCCCCAAGTCCTCTAATTTTGGGCATCCTTCTTAAGAGTAAGCCCCATGTCCTCTAATTTTGGACATCCTTCTTTGGAGTAAGCCCCAAGTCCCATAATTCTGGGCATCCTTCTTAGGAGTAAGCCCCAAGTCCCATAATTTTGGGCATCCTTCTTAGGAGTAAGCCCCAAGTCCCTTATTTTGGGCATCCTTCTTAGGAGTAAGCCCCAAGTCCCTTATTATGGGAATCCTCCTCAGGAGTAAGCCCCAAGTCCCTTAATATGGGCATCCTCCTCAGGTGTAAGCCCCAATATCAAATATGGTAATCCTCCTCAGGAGTAAGCCCCAAACCTTAATCCTTAACCTGGGCTTCCATTTCAGGAATAAGTCCCAGTCATAAATCTTAGGCTTCCTTTTCAGGAGTACGCCCCAAGTCCCTTAAATTCTCCTTAACCAATCCTAATTTACATTTAATATGGGATTCCTTCCCAAGAGTAAAACCTAATTATCAATCCTCTCGTAATTTGGGTTTCCTTTTTAGGAATAAAGTCCCATGTTAGACTGTTCAAATCTCCATAAAGCAGATATACCAATATGGACCCGGTTCCTGGATTTTCTCCTTAAAGTAAATCCTAAACTTCATTCATCTGGGCATTCATACATACATAATCCCCAAACCATTTCTTTTGATTGCATCTTTCATGGCACAATTGTCTAATTTTTTCCAATACCTCTTGTTTCTCACACCGAACATGACTCACGTGAGCTTAGAGTGTAAAAGTAATTGTGACATCCTGCTTTGAGCCATCAATCATAAATATCATACCCTTACTCGAACTACGTGGGTTCTGATTCTTTTTCCAAAACAAAGGATACGTAGGTAGCCCATCTATGGGTTCGATCCCAACTCTGAAATAATTCATTGTCCTTCGGAATGACAATAAACTTCAAGTGCCCCACTGAGTGGATTTAAAACCAGTCTGGTCATCATAATGACCAAGATACTTTTATATGAATGTTTTAAAGGTTACCATTGACCAAGAATCTCTAAATAGATATAGATGATTCTCTATTGATGAAGAACCTCGAATACATATAAAAGATTCTCTAAATTTCTTACATATTTAATCATTGATTGTCAAAACTAAAGGAAAAGCTCATTTTATACTTGGTAATGTAATAAGGATTCATGAACATAACTTAAATCTATAAAGAGAGTCCCGGAATAGACAATAATTCCCCTCAAAAAGGTGTGATGAGTTCGACCTCCCATCCTCTCGACCAATGTAAATTCCCAAGCCTCATTAGTCCACAAGCTAATGAGCGCCTACCTTTGGAAAGTAGGTCCAAACGGATGTGGAATCATTGGATGTTTCTGGTTCTACGAACAAACCCACTAGAAACCGATCAGAACGTTTGAATCTCCCATACAGGAGGTCATCCCTGAATTTCGAGGGAAACAAAAAATGGTGAACCCGACGTGAATCCTTAACCAAGTTAAAATGATGTTTTACCTATTTGTTAAGCCCCTATTTAAAACTCAATAAGAGGGATAACAAAAACAATCATTGACATATGTGCTCATACAAAGGATGAAGTAGCTGAGTTTATCTTGATTACATCTTTTATATCAAACATACACTCTTTTCCAAGATTTTCTGTATTTTCATAATGGCTGCTCTCAAATTCACATCTGTGAATACTGTTGCTGCAAATACCACTACTGTTATTCCTACTGGATCATCATCCGCTCTGAGGATGACGTCACCTACTCAGCATCTTCAAGGCTGGGTATCAAATGCGCTGGTTAAGGAGTATCGTCAACACGGTACCATCCCAACTCTGGAGGCTGCTCGACAGGCCCTCCAAGTAAATAACTCACACAGGTCGTCCGGACAACGATGGCCAGTGATTAAGAAGCAGGCGGTGCTGACTACCGCCTCCAACCGTTTCGGGTCGTTATCCCCGGAACGCAATTTCCATTCACTCCCTTACTTTGAGGAAGTGAATGAGCAGGTCCCGCAGGGCCTTAATTCAAAAAGACAGGAGTCCTTCCCGAGGGCTCCCATCAACAATCGCCGCCAGACTCGTGCGGCAGTGCACCCTCAACATGATGAGGGTACTGACTCCAGGCATTCAACTCAGGTTCCTCGAACCCGAGTAGGCAAGACGAACTGCCAGAGACGGAATCCGGTTGACAATGTGCAGGTTTTCATCCCTGCCATCTCTTGAGAAGTCCACCAACCAAACTTGGTGGAAAATAACGAGCAGGAACACACACCTGTCCGTTTTAATTCCGATGTCCAGTAGACTCGTCTGGCAGCATCACGCCAATCCCACCAGGAAATTCCGGCAGAGTACTATAGGCAGGAACATACACCGTCTTATACATCACCAATTAGTCAGCAGGCTCGTCTGACTACATATGATGGATCTCGTCAACCACCTTTGACGAAGAGTAATCAGCAGGCAAATACACCTGATAGTACAAATCAAGCCTACCAACAATATCGCTTGGTAGCGCACGGAGAAGTCAGTCGGAAAGCTCCGACGACAAACTGGAGGCAGACTCAACTCCTTTTCCTCACACTTGAGTACTGTCAGGATTCACTGAAAGGAAAAGGAGGACAAGAGCAGGCACATACACCTACTCAAAACCCGGAATGGACGTATATTGTCGTTCCGGCGGCTAAAGTCACCAAGCATATTTTGTCAATGGTGAAAGAGCAGAAGCAAATTCCTGCTCATATTCTGGATTCTTGCCAGGATATCATAACAGCTTCAGCATCATCTCAGGGACAGAAACATAAATCTATCCCTAGCAGTGGAGTGACACATCAACAATTCACTCCAGAACAGACACACACATCTGTTCCCGTCTAAGAGGGTCATGGGGAATACTCCCCCATATCATACGGACAACCAAGTCAGGCACATACACCTAATTTGAGTGGAGATCATCAGCCTAACCTGAAAGACAATCAATCGGACCCATGCCATTTTGCAAACACAATTGAAGAAGCCAATTGTGTCTCCTAGAAAAGCTGCAGTGAAGCCTCCATCAAAAGACAAATCCTCAAAAGGGAAGCGCAACTCAAAGAAGAAAGAGGAATCAGAAGAAGATGAGTATGTATCGAGGCCTAAGATGTCTTTGACTCTGGCAGATTTCATGCCATCTACTTCAAAGCCACGGGCACCGCCCCATCAAACGGGACAGCCTAAACAGGCTAGTCAGGCAGGGTCTTTATCAAACTAAGAGTTAATCTTCAGTTCTGTTAATATGATTCAATTAACAGATCCATATTCCTGTCTTGATGATCCTGAATTCCCTGTATCAAATAAGGTAATCCAAGGAAGTTCTAGAGGTTCAGGATACAGGGTAAGACGTGGATCTTTCCAAAGCCACTACTCCAATTCTACCCCTGCTATCACTGTGTATGCAGCAGAAACTCATGGTAGAGCCCTTCAGTGGGCTCAAAAAGAACAAGCAAGTTCTTCTGCCAATGGCCAACCCAGTTTTGGCACAGTTAATTTGGAAGACCTATTAAAGGTTCCATATTCTTTATCTCAACACGTAAATGGATCTAATCAGTCTAATCTTCCAAAACCAAGTATGTTGCCAACTTCTATCCCAATACAAGATGCATCAGCTTCCAAAGCATCTGCTTCTAAGGTACCTTCTAAACCACATATTCCTGTTGGGAAACGCAGACCTCTAGATCAAAAGTATGATATATTGAAACACTTGGCCCAAGTACCAGCCAAGTTATCAATTTTGGATGCTTTGAATCTGTAAAAAGATCTTCGGGAATCACTCATCGAAGCTTTGTCAAGTCCTCAGGAGTATGAAGCTGAAATTGTTGCAGCTGAAGTCTATCACATTGAGAATAATCCTGTAGAATGCCATGCAGTGATATCTTTTACTGATAAAGATGAATATGATGTTGTGCATCGTCACATAAAACCATTGTACTTATCTGGCAAAGTCAATGGTGTAGATATCTGAAGAGCTTTCATTGACAATGGTTCAGGAGTCAACCTCATGCCCATTCGTACACTTCATCGATTGGGCCTCACAAAATCTGATTTATCTCCTTCTACCATGATGTTACAAGGATATGATAAAAATGAACAAGAACCACTGGGAAAAGTTACACTCATAACCCAGTTTGGAGATCTTGTATCCAATTCGGATTTCATGATTGTTGATCAAGACTCAGCTTTCAATGTCTTGCTTGGAAGACCATGGCTACATCAGCATGCAGCCATTCCTTCATCATACCATCAATGTCTCAAATACTGTTTCAATGGTCATGCTGGAACATTGTATGGTGATAATACCCCGTTCAAGACATGTGAGTCTCAATACATTGAGGCAGAATTTTATCACATGAAGGGAAGAGAAAAACCTACAATAAAGGAAATTACCAAAATTAATGCTCCATATGGTTTGGAGAAAATTCTAATAAATCCATTTACACATGTGAGTACAGATTATGTGTTACCTATCATACAAATTGACAAAATAGGACCAAATCAAATACTCTTATGGAAAGATCCATAATGTCAATTACGGCAATTGATCCAGACAACATGGGAGAAATTGGTAACCTACCAAACAGTGATGAAAGCATAAGTGGTGATGTTTTCATTTAATCTGCTGAAGTCCACCAAGTCTATACTTCACCAATCAGGCCAGAAGAAGTTATAGCAACACCAGAGGTGAATAATGATGTCGATTCTCAATCCATCATATCCCCTTTATTTCCCAAAAAGGCCATTTTTCATCAATAGGGTCAGAAATGGAAGCTTCTTCTTCAAAATGTGAAAATTTTGACATCTCTTATGATCATGAGAATTTTGTTTTGTCATCTACTATGAAAGTATAAACGGAAGAAATAGCACATAATGAAGAGGAAGAGGAAAGTCTTAGAGATGCTCCTCCAGCATTTGAAGAGGGTATCTCTACCACTGTGGATGAACTCAGAGAAATAAATCTGGGTACAAAGAAATATCCACACCCCACTTTAATTAGTGTGGACATGACCCTTGAAGAGAAAGAGATGTATATTTCTTTTCTAAAGAAAAATAAAGATATTTTTTCTTGGAACTATACAGAAATTCCTGGGCTTGATCCTGATGTTGATACTCATCATTTGGGTTTACCAAAAGAACATCGAGGATTTAATCAAGCCGCGAGAAGAACACACCCAACTTATGCTTCCAAAATTGATGCTGAAGTGGATAAACTGATCAAAGATAACTTCGTCAGAGAAGTTCAGTATCCCAAGTGGTTGGCTAATATTGTCCCTGTAAAGAAAAAGAATGGAAAAATTAGGGTTTGCATCGATTTCAGAGATCTTAATCAGTATTATCCTAAAGAAGATTTCCCAGTTCCGATTACAGAACTATTAATTGATGCGACCACAGGCTATGAAGTAATTTCCTTCATGGATGGATATTCCGGATATAATCAAATCCGAATGGCCCCAGAAGATGAGGAATCTATAGCTTTCAGAGCTCCTCAAGGTGTGTTTTGTTACCGAGTGATAACCTTTGGTTTAAAGAATACAGGTGCAACATATCAATGCGCCATGCATCGTATCTTCAAACCTTTCTTAGGGAAGTTTTTTGAATGCTATGTGGATGATTTGGTGGTTAAATCCAAGCAACTTTCTAATCACTTGACTGATTTGGAAGTCATATTCCACAAACTTCGACAACATAATTTGAAGATGAACCCCTTAAAATGTGCTTTTGGGGTAACCTTAGGAAAATTCCTCAGCTTTGTTGTACGCCATCGTGGTAATGATGTCGATCCTGAGAAGACCAAATCAATCCTTGGTATGTCACCTCCTCAGAATTTGAAAGAATTAAGATGACTTCAAGGACACTTATCCTATATTCGGCGTTTAATCGCCAATTTGGCAGGAAAAAGTTTACCCTTTACCAAATTATTGAAAAAAGGAGTCACTTACCAGTGGACTGAAGAATGTCAAGAAGCATTTGATGTTCTCAAGAAATACCTCTTGAGTCCACCAGTACTCAGGCCACCTATTGAAGGTAGACCACTTATCCTCTATGTGACAGCTCTAGAGCGATCATTGTGTGCCTTTCTCGCTCAAAATAATGATGCTGGGAATGAAAATAGCCTCTACTATCTCAGTAGAACTATGCTTGAAACAGAAAGCCGGTATTCAAGTATTGAGAAGTGCTGCCTAGCATTAATCTTTGCAGTTCAAAAACTGAGACACTACTTGCAACATCACGAGGTCCAATTGGTATCTCGCAATAATCCGCTCAAATTCATCCTTAGTCGTCCAATGCTTACAGGACGTCTAGAAAGGTGGGTAGTTATCTTCCAGCAGTTCGACATTCAGTATGTGTCTCAAAAGGCAATAAAGGGACAAGCATTGGCTGATTTCATAGCTGAACATCCTTCAGTGGAAGACACGTCTTCAGATATTGAACTCCCTGATGAGGAAGTTTTCTCTATTCAAGAGAGTCCTCAAACACGGGAAATGTATTTTGATGGTGCTTCCAGAAGTCCAACAGGGAAGAAAATGGAAAATCCTAAATTCAACAAAGTTGGTTTAGGAATTGTGCTCATTTCTCTAGATAGGGCCGTGTTACCTTATTCCTTTTTATTGTGGGAAGGTGGTACCAATATTGAAGCCGAATACCAAGCTATTATTACAGGCTTGGAGTTAGTGCTCCAAGTACAAGTGAATCACTTAAAGGTGAAAGGTGATTCAGACCTGGTAATCAAACAAGTCAATGGGGATTATGCCATCAGAAAAGAAGAATTAATCCCTTTGTATGATTACATCAGAGAGTTAATGGCGGAATTTCCTTCAGAACCGACATATTCTTATGTCCCAAGATCACAAAATTCTCAAGCTGATGCACTTACTAATATAGCCACAACTCTAGCAGATCCAAATCGGGATGAGACAACCATCAGTATTGCCCACCGTCGTGCAATTTCACCTTTTATTCAAGCCAAAAAAGACGAAATTAATGAAATTAGTCCCATTCCTGAACCATATGGTCATACTACAGGATGGATGTCACCTATCAGGGAATACCTTCAAAATGGAACACTTCCACCTGATAGAGCCGAGAAAGAACAAATCCGGTGACGTGTGGTCAATTTTACTCTTTATGATAGCCCAAACCACCTATTGAAAATTCTCTACAAACGTGGTTTTGATGGAGTTCTCTTCAGATGCATTGATGTTGAAGAGACAATGGTTTTCATGAAAGAAGTGCATGCATGAGTCTGTGGTGCCCACTAGTCTTGACATAGATTGTCTGATCAAATTCGAAGGCTTGTATACTTTTGGCCTTCAATGATACAAGATTGTGTTGATTTCACAAAGAAGTGTCATTCATGTCAAGTACATGCCAACATCAATCATCAACCTCCAAAGTTACTTCATACAGCTAAATACTCATGGCCATTTGCCACATGGTTAATGGATGTGGTGGGACCTTACCCTTCAGCTACGGCCAAGCAGTTTAAGTACATTCTTACTGCTACTGATTTCTTTTCCAAATGGGAAGAGGTAGTACCTCTCAAAGAAGTCAGTTCTAAATGAATTGTTAGCTTCATCAAGTCTAACATCATTACTATATTTGGTGTCCCTCATACCATATTGACGGACAATGGCACAAACTTCTGTTCTTCTGAGGTGAAGAAATTGTATCAAGAATACAACATTAAATCCAACCATTCATCTCGGTATCATGCGGTGGCCAATGGCCAAATATAAGCCTTTAACAAGACTCTTTCAAATATACTGCAAAAGATGGTGGATAAAGATTAGAGGTCATGGCCTGATAAACTCTTTCATGCTTTATGGGCTTATCGGACTACCACCCGTAATGCAACGCGGTCAACTCCATATTCGTTGGTATATGGAATAGAAGCAGTCTTGACAATTGAAGTTCAATTTCCCTCACTCAGAGTAGCCATTTGTGATCAGTTATCTACAGATAAGCAATCCCAAAAGAGATAGAATGAATTGGAACAGTTAGATGAGAAAAGATTGTGCACTTTTCACCACTTGTTAATCTATCAGAATCGAATAGCACGAGCTTTTAACAAAAAAGTTTGTCTTCGTTCATTCATTCAGGGAGAATTGGTATTGGTTCTCAGAACACCAATGATACCAGGAAAGAAGCCTCCCAGGCTTGAACCAAAATGGTAAGGACCTTATTCAATACATAAGGTCTACTCCAATGGAGCTTATTCATTAATCTCAATGGATGGAGAACACATCACGACTCCAACCAATGCCAGATTTCTGATGAAATATTTTGTATAAACACAAAATATGATCCCCAGAACCAAGATTCTTACAATTGGTTCATACAACAATGGTCCAGTATGACATTAAACTGCAACATCGTCCAACATGACGTTAAACTGTAGGAATGTCCCTTACGTCCAGAAAGACGTTAAACTAGATAAGCACTTACAAGTCCAGTATGACTTTAAAATGCATCATCAATGGTCCAGTATGACCTTAAACTGCAACTTCGTCCAACATGACGTTAAACTGTAGAAAAAAGAACTTGTCCCCGCAACATGACACTAAACTGTGCAGCGCCATTTCGTCCTTGCTATATGACGTTAAACTATACATCAATGGTCCAGTATGACCTTAAACTGCAATTTTGTCCAACATGACGTTAAACTGTAGAAAACAAATCATGTCCCCGCAACATGACCCTAAACTGTGCAGCACTATTTCGTCCTTGCTATATGACGTTAAACTATACAGCAATGATCCAGTATGACCTTAAACTGCAACTTCGTCCCACACGACATTAAACTGTGAAAAAGTTCCCTAAACCGTCCATCATGACCTTAAACTGCATCATCCCTGATCCATGCATATGACCATAAACTATTTGAAAGTCCCTTATGTCCAGCAAGACGTTAAACCGTGACGTCCTAACTACATGATGCTAAACTGTATAAAAGTCCCTTACGTCCAAAAAGACGATAAACTATATAATCATCAAAGGTCCACAATGACATAAAACTGCACCATCCACGGTCCATGCATATGACCTTAAACTATTCGCACTTTCGTCCAACATGACGTTAAACTGGAAAAAAAATCCCCAATGCGTCCAACATGACGTAAATGGTGTGTTATTTTGTCCTTACTGCATGACATTAAACTGCGCAGTCCCCCTTTCGTCCAACATGACGTTAAACTCTATTGTCCCCATCGTCCTAACTACGTGACGCTAAACTGTACAGAAAATTCATGATACGTCCTACATGACATTAAACTGTATTTTGTCCCTGCTACATGACACTAAACTGCGCAGGACCAATAGTCCTAACTGCAAGACTTTAAACTGCATAGTCCCTTTATATGTCCTACATGACATTAAAGTATGCATCGTTAAGGTTGTTGTTACCTCCTGTTTCTCACACCGAGTATGACTCACGTGAACTTAGAGAAAACCTCAACCATAACACTCTCTTTGGGCCGCTAACCATGTATAAGTCCCAACAACATTTTTTTTAGATCGTTGTCCCCAAGAACAACTTGATCATTAATTCATTCTTTAATTGAACTACACGGACTTTGATCCTTGCCCTCCAGGCTGGGTATGTAGTTAACCTCCCAGGGTTCAAGCCCAAAAACAATCTCTTCACATCGGTTCACCACCATCTCATATGATGTTGATTCGTGAAACCGCCCCTAGAATCAATATCTTTACATTGATTCACATTCTTCTTTGTTATATGATGTTAAACTATGCAATACATTTGTCCGGTACGACAATAAACTACAATACTCTTTGATTTCCTCATTTGAGAGAGAACTATTATTGACATTGATTTTTCAATCATGTTTCATTTCAAAAGACTACGTGCATACATGGTAATACCTAAACTTTTTGTCTCAGGTGAAACCATCATTGCACTAAAGTCCCCTTTCACCCTTCACATGTACGAACCAAATTTGTACAAAGGGTAGTTCTAGAAATACGTGGACTTGATTCCCATCCTTATGGGATACGTAGGAACATTCCAGTGTCCCTCGAATCCAGTCCCAAGCCTTTTGGGCCTAACCCTAAATTTCACTTTCAGTCCCTTGGCTGAAAATTCCTCATGAAAACACACACTGTGTATTCATTATTATGGTCCGAATTCTATGACCCTAAACTAAGATCTCTAATAATTTCGTCCTGCGCGACGTTAAACTACATTTCGAGAACTACGTATGGCTTGATTCTCATTCTTATGAGATGCGTAGTGAAGTCCAAAATTTCAATTCAGGACCCAGCCACAACATGATTATCGTTATCATTGACCTATGTATCTCTATATACATTGGACAATAACCATATTTATGTGTTATAATCCTAACCTTAAATATTTTCAGATCTTCATAACCCTTTTCATGACTTCTAGTCACAAAAATGTCAAACATCGGAGAATTATTTTGCTTGACTATGCAGCACGTGCCCATAGGTGGCCTTGCATAAACAGTCCACATAACAGACTTGTCAGCCAAAAGATGCTATTTATTTGACCATGCAGCCAATGCCCTTAGGTGGCACTGCATATTTCAACCCCCTAACGGGTTTGTTAAATAATGGTAACTTCATTCTTGGGAAGAATGGCTCTTTTGTCCTTATTTGTCTTAAACGAAAGTATGTAGGGATCCGCAAAAAATAGCCATCCTTAACATATTTGTCCCATATCCTTTTTCATGATCTGAAAGTATTCAAGTCTATGGTTTATTCTTCTTCCCTACGTTTGGGTCAGACCTTTGTAGGAGTGATATTCATCCAGTTCTTCGATAATCTTGTCTGAAAATATCTTCTCCATATTCAAGTACCTATTTCCATTCAACAAACTCTATACTTTAGAAAATTTGAATCTCCATAAACTTTCACTGGCATTTAGCACTAGGAATGTAAATTTTTTAGAGTTCTTTCTCCTGACTATGCAGCACGTGCCCATAGGTGGCCTTGCATAAACAGTCCACATAACAGACTTGTTAGCCGAAAGATACTATTTATTTGACCATGCAGCCAATTCCATTAGGTGGCCATGCATATTTCAACCCCCTAACGGGTTTTGTTAAAAAATAGTAACTTCATTCTTGGAAACTACTTCTTCTAATGCCTTTTATCTCTTTTTCATATCATTCATCAGATTCAAATATTATTAAGACATAGTTTACATATTTTCTCTCATACTTGAGTATGGTAATATGTTTTCTGATAAATTTTCAAGGAATTGAATCAATTTTAATCCATTTTGGTCAATGCTATTTTGACCTTAAACATTAGCCCCTTTATGTCCGGTATGCATGACTTTAAACTGCTCACAAAAGACAAAGGAACTCTGAATAAAAGTCAAGTTCCAGCTCACTAAATATAAATTCTTGTATGATTTTGGTAATATTGAGCAATTAAAAGATTCAAAGTTTGTAGGGTTATTTGTAATAATCCTAGTAAAAATCAAACTATGCTTACTAATCCCATTGGCATACGTAAATTTGAAGCAGGTAGTGAAAGAATATAGGTACAAATGGTTGAAGACGAAAGTGTTTTTCATTGATACACAAGAGTAAGAAGGACATCCATAGACTGGAGTCTCTTCTCTTTTTCAAGAATTACAAGAGGCTTTCAACATAACACTTCATTTGATTTACGGAATCCCGAGATTCATCAGCAACCACCTGGAATTCATTCGTTCAAACTGAATACAATAAGAGATGCAGTGATACCAGCTCTTCTTGGAACAATTGTAAAAGGATATTCCAGAGTGCGGTTTGAGAAAATTTTCTGATGATCAAACAGTGAATCTGTTTCTGTCCAAGAGACTTGGAAGATGCATACATGGATTTGAGAATGGAGCATTGGAAGTAAAGAGCCATTTGGAGAGAGTACTCTTTTCAGATATCGCTCTAATACCATGTTTGTCTTCTCTCCACCAACCGGTAGTGGAAAACATTTCCGCCCATCGGTTTACCATTTTCATATCTACAAGGAAATGACATGGAGGAAGAATTTGAAAGTTCACACCATTGTTGTTGCTCTTAATGCACAACATAACCGAAATAGAGGAGTAGTAGTGCAGCTTCATCTCAGGTGTATAATTGTTTGCATTTGGAACATTGACTCCTTGCAGATGACCATGACCACACAGAGGCAGATGGATGCTCTGTGGAAAATTAGGATGATATTTCTTCAAGTACTTAGCTAAATCTGGGAGAGTGTTGTTGCAGATATCATAGTAATCATGGCCAATAATGTTTATCCAATCATCAATCCGCTTGCTAGCCAGTTCATCAGCCGTTCCAATTCCCTTGGGAACCACTGAATCTGCAGAAAAGATGAATAAACTAACTCCTAAATGGAAAAAATGGCTAAGGCATTAAGGCGCGCAAGTCTAAAACATGGCACACAAGTATTCGTGTGTCGCCCCAGTTTTTGACGCGCAAGTGTAAACCGCGCAAGTACAAATACCTTTACAATAGCGCAACATCAAGGAAAACATTGGAAAACAAAGCATCTTGCGCGACTAAGATAACCTGTGCGGAAAGAGCTCAAGGTATGATGTCTGGAAATCCGGATACTTTGTACGGAGGTGAGGCCATGTATTTATAGGCCAGGAGGCATATCTGCGCGCCGTACCTAGTGCGCTCAAGGCCTGCGCGACGCAAACTTGCGCGCCGACCTCTGTTCCTTGAAGACTTGCGCGCCCCCTTTTCCTTTGGATGGATTCGATTTCCTCAGAGTCAAATCCTCATTTCTCTCCGGATCCAACTTTGAGGGGGGAATTTTGTTGACGCTCCTTTCGTCACAAGAATATAAAAATCAGAAAAGGGGAATATCTGAGCTCAAAGTGATTCAACCTTTGAAGAAAATATCAAAAATTGACAAAGGCATGAACAAAGGATCAAAAGCAACTTCACTGCACAAGTTATATCACTGTCTCGCAAGTACACTTGCGCGACGCCCTTGGTCGTGCAAGTGACTTGCGCGACCTAAGTGATAACCGCCCGGTAACCGCCCGGGGTCTTCTCCTGCCTATAAATAGACCATGTGGGCCCCCCCATTGGAGAGTATCTTTTTCCAGAAACTCGGATTGAAGCTCCCGACACCCAAGTCTCTTCTCAAAGCTTCCGGAACACTTCTAAGGTAATTTCTTACCTAGAACGGAAGATCTAAAGAGAGGGAGGAAGGCCTAAGTGTTGAAACTCATCAACACTTGCACGCCTGAGTGGCCAGCCCTTAAGGGAAGTGGTCCCACTTGTGCGCCGCCTTATTCCTTCGATAGAACTTGCGCGTCCCTTTTTTGGAAGAACCTCAAGAGGATTCTAAAGGGATTAGTAAAGAGTCGCTCAAGTATGCTAATACTGGTTGAAAATCGCGCAAGTACCCCACATGTCGCGCAGGTATACCTGCGCGACCAATACTTGCGCACCCACGTAAGACTTGCGCGCCTTTCAAGACTTGCGCGCCCCTACCTTTTTTGGTGCCCATCTTGACCATTTTACCCCTCTTAAGCCATTTCACTTTTCCTATTCAAGATTCAGTCTTCAAGATACTCTTCAAATCCATTTATGGCATGATTTCTTGATTTGAATTCCATATTTGAAAGGAATTCTGTGGAATATCTCTCAAAACATAGTGATTTATACATTTTTATGTCACCAAATATTGAGAGTTCATTCATTCAACCTCATCCTTTAAGATGAGATAATCCTTAACCTGGGTCTCCTTTTCATAAATAAGTCCCAGTCATAATTTTGGGCATCCTTCTTAGGAGTAAGCCCCACGTCCTCTAATTTTGGGCATCCATCTTAGGAGTAAGCCCCAAGTCCTCTAATTTTGGGCATCATTCTTAAGAGTAAGCCCCAAGTCCCATAATTCTGGGCATCCTTCTTAGAAGTAAGCCCCAAGTCCCATAATTTTGGGCATCCTTCTTAGGAGTAAGCCACAAGTCCCTTATTTTGGGCATCCTTCTTAGGAGTAAGCCTCAAGTCCCTTATTATGGGAATCCTCCTCAGGAGTAAGCCCCAAGTCCCTTAATATGGGCATCCTCCTCAGGAGTAATCCCCAATCTCAAATATGGGAATCCTTCCCAGGAGTAAGTCCCAAACCTTAATCCTTAACCTGGGATTCCTTTTCAGGAATAAGTCCTAGTCATAAATCTTAGGCTTCCTTTTCAGGAGTAAGCCCCAAGTCCCTTAAATTCTCCTTAACCAATCCTAGTTTACATTTAATATGGGATTCCTTCTCAGGAGTAAAACCCAATTATCAATCCTCTTCTAATTTGGGTTTCCTTTTCAAGAATAAAGTCCCAAGTTAGAGTGTTCAAATCTCCATAAAGCACATATACCTTTATGGACCCTGTTCCTGGATTTTCTCCTTAAAGTAAATCCTAAACATCATTCATCTGGGCAGTCATACATACATATGCCCCAAACCATTTCTTATGATTGCATCTTTCATGGAACAATTGTCTAATTTTTACCAATACCTCTTGTTTCTCACACCGAGCATGACTCACGCGAGCATAGAGTGTAAAAGTAATTGTGACATCCGGCTTTGAGCCATCAATCATAAATATCATACCCTTACTCGAACTACGTGGGTTCTGATTCCTTTTCTAAAACAAAGGATATGTAGGTATCCCATCTATGGGTTCGATCCCAACTCTGAAATAATTCATTGTCCTTCTGAATGACAATAAACTTCAAGTGCCCCACTGAGTGGCTTTAAAACCAGCCTGGTCATCATAATGACCAAGAGACTTTTATATGAATATTTTGATGGTTACCATTGACCAAGAATCTCTAAATAGATATAGATGATTCTTTATTGATGAAGATCCTCAAATACATATAAAATATTCTCTAAATTTCTTACATATTTAATCATTGATTGTCAAAACTAATGGAAAAGCTCATTTTATACTTGGTAATGTAATAAGGATTCATGAACATAACTTAAATCTATAAAGAGAGTCCCGGAATAGACAACAATTCCCCTCAAAAAGGTGTGATGAGTCAGACCTCCCATCCTCTAGACCAATGCAAATTCCCAAGCCTCATTAGTCCACAAGCTAATGAGCGCCTACCTTTGGAAAGTAGGTCCAAACGGATGTGGAATCATTGGATGTTTCCGTTTCTACGAGCAAACCCGCTAGAAAACGATCAGAATGTTTGAATCTCCCATCCAGGAGGTCGTCCCCGAATTCCGAGGGAAACAACCACCAATGATACCTAACCACATTTCCACAACAGATCACCAGCTCTAGGTAGGCCTAAATGGAATCCCTGCTATTTGAATTCAACTAGCATCTGATAAAATCTTAAAAGAAAACATAATGAGACCCAAGGTGGATCTCCCCACCATTAACATAGATACAAAAAATTACTAAATGGAATATTAACAAGATCCTAAATCCTAGGCCTTCACATATAGGACAATTAACCCAGGCTAAGTGGATGAGAATAACAACAAGATCATTAAAACCTATTGCTCTCCAAAAGAGGGGACAATAACTGAGCTTAAACTAATTACACAAAAAAACCTATAACCACATGGGGAGGTAAGGGAAGGGGTCCATTGATTGAACCACTTAAACACAAACAACAACCCCAACCACTTTTTGACAAAGTAGGAATAAAATCCAAGACCACACTTGAATCACATCAGTGGTCTACGCTAGGGCACTGATTCAAACTCACACCCAGTGTAGCATATACATCGAAATTGCCTAAAAAATACTCCAAGGAATTGAAGGAAGGAGGACTTCTTCAAGAACTCCATCCATCTCCGCTTTGATGTGAAAATATTTCCTCACCACTTTGGAAAAAAAGATAGGTTGGTCTCTGAAATCTATAACTATAGATCGTGATGGAGACCCTCCTTGAAACACTAATATTTCAGGGATTCATCTGTGGTATACCCTGAATTATAAGGTACTAGATCCAAAAAGTGCTGTAAATAATCCAAGACGAATCCATCACCCAATTTAATACAATATGTCTGTATCCATTTTCATACCCTTTCAATCTTAGAGGAACACTAACAAATGAATAAATCCATAAAAAACTCCCATGTAAGCTCTTGATGAGGATTTTTTCTAGAAACTCACTTCCACCACATCCATTTAGAGCCTTCAATAATGAAGGTTTCAAACTTGAATTTCAAAAACATAGGAAACTCAAAGAGGTTAATGTCTGTTTTGATCATTCACATCCACTTCTCCACTATGGAATGTTCTACATGAAAAACATAGAGGAAGATATAGCATTCTAAACTCAGGAATAAAATCCCTAGATTGATCAACTGCACTATGATAACAAATTAAATCTCCATAGGGTCAACCACTGGAAAAGAAAAAGACAAGAACAAAATCAAAGTCAACCCATCACAAAAAAATAATCATGATCAAACACCACATAAGCCACAAACATTAAACATAAGAATGGAAATCATTATTAATAACAAACATATACTTTTTGAAGACATTTGGATTTCAAGAACAAAATTTGTTGATTTTCACCCTCACTAGTGTTGTTTCATCAGGCCTCACTCACATGAATATTCCCATGCCACCCTAGGCACCCATCCACCATGCCTTACTGGGAATCCATCCCTATTTCTATATCAATCCATGTGTGTGAGAAAGCATGAAAACACCAAAGGATAAAACAAAAGAAACTTCATTTTTCAAAAAAATCATTCATCCAATTTCGGAAATAAAAATATCATGTACCTTCCAAAGGCACACTAACCACCATGTAAAATTCATTTCTTTTAAAACTAATCCCATTTCATTTAAAAATTCCTAAATCAAGATTTCCATTTTAAACAACCATTTTACCCAAACAAATTTTTTTGATTCAAACATCCTTCTGAATTAAAAGGAGACCCAAAACAACTCAAAAAAATAGAACAAGGGTTAGTGGGTGACTTGGACATATGGTTGGTGTCCATATTCCAAACACATCATCGAAATATATATCCTTATAAGACCATTTCCCTTTCCCCCCACGGCATCCTAGGCTATGCGAGACCATGATAAATATTAGCCCATCTCTCTTTGTAGTATCCAAATAACTAAACATTTCATAAATATGAAATAAACTAGATAAACTGCACCTCTCATGGAAACCCAAGGATCAGAACAAGAAAGTGTTTATGACCCTCTTCTTAAACCAACCCCCCATGTTCTGAAAATTCTACTATATCTACGTTGACGTATCCAAAATATTAAAGGGTTCTATAAAAATCAAGGTCCACTAAGAGCTGACCTACCTTTGATACCATTTTGTCACCAAACAACCCAGGGCAACCAAGAACCGATCACTCGAGCCAATATGTGGATAGTCTAGAGAGGGGTTCCTGATCCTACTAGGCTCACTAAATGAAACATGGCATAAATAGAGTACAACTATGAAATGTTTTCTCCCACATATAAATAATTAAATTAACAAATTAAAGAAATAGACATCCTAGAATACATTAATAAAAAGTTGAACCGAACATCATATCTACAAAAAAATAAAATTAAAATTGAAATACACAACATGAATAACTAAATTGGATAACCATTATCTCCATGTGACCCCATAGGTCACTCTATAACTCATCGATCAAGCGACACCCAATGAAAATTCTCCCAAACTAGAACCTACACTAGAACCAAAAAAAGAAACGAACTATAGGCATGCGTATTAAAAATAAATATGCTTTCCCAATATTCTATTCCCCAATGAAATACTATTAAAATTAATGAAAAATAAATTCTATGTCTGAAATAATATAAAATAAATTATTCATTTCTATAGTTTTTACTCAAAAAAGTACACTCCATTGACATTGATCATTTTCAAAACCGGATTCTATCTTTAAGTGTTACAATGCAATTTCTTGGGGAATTGGATGATTTCATTTAAAACTAGCACTAAATATTTTGAAACAAATATTCTTTAAAAAAGTTCATAAGAGTTAGGAAACCAAAACATAACATTCTAGGAAAAACCCACAGAAGTGTATCAAGGAACTCATATAGAAAAGGAAAATGTAAATAGGTTTAAAATAATCTCAATAACAGTTCAAACAGCTAAAAGCCACTAGAAATATGGGATCCTATGAGATCAAGAATAATACATATGACAAAAATATATGTGACCCCATCTGTAGTACCATTCCACATACAATGAAATCTAACACACTATATGCCTAGGCACCATCTACGAGGATAGGGTGAGAGAAAATCCCATAGCAATGAACCCAATATAACCACCTACTATGGTCCACAGGTCAGTATCACTACCTACGAGTGCATCACTTGTCCTAGAAAATTCACTCAATATGTTGGGATCCTTTTTCACAAATATTAATTGGTGTAATCCATCATATTCCATTGATCATCAAATAACATCCTATATTTCTAATAAAAATTAGAGTAGGTGTCACCCCGAGTCCCCCTGGGACTACACTCACGCTTTAATGTCAATAGTTTACCAAGGGTTCATAATCGATGGACCCATATAATGGAACTTGAGGATTACATAATGAGGTTATCCCAACTATTCCTTATCAACATGTCAAGAGGGAAATCCTATTCATGTTTTATGACAAACACTTTTCATCATTTTCCAAAGTGGTCAAATGGACCCTTAAACATACAATAAAAAACCTGTTATTTATAACAGGATACAAAATTAAAAAGAGGTGAAATCAAACAATTTCCACACAATATCATTTATAAAACACCTTTATAAAACATTTGAATCACACTTTAAACCAAAATTTGTTCATAAGGAAAATCTAATTGGGCTACAACTCAATATCACAAAACAAACTAATTTTAATAAACAAAACAAAGTTCCTTTAGTATAAAAACATTTTAAACCCCTTTCATGAAACCCCAGACCAACATTTAAAATTACACAAAAATTTTAATGAAACCAAACAATACAGTCAATGTCACAAAACAATTCCAAGGGCCAACCAAGAATTTTTCCGAACACATGGTTTCCACTAATTGAGAAAAACAAAGCCATGTTATCAAAAACCTAGTTTTTAAAAATTATCCACACACCAAATGCCTAACCTAGAGTGAAATCAAAATTAGTTAGCATGAATATTACTGGTGGAAAACCAAAAAATAATGATTCTTAAATTTAGAAAGCATGAAACTGGGAAACCTACATGAAGACCAAGATGAAATGGAAAGACGCATGACTAAAACCACACAGTAAGGTCCAACACCCAATAAATTAAATATTATGGACTCAAAAAACAAGAATATCACCAATTAGATAATTTAAAACAATGTAGTGGAGATAAAACCCTCACCTATAATGGCAGCAGCAACCTAGGATGATGCAAAACACCTAGCCTACGATGAGGAACACCAAAACTCACCTCAAGGGGTCCTGAGAGACGAGTCGGACACCCCCTTAAAGGAATAAACACTAAAATCTAATCGATACAAGACTAGGGTTTGGTAAAACAAAAAACTCACAAAGGTAGAATCCCAAAACAAGAGGAGGAGGGGGGAACTAACTAGAATGGGTTCATCGGAGGGGGGCAGTGGATGGGTTCTTTCCTAAAGTGGGCGATGGAAAGAGGTAGGTTAAAAGAGTGGGGATGCGCTGCTAATGAGTAGGAGGTCCGAGGGAGTTCATGCTGGGACATCGAGGTGGGAGGAGTAGGTTGTCAGGGATCATGAATTGGGCATCTATAGGTAGCGTTCGTGATGAGGGAATCTTGTTAGGAGAGGGAGGTGGGGGGGGGGGATGCTCATGACAAATGAAGAGAGGTGAGAGGGATGTTGTGAGGGTGAGGTGATTAGAGAGAGTGGGGATGGGTGGTGTAGGAACCCTACAAAAGAAAAAAACAATCTAAAAAAAATCAAGAATTATAATATAGTCATAATCATAATCATAATAATCATAATCATACTGACAGAAATAAAAATAATAAATGTATTAATTTAATTTTAATAATAATTAAATTATTAAAAAATAAAAAATTTATATGAAACCATAACTAAGATTCATTTTAATTACAATTTTTACTCATTGTAGTTTTTTGCAAAGATGGGTAGGATGTGTGGTGGCCTGGACGTAGCCACAGGGGTTTTCCAAAATGTGCGCCACCCGTGCACCCCACGATGTCAACCCAAAAACACACTTTTTGTTATTACTCAAAAATTTCATCCAAGACTAAACCTGAACCCAAGCCAAAAAATTTAAAGACATGTAATCAATTATATAAACCAAATACATTGGTTGGGGTGTGACATGTGAAATACATAATAATAAAGGGAGTGGGATTTCATAAAAAATATACGAAAAAATGTAATTCTACACAAAATTTAAAGGTTCCATGGTATTTCTACATAGTTGGCCAAACTGTGCACCAACTGTGTACCAGAATCTTTCCGAAGACACCCCTCACACAGAATAGAAACACAACTATCCTAATCATGTGTAGACCATGAAAAAATATTATGCAATAGGATATGAAATAGTTTCATGGATATGCGGCCTGGGCTACTTGGTTAAGTCCAATAGTATGACCCTCTTCTGTATATTGAAACACCATGCATGGTTTTATCTAATTACATGGGAAGGGAAACATGGTTTATACTTCCACCCTTATGTGGGAGTCTTTTTAAACTAAATAAGTTAATTAGAGAATGATATGCCTCATTTTCCTAGTTATTTAGAAGTTGCTAAAGTAATTATATAGATGGAGTAAATTGAAAATATGGATTGATATGTACGTTTTGTCGGAATGGGTCTTTTTATATTGATAATTTTGATTGGGTATAGACAATAATATGGAACTTATTATTTTACTATATTACTTTTTGTTGTTTTACATCTTTCTATGACATCGAATTCTTAGGAAACAATGTCACCTATTTCATTATGGTATGGAACATACTATGCGATTGAGTTATGGATCATAAAACCCCTAGAAATGAATACATATAGTATGAAACTGATTAGGTGATCAGGGTATGGAACCTATGATCCCTAGCAATTATTATTTATAGTATATTACTGACTAGGTAGATCAAGGTATGGAACCTAACACATTTGTTGAAATATTTATATATTGCTATTGGTTTCCAAAGTTATACACCTTTAGACCTAGGCATTTAAAGTATGATACAATTTTCACATGTGGAATTATTAGATCAAGTTATATATTATTTTTAATACTTTATATATATTTAGGATCATTTATTATATAGTTGGTATTTTATATTTTGTTCCAAGGACTTGTTATATTTTTCTTTCATTACCACTTACCTATTATACCTCCATAGAGTTATAGTTTATATGAACAAGATGGATTTGTAATAGACATTTTTTCCAGTGGAAAAATTAGTATATCTATATCCTTTTATGTATTTATATTATTGAATATATTTATTATTTTATGTAGGGACAATGGAAAGAGAATAGCCATGGTTTAATAATTGATCATAGCACGAGATTATGGGAGCACCGGACTGAGCCTTGTCTTGTAATGCTTTATTGAAAGAATATTTGATCATTTCTTACATTTGATACTTGTATTATAATGGATACATATTGAAATTTATTAAATGTTACTTGTTATAGCACCATGGAATACTCATAAATCTTCATATGGTTTGAATTTTGGATTAATAATATTATTATTTGGATGATTTAATTTTTATATTCTTTTATAATTACTATGCTCACACTGTTTATTTTAGATCTCACCATTATAAAAAAATAATTATGATGGAGTATTGTCCCCACTATACCACCATGTACCCTAACTAACAGATGGAATACTTTGGCATATTGGGTGGCGTGCCTATGGCCTTGTGACCGACCGGGTTCAGCTTTTTATGAGTGAATAAATATCAAGACTTCAAAAATTGGTATTTGAGGTTATATTTTGTCTTACACACACTTTTTGGGGTGCTATAATGGAGATTGGGACATGTTAGGATTCAATAAATAGCTTGTTATTGGGTGTATCTAACCCACATACTTTGAATACTCAAAATTATCTTGTATGGGAATTGATGTTTTGGATTATAAATGTTATGGTTTTATGGATTCCACCATTGGGTGACACACATTATATGTGATTTTATTATTATTGTTATTGTTATTGTTATTATTATTATTATGTGGGATTATATTTCATCTTTTTCCTGGTATTACCATGAAGCACTAATCAAGAATCATTTTTGGTACCTTATAAAAATAATTTGTCTTACATTACTCCATTCCATGTTTGTTTCATTCGTTGACTGCATGATACTTCCTTTTTGTGCCTTGAATGTTATATGTATTATGAAACTAATGTTTCTATAGGAAAAACAGAATTGAATAATTGGTTATTAAAGGGTCTATATCAACCTAAATTGTATTTTCTTTTACAGTTTGATGATTGTTCCATAACTAACCAATTACCACAAGTTGGGGTTATGTAACTATTTTTTCACTAACTAAAATTTAGTTGATTTTTAATATTGGAATTTCATTTTTAATCTAAATATTTTTATATACATTATATATATTGGGAATGAGGATTCATTTTTTTCAAATCATGTTATAGTACTTGTTAGATTCTTTTACCAAATTTAAATGTTTGGATACAAGTAAATGAACGGAAAAATTAATTTATAAATCATGTACTTGTATAAATTAGAAATGATAATTCAATTCACAAGTATGTTATGTCAATGAAATAATTTATATATCTTTAATTGTAATATGATCATCATTAAATAGGGATTTTAATTGAATCCTAAAGGCGTTATACTCCATAATATTCAATTTAAGGTCAACATATCTATACCCAATAGTTAAACAAAGTGTTGACTCAGATTCAACCTTATTTGTGGGAAGTATGTAGTTTATCTACTGTTCTCTATGAACATTCCTAACACCATGACCAATATTTAGGAGTAGTAATAAGGGTGTGAATATAATATATAGAGGCTTGTACCAATCATATTCTTATTTCTAATGCATTAACATTGTTAAATAATCACTGAGGTGTGTTCTTGGAATTTTTACAGACATGCCGCTATGAAATACTTCTGTGGTGTACCAAGATGGAGGTGATGAGAATGCTTTGGATGTGGTGGGACTTGAGCCACTAATGTTACCTCTGATAGTGAAACTAATAGTACCTCTTTCTATTATTGATATAGGTGATGTTTCTTGGTGTTGAGGGGAATTTATATTGAATATCCAAACAATGCTTGGAGTTTTGCAACCTACCACTTATTTGAAAAGTTGACTATAGAGTTTCAGTACCAACATTCACCTAATTTTTTGACGATGGTGGTCACATGGTATAGATTTATGGATTCTTAATATATTATCTACCATCAAGCACATTGAGGAATCTCTTTAGGGGAGAGTAAATCTCCATATGTATATGATGTTAATATCCTATAAAAATTGGTTGGATATTATGAACCTGAATGATCAACATCAAGTACTATTTTGGAGGAATTTCTAATATTGATTATATGGATACTTTTTCCATGAAACCATAATGGGCTATCATGCTACAGATTTTATAAATCATTAGTAAAGTAAAAGTTCTATTTGGGATTATAGATATCATTCTATAGATCTTCCATTCTATTTTCATATCTATATTAATGACAATGAATCAAAATAAAGATTTATTGATGATGGGATTAGTAATCCTATTCAATATCAAGTGAATTTTTTATAATTGAATAACATGTATAGTATAGTAGACCAGAATCTTCTTACAAAACTTTAATTGAGGAAAACTGGAGTTCTAGATTAGAGTGGACTAGCTTCTTAACCTAGTAATGTAATATTTGGAGGAAGGAAGCATCACTTTGAGACCTCTCATGAGGGATGCACCAGTCCGAGTGCATATAATGGTCATTTTGTGGAATCTCATCCGGGCATGAAGTAGGGGTACGTGAAACATCAATGTTTTAGGGAACTATTGGTGTGTCGATCCTATGGACGGATGGTCCATTTACATGAATTTTTCTTAATATTCTCCATAGTGTCCTGTGAGAGAGGATCATCACCAACACTGGGTCTTGGAGTGGGATTAAGAGCTCCGTTTTAGGCTAGGAGCTGGAGTTCTACAAGTTGGTCAGGCCAAGGAGGTGGTTATGGATTGGGGATCTGAAGACTAGTTCTGAAGTGTCTTCACAGTGGGATTACTAAAGGTAGTTTTTTTCTCAGCGATGTGTAATTTTTTAGGTTTATTCAGTGAAGAATGTGATAGGGGAGAAAGTCTTGGACCTACTATAGTTTGATATAAGATTTTAGTATCATCTACCACGCTGTCTATTTTTTTGACTCATGATATTAATTTTATTTTATCTTTATTGATATCATGGAATGCCTTAGAATCTAGTACTATATTTCTATAGTGTGAAGACCGTTGACTCTTCTTTGGGTATTTGATTAGAGATTTCATGCCAGTGTAAGAAGTTACCCTTTAATAGGAAGCTATATTTTTATATGGATTTTATTCATCCATATGATATCTGATCACTACATTATTCTTGGGATATACTAGGTAATTATTTATAATGAATATGTGAATCATTATCACTGGAGGGTTTCTTTCAAATCACTGAAGTGTGTTACGTCTATTCACATGGGTGAATGGGATGTTTCTATAGGTAGTATTGAACTAGATCAATGAGGGTTGTGTGGATTAATATCCTACATTACTATCCTTTATATGGATGATTTGGAAATACATATGGAATATTTCCCTCATGTAGTATATTTTTCTAGGGATATATTCCCAGTTGAATTTTTTGGTTTGCCTCCAATTAGAGATGTGGAGTTCTTTATTGATTTGATTCCAAGAGCTACATCATTTTTCATGCCTCCTTATAGGATGGACCCTAATGTGTTATAGGATATTATGATATAGCTGGAAGACTTAACATATAAGGGTTTTAAATAACCATGTACTTTTCCCTAGGGTTCACCAGTCATTATTTTCAAAAATGTGGATGGAACCTATAGCCATTATGTGGCTGATCTGATGTTGCAACATCATACTTTGAGGAATGGGTATCTTTTTCATCATATAGATAACATACTTGATCTGAAAAATGGATCTCAAGTTTTATCAACGTTTTATTTGAGGTTAGTCTATCATCAGATTCATGTTGTACCTTCTGTCATACCTCATATAATGTTATATAGTTTGTTTGGTCTTTATGAGTATTTGGTTATGTCATCTGGTCTCACGAATGCGCCAACCATTTTCATGGCTCTAATGAATCCGGATTTCAAACCATATTTGGATTAATTTATTTTAGTATTTCTAGATGACACATTTTTGTATTCACATTATCGAAAAATAATTTCCAAATATCATTATATCACATTGAATACATTGATATATCACTATCTATATTCTATTATCACTAAAGGCCACTTTTGAATCCATAATGTGAACTTCCTAGGTCAATTATCTCAGTAGCTAGATTATTTGTTGACCCAAAGAAGGTGGATATATAATTTATTTTGAGTATCCCATGAATAATTTTGACATATTTGGTTTCAGGGGAATGATTGGATATCAAAGGCACTTTATATTGTACTTTTCACACCTAGAAGTACCTCTTATAGACCTCACTAAAAAGTGTGTTAATTTTATATGGTCAGATACCTATGAGAAATAATTGCAGAAGCTAAATGGGAGAATACATAAAGATTCGATGATAGTTCTTCGAGAACCCGGAAGAATATATACAATTTATTATGACACATGAGGTATTGATCTAGGAGTAGATACAATGTAGTATTATTCAGTCCTAGTCTATGGGTATATTTATCTGATGTTAAATGACTAGAATTAAGCCACAATAAAATCTCAAATGTTGGAATCCATGATTCACATATTGAGTTATTTGTGGCATTACCTGATGGTATAGTGTTTTGTGGTGTATTTAAACAAAAAAAATCCTTAGATATATTTTTACACATCATTACATGAAAATTAGTTTGGGAATGTGTGTTGAATACTTTCAATCCTTCAATATTGACATTTCATATAATCCTAAGAATGGAAATGTTGTATTGTATGCTTTGATTCAAAGGAAATAGACACATGTAGTTCTGGAGGACATTGGTGAGTGGCCGCTTATAGAACTATTTACCGATATGCACCTGTAGGATCAGGAAGAACAGGGATATTCTATACTTTCATCATTATCAATGATCTCTTAAATTTTATAGATAGTGAAGAAGATTCATTTATCATATCTTAATGGTATTTTCAGTGTAACATCCCAAGTAAGTAACGAATAATAGATATTTTTATCTATGTCTATTAATAAATTATATAGTGTTTTAGAGGCTTAAAATGAAAATAAATCCAATCTTAAGCATGTAATACACTAATATTTTTAAAAGATTGTTTTACTGCCTTTTAATGGAAAACCATTTTTAAATCTATATTTTGACAATTTTATAAGCTATGTTTGTCAAAATAAACTTATTATTTATGATTGGGACATCAAAATTTACTTTGTGAAAATTTTAGTTATTTTTCCGATAAAGTTCATTTTTTAATGAATAGTGAAAAATGTTGTATTTTAATTCAAAACCACTTTTTAATCTAATTTATTTATATGATTAGATTATCTTTTGAATTGGTTTTAAAGTGAAATTAGAATAAATTTTTAACATTTAATCCAATGGTGGTAATTGTAATCAAGTTCACTTTGAAATTGGACTTAAACTAGTGTCAATCTTTTGATACATATTGTTTCATAAAACACGCTATTTGTCATGACAACGGGAATTAATTATTAAATTAATTAATGTAACTTATATGATTTTAATTTTTTAAAAATAGACATCATTTTTGAATTCAGAATATCAAATATAGCTTAGGGTGATGTTTTGGTATTTTTCTGAAAAACATCAATTTTTGATGAATAGTGAAACCACTATGTGGTAGATAAAGAAACTGATTTTTCGTTTAAATGAAACTTTTCCACTTCTGTGATTTTATTTTCAAAAAATCCAACATATATGGTTTTCATTAAGAATTAAAATGTGGTTCAATGAGATTAAAATAATTTTTTTGGTGAATAGTAACTTGTAAGTTCTTAATTGCGATTTGAGGTAATTAGTGTAGTTTAAGGTAAAAATAATGTTTTAATAATATTAGATGAGCTTGAAACATGTACTACCCTTATTGGATGTGTCATGGAAGACCATGAAAATCCATGGGTCAACTTGGGGACCCCATGGAGCCACATTGGAAGGAAAATGACATTAATATCTTTGAATTCAATGTTAAAGTTAAAATGTCACAAGCATGAGTTATTTTACTAAAAAAAATTTAAATGGGGTTATACAAGTCAGATTTTTGACTATAAATAGTAATTGGAAAGATAAAACGATTTCCGATATCATAGTATTTTTTTTATAATTTTTAGACATTAAATAAATTAAATTATATATCACATAAAAATGATGCATCGATTACCTCATTATTTAACGATTTAAATAAAATGAAAAGATAATGTAAAATCTAAGACATAACTTGTCAAAAACCTATTGGTTGGGTATATTTCGAACCCGTATCACCTTATCCTAGAATTATATCAATGTGGGTCCTTTTAAATTTGAAACACATTTTAAAATAATGTAACATTTCTTTAATTTCTAAGAGTGCCCCTCCTCTCCTCTTATAAAAGGACCCCACCTCTACCTCCTTACCCACACTTCCAAAGCCTTTGGCTTGGCCAAAACTTGACCATTTTGTCTCCCCACATCCCTCTATAACTCTTAGAAGCCTCAGATTAGGCATAAGTCTTCCCAAGGAAGCCTTTGAGCTCAAACCAATGGGTGTTACCCGATTTTAAGGTAATGTCTTCACTTGAGTCCTTTTGTTTTATTTTGCTTCTCCAACCTCCTAAAATATTTTTAATCATTTATTTTGTAACAACTCCAGAATCTTCAATATACTAGGATGTTTTTATAAGAAACATTCCAGCTACACTTACACACAGCTACATCTAATGGCTAATGAATATACTGTTTCTGTGGATGGAAAATTTCTGCCTCACAAAACGATGATTGTTCAACACTCATATAACACCTTCAAAGGTGGCCATTAAGATGTCACTATATTTATATATGATATATAATATGTTTATGTTTTAGTTAAACTACATTATTTTTAATTTATGGAATACCATTATGGTTTCCATTATGGGTAAACGTGATATCTTCATTTTAGGAAGTGTGGACTACCGCCCCCTCAAAGTGATTTGATTCGTTAATGTAATATGTGGGATGCATAATGGATGTAATTAATTATTATATATATTATATTATACCGGAATTATAATATACCATTATATCATTATGATTCCATTTCATAAAATATGAAATAGAATTGAAAGTAGCGTTCATGCATACGTACGACTTACCGTCTCCATGAACAGTGCATTTCATTTCTTACCTCTAAAAGTTATGTAATATTATAAATGAATGTATATACTGGATATAAATGATATATATGATATCTAAATCATGATTATAACTCTGGATATAATGGATACATGAACAACTTGTAACTATAAAGAGTTTATTTTTTACTCAAGTACCAATTATCGTTAAAACGACCTTTAATAACTTAAATAATTACACAGTGTTCATGACATGGTAATAAGTGATATAAAAAGAATAATTGACTTGAAAAAGGTTATTAAGCAAGTATAAATTAACTCAAGTTTATTATTCAGGAGGTTAAACAATGATCAGGTGAAGTCGGATTCGAGGTATGGGACTTCGTCTCAATATCCTTTCATTGAGGCATATTTTGTTTTATACACAACCTTCTTTTATACGGTGTATAAACCCGGTTGACTTTTACGTTTATTCAAAAGGAATATTTTTTATATGAAGAATTTACTAATTGAAAAAATGGATTGTTTTTGTCGTACGTATGTGGTGACAATGACTTCTCCGCCACCGTGACCATTATTTGAGTTTCGGCTTCCTCTACAAGCCATACCGTTTTTTTAAAAATGAAATATAAATACCCTGTTTTACTTTTCTTTTATTTTGGTATTGAAAATGGGTTTCATAATGTTTTTATTATATCAATGTGTTTTATTTATATCTTGTGATTGAAATGTGGAAATTTTATGTTTCCTTTATGTTTGTTTTATATGATACGATTATGTTATTGTTCTTGGGAATTATTATGAAGATGGGTGGTTCCATGAGAAAATAAGGGTGGATGAGACCGATATAGCTCTCCAATGCATTGGGTAACGCAATGGAGTGAAACGTTATGGTTTCTCCAAATAAATTTAGGGAATATACTGTGATGGGTATTCCAAACGTAACCAAGAGGGTTACTCCCTACATAAGAATGTTATGAATGCCTCAAGTTAACATTATGTCTTATGATTTCTATGATTTATTCATGATTTGATGAGGTATGTTAAAGTGCTTATGTTTTATGGGTAAAGTATGATTTCATTCATATGTATATATGTACCCATATTTCCTTTCCATATTTTTATATCCCTTTCAGAGATTTTCATGCTCATCCCATGTTTTTGAAATGTTTTACACAAGTCAAGGGAAAGGTACATGATATGATGATAGTGTCAAGGAAGTGTCAAGAAAGAATCCATGTTTTATTTTAAATATGTTTCCATTGATGGGAAAATTGAATACTATCTTTTATGTAACCACTTTTTTTAAATGTAGAATTTCATGCATGTTTTATGATCTAATTCTATAAAACTCTAAACCTGAAAAGATCCTCAAGGTGTAATATTTTAATAACTCAATATTAAGTAATGTTTAAGGCTGGGTCCTTATAGTTGGTATTAGAGGTCAGTTTAGATAACTTTAGGAGTTATAATTCTATTAAATGATTATCCAAATAAAATTATGGTCAAATTGAAATGATATAGCATTTGAAGATTACCATGTTGCTTCATCTAAGACATGTTTGTTCAGAATGCTTTTCCGTAGATGAAATAGTGAAGCAGTGCTAGGAAGGCATACAGAAGGAAATAACCATCCGAATTTGCATCCTGAGATGGTCGGAATTGGAACTGAACTGTTTGTTGCAATAATGGAGCAGTTGACTCAAGCGATAAATGGTGGTGGTATCCATGCACGAGATCAGCCAGATCAACCACATAGGAACATGTCAGTGGTGGAACATTTCATGAGGCAACATCCCCCATCATTCAGAGGATCATCTTACCCTGTGCTAGCTGAAGGGTGGATTAAAGCACTGGAGAATATTTTCGATGTCATGGGGTGTTCAGAAAATCAAAAGGTTAGTCTTGCTATTTACCATTTGGAGGGCGAAGCAGATCAGTGGTGGTCAATGGTAAAAAATATCAGGGTCGCTGATGAGATTGATGCTCTCGACTATGATGAATTTAAAGGTATATTTCATGAGAAGTATTTTCCTAATCCAGTTTGACTTAGGATGGAAAATAAATTCTTGGAATTGAGGAAAGAAGAAGACTCAGTGGCTGCCTATAAAGAAAGGTTCACTCAATTGGCAAGGTATGCTCCAAGTTTTATCTGAGACCTTGATAGTAAAATCAATCGTTTTTACTCAGGATTAAAGCCAAAAATATCGAAGGTCTTTATCGTATCATGAGTTCAAAAGTTATGAAAATCTTGTTCGATGTGCTGAGAAGGTGGAAATGGAGTTCTCCGATGATCAAGTGTTCTATAACAACAAACAGAAGAAGAGATCGAGGTGGCAGGAGAAAGGAATGAATTCTTCAAAAAAGTCTGATGGTAAGGAAACTAAGTTTCTAGTTTGTGATAAATGTGGTAAAAGGCATGCTGGGGAATGTCTTTTGAATTCTGGAACGTGCTACCGATGTGGTAAGATGGGACATAAGGCTCGTGATTGCACTGAAAAAGATCAAGGTGATGGTAAGACAAAATTTGATTTACAGTTAGTGAAATGTTTTAAGTGTAATGAGATGGTTCAATATGAAAATGAGTGTCCGAAAAAGAGCTCAACTGATGGGAAGTAGTTAGACTACAAGCAGAAATGGGTGGTGAAATCCTTTGCAACTATTTCAGCAGATGTCGGGCCATCAAATGAAGTTGTATCAGGTACTTTGTTTGTTTTTTTAGATTATGCCAGTGTGTTGTTTGATTCGGGGTCTACACATTCTTTCATCTTTGAAACTTTTCTAGTAAAATGGGAATACCGTCTAGAGAAATGACTCCTGAACATTTGGTAAAAGTACCTGGGGGAAATGTTGAGGCAAAAATAATTTATAAGAATCTTCCTATCCATATCTGTGGAAAGAACCTACTTGCGAACCTTATTGTTTTACCTGTAGTAGAGTTTGATGTTATCCTGGGTATGGATTGCCTCTCTATTTACCATGCTAAGATTTACTGTATAGATAAAGATGTTTCTTTTCAGAAAGACTTTCAGTTTGTGTACATGAATGAACCCTTACTGATGATAACTTATCAAGAGGCCGAGAAACTTGTAAAAGATGGAAATGAATGTTACCTTGCACACATCGTTGAAAACAATGTAACTATTCAGATTAATGATGTGCCAGTGGTAAATGTGTATCCTGATGTTTTTCCTGATGAGTTTCCCGGAATAATACCAGATCAGGAAGTTGAGTTTACTGTTGACTTTCATCCTGATGCTAAGATAATTTCAAAACCCCCTTATCGAATGGATCAAATTGAACTTGTAGAGTTGAAGGAGAAATTGCAAGATTTATTAGATAAAGGTTTCATTCGACCTAGCACATCACCATGGGGTTCTCCTGTTTTATTTGTTAAAAAGAAATATGGTTCAATGAGACTTTGCATTGATTATAGAGCCTTGAATAACATCACTATTAAGAAGAAATATCATTTTCCTCGTATTGATGATTTTTTTGATCAGCTCTAGGGAGATCAGTATTATTAAAAGATTGACTTGAGATCGGGGTACCATCAGCTGAAGGTAAAGGAAACAGACATTCTGAAGACTTTGTTTCTTACAAGATATGGACATTATGAATTTGTAGTAAGGCCTTTTAGGCTAACCAATGAATCTGCTGTATTCATGGACTTAATGAATAGAATTTTCCATGAGTTCTTGGATAAGTTTGTGGTGGTTTTCATTGATGATATTTTGGTGTTTTCTAAAAGTAAAGAGGAGCATGAAAGACATTTAAGGGTTATTTTGAAAACCTTAAAAGAATAGAAATTGTATGGGAAATTCAGAAAGTCTGAGTTTTGGTTGCAACAAATTTCTTTCCTTGGTCACAATATTTTTAAAGATGGGATAACTATTGATCCTGCAAAAACAATGGTTGATGAAGAATGGCCAAGACCCACAAATGTAACAGAGATTCGTAGTTTCCTTGGTTTGGCAGGCTATTACCAATGGTTTGTTAGAAATTTTTCACGGTTATCTAGTCCAATGACTAAGCTAACTCAGAAGGGTGTTAAGTTTATTTGGACAAAATAATGTGATGATTGTATTCAGGAACTGAAAAGATGATTGGTGAATGCTCCAGTTTTGGCACTACCTTCCAGGAATGGGGATTTTGTTATCTAAAGTGATGCTTCATTGAAAGGACTTGGTTACATACTAATGCAGAATAATCAGGTAACTGCTTATGCTTCACGACAGTTGAAAACTCATGAGGTAAATTACCCTACACAATATTTGGAATTAGTTGCTGTAGTTTTTGCTCTAAAAATTTGGAGGCATCATTTGTATGGAGTAAAGTGTGAAATATATACCGATCACAAAAGTTTAAAGTATATATTCACTCAGAAATAATTAAACATGAGACAAAGGAGATGGCTAGATTTAATCAAGGATTATGAATGTACAATTCATTACCATCCGGGAAAATCAAATAAAGTGGCTAATTCTTTGAGTCAAAAATGTAATGATTCATTAACAATGTTGCGTTTGGAACATGATCCTTTGGTTAAGGATTTGATGAACATTGGAATAGAAGTTTTTGGTGCAAGATGTTCTTCTGTTTTGTTACAGGTATCAGTTAAATCTTCTCTATCATACAGAATCAAGCAAGCACAGAAGCAAGACAGTGAGTTGAAGAAAAAGGTAGAGCTGGTTCAGAAGGGTAAGTTGCCTGAATTCATCATTGATAATGATTGTGTTTTGAGATTTGGGAAGAGATTGTGTGTGCCTTTTGATTCATAGTTGAAGAGAGACTTGTTATATGAAGCTCATAATTCTCCGTTTTCAGTTCATCCTGGAAGTACTAAGATGTACAGAGATCTGCGGGAGTATTATTGGTGGGATGGAATGAAAAGAGATATTTCTAATTTTACAGTGTAGTGTTTGACTTGTCAACAGGTTAAAGAAATGCAACAGTTACCAAAAGGGATGATACAACCTTTACCAGTACCAGAATGGAAATGGGAGAATATATCTATGGACTTCGTTGTGGTATTGCCGAAGGCACCTCGAGGTAATAATGCAATCTGGGTTATTTTTGATCGCTTGACTAAATCTTCTCATTTCCTTGCTATACGAGATACTTTTTCCCAAGATCAACTTTCCCATTTGTACCTTAAAGAGATAGTCAGGTTGCATGGAGTTCCTCTCTCCATTGTACCTGATCGTGATCCCAGGTTTACTTATAACTTTTGGAAAGGCCTTCAGAAGTCATTGGGTACTGAATTAAATTTTATTATAGCTTTTAATCCTCAGTCAGATGGGTAGTCAGAATGAATAATTCATTCTTTGGAAGATATGCTACATGGTTGTTCGATGGATTATCAAGGAAGTTGGCACCAACAACTTTCTTTGGTTGAGTTTTATTATAATAACAGTTTTCATTCCAGTATACAGATGGCACCATTTGTGGAGTTATATGGGAAGTGGTTTCGAATTCTAGCTTTTTGGGATGAAGTGGGTGAATGGAAGCTGATGGGACCAGAAATGGTAGAAGAGATGGCAGAAAAAGTTCAGCTGATACAGAAACACATGATAATAGCTCAGAGCAGGCAGAAGATTTATGCGGACAATAGGAGGAAGGATCTCTCTTTTAATGGAGGTGATCATGTTTTTCTGAATGTATCACCATGGAAAAGTGTGACGCGATTTGGTAAGAAAGGAAAGATGAGTCCACAGTTCATTGGAACATATGGAATTCTGGAGAGAGTTGTATCAGTTTCATACCGATTGGCTTTACCTCCGAGTTTATCTCAGGTACACAATGTTTTTCATGTTTCGATGCTGAAAAAGTAAAGGCCAGATCCATCTCATGTTTTGAGTCTAGAGTTTATTCAGCTGGAAGAGAACCTATCTTATGAGGAACAACCGGTCCAGATACTTGACCATAGGGATCAAGTGTTATAGAATAAGGTGATTCATCAGGTAAAGGTTTTGTGGAAAAACCACATGATTGAAGAGGCAACATGGGAATCTGAAAATGCAATGAGGGAGAAATACCCCCACTTATTCGATAAGTAAATAAATCGCGGGGACGCAATTTTCTAAAGGGGGGAAGGATGTAACATCCCAAGTAAGTAATGAATAATATATATTTTTATCTATGTATATTAATGAATTAGATAGTGTTTTAGAGGCTTAAAATGAAAATAAATCCAATCTTAAGCATGGAATACACTAATATTTATGAAAGATTGTTGAACTGCCTTTTAATGGAAAACCATTTTTAAATATCTCTTTTGACAATTTTATAAGCTATTTTTGTCAAAATAAACTTATTCTTTATTATTGGGACATAAAAATTTACTTTTTGTGAATTTTTGGTATTTTTCCGATAAAGTTCATTTTTTAATGAATAGTGAAAAACGTTGTATTTTAATTCAAAACCTATTATTAATCTAATTTATTTATATTATTAGATTATTTTTTGAATTGGTTTTAAAGTGAAATTAGAATAAATTTTTACCATTTAATCCAATGGTGGTAATTGGAATCAATTTCACTTTGAAATTGGACTTAAACTAGTGTCAATCTTTTGATACTTATTATTTCATAAAAACACCCTATTTGTCATGACAGCGGGAATTAATTATTAAATTAATTAATGTCACATGTATGATTTTAATTTTGTAAAATAGACATCATTTTTGATTTCAGAATATCAAATATAGCTTAGGATGAAGTTTTGGTATTTTTCTGAAAAACTTCAATTTTTGATGAATAGTGAAACCACTAAGTGGTAGTTAAGAAACTGATTTTTCGTTTAAATGAAACATTGCCACTTCTGTGATTTGATTTTCAATAATCCGACATACATGGTTGTCATTAATAATTAAAATTTGGTTCAATGAGATTAAAATAATTTTTGGTGAATAGTAACTTTTAAGTTCTTAATCACGATTAGAGGTAATTAGTGTAGTTTAAGGTAAAAATAATGTTTTAATAATATGAGATGGGCTTGAAACATGTACTACCATTATTGGATGTGTCATGGAAGACCAAGACAATCCATGGGTCAACTTGGAGACCCCATGGATCCACTTTGGAAGGAAAATGACATTAATATCTTTTAATTCAATGTTAAAGTAAAAATGTCACAAGCATGAGTTATTTTACTAAAACAATTTTTATATGGGGTTATACAAGTCATATTTTTGACTATAAATAGTCATTGGAAATATAAAAAGATTTACTACATCATAGTATTTTTTTATAATTTTTAGACATTAAATAAATTAAATTATTTATTACATCATGATGATGCATCGATTGCCTCATTATTTAACGATTTAAATAAAATGAAAAGATAATGTAAAATCTAAGACCGACAAATGTAAAAAACCTATTTGTTGGGTATATTTCGAACCCTTATCACCTTATCCTCTAATTATATCAATGTAAGACCTTTTAAATCTGAACCACATTTTAAAATAAAGTAACATTTCTTTACTTTCCAAGAGTGCCCCTCCTCTCCTCTTATAAAAGGCCCCCACCTCTACCTCCTTTCCTAGACATCCAAAGCCTTGGGCTTGGAAAGCCCCTGCCAATTTTGTCTCTCCACATACCTCTCTAACTCTTAGAAGCCTCACTTTGGGCAGACGTCTTCCCAAGGAAGCCTTTGAGCTCAAACCAAAGGGAGTTACCCGATTTTAAGGTAATTTCTTCACTTGAGTCCTTTTGTTTTATTTTTCTTCTCCAACCCACTAACTTCTTTTCATTCATTTATTTTGTAACAACTCCAGTATATTAAATATACTAGGATGTTTTTATATGAAATATTTGAGCTACACTTACACACACCTACATCTAATGGCTAAAGAACATATTGTTTCCATGGATGGCGAATTTATGCCTCACGAAACAATGATTGTTCAACACTCATATAACACCTTCAAAGGTGGCCATTAATATGTCAATATATTTATATATGACATATAATATGTTTATATTTTACTTAAGCTTCTTTATTTTTCATTTATGGAATACCTTTATGGTTTCCATTATGGGTAAACGCGATATCTTCTTTTTAGGAAGTGCGGACTACCGCCCCCTCAAAGTGATTTGATTTGTTAATGCCATATGTGGGATGTATAAAGGAAGTAATTAATGATTTTATATATTATAGTATACTGGAATTATAATATACCATTATATCATTAGGATTACATTTCATAAAATACGAAATAGAAATGAAAGTAGCGTTCATGCGTACCTACGGCTTACCATCTCCATGAATGGTGCATTTCATTTCTTACCTCTTAAGGTTATGTAATATTATAAATGAATGTACATACTGGATATATATGATATATATGATATCTACATCATGAGTATAACTCTAGATATAATGGATACATGAACAAATTGTAATTATAAAGAGTTTATTTTTAACTCAAGTAATAATGATTGTTAAAATGACCATTAATAACTTAAATAATTACATAGTGTTCAAGACATGGTAATAAGTGATATAAAAGGAATAATTAACTTGAAAAAGTTTATTAAGAAAGTATAAATTAACTCAAGTTTATTATTCAGGAGGTTAAAGAATGATCGATTAAAGTCGGACCCGAGGTATGGGACTTCGTCTCAATCTCCATTCATTGAGGCATATTTTGTTTCATAGACAACATTCTTTTATACAGTGTATAAACCCCTTTGACTTTTACGTTTATTCAAAAGGAATATTTTTTATTCGAAACGTTTACTAAACGAAAAAAGGGAATGTTTTTGACATACGTATGCGGCGACAACGACTTCTCTGCCGCCGTGACCATTATTTGAGTTTCGGCTTCTTCTACAAGACATACAATTTTTTTAAAAAGAAAAATACATACCCTGTTTTACTTTACTTTTATTTTGGTATTGAAAATCATTTTCATAATTTTTTTATTATATCAATGTGTTTTATTGATATCTTGTAATTGAATAGTGGAAATTTTATGTTTCCTTTATGTATGTTTTATGTGATAGGATTATGTTATAGTTCTTGGGCATTATTATGAAGACGGGTGGTTCCGTGATAAACTAAGGGCGGGTGAGCCCGATATAGCTCTCCAATGCATTGGGTAACGCGAAGGAGTGAAACTTTAAGGTTTCTTCGACGAGATTTAGGGAATATACTGTGATGGGTATTCCAAACGTAACCAAGAGGGATACTCCCTATGTAAGAATGTTATGAATGCCTCAACTTGCATTTATGTGTTATGATTTCTATGATTTATTCATTATTTGATGAGGTATGATAAAGTTCTTGTGTTTTATGGGTAAAGTATGATTTCATTCTTATGTATATATGTACCCATGTTTCCTTTCCATATTTTTATATCTCTTACTATGCTTTTTATGCTCATCCCATGTTTTTGAAATGTTTTTCACAGGTCAAGGGAAAGGTACATGATATGATGATAGTGTCAAGGAAGTGTCATGAAAAAATCCATGTTTTATTTTAAATATGTTTCCATTGATGGGAAAAATGAATACTAACTTTTATGTGACCACTTTGTTTAAATGTGGAATCTAATGAATGTTTTATGATCTAATTCTATAAAACTTTATACCTGAAAAGATCCTCAAGGTGTAATCTTTTAATAACTCAAGACTAAGTAATGTTTAAGACTGTGGCCTTATATTCAGAGAGATAGTGTTTCAAGTAAGGATCCACCACCATGATGGAACATTGATGAGGATGAGGTTGTGCACATCTATGGAAATTTATATGATCTGAAAAATATCTAGGAGGACGTGATGTGAAAGAATCATTATTCTAATTGGGTGGTACACCCTCTTCATATGAAGATATATCATGAACTTTATCATCAGTATTGGTGGACTGGTAGGAAAATATAAATAGATGGTTTTGTTACACGGTGTTCCACTTATCAGTAAGTGAATGAATAAAACTAGTAACTGATGAGAATTTTATAGTCATTTCCCTATAAAATTTTGAAAAAGTATGATATCACTATATATTTTTTGACATATTTATAGAGATAAACTCATGTTTTTGATGTAGTATAGGGGATTACCAACATACTCATTAATTCCACTGACTTCCAACATATCATAGATAATTTCTAAATGGATGATAATAGGATACAATTTTTCAATGATATTGTATTCTTACATGGGATCCTTTTAACTATAATTTCTAATAAGGATTATAATTTAACATATAGGTTCTAGAAGGGGTTATATAACACATTGGGTAGTAGGGTGTTTTTGATCACAACCTTTTAGCCTCAGACTGATGTTCAGGTGTACTGGATAATTCAAGTACAATAGGACATGATCTGATCATGATTCATTGATTTTGGTGGGTCTTGGAAGAAACATATATCTCTTTTTTGAGTTATCATAAAATAACATTTTTTAGGAGAATATTTTGATGGATCATTTTGAGGCCTTACATAGTATTCCATTCCATTAACCTTTGTTCAAGTTAGAGGTAGGTTATAAAAAAAATACTTGGACCTTGTCTCAATTAGGAGACTTTATATTATGTTCATTTTATCCAAAAGTGAATATCTAAAGCTTTTTATGGGAATAATTCGTATGCTAATCCTTATCATAGGCCACTATAGTTTGATGTTGGGATTCATTTTATTTTTTTCACCTAGAATGGGGAATGGGTAGTTCAGAATATAAGGAATGATTACACCATAGTTTATCGGACCTTCTGATTATGTAGTGAGAGTTGGTCTGGTGTCATATCATCTATAGTTAATTCAAATGTATCATGCTATTCATGACATCGTACATTTTTCATAGCTTTAATGATACTATTTAGATCTATGTCATCTCTTTCAGCCATGGGAGGTTGAGTTGGAGGCAGATATGTCCTTTTAGGAGCATACCATCAAGATTGTGGACAAGAGAATAGAGGTTCTTTACGCAATTTCAGTTCTTATGGTATGGGTTATATGGTAGTATGGACTCATTTTGGAACATACCTAGGATATATAGGCCGAAGTATGTTGTCAATGGTCATATTTATTATTTGGTGATCGTAACTACCCATTTAATGGAAGCTCATGGGAATGGTTATTTAAGGGTGGAATACTGTAAGATATTTTCTTTTCTTCATCTTATAAAACCATTTAATTTTAGTTTTCACTTATTTTTATCTTAATTGAAATACCTAATGATATTATGGATGAAATAAGGGTTTATATATCTTATTCAATGATCAGAGGCCCAGATTTTGGAGAACACAAATGGGACACATCGTTAGTAGAAACCATGTGTCAAAGTTGTCTTCTCTAGAAGCCTGAGCTCCAAGAAATGCACAATTCTTAGGCACCCTCGTTTCATCCATAACCTCTTTAGGTATTTCAATTAAGATATAACTATGAAAAAACAGAAATTGAATGATTTTTTATATTAAAGAAAATTCAGGATCTTACATAATGATACCATAGGGTTCCACAAAGGTATGCATTCATCATATAAGGATATCATATATTTTTTCTTAGGGGTCCACACAATGGTGTTGTGTGACCTATGATGGGAAGGTGTATGGAACTATTATAGGTTCTGGACCTAAATGTCAGCTCGAGAAAAATTTAACACTAAAATAGTTATACAATGGTTCTCAAATGAATAATTCCAATGTGTGACTCATGATGAGATAAAATATTCAAGAGTAAAATTTATATGTATATAATCATAGAATCTAATCAAGTGATCCTACACCATTCGAGGAATTCACGCATTTATCTCTATCCTCTATAAACCCTTACTCATGGATAACACTTATATAATGGTCAAACCATACACAAGTTATAGTAAACAATTATGTGAGTTATCATGAGAAAGATAATGTCCAGTAAACTCCAATATCTGATAAAACCTTCACCATCGTCTCCTATATAACATTTACGGATATTCAATCATGAGAAAATCTTGTAAAAAACTTCCCTTAAGATCAATTTTAGAAATTGGGAAATAACCAATCATAATAAGGCCATGCATGAAATCAATTTCATTAATTTAATCAATTTGTTTAAGAATGTGAAAACATCAAAAAGAAGAACATACCACATGAGAAGTCTCTATACATGATTTTTTTTTCATTTTTACGTTGAAAATAATCCCAGAATACACAAGAATAAGGTGTCAATCACATGAATCCATGATGAAAATACTCACAGAATCACATGAACAGTAACATCGACAAGATGATCCCACCACATAAAACCTTGATCACATTATGTCCCCTCATAAATATGATTATAACATCTAATTAATGATTCTTCTATCATGGAAATTATTCATCACGTGTATACATTGGAATATTTGATCATCTATCCACCAAGGTTTTGTGTGATCAAGAAAAGTTGATCACTTGAGTTTTTTATCCACTTAATAGTGTATGGAACAATATATACATAAATTTCCAATCATAAACAGATTCCAAAAAATGAATTCCATGATATTTTTCCATCGACTATCTTCTAAGGCATCACATAAATAATAATATGATTTTGTGAAACTACCCAATGTTCATTCTGAAGTGATCATGCGACCACATATCTACTTTAGCATCACAAGTGTTTCAGAACATCAATAGTATCAGATTTTTTAGGATACTCTTATCATCAATGAAAACTATTACATGAAACATACTCACCATGAAGTGTGATGTAATATAGAACTCATTCTCTAATATGTACCTCTACCTCCTCCTTGAATAAAAGAAGGATATAGAGGAAGCATAAAGGGATAATCATAGATAACGTAGGTTAGGGAGATATAGTTACAGACTTTGATTTAATTAAATTTATAGAAATACATTGATTAAGACCTCATCATGGTCCCCCATCATGAAACTATGTCATGAAAACTGCTGATGTGATCACTTGATTATTTGATCATCATGAAATTCGTTCATGCAGAATTGATTATCGAAATCCCTAAGTACCCTTATATATTTTCCATACCATGTGATCCCCTATAGCATCCTAATCATGTCCCCAAATTATATAAATTTCAGGTTATATTACAAATTCACGTGATTCCTTGGTTATGTGACATTGTTATGCACCTGATTTTGTTGTGCGATACTGCCATTATAACCTAATAAAACGCCCATATACAAGAAACCCATTCACATGAGAATAAGTCCCATTTCCCTAATATGTTAACCCATTTTTATAATGGATTTCATCCTTGTACGAGAATCCTCTTCTTGTGAAACATGCATGCAAACCCTCAATCTCGTGACACCTATATGTGGCTTGGATTGGAGCCCTTGATCATGAAGTGTAAACATATGGCTTTAATCATGTGAAATCAAATATATTTCCTTGATGACAAGACCCCCTACAATTCATCTAGAAATTACATATAAACCCATGTTCACGCGATTACCTTATGTGATGTTGTCTATGTGGTCTAGACGTTATTTATTGGACTTGTAGACCCTATCATTCAAAAACCCCTGGACACAAACCCCCATGTCATGTGACACCATCATATGGATTTGGCCATGAAACCCCTAGCTAGGCTACATACAATTATTATGGAAAAAAGTAGAGGGACCCTTTCTAGTGTAGTAATGTAATGTTTCTTAATGAAACCATGATATGTGAACTCATGAACATGTGAAATTATCATTAAAATCATTATATTGATATCCTTGATATGATAACTCATGGACATGTGTCCTTGTCTTAGTGAATAAATAATCATTTATATTGGTTATTAATCCATCTATTTATGACCCCTTGTCCAAGTAAAACACTATTCATGCACTCCAATTAATGTTCTTTCTTATGAGTGTGTGACCTCTTGATGTCATGAGAAAAAAAGACCTTGGAATAGTCATGGGATTACTTTACACATGTGGAGGGGGTCTCTCTTCCAGCATTCCCTAATAAATAATTCATACAATAATTACCTATCAAATATACCTATAATTGCTCTCTCAATTTAGTCATTAGAGTATCAAAATAGATATGTGACATGGGTCTCCACTTTAGTGTAATCTACAAAATATTTAAAATATTCTAGATCATGGAACAAAATTCTCTTATGTGTCCATTTTCCTTTATTATCTATCAGAAAATGATAAATGGGTTCATAAATGGGCATTCAATAATGCTTAATCTGAACCCACAACCAGAAGAACCTTAAGAAAAGATGTCTCATTTCATCTGTATCATATGTCGTGGGTCCAAAATCAGATGCACCCTATGGTTTAATACTATGTGGGAATCCACATTGTGATATGTACATTAAATATTCAAATATTCATAAACTATGAGGAAAAATCTTCAAGATTAATAATTAAATTCAATTAATTATTTACATGTTTGGAAGAAATAGAACAATGAGTACTCTAATTAATATTGAAAATGGGATACTTAAGACTTCTTCACAATGTGTGTGATCAATAGACAACCTATTCCAATTGACTTTTTATAGATGGTCATATTTACGATGAAGGTTATAATTTCCTTATATATATATCACTTCATTACATGAATATATATTCTTCTTGAATACTCGAACACTTGAATACAAATTTTCAAATCACAATACTCCATGAGAATTCTCAAAACACTTCTCTTGTAGATCTATATTTTCTATAGAAAATTTTATATCTACCATATCCTTTTATACATATTATTACATGATTTTAAGAATAATTACCCATAAAATAAAAACCAAGTTGTAATGTATAATTTCATTTTAAAACTAGGAACCCAAAATTGAAAACATGGACATAGAATATAATATGTTTATATCATTTTTTATTAATGAGATGCTAATTTCCTTTGTGTTCTTATATCTAAATTGGATAAAATTTGGAATACATAAAAATGGGAAAATATAATAATCATAGTAAGGGGATAAGCTTGATAAGGAAGCATGGAACAAGGGTTAAAAGTCATAAAATGATGACATAAAATGGCCGGGAACATAGATAAAAATATGAATGTATAACATATAGAACATAGGTTCATCTGATCAAGGAAACATATGAATTTGGTATCAATATACAACATGACATGAACATGATTCAATGCTAACTACCACCACAATATCACATAGTGGTATCAATATACAACATGAGAATGTATTAAAGTGACTTTATAGAAATATTTATTACAAATAATTCTTTATGTTATTGGGGAGTTGAGGATAATGTAGAAGATAGAATGAATTTAAAAGAGAAAAAGGAGGATTTTACCTCTTGAATGATGTCTCCTTGAGAACCTCCTTGAGGCACAAGGTTTGGAAATTTTTTGAGCCTAGAAATACCAATTAATGTATAGGTGTATTAGGAAGAGATTTACTGATTATTTAAATAATATTGATTTTTTGAGGTGTGAGGGGAATGGTGGTATTTATTTTTGGTGGAGAGGTGTGTGTTTTATTATTTAAATCATTTTTTATTATTTTGGCTCAAAAATATCAATAGTGTTGATTCCCATTACTATATATAGTAATAATAGAATGTGTGTTAAAGATAATGAGATCTTACATCATCTATGACTCAACCATGATTGAAAATTTCTTGTATTAGCTTATAATGTCAAATACCATAAATTACCATATTTCACTATTAACTAACAATTCAACTATTTTAGAAAAAATAAAAAAAACACCACAAATTTTTTTAGATGTGTATATTTCCAATATTCAATCCATCTTATAATAATAATGTTCTAAATATGATAGTTATAATTTCTAATTTAAATATTCATCTATTCAAAATAAATCAATTGAAATATTATAACATATTTTATGAAACATTGAAAAATTAATTAATGTATCATAACGATAAATTATAATTATAATAAAATAAAATATTAATTTAAAAATATATTTTGTGATAAAATATTGTTTTGAATAATTATATTAGTTATTAAATTGTAAATAAACATTTAGGTTTCACAAAAATACAAACACTTAATTTACCATTTAAAAAAATATTTACTTCTTCCATTACATAAATATTTCACACATTAATCTATAAGATACCTAAATTTTATTTATACATTCAAAGTTAAAGTTACTATTCTAATAACTAGATTACTTGTTCTAATGGAAACATTACTATTCTAAATGTCATGATATTATTCCAACGGTCAGATTTGAGACAGCTAAAAGGGTATAATACATCCTATAAATACCTATTATTACATTCATCAGTCACTCCAATTTTCTTCCAAGGTTATATATACTTTCATTTTTCATTGTAATATTTTCTTATTAACATTATTTTTTTCGATATATTTTTTCAGGAGTGTGTCCATTCTAGTAGATCGAGCATATCCCAATTTTCCTGTTATTATTTTTATTATCTTATTACCTATTTATTTTCCCACAGTGACATATGTAATTAATTTTTAATTATTTGCTAAATAAATATCATTTTTCATTCAAGAGATTTATGTTTTTCTTTAGTTCTATATGGGATTTATATGATTTATACTTCATAATATATTTATAAGAAGTGGATATCCATTGATTAAATTCAGTTTCATTACATTCTTCCCCCTTATGGAATTTCTCCGATGAAATTTTTTTTACATACCAAGGGAAAAACAAGTGAGGGTACATGCCTATCACCACTTACTCTAGTTCCCATGTTTCCTAATTATATTTATGGTACCTACATAGTACTTTGACAAAGTGATTAGTATTTTTGAATAGAAATTTATCACTACGATCCCAGATCTTCACTGGAAACTCCTCATATGAGAGATTATTTTTTAGTTCTACAAACTATAAATTAAGTTTTTTAAGGGATTTGGTATGTAATTCTTTAATAGTGATATGTTGGATACAACATGTAAATAATACATGGTTGGTAAAAATTCTAGTCGATATACCATAGCTCTGACATTATCAATAATCTCGGAGGGGAAAATGTACCTAGGACAAATCATTCCTTTCATCACAAATATCAAGACTCTATTCCATTGAGATATTTGTAGGAATATCATGTCTTCAACCTTAAACTCTAGGCCATGTCAACAATTTTTTCTTAGCTCTTCCATCATCTTTTGGCTTCTGTGATGTGTTGTTCAACAGTTTTCTCCTTTTATAGAACTTCATTAATCATTTTATGTCCCAAAAGTTTATATTCACTAACATAGCTGTTGGTCCCATCCTCCTTTAATGTATATTGAACAATATCTCAACATGTCTTTAAGTTTTTGAATGGTCCAGTCATATTGGCAATTAGTTTTAGGATGATAAGTTGTACTAATTCTTATCTCAGGGTTTGGATCATATTGGAGAGCCTTCTAGAACTTGGAGGTAAATATTAGATATCAATCAGATACAATTGATAGTGGTTCTCCATGTAGTCTCACATCTGATTTGATGTATATATATGAATGTTTATTGAGAAAGATGACCTCTCAAATTTTGATAATGTGATATATCTTTTCAGTACAATCTATAACAACCCATATAGAATTATCTCTTCTGGATGTCTTTAGAAGTCTAATGACAAGGTCTATGGTTATGTTTTCCACCTTTCATGTTGGATTAGTTAATGGATGAATCATCCACTTAGAATATCATCAATCATCTTTACTTGATGACATAACAGTAACTTTGATGTATTTTCAAAAATATATTTATTCATATTGACCCGCCAATTGCGCTCTCAAATATATCGATATATATTGGTTCTCTCTATGTTAATATATGAGGATGAACTATGCACCTCGTTCAAAATCTTTATATTTACGTCTATATTGGATGTTAAACATATTCCTGACCAAAATATTATGACTCCTTCTTCAATAATTTTAAACTCAAAGAACATCGTTGTTCATATAAATTCCACCTATTTCGAAATTTTCAAATCATTTCTTTGATCATCCATTATTTTTTAAAAAATGGATGGTTGAGAAATTATTTGAGAAAGGAATGATGATGTTACTCACTTTATGGTTTCCATGTCTATCCTTTTCATGTAAGATAAGATTTAATCATTATCAGTTCTCATCACTGATAATGTTTCATGATGATTTCTAACTAAAGAATGGACCACATTATTTTCTTTACTAGGATGATAGTGTTTTGATAAGTTATAATCATTTATGATCTCTAACCATAATATCTTAAAAATATTAATCTTATTCTATGTGAATATATATTTTAGGATTTTATGATCAGTATATATTGGATAATTCTATACATAGAGATAATCATTCCATGTTTTCAATGTGAATATCAAAGTAAACAAATACATAAAATGTTATGGGTGGAATTTCTAATAAACGTTGAACTTCCTTGTGGTGTAGGCTAGAAAATTATAATTTTTAATTATTACACAACCAAATCCCTTCTCTTAAATGATCATTTTTTCACAGAGAGTTCCCCACTTATCAGTAGTGTGAGTACTGGTGTAGTGATAAGCCTATTTTTCTAATATTTACTATAATTATCTAATTCACTAGTCTTGAAAAACATTACTCCCTTCCATGTTACATTGGTTAATGGGTTTTAAAATCAGGATAATTTATTCACAAATCATTGGTAATTCCCGGCTAGAAAAAGGAATCTATGGTTCTCTATTATAGATATTGGCATGGGAAACTGCTCAATTGCCTTTTTTTTATAAGGGTCAATATATATTCCATTGATGGTGGTAAAATTCCCCATGAATGATTATTAGTCCAGATAGAAATCATATTTATAGTAAATTTCCATATTTTTTCTCCCTCCGCGATGTCATTAGAACAATATTAAAATACACCTCATGTTCCTCCTTGACCTTGAAGTAAATTAGAATATAATTGAAAAACACTACCCATAATTTTGGGAGGTAGTTTCTAAATACTCCATAAATTAATTCCATGAATATTTTTAAATAATTAGTTAGTCCAAAAGGAATCACTAAAAACTCATTGTGTTCATACCTCATTTGAAATTTTTTCTTGGGGATATCTTCATTCCTCACCTTTAACTGGTGATATCATGACTAAAGGGAAACATTAGATAAATACATGTTCCAATGTAGTTGACTGAAAAAGATATATATCCTTATAAGGGGATACCATTACATAATAATGTTTTTTTTCTCACAATAATAAATGTAGAGGAACATTTATCCATTATTCTTCTTAAAAAATTGGACTCACACACCCCATGGTGAAGCTCTGAGTCATAAAAAACCCTTGTACAAATTCTTTTGTAACTAATTATTCAGTACATCCAACTCAATGGTGGAAATGTTTTAGGAGTCTATAATATTGTTAGAGATCCAAGAATACGTTCAATTGATAACTCAACATCTCGGTTAGGAGGAACACTAGGAAATTCATCAGGGAACACATCATTTTAGTCCCTCAAAATGGGCATGTATTTAAGCATGAACATCTCTTTTTTCTCAATAATTTATTCTATATGTGATTCATTATATTGAACTATATACAAAATTGAAAATGAAATTATAAAAGATATTCCTCGTCCTCCTTACACTTGTACAAAATAAGAGAACACCTCCTTATGTAAAGAGTAATCTCCCTCTATCAATAGTTGATGTTGGATTTTTATAAATATGTAAAATACATTCCCAACATAGCATCAAACTCCATTAAAGAAAGTAAGATGTGGTTTTTTGGGTGGTTTAATCAATAATAATCATTAAAGGAACAGTAGTGTACTTTAGATGTAATAATTTACCTACTTTATATTGTTATGGATAACTAAGATTTTATATCTTAATAGGGTGTTTGATTTATTATACTAAACATGTTAGATATGAGAAAACACATAAAAGTAGAATAAAATAGTATATTCTCAATTCATAAAAAAAATTACATGTGTACCTATCACCATATGAATTTCGGGATCCACCTCATCAAAATTGATATATTATTCCCTTTTTTATAGCCTTGGAGGTTGTTGTTGTTTATTTCCACTGAAAATCCTCAACATGGGAATTTGGAACACATAATGCCAATGTTTTTTTCAGTTGAAACTCTAGAATAAATAATTATAGTTTGTAAGAACCATTATTTATTCCTTTATATTAATGGTATTCTTTAAATACCTCCGCAAAAAATAGCATGATAAACCTCTCTCCCACATTTTAATAATTACTTTGTAACCCTATGGATGTTTATACGATTATTTTTCTAAAACATTTGACATGTGGATGTTGGGTTTTCATTTTGTTATGGGATATAATTTTTGATCCTCCCATATCAGACTCTATTTTCTACTTTTTATCTATGGGACCATGAGACTATTGAGAGTATCCAAAAATCATTTATTCCTTAAATCCACAATAGACAATCACTTCAAAAAAAATTCTTGAATCACCAAGTCTTTTTATTCACATGGAAGTAGTCCACTAAATAATTGATACACTTTTATTTTAGTGTTCATGAAAAATCTAGAGGCATATAATATTATCCTTGTAAATTGTTCCTCATGCACCTCGATGGACTTATCTTCAATTGGATTCATTATGAAGAACTCCATTTCCATCATAAGAGAAAGTGTTTCAGGAAAATATTTTTTGAAAAATATTATCTTGAATTATTCCCAATAAATTGAATTGATTTCCCCCTTAGACCTCATGTTTTGATCAGTTTCCACTACTAATGAACTTCCCCATCAAATTTATATACTGACAACACAATATTATATTATTATTTTCATTTAATGAAAGAGAATATCTTTTCAAATGAGTTAATACATTATTTTTTATGATGGAATTGAAAGATACACTAATTATTGGAGGCCTTTTTCACATAATGGATTCTTCCACAACATGTTCTCCCTTAAGAGAGGCATGGTGTTACAAACGATTCAAAGTATTTTTCATAACTAGATCTAGTTGAGGCAGTAGTATTATGATATTCAATTATACCATTCCCATCAAATTTGGAATTTGATTGGGGAAACCATAAAATTACCTATTTCATGTTGTATTGTTTTCTCCAATTTACAATCTTCAACTAAGAAAGAGAAAATTCAATTAGGAGGACTAAATACATAGATATTAAGAATATAAAAGAGGAAACATTTAATATAGTAATATAAAATTGGGAATGAAAAGTATATCCTTACTTGTGATTCCCAAATTTTCAATCGTGGTTATCTATTATGATAGAATTATCGATATTATTCATAGTAATTTATTCCAGTACTAATCTATAAAAATATCTAGTCCATTATATAATGCAGAATATAGTGACTCTAAACTTTTATAGATATTATTACAAGATGTTAAGTATAATTATCCATAAAGTACAAACTATGGATCACATTGTATAGTGTATTTGGAAGACTATGTACAGAAAATTTAAAACATGGAAATTGAGTCAAACATATTTCTATATTTATTCTATAATGGGATTATAAATCTCTTTGATATCATATACCTTCATAGGATAATCTATCATATTCATAGACAAAGGGAGGACCTAAAAAGTCCAGTATGAAAATATGCATGGAAACTAAGAATATAACATGGGAGAAAGGCATAAAATGATGTCATAAAAGGGAATGTAACATGAATCAACATATTTAAGAATAATATAAAAATGGGATCACATGATCATGTAGACATAGGGATGTGACAACAACATAGAATATGATATGAACATGATTCAATGAGAACTGAAAATATTATATCACATGGTGGACAAAGTCCCATATTAAATTAGATATACACCCTAATCCGTTACATGAAATCTCATGAGGCTAAAAAATTACCTAATTAATTGAAGAACTATTTATTAAAACCCATTATAACATGCTCACAAATATGTTTTCGACAAGAAGAATCAAACATAAGGAATAAAAATATGGTTCACCCATGGAAAAAATGGGTATATAATAACATCATATGGCATAACCAATGGGTGTATTATAATGGTTCCACTAAAATAATGGATTTAAATCATACATGGATATTAATGTGGTAAAATAGGGAAAACCCATGATAACTTTTTTCTTACATAAGGTAAAACATTTTAAAAGAGTGCTTAAGAATCATTATAAATGATCCATATTAGTATAGTTTAAGAGAAATATTAAAGAATATTTAAAGAGGTAAAAGGTATAATTTTATTATATAAACCATGAATTTAACGATGATAGTTTTTCAGGATGAAATTGGTTATTTTAGAAGAACAATTTTCGAATGAAATAGATTATGGAGTGTACATTAAAAGGGATAAGAAATTTGTATGTTCCCTTTAATTGGACTTTCTTATTATGAGGAATTACAAAATGAATCTTATTAAACTTGTGTTCCCAATAAAAGAGGGGAAAATTGATCTATATAAAAATCAATTAAAAATACAAAAAGAATTTTAAAATAAGTACATCATAATAATGAATAATCACAACGGTTCAAATAAAGAGAATGTGTAACCCAAAGATAATTCTGATGATTTGAGTGATCTCTTACATTATGTTTGAAAGTTTACAACTCTTTCATTTAATGTATTGGATTATAAAATTATATTAATTTTTTATTTAATTTATAAAATTTTATAAATATACATTATTTATTATAATTTTATTAATTTCACTAATGGATATTTTGATGGGTTATAATATTTAAATTTGTTTTTCCAATAAAAATTGTTTCATTTTTTATAGCAAATTTTCTTATGTATAATTATGGAAGTAATTTTTAAATTGGAATAATTACACAATATTTAAATCCTATGGTATTAATTAACATATGTAAATTTAAATTCTACCATATATTATTTTACTTCTTTTATATTTGGATGATTAATTTTAGAAAATATTAATGATAGAAATTTGAAGAATTTTGGCCATTCTATGATCATTACAAACTAGTTTTGTTTTATTAATTAAAATTATATATATATATAAGATAAATAACTTTTAATAATTTTTAATAAACATATTTTAATTTTTTTTAACTATAAAAATCGTTTTTTGATGAGCCTTTAAGGCGGTAATGAGAAATGAAAACTCATCGCCCGTGAAGGTTGTGAGTTGAAACAGCATCGATGAATTTTTCATTTTTAGAATAACGGGATAAGAGAAGAGATTTTATGATATTTATTTTATTAATACAATAAAATTATAGTATATTCATGATACTCAAGTTATCATGTTGTTTTTTATAGGGGAGATGAGAATTATGTAGAAAAAATAAAAAATTTAAAATAGAAAGAATGAGGTTTCTACCTATTGAAATCTGTATCCTCGAGAACCTCCTACAGAAATAAGGTTTTTTTTATATTTTTGATAATTGAAAGACCAATACATGGGGAATAGAATTGGGAAGGTAATTGAGAAATTTTTTTACAATCTTAAATCCTTTTGTGGTGTGAGGAGATAGGGTAGTATTTATAGTGGGATGGGATGAGAGTTTTTGATTATTTTATTTAGTTTATTACAATGTTGGCTCAAGACTATTGATAATGATTATTCCCTTGGATAAATAAATTATTTGGAGCTTTTAAACTCATAATAATTGGAACTTACATCAATTATGACTCAACCGTGACTGAAATATTCATATATTATCTTATACTGAAAAATACCGTAAATTACAATATTTCACTATTCACCAAATATTCAACTATTTTTAAACAATCCTAATATTTAACTGAAACTATTTTTTGTATTTATGGATTTAAATGTCGACTCCATTCTCAGAATATAATTTTTTAAATATGAGTAATTTAATTTTTAATTAAAATCATCTTTTTTTCAAATAACATTGATTTTAATATTATAAATGATTTTATGAAACATCAAAATTTTTATTAAGGTCTCATAAAATTTTCCTATAATTATAATAAAATATAATATTAATTTATCAATATATTTTATGAAAATAATGTTTCTTATAAATCCTTATCTTAATTTTAAATTATAAATAAACAATTACGTTTCACAAAAATACCAGAAAATTAATTTATCATTTTTCAAAAATTATATACTTAATACTTGATATAAATATACAATAATTTAATTTATAGGATACATAAATCTTATTAATACTTCAATTGGTGCTGTAACTATTATAACTCCAGTATTACTATTCATAACGATAACATTACTATTATAATGGTCAGATTGCTATTCCAACTATTATATTTTTAATGGTCATATGGGTTTACTAATTCCTATAAATACCTCTCATTTCATTCATAAGTAACTCCTATTTTACATAAAGTTTATATATTCTTTCACCTTTTGAATTTATATTTTATTATTAACATTATTTTTAGTTTCTACATCTTTTTTCAAGGGTGTGGTCATTCTATTGGATCAAGGAGACCCAAATTTTCCTAATATTATTATCTTATTTTCTATTTATTATCCCAAAATGATATTTGGAATTATTATTATTTTGATTCATGACCAAGTTATCACACTTTATTTATAAGAAATATGTTTTTATTGGATTTTCCATGTGATGTATGTTCTTTATACAACATAATATAATTATATGAATAGAATTTCCATTGATAAAATCATGTGTTGTTAATTCATAATTATTAAAATATTGGGGAAACCATGATGTTTAAGCCTTGTGCCAAGATATATTTGAAGTGGGAATCCTCTTTAGGTGTAATCACCAAAAATATATTCCTTTTTTTCTATGTTTCATAACCTCAAGGTAGAAAATATTTTAGTGACCTTAGTGTGTAAGCCCTACTCAAATTTTAGGATGACCTCATTGTTTAAGCCCAACTCAAACATCAGGGATATTATTGATGCTTCTTTCAGTCATAGAGTCTAAATTAATGAAAAGGAAAATACCTTGAATCCAAAATGATTCATCCTTTGATGAAATTTCAAAAATTGACAATGGAAAGAACAAAGGCTCAAATACACTTGGGTCGCGCAAGTTCCACCAAGGTCAGGCAAGTATACAAGTGCGCCGACATTGGTCACGTAGGTGAATTACACGCACCCTCATTGAATTTTTCCCAGGGTCTTCACTGGCCTATAAATACCCTCGGTGCCCCCCCCATTTTAGGATAAAAAATTCTTGAAAATCACATTTGAGCTCCCGGCGCCCTAGTCTCTTCTCAAAGCTTCTGAACACTTCTAAGGTAATATCTTACCTATAACAGAATATCTAAAGAGATTCACTAAGGCCTATGTGCTGAAACTCATCAACACTAGCACGCCTAGCTGGCCAGCCCTTAAGGGAAATGACCACACTTGTGTGCCGCCTTACCCCTTCAACTTAACTTGCGCACCTCTCTTCTGGAATCCTCAAGGGGTAGTACTAATGGCTTCACCTAAGCCTCACCCAAGTATTACCCAAAAGTTTAGACATCGCACAAGTACCCATGTGTCGTGCAAGTATACTTGCGCAACCATGACCTGCACTCCCACGCAGGACTTGCGCGCCACCTTTTTTTGGTGCCCTTCCTGCCCATTTCGCCCCTCTTTTGCATATCCACCTATCCTCTTCAATATTATTCATTATGAACTGTCTCCAAAGCCATTCATGTCATGATTTCCTTGTTGGCTTCCTTATGTAAAAGGAATTATGTGGAACATCTCTTAAAACCTAGTGATTTACCTATCTTTATGTCACTAAGGTCAGAGATTTTATTCATTTAACCCAATCCTTTAAGATGAGAGAATCATTAATATGGGCCTCATTTATAAGAGTAACCCTTATTCTTAGTTTCCAAACCTAGGAATCCTTCTTATGAGTAAGCCCCAATCCTAATTCCCCTATCTGGGCCACCTTTTTAGGAGTAATCCCCAGTCCAAATTCCCTAAATCTAAGCATCCTCCTTAGGAGTGAGCCCCAAATCCCCTAAATTTGGGAATCATCCTTAGGAGTAATCCCCTGTCATAAAGTTCAAAAATATTGGCATCATCCTCAGGAGTATGCCCCAACAACAATTTCCCAAATCTGGGATTCATTTTCATGAATAAGCCCTAGTCTCAAATATGGGCATCCTCATTAAGAGTAAGCCCCAAGCCCCTTAATTTTCAAACCCCTTAAACATGGGCCTCCTTCTCAAGAGTAATCCCCATTCATAATTTCCCTTAACTAGTCTTAATCTACATTTGATCTGGGTTTCTTTCTCAGGAGTAAAACCCAATCATAATTCCTTTCCTAGTTTGGGAATCTTCCTCAGGAGTAAGCCCCATGTTAGTGTATCCAAATCTCCATAAAGTACATATACCTTTATGGACCCTGTCCCCAGACTTTTTCTTCCAAATAAGCCCCGATTTCTATTTGGGCTGTCATACATACATAAGCCCCATATTATTTTCTATGATTGAATCTTTCATGACCCAATTTTCTAGTTTTACCAATACCTCTTGTTTCTCTCACTGAGCATGACTCACGTAAGCTTAGAGTGTAAAAGTAATTATGACATCTTCCTTTGAGAAATCAATCATACATAAACATCATACTACCTTACTCAAACTAAGTGGGTTCTGATTCTTTTTTTAAACAAAGGAAACATTGGTAGCCCATCTGCAGGTATGATCCCAACTCTGAAATAATCCATGATCTTTTGAATGACAATAAACATCATGTTCCCCACCGAGTGGATTTAAAACCAGTATGGTCATCATAATGACCAAGATACTTTTAGATGTTGAAGGATACCATTGACTAAGAATATATAACAAATACAAATGATTATCTATCGATAAAGAACCTCAAATATATATAAAATATTCTCTAAATTTCCTAAATATCTAATCATTGATTTCCAGATCTAAAGGAAAGATCATTTTATACTTAGTAATTTAATAAGGATTCACGAACATAACGTAAATCTATAAAGAGAGTCCCGGAGTAGTCAATAATTCCCCTAAAAAAGGTGTGATGAGTCCGACCTCCCATCCTCACGACCAATGCAAATACCTAAGGCTCATCGGTCCATAACTAATGAGATCCTACCTTTGGAAAGTTGGTCCAAATGGATATGGAATCATTGGATTTTTTTGGTTCTACGAACAAACTTGTTAGAAATCGCTTGGAATTTTTTAACCTTAAACTAACAAGGTCATCCCCAAATCTAGAGGAATCAAAAATGGTGAACCCGATGTGAATCCTTAACCAAGTTAAAATGATATTTTAATTAATTGTTAGGCCCCTATTTAAACTCAATGAGAGGGCCACCAAAGCAATCAATATCATATGTGCTCATCCAAAAGATATAGTGGCTGAGCATATCTTGATTAAATCTGTTATATCAAACATGCACTCTTTTCCAAGATCTTCTACATTAGGAGAATGGATTTTCTTAAGTTCACGTCTGTGAATGCCTCTACTGTGAAAACATATGCTGTGAATGCATCTGCTACTATTCCTACCGGATCATTGTCCGATCTAAGGAAGAAATCACCTACTTAGTGTCTTCAACACTAGGTATCGAATGCACTGGTTAAAGAGTACCGTCAACACGGTACCATTCCAACTCTGAAGGCTGTTCGAAAAGCCCTCAAGTGAACAATTCACCCTGGTCGTCCGGACAGTGACGCCCAGTGATCAAGAAGCAGGTGGTTCCAACCACCGTCTCTAACTATTTTGGGTCATTATCCCTAGAACTCAATCACCATTCACTCCCATATTTTGGGGAGGTGGATGAGCAGGTCCCTCCGGGCCTTAATTCAAAGAGACAGGAGTCCATCCCAAGGGATCCCATCAACAATCGCTGCAAGACTCGTGCGGGAGTGCGCCCTCAACATGATGAGGGTATCATCTCCTGGTATCCGGTTCAGGATCCTCGAACCCGAGCAGGCAAGACGAACCAACAGAGGAGAAATCCGGTCAAAAGTGAGCAGGTTCACATCTCTGCCATCTCCAGAGAAGTCCACCAACCTAACTTGGTGGCATGCAACGATCGGGCACACACACCCATCTGTTTTAATTCAGCTGTCGAGCAGACTCGTCAGGCTGGAGCATGCCAATCCCACTAGGCAATTCCGGCAGAGTACTATAGAATGGAATATACACCTGTTTATAAATCATCAGCTAGTCAGTAGGATCGTCTAACTACATGTGATGGATCCCGCCAACCCAATGTGTTGACAACTGGTAAACATGCACATACACCTGCTTACACTCATCAATCCTACCAGCAGCCTCGTCTGTCAGTATTGAAGGAAGTTCATCAACCATGTTCGGAGGAGTGCAATCAGAAGGCACATACACCAGCTAGTTTTGATCAAGCCTACAAACAGTCTCATTTGGTAGCATTCAGAGAAGTCAGTCGGAAATCTCCGGCGACAAACATGAGGCGGACTCTACTCTCTGCCCCCACACATGACTACTGTCAGAATTCACTGACAAGAAAAGGAGGACAGGACCATGCACATACACCTACTCCAAGCACGTAATGGACTTATATCCCCATTCCAGTACCAGAAGTCACAAGCATATTCTATAAATGGTGAAAGAGCAGCACCAAACCCCCGATCATATTCTAGATGCATGACATGATATTATAACAACTTCAGCAGCATCTCAAGGAAAGAAACATAAATATATCCCTACCAATGGAGTGACACATCAACAGTTCACTCCAGAACAGACACACACATATGATCCAGTCCAAGAGGTTTGTGGTGCATAATCCCCCATATCATACGGACAACCAAGTCAGGCACAAACACCTGAATTGAATGGACATAATCAACCTAACATGATCATTTATACTAAGCAGGAACACACACCTTCCCATAATGACAAAAATCTTCAAAAAGTGGTTCTGAAAGTGGGTAAGAAGGCTTCTAAGAAGAATAACCGTCCAACACAGTCATGAAATCAAGGGCCAACTTGTAATAAGGCCTTACTCGATGCTGGAGTTCTTGATGCATTCAGGAAATTATCTGTTGCAACTCAAGATTCTTCTCTCTCTGTTCCCAATAGTGAGAACATAAATTCAAAATGTTTGCATCAGATACTTCCTCATGCAGGCTTTCTTCATGACAATGTGGTCGATCTTAAAGTTTCATCTTCAGATGAGAGCCACATCAACCCTATGTGTGGTCAGAAGATGAAGGAGAAAAATGTTTCATATTTTGTTGTATCCCACCATGGTGGTCCTCCCCATAATGATGAATTTAGCTGCGAAAGTCCTCTCCACAGTAATAATGCACGTTGCCTGGAAAATTTTCCAATGGAAAATGTATTGACGATAAAGCCCTCTTATCTTGTGGCACTTGAAAATTTGAAGCCAGTCATGTCTAGTGCTTTTACAGTAACAGGTGAAATAATTTCTCAATCAGAAGATATCCCGGGGTGTAGGTCATTCTCCATACCACCCCGGGGTTGTTCGTCTTCTAGTTTGATCATTGAATTCTCTACCGATCTTGTTGAATCCGATGAAGAAACAATGAAGCACCAGATCTGGTCTAATCAGGTAGAAGAATCTTCATTTAATGATAAAGAGGAAGTACTGAATATGAGAAAACAACTGGCGAAAGGTGAGGTGCCAGTAATGTTTTGGCCTCTGGCTGACTCTCAGTATGACATTCCAGAGATGTTGACGGATGATGGAATTCATGATATTTGTCTCAACGTATAGAAAACTCTATGTTAGTTGAAAAAGAAAAGATTGTCTTATACTGAATATGTAAATCACGTAAACATAATAGAAGGGTTACAATAGCAAATTGACTTGGAATATCTCTCAGTTTCTCGATATCCGAAGACTAAAAACCAACAGAGAGCTCTTCAGCATTCATGCCTTCGAGAACAAAGAAGATTGTGCTAGCTAATTTCCAATGACCCATCTGGTATTCATAGCAGAGGATGGGGTTTTCATGGAGAACTACATTTCATTGTACTCTCCATTCAGCAAAGCCCGCCGAAAATGGTCTCATACAATGTTATTTCGCATTGCCGGCCATAGTCAATTGGCTTTGTTTGTAATCAAAAGCTTTCCCAAGAACATGCATCAAATAGTTACTCTCAAAATCAAGCATACAGAGAAAAATTTGTTGAATTACTCCCTCATCAAGAGAATTAGAATATTGAAGAGGCCTCTTGTTTGGAATAAGCACAAAACCATGTGATAGAAGTGTTAGAAATCATCCAACAGTCTTTTGAGCAGGGTGATAAAAGTGGATGCAGGTTGACTCATCTAGATAATTTCCGGACTATGGTCTGCAAGATCAGAAGATATTTCAAGAAAGTGTCAGATATAGCAACTCAAGAACCACAACAGATTTCCAGACAGGGGACTCTTTTAACCCAACCCTCGGAATCAGCAAATAAGATTTGGGGAGTTGTACAAGAACAACCCCATTCCACCAGACTGGGGACTTTTTCAATCCATCAATCTCTTCCTCAGAGAAATTCAATTTTTTCTCGAATAGGGAATAATCCTCAAGAGGAAAGAAGTGCCAAATTATCAAGATATTCCCTCCAAATTACGGTTCATCAAGAATTTCTTGAGGGATAAAATCGACAAAAGGCAATGTGTCATCAGGGACAAGGAAGAAGACAATATCGCAGAAATGCCGATAGAAGGGATGCAATGATTTATGCTTCAATTAATTTCATCAATGTTGTTATAGCTGATCCACCAGATGAGGGTCACTCAGAGGGATCAGATGAATAGGTTCCTGCTCAAGAAGTTGTATGCACACACAAAAACGAAGAAGGTGTGCGTACACGAAATCAAAGGATTACTCAGAATCTCGATAATCCTTCAAGTAACCCACATCCCCCTCTCCGAAAGGTGTCCAAAAAGGGGAAAGGGAAGAATCATGTTACATAACCTTGCTCTGGAGAAGTCCAATCACTCTCACTAGAGAAAATATTTGCACAACAAGATAAATAAATTAAGGAATTGAGGAGATTGAATGCAGAACTACTTCAAGGTAGTATTCCTCTTAAACATGATGGAGTCAGTCAGCCAAGGGAATTTGTTATGCCTACTGAGATGGATCAAAAATATCCTCCTCTATAAGTACACCCTCATAGGTCTAATCCTATGGGTCAAATGCAACAACAATTGGCAGTGCTACCATCAGTTGCAGTACCAGCCATCACATCTATCCAAGCTCCAATCATTGCACCTGTTCAGGTCCAAGCTCAACCAGATGTTTCTCAAAAGTTAATAACTACTATTGAGTCATTAACAGCTTGGTTGGAAGCTACGGAAGGAAAGTGTTCACCTATTCAACTGGAGAAGAGAGCTTACCCTGAATGGGTAGACGCAATTACCCCCCCCCATCAAACATTCTAATACCACATTCCTAATCCTTAATGGCTCGGGAGACCCTGAGAAAAACATAACAGATTTTGTTTATCATTGCGATCCTATGATGGGAACCCCTCAGCAACAACAAGCTCTTATGCTCAGGTGTTTTGTACAGTTATTACAAGGACCTGCCATTGTCTGGTACATAAGCTTGCTATCTTAGTCAATTACCGGATGGGAGGATCTCCTCCAAAGATTCCTTCTTGAATTCAGCTCAACATTGCCAAAGACAGTTGTTTTTATCATTAAAACTGTATTCAATGTAGGAATGAAAGGGTTTCATATTTCATTGTTCACTGGAAAGGATTAATATATTCCTTGATCTTAGCACTCCCTTAAGAGGAATTGCTGCCAATTTGTGTGGCAAATCTGAGTGATGAGTTCCGCACACCGTTGATCCCTGTGAAATACACATGAGGGTTTCGAGACCTTACTCCAATCGCTCAATAGAATGAAGACTCTCTTATAATGACTAAGGATGAAGCTCGTGTAATTCTATCAGCTCCTGAAAGGATAATGGGTAAAGTAGAGACTGATACAGTTATTCTTAAAAAAAGAACTTTGACCTGCTTCTACTTTAAAACCTTCATCTTCTCGAAGGGATCCACCTCATGAACTCCAACAACAGAGTCTGTTTCATCAAGATGATCAAAGAGATCAAAGACAAAAACAATTTGAGGGTTTGAAGAGAAACGTTTACTCTTTCCGAAATGAACAAGTTCCTGGTTATTTCATTTCGGCTCTGGAAAATAATTTGGTTCAATTACCAAGACCCAAGAGTCCAAATAAGGAAGGAGATGAAGAACATCCCAATTATTTCCAATTTAATAAAATGTTGGGTCATCCCATTCAGGATTGATTTGTCTTTAAGGACCTCCTACAAAAAATGGTTGACTTGGGACAAGACAAACTGAAAGGTTCTTCACCTCAGGTAGCATGTGTTACTGATACAGATCTAGAGGAAGAAGGTGAGTGGTAAGAAGTCAAGAACCAAAATGCGAATAAAATATGATGATTGGATGGTCAGAAAAATGGCCAACCGAACTCATGCTATTTTTTGAAAACAATTGAAGAAACCAATTGTGTTTTCTACCATGAATGCTACAGGAAACCCCTCTTCATCAGAGAGAAAATCCTCAAACAAACGGCATAATTCATAGAATTAATAAGTGTCAGAAGAAGATGAGTATGTGTCAAAGCCCAAGTTGTCTTTGACTCTGGTATATTTTATGTCATCTACTTCGAAGCCACGGGCAGCACCCCATCAAATGGCACAGCCTAAATTGGCTAGTCAGGTAGAGTCTTCATCGGATGAAGAGTTAATCTTCAGTTTTGGTAAAAGGATTTAGTTAACAGATCCTTATTTCAATCATAGATTCGAACTTGATGAACCAGGGTTCCCTATATAAAAGAGAGGAATCGAAGGAATTTCAAGAGGGTCAAGGTATAGGGGGAGACATGGATCATTCAGAGGCCACTATTCTAATTATATCCCTACTAGAACTGTGTATGCAATAGAAACTCGTGGAATAGCCCTTCAACAAGCTCAACAATAACATGCAAGTTCTTTAACACAAGGCAGATTCAGTCCTGGCACAGTTATTCTTGAAGATCGGTTGGAGGTTCCACCTTATTCTTCTCAGCATGTAAATATACCTAATCGGAATCTTCCAAAGCCATGAGTATTACCAACTCTTATCCCAGTACAAGATGCATCAACTTCCAAAGCATCAACTTCCATGGAACCTATGAAACCACATGTTCCTGTTGGGAAACACATACCTTTAGATCAAAATTATTATGTATTGAAACACATGGCCCAAATACCAGCAAATTTATCAATTCTGGATGCTTTGAATTTATCAAAAGATCTTCTGAAGGTACTCATCGAGGCTTTGTCGAGTCCTCTAGAGTTTGAAATTAAAATTGCTGCAGCTGAAGTCTACCATGTAGAGAATAATCCTGTAGAATTCCATACATTGATATCTTTTACTGATGAAGATAAATATGATGTAGTTCATGGACATATAGGACCTTTGTAATTATCTGTCAAGGTCAATGGTGTATACGTCCAAAGAGTCTTCATTGATAATCGTTCTGGAGTCATCCTCATCCCCATTCATACACTTCATCGATTGGGCCTCACAGAATCTGATTTATCTCCTTCTACATTAATTTTACAAGGATATGATAATAATGAACAAGAACCACTGGGCGAGATTACAATCAGAACCCAGTTTGGAGATCTTGTATCCAATTCATATTTTATGGTTGTTGATCAGGATTCAACCTTCAACATCGTTCTTGAAAGACCCTGGCTACATCAACATGCGGCTATCCCTTCATCATAGCATCAATGTCTCAAATTCTGTTTCGATGGTCATGTTGGGACATTTTGTGGTGATAAGGACCCATTCAAGACATGTGAATCTCAGTACATTAAGGCACAATTCTATCACATGAAGGGTGAGGAGAAATCCACAACAAGGGAGATTACCAATGTTAATACTCCATACGGTTTAGAAAAAATTACAGTAAACACATTTTCACATGTGAGTACAGATTATGTATTTCCTATCAGTCAAATTGACAAGACAGACCCAAATCAAAATACTGTTATGGAAACATCCATAATGTCAATTAGGGAATTCAAGCCAAACAGCATGAGAGAAATTAGCGATCCACCAAGAAATGATGAAAGCTCAAATGGGGATTTCTTCATTTCATCCGCTGAAATTCATCAATTCTATACTTCTCCAACCAGGTAAAAATAAGTTATGGTAATGCCAGAGGTGAACAATGATGTTGATTCTCAATCTATAATCTCCTCTTTATTACCCAAGGAAGACCCATCATCATCAATCAGGTCCTAAAGGGAAGCTTCCTCTTCAAGATTTTCAAATTTTAACATCTCTTCTGATCATGAAAATTATAATTCATCATATACTATGAAAGTATAAATAGAAGAAATAACACATATTGAAGAAGAAGAGGAAGATATCAGGGATGCTCCTACAGTATTTGAAGAGGGTATCTCTACCACCGTGGATGAACTCAAAGAAATAAATCTGGGTACAAAAGAAGATCCACGGCCCACTTTAATTAGTAAGTCCATGACTCTTGAAGAGCAAGAGATGTATATTTATATTTAAAAGAAAAATCGATATATATTTGATTGGAACTATACAGAGATTCTAGGGCTTAATCCTAATGTTTCCACTCAATGTTTGGGTTTTCCAGAAGAACATCGAGGATTCAAACAAGCCACTAGAAAAACACACCTAGCCAATGCTTCCAAAATTGAAGCTGAAGTGGATAATCTCTTCAAATTTAACTTCTTCAGAGATGTTCAATATCCCAAGTGGTTGGATAAAATTTTCCCAGTGAAAAAGAAGAATGGGAAAATTAGAGTATTCCTTGTTTTTAGAGATCTTAATCGGCATTGTCCTAAGGATGATTTTTCAGTACCGATTACAGAACTCTTAATTGATGCAATAGCTGGATATGAAGCACTTTACTTCATGTATGGATATTCTGGATATAATCAAATTAGAATGGCTCCAGAAGATGAAGAATCTACAGCCTTCAGAGCCCCTTAGAGTGTGTTTTTTTATCTGGTAATTCCCTTTGGCCTGAAGAATGCGGGTGCAACATATCAGCGTGCCATGTATCACATCTTCAAACCCATTTTAGGGATGTTTTTTGAATGTTATGTGGACGATTTGGTGGTTAAATCCAAACAATGTTCTAATAATTTGGCTTATTTGGAAATCATATTCCACAAACTTCGGCAACATAATTTGAAGATGAACCCCTTAAAATGTTCTTTTGGGGTAACCTCAGGAAAATTTATCTGCTTTTTTGTACACCATCGTGGTATCGAAGTCGCTCCGGAGAAGACAAAGTCAATCCTGGGTATGTCACCTCCTAGAAATTGAAAATAATTGAGAGGACTTCAAGGACACTTAGCCTATATTCGGCATTTCATCACCAATTTGGCAGGAAAAAGTTTACCCTTCACCAAATTGATGAAGAATGGAGTCACAGACAAGTGGACCGAAGAATGCCAAGAAGAACATGATATTCTTAATATGTTTATATTGAGTCCACTAGTGTTAATGCCACTAGTTGAAGGAATACCACTTATCCACTATGTGACCGCTTTACAACGATAATTGGGTGCCTTTCTTTCTTAGAAGAATGATGTTGGGAATGAAAACAGCCTCTACTATCTCAGTCGAACTATGAATGAAGTAGAAACCCGATATTCAAATATTGAGAAGTGCTGCCTAGCATTAATCTTTGTAGTTTAGATGTTGAGACACTACCTTCAAAATCATTAGGTCCAATTGGTATCTTGCAATAACCCGCTCAAATTCATCCTTAGTCGTCCAATGCTTACAGGATGTCTGGCGAGGTGGGAAGTTATTGTGCAGTAATTTGATATTCAATATGTGTCTTAAGAGGAAATAGTGGGCCAAGCTCTGGCCGATTTCCTTGCTGAACACCCTTCAGTAGAAGATACATCTTCAGATATTTAACTTTCTAATGAGGAAGTCTTCTTTATTCATGTTAGTCTTCAAACATGGGAGATCTACTTTGATGGTGCTTCCAGAATTCCAAAAGGAAGGAAAATGGAAAATCCTAAATTCAACAATGTTGGGTTAGGAATTGTACTCATTTCTCTAGAAACGGTAGTGTTACCTTATTCCTTCACATTATTGGGAGGTGGTACAAATAATGAAGCAGAATACCAAGCTCTTATCGTAGGATTGGAATTGGCACTTTAAGAACAAGTGTGTCACTTAAAGGTGAAAGCTGATTCAGACCTGGTGATCAAACAAGTCAATGAGGATTATGCAATCATAAAAGAATAACTAATCCCTTTGTGTGATTACATCTAAGAGTTAATGGCAGAATTTCCTTTGGAACCGACATTTTGTTATGTCCCTAGATTACAAAATTCCCAAGCTGATGCACTGGCTAATATAGCCACAGCTCTGGAAGATCCAAATCTAGACGAGACAAGTATCATAATTTCCCACCATCGTACAATTTCACCTTATGTTCAAACTAGAACAGAGGAAAAAAATGAAATTAGTCACATCTCTGAACCATATGATCATACTATAGGATGGATGACACCTATCAGGGAATTCCTTCAAAATGGAACACTTCCACCAGATAGAGATGGGAAAGAAAAAGTCCGAGACATGTGGTAAATTTTACCCTTTATGATAGCCCAGATCACCTAGAGAAAATTCTCTACAAGCGTTGTTTTGATGGAGTTCTCTTTAGATGTATTGATGGTGAAGAGACAATGGTTGTCATGAAAGAAGTACATGCTGGATTCTGTGGTGACCATTAGTCTGGACATAGACTATCTGATCAAATTCGAAGGCTTGGATTCTTTTGGCCTTCAATGATACAAGATTGTGTTGATTTCACAAAGAAGTTTCATTCTTTCCATGTACATGCCATCTTCATTCATCAACCCCCATAGTTTCTCCATACAAATAAATACTCATGGCCATTTGTCACATGGGGAATGGATGTAGTGGCACCATACCCTTCGGATACAGCCAAGCAGTTGAAATATATTCATACTGCTACTGACTTCTTTTCCAAATGGGTAGATGAAATAGCCCTCAAAGAAGTCGGTTCTAAATGCATTGTTAGCTTCATCAAGTCTAACATCATAACCAGATTTGTTGTCCCTCATACCATATATACGGACAATGGCAAGAACTTCTGTTCATCCGAGGTGAGGAAGTTGTATCAAGAATAAAACATCAAATCCAATCATTCATATCGGTATCATATAGCGGCTAATGGCTAGACAAAATCTTTCGACAAGGCTCTTTCAAACATACTGCAAAAGATGGTGGATAAAGATAAGAAATCATGGCATGATAAACTATTTCATGCTTATGGGCTTATCGAACCACCACCGGCATTACAACGCGGTAAACTCCATATTCATTGGTATATGGAATGGAAGCAGTCTTGCCCATTGATGTTCAATTACCCTCACTCAGAGTAGCCATTTGTGATCAGTCATCTACAGATAAACAATCTCAAAAGCGATTGGATGAATTGGAACGGTTAGATGAGAAATGATTGTGCACCCTGCACAACTTGGAACTCTATCATAATAGAATTACACAAGCTTTCATCAAAAAAGTTTGTCTTCGTTCATTCATTTAGCGATAATTGGTAGTAGTTCTCAGAACTCCATTGATACCAGGAAAGAAACCTCCCAATCTTGATCCAAAATGGTAAGGACCTTATTCAATACATAAGGTCTACTAAAATGGTGCTTATTCATTAATCTCAATGGATGGAGAACGCATCACTACTCCAACCAATACCAGATTTCTGAAGAAGTATTTTGTGTAACACGCATACCTTATCGTCTAGAAAGATTTTAAATTGCATCAACATTCACAGTCCATGCATATGACCTTAAACTATTTGCATCATTTTCATCCAACACGATGTAAAACTGCATATCCACCAGTCCATGCATACAACCTTAAACTATTCGCATCATCGTCCAACATGACGTTAAACTTTATTGTCCCCATCGTCTTAGCTACAGGATGCTAAACTTTACAACACCCTTATTTTCCAACATGACGTTAAAATTTTATCAATGTCCAGCAAGATGTTAAACTACACCATTATGGTCCGTGCATATGACCTTAAACTATTAGCACCATCGTCCAACATGACGTTAAACTATGAAAAAGTCCCCAATACGTCCGACATGACATTAAAGTGTGTCCTCTTTTGTCCTTACTACATTACATTAAACTGCACAGTCCCCCATTCATCCAACATGACATTAAACTGTGTCCCTTCAATACGTCCTATGTGACATTAAACTGTATTTTGTCCCTGCTACATGACACTAAACTGTGCAGCACCAATAGTCCTCACTACAAGACATTAAACAGCATAGTCCATTCATTTGTCCTACATGCCATTAAACTATGCATCGTTAAGGTTGTTTCTACCTATTGTTTCTTACACCGAGTATGAATCACGTGAGCTTAGAGTAAACATCAACCATAACACCCTCTCTGGGCCGCTAACAATGCATAAGTCCCAACACCATTTTTTAGGTCGTTTTCCCCAAGAACAACTTGATCAATAATTCATTCTTTAATTGAACTACGTGGACTTTCATCCTTGCCTTCTAGGCTGGGTATGTAGGCAACCTCCCGAGGTTCAAGCCCAAAACCAATCTCTTCACAAATGGTTCACCTTTGTCCTTGCTATATGACATTAAACTATACAACACTTTTTTCATGTACGACCATAAACTACAACATTCTTTGATACCTTCACCTGAGAGGGAATCATTATGTACATTGATTTCCGATCATGTTATATTCCAAAGACTACGTGCATACATTGAAATGCATGAACCTTTTATCTTGGGTCAAACCATCATTACACTAAAGTCCCCTTTCACCCTTCAATTGTACAAACCAAATCTGTAGAGAGGGTATTTCAAGAACTATGTGAGGCTTGATTCCCATCCTTATGGGATATATAGGAACATTCGAGTGTCCCTCAGATCCAGCCCCAAGTCTTTGGGCCAAACCCCAAATTCCATTTTCAGTCTACTGGCTAAAAAGTCCCCATGAAAACACACACTGTGTATTCATTATTATGGTCTGAGCTCTATAACCCTAAACTAAGATCTCGCATAATTTCGTCCCACATGACGTTAAACTGTATTTCAAGAACTACGTATGGCTTGATTCCCATCCTTATAGGATATGTAGTGATGTCCAATATTTCAATTCAGGACCCAGTAACAACATGATTATGGTTAGCATTGATCTGTGTATCTCTGCATACATTGGACAATACCCATATTTATGTGTCATAATCCTAACCTTAAATATTTTCAGATCTTTATATCCCTTTTCTCGACCTCTAGTAATAAAAATTTCAAATTTATGAGACTTCTTTTTCCTGACTATGCAACACGTACCCTTAGGCGGCCTTGCATAAATAGTCTACATAATGGACTTGTCAGCCAAAAGATACTATTATTTGACTATGCAGCCAATGCCCTTAGGTGGCCCTGCATAATTGAACCCCCTAACAGGTTTGTTAAAAAAATTTAACTTCAATCATGGAAACAAAACCTTTTTTTTCCTTAGTTGTCTTAACGAAAATATGTAAGGATCTGCCAAAAAATAGCCATCCTTAACATATTTGTCCCATGTTCTTTTTCATGATCTGAAAGTATTCAAGTCTATGGTTTATATTTATCTTCCTTACAATTGGGTCAAACCTTCATAGGAGTGACATTCATCCAGCTCTTAAATGATCTTTCTTGGAAATATATTCTCCATATTCAAGTACCTCTCTCCATACAGAAAACTCTATGCTTTGGAAATTTTGAATTTTCATAAACATCCACTGGCTTTTTAGCAGTAGAAAAGTAAATTTCTTAGAGTTCATTTTCCTGACTATGCAGCACGTTCCCTTAGGCGACTTGCATAAACAGTCCACATAATAGACTTTTCCGCTAAAAGATACTATTATTTGACTATGCAACCAATGCCTTTAGGCGGCCATGCATAATTCAACCCCTTAATGGGTTTGTTAAATAATGGTAAGTTCATTCTTGGGAACTACTTCATCTAATACCTTTTAGCACTTTTTCATATCATTCCTCAGATTCAAAATTTCATAAGTCATAGTTTACATGTTTTCCTTCATACTTGAGTCTGGTAATATGTTTTTAGATAAGTTGTTGAGGAATGGAGTCAATTTTAAACCATTCAGTCAAAGATATTTCGACCATAAACATTATCCTTTTTATGTCCGACGTGCATGAATTTGAACTGCCCACAAAAGATAAGGGAACTCTGAACAAAAGTCAAGTCCCAGCTCACTAAAGATACATTACATGTCGTTTAGGTAATATTTAGCAATTAAAAGATTCAAATTTTGTAGGGTTATTTAATAATCCTAATAAAAATCAATCAATGCTTACTAGGCCCTTTGGCTTAGGAAATATTTAAAGCATGTACCAAAGAATACAAGAACAAATGATGGAAGATGAAAGTATTCTTCATTGATACATGAGAATTAGAAGGACTTCCATAGATTGGAGTCTCTTCTCTTTTCCAAGAAATTAAAAGATGCTGTCAACATAAGTCTTCACTTGATGTACAACATCCCGAGATTCATCAACAGCAACTTGAAGCTCATGCACTCGACTAAATTATCTCTTTTATGGCTGATGGAGTGATTTCTTGGCATCTGCGATGGATTTCAAACCATTCGTTTGAGCTACATCAAGTGAGTTATCGAGTTGGTCAAGTTACACAGTAACAACATCTAACTGTTGCAGAAGGTTCATTTGCTGGACACCTTTATAATTGATCTTATACTTCATCTCCATCATCATGGTAGTATAGTCATCCTCATGTCTGGATACCACAGCCTCAAATTCACTGATATTTGCTGATAGCTTCACCCTGGTCAGATCTTCATGGAAATTTTGCTCCTACTCCCTCCTTAAGATGACTTACTTCACAGTGGCATGGATCGTTTGATATCCAAAACCGCCAAGTCATAGCATTAAAAATAGAGATGACACTCATGAGATCTTTGATGATACCTCTTCTAAAGGCACTTCGGATATAATCTTCCATATGTTCTTTTATTCCTTGCGTCGTGAAAATTGGAGCACCTTTTGTATTTCTGGATCCGACTCAGCATCCCTGTTGCAGGGGGAATATAATCTGGGATTAATGCACTTAGATAAGTGCCCTGTTCTGCTCCTTCCCCCATGACCTATTCTTCGTGACTTTCAATTCCCGTTGGGGAAGAGGCTGAGGATTCACCTCTATATCTGGCCACTGAAATCGATGGCCCTGCATAATCAATTGAAAGCTTTGGTTAGTTTCAAAGAATAAAAAAAGTTGATTGACTGTCTTTCAAATTAAGTACAGTCGCATATATTGTTATCCCTTATCCAACGGTAGATCAGTAACTTGAGAAGGCTCATCCCTGTCTTTCCTAACTTCAACAGGATTTTCAGGGTGAGTTTGAGGATTCTCTATGGGTTTCAGTTCCACATGGGATAATGTCTCGGCAATAGTAGGGTTTTCTGTACCCTCTTCAGGCATTGGTAGTTCAGTAGATTGCTCCGATAGAACTTCACATTTCAATCGATCATTATTATAAATGTCATAAGAAGTTGTTTTTAATAGGACAAAAGATAATACGCACATCCATAATCTTCTAAATTAGATGGTAATTTAACATGATCTACAAAATCATCAAAAGATGCGCCATGTCCCATCATTTCATTAAATGTAATCTTATAATCCTGGTTAATCTCACCAGTGGTAGCATTTGGTATGTCTACTTGGAGACCTTCATCCTGCGGTCCTTAACCATGGACAACATCTTCAGATAAAGTGGCGGTGTCAGTTACAATGGCCTCCAAAAGCTCAATGCATGGGTTAAACCTAATTTATCATAGAACAGATGTTATTCTATGTTTCATTAAAAATTTTATGAAACATTGTTAACTTAAAAGAAGTAGGTTCTTCTCTTTTTGCAACAGTAGAAGGGGGATACTGGGAACAGATGCTGGCTCTTCTCCAGGAGCATCCAAGTCAGCCTGCACTAGTGATTATTCACCAGTACACTCCATGGTCCTCAAAGGAGGATCAATCCTCTCCCTTAGTGGGGAAATTGAAGAATCGTCTGCAATCCCAATAAGTATGAGAAACCTTTTCATGGGTTAAGTCTCATGATTATTCGAAAGACTTACCACTACTAATGAAGCGTTTAGATGTGGACTTTATAATTTGTTTATTTTGGGTCCTTGGATTTTTGGGAGTGTCAGAAGTCTCCCTTATAGGCACTTGAATTGGAGAATGTAAATCCATATACAAATCCTCATCCATGTTTTGCTGGCCTGGAGATATCTCGCCCGATTCATGAGGAGATTCAGCAGCAGCCCCGATGGTAGTTCCACCAGGGCTATATTGTGGAGAAGGAACCTCAGTATTTCCTTTCTTTGCAAGCTGCAGGATGAGTAAAATAATTTCCTTGAGTAACAAATATTTGACTAAAATCAAGTTGAAAAGTAAATGAGGAAAGAAAACATACATCTTTAGGAGCCACATAATTGTGCCACTCCTCATTTTAGGAAGCATCATCCCCCTCAATGGCGCCACGATCCATCATTTACTTCACCCGCTTGGTGACAGTAATGGAATCGTCAGTGTCATATAAAATAATTTCTAGCTCTCTGATATAAGCCCACACTTCATCAGGGTTAGCCTTGTAATGGATATCTATAGAGGACATAATATTCCCTATTCCAGGGAGGTGTATCCCCTCACACAAATCCATCCAGGCAGTTTCATCACCATAGTATATGCTCTGCCATTTCTGGACAACCTCTGGTTATACATATTCAGGATATGTACCATAAGGCTTTGATGATGGTCCTACAATCTTGGACTTCAATTTCTTCCCAGCTCCTACAAATATCGATAGAGAATAAGAAAATAAGACTTGTTGCTCTATAATGTAATGGTGGTTAAATTTCCATAATGAAGTAACTCACGAGGAGTTGATGGAGTGGGTCTTTTGATTCTGACTAGAGGATTATATCGGGCGCGAGGCTGCTTTGCCGCTTGTTGTGCCTCATCATCCCCATATTGGAAATCCGGTGAGTTAGTCCTAGATGAGGAATCCGGTGAATCAGATTTAGGTGGGGCATCGTCACCTTCCCAAGGAATGGTATATTTATCTACAGTTCTCTTCCTTTTCCCCACCTAATAAACCGTGTGATTCAACACCCCTCTAGGGTATGGTGCTATCTAGTTCTCAACATTCCATGTGGTCAATGTATTTTCCACTTTATCGACTGGTAGATCAAACACTGCCTCTGTCCTCTCCCTAGATGTCAGCAACCATATTTGTCGGGAAACCATTGGATGTTGCTCTAACATAACATGCACAGGGGGAGATACAATAGTCTACTACAAACACTTGAATTGGCGTGAAAATATATATGGAGCATAGGCCTCTCATATAATCTCTCCGTCAATCCTGGTGACCAGCACACCATCTCTGCAGGCCAGCATGTATGACCTTAATTCCAAACTGGCTGTTCCATCATCAACAAACCGCCCGGTCGGTGGATTTCCTTAAGGAAACCAATTAAATTCCTTATACATGCTCAGCATCACCTTCATGTCATAAGAATTGAAAGATAGTGGAGCAATTCCAAATAATGCCTGCACTGATGGCCTGAGAAAACTTATGGGGATATGTACTCCATTTTGTACATTATACGTCCAGAAGTGAGTGGCGATCCATCCCTAAAAAACTTGGAATGGTACCACTATTCTCAAAGGAGACTTACCCTTGAAGACATGGAGTATGGTCCTATGAATCTTTGATAAAATGGGGGTAGCCAACCCAACCATTTTCACCTCAGACAATTTAGATGTGAGAACAAACGTCCCTAGCCTGACGCCTCCCTTCAAGTCCCTGACTGGAAGAAGATATACACTGATCCACAAGGCCAAGAAGCCCGCCAGACGAGTCTTGTTTGGGATTCTCTGATCCACTTCGTATTCCCACTTCTCAAATTCCCCAGCTTCTAGGGTTAGCCATAATGTGCCAGGAGCACCCCTATTCTCTATTTTGGGGCATGTAGTAGGATGACGGGGCCTCTTCTTCTTTGATCCCTTCTCCTTCGGCTCCTTCTCCTGCTTCTTAATAAGAAACCTATTCATCCACTCCTCTGGATGAATATCGATTCTAGAATGAGTTAATGAGGTCTCTGAACTCCTGATCATGTGGAATATTTTCAATTATTTATGAGCTAAAGCCGGTGACTTCTTCGAATCAATCCAAGTCACCATGGGAGGGATAAATTTATCATATATATCACCCAAAATTGGAGCCCCTGAGATCTTGTGGACATCCCAAAGACTGATGCCTACATCTCTATGAGTTAGATGGAACGAATGGGATTCTAGGCTCCAATGGCTGAGTATCTCTGACATGATGTTATCATGCTTGAAAACATATGTTTGTCCAGCCCAGATGGCTTCATATATCGCAACTCCTTTCAAATCCTCCACAAACTCTACACAGGTTTGTCGTACCCAGTATGCCCACATCCAAGTTGGCTTCACACCTCCTCCAGGACGGAAGTCCCAGCTATTCTTCCAGCCTTTGGATTTATCCATCTCAGAATTTCGGAAGATTGACGGATAAAAGTGTGGTTGCAGCTCGGGCTTATGCAGTTTTAGATCCGGCATACGAGGGATATAATGCATCATATGGGCCTTCTCCACTGTTATAGCATTTATAAATGCTCCTCGATATGAGATATTTGCTGATGAAAATTTGGTGTAATTATGAAACTAAGAAATTGGGAGATAGTTCTTTGCCTCTAAAATGGTAACTTTTCACAGACGACCATAGCCATACAAAGGAAGATAGATGATTTGTGGGACATCAAAATGATACCTCTTCAGGTACTTGGCCAAAACCGGGAGAGTGCTATCATAGACGGTATAATAATCATGGCCAATTGTGCTCATCATATCATCAATTCTCTTTCTAGAAAGTTCACCAGCCCTTCTGATTCTCTTGGAAGCCATTGAATCTGCACGATATTTGAATAAATTAACTATTAAATGGGATTATTTTTTCATATAATTTGTGAAGAAATTCGAAAAAATGGAAATGGCATTAAGGCGCGCAAGTCTAATTTTGGCGCGTAAGTATGGGTGTGTCGTGTAAGTATTGATGTGTCACGCATGTTTTTGGCACACAAGTATCAATGCGCTAGTAAAAATACCTTGATAGCAACACAACAACGAAGAAATAGTAGAAAATAGGGTAATTTGCATGACGGAAGCAACCTTAATGGCGAGAGATCTAAAGTTTGAAATTCGGTGCTTTGCGCAAGGAATGACCGCGTATAAATAGGTCAGGCCACACCCTTGCGTGCCGATGCCTGCGCGGCTCAACACTTGTGTGCCGACCTCTGTGGCTCAACACTTTCACACCACCCTCTACACGCTCAACACTGGCACACCGAAGTTTCTGTGGTTTTCTTCATTCCTCAAAGTTACAACCTCATTTATTTCGGATCCAACTCTGAGGGGGGACTTTTGTTGACACTCCTCTCTGTCACAGATTCTAAACGAATGCAAAGGGAAATAACTTGAACCCAAAGTGATTCATCTTTTGAAAAAATGTCAAAAATTGACAAAGGCATGAACAAAGGTTCAAATACACCTGGGTCGAGCAAGTTCCTCCAAAGTCGCGCAAGTATAATTCTGCGCCCTCATTGGTCGTGCAGGTGACTTGCTCTTTGAATTTCTCCCAGGGTCTTCTCCAGCCTATAAATACCCCCGGTGGGCCCCCCATTTCGGGAGGAAAAATTCCAAAAACACAGATTTGAGCTCCCGGAACCCTGGTCTCTTCTCAAAGATTCCGAACACTTCTAAGGTAATTTCTTACCTAGAACCGAAGATCTAAAGAGAGGGAGTAAGGCCTAAGTGTTTAAACTCATCAACACTTGCACGCGTAGGTGGCCTGCCCTTAATGAAATGGACACACTTGCGCGCCGCCTTACCCCTTCAACTTAACATGCACGCCTCTCTTCTGGAAGCCTCTAGGGGAAGTACTAAAGACATGAGCCAATCCTTGCCCAAGTATTACCCTAAAGGTTGGCCGTCGTGAAATTAACCATGTTTCACGCAAGTATACTTGCACGACCATGATGTGCATGCACATGCAGGACTTGCACACCACCTCATTTTTTGGTGCCCTTCCTGCCCATTTCACCCCTCCTATGCCTATCCACATCTCCTCTTCAATATTAAGCCTTCAAAACTCTCTCCAAATCCATTCGTGACATCATTTCCTTTTTGGCTTCCTTATCTAAAAGGAATTCTGTGGAACATGTCTTAAAACCTAGTGATTTACATATCTTTATGTCACTATGGTCAAATATTTCATTCATTTAACCTCGTCCTTTAAGATGAGAGAATCATTAATCAAGGCCTCCTTTTCAAGAGTAAGCCCCAGTATTAATTTCCAAACCCGGGAATCCTTCATAAGAGTAATCCCCGCTCCTAATTCCCAAATCCGGGCCTCATTTTTAAGAGTATTCCCTAGTCCAAATTCTCTAAATCTGGGAATCCTCTTTAGGAGTAAGCCCCAAATCCCTTAAATTTGGGCATCCTCCTTTGGAGTAAGCCCCAGTCATAAAGTTCCCAAATCTGGGCATCCTCTTTGAAAGTAAGCCCCAACAACAATTTCTCAAATCTGGGCTTCCTTTTCAAGAATATGCCCTAGTCTCAAATACGGGCATCCTCCTTAGGAGTAATCCCCAATTCCCTTAATTTTCAAACCCCTTTAACCTGGGCCTCCTTCTCAAGAGTATGCCCCAATCATAATTTCCCTTAACCCATCTTCATCAACTTTTGATCTGGGCTTCCTTCTCAAGAGTAAAACCCAATCATAAGTCCCCTCCTAATTTTGGAATCTTCCTCAGGAGTAAGCCCAAAGTTAGAGTATCCAAATATCCATAAAATACATATACCTTTATGGACCCTGTTCCCGGACTTCTTCTTCAAAATAAGTCCCGATCTCTATTTGGGCAGTCATACATAAAAATCCCCACATCATTTTCTATGATTGAATATTTTGTGGCATAATTGTCTGGTTTTACATATACCTCTTGTTTCTCACACCAATAATGACTCACGTGAGCTTAGAGTGTAAAAGTAATTATGACATCTTCCTTTGAGCCATCAATCATACATAAACATCATACTCCCTTACTCGAACTATGTGGGTTCTGATTCCTTTTCAAAAAAATCGATACGTAGGTAGACCATCTGCGAGTACGATCCCAACTCTGAAATATTCCATGTCCTTTTGAATGAAAATAAACCTCAAGTTCCCCACTGAGTGGATTTAAAACCAGTATAGTCATCATAATGACCAAAATACTTTTATGGGTTGAATGATACCATTGACTAAGAATCTCTAACACATATAGATGATTCTCTATCGATGAAGAACCTCGAATACATATAAAAGATTCTCTAAATTTCCTACATTTCTAATAATTGATTGTCAGATCTAAAGGAATGCACATTTTATACTTGTTAATTTAATAAGTATTCAAGAACATAATATAAATCTATAAAGAGAGTCCCGTAGTAGACAATAATTCCCCTCAAAAAGGTGTGATGAGTCTGACTTCCCATCCTCTCGACCAATGCAAATTCCTAAGCCTCATTGGTCCATAACTAATGAGGGCATACCTTTGAAAAGTAGCTTTAAATGGATATGGAATCATTGGATGATTGCGGTTCTACGAAAAAACCCTTTATAAATTTCTTGGAATGTTTGAACCTTAAAAGAACGAGGTCATCCCCAATTCTAGAAGAAACAAATATCATAATGTTTAAGAAAAAAATATTCTATAATCCACACTCCAGCATCAGGGAGACACCAATTTTTAATCCTTACTCAAAGATCAGGGATACCTTAGTGTGTAAAACCCCACTCAATCAGCATGGTATTAGTGTGTAATCCATGTAAAAATATAATTCCAATATGGGAACCCTCCTTAGGTGCAAACCCTAACCATTCCCCTATTCATTTCAAAGGACCATATTCCCAATGTCCCACCCTAGGATTTTTCTATTACATAAGATGCATAAAATTAAAATCTTAAATTAACATGAAATTTTTCAATCCTTCTTCTATCCACTGATTCTCACACCTATCATGACTCATATGGATGTAGATATTGAAGATGATTATGCCACTAGCATGATGAAAGTTCCCCTTTAGATGTACGATTGAGTAAATATTCTATACCTTCAAAGGGATATATTCCTTATGAATTATTTCATTGAAAACTCTTGTTCATGGTACCAACTTAATATTCTTATGTTTTATCTTTCAGGAAACAAAATAAAAAACTAAATGGGATCTGATTCATATTCATGCAAGATATTTAGGATGCCTATTAGAGGTTCAATCCCAACTCCAAAACACTAACTTAATTCTTACATAGTGGTATACTCTAGAGTTCCAAAATTTGTATATAAACCAAATCATTTTAAATAAACAATACAATAAATGATAAATTTTGATACATACAATTATTCTCATCAATAAATCTTTTTGGTCAACTCATTGGCACATTGTAAGCATTCCTATATCCGGATTTGGAAATGATTCGTCACATATATTTAATCTATAAGAGAGTCTTCAATTAGGAAATAATTCCCCCCAATATGGTGGGATAAGCCTAACCTTTCATCCAAGTTATAAATGTGATTTCCATAGTTTCATTGGTAAAGAATCCAAATGACCGCCTACCTTTAGAAAGAAGGCATGTAGCTCGTTACTGATGTGGGATCCATTTGGTGATTCCATCAGTAAACCCAAATGATGTGAATGGTCAAGAAAATATATTACAACTCTCACAATCAAGATTCATTTCAAGGATTTGTCCGAAACACACTCAGAAATTGTCAAACAAACTCAAACACACACACATATATATCTATATTTATAGTTTTGATAATATATGATCAGATATAATAATCTTCTCTATAACCCCTAATTCAATGTGGATTAATTACAATTGTTTTCAACTAAATGAATTATAGAAAACACATGAACATATTCTAGGTCAACTATCCTAAAACCTCACTAAGTCTCACTCACCGAAAATAAAATCAAAGTATAGTAATAAAATATTAAATAATATTATTATTGGAGGTACCCATTGAACACTTTTCCACTGCTCTAATAATTTCCATACCCTAATGACTCATTCATTGTTCTTCAACCCCTCTCACAAAACTGCAAAACCAAAAAACCACTTATCACAAATACAAACCAGAAAACCGAACCATATTAAAACTAAAATTCACATCAAAGTCATAATTAGGTATTGTAAATATGAAATACATAACCCTTATTACTTTTTCCTACTAGAAATGGTCTCCACCACCTATCCAAGCCTGAACTACATGATCAAGAAAATCAATTTATTTACACCAAAACTAAATTATAATATACCATTTATCTATATAAATTTTTCGAGCTACTGAAACTTGTAGTATATCCAGGGGAGGGGAATAGGGAGGAGTTATCCATATGTTTCCAGTCATACTTGAATTTTAATGAATTCACATGAAACCCATTACCATATGGACCTTCATATGGTTATTGGAAATAGTTTGAGGTGCATAAGAAATAGTGGTAAAATATTAAATGTCTAATAGTGACACCAAAACCCATCCTAAGGGTTCATTCCAAACCAAGACTACAATCAGACACAGAAGCCGTCATGTTTGGACTATCACATACTAATAACTATTTCCACCATCATTCCACTAGCCAACCCCATATATTCTATAATTAGAACCGTAAAAATAATACTAAATCCTATTTATTTCACCATTAAAATTTATATAATTATCATTAATAGGAAAATTTCATTTTATTATACATTTTAAATGTTAATCCATTCATCAGCCACTACCTAAATTTATTAACAACTTTACCTTTTATCGGTCACGATTATAATAACCACCATCAAAATACCTTTAATATAAGACCATTTTTCAGTACAATCACATTACTCATTAATGATTTTATTTATCCCAAACATAATACATGAAATTGAGAATATATAACAAAACCTACAACCACCAATCCCATTGTTGTAATGTCCTCTATATATACCAGAATAACATCCACCGCAACCTCACCTCAATTGATCCCTCAACTTTATAATAACCATAATATTTCCAAATTGAATAGCCATACCATCAAAAAAATTCTCAGACAACATCCCATCATCCGCCAATGAAACAACAACCACATACCATCTTCCCAAAAAAGCACAAAAACCAACCAAAACACTCTAATTTCATCAAGAAAACACCCAAATTCATATGTATTTTAGGTAAACCATATAAACAATTATCTAAAGATAACCTCTTATTATTCATTATTAAATATTAGTTCATCATATAAAGAATAAACCACATCAAAAGAATTCAAAATTACAATGACACCTGATCAAGCCTGTATTGACGTGATTACATTTTTCTGAAAGGTGATTCTAACATATCAATAATACCAAATATGTTCTCATTAATATAACATATATTTGGTAACATTAATACATAAAAAATAACATGAAATTATGTAATACATATAAGAATAAACCATTTACCAGTCCAATCCTTTTAGTGAAATTAAAATTATAATTTAGGTTAATTAATGTAATCTAAGTAATAAAAGCATATGGTTGATAATTATACAATTTCAAAAAAATACAGAGTAAGAGTTTTCTAATACTACACCTCCATAGTGCATAATTTAGGGGATGTAGATGATCATAAGGATAAGAACGCATAATGAAAATCTCAACAACCTATATCATTATAGTCCCCATTAACTACTTGTAACATTATCACTCAAACCAAATGAACACAAAAACCACAGACTCCATGAGAAGGTATATTAATAAAGAATGAAGAAATATGGAGTTGTAATCACCTTGGTTATTAATGAAATTGATCACTAATTGATGAAGGTGAAAATCCATCAAAGGAAACTCAATTATCTCCAAGAAAGCACCAATTGTCACCTACAGTTCGTGTGAAGTTGGAAAACGTTGATAAAATCAAATATAAAGCCAAAATTTATAATAAAACTGGAAAAAGCGATGATCGTGATATGATTGGGTTTATCTTGAAACTATTCCTACACAATCTGAAAAAAAATTCATTATATAACCTAAATGTTGATGTTTATCGAAATTTAAAGCTATTGAATTCAATGAATTACACAATGAAACATGTTTTCCTTACAATAACACATGAAGTAGTAAGGATTAAGGAATGATCCTCCACCTAGCTTCCTCAAAAATGACACACCTAAAACAAAATCATGCCATTAGAAATGTTACCATTGTGAAAAAGATATTAGATATATAATCTAATAAAACCTACCCCTCCAAACTCCACTACACAGCAAGAATAATCATGTGACACTATCCCTCATTTAAGATTAACAATAAGACCTGAAGACTCACCACACTATAAAAAACCTCTCAATTTCATTACCAAACTTACGTAAGATTACCCAATGGAATTTAAATATGATTAAACATAAAACTGTTATACATAATAATAACCCCATGAACATAACATGAACATAAACATCAAACATAATAAAAATTGACTTCCACATTGAGATATAGTGACAGTGTTATACCATGTGATTTTAAAAGAGGAAAATCATCTTCAATAGCATATATGACAAAAAAACATCAAGATTCGAATAGAATGTAATATAATAATAATTTATGATACTTTTTACTATTAATTAATTCTCTTAAATATATTATGATTCATTGAACAATGGTTTTGAACAAAATGAAGCTTTCTATTTAAAAAATATTATTTACACATGACCATTAAAACCTAACAGTTATGTTGGTGGGTTTGAATAAGACTAACTAAATTTTAAAATTTATATGGTTTAAACATGATTATAATAAATTTAATTTTCCTCTATTTATTATAAATAATGTAAGAATTATTTTAAAATAAATGAATTGTTTTCTAAAAATACACTATGGTGGTTTAGTCACGCTTTCCGTACATAAAATGAAGTTATTATTAACTCTTTTCGAAAATATAGTTTAAAAAACAACATTAATATTATAAATATACATTTATTTATTATATATTGGTAATTTTTGGGATTTTTCAGAAAATTTAATTTTTTTTATGAATATTAAAAATACTTATTTTAATTGAAAACTGCATTTTCATTTAAAGTATTTACAAAATTAAATAATTCTTTTAATATGGTTTTAAAAGTAATATTTCTTTTATTAAATTTTATTAATCCATTCTAGGAAATTAAAAACAATATCATATTTAAATTTTTTATAATCACTTTTTAAATATTTTAATGTTTTCTCTTTGGAAAACTACATTTTACCCTGTATAAAGATGTAATTTTAGAATCATATTTTCCACTTTTATGAATAGAATTTCGATAAATTTTTTCTATATTTGGAGTGAAAATAATTTATATAATAAATTAATATAAATTAAATTCTTACAATATTTAATTGTAAAATAAATAAAAAATAAATATCCAAGTTAATGTTAAAATGAGTTTATTGAGGGTTAAACTAGAAATATATGTTGTAAAATCACCTATAATCTACTCTAAAAATAATTTTATGCACATATGTAGTCCCTATTACCTATAAAGTTAAATAATATTTCATTATATATCCTTATGTAATGTGGAAAATGTAGGTACTCATTTTTTATTTCAAGGATTACAGGTGTGCCACTCACCTCACTTATTAAATGATAACCACTTTAATCCCATTTTTCACAGTACCAAAACCATTTATTTTGGAAATTATATACCCAAATATATTACTTAACTCACTTTTCATGACCTAGATCCGTTATTTTGATCCTAAATCCACCCTAAAAATCAATATTGTGAAAAGTTATGAACATTCTCCCAAGAAGTTGTATTGATTTTAATCGATATTTTTTTATTTTATTTCTTCTTCCATCCCATTAAGATCTTCATTAATTATTATGATATAATAATTACAGTATCTAAATTATAATATGATATATTATCTTAACTTAATAACCTATATTCATCTCCACATCTATCAAATAGAAAACAAAATCATTGATCGTGTTTAAGGCGGATGACTGCCAAATGAACTAGTGTAAACTGTATTCCATCAACAACCTTCGAGGATGGATATGATAATGAATTTTAAATATTTATATTATATTTATTAAACTATTAAAATTATTTAACTATGGTATCACATATAACTTCTTACATTCCATTTGATGGGCGATATGATAATGTAAATCATGTGAACGGTGGACTAACGCGTCACATAGTGATATGATTAATTTTTCACTTATGATTTATAAGGTAGATATTAAGGATAAATTTAACGAATATATATTATATATATGTCACATAAATATATTTATGATCTAATAACATAATATCTATTTTATTACCTTCTAATCAACTAGAAAACAAACAATGTCGCACATGCGTACGTACATACTACTACCCCCATGTTGGAGGTTAATTTTTTATATCATTTTATTTGTACATGGTTGGTGATAAAGAATTATTTAATTAATATATAAGATATATATAAAATAATAATTATTTTTAAAGGTTGAAGTAATAATTCTTCCATTTTTACATCCATGAAGAAAAAAATTGTAACAACGTTCATGCGTACGTATGACCTACCATCTCCATGAATGTCGTGGTCCATTTTAAATCTATAAATTATATTGGTTAAAATAAATAAATATATTATAAATATATATTATCTTTAGATCTTATATAACATTATATATATGATTTATCTATAATCAATGTAAAAATATTGTAATTAATAATCCAATATAAACATGAAAAAAATGCAATTATCACCAAAAATAGTAATTTTAACAAAGAAGATTTAAAAAATAGATTATAAGGTATTTCATGTCAATAATTTATGGTATGTAATATATGATTATTTTTCTTTTAATATATTTATAATAAACATATATTTACTATACAGGATGTTCAAACACATATAAAGGAAATCGAACATAATCCAAGGGGTTCATGTATCACTTTTACAATGTTGAAATGTATTTAATATTCACCAATTATTTGATTGTATGGAGTATATAAAACCCCTTTGATATGTTATATAGGGAATATATTTATATTCATGGTATTTATATTTTAATTTAATTTTATTCCTTGCATATGGATTATGATTCATATGTTACCACACTGGTAAGAGATTGATTTTTCAATATCATTTTAATCAGGATTATTTATACTTGAATTTATATTAAATTAAATTATTTTATAATTATTTTATAAATAACATTAATTTTATTATCCTATTTAATTAATTAATATTTCAATTAATTTTTCCATGATCTTATTTTTGTATGTAAAATTATTGATAATATGTTTTTAATGAAATTTTATATAATTTTTCTCTTTGGTCAAAAATCATTTTTTGTCTAGGTAAATGTTTTCATTTTTTATACATTATAAAAATTATTTATTAAAGAGATTATTTCCCATATTTTATATTTTACTATTTTTTTGGAAAGTAATCCTCATTTCATTTTATAAACAATACAGGTTTGGTTTTTACAAATAATATAAGGAATCCTTTTTTAACGTATATGGAATGTATAGAATTTATATCTATCATGATGAATAAATGTTTTAAATCTTATATTATAATTTTATAATGAAATTTTCAAAGAAAGTTTTTTTCAATTTTTTTGTGAATTCTTAGTTTAAATTGGCCTTTTTCAAATATTAAAGGGTTTATTTTCAAATTAATGTTTTAACGGAATATTTATAGTATTTATATTCATCAATACAAAATACATATTTTATTTATTTTCAATAGGAAATATATTAGAATTATACCATTCTTATTATTTATTTGGATGGTTTTTGATCAGTTCGATTGGGGTTATATGATTTGGATATCATTCGTCTTCTTACTTTGAATGGTTTATGATTATATTTATTGACTAGGAAAAGTAAAAATTAAAATTTCTTCTAGTTATAAAATATAAATTTTACCCCTATCTTATTATGAATGAATTGGACATATTATACGATGGGTGGGGACCGTTAAATCCCCTCGATGAATTAGTATGTCATATAAGACATACTTGCTTGGCTTTTTGGATGAGGCCTTACCCATTTATGTATGATGTATTGGAAGACGGCCATAAAAGTAAGTTTATGATGTTATATGTTTTAAATTCTCTAATTATGAGATTATTTATTAATTTCATGTACATGACTTCAGATGGATCAAAATTTATTTAAATTATAGATGAAGTGTAATACCCATGAAATATGGTATATTGGGTAAAATGAAGAGAACATGGTTAGAAATGGAATAAACCTAAAAGGAATAAATATTGAATGTTATCCTTCTAAAATTATTATAATAATAAAAAAAATGATCAATTTCATCAATAAATAAGAGATTATAACAACAAAGTTGAAGTTGGAGAAGGGAGGATTTCATGTAGGGTGTTGTAGGTTGATAAATAGAGAGAATATATGTCCCACGCCTTTCAATTTGAGTGGAGGTGAAAAGATTAAATCACCATAAAAAGATCAATAATCCTCACTATGGATAGCAACATGGAATTTGTAATTCCATTTCCCAACATTAAATGACCAATGAAGGGGAACATTGGTTCGGTCATCCACACACCATGTGAAATGCAAGGTGAAATGCCTATGTAAATGTGTTTCACCAAAGTTTCTTATTGTGACATTTCCCAACCTAAACTTCTAGTGGATGAGGACCAATATGTAGCTCTTCCCTATTTCTCTATTGGTTTCTCCCATAAGTAGGACATCACCAAAATGATCCAAATGGCCACGGGACACCATTTAAAGTTACTTTCTTACTGTCTATCACTAGTGACCTCTTAAGATCCATGACATAGAGCATAACATAGGGATCACCATGGTCTAGTTATATTTCTAGAATGAGGTCACCTTGGTGTAGAGGAATTTATGATGAACCTCCAAGAACCATAAACACTTATAAATCTTCCCAAACTCACTTTTGAGACCCTTCCAACACTTATGATGCCTTTAAAAATAACCCAATAACTCCTAATAAACACAATCCCAAACAAACCATGGGAATCATTAATTCTATAAAATATATTGGTTTTTATCTTTAATGATTATAGGATGTTAAATTCACCATCACATGTAATGATTTCATCATGAAAATGATTACGATAACCATCAAATCATGCTGAATACCATAAATAAATTATTTCAACTTGGATATCAGAACTCATACTAATGCTGTTGAAAATAAGAACAAATCCAAAATCACATAAATATAATCCATATTTAATATAACTCGCTCCACCAGATGCATTAACTCACTAGCTCTATTCACCCTCAACATCACAGGGAAAATGAACTTGAAGAACATCACCTCAAAATCCTTTTAATGAATTCCCTCAATTCAACCTTCCTACACCTGCACATACCAAAAATATTTCAGCATTTGCAGTTTGTTCACTAGAACCTGATACTATATATGTCAAATAACCATAATTTTAATGTTTTTTAATATTAATTAGTTTATTTTAACAATTTTATCCTTCATCTTCATAAAAAAGAATTCAATAATGTACTTTTAGTACTTTCTATATTCAATGTTCATATAAGTTTCCCACTATGATAAAAATCTTTTTTTTCTATAAATTTATTCATAAATAAATTTTATATTGTTAGAGGATGTCACTGTCTATGACCTATATGATACAAGATATCGGGTTTTTGAGGTTCATATGACATTGATACTTCTTCTCATGAAGTTCATTATTGGAAATCTCAACAAAAGGTTTATGATAACTTGACCCACCAGTTGGAAATCCATATGTATATGTGTCACTTGATAGTTTTATCTATGGATGGGTTTAACTATCCTCATACTTGGAGATTATCATTAATTCATGTCATTAGTCACATAAATTGTTGTATTGATGAAAAATGTGATGACATGTACTGATTGTGAGGTGGGATACATTGGGTCTCAGTATCGCATTAATGAAAAATTCGAGGAATGATTGTTCCATATGTTCGTTAATATAAATTTATATCATGGTCCATTTTATGGTTTTAAAATGGTTGGATTATGTCCATAAAAATGGTGTTTTATCTTCATGTTCATTTTTAGAAATTCAATGAAAGATACATCTATCCCATGGATCGATGAAACATGTATGTAAATATTTGTATTTGAGATATCAAGACAGTGGGAAAATATTACACAGTGTACTTCTGTATGTGTTAATTTTAATTATAGAATTTTACATCTTTCTTTATGGGTACCATGGATTTTGTTATATACTAACATTGTAATTTAGTTGGTATTACATAATTCCATAGAGTAAGGGGGCCTTGAGGGTCACACACTTTGGGTATTCATAATTTTAATTAAATTATATATGAATTTAAGAAGTCAGATAAATATTATTATTGTACATGGTTTAATAATTATTAATGTTGAATTGATCCCAAATATGAAGTCAATAATTATTCAAGAGAGTATTTATATGTGTGTTAAAAATATAATAAATATTTATTTTCAATTTAATTGAATAAAATAACTATTTATTTGTGACTGAATAATTTGTTGACATTTATTTATTTAAATGAATATTCATTATTCATGGTATGATATATATTGAGGAGGATAGTTAGTCCGAGATTAATGTTCTGGTGAAAAAATACATAATAAGTATTTTTTGAACCAATATTACAATTATTTATTCAAGGATAATTTTAATATTTATGTGAGTTTAGAATATAACAAGTAAAAAAAATATAGTTATTATTTATACATGGTGTTCATTGAGGACTATGAATAACAATAAGGGAAAATGAAAAATTATTTTTTAACCCCAAGTACATTAATACCCTTTTGTTCCATTCACTAAACCTAGTGAATCATATCCACCATTATTCACAAAATGTATCAAAAGAAACTTCATTAACCACAGAGATATATTGAACTACATTCTATCTATAAAAGTGTGTAATTAACCTATTCTTCCCTATCAAGTCAAGAGAGAATAATAATAATCCTTCCATTATGAATTTACTCTTTTAGAGATCAATTATGATAGCTGAAAGAATTAGAATCATATATTCTAGCAATAAAATGATTTTATTGTGATGATAATAAGATTTAGAAGCATGTGTTTATCACCATTAGAGGGATTATATCCTTTATTCCTCTCACCATAATTATGATATGTCAAGATGTGTTCTACTGAATCATTAATTAAGAAATAATTACTTTTCAAGGTAATTGTCATTGTAGATCAACTAATTATAAATTATATGTGATGCCCCTATATTATGGATTTTTTTCAATTTTATATAGTTATGATGAAAATCCCCAGGGAGTTAATGCCAATTCATTTTTTGAATTAGTATGACCATTACTGCTTCCCCAAAAACCGTCTAGTTGTATTAGAGGTATCAAATAATAGTTTATATTCATTTTTTAAATTTATATCAACATTTTTTTATTAGTATTCCATTATATTTTAATAATTGTTTTATAGAGAATTTTTATTTTATGTGATTTTTCACCTTTATGGAACCAAAAATAAGTTACATGTAGATAACAAATGAGCGTTTAGATCCCATTAGTGTTATAATAGATTCTAGAAAGATATCATGGATATAGGATGTGTAACTAAAAATTACATTTTTTCTACATATGTTCATAAAATTTGGAATGGATATGGGGTACATGACCTAGCACCCAGAGTCAACATTTAGTGTATTTATTAGGTGTCATGTGTTTTCTAATTGGACAAGAAATTGACTTTCTAGATTAAAATATGTGCATATAGTGTACACAACTTAAATTAATATTGTGCATGATTTCTCCAAGTAAATCATGGAATTATCATGTTTGAAGACTCTTCAAGTATTTATTACATGGTGTGTGGGACTAGAAGCCTAGAAACACTGTAATTAATGAACATGATGTGGTTTTCATATAATTAATACACACATGGTGTATTTAATACACATGATGCAGTAACCATAAAATTAGTAAAGATACGGTTTATTTAAAAAATGATCAAGATGTCATTTAATAGATTCAGTTGTGGTGTAATGCATTCCATGTGTGATTAATTAATATGAAATGTTTAATTATTTCACACAATGTGAGTTATTAATTCACACATGTTGTATAATTAATTCATATGATATGTAACTGATTAATTCACACATGATGCATTTAATTATTAAACATATTAATTAGTTCACATGTGGTGAAATAAATTCACACGTAATGAAATTAATAAACACATAGGGTGTTTCATAGAGATGATTTAATTAATTTATTTATGAAATATACACATAATTGTTGGTTTTAAATCAATAAATGAGTTTATATAGGTGTAAATTTAATGATTCCTTTAATCTAGGATACATGTTGAGTAGAAATAGTTTAATGAATGTTGAATAAACAATAAATTCTGAATTAAATTTAGAACTACCGTATGCATTACCACCACGTACACACTCTGTACTTAATTTAAATTTTTTATGATATAACTTCCAAGAATATTGAAATTAGATAAAATGAAATAAATATATATTTAATGATATAATTAATTATATTAATTTGAGTTAATTTTATATCAACAATAGAGTGAATTTAAATGAATTATTTATATATTAAAAAATGTGTATTCAATGCATGAATAGATGATCATGATCTTAGATCAACTAATTTATGTTTTGGAATATTTTAATTAAATTATTATTGCATGAGTTTTTCAATAATTATTTTATTAAATTAATATTGTGGCATATATTTCATCCCAACCTCAATTATTAGAGTACCAATGTGACCAATATTTATTTTATGAACCCCCTAGAATAGATTTTATAGATCCTATATATAGTTTCTTTGTAAAACATTATTTAACAAATTGATATTCAAGACAAGTAGTAGAAGCCAGAGTTCAGAGTTTAGGGGAAACCAATGAAGGACTTACATTGGTGTACTATTGGAATGCTACAACTGAAACAAAATTTTTATTGAATGATTTTTCTTCAAGTCAGTGGGATAATTTATTATCCGATAGATAAAATAAAAAATATATAATTTCATGATCCTCCAACATTTATTATTTTTTTATGTCAATAGTATTTTTAATTATTTAGTTTTATGGATTCTTTATCACAATCATATAAATAAAAGGAATTAACAAGAATTCAATATGGGATTAAAAAAATCATGTTCTAAACAAATAAAATATAGACATGGTTAATCACTTATATAAAATACACATAACATTAACAAGCTTGTAATAACATTAAATGATAAATTAAATCATAAAGATAAAATATCTTAAATAAAATATAATTAAAAAAACATTTCAACTATTTGAATTAATTTAAACCATAACTTAGTGTTCTTAACCAATCATTATTGGGGTTATTTCAATTATCAATTAATTTCTATATTTAGTTTTGGTTTGACATAACTTATAATTCATTCATGATTAATGACCTATTTGATACATAGTACAACAAGTATAAAGTGTTGAGAAAATAAAATTCTAGGATATCATATTTGAGGAGTCCACTAATGGATCAAGGAGCTGTTAGTTAATAAAATAGAAAATTTAAGCCTAACTAAGTACTCTAAAATTTATTTATAGGCCACCATTTTGAATATGATAATAGAAATATTGTTCCTTTCTACTAGAATTTACATGAAACATGATATTCTGAAACCAATGATGATATCTATTTTGTTATGATAAAATAATGGGAGACTAATATATTATTAAATAAAATTTATTTTGTTACAATTTTTGGTAATCAAGATAAAAAATCATATACCCCTTTAAATAATATATTATATGATAAGAGAAATAATCATACCTATACAATCATTTAGAAAATGATTGTTTCTTAAACAATATATATCTTTATGTGTACTATAAATTTGTGTAAATTATACTAATCGATAATAATTTATACAATATGACGAAGTCCAAAATAAATATTCATCAACCTCACTAAGAAAGCGAAGAGGAGAATAGTGAATTCAAGAGGTATATGGGAGTGATCAAATTATCAATTACAATAAGATATCCGTTATTTTATGAAAATTGATAATGAATCGCAAATACATGGATCCCCATACCATGATATCTCATATCTACTCTCTTGATAAAGGGAAAGAGAGGATTTAGAGATATTATACTCTTACTACAAAATTTTATTGTAAAATAAAAGAATACATTTACATAATGATCAAATCATAATTATACAGAAATATATTGATTGGTTGGAAAATTATCTCTTCAAAACAGATAATAAATTATTCATTAATAAAATATTATCATTTAACATGTAGAACCGTCCTTATTCATCTATTTTTATGAGATTAATAGTTTAGATGGGTAGATCATGGTTGGGGAACTCAGTTATACAACTATTATAGTGAACAACATAAAAGGAATGTTCTAAATAACCATGACTAATTTATGTATATGGTTCCTTTATAAAAAATTTCTATGACATAAAATAGATATAGGTATTGTGGTTAACAAGATTCTATTTTCTTCTCATTTAGATAAAAATAATTTTTTTGGAAATAATTGGTAATAAATTTGATGAAATAAATTTTATTATAATAAAATATAATTTTCAAGGATTTTAGTGTTTCAATATCAAATAATGGGTTCTAAATACTAAATTTTATTCAAATATATTTATCAAGAAGGAATCATTATAATATGTAAGGTGAGTTCTTCCTGGTGTTGTGGAATGGTGATAATTACATCAGCTATGAGAAGAATATAACCTCAAGATGTAAGGTTTAATTATCCCAGAGGCTGAAAGAGGTGATTCCTTTATACATAGTGATAATTTCACAACATCTGATTTATTATAGGATCATATCAAGTTAAAAAATTATATTACATTATGTGTTACCTATACATTTATATCAATGTTCTCTTGACCATTATGGGACACTATTTATTTTAAAATTAATATTGTTATGGTATTCTACATATAATTAATATTTCATTAATACTTGATTAATTAATATCAAATATTAGTAATAAAATTTTAAATGTGAAATATAAGGCTCATAGAAAATTTTGGAAAAATAATCTTTTTTCAAATAAAAGAAATGGTTGTTTTGTAAGATATAATGATGAGAGTATTTAGTCTCCATAGAACTAAATAAAATTTAGGTATTATTATCTTACGTACTTACTTAGTTTTAGAAATATAATATATTAAAAATAAATATATTCCAAAAATATTCTAGAGTTAGTTTTGCTATATAGAATGAATAATTCCAAGGAGAATCTTGAGGTAAATTCATATAAATAATTAAATTCCCTTAATAAATGTTAACAATTATATATGAATGTAATAAATGAACATTGTAAAATATATCCAATTTTCAATGTGGGTATATTAGAGACTATCATAACATTTTATTCATCGATCAATATATATAATGTGATGTTTTTCCTTACACTCACATTACCATATTCAAATCATAAATATGGTGGTTGTAAAATGTTGATTAACTGGGAGTATTATATATATTTCAAGTATTCTATTATCCCTTCCCATAAAAGTCTCTCAAGATATAGAGTAAAAACTGACCATATGACAAATAAATTGACTAATGGATTTCAAACAAGTTACAATAATGTTTCCTAAAAAATATGGATAGTTTGCGCTAAAGTAATGTTGTCATTTTGTGTTTTAAACCCAAAAAAACATAAAATATGTGCTTGAATAGATCTCTATCCTTGATAAGGGACTGCATACCCCTATACAAATGATGTGATCAAGACCATATGTTGAGAGGAATGACTATGTGTTCCACATGTTCTCTATTATTCCCTCATTAATTTTTAAAGAACATATTTTTTCGCAATGATTAGGATATCTGGAGGTTATGTACATTTAACGATGAATTTTTTGTCTTCGAGATTAGATTTAACCACTAAAAGGTTACCAACATAACCAGTGAGAATGGGTATAAAATCCACATGGTTTGTTTGAAATTTCTTAAGCTTATATGACAGTACAATATATTTTAGTTTCACATTATACATATGGAAGTAAATACAAGGGTTGATCCAATAGGAGGGGTCCAATGTATATTATTCAGAAAAGAATAATATTCCATTTAGTTCATGTAATGGGATTTGTTTTGTAAATGATGTGACAATAGAGGCCTTGAGAGGGACTTATGCATATAAGAATACTATGAACTACCTCATAAAGAGTATGATTCTTCGAGTTAAGGTGATACATACTGAAGCTAATATCCCAATGAAGGGACCACCCAGGGGCCATACTCATTTTCTTTTTGATACAATCATCAACAGTCTCAAAGCCCGCGTGAGTCATTCTCAATGTGAGAAATGAGATATAACAGAAAGCTATAAACTTTTCCATGAGAATGAATTTTTGTGAGGATTAAAAAATAATTTTTCCCTTATTTAGGTATGGATACAAGACTCAAAAAAAATATGGTGAGGAGATCATACATTAATATGGAATCCTACACATCCAATTTATAATGGGAATTAAATCCCTCAATGTTCAGTTGACTATTTACCAATTGATGTGTTTGGATACACTCAAAAGGATTTTTATTATCCCAAGGAGTTAGGAATTTCAGGGACTTATAATAATATGAATTCCCATGTTACATATTCATTATATATCAGTTGATGGATAAATAGAGATTACTATCATTAATTTTCATTCAAATATGGTTGTTATGACTTAGAATACCTTTCAAAAACTTGAAGCATATGGGGTTTCATGAGTATTTAACCGAAATATATTAATGAAATTTAACTTATAAAGGAGGTATTAAGAAGTTGCTGTATGACTAAGGTTTTACATGGTTTATGTTCAACTATGTCTTCAGGACAAGGTTGACAAGTCCCGCGGTATCTTCCTGACATGTCTAGGATGTATTCCTAACAAGTCCTATGGAGTCTTCCTAACACATAAGACATGTCTAAGGGTGTATTCTTTACCTGAAACTGCTACATCATGTGATTGAAGCTGAAAAGTTGAAATTTATCTTCATCATCATTGAATACATTTATAATTCCTTTTACATGATATATTTTGACATGTCTTGGGAATTTCATGTGACTAAGGTTAACATGAAATTGTACTTTTTCATGATCAATGTAGACATGATAGTTGTTTATTCTCGTGATCAAAGCTAACATTTCCATGGAATATCGTATAACAAGATTTACATTTCCATGGTGTTTCATGTGATCAAATAGGACATGTTATGGGGACTACATGAAATTAGTATAACGTTAACAAGATACATTGTATGATCAAAGAGAACATGATACAATGTTCTTCACATTATCAATTATGGTATGTCCATGGGAAACTATATAAAAATGATAATAATCAAGGTGCTTCGATTGATTAAAGAGGAAATGGTGCAGGTTTTCCAAATGTTGGATTCATACGACTAGTGAGGAGTCACATGATCACGTGATGTCTCCACATAAATTCTTTTTTATGGGAAAATATTTTCACGATAGGAGGAGTTCATAGATGAGGTTCATGTCATGTTTACACATTAATAGGTTGTCATGGTAAAGGGGAGGTCATGTCTTTAGGTTCATATGCATGTCATGAGGATTTCGTGATCAATGGTTTACATTAAGGGTAAAAATCCTAGGATTTTCATAGAAATATGGGTTCATGTCCATGGTTTCACATACCTGTAGATGTATCATGTCATAGATCATTCACATGAAAGGGGTGGATGGAATCATGTGAACAAATTGGAGTCTTGAAATGGGGTTTCAAAAGCCTTTCAAAGGGTTTCATATCAAATCTGCATACACAAACCACTCAAAATCATCTTGCATGAGGAAAAGGGATGATGTTTATATCATCATGAGATCGTGTGAAATCAATGAGATCATTCAAGGGGCACTCATTGTGGGATCTTTTAAATCCTCGGAGTATTTATCTGAAGAAAACATCCCTATCATCTCTTATGCTCCGCTCTAATGAATCTCTTGTCCCACTCTTCTTATCATATCATTTCATGAATATTATTTCAATGTAGTAGGGGATAATATAGTAAAGGATAGAAAAATATGGGTTCACTTAGAATGGTTAGGCTTTTGTGTAAACCATCTTGAGGCGGTGGGGATATCCGCATGAAAAAATGTGAGATGGTTCTCATTAGTAGGAGTAACATTATTTATTAAAAAAAGTCTTCTAATGATAGGAAAACATGATTCAATAATCATATTTAGAGAATGAGATTTTTCGAAACTCTCACAATGGATTCATGTGATCTTGTGACTAGATTTTTCTGATCATCCCTTGACAATATAAAAGGAATCAGGTAATCAAATTGTGTCTTTATCTCATTCACATCATGAAATTTAGAGGATTAATGTTGATTTTGATGTACCTTTTGATGAAATTATGTCATGGTGATCGTGGTGGTGGATACACGATTCACATAATGCATAGTGCATCACATGAGTGCTTCATTCTATAGAAAATGTTGTTCATTTTATTCCACTTATGATTATGGAATATCTATATAATGATTCAAAAGTTCCAATGATAGATCATGGATTCTATCCATTCAATCATGTGATCTTTTGTGAACATTTTGAATGAACCATTCAATGTATTGATTGGATTCATGAGATGTCTTATGTTCTTCAAGGTCATGAAATGTATATTAAACAAAGTCACATGAATGGTTTTGAGATGTTAAAGGTTATTCATCTATCATAGGATTGAGAATTGGAGGAAAATGGTGTTGGTGAATGTTGAGTGTTGGAGTAAATGTTGGGAGTATCACATCCTTGAACAAGTGGTGTTAGAGGGTGTATTGGATGAGAAGTGAATGAAGAAGGTGAAGGGGGGTGATCAGATATTGTTGATCGATATTATTGGTTGACCACTATTTCATCTATATGCTTTTATGTAGGAATAGTTCATGGAATATATTTTATCCAAAATTTATATTCTTCATTGTTTTTTATAATTTAATAACATTTATCATGCTATCCATTCATCGAGATGTATTTCGGGAATGGAACCTAGTAGGCAGCCACCCACACCCTCCACGACCACACCATGCCACTGCATAGACCACATATTCCCAACCTGTATACACCCAACATACTCATAATGAGTGATATTATCCCCCACACATCTTTTATCTTAGCTAGATGGCTGTGTTAAAACATTATTGTGGTTGTGTTGACTCTCATATGTTCCCCGGTTGACCTAGCCAACTGGTAAACTTGGCTGTCCAATTTGGTCCCAATCGTATACTCAAAAAATATATAGAATAATTATCAAAGTAAAAAAGATTGAAATAAGGGCCATAATGTACATACCATATAAAATTAATCTAAATCCAAATAATTAATTCAAAATATATTAGTATTTCTTTTATGAGCTTTACACTTCTCAAATCTCTAAATGAGAATATTATAGTGACCAATTAAGGGTGATAACAAAATCTTCCCGTACAAATAGACTCATTTGTAATGAAATGGAATAGATTATAAAGTAAGAGTAGATCAATTTTACATATAATTTAACATCTTATGGTTTTTTATATTGAACCATAAGAGATGATTCATTAGGAGTATATTGAATGTGGAATGTTGAGCTCTGCCAGTAGTATAATCAAAACACAAACTATATGGGGTGGTCAAAGTGGATATCCTTTGGATTTCCAAGATGGTTAATCTTCTCAATACATTGGGTTAACCTTAATATCAGTATTTTCTAGAAGAATTTTTATTCTATTTTTATTATTACATACATATTCCATGATGAAAAGAGATGGGTATGGATTGGGGTTTGTGGTTGGATCAATAATAAGGAACCTAGAAATCACTATGTATCTTATGGGGATTGGAATCAAGTTATATGTAGTTCTATGGGAGACTCCTATTTATTTTAATTTCATTCATAGAGAGAGAGGTTCATGGATGAATAACACTATAATAAAAGATACTATAAATATCTATTTTGTACGTATAAAGGGGGATGCCATCACCTTGTTAGGAAATAATGGGTATGGGACCATGTTTTGGAAGGAATGTTGTGTAGATATAGCTATGAAGATACGTTACAGGAAATATAAATTATGACAATCTAGGAAATTTTATTTGAAATATGATGGACCAAGCCTCGTGTATTTTAAGACATGATATGGCTAGGTAACGTCAGAATAGTCCTTAGAAATAAATATGTGATCTAATTATTTTCCTAGTCTACTAGACATAGATTGCATAAAATGAATTTTAGAGTTATAGATAATGGTCCCTAAAATATTTATATCTTATTTATTTAAACCCTACCATTTTTATAAGCATTATATGGGTAACTCATAGTCGGTGTGGTCTTTTAGTTTTCTCAAGACTGCTTTTATGGGTTTTCATCCAGATATGTTTTGTTCCTTTTTTGTTTCATGAGTGCTCCATGTTCCCTGAATCAGATAAATTTCATGTATAGTAAGAAGATACATGACCTTTTCCTAGGTTTTCCTTTTAAGGTTTTCATCTTGGAACGCATTATGTCTCTTTCAATTGGATTTCAAAAGTCATTCAATTCAAACTTTTATTATAGTTTAGGAACTTCAAGCTCAAAATAATGTTACAGACCTTTGGGTAGTTTTATTTTATGGATATGAATCTCAGTCCCTACATTATTTGGTTTTAGGTCTTATGATGAGGGCTATTATGAGTTTTGAGAATGAAATATTACATTCCTGATTTGAGAATTGTTATAATACATGGTGAAGTAACACTGATGATGTAAAATTAACTAAGATAGTAAAGTTATAAGGATTGAAAATAATAATCTAGGAATATATATATTAAATAAAAATTAAGGCTAGTTGTTATAGGTCTACCATTATTAATGGTGGAAACTAGTAACCCATGTAGTTAGGGTAATTTCCTATCAATATAAGGGGACATTTCTCTGGGACTAAACATCCTCTAAGAACCGTGACTTTGGAATTGTTTTATTCACCATTAAAAAAAGAATGTTTTGTTTAGATCAACTATCCCTACTACCAATGCACTACAGGTTATTACTGAGATAAATTACTTGAGTCTATTGTGTGCTAGGAGAACTATATAAACTAAAGTAAATGTATGTGTCAGCTTAGAATTCAATGGCGGGAAGGTGGCTTATGTAAAATCTAATACTAAATGAGGTTTTGAGAAACCAATATATTTTTTCACAAAATACAAAACACATTATCACTATGATGAGATGTGATAAACCATTTCTTAAACATCTTCCTAGACCTAATGGGTCTTGAGGATGTAGATCAGTTTTTACTAGGGTTATAATATGGTCCCTTTGATCAGTATTCGATTTTTATTTAATATATAAAATTTTATGAAATTATTGAGATGAAGTTTTTATCGAGTAGAGAATTGAATTTTTCTTAGAACAGCCTTTGGGGGATTTCAAACTGAGGTGATTTATGTCTCATTCACTAGTTTGTTAGGTTGTTAAAATTTTGACTATTGGACGTGAAATGTTTAGTTCATATATACTTCTATAAAATTTATATGGTTTAAATTAATCATTCACGTGGACCTAGTAACAGGGGATCATAACATAATAGCCAAATTAGAGTTCCCAAGGAAAATATTTCTATACTATGTCTTAAGGTTCTTAAATTATGATTAATGATATGGGAAAATAATTCAAAGGATGATTGAAAATCACTTTAATGGAGAAAATCTACACTATAATGATGTTTGGGTTCATAAGGATAAAAATTCCAATCTAGTTGGGCCAAGAAACCTCTTATTGTTTCATTTAAGGAAATTATATAGATATATCTATTTAATGATCAAATAGAGGGTAATTTTATCCATTCCCTGGTCAGGAAATGTTTTTTTATAACTAGAGTTTCTCAAGACTTGATGGGTGATTTATGGATTTGGGTACTCAAAACAACAAAGAAAGTACCCCAAACATTGGTTGGCTAGAGTTAGGATCTTTGGTCATTTTATAAGAAGTGATTATGGATGATGGTATTTATAGATTATTGTTGCGCAATGGGGACACAAATTTCATGAATTTGGACATCATGAGAAGGTGATATCTTCTTGCAATTCTAGTGTCCATCTATATGGCTATTGGAACTGACATGAAATTTTTCAGTACGTTCATTAGGAATCATTGTAGCTATTGGTGTTATTATTATGTGAGAGGAATATTTTATCCCTGTACCAGCTTATTTAGGTGTATAATAGTGATGGAACCGATCTTTCACAGATCCATCTCATGCGTAAGAAATCAATAAATAGGTATGATTCATACATAGGTAAATAAATTCTACATGACTATGCCATATTTAAGATGCTCATGGTATTGAAATTTATACTATAGCTTAGGGTAATATGCAGGGTCTATGGCTAGGTTTCTATAGGTCTCCCTATGCATATTTTCATGAGCAGAATTGTTTCACAGTAAACTCTTTTATGGAGATCCCACAATATAGATCTGGCTCATTCGTAGGGAAGAGGGGAATGAATTTTTTCATTCCCTTTTAGCCTCTAAATCATGGTAAACATTATGGTCCTCTACATAGATCAGGATCATACAATGATAACTGTATTTTTCAGATTTCATTCCAGTATAGGTGAAAGATTCATCCTAATCAAAGATTCATGGATAAGATAACCATCTCTAAGAAATGTTAGGCTTCTTGAGATGGAACACATTTTGTGTAGTTTAATTTCATGTTACTAGTATGTTTTCATGTTGTTTAAATCCATGTGACTAGGAGATGGTCACATTTTTTACATCATGAGACTAGGACATTTCCATACAGTTTAACATATTGTGGCTAGTAATTATCAAAAATAATAAAGAATAACTCAGGGAAATTGGGACTTCACAGAAGATTAAAACCATGGAATTATGTGGTAAGATGTAATGAAATTATAATATTTATTTGATAATGGTTGAAATGGATAGATGAATAACAACGATATTATCTAAATCTACATTAATATTTTAGTTACAGAAAGTTTAAATCATAACCCAAACATAAATTAGTGGACTAGGGGTGGAAACTAGAGGGTACAAGTCAATCATTAATAATAGAGGAAACCCTTATTCCATATAGTATTGAAAATAGCTCATATATTTTATGGTGTGTCTCCTTTAAGACCATACATTATCGATGAATAATCTCTTTAGCTTTGCATTATTCATCACCAAACCATTAAAAGATCATTTCTATTATCTAGTCCACATCCACAATTTTCTATAGGGGAGAACCAATAATAGTGGTGATCAAGGTCCATGGGGTTCCAATAGATGGATATAAATTCAAGGAATTGGTTAGTATCCACTCCAATATCAATGATATGAAGTTGGTTTGTAGAGAATGTATGATTCATGAATAATTAGAGGACCCTAAAGGCTACTACAACATGTATTGAACACATTTATAGGAAAAGGGATATATAATGAAATTACAAAACAAAACCATCATAGGGGAAGATATATTTAATGTAAATGAATCTTTTCGTGGAGATTAACATCAATCGATAAGGATAGTGTCATTCAGTTTAGCGTCATGTGGTTAGGATGGTGTCATTCAATTTAAAGTCAAGTGGCTAGGTTTTTTATTCCAATATTTTTATATAATAAAAATTGATCACACACTTCAATGATACTTTCAATGTTCCCTTCTCTCACATGAGTCATCCGCATCATGATAAATAAGAGAAAACCCAACAACCATATGATTCATGTGAGTGTGCTTGTTTTGGAATATGAAGGGTTATTCCTACTTCAGTATAAGAGGTAATACCCACAAAAATGTGGATCCTATTAAGAAAAATGGTTGGGAGTGATGAGAATTCATGGTCTGGCCTCAAATAGAGGATACATGCATCCCTATAAATCACATAAAATGGGAATTAATCCACACATAGTTATTATTAGAGAATCCATTATATAGGTTTGACCCATACACATGTGGGGATATTTCACTGTTATATTATGAGTGGGACCATACTTTAGGATTTGGGAATCATTATATATCATGTTGTAACATGAATCAAGACACACAATGTATTCATATAAATTCTATACATTTTTTGACTCTTTCTTCTCAGACATAGAATATGAAGGAAGAAACCACCGAATCATTATTAATCACACTTGGGTTTTTGGGAAATAGAGGAATTATATGATTCCATTAAATATATTTGTGTTGAATTATCATTTGATGATTTGTAATAAATGTTCCAAAAATTTTGGGAAAATATTCATAGTATTAAGGGGGGCCTTTCCTAGAGGAAAAAACATCCTCTATGAACAAACTACTTGTAATTGAGTTATTCACTATCAAATAACATTGGCGTCACTTTAGGAAGCAAAACACCCCATTGGAACATGATATTTGGCATAGTGTTATTCAAAAATGAATCCTATCTTTGTTTATTTAGTATCATTCTATATTTATTACCAATATTCCATAGAATATCATGTGAATATTCACATAGGGTATAGCGATAATTTTACATTAAAATGGGCTATGTAGTTTAAAAAAGTGGGTGTCCAAACATATTTTGAAGCCCAAGGAATTTTTGTCTTCATGGGGGACAATTTCCCTAGAAATAAAGGGTACAATAATTATATTTCATAATCTTTTTTGAAATGGATATTATTTACATATGAGTATCACTGAGGGTATATCAATCCTTTTCAATAGATTGTTTATGGGAATTATAAATCCAAACCGAACAATATCCAATTAAACTAAAGATGAGGACCAGCAGGTATAGTCAACCATTAGTAATGGAGGATTCCCATACTCAATGAATGTTGGATAATATCTCATTTATATAAGGGGGATCCTCTATTTGATAAAAACACCAACTTTCTGTAAGATCCCAGGAATATGTATTAATGACCATCGAATCCTTCCGTGTTCTATTGGATTATTCTATCCATGTTACATGTTAGCTATAATGGTGAACCATGTGAACAGAAGCCCATCATCTATAAGGTTCCAATAGAAGGATTTAAACATTAGATATTTGTTGTTATAAGATTAGATATCAAATATATGTAGTTGGTTATTGGGTACGAGAATATTAAAAAAGGGTACTAAAAGCCTAATGGTTATGTCAAAATGTATTGAACACATTTTCCATATGAAGGGATAAAACATGCAATTCCTGAATACATAGTAATTGGGGGTATGATCTATTTTCCGAGAAGAACTACTGTAATAAAGATTATTATCATCGGGTAAATACATTTTAATATAGTTTATGATCATGAGATTAGGTAGTTTTCTTGATGTTTAACCTCATGTGACAAAGACATTGTAATGTTGTTTTAAATCAAGTGACTATGACATAATTGTGCATTTTAACAACGTGCGGCTAGGATATTTTCTTGAAAATTAATGGAATAATATTAAGAAGTGTTCATGAAATTTTACATAATGTAACCAGGATTTATTTTATGTTGTTTAATGTATTGAGGGTTAGGTTATTCCCTTTACAGAACACGTCTTGACCGCCACAGCCGATTTGGATTTCTAAGTTCCTTATAATCAAACGAGTCAATCTTGGTGTGAGAAAAAAGTATAACTAGGTATTCAAATAAGCTATGTGAGAATATGTGATATGGAATATGTAGGGATGATAACAATTTAATTTGTTTTGGATCCACTACATGAATCTAAATCTTATGGAGTAAAATGATTATGAGTAATATAAACTCATGGATAAACATGGATTTTTGGATCCATACATCACTAATAATCCTATTATGGTAAGAATCAAGACACATGTATTCATCATATATAAACTTCCATGAAATTATTGAGTTTTTATATTTGGATAGGGTATTTTTATCATATTTTTTCTAGGTTGAAGATTCAAGATCATGGTGTCACTATGTATCCTATGATAATATGAATCATGCTAGATGTAGTTATGAGAATCTTACCTCCATAGGTCTTTATCATATTGAAGGATGAGTTTTATTATATATAATTCTAATTTTACATCCAAGAATCACTATATGTCTTATGATAATTGAGAATAAATTCAAACATAGTTCATTATTGGCAAATCGCTACATAGTTTGACCCATAAATATAATGGGGTATATTCTTTCTATTTTTTATACACATGGATCCATGATTTGATATTTGGGAATCACTACCTATAATTTGGTAAATCATAATGAAGAAAAAATTAGTTTTTTATTGTAAAATTAAATACATTAGGGTGATCCATAAGTAGATAGGGGGCCTGGTTTCGATTCTATATTGTGGTTGGACAGACGATTGGAGATCTAAGCATCACTATATATCATTTAATTATAGTATTCAAGCTACACATAGTAATTAAATGGAAAATTTCTAATATAGGACTTCTATAAAAAAATAATGAAAGAATTTGATTCTTTTTATTTTTTTGATGGACTGAGGATTGGAGATCTGGGCATCACTACATACCCTATGAAAATAATAATCAAGCCACACATGGTTCTTGTAAAAAATTTAAAACCTTAGATCTCAACCATACACAATGAAGTGAGAAATTTTAATATTCTATCTTAACATAGAATTGGATATCACAGTGTCACTATGTATCCTATGGTAATAGGAATGAAGCTACATATAGTTCTGGTAATGGAAAATTCCATACGAGGATCAGACTCATTCACAGGGTCGATAGTACTTCACCATGTTTCAAATAGATCCATCTCATGTGTAGTAAATTTTTAGTGAAGTAACTACCTTTTTGAAATTTATAATCTTGCAGTAAAGATGTTGAATGTGAAATTTAACATATTTTAGTTAGAATGTATTCTATTCCATTTAATGTCATGCAGCGAGGACATAAGCTATTCATCTTAAAATCATATGGTGAGGAACTATTCCATGCAGCTTAACATCATGTCGTAATGATGACTTACATTCAGTTTAACATCATGTTGTAGTGGTTTATCTTGTGATTTTTAAATTAACATTATAAGGATTTATTCCATGTATTTTAACATCATAAAATATGGAAGTAAGTTTCTACATAGTCTAAATTATTTCGACAAGAACATAAATATATCCACTGGAATTTTGGGGTTCACTAGGGATATGAGCCTATTACTTGATGGATATCAATACTATGTCAATGATATTATGGTATTGTGAGGATATGATCAACTATTTAGTAGTAGTTGTAGTATGTTGATGAACCTCTATATCATTGGTGGGGATACAAATCTTCATGTGTGTGGTTTATAGAATATTTCGGTCAATCCTTGATAAAGCGGGGTCAATGATCCCAATAAAAATATTAATTAACAATAAGAATAAGGAAATGGACCTCTATAAAAGGAGAACATATATGATCCTCCTCATATATATCCTTTGAAGGGTACTGATATAGTTGATCATGAGAAGATGCATGCATATGATCCTGGCTTTCGTTAGCTACTACAATATGCTGAGTAGCATCATTGTTAGGGATATCATCTTAATGAGTGATTATTTCCATATTTTATGGATGAAACATGGTTTGAGGGGAAATATGTGCCTAGTCTTGTACCTTTATAGTATTTTTTCAGAATTATTTGTTAGTAATGTTCTCAAATCCTTAGGTGATTCCTATTATAATTTGATGCACCCTAGTAAAAATTGTAATAGGAGCATAGTCTGGTCCATCACGCTTTATTGAAATATGCTGATAACCCACTTGGATTGGAGTAAGAATGTGTACATTCTTCAAAGTGGCCACCTATTCGTACTAATCATGGTTATATTCTCCTCTTTCTGTAGTGATAGGAATTTGTGTCTTTCAATTTATGATCATTAGAATATACTGGAGGAGATCCTTTATTCCAGTCAAAATATATTGGCACTTTAGAAGGGTTTGTGTGGGTTGGTATTTATGCATGCTATTGGTTTCCCAGATATATTAGTTGACATATTTGATTGATATAGGAATGTTTTCCAACTCCCATCCTCCTTGTGACATCATAATATAACAATGGGATTTATAAATAAAATCGTGGATCTATTCATATCCCATGCTTGATTCAAGGATATGATATCAGAATTTGTTTGAGGTGCATGGATATAAACTGTCTCATTGGATTCCACTGGAATATATTTGTGGACCTGGCCATTAGAGGTAGGGGTATGAGTCCTCTCCCTATGATTCACATCATTACACATCCAGTGTGATTTCTTTGATGTAGTGATCTGAGGTTCTCAGGATATAACCTAATGGGTAACACATTCAGTAGAATATTAATGGGAATTTGTGATATTTGTGATATTTTTGTGTGTCAATATTGTAATATATCAGTGAGAAATCCATGGACACTATAATTTTCACCTATAGATGGTGATATCTCCTAAATATTATGATATCATAGAGTTTATCACCTTATTATTGAGATGTGATTTAAGTAGTTTCACACAATGTGTTAAGGATGATTTCATTCAGTTTTGACATCTTGTGACTAAGAATTTATTGCGCAATTTAGTGTCATGTGACTACGACATTGTCATGGTGTTTACAGTCTTGTGGTTATGAAGTTGTAATATATATTAATGTTATAGAAACCTACTCTTCAAATAAAAATATATTACATCATTTGTGATGTGCTGAAGATTATTTCTCTTTTAATAATAACAATTTTGTTTTATTTTATTTAATTTTTTTTGGTATGAAATAGAAATAAAACATAAAAAATGGACACAAGGATTTTAATTAAATAAAACACCGTAGTGTGGCATTACAAAAAGATGAAAATAAAGTTATGTTAACAATAGATACCTACTAAAAACCCTATCAAAGCCACCAGAATACCCCCTAAATCATAAACAAGACCTAGTAAATGAGAAGCTCTCTGGGGTTCGTCATAATGAAGAACATCACCACAATAATCATGACAACCATACTAACCATTAGTGGTGTAGAAAACACCATCATCTTCTTTTGTCTTGGGTATATGACACCCTAATGTTTGGTTTTATAAGGAATCTACCAGACCATTACCCTCAGGTGACTATTGGAGATATTTGTGACAGTTGAGTTCTAATGGCTATAATAATAACCTTTGGTCTTTTCAGTGGTTTAATAAAAAATATTTAACGAGGATTTTAAGAATATTTAATTTATGAAAATGTTACACAACCTATTATTGTGATTTTTAAAAGAAAATGATTTAATATTATTTGTCACTTTAATGTAATTTTTTTTAAATGAGATGAGGATTACTAGAATCTTAAAATATTTTAAATATATAGTAATTGTTCTCATTCTTAATGTTTACAACCATAATATGTTTTTGATTTCTATAATACATGTATAAATGTTTTCATGTGGATATATTAAATTTCAATTTATATATTTTTATTTTAAAGCAATATTGTTTATAAATAATTTTATTAATGACAGTGTATATTTTAATTTTAATTTTTTAATCTTTCATAGTTTAAATAAAAGTCACGTTTAATAAAAATTAAGATATTCTCTATACAGTTAAAATAAATGTATTTATATTGAAAGTTGGATTTTATAAAAAATAATCCCACTATTGACAGCCCTTTAGTCGGGCCAAGGGAGGAAGCTAGTGCTAGGCAGCTGAGCCTAGCCCTTAGCCTCAGCATAGGCCGACTCGAGTAGTGAGCATATCTTTCCCTGAAGGTCACACATGAGTGCATGAGGGATCCAAGCATTCCACTATGGGTGCGAGGATATGGTGAGGCAGGAGTAGGCCGAGGCCTATGGGGGGTGGGAGCCCATGTATAAGGCCCCCTTGTGTGTGTGTATTGTTTTTTATGATCATTATTCAGAGTCTCAGGCTTATAAAGAATCTGTGTATTCCCCACCATTTCAATGTTGGTTGGAAAAAATTACACGGGATTAAATCCAGGCTATCAGATCTTGACTCCCACAATCATGGTCATACATCTCATCCTGGGCCACAAGCCCTGGAAGCTGCAGTAATCTCCGTACTTTTTGTTTGTCGTTCGATCCTTTTAGATCTAATCGTGACCACCCAAGTTTTTTTAAAACACGACATTGATCTATGTCGTCCGATCAAAACTCAGATATAATTTGAGTTTCCCATCCTTTTAAAACTCGCCGATGTAGCCCAAAGATTGGATCAAGTCCGGATCAAATCCTGGTCATCCATTCAATCTCTGATTTTCCTCTCTAGTTTTATCCTCTTCTTCACCTCCTATGTTGAACCAGTAACCCCTACAAAACCTATTTCCCCCATTTTTCTTCACCCATGACATCTGGTGGACCCTCCTTGCCCTCATTTTTCCACAATGTTTTCCCTGATCATTTAATGTGTGGGATAAGCATCAAGTTTCCAATGGAAACATTAAGTATCTGGTTTTTGTTTTATACATGTTATTGATTTTAAACTACCCAGTTACACCCCAAGCATCCCTCGACTATTCTTCTTCCTCCAGTGCCTTCTTCATGAACCTCTGAGTCCTCCTGAGCCTCTCCCCCCTCTTCGAACCAAGGTAAGGGAATTAAGATTCATTGTATTTGTGGTTTGTAGTTATGTACATATATATGTCTACTCATAAAAAATATATATTTAAGCCTACGGTTCAGTTAAAACCTTCTCTTAAATTAAACTTAAGTCGCCAGAAATATGAGTCCAAGAAGTATTATGAACTTTAAGGTTTTCCTAATACATAACAAACATAGATATGTGCTTTATATACACATGTTTGGTTGTTCTTTTGGTATAAATATACAAATAAATGTATGATCATATGACTTTGGGCAAAAACCCTCAAACACCCAACCCTAAGAGTTACAAATTTTGGGTTATGAGGTAGTTTTTTAAAATTGGGTTATTATCTATGTGAAATATATATATTATATACATTATACATCCGATTATATTTGTAATTATATATATATATATAGATCCATATAGTTCTAAATGTATATTTTTCGGTTTCAATTCCTCTACACATAGAGTTTCTAAGATGAGGTGGAAATTTTGTTTTAAACATATGGAATTATATTATCATATATGTTAATATATTATATACAGGGACTTATATAATTGTATAGTATGTATAACCCACCTCTGGATTAGTTTTAAATCCCTCAATATTAGACTTCATTGATTTTATTGAAATTTTATAAACATGAATTTTTCAATTGATCTTAGTGTAAGACCCATAGGTATACACAATTATTCCCATAAGTTGTATGTGTGATCTAGGTTTACACTTTTATAAAAAAATTATAAAATAACCTTAAAATTTTTAATTTATGATTTGGGAACTTTTATTTGTTAATGTGAATAAAATATCAAAGTCATATGGGTGTCATGTATTTTTGGATTAAACCCTTTGATACATGATGTATTTTTGGATATGTGAAAATATGGGGGTACACAAAAACATTCTTCCAGATTTTTTTTTGAATTTTCCATGGTTTTCAATGAAAATATGAAACATGTATTTTCATAATATATTTAGTTTTGTTTAAACACTAATCTTTATATATACCCTATGGTATAAATAAATGTACACAACAATCAACCCTATGTGTCGATATTAAAAATTCTATAATTTTGTTGTGTTTAGATCATGAGTATTATATTTTTGGTTTGCATCTTCTATATTAAAATGTTTGAATCACTTATTTTATTACATATTAAATGGTATTGGTTATGGTTTGGTTACATGATTTCTATTTTTGACATTTTCATGTGTTATTCAAAAGTATATTAGAAAAAAATGTATGAGCATCTACAAGATTACAACCCCACATGAAATATTTGGTTTTTCTTTAGTTAATTATATATTCAAATTAAATTACAATATGAATTTTTATTAATATGATTTTAGAATTTTATGGTTACTATTTCATGTGAAATTTTTTCTGTTTCTTTTAGTACCGTTTTTCCATCACATATTCCATCATCTGATTACTATATTCACCATTCAATGAAAAATTCATGTAGTTCATCATTTTCTTATTAAACATTAAATGCATGACTCACCTTTTATATAAGTAAATGTTAATGGATGAAATTATAATACTATGACCAAATATGGATTAAATTATATTATTAAAGGTGGTATGAGACACTTTGAATAATATGAAATGTTAAATTAAATTATTCAAGGATGTATGAGAAACTTTGAATAATGTAAAATAAGGAAATAGGAAATATGTGACACATAAAATGATAAGTAATAAGTGATTTAATAAATCAGAGTGGTACGTGGACATTGATTTAGAGAGATTTGGAATGCATTGGACTATGTATGTGACAGGTGCGACTCACTGTGGCCTCTCGATGAATCGGTAGGTCTCATTAGACAAACTACAGTCTTGGTGCAAGGCCTTGACTAAATGATTATTTATGGTCCTGGAACAAGGCATGGAATGTATGTTTAGGATTCTAAACATATGCACTTTCCTCATTATGGCTATGAATTTTAATCAACGAGAAGAATATTCGACTAGTAGAATATTCGTTGTTAAAGATAATATGTACATAAGTACCAGAAGAAGTAAAAGTTATGGAATAGTATTTTTGTAGTAATCGGAGCCTTTATCCACTCCATGTTTCTCCGTATTAAATGATGAAATTGAAGTTTTTTAATTATTTCTCAATACTGATCATGTAATACTCTTAGTTAATAATTTCATACCTTCATTCTTAAATGGAATGTATTTTACTTCTTACCCCATATGAGAATTCCTATAATTGAATCATGTTTCCTTGTAATTCTCTTAGTATGCTTTTAATTGTGCACTGATAGTTCTTGTAAAATTGTTATGTTATGTTTCATGTGTTATAAAAAAAAGTATGATTTTTTTATAGAAAATTAAAAAGATGTTTTCAAAACTTATATTCGTTTAATACGTTATTTTTAAAAACCCTTACTGGGTATTCATATGCTCACAATATGTTTTTAAATGAAAATTTTCAAGTATCAGTTTTCAGCTAAAGAAGCATGACCGAAGTGCATGGTTTCCCAGAACGAGAACCAAATACGATCCTCTATATGGGACATGATGTGTAATTTATTAGTGTATGTTTTTGTAAAAAAAATTACACATCATGAGTCAGGGCACATGCTTCGGGTATTCTGCGGTTGGGTCCTCACAGTTGGTATCAGAGGTTTCTGTTTAGATAACTCTTGAATACCAGAACTGAAAGAAGAAAAATTTACATATTCATTACTAAATATGAGGTTTTCTTAATTTTTAAATGGAAAACAGAAACACCAGTATTTTGTCTCTCCCTAATGAGGCCCTAGAAACCATAATTTCCATATCCATCCATAGAAATTTTATAAACTATTCCCTTATTCTAATGACATAAAAACACCTCTACGTCATGTCCGACACTCCCCATGTACTTCAACTCCACTAAGGAGTAGGTTAGGACTTCCATTTTTATGATGAAAACCCAATTTCCATCTGACGCACATCGTCGGAAATACTTCTAAGGACTTTTTAGATGCTTCACCGCAGCGGAAGGCATCTCATCCCTTATGGCCATCCAAGAAGCAGCAGCAGCGGGAGGCCTCCGGGTAGCATATATGTGCAAAGTATTGTCTTATGGCCATTCTGGTCAAGTAATGGACACATAAATTCATGAATTTGAAGCCTCCTGTTCAGTGTACATACATCAAGTACATACCGATTACTCTCAACAATAAACCCCTCATGTCACACTCTGGAGATACCATAATTTCACCCATGATATTGAACGAGACTGCTCAGGTTGTATTTGGTTTAGGGATATTGGGAGTTTTGAATTATTTTTAGGGATTCGTATAACTAGGAACTAGGGTAACCACTAGACCCGGGTGTTATGCATTGGAAATATATAAAAATATAACTTGTTGTTTCTTCCTCCTTCTACCTTTTCAGTGTTTTTGTTTCAAAGAATAGACTTTCATGAAAAATTTATATTTACAGATGGAAGGACTAACCCACATTTTATCTCTTCATGTTGAGATACTATTGGCCATCATGATCAAAACCTATGAAGAAGAGTACCTTCCTTTTGAAAACCTGCAGAGAACATGAAAACAACTTCATGTGACATCAAATAGTGTAATCATTCTTAGTTCCTGGGATGATATTCTTACATCTACCACCGTATAGACAATTCTCAACTTGCTGAGTATAGAATAAGGGGAAAGTACCAAGAAGGTCTTTTCCTATGGTTCAAAAAATCTTGAAACGTTACTACCACGGTAAGAATTCAAGAGGATTCCATAGAAGGGGACCTACATGCAACCAATATGTACCGAATCTTGAGTATTGGTTTGTATGAGCATGTTGATGTCATTGATATTATCAAATGGGAGATGGTTCTACGAGTCCTTAAGGAGTTTTTTCATTCAGGAATCTCTGATCTCTCTATCATTTAATCATCCCTCTTGATTCCCAAGTGTACACAAAATGTGTTCGTCCAATGCTGTCTGAGGTGTGTTTGGGCCAGGGAAGGAGAAGATATGAACACTAAATTGGGTATTCATTTACCCTTACTTGAGGATCCTAAATGATGATGTATGTGGTAAATAATTTTACAGAGTCTTCTTTAGTGTGGTTGTATGAACTGAATTTCAAGGATGCAATTACTGTGAAGGTGGGGATAATTTGATGCCCCGATTTTTATTTCCCTTGTAATAATAATATTAAGGATTTTTTTTCAATATGAATAAAACATAAAAAATGGACACATGGATTTTTATTAAATAAAAAACCATAGTGTTACATTACAACAAGATAACAATGAAATGATGTTAACCAAATATACCTACTAAAAAACTTATCAGAGCCACTATAGATCCCCCTAAAGCAACAACGAGACCTGGTAAATAGATATTCTCCTCGTGGTCAGTCATAACGAAGAACGTCACCACAATAATCAGGAAAACTGTACTGACCATAAGTGGTATAGCAACCACCATCTTATATTTTTATCTTGGTTTTAGGATACCCTAATGTTTGGTTTTATAAGGAATCTACCTGACCATTACCCTTGGGGTGACCATTAGATATGTTTGTGATCATTGAGTTCTAACTACTATAATAATAGTCGTTGGTCTTTTCGATGGTTTAATAAAAATATCTAATCATGTTTTTCAAAACATGTAATTTATGAAAATGTATCACAACCTCTAATTGTGAGATTCTAAAGGACAATGATTTAATATTATGAGTCACACATTGGTTATTTTTGTTAAATGAGATGAGGATTTCAAACATCTTACAAATATTATAAATATATTGTTAATGTTAACATTCTAAAATCTTAAATCCAAAATAAGTTTTTGATTTCTATAATACTAGAATAAATGTTTCATGTGGTTATATTAAATTTAAATTTATAACTTTGTATTATAAAACTATAGTGTTTAAAAATAATTTTTGTAATGACAAAGTATAATGAAATTTTTATTCTATAATTTTTTGTAGGATAAATAAAACTCACGTTTTCTGAAAATTAATATATTATTTATATAGATAAAATGAATTTATTTTTTTGAATGTTGGCTTGTATAAAAAATAATCCTACTAGGCACAACCCTTTAGCTGGGCCAAGGGAGGCAGCTCGCAAAATTAGGCTGAGCCTATCCCTCAGCCTCAGCATAGGTTGTCCCGAGCAGGGAGCATCGCTTCCCCGAAGGGAACACAAGAGGGCATGAGGGAACTGAGCGCACCATTGGGGGTGAGAGGACACAACAAGGCATGGGTAGGCCGATGGCTATGGGGGTGGGAGCCCGTGTATAAGTTCCCCATGTGTGTGTGTTTTGTTTTTTCTGATCATTATTCAATGTCCCAGGATTATAAAGAAGCCTCACATGCCTCACTGTTTTGATGTGGTATGGAAAAAATCAGCCGAGATCAAATCCAGGTTATCAGATCTCGCCACGCGTGATCAAGGCCACCCATATCGGTCTGGGCCCCAATCCATAGAAACCGCGGTAATCTCCACACATTTTTTGGGTCGTATAATCCTTTTTGATCAAATCGTGACCATCCGAGTGGTTTTAAAATGATGTGATGATCTATGCTGTTTGATCAAAATTTAAATCTAATCCGAGTTGCACAACTTTTTAATTCTCAAAGACGCACACCAACCATTGGATTAAGGCTATATCAAATCCTTTTCATCCATTCAATATCCAATTTTCATCTCATTCATTGTCCTTTCCTTCTCCACCTGTGTTGACTTGTAACCCTTACACAACCTATTTTCTGCATTTTTATTCACCCATGAAACCCTACGTTTTCCACAATGTTTTCCCCAGTCATTTAATGTGCTGGATAAACATCAGTTTTCCAATGGCAGCATTGAATATCCAGTTTGTTTTTTATACATGTTATAGATTATAAACTACCTGGTTCCACCCCATGCATCCATCAGTTATTCTTCTTCATCCAGCACCTTCTTCAAGAACCTATGATACTTCCCAAGCCTCTCCTCCATCTTCGAACCAAGTAAAGGTATTTAATTTCCATTGTCTTTGTGGTTTGAGGGTATGTACATATACATGTATACTAATAATAATATATATATATATATATATTTAATCCTACAATTCAGTTAAAACCTTTTCTTAATCCGAACCTAAGTCTCCGGAATTATCATTCCATGATGTATTATGAACTTGAGGGTTTTCATAATACATAAAACACATGTCAATGTGGTTTATATACACATGGCTTGTTGTGATTTTGGAATATATATACAAATACATGAATGATCATGCGTCTTTGGGTGAAAACCCTCAAACACTCGACCCTAGGTCTAACGGTTTTTTGGTTATGAGGTAGTTTTTTTAAATGGGGTTATTATCTACCTTCAATATATATATGTTATATAATTTATATATCCAATTATATATATATATATATTCAACCATAAAATTTTAAAAGAACCTCTATGATGTTTCAGTTTCATGTCCTCAACACTTTTAGTTTCAAATATGAGGTTGAACTATTATTTTAAGCATATAAAATTATATTTTCATATATGTAAATATATCGTAAACAAAGACTTATATAATTGTATAAAATGTATAACCCACCTTCTAGACCTGTTTTAATACCCTCAACATTGTACTTAAATGATTTTATTGAAATTTTAATAAACATTTATCTACTGTTTGATATTGGTGTAACACCCCAAGTTATACCTGATTATTCACATAAGTTATATATATGATCGAGGAATACAGATTTATAAATTTGTTTAATAGATAAGCCTTTAAAAAAATTATGATTTGGGAGATTTTGTTAATTAATGTGATATAAAAATCAATGTCACATGGGTGTCATGGATTTTTGGTTTAAACCCTTTTCTACATGATATATTTTTGGATATATGAAAATATCGGTGTACACATAAAGAATATTTCATAATTATATTTATTTTTTTCAAATGATTGCATTGAAAATATGAAACACATGTTTTAAAAATATTTTTAGTTTTTTTAAAATCACTCTTAATATATACCCTAGTGTATAAATAAATTTACACAACACTCTACCCTATGTGTAGATATTCCAAATTCTATAATTTTGTAGTGTTTAGATCATGAGTATTATATTTGGGGTTTGAAAATTCTATATTATTATGTATGAATCACTTATTTTAGTACATTTTAAAAGTTATTGGTTATGGTTGGGTTACATAGTCTCTATTTTGGACATATTTATGTGTTATAAAAAAGAATATTATAAATAATATTTTGAGCATCTAAAAGCATAAATGCCCACATTAAATATTTGGTTTCTCTTTAATAAATTATGCATCCCGATGAAATTACAATATGATTTTTGATTAATAAGATTTTGAAATTTTAAGGTTAATATTTCATATGACCAAATTTGGGTTTCTTTTAGTACATTGGTTGTCATCCCATATGCAAAAGTCTACTTACAATATTTACCATTACATGAAAAAGTCATGTAGTTAATAGTTTTGTTAATAAAATTTTAATGTGTGACTCAACTTATATATATTTAAATATTAATGGATGAAATTTAACTATTGTGACCAACTATGGAATAAATTAAATTATTAAATGTGGTATGGGACACTTTGAATAATATGAAATGTTTAATTAAATTATTCAAGGTGATGTGGGACACTTCTAATAATGTGAAATAAAGAAACATGAAATATGTGACACTTAAAAAGATAAGTAATAAGTAATTTACTAAATCATAGTGGTATGTGATCTTTGATTTTGAGAGATGAGGAATGCATTGGAATAAGTATGTGATGGGTGGGGCATGTTATATCCCCTCGATGCATCAGTAGGTCTGATTAGACAAAATGTGGTTTGGCGTAAGGCCTTAAAAAAATGATTATTTATTTTCCTCGCACGAGGCCTGAATAGTAATGTTATGATGTCTGGTATATGTACTTTCCTCATTATGGATTTGAATTGTCATCAACCAGAAGAAAATTCAAATAGTATAATATTGTTGGATAAAGTGCGTATATACATAAGATCTAGAAGAAGTAAAAGTTATGGCATAGTATTTATGCAGTACTCATAGCCTTTACCCAGTCCATGTTTCTTAGTAGTAAAGGATGAAATTTATGTTTTTATTATTATTGTGCAACACTGATCATGTAATACTCTTTGTTAATAATTTTTTAGCTTCATTCTCACATGGAATATCTTTTACTTCATTCCTCGTATGAGAATGCCTATAATTGAATCATGTTTCCTTGTAATTCTGTTAGTCTGATTTTAATTGTAAACATATAGTTCATAGAAAATTGTTATGGAACATTTCATGTGTTACAAAATTTAATTAAGAAAATTTTTCATGGAAATTTTAAAGAATGTTTTCAAAAGTTATATTGGTTTAATATACTATTTTTAAAACCCCATACCGGGCATTCATATTCTCACCATATGTTTTTAAATGAAAATTTTTAAGTATCAGTTTTCAGCTGAAGAAGCTTGACAGAAGTTCCTGTTTCCCCAACAGCTGAACCATATTCAAACATCTATATAGACATGATTTGTAATTTATTAGTGAATGTTTTTGTAAAAAAAAATTACACATCATGGTTCAAGGCACCATCATCGGGTATTCTGGGGCCAGGTCCTCACAGTTGATATCAAAGGACTTGAATTAGATAACTTTGGAATACCAGAACTGAAAAAAAAATTTACATAAGCATTACATAATATGAGGTTTCCATAATTTTCAGATGGAAAACAGAAACAACAGTCTTTTTTATCTCCCTATTGAAGCCCTAGAAACCATTATTTCCAAATCCATCCATGAATATTTTGTAAACTATTCCCATATTCAAATGACACAAAAACAACTTTACGACGTGTCCAACACTCTCTGTGGTCATCAACCCCATCGAGGAGCGGGTTTGGACTAACTTTTTATAAATCAAACAAAATTTCCTTCCAACGCACATCGTGGGAAATTCTTTGAAGGAATTTTTAGATTCTTCACTATTGCAGAAGGAATCTCATCCCTCATGGCCCTCCACGAAGCTGCAGTAGTAGGATACCTCTACATAGTATATATGTTCCAAGTCTTGTCTTGTGGAAATTTTGGTCAAGTTATGGGATTCAAAATTCATGAATTTGAAGCATCTCATTCTGTGTACAGACATCAAGTACACATCGATGCCTCTTAACTATACAACCCTCATGTCACACTCTGGAGATTCCATTATTGCACCCACGAGATTGAACCAGACTACTTGGGTTGCATTTGGTGTAGGGAGATTGTGAGTTTTGAATTTTTTTGGGGATTTGTGTTACTGGTAACTGGGAAAACCAATAGACTTGGGTGATGCAGACCAATTTTTTTTGAAAATATAACTTTGTGTTTCTTCCTCCTTCTAGATTTTCGGTGTTTTTGTTTCACATAATAGACTTTCACAAAAAATTCTATTTATAGATGGAAGGAAAAAACACATTTTATCTCTTCTTTTTGAGATACTAGAGACCATCATAGTCAAGCCTATGAAAAAGAGTACCTTCCTTTCACAAAGCTGCAGAGAAAGTTCAAACATCTTCATGGGATATCGAATAGTTCGAACATTGTCAGTTCTCGTGTAGTGAATGTTTACATATACCACCGTATAGAAAATTCTCAACATGCTGAGTATAGACGAGGGGGAAAGTACTATGAAAATATATTACTATACTTGACACAATCCCAAAACATAATTTCTGGGGTACAGTTTCAATAGGATACCATATAAGGGGACCTATGTGCAGCCTACATGTACCATAGCATGAGTTCAACCCATACTGTCTCAGGTGTGTTTAGGCCAGGGAAGTAGACGAGATAAAAACCAACTTGGGTATTCATCTAGCCTTAATTGAAGATCCTCTATGATGGAGGATGTGGTAATGAACATCAGGGAGTATTCTTTATTGTGGTTATATGAAATGAATTGATAGGACAAAATTATATTAAGGGGGGGGGGATGGGAATCCTTGAAGATTATTTCTCTTGTAATTATAATAATACCGTTTTATTTTAGCTAATTTTTTTGTATGAAATATGAATAAAACATACAAAACTGACACACGTATTTTAATTAAATAAAACACCGTATTGTTACATTACAACAAGATCAAAGTGAAATTATGTTAACCAAATATTCCTACTAAAATCCCTATCATAGCCATTGGAATTCCCCCTAAAGAAACAATGAGACCCAATAAATAGAGAAGATCCCCAATTTCAATCATAATGAATAAAATCACCTCAATAATAAATAAAATTGTAATAACCATTCATAGTATAGACAAAACCATCTTTTTCTTTTGTCTCGGGTTTAATACACCATAATGTATGGTTTTATAAGAAATCTACCTGACCATTACCCTTTTGGTGACCATTAGAGATTCTTGTGACTGTTGAGTTCTAACGACTATAATAATAGTCATTGGAATTTTTAGTGGTTTAATAAAAATTAACTAATGAAGTTTTTCAAAAAATTTATGTTATGAAAATGTAACACAACCTCTTATTGTGTTATTTTAAAGGACAATGATTTAATATTAGGAGTCACAATTAGTGCATTTTTTTAAATAAGACGAGGATTTCAAAAATCGACAAATATTTTAATTATCTTGTAAATGTTGTAGTTCTTAAATCTTAAAACCAAATAATGTTTTTGATTTCTAAAATACTAGTATAAAATTTTTCTTGTGGATATATAAAATTTCAATTTTATACTCTGTATTTTAAAACTATAGTGTATATAAATAAATTTTGTAAAGACAATTTATAATCGTATTTGTATTCATTAATCTTTTTTAGTATAAATAAATGTCACATTTTATAAAAATTAAGATATTATCTATACAGTTAAAATGAATGTATTTATTTTGAAAGTTGTATTTTATAAAATATTATCCGACTAGGGCCAACCTTTTAGCCGATCCAAGGGAGGCTGCTCGAGCTAGGTGGATAAGCCTAGCCCTTAGCCCCAGCTCAGGACGACCCGAGTAGGGAGCATAGCTTCCCCGAAGGGCACACAATAACACATGAGGGATCTGAGCACACCACCATTGGCACAAGGCAATGGTGAAGAAGGGGTAGGCTTTGGCCAACAGGGGGCGGGAGACCATGAATAAGGCACCCTATTGTGTGTATGTGTGTTATTTTTTTCTGAGCGTTACTCGTAGTATCAGGATTATAAAGAAGCCACGCGGGCCTCACCGTTTCGATGTGGGATGATAAAAATTGCCTGGGATTAAATCTATGCCATCATATCTTTCCACGTGTGATCAAGGCCATCCATCTTGTTCTGGGCCTCAATCCCTAGATTCTGTGGTAATCTCCACATTTTTTATGGGCCATCTGATCATTTTCATTCTTTTCGTGACCGTCTGATTGGTTTTAAAACATTGTATTGATCTATGTCATCCTATCAAAACTCGAATCTAATATATGCTTCCCCACCTTTTAAATAACACAGACACACCCCAACCGTTAGATTAATGCCAGATCAAATCCTCACCGCCAATTCAATAAATTATTTTATGCTCCCACGTTGTCCTCTTCTTCTTTCCTATATTGAACCAGTAACCCCTACACAACCTATATGCACCGTTTTTCTTCACCCATGACATCCGGTGGACCCTCCTTGTCCTCCTTTTTCAACAATGTTTTCCCCAGTCATTTAATTTTCCAAATAATCATCAGTTTACCAATGGTAGAATTAAGTATCCTGTTTTTTTATTCATGTTATAGATTATAAACTACCGGTTGCACCCAAGAATCCACCGGTTATTCTACTTCCTCCAACACATTCTTCAAGAAATTCCTAGACTTCCCGAGCCTCTCCAACCTCTTCAAACCATGTTAAGGGATCTAAGCTTCCTTTTCTTTTTGGTTTGAGGGTATGTATATATATGTCTACTCAGAAAAAATAAATATTAAAGCCTATAGATCAATTAAAAACTTCTCTTAAACCGAACCTAAGCCTTTTGAAATATTATTCCATGAAGTATTATGAACTTTAAGGTTTTAATAATACTAAAAAACATAGATATGTGATTTATATACACACGGTTGGTTTTTATTTCGGGATATATATAAAAATTCATGTATGATCATACAGATTTTTGTGAAAACCCAAAAACAATCAACCCTAGATCATACAAATTTGGGGTTATGATATAGTTTATTTTTTAAAAAAAACGGGGTTATTATCTACCTAAAATATATATTATATGCTTTATACATCTGATTATATATAAACTTATATATATATATATACAACCATATATTATTAAAATAACCTCTATGATGTTTCGGTTTCAATTCCTCAACACTTTGAGTTTCTATGACAAGGTTAAACTTTTGTTTTAAACTTATGGAATTATATTTTCATATATGATAATATATCATATACACGGACTTAAATAATATTATAGTATGTATAACCCTCATTCTGGACCAGTTTTAAGTCACTCATCATTGGACTTCAATGATTTTATTGACATTCCGATAACCTGTATGTGTTGTTTGATCATGGTGTAACACCCCTAGGTATACTCGATTATTCACATAAGTTATATGTGTGATCGAGGATTACACTATTATAAATTTTTTAATAAATAAACCTTATAAATTTTATTTTATGATATTTTAACTTTTTTTAATTAATGTGACTAAAATATGAATTTCATAAGGGTGTTATGGATTTTTGGTTTAAACCATTTTATACATGATGCATTTTTGGATATGTAAAAATATGGGTGTAAACATAAAATTTGTTCCTTAATTTTTTTTAAAATTTTCCATGGTTTGGAAAGGGAATATGAAACATGTGTTTCCAAAACATATTTAGTTCTATTTAAAAATTACTCTTTATATATACTCTGTTGTATAAATAAATTTAGACAACACTCAACCCTATGTGTAGATATTCCAAATTTTATAATTTTGTTATGTTTAAATAATGAGTATTTTTGTGGGGTTTTCCACTTCAAAAATCATATTTATGAATAACTTATTTTCTTACATATTAAATGGTATTGGTTGTGGTCGGGTTACATGATTTCTATTTTTTACATTTTGATGTGTTATACAAAAGCATATTAGCAATAATAGTTTGAGCATCCTCATGCTTAAAACCCCACATAAAATATTTGGTTTCTATTTAATTAATTATGTATCCAGATGAAATTCCAATATAAAATATGATTAATAAGATTTTATAATTTTAAGGTTACTATTGAATGTGACAAAATGTGTGTTTATTTTAGTACCATGGTTGTCATCACATATTCCATAGTCTTCGTACTATATTCACCATTCAATGAGAAATTCATGTAGTTGATGTTTTTGTTATTAACATTTCAATGCATGACTCACCTTAGATATATGTAAATGTTAAAGGATGAAATTTAACTACTATGACCAAATATTGATTAAATTAAATTATTCAAGGTGGTTTGGGACACATTGAATAATATGAAATGTTAAATTATATTATTCAAGGATGTATGAGATGCTTTGAAGAATGAGAAATAAGGAAATAGGAAATATGTGACACTTAAAATGATAATTAATATGAAATTTTCAAAATCGCAGTGGTATATGAACTTTTATTTAGATAGATGAGGAAAGAATTGGACTTAGTATGTGATGGGTGGGACCTGTTATATCCCCTCGATGTATCGGTAGGTCTCATTGGAAAAACTAAGGTCTTCTTGAAGGTCCTCGACTAAATTATTATTTATTATCCTGGCAAGAGGCCTCGACAGTATGATTATGATGTCCGTCATATCCACTTTTCTCATTGTGGCTATGGAATTTGATCAACCAGAAGAATGTTTGACTAGTAGAATATTCTTGGTTCAATAACTTATTTATATAAGCACAAGAAAAAGTAAATGTTATAGAATAGTATATATCTAGTACTTAGAGCCTTTACCCAGTGCATGTTTCTCAGTAGTAAAAGATGAAATTGATGTTTTTTATTTCACTTCTCTAATCATGTTATACTCTTAGTTATTAATTTTTTACCTACATTCTAACATGGAATATCTTTTACTTATTACCATGTATAAGAATAAATATAATTGAAATAAATGGCTCTTAAATATGGGTTTAAAAATTAAATTTGAGGATAATAATCATATAATAAATTAATTTTATTTAGATAAACTACATGAAATAAATGGCTCTTAAATATGGCATGTATCTCACGAATATAAGAAAGTGATATGAAATTCTCGTACCGTATATCTATAATGTCATCATAGTCATGAAAAACTCATATATAATAATAATATTTTTAATATATATATATATATATATATTAAAGAACAATGTTTACTTATATCATTCCATAAAATATTTTATTAGGTTGTTTAATTACACATTTATTAACAATTCCATGTTAATGTTTTGTTTTGGGTAATAACCTATTTGTATTTCGTATGTGTTTTGATTTGTTACATTTTTAGTCCTATTAATTATATTAAGATTTAATAATCTCCAAAATGATAAAAATGACATAAATATTTTATATATTCGCTATATATGTATTTATAATAATATATAAATGATATGAATAGGAAATGAAATACACCATTTATGGAGATGGTAGGACGTACGTTCGCCTAAACACTATTTCCATTTATTGTCATATTAAAATATAGAAGATAAGTAAATTATTAAATACAAAGATATATTATCATTAATATAGAAATTTTATTTAATATATATCAAATATTTATACTAAAACCATAATTAATATATTCCTTATAAATCATGGATGAATCACAACTCTTTTTGGAGACAGTAGTCCACCCATCCAGAAATGATGTTATCGTAATCCCCAAAAAAATCTGGAATGTATGTGTTATATAATAATTAAATAGTATAAATACATCTTCAATATCCTATATCTCATAAATAAATATAAATTAAAGCATTTTTTCTAACCTTGAGAGGTAGTAGTGGAACAATGAACAACCTCGATTTGTGAGGTGGTAGTCCTCCAAACACACGAACGATGATTGTCAATCCCATTTAGTAAAAGTTTGTTTGTGTGTGTATGTAAAAACTAATTTTTTATCTATTGAATTCATTTCATATAATTATGTTTTATAGTATAATCACATAAAATCTCATTAATAACACAGTAATAACATTATAAATGATGAATGAATGAAATAAAATGTATTTCTAGAAGATAAGAAACATATTCCAAAGGAATACAATGCTGAACTTTGGAATAGTAACATGACCTTTATTAATAGCTAACTGGAAAATTGTATTTTAACCTAAACAATGAAATTATAAAAAAATATTAACCCATCTTATAAGTGAAAATATGATATAAATATATCATAGTATTAGTAGATAGATATTTTAAATATTATTAATTATGTTTTGGAATTTTTTTGCAAGCCATAAATATTTAATCACAATTACAAATTAATTTAATAAATTTAAAAAAATTTATTTTCATCAAATTAGTTCATAAAATAAATTCTTATTTTTTATGATTACCATGTAATTTAATGAGACCTTAATTAATTTTTTAATGTGTTAGAAAATCAGTTTCTAATTTAAAATTTGTAATTTTCAAGTCAACTATGATTTAAATTAAAATTAAATTTATAATATTTATAAAATTATTTTCTAAAAATAGAGTTTATTATATAATTATACATTTAGATAAAATTTAGGGTAATTTTTTTGTGATTTTTCTGAAATATTAAAATTTTTAGTGAATAGTAACACACGATAGTTTTTTATAAATGCTAAAGACATGAATTATTGAGTCATGGATGATGTTATGCTGATGTATGAACAATTTTTTAAAACACACATGATATAATTATTTTATTTCATCTCGGGAATTATCACAATTTCTTGTCTTGAAAAAATGATAACAAATGAATTAAATATTTCAGAAAACTCTCCTCTCATCTAATATAAAAACCACCCTCACCTGCACTACACATTAAACCTCTCAGCCTTTTTACTTGCCTAAATTTCTCTACAGTATATTCCCATGTCCATCCACCAGAACTAGGCTCTTTGTTCCTAACAAAGTACCCATACTAAACCCCTTAAGATGTTCTCAATAGGAAGGAATCAATTGGTAACATCCTCTTCTAATTTTTTCAATTTATTTTCATGTTCCTTTGTTTTCTATTATCTCCTAACCTCTCCTAATCCAAAGGTAATTATAGATCCATTACCATAAATACAATATAATTTTATGTTTCTATTTGATTAATTCTTCATTATCACTCTTTCCCCGTCATTTTACAATAATAATGAAAACATTGTCCGATATGTGTTAATTTAACACATTGTTGGACGATAGGTTTTCAATTTCTATTTCCATATTCAAGCCTAGTCATGAAACAAATTTCATGGTAGATTTAGATCATAATTTCTTCATTATATCTTATTTAATGTTATAGAATCAATTTACACACATGATGTAAAATAATAAAACAAATAATGTTCATTGTGAGTGAAACCACTCAAAATAATTCATGCCATTATCATAAAAGATTTATCTAATGTTAAATCCTCACAAAAAATAACCAAATGAAATATATGATCGCCTAAAAATATTTATTATCATTAATGACATTTAAATTAAACTATGTATGTGAATTTTCATTTTACATGAACTTCTATACTCTAATATAAGTGAGCGGATCATGAAAATTAATAAAGCAAACACTCATGAATGATAAAATTTAGTATTTTAACACATCAAAGGGGAGTCAAAGAAATATATAAAAATATAATAAATAAATTAAATTTATAAATGGTTCTAAAATTGTTAATTTCTTTTTATTATTTTATTATCCAGGATATAAAGATCAAGTGAGGGTCATCTTCAAACCTAAGGCAAGGGATTCTACCCGAACATCCATTATTACTTTGGCTTATAATTTCTCTCTATTTACCAAACTGAAATCCATTTTTCTTTTTATGTGTATACACTAAAGGTTTTTTATATTTTTCAGTATCATTTATCAATGTCCATTCATCCATATTTTTTTAGTGATATACATGTTTTTAAAAGGATCCCTACTCAAATTTTCTTGATAATCAAGTTGGATTTAAGGGAACATCCCGAATTATTACCCATTTTTATTTACACTATATAATATGTTCTAAGCCATAATATATTTTTTAAAATGAAAATTTTTATAATTAATACCATATTCTTTCACTTCTGGTTTTATATAAAATATTATGACACATTATATTTTAAAATTTGTTTAATATTTGCCTGAAACCATAGTAAAAGGTTTTAATTCTAAAAATTATCAAATACACTTTTAAACATGTTATAAAATCAGTTTGACAACACTTATCAGGATGTATGCCTATTTTAACTTATTAATGACATTTTTCATCTAAATTAATTTTTTATAGAAACTTTTATGATATTACCATTTTTAATTCCTTATTACATGATTATGAAACCGATTTCTTTCCCTGGGCATCAATTTTATTAGGTTTCATTACCTATGTATGATTCATTATGTTGAAAGAATATTCATGAACATGTTATTTTGTGTTCCCTAGATATAACTCTAGTGCATTGGGTAATGTTTAGTTTCCTGATATTTAATTCAAAATGGTCTTGGTGGTTAGCCTCGAATCCTGATCCTTGTGAAATGGTCTCGGGGGTTAGCCTTGACTCATGATCATTTATGTCCAAAGATCATTAACTCATGATCATCTATGTGAAATAAGCCTTGAATAATTCTAAATTCATTTTTTTGTTTCTTCAACATTACTATTAATTAATGATTATACGATCCATTGATCAACATGTTATGATTATTTATGTTTAATCTTGTTCCATTCATTTTTATATCATTATTTTATTCCTTACAAACTATTTTCTTTGATTTATTCATATAATTATTCTAATAATTGGAATTTTAGCTCATCCCTCTATTCATGTTATACCCATGTCATCCTATTATGATATATGAGCACAATTCATGTTAGGATATCTATATGGATATTAAACAAATAAATGTTTTATTTATTCTCAGGTTTTTAGTATTATTTACCTAGTCCTCTAGAAAACTATATTTTATGATCAATGGATTGTAATTTGATGTTTAATTATGCTTAAAATCATGTAATGATTTGTGTAAAAGGATTGGGTCACTATAGATGTTATTAAAGGATAGTCTAGTTATATTTGGACATTAGTAATAGAGAACATTAGTAAGAGCCTTATGGATAAGACAACATATTATAAAACATCCAATTTTTTTTAAGTATAGAGTAAGGGGATTATCAAGAATATGCATCTCAATCTGGATATGACAAGTGTACTTGGTAAAATAAAAAATTTACCTATGAGTAACAACTCCAACAAGGTGTTTTGGGACAATCTCAGGGTAACCTAGTACATGAAAATTGTGCTTACTGCTCACCTAGTTTAACACTCGTATGGGATATGATTTGATAAATTCAGAAGCTCATTATGAAACATTATTGTGGGAAAACAATATCTCATAAGAATATATTTTAGGAAATAGACCATGGATGGCCTAGAATAAAACCAATGGCATCACAAGTTAGGCTATACTTTTCTTTTAAGAGTGTATCCATTTATTCTTACAGTTTTCATTTTTATGTTTATTTTTTAAGTATTCAATCCCCCTAATTTCACTTTTTTTTCTTAGTTAATTGAGGTAAATATATGAAAACATGGAAATAACCAATGTTTTAAGAAATGTGATTATTTCCCTGATGATATGAAAAATATGATGGCAATGGGTGATCAAAATGTTATTATAGTACTTCTTCAGCTTCCTCATGTTATGAATACTAACGTGAATTCAGGGGAAAAAATTCCTCCTAAATGGAAAAAGCATGTTGCTATCAAATCTATCATGATCCAAAGTCCTCCCATGTTTAGTGGATCATATGATCCCCTCCTCATGGAATAGTGGATTACATCCATTAAAAAGATATTCTCTAACCATTGTTTCTTAGAGGTAGTGAAATTCAAGATGGAGGAATATCATTTTGATGGGGAAGATGATAAGTGGTGGGAACTGATAAATAATATAGTGTTTCTGAAGGAGATTGATTCCATGGATTTAGAGGAAATAGAAATAATACTTTTTAATAAATATATTCCCAGAACCATCCGTCTCAATATGGGAAGAGAGTTCCTCATACTTAATCAGAATGAAGATGAGTCTATCGGGGTGCTTGAAAAAAACGATATGAGGCTTTATATATATGCCTCTAGCATATCCATGAACACAAAAAACTCAATGGATCACTTCTTTAGATGACTAAAGAAAATTCTTTGAAAGGATTTGGAAATTTGAGACATCAATAGCTATGAATATATTTTCCATTGTTCCCTCAAGGTTAAACTGGTGATTGGAGACACTTAGTCATCTCATGGTCCTGGTCAAAAAAAGGAAAATGGGTATAATATGAGTTTTTCAGCAAATAAATCCCATGACGGAAAGAATACCAAACACCCATGTGTCAAAATTTTGGAAGAATCAGCATGGGAACTGTCTAATGGGATCCTAGTATTGCTTCAAATGTAAAAGAGTGGTACATCTTTTTAAGAACTGTTGAAGGGGTATGATTAATTCCACTATTGTGGAAGAATAGAGGATTGTTCATATCAACATTTAGATATTATTAAAGTGTTTCAGCTACAAGTATCATGGGAATCTTGAAATGATATTCCTTAATCCATGGGGTTTTGGAAGAAATCAACAACAAATTTTAAGGAAAAAAAAGAATGGATTAGGCTTCCAATACTACTGATGTGGATCTAGAGAATTATGTGGTGATAGGTACACTGGTTATTCATTAAAGAATATAAAATAGACTATTTTATTCTAGTTTTGTGCATTATCTCTTATATTTCATGTTTAATAGAACTATTCAAACACCACCTAAAAATTTCAATATTGAGATATCTATGAAAATAGATAATTGGGAAATTATTGCATCCAAATAACATAACTCCTCGATAGTTAATGATTGTGGATTGAAGCTCCCATGAAATCTTGAATTACATTATTTGTTGAGGTTTTATACATGTTTTTTCATGGATTGGATATCTTTATACAAATCCAATGTCAATTATCAGAAAATGGATATAACACTTCACGTCCCAAAGTATCCAAAAATTCATTACATGTGTAAGGAGGAAAATGAATTTCCTTCAGAATAATTGTATCATGTCTGGATATTACTACGTTATGAGAAATAATATCTCAATGACATGACTAATTCAAAGGATATGTGAATGCTCAAATACCAGCCAATCATGAGGGATTACACTGATGTATTCCCTAAAGAGTTTCATGGTCTTTCTATTCATCGAGAGGTTGAGTTCTAAATTTAGCTTATTCATGAATCCCTTACTACATCAAAGTCACATAATAGAATGTCCACTATTGAGATATAATAATTTAATAAAAATTTATAAGAGAATCTGGATAATGGTTTTATACACCTGAGGGATTAACCATAGAGTGTTTCACTCCTCTTCTTAAAAAATAATGTTGGATAAATGCATGTATGCCTCAATTACTGTGATCTCTATAAAATCTCGATAAAGAGAAAGTATCCCCTTCCACGTATATATGACTTGTTTGATCAATTATATTGTGCCAGTTATTTCTATAAGGTGGAACTTTGGATAAGATATGACCAATCAAAGTTGAGGAAGGAATACATTCCCAAGAATGACATTCAAATAGGGTATGGACATTATGAGTTCATAGTAATACCATTTGGACTCACTAGTTCTCCAATGATACTCATGGAAATAATGAATAGTGTTTTTAGAGATTCCCTCATCAAATATTAGTTAATCATAATTGATGGTATTCTGATATACTCTATGATAAATGAGGAATACAAGGAACATTATAATATAGTGTTTCAATGGGATAAAATTTATGAAAATTATAGTAAATGTGAGTTTTGGAAAGAGGAAGTATTATTTTTGGGGATTTTTATCATTAGAAATGTGACATTTGTAGACCCTTCCAAGACAATTGAAATCAACGAGTGGACGATGCCAATATCTGTAATGGAGATCAAAAGATTCCTTGATCTAAATGGGAATTACTGATGATTTTTGAAGAACAGATCAGGATTTTTAAACCAAAAAACGAGGATGAAATAGTAGAGAGTGATGTTTTTATGGACTAAGGAATGTGAGGAAATATTTAAAGAGATAAAAAGAAGGCTAATCTTTATTCCTGTACTGACACTCTTTACTAATGCAGAACTCAATGTGGTGTTCAAAATTTTTCAAAAAAGGTTTTAGGTTTCTTACTGGTGGGAATTTATAATTGGACATCCTACTGTAGGATCGAAATAATGATGTAGATGCTCAATATACAAGAGGGGGGGGGGGTGAATTTTATAATTTAAAAATTACTTGGGAACCTTTAAAGTTGGTTACAGATAACTATGTTTTCCTTATATAAGGAAAGTTCTAAGTTTAACTAAGTTAAACTATGAAAATTCACAACACCTCTAACAGTAATTGAAAACGTGGAATAAGGAATGAAGTTATAAACAACATCTTCTAGGAACTTTCTTAAAACTGCAAAGAGATTCCGAAAGTTGGTTCCGGAAATATGGATCCGGAAATTGAAAGAAAACTAAATATTACAATATGAGATTCTACCTTAAAGAGTATAGAATCTAAATGGAATAGAGTACAAGTAAGAAAGTATAAGAAAGTTATACTTTCCTTACAATACAATATGCAGCGGAAACAAACAAGTAGTAAAACTACAATTAACAAGATATATGTATTTTAACACAAAGAGAAGCATATCCAACAACCTTGGATAAATATCCCTTGATTTTTACTTTCAAGCAAGTCTGTCTTACCCACACCAGGGTAAGCCCTCGATATGAAGATCGAAATCTCGGTCTTGCTATCACCGCAAGCCCTCAACTTCAAGGTAGTTGGAACCTCTGTCTTCCTCAGTAAGGAATCCCTCGGACTTTAAGGTAGTCGGAACCTATGTCTTCCTATCTCCGAATGTCCTCGAATGTAATCACCAACATTCAGAGTCACACGAAGATTTGACATTTAATACGAGCCTCTCTCTCTAGAAATCACTTCAAGCATGTAATCACATGAGTCAAAGATCAGTTTCGAGCTCTTTCAAATGAGCTCCTATTTATAGGTTTGGTTGACCTCCTTTCCAACAGTCATATTTTCCTTAAAAATCGGAGGGACCTGTACATGTGTCACTTAACCAACGGTTATTTTATAACGGAATAGACGACATCGTTTTGTAACAAAACAAGTGTAACAGAAAGTACAACATCATTTTAAGTCTAACTCAAAAGTTCGGAGTGATGATTCGGAGTGTATGAAAAATATTAAAGAGTAGAAAAATTATAAAAGTGTAAGAAAAATGAATGTTCTGAGTCTAATAAAATATAATATTCGGAGTCTAAATAAATTCAGATTGTATAAAGCAATGATGATCAGATTCTGTTTAATAATTGAATTTGGAATGAGAATTCGGAATGACAATTCGTCATCAGAATTCGTAATGAGAATTTGTAATATGGATTCATCATTAGATATTGGTGTCGAACTTCATGAGAGTTCGTATCCAGAATTTGGAGTGGAACTTTATTAGAGTTCGTATCCAGAATTCGGAGTGGAACATTATTACAGTTCTCATCCAGAATTCGGAGCCTAAAACAGAATGCTTTATATCAAGGTTTTAAACATTTCCGAGAATATAGAAATGAATTCGATTCTTATACTTAAGAAATATATGGATATAGATAATGAAAATATGATAAGGATAATTTTATAAAAGTGATTTTCCTTATAAAAGAGATTTTCCTTCTAAAAGAAATTTTCCTTATAAAAGCAATTTTCCTTAAAGATAAGGTGTTTGTGATTTTCTAAACAAGATGGAATGGAAAAGTCATAAGGAAAACCTTATTGACTCAACAATATCCCCATTTTTGGAAAGCACGAACATCCATACGAAAAAGAAAGTCTAAGGGAAAAAACATTTAGGCTTATCTCTCTTTTCTTATGGATATTGATGAATACGACTAACTCCCCCTTAGGCATTGAAACTCTAAGGATCGTATTCTAGATTTCCGGAATCGAATTTCATTAAGAATAAGAATGACTTATTTTAATGAAAAACTCCCCTTTTGATAAACTCTATTAGAGTTCTTTTTATTTCTCACCCTTTGTTAAGGTTCTTTTTCCTTTTCCCCCTTTGTTAGGGTTCTTTTTCCTTCTCCGCCTTTGTGATTTTCAAAAAGAATTTGAGGGAATGGAAAATATGACAAAGTACGTAAAAAATTAGTAACAACAACAAAAGAAAGAGCAAGAAAGATTTTCATTAAGTTTGAAAGATCAAAAACAAGGAAGCTAAGATACCACAAAAGATCGGATTTGTCTATTTTGGATCTTTTTACATCGACATGTGACCCTTATGAATAGTCTTTATATTCTTTTGTCTTTATGGTCTTCTTCGGCTTGCTTCTCTAACACAGTTATTCTTTCACTTTGAGCTTCAAGCTTTTCTTCCTGGACTTCAATCTTTTCTTCCTAAGCTTTCAAAACTTGTTCTTACTTTAACAACTTCTCTTCAATCTCAATCTGACGATCCCTTTCATTCCTCCAGTTTTGAACAACAGAATTCAACTTCCCATTCAGATCTCTGAATTCTTGAATCCGGAAATTCTTTTTCAGGTGTCAACTTTTCTTCAATGGAAGAATTAAGATCATTTATCTTCCCATCTTCTGTCTCAAAAGCATCTTTAATATTATCTTGGAATTCATCTAAGTTCCTCATCTCTTCTACAGTTTTCCTCGACCAAATAGTCATTTTCTTATAAGACCTTTTGTGGGCTTCATAGCCGACAAAAAAATTTTGAACTGAGCCTCCATCTCAACACATTTATCCATAACCGTGGATACAGTGTCTGTTTTCTGATTCAAAGTATGTTGGAGCATTGGGCATCTTGAATCAATACTAGAGATAGTTGGAATAGAACCTACCAACTTCTTTAAAGACTGAAAAACAAAGTCATGTCCCAACGAAGATGACTCCGAATCCGAGACTTTACTTGGAGGATTTTCTTCTTCAAATTGCTCATACTTCTTCTTAGAAGACTCACCAACTTCCCTTCACTTTACAACCATTGAGCTCGGGGTATCGACAACAAGTTTCTTTCCCTTTTCCTTTTTTGGAATGGATTCATGTTTTGGGGTTTTCTGTTCACTATCAGACACATGAACAACATTTTCTTCATCATCAATATCTTTTTGAGAACCATCCTCTATGTTCTCCATTTGAGCAATATCATGTAGAAGATGTTCATCCTCTGCATGATAATCTACTTATTTCTCTCCTTTTTCCTCATCATTCCCTGGAGAGACTAACATAGAGGACTCAGCTTCTGATGTTCGGATGGAAAAATGTTCCGAAGGTGTCCCCTTATAATATTTTAATTTCATGAATAGATCTCTGGACTCACCACTACCTTCAGCAACTACTTCTTGCTCTTCCACTTGCTCAAACTGCCCAACTTCCTCAAAATGGTTAGCTTTAACCTTCTCCGGGGTAACGTAGTTTCTTCTTGTAGTCTCAGGTAGAGATTCCAAAGAGAAATATCTCGGAACTAGAATGTTTCCGGAGGCCATCTAATTAAACTTCAATTATGTCTGAACCACCTTAGCTTCAGACATCTTCTTCTTAAGATTCTTTTTTTTCACTTGTTTTTCTAATTCATCCGCTGTTTTTTCCTTCAAAGACTTAGCCTTCGAAGGGTATAAGAAAAACTGAGGCTCCCCTTGCACTCTTTTCTCTTTGATTTCCCTCCACTTAGAAACTACCTCATCAGGATATGATTTTTTCTTCATTGTTTTGGAGGTGCGGCATGAAATTCCTTCGATTTGGGATTCCCTGCTTCAACTTCATCTTCTTTCAACTTTCTTTTCTTCACTGGCTTAGAAGATTCAGGTTCAGAAACGTTCGGAATCACTACTTCATGAACTGGTAAGTCAAAGAAATCACAAGTCTTCTTGTCGAAGGCAACATTCATCCTTTTGAGGGTACCATCACTCACCAACACAATTTTGAAAACTCTTGACTTAGAATTGCAAGCCTCATTGAAAGATTCAAGGTACCGGACTATTAACTTCGAGATTATTGATGGATACATTATGATCTGAGCTCTCAGATTCCCTTTCTTAACATTCTCAATGGTAATAAGAATGTGTCTCATCAGATTAAACTTCCTTATATTAATCAGAAAATCTAGAATAAAGATCTCGCTCTTCTTCAAACTGTCTTTGTCCCCCTTTCTCGGTATGATAAATCCTTGTACCCATAATTCTAGAATCCGAAAATTCATAGACAGACTAGGAATCTTCGGAGCCTTGTCATCTGACAGTCCGAGACTCTTAAAAGCGTTTTCCTTCTCGAAACTTCCCTTTGAATCGTGTAAAACCAGACTAATGAACTCAGCTTCTTTTTCATAGGTCAGCCCTACCAAGCTGGCTGCATTGGCACAAGAAGGCTTATAAGTCTTTCCATAAGATGTAAACGACAATTTATCCCTACCATATTCCTTATAGAAGGAAACTGTCTCATAGAACTCTAAAAGAAAATCTGAATATACTTCATATTGATTCCTAGGCTTAGGCACAACAACATCTTCCCATCTTTTAAGCTGTATGTTCTTCAATATAAGAGAATCATAATTGTTGAAGAAATCAGGATGAACCAACCTTTCTCTATATACTAACCACTGATAAATCGGCTTTGAGGTTGACATGTCTTGAGAAGATACTTCCACAGACATTTGGATATGAAGACATCTGGGAAGTTTGTAATAGAGATTGCTAAAGATTGGAATGACCTTAAATGGAGAGGCAGAGCTTCGGGGCGCTCGATCTTGAAAAAATGATGTGGGACGTCCATTTGGGGTCCCCTTTAAATAGGCAATGAATTTGACCGTTGGTCTTCCAAATCCATCTAACGGTTGAAAAAACTTTGATCTGATCAGACGGTTGAAAACCAATTCTCATGAAAACTTGAATCCAATCGTTTGAGGTTTTTATTAAAACAAGAATTTAGGAAAACTAGAATCTGAAAAAAAAATATAAGAAAACACCATCTAGTAAAATATGATTATGAAAACATAAGTAAGGAAATCATACCTTTCGGATTGTCTTACAAGGATTATTCGTAATGGGTAATATTCTTCTTGAAGAAAAAAAAGAAATTAACTACGAAAAATATGTAATACGAAAAGACATAGTTCACAAAACTCACTACGAAAAACAAACTCAGTATGGAAAACTCAGTACGAAAAGAATAAAATAAAAAAATGAAAAAACATTATAAGGATTTCAGTACGAAAATTTCATTACTAGAATTTCTGTATGATAATGTCCTTGTGAAAGTCTAGATACCGAAATCTTACTACGAAAGTCTCAGTATGAAAGTCTCATTCCGAACATTTTAGTACGAATTTTTTTAAACTCATTTAAAAAACAATGAAAATAACAAGCATATGTACTCCCCCTATGAAAAGGAGTTTATTACTGTAAGGATAATAGTTCAACAAGAAGATAATGAAGAATGATTACCTTATAGTTATCATTCCTAACTTTTGTTTAATGTATTCAAATCTATCAGAAGGAAAAGATTTTGTGGAAATATCAGCATGTTGATCTTGCGTTCCGATAAACTGAAGAATGATATCTCTTTTTAGTGTGTGATCCCTAAGAAAGTGATACCTAATATCTATGAGTTTCTCACGTGAGTGATGTGCATAGTTCTTACTTAGGGCAATGGAACTTGTTTTATCACACAAAATTTGAGCTTTAGTAAAACTCAAACCATAGTCTGTGAGTCTATGTTGCATCCACAACACTTGAGCACAACAACTTCCAGCTGCTACATATTCGGCTTCAGCAGTGGAAAGTGCTACAGAATGTTGCTTCATGCAAGACCAAGAAACTAGTGAATCTCCTAAGAAATGAAAAGTTCTGGATGTACTTTTTCTATCCATTCTACATCCACCAAAGTCAGCATCAGAAAATATTTTTACAACAAAATCATTTCCAGAAGTATAAAATAATCCTAGATCCATGGTTCCCTTAAGGTAGCGAAATTTTTTTTTTACTGTCTTTAAGTGAGATTCCTTAGGATTGGATTGATATCTTGCACATAATCATGCTGCAAACATTAAGTTTGGTCGACTAGCTGTTAAGGAAATTAAACATCCTATCATACCTCTAAAATATGTTTGATATACTAGTTTCCCATCTTCATTAAGATCTAGAGAGTTTGATGTACTAATTGCAGTAGTTATACTTTTAGTATTGTCATAACCATACTTTTTGAGAAGATCTTTAATATACTTATGTTGAGATATGTAGGTTCCTTCTGGTTTTTGGGAAATTTGAAAACCAAGGAAAAAGGTTAACTCACCCATCAAACTCATTTCAAACTCATATTTCATTATACTTGCAAAAGAGTCGGTTAAAGATTGCTAAGTTGAACCAAATATGATGTCATCAACATAAATTTGAACAATCAAAAAAAATTTCTTATCATTATTTATCAAAAGGGCCGGAACTGCATTTCCCTTAACATTGTTATTTTGAATCAAAAATCCAGTGAGTCTATCATACCAGGCTCGTGGGGCTTGTTTAAGACCATACAGAGCTTTGGTAAGTCTAAAAACATGATCAGGATGTTTTGTATCTTCAAAGCCAGGAGGTTGTTCAACAAAAAATTCCTCTTGAACATAACCGGTAAGAAAAGAACATTTCACATCCATTTAAAAAAGTTTAAAATTAAAGAATGAAGAAAAGGAAAATATAATATGGATAGATTCAAGTCTAGATATTGGAGCATAGATTTCTTCATAGTCTATTCCCTCTTACTGATTATAGCCTTTAGCAATGAGTCTAGATTTATTTCTTAGTATGACTCCATTTTCATCACATTTGTTTCTAAAAACCCATTTTACTCCAATAACAAATGTATCCTTAGGTCTTTCAACCAAGGTCTAGACTTTATTCCTCTCAAATTCATTTAGTTCATCTTGCATGGCTTTGATCCAATCATCATCACCTAAAGTGTCATCAGTGCTTTTTGGTTCTAATTGGGAAATAAATGCTAGATGTTCAACTTCATTTCTTAAGGAATTCCTAGTTCTTACAGGTTGATTGACATCACCAATGATACTATCACTGGGATGATTCTTAAGAAACACCTGATTTGGGTTTTGTAAAACCTATTCATCAACATAGGGTAGAAAGTATTCTGCGGTAAATGATTTAGATATATCTTCTTGAACATTTTCCTTATCAGAAGGATCTTCTATCAAGGGTTGACAATCAGTTTTTGAAAACACATCTGATGATGTAGGTTGGGATAGTTTAAAGACAAAAGGATCAGACTCATCAAATTTTACATGCACTGTTTCTTCAACAGTACAAGTATTTTTATTAAAAAATCTATAAGACTTTGAAGTTGTGGAATAACCTAGGAAAATTCCTTCATCAGATTTTGGTGTGAATTTATGTATGTTATCATTAGTATTCAGAATGAATACTTTGCAACCAAAAACCTTGAAGTAGGATAGTCTCGGTTTTCTACCATTCCATAACTCATAAGGAGTTTTATTAAGAAAAGGTCTAATCAAAAATCGATTTATAGTATAGCAAGCAGTACTTACAGCTTCAGCCCAGAAATGTCTAGCTATATAATATTTACTCAACATGGTTCTAGTTATCTCTTGAAGAATTCTATTTTTTCTTTCAATTACACAATTCTGCTGAGGAGTTCTAGGTGCTGAAAAATTGTGAGTAATACATTTTCTACTACAAAAAGTCTCAAAATTAGAATTTTGAAATTCTCCTCCATGATCACTATGAATAGTTTTCAATGGAAGGGTTTTCTCATTCTTTACAAGTGCTCTAAAGCATTTGAAATAATAAAAATCTTCAGATTTCTTTGCAAGAAAATAGAACCAAGTAAATCTAGTGTAATCATCAACTAGAACAAACACATAGTATTTGCCTCCAATACTTCCAGTTTGTGTTGGACCAAAAAGATCCATGTGCACTAATTGTAATACATCAGTCGTTGAAACTTCACCAATTGATTTAAAACTAGATTTATGTTTCTTTCCATATTGAAAATGATCAGAATCTTTAGAAGAATCAAATCTATGATCTGGTAGATCCTTAACTATTTTCTTCCTAGAGAGTTTGCATAAGTTCCTAAGGGTACAGTGACCTAGTCTTCTATGCCATAATTAGGAATTATCTTCCATTGTACTTAGTCAAGGTAAATCTTGGCTCATGAGGTCTTCTAAATTTAAGGTGTAAACATTCTCTTGCCTATTGGATGAGAGAATAAATTCTTCCTTGGAATTGTGAACTAAGAACATATCATTCCTAAAATTCACAAGGTTTCCTTCATCACATAACTAACTTATGCTAATGAGGTTGTTCTTAAGACCCTTGACAAAAAGAACATTTGAAATCATGGTTTTACCAGGAATAACAATATTACCTATACCAACAATTTTTCCATTTTCATTATCTCCGAAAGTTACCTTTCCTCCTTTCGTTTTGATAATCTTTTCAAAAAAGCTTTTGTTACCAGTCATGTGTTGGGGACATCCACTATCCATGTACCATGTCTTGTTGCTGGTACTTCCTCTATCTTTCTGAAAACAAGAAAAGAATTAGACTTTCGGAATCCAAGCTTGTTTGGATCCGAGATTTCCAGATAACAAAATTTTAGGTACCCACATCTTCTTAGAAAAATAGGGTTTATGAAAACCTAGAGATGGGGTTTTGTTTAAGGAACAATTCTTTGCCCAGTGACCACCACATTGACACTTGATATAAAATGGGGCACTTTGTGGAACGAAGTAGTTGTTACTAAAAATTGGTTTTGCATGAGTATAACCAAATTCAGATTTATTTCTTAAAGGTTGTATTTGGGAATACATTTTATCAAAATTTTCCATAATATGGGTAACGTTCGATAAACACTTCTTTAAGGAAAAAATTTCGGACTTGAGTTTGATAACCAAGTTTTTATCTTCAGAATCATCAGATTTAGAACTAGAGCTAGGCTCAAAAACATTTTTCTTGGAAATTAATTTTTCTAACTCTTTAGAAAGTTTGTTCTTCTCAGAACATAGTTCCTCAAGATTTTTTGAAATACTTATAAAATAAGAATTTTTCTTATCAAGATCATTAGAAATATCTGATATCTCTTTTATAAGAATAGAATTCCTATAGTTTTCTTTATCAAGTTTCTTATTGAGTTTAGAGTTCTCAATCTTAAGAATTTCAACAAACCTAGAAACATCTTCATAGGTAGGTGACGTATTTTCTTCATTAGAAGTTGATTCTTCATCTGAGGAGTTATAATACTTACTATCATTAGAATTTAAAGATACATTGGTTAATGATTAATCATTTCATACCTTATCCATAAAGAAATGATTGTAAATAGGTAATCTGGCTATAAGACCAAGATTATTCTGTCCAGAAGAATCATAATTAGATGATTCATCTGAAGAGTCACCACCACTGGCACTCCAGGTATCACTATATTTCAGAACATTCTTAGCTTTGGAATTATAATACTTATTTCTATTCCTGTCTGAATGCCTTTCATTCCTTTATTTCTTTTTGAGTAGAGGGAAATCTGGTCTAATATGTTTAGATCTCTTGCATTAATAAGATGTAACTTCTCCATCTTTCCTATCTTTCCTTTCCTTTTTCTTATACTTGGATTGGAAACTTCTCTGGCCGGCTATCTTTTTCATCCTTCGAGAAAGATTTTCTAACTCATTTTCTGAGATTTAACTCTCACTAGAATCTGATTGAACAACCACCTTCTTAGACTTGGATCTGGTTACTCTCTCAAAAGACATAGCTTTCATATGATTTGATGTTGTTGTAAAAGAAATAGTACCATTCCCATTCTTCTTTTTTATGTTGTCATCATCTCTCTTCATTTGGGTTTCATGTTGGAGAAGAGTTCCAAATAACTCATCAATAGAAATTTGAGCGACCTTCCTGTTCTCATCTATAACAGTTCTTTTGGATTCCCACTCATTGGGAATAATATCAATTATCTTATCCACAAGTGCTTCATCATCTAATCCTTTCTATCCCATAGAATGTAAACTATTGACAATAGTCATAAACCTCTGTTGAACATTACAAATTAGTTCACCATAAGGAAAATTGAAGCCATGGTATTCTGCTCTAAGCATAGCTCTCCTAGTCTCAATCACTTTAGAAGTACCAATGTGTGTAACATATAACTTCTTCCAGATACAATTGGATGCTTCACAAGAAGAAATTTGGCTATATATATTTCTGGTCATTGAACAAAGTAAGGTATTGCGTACCTTATAATTGAGCTGATACTATTTCTTTTCCTAGTTAGTGAAAGTTCTAACTTCATTATAATGAATTTTATAATCTCCAGTAAGCATAACAATGTTGTCCACTCCAGTATTGATAAAAAAAGTCTTCATTCGATCTCTCCAGTACTCATAGACATTACCATCAATGATTGGTGGTCTTGTAGGATTTATATTATCTATAGAACCAACATTGACTCATTCCATATTAAAAAAAACTTGGGCAACCAAACTAGTTAGTAGAAAAAGTTTGTAACTACAAAGTTCAGAATGACAAAGATCGGAATGATAAAGTTCGGAATGACAATGTTTGGAATGACAATGGTTGGAATGACAAAGTAAGCAAGAAAAAAATATATGTGAGTACAAGTATTTCAGAGACCTTTCTCTAATACCAATTGTAGGATCTAAATAATGATGTAGATGCTCAATATACAAGAGGGGGGTGAATTGTATAATTTAAAAATTCCTTTGAAACCTTTAAAGTTGGTTAAGGATAACTAAGTTTTCCTTATATAAGGAAGGTTCTAAGTTTAACAAAGTTAAACTAAGCAAATTCACAACACCTCTAACACCAATTGAAAACATGGAATAAGGAATGAAGTTATAAACATCATGTTCTATGTACTTCTTAAAACTGGAAAGAGATTCCGAAAGTAGGTTCCAGAAATATGGATCCGGAAATTGAACCATAACTACAGATTACAATATGAGATTCTACCTTAAAGCGTATTGAATCTAAATGGAATAGAGTACAAGTAAGGAAGTAGAAGAAAGATATAATTTCCTTACAATATAATATTCAGCGAAAACAAACAAGTATTAAAACTACATGTAACAAGATATAAGTCTTTTAACCCAAAGAGAAGGGTATCCAACAAACTTGGATAAAGGTCCCTTGATTTATACTTTCAAGCAAGTCTGTCTTACCCATACAAGGGTAAGCCCTCGATACGAAGATCAGAATCTCTGTCTTGATATCCCCACAAGCCCTCAACTTCAAGGTAGTTGGAACCTCTGTCTTCCTCAGCAAGAAAGCCCTCGAACTTTAAGGTAGCCAGCACCTCTGTCTTCCTATCCCCGGAAGTCCTCGAATGTAATCACCAACATTGGGAGTCGCCCAAATCTTTGAGAGTTAATAAGAGCCTATCTCTCTAGAAATCACCTCAAGCATGTAATCACATGATTCAAAGACCAGTTTCGTGCTCTTTCAAATAAGCTCATATTTATAGGCTCGTTCGACCTCCTTTCCAACCACCATATTTTCCATAAAAATCAGAGGGACCTATACACGTGTCACTTAACCAACGGTTAGTTTATAATGGAATAGACGACATCATTTTGTAACAAAACAAGTGTAATAGAATGTATTAAATCGTTTTAAGTCTAACTCAAAAGTTCGGAGTGATGATTCAGAGTGTAAGAAAAATATTAATGAGTAGACAAATTATAAAAGTATAACACCCCATACATTAAATATATTGTTAATACTTAAAAATTGAAGAATACTTATTACAACATATAACAAAACCACGAAAGGACGGTATAGGTATAGTGTCTTTAGAAACTGGGATAATAAACAACTGGTTCATAAAGCGTCTACACTGTCTCCCATTTATTTCATTATTTATATAGTCCCTTTGGCATATCTTACTTAATAACCTTCTCCCTGACCTGGGGAAAGTAATCATTCAAAAGGGTGAGCTAAAATTATCAGTAAGGGTAAACAAAAGAAATATCAATCACATCATATTCATAAGAACATAACTTTTGGAAATCTTAACCTGCAAAAGAGATCATAATTTCATAACATGAGATAAATCATAGAAGTGAAATGTAATCCAAATAATCATAAATTAAAACATTAAACTTTGTGGAATACACACATAATCATAGAGAATCATTTCTTATTAGTCAAGACTCATTGTCAAGACTATCTTAGTGGACAAAGTCCATTTCTGAACCGAGTTCACTCCTTGTTTCAGTCATGTTTCACTGAACCAGTTTAACCTTCCATTCCAGCCATGTCTATCTCATGAGATATAAAATATTTACATAATGAATTGGAGGGAGATATAGGTCCCACCCATATCATAATGATACCATTCTTATGTGTGCCACAAAATCATAAACCATACATCATAGCATAAACCATGCAATAAAAATGAGAATCTTAAACATCATGACATCATAAAACAATTCATATAAGATAAAGGAATTCATAAAAATATTTCCATAACAACATAATCAACTCAATGTAATAATATGGATAGAAACAGAACCCTATATTATCTTATATGGAAAATAATTTTGATAAAACACTTGAACTCCATTCTTGAGGAAAATATCTTTTCTACTTCAAAAAAACTTTTCCTTTATTAACATTTCATACAATTATAAACTAAAAGAGGTTGATTAATAATAAACTTGAAAACCTGTAATGGAAGCTTATTGGAGATAATTTTTTAAAAATCCATTCATGCCGTATAAGTTTAAAAACATTCTTCTCGTACTTTTGTCGGAAAAGTCAAAAATTACCTCGTACGAAAAACGACAAAATATTCCTTTCATATCCTTTAATAAAAACTCACCGATGTGTAAAATTGGATTTAAAAAATTGTAAGTGGATGGAAACAATATTAAATATTGAGGGAACATGGACGTGGATGATAAAATACATCCCAGTAAATTCCAAAGTACAAACAATCTCGGATAAACATGAGATTGTGATATTTCTATTACCTTAGGTCCAATTTGCTTCGTATGTGTCTGAAACTCCTGTATAATGATTTAAATAATGTTATTGACTTATTCCAGAATCATACTTAATTTTATGATATCCTATATGGTCATATTCTTATCTTCTTATTAGTAATATTTCATTACTACTTGTTATTCGGGTGTTTATTACTTTTTGTTCTTATGCGTGTTTTGTCGAATAAATTCTTTTTTTTCTTATTAGGTTATAGATACCTCATTTACAGAATTGTATTAGTGTAATATATATCATATTCATTCATTCAATTCATTTATATAATCATTATGCAATGAAGATCATGTAGAATGAGTCGCATCACATCGTGGAGATGGTATTCCGTACGTACGCACGAGCGATGATATCGTTCCCATGATTGTGGAATTGTATTGGAGTGTATATATACTATTTCAGAATCAATATCAATTTACAATAATCATATATAGTCATTATTTACACCATTATACCCATCCAAGTAAGGTGGTGTTTGAAAATAGATTACACCACGGCGTGGAGATGGTATTTCGTACGTACGCACACGCGGTGATTTCGTTTTCCGTAGGATGGATAGATGGTGAAATAGGGTTATCTCGTACTTATAATAACAAATCAGTATATTTGTGATACTGATGTAATTACTTCATAATGAAACAACGAAATAAGAAGATGTGGAAGAAGAAATGAAGATAAAAGAATTGGTAACAGATATTACCTCTTCTTTGAAGCGCTTCTTTGAGACCCCCTTTTAGGGCACTAACATTTGTCTTTGAAGAAGACCAGGACCTCTAGGATGTTTCTAGGGAAGTGGAGAGGATAAATTGGTAGGATTGGTTGAGAATTAAGGCTCAAAGTGGTGTGAGGAAAAGAGGGAGGAGGTGCCCTTTCATAAGGGAGGAGAGAGGATCCTTTGGAATAACAAAAATTATTATTTTATTATGAAGACAAATTCTGTTTTAAATAGCTCCAAATTGATTTATTTCGAAGATAAGGTGGGGATGGGTCGAAATCCTCTAATTAAATATAATTTAGACAAGTTTAGGTTCCTATTTTAACCTTATCATTAATATTTAACATTAAGTTAAATAGTTTTACTTTTACTGTGTCCTCTTGTGTTCTTACACTATAAGGTTAATAAACTTACTATATCAACCCAAACGAACCCCAAGTTGTTTATTATTAATATATATAACATTATCTAAGTCATTTGGCAGAACCGTATATTTTTAGGAATAAAATATCAATTAATAATAGAATATTTGTTTTAAAAACTATTTTATGTCAATTTTGACACTATTTAGTAATTGATTTATGTGAAAATCATAACAGAATGATTAGTTCGAACCAAGTAAATTAAATCCATAATAACTTGTCATATTAACCCATAAAATTAGTGCAATTCATAAAAAGTCTAAAATTATATTTATTTGGTTATTTATAACATCAATTATGTCGATATTTCATTAATAAGATAATCACTGCATCATATTTGTTTCATAAATAAATTAACTTATTTAAAGTCTAAATATTAAAAATAAAATACCATTATGTAGTAAATCTTTTTAGATTTCTAATGAATATTTATAATCGAATTTATCTTATGTATAACCCTATATTAAAAATGATATACTTATTAAACATTGATTTTAACTATTTTAACCCTTCTTTAAATAAATAAATAATAAATGTACTAATCTAATAAAAGTGGGACTAAATGGTCATATTTTATTCCTAGTGTTGTTTTTGGTCAAATTAAACTTATCCAATAGATTTAGGACATGTTTTAGGGTAATAATAATAACACTTTTACCCTTAATTACCCTATTTACTTTTAACCGTGGTAAAAAAAGTAAAAAGTTAATATTCACCAAAAATTATTTTCATCTCATTGAACCACATTTTAGTCCTTGATATAAACAGCGTCTCTCGGATTTTCTAAATTCCACTCAAAGAAGTGGTAAAATTATGTTTTATGAAAAATTCAGTTTTTTAAGTACCACTTAGTGGTTTCACTATTCATCAAAAAATGAATGTTTTATGAAAAATACCAAAATTTCACCCTAGGCTAATTTCGATATTCCGATTCCAAAAATGAAATCCATTTTGAAAAATAAAATTTATAAAATTTCAAAAAGTGGTTATTACTATTCATAACTGCTAGTTTTAATAATATTTTAATAGCATATCGTTGTTTAGTGAAACTCGGTATTGCGTACAACGCAAGCTATTGAGGAAGGCCAAGGTTGCATGTAAAGCAAGGCAATCTAGTGTTGTGTGTAGTGAAAGATTCCTTTGATGATTTATATAACATAAAAAAAAAATATTTCTCATAAAAGTCTTGGGTGTTACATTCTACCCCCCTTAAAATGAATTTCTCCTTCAAAATTCGTCACTTTGTAACAAACAGATGAGGATACCTCTCCCTCATCATATCCTCAAGCTCCCATGTAGCTTATTCTAATTGGTGGTTCCTCCATAAAACTTTCAGCAAGCGAGTGGTCTTGTTTCTTAGGTCTTTTTTGCTACGATCCAGAATCTCTATCGGTTGTTCTTCACAAGAGAGATCTTGCTACATCGGTACAACTTCTGAGCTAAGTACATGTGAAGGATCAGGTATGTACTTTCTCAGGAGAGATACATGGAACACATCATGAACCTGAGAGAGATTCGGTTGAAGTGCCAATTGGTAAGCTACCTTTCCAACACGATCCAGTATTTTGAAAGGACCGATATATCTAGGTCTAAACTTCCCCTTCTTTCCAAATCTCATGACCCTCTTCCAGGGAGATATTCGTAAGAACACTTTGTCACCCACTTCAAACTCTAGGTCTTTTCTTCGGTTGTCGGCATAACTTTTCTATCGACTCTAAGCTACTCTTATGTGTTGTTGAATAGATATGACCTTTTCTGCCATCTCATCAACAAGATCAGGTCCTAAAATCTTTCATTCCCCAACTTCATCCCAGCAAGTTAGACTCCTGCATTTCAATCCATAGAGAGATTCATAAGGAGCCATCTGAATACTGGAGTGAAAGCTATTATTATAAGAAAATTCCACCAAAGGTAGGTGTTGATCCCAACCACCTTTGAAATCCATAGAGAAAGCTCTCAACATATATTCTAGAATTTGAATTGTTCTCTCAGACTGACCATCTGTCTGAGGATGATAAGAAGTGCTGAAACTCAACTATGTATCCAGAGTATGCTGAAGACTTCACCAGAACATTGAGGTAAACCTCATATCCCGATCAGATATAATAGAAAGTGGTACTCTATGCAATCTTACCACTTCCATTATATATATCATGGCAAGCTGATCCAGAGAGAAATCCTCCCTAATATCAATGTAGTGTGCAGACTTTGTAAGACGATCAACTATGACCCAGATAGAATTATTGCATTAGGATGTTTTAGGAAGTCCTTTGACAAAGTCCATAGTGATGTTTTCCCATTTCCATTCTGGTATGGGTAATGGTTGTAACATCCCCTTAGACTTCTGTCTCTCAGCTTTAACTTGCTGAAAAACCAAGCATCGAGAGACATATTCAGCAACATCTCTTTTCATGCCATCCCACCATAAGTACTTTTTCAGGTCCCTATACATCTTTGGGCTTCCAGGATGAATAGAGAATTATGAACTATGAGCCTCATCCAGCAGCTCCTTATTTAATTCTGGGATGGGAGGAACACAAACCCGATTGCTGAACATTATTATCCCATCACAATCAAGGATTAATTCAGGAATATTTCTCACCTTCTATTGTATCACTACATCTTCTTTCTGTGCCTCTTTAATCTTCACACGAATAGATGGTTGGACATTCATTTGAGAAAGATACGATTTCCCCCCTTCCATTATAATTCCAACATCCATCCTTTGTAAATCCATAAATATTGGATCTTTTTTGATTCTCATCATGGATAAACTGACATGGTCTTGTCGACTTAATGCATCTGCCACCTTGTTTGCTTTCCCAGGGTGGTAATGAATTGGGCAGTAGTAATCCATAATCAGCTCCAACTGTCTTCTTTGGCGCATATTCAGCCCCTTTTGTGTGAAAATATACTTTAAACTTTTATGATCAGTATAAATATCACACCTTTCTCCATAAAGGTAATGCCTCCAAATCTTTAATGCAAATATTACTACAGCTAACTCCAAATCATGAGCTGGGTAATTTTGTTCATGGATTTTCAACTGTCGTTAGGCATAAGCTATCACCATATCATTTTGCATAAGAACACACCCCAATCCCTTCTTGTATGCATCACTATAGATCACAAACCTTTCTCCACTATAAGGCAGTGTGAGCACAGGTACACTAGATAACCTTCTTTTCAACTCCTTGAAACTCTCTTCACATTCCTCCATCCAAACAACTTAAATCCTTTCTGAGTAAACCTGGTGAGTGGATTAGATAATCATGAAAAATATTTCACAAAACGTCGATAATATCCAGCCAAACCAAGAAAACTTCAGATCTCGGTTACTGTTGTTGGTTTCGACAATCTTTCGATAACCTCTATTTTTTCTAGATCCATAGATATCCCCTCTTTTGAGATTATGTGACCCATAAATTAATCTCTTTGAAGACAAAATTCACACGCGGTAAATTTGTCATAAAGCTTCTCCTTTCTTAGGGTCTTCAATATAATTCTCATGTTATCTTCACGTTCTTCCTTTCACTTTGAATAGACAAGAATATCATCTATAAATACAACCACAAATTGATCAAGATAGTCTCTAAAGACTATATTCATCAGAACCATGAAGATAGCATGGGCATTAGTAAGAAAAAATTGAATCACTATAAATTCATAGTGTCCATACCTTATATGGAAAGCCGTATTTGGTATATCCTCCCTTTTTACCCTTAATTGATGATACCCTGAACGAAAATCAATCTTGGAAGAGTATTGAGCTCGGCGTAGTTGGTCAAATAAGTCATCAATGCGTGGCAGAGGATATTATTTCTTGATAGTGATTTTGTTAAGTTCTAGAAAATCAATTGAGAGTCTCATTGATCCATCTTTCTTATTAACAAATAGAACAGGTGCTACCCAAGGTGATGAACTAGGGCGTATGAATCCCTTATCAATATTCTCTTGGAGTTGCTTCTTCAATTCATGCAACTCAATTGGGGCCATTCTATAAGGTTTCCTTGAAATAGGCAAAGCACCCGGTACGAGTTCTATTGAAAACTCACCTTCACGATTTGGTGGTAGACCCAGAAATTCCTCTGGAAAGCCATCATCAAACTCCCGTACAACGGGTATATTCTCAATCGTGAGTTTCTGTCCAACCATTTGAGATAAATAACCTTCATTTAGTGGAATCAAGACCCATAAGATGGATGAAATTTCCACTGGAAGGTTATGTTCATCCTTTCATCGAAAGATGATCATAGATTGATCTGGAATATGAAATGTGACTTCCCATCATTGGCAATTGATATCAGCTCCATATAAAGAAACCCAATCCATGCCAAGAATCACATCAAATTCCACTATATGAAGGATCACAAGATTTGCAAGAAGCACTTTCCCAAAAACTTCAATCAGGGAAGAATTATAATCATATTATGCGACTGTTGTGCAATTAGGTGTTGTCACAGCTAACTCAACATCTAATTGATGAGGTGATACGGTGATACTCTTAGAAAATTATTCAAAAATAAAAGAGTGGGTGGATCCAAAATCAAATAAAACATTTGCTACTTTAAAGTGGATGGTAAGTGTACCTTTCACCACATCGTTATCGTACTCCACATCGCTGATAGAAATTGCATGTGACTTTCCTTTGTCTTTAGCCTTATTATTTTGTTGATGTCGATCATCATAAACAACCCTTGGATTAGGGAATTTATTGGAATAATGCCCCAATCTACTTTCACTTGAAACATTGAAGTGTAGTAGGTTCATTCTTTGTATCCCTTTGTTTTCATCATTAGACATCTTCTTCCCACCATTGCGACATTCAAATGCCCGATGACCTTCCTTTCCACATTTGAAACATTTACTTGTCCCTTTAAGACAACTCCCTCCATGTTTCTTTCCACACATTCAGCATAAGGGAAAGCTCATCTTCTTTTAAGTGTGCTCATTAGATTTTCCTTTGAATTCCATTTTCCTCTTCTTATCAAACCCATATGACTGATCGGTTACTCCAATCTCCATCTCAACTTGGAGAGCACATCGAACGATTTCCTCGTAGCTATTGAAGTCCCTTATGGCTAAGACCCTTTGAAGACTTTGTTTTAAGCCACTAAAGAATAGACCGATCTTACTCTCAGGTTGGATAATAACACCAGAAGCGTACCTTGCATGTCTTGTAAAATTTGCTTCATAGGTTCCAACAAATTCATCATCCTTTTGATTCAGTTCGAGAAACTCTTTCTCCATCTTTTTTCGGAGAATATGAGGGATGTACTTATTGAAAAATAAGTTCTTGAACTCATCCCATTCCATGGACTCAATTTCATCCCTTTCCCTCGTATTCTTAATAAGATTCCACCATTGATCAGCATCACATTCCAAACGATACACTGCTAAGATGAATTTATCATGTTCAGAACATTGAAGAACTGAAAATATCTTTTCAGTAGTACTGATCCATTATTCAGAAACTAATGGATCATTAGACCTGCTGAATGACGGTGGACACTGCCTCATGAAGGATTCAACAGAATGTTGCTCCTTCCTTTGCTTGTTTGGAAGTCCCGCATGATTCATAGCTTGATAAATTTGTGTGAGCATGGCTACAAGGTTTTTAATTCCAGCTCCCATAATGTTTGGTTGCTCAGGGGGACAATCATTACATTTCCTGTCGCATTCCGCATTAACACGGTTCCTTCGGGTTCTAGCCATTGACTAAAACCAAGAAGAATAGTGAGAGCAACACTAATTATAATAGGAAAACCACATAATCAAGAATTAAATTTCACACTTAAGGTCTTATCCTAGGTTATTCGTGGCCATATCTAAAACACTAAGATTGTGTTCTATGCTTAGAATTATCCTTAGGGTTCTTACTAAGGCTTTCACATCCTAGTTTCCAAAGGTTGACTATACCTTTCCTCTGATACCAACTATAACTCCCCATACATTACATACATTGTTAATACTTCAAAATTGAACAATACTTATCACAACATATAACAATACCACGAAAGGACCGTATAGGTATAGTGTCTTTAGAAACTAGGAAACATAAGCAACTGGTTTATAAAGAGTCTACACTGTCTCCCATTTATTTCATCATTTCTATAGTTTCTTATTAGTCAAGACACATTTCCATGACTATCTTAGTGGACAAAGTCCATTTCTGAACCGAGTTCACTCCTCGTTTCAGTCCTATTTCACTGAACCGGTTTAACCTGCCGTTCCAGCCATGTCTATCTCATGAGATATAAAATCTTTACCCAATGAATTGGAGGGAGATATATGTCCCAACCATCTCATAATGATACCATTCTTATGTGTGCCACAAAATCATAAACCATACATCATTGCATAACCCATGCAATAAAAATGGGAATCTTAAACATCATGACATCATAAAACAATTCATATAAGATAAAGGGATTCATAAAAATATTTCCAACACAACATAATCAAATCAATGTAATAATAGGTATATAAACAGAACCCTATATTATCTTAGATGGAAAATAATTTTGAAAAAACACTTGAACTCCATTCATGAGGAAAATATCCTTTCTACTTCAAAAACACTTTTCCTTTCGTAACATGTCATACAATTCTAAACTAAAAGAAGTTGATTAAAAATAAACATGAAAACTTGTAATGGAAGCTTATTGGAGATAATGTTATAAAAATCCATTCATGCCGTATATGTTAAAAAAACATTCTTCTCGTACTTTTGTCGGAAAAGTCAAAAAGTATCTCGTACAAAAAACGACAAAAGATTCCTTTCATATCCTTTACTAAAAACTCACCGAAGGGTAAAATTGGATTTAAATTTTTTTTGGTGGATGGATACAATATTACATTTTGAGGGAACATGGACGTAGATGATAAAATACATCCCAGTAAATTCCAATGTACAAACAATCTCGGATAAAAATGAGATTGTGATATTTCCCTTACCTTTGGTCCAATTTGTTTCGTAAGTGTCTGAACCTCCTGTATACTGATTTAAATAATTTTATTGAAATATTCCAGAATAATAATTATTTTTATGATATCATATATGGTCATATTTTTAGCTTCTTATTAGTAATATTTCATTACTACTTGTTATTCGGTTGTTTATTACTTTTTGTTCTTATGCGTGTTTTGTCGAATAAATTCTTATTTTTATTTTAAGGTTATAGATACCTCATTTACAGAATTTTATTAGTGTAATATATATCATATTCATTCATTCAATTCATTTATATAATCATTATGCAATGAATATCTTGTAGAACGAGTCGCATCGCATCGTGGAGACGGTATTCCGTACGTACGCACGAGCGATGATATCGTTCCCATGATTGTGGAATTGTATTGGAGTGTATATATACTATTTCAGAATCAATATAAATTTATAATAATCATATATAGTCCTTATTTACACCATTATACCCATCCAAGTAAGGTGGTGGTGGAAAATAGATTACACCATGGCGTGGAGACGGTATTCCGTACGTACGCACGCGCGGTGATTTCGTTTTCTGTAAGATGGATAGATGGTGAAATAGGGTTGTTTCATACATATAATAACATATCAGTATATGAGTGATACTGATGTTATTACTTAATAATGAAACAACTAAATAAGAAGAATTGGAAGAAGAAATGAAGATGAAAGAATCGGTAACGGACATTACCTCTTCTTTGAAAAGCTTCTTTGACACCTCCTTTTAGGGCACTAAAATTGGTCTTTGAAGAATACCAGGACCTCTAGGATGTTTCTAGGGAAGTGTATAAGAAAAATTGGCAAGTTTTGGCTGACCTTGAAGGCTCTATGTGGTATGAGGAAAAGAGGGAGGAGGTGCCCTTTTATAAGGGAGGAGAGGGGCACCTTTGGAATAACTAAAAATATTATTTTATTATAAAGAAATATTCGGTTTTAAATAGCTCCAAATTGATTAATTTCGAAGCTAAGGTGGGGATGGGTCAAATCCTCTCATCCAATAGAATTTAGACAAGTTTCGGTTCCTATTGTAACCTTATCATTTAGATTTAACATTAAGTTAAATAAATTTACTTTTACCATGTCTCCTTGTGTTCATACACTATAAGGTTAATAAACATACTATATCAAGCCAAAAGAACCCCAAGTTGTTTATTATTAATATATATAACCTTATATAAGTCATTTTACCGAACCTTAGATTTTTAGGAATAAAATAACAATTAATAATATAATATTTGTTTTAAAAACTATTTTATGTCAATTTTGACACAATTTGGTAATTGATTTTTGTAAAAATCATAACAGAATGATTAGTTCAAACCATTTCAATTAAATCAATACTAACATGTCATATTAACCTATAAAATTATTTTAATTCATAAAAAGTCTCAAATTACATTTATTTGGTTATTTTTAACATCAATTATGTCAATATTTCATTAATAAGATAATTACTGCATCATCTTTGTGTCATAAATAAATTTACTTATTTAAATTCAAAAAATTACAAATAAAATACCATTATGTAGGAAATATTTTTATATTTCTAATTAATAATTATAGTAGAATTTATATTATGTATAACCCTATATTAAAAATGATATACTTATTAAACATTGATTTTAACTATTTTAAGCCTTCATTAAATAAATTAATAATAAATGACCTAATCTAATCCAAGTGGGCCTAAATGGTCATATTTTATTCCTAAGGTTGTTTTTGGACGAATCACACTTATCAAATAGAATTAGGACATGTGTTAGGGTAATAATAATAACACTTTTACCATTAATTACCCTATTTACATTTAACAGTGGTTAAAAAAGTAAAAAGTTACTATTCACCAAAAATTATTTTCATCTCATTGAACCACATTTTAGTCCTTGATATTAACAGTGTCTCTCGGAGTTTTTAAATTCCACTCACAGAAGTGGTAAAATTATGTTTTATGAAAAATTCATTTTTTTTACTACCACTTAGTGGTTTCACTATTCATCAAAAATTGAAAGTTTTCAGAAAAAAACCAAAATTTCACCCTATGCTAATTTCGATATTCTGAATCCAAAAATGAAGTTCATTTTGAAAAATAAAATATATAAAATTTCAAAAAGTGGTAATTTCTATTCATAATAGCTAGTTTTAGTAATATATTAATAGAATATCGTTTTTTAGTGGAACTCAGTATTGCGTACGACGCAAGCTATTGAGGAAGGCCGCAGTTGTGTGTAAAGCAAGCCAATATAGTGTTGTGTGTAGTGAAAGATTCCATTGATGATTTATATAACCTAAAAACAAAGTATTTCTCATAAAAGTCTCGGGTGTTACAAAATGTGTAAGAAAAATGAAAGATCAGAGTCTAAGAAAAAATAATATTCGGAGTCTAAATAAATTCGGAGTGTATAAAGCAATGATGATCAGATTCTATTTAATAATTGAATTCGAATGACAATTCGGAATGACAATTCATCATCAGAATTCGTAATGAGAATTTCTAATCTGGATTCATCATTAGATTTCGGTGTCGAACTTCATGAGAGTTCGTATCCAGAATTCGGAGTGGAACATTATTAGAGTTCGTATCCAGAATTCGGAGTGGAACATCATTACAATTCTCATCAAGAATTCGGAGCCTAAAACAGAATGCTTCATATCAAGGTTTTAAATGATTCCGAGAATATAGAAATGAATCTGATTCTTATAATTAATAAATATATGGATATATATAATGAAAATATTATAAGGATACTTTTATAAAAGTGATTTTCCTTATAAAAGCGATTTTCCTTATAAAAGCAATTTTCCTTATAAAATCAATTTTCCTTATAAAAGCAATTTTCCTTATAAAAGCGATTTTCCTTAAATATAAGGTGTTTGTGATTTTAAAAACAAGAAGGAATGTAAAATTCATAAGGAAAACCTTATTGACTCAACACCTACGCCTCAAGGTAGTTGAATTTTTTTGAGAAAAACTATACCATGAAAGATATTGTGTTGGAAGCTGTGATATTTGCAATGAAAATATGGTGGCATTATCTCTATGGGGAGAAGTGTGAGATATATAATGCTCACAAGAGACTCAAACATATATTCCCACTAGAGAATCTTAATATTCTGTTGTTAAGATGTTTATATATAATCAAGCATTAAGACTTGTTAAACCACTACTATCCTGGAAAAAAAAGAAGCTGGCTAATGCTCTAGTAGAAATGATCATACAACATTTTCACTGATGAGAATTTAAAATGATCTAATATTCTAAGACTTCAAAATAATATACAAGGGAATAATTAAGGAATGAACATCATTAATACATTCCCAAATTATTTCTAAACCATCCCTTATATATAAAATAAATTATAATCAAAGAAATGATGTAAATATTCAGAAGAAGGTGGAAGCCACAAGAAAAGGACAATCTTCATATTTAAAAAAGGATGAAGAAATATTTGTAATATTTGGTTCATGATTATGTATACCATATATTCTAGAGATAATTATGGAGCTTCTTAATGAAAAACATAGCTCAACCTTCACTATTATCCTTGGGAGAAACAATATATATTGAAATCATCAGTATAACTATTGGTGGGACAATACAAAAAAAGAGATTTCTGAGTATATATCAAAGTTCCTAGTATTTCATCATGTCAATGATGAAATTTAAAAAGTATAAGGAGATGATTCAGCCACTACCCATTCTAATATGTAAGTGAGAGAACATTACCATGGTCATTTTCACTATAACTCCATGTTCATTCAGAGGAAAGAATGTTATATGGGTTATCTTGGATTGTCTTACAAAGACAAATCAATTTATCTCCATTAAATAGGACTTATCACTTGATAAACTTTCACATATATACATCAAAGAGGTGTTAAGGATGTGTGGAGTTACACTATCTATTGAATCCCATTGAGATTTGAGATTCACCTTGATGTTTGTGAATAGTCTGCTACATGCTCTATGCACTGATCTGAAATTCATTATGACCTATCAACATCAAACTGATTGCCAATATGAGTGAACTATTCCGACACAGGAAGACATTCTAATAGCATGTTCTATGGACTTAAAAGGAGTATAAGAGCTACATCTGAAACATTTTGAATTCTCCTAAAATTTTAGTTTCTACTCAAGAATCCAAATAGATATATAAGATGCCCTTTTTGGAAAAAGATGTAAAACACCGGCATGATGAGATGATGTCGGTGAGTTTTAGCTAATAGGACATGAAATGGTCGAAGAAATGGTGGAAATGGTGAAAACCATTCAACAACACATCATGGAATCTAAAATTTGACAAAATTGTTATGCATAGAATCGTCGATGAGACCTGGACATAAAATATGGGTACATGGTATTACTCCAAATATATCCATGGAAGGTTACAAGATTTAAGAAGAAATTAATTCTAAGTATTTGGTACATCAACCCCTTTGAGATCATGGATTGTGTCAGAGTTTTGGCATATCGACTAGAACATCCATCAACTATGTCTAAACTACAGGATGTATTCCATGTATCCCTATTAAGGAAGTATATAAAAGATCCTTCATATGTTTTATATTATGAAGTGTTATATGTGGATAATTATCTTTATTATGAGGAGCATCCAATGAAGATATTGGATTATAGAGATGAATATATAAGCTACAAGACCACTCACCTAGTCAATTTACTATGGCATAAACATATGTATGAAGAAGAAACATGGGAACTAGAGGAAGCCTTGAAAGAAAAGTACCCACACCTGTTTTTAGTTTAGAATGAAAAATGAAATTTCAAGGGAGATATTTCATAATGGGGGAAGAATGTAATGATGCTCTATTTTATCAATGTAATTCCATTCGTATAAATATGTATTATAGTGCAATCACATAAAATCACTTTAAAAACACAATAACAACTTTATAAGTGATGAGTGAATGAAATTAAATATATTTATTGATGTTAAGAAAAATATACCACTGGAATATGAACATGACCTTTGTAATAGTAACATGGACCATATGGAGAGTAAATTGGAAAATTAAATAGTAACATCACCAATAAATGTATAAATAAAATTTACCCATATCATTAGAGACAATAGAATATAATTATATCATAGTATGCGTAGATAAATATATTAATTATTATTAATTAAGTGTTGGTATTTTTTCTATATCCAAAATATTTTATTATATTTTTTGATCAATTTAACAAATTAAATGAAATTTTATTTTCAGAAAAAGAGTTCATAAAATAATAAATTGATGTCTTATTATTATTAAAAAAAATTTATAGGACCTTAATTAATTTTTCAAAGTTTTAGAAAAGTATCTTCAATTTTAAATATTTCATTTTTAATAAAATTATTATTTTAATTAAAAACATAATATCTCATAGTTAGAAAATTATTTTTCATAAAATGGTGTTAATTCTACTATTTTACACATCTATAAATAGTTAGGGAAATTTTTTGATATTTTTTGGAAATACTTTAATTTTTAGTGAATAGAAAAATTTGATAAATTACGATAAATGCTATATACATGAATTATAGAGTCATGGATGATGTTAAACTGATGTAAGAACCATTTGTATTAACTCATGTGATATAACCACTATTTTTTATCTCAATAATTAGCACTATTTATAATCTTGAGCAAAATGATAATCAAATGAATTAAATATTGGGATGTCTCCCCTCTCCCCCACTATCAAAACCATCTGTCACCACATATTCTCCTCATACCTATCACGACATTTGACTTGTCTAAATTATAATAAAATATCTTCCCAATATCATACACCATGACCAAGATATTTTTTTCTTAATAAAATACCCAAACCAAACCCCTAAAGAGGTTCTCAAGAGCAACGAGTTAAGACGTAAAACCCTCTTCTATTTTCTTTCAATTTATTTTCAATTTCATTTCATTCTCTTCTCTCATCACCAAACCTCATTAAAACTCTATGATATATAATTTACCTTACATATACTATAGTTTTATAATTCAAATGTAATAATTGTTCATCATCTCTATTTCGACCTCCATTTAAACTATGAGTGAAAACACTGTCTCAGATGCGTTAATTTTTTGCATTTAGGGAAAACATGTTTTCAATTTCTATTACTATCTTCACGGCTAGTTATGAAACCATTCGTTGAAAAAGATCATAATTACTTTTATTATATATTATTTAATTTTTGGGAGTCATTATACAAACATGCAGTAAAATAATGATACCAAACAATTAGTTGTGAGAGAAACAAGTCAAAATTATTCAAGCAATTATAACTAAATATTTATCCAATGATTCATTCCCAGCCAAAATTTCTAAATGAAAAATATTATCACATAAGATTATTTATGATTATTAAGAACATATAACTTCAATTCTATAATTCAATTTTAATTTTACATGAACTTTATTTCTCTTATATAAGCGATCTGATATTTAAATTAACAATACAAGCACTTAGGAACAATAAAATTGAACATTATAACTCAATAAAACGGTATAAAAAAGTTTTAAAAATTATGATAAAAAATTAAATGAATAAAGGGTTCTGGAAATGATAATTTATGAGTTTAATTGGGTTATCTATTTCATTAATATCATGTAAAGGGAACCATTATACCTATGGTAAGGGATTCTAAGTGAACATCCCTTAATCCTTTGGGTTATTATTTCTCTCTCATTACCCAAATTAAATAATATGTTATTTTTATGTGAACATTCTATTTTTTTTATATTCCAAAATCATTTATCTATATCCATTCATCCTTATTTTTCAGGGATATACATGTTTTTAAATGGTTTCATACTCAATTATTTCAGAAGGCCAACCCTGGTTTTAGGGAACTTCAAGAAATATTACCAACATTTAAGTGCACTATATAATCTATTTTTATCCAACATATATTTTCTAGAATAACTCTTTTATTATAAATACATTATTTTTTCACTTATGGTTTAAAAAAATACTATGCCACATTCTTTTTTAAAGGATCTTTAATATTTTCCCTAAACAACACTAAACTATTTTAATTCTAAAGATTCATAAATAATATTTTTCCATTTTATTACTTCACTTTGAAATAAATTATCATGATATATCACTATTTTACAATATTATTATCCATGTATGATCTACATAAATTATTTTTTGGACACCTTTATGATATTACCATTTTTAATTCCACATGACATGATTATGATACCTATTTCATTCCCTGGGAAACTGTTATTTTATGTTTGATTACGTATGTATGGATATTTTTGTGGAAAGGATATTCATGAACATGTGATTATGGGTGCACCCAGATATCACCCCAATGAAATGAGTGAAGTAAAGTATCATGATAAGTTATGTGCAATGGTCTGGGTGTATATCCTTTACTTATTCACCATCTACAATGGTCTTGGTTGTTAGCCTTGAATTATGCTATTTTATGTACAATGAGCCTTATCTCATGATCCTGTCTATGAAATGATCCTTGACATGTGGTAAAGTAGTGTTTTATATTTCTTCCATATTTCTATTAATTAATGGTTATATGATCTCAGGCTCTACATTTTATCATTATTTATGTTTAATCATGTTTTATGCCTTTTTATATCATTATATTAGACCGTATATCCCATGTTATATGATTTAGTCTAATGAATATCCCCTTATTTGGTTTTTTTGATCATCCCTTTTTTCATGTTATCCCCCAGTTGTCCTATCAATATATATGTGCACAATGGATGTTAGGAGAAATTTATAGATACTGAATAATGAAATGTTTTCTTCAGTCCTAAATTTTTAATTTTATGTACCTAGTCTTCAAAGATAGTAGACTTTACGATCCCTGGCTTGTGATTTTAAGTTTAATTTTTCTTAGAATCATATAATAACGTGTGTAATAGTATAGGGTCTTTATAGTGTTGTCAAAAAAATTTAAAATTAAAATATCTCAATATATTTATTATACTGATGTAATTATATAATCAATTAATAATTATTTATGGGGAAGATAGATGTAAAACAAAATTTCTTGCAGAAAGATATTAACTCTTATTTGGTTAAATCCTTTTAGTTTTCACCAAAGGGAATCCTCAGATGGATTTATGCCCAATGAGAGGATTCTAAAATCTAGGGAGGGAAGTTATGAGGATACTATGATAGGTTCTATTAGAGGAAAATTTTTTGATAGGTGTGAATAAGTGTGGGGTGTGAGTTCCCTAATATAACTGGATTGAGAGTAGACACATGGAATTTTAAAAAGAATTATGCTATAACCATGTTCTAACATACCAAGAGGCTTAACTAACACACCAAATTTGATACCTGAAAGGGTAATGTTAAAATATTGGGATAACATTTGTGTTGGAAAATTTTAGGTCCATTTTTACAACTTAATTTTATTGTTAACCACTAAGAATTCATGTGTTTAACAAACTCATTGTAATTAATTTTAATTAATCTCACTAATATTTTTGGTAAAAAATTTAGTTGAAAATATTAAAAATTATAAATTCATATGATTCAAAATATGATATCCATTTTCCAAAATTATAATAACATAATTGTAAACAATTAATTTATAATAAATCTCACATATGGGATGAGATGATGGGTTTTTATAGTGAAAAGGATCAAATATTTTAAATGTTTTTATATCCCATTTCATTATGAAATTTGTTCAAATGGACTAAATTTGTGTAATTAATAAATTTTTGAACTAATTATAGTTTTAAACCATATTAAAACAAAATTTAACTTTATAATTAAAATAGAAAAAGGTTTTTTTAATTAAAATTCTATATTTTAACTATTAATCCAAAAAGGATATTTCACTGAAAAAAAAACACAAAATAACTATAAGATTATTTTTATATTCCTATTTCTAAAAAAAATTGTTTCAAATAAAATTTATAAAATTGCAAAAAAGTATATTTAAAATTGTTGCGTAATTGAAAGGCGGTAAAATTGCCTTCTAAAAAATGTATATCTTTATGTGGAAAATTTGATTTATTTTTAACTCACATTTAGAAAAATCAATGATGAATATTAAATATTTTATTTAATATATATATATATAATAAAAATAATTTATAAAAATTAGTTTAAATAATTAATTGATGTAAAAAAATTATTGCATTAATATAGTTTTCCAAAAAAAAATCTTATATTTTCAAAAGGTTTTTATTTTCATTATATTTAATTGGTCACTAAAAAATTATTCATATATACATGTGTAATCTATATTTTCCTAATTTAATTAATCTTATTCATAACCTCTATTCCAGAATCTATATTTCAACAATAGTAATATTTTCATAATTTTATTAATAATACATTGTAGTTTTGTAAAACTAGGTCTTGCGTGTCACACAAGCTATCGAAAAAAATCATAATTTTGTATAAAATAAGGCATAAATAGTTTTGTGTGTTCCATAAAATAATATATTTGTTGTGTGCAGTTCCATATTGAAATGTTTTTTAATTCAATGGATGATTAAATTGGTGCATTCATATAGTACATGTTATATTTATTGTTGTGTGAAATAAAAAATATTGAAAACATTAAATGAATTTGAATATATATATTTCAAAAAATCTCAAGGTGTTACATTATAGCCACTTAAAATTAATTTATCCATATAAATTCATCAACATAATTAAATTTGTAATACATGAGGTTTCCATTCATAAAAAATGACATCATAATAATGAATACTAAGACATCCATTAAAAATAAATTTTGGAAACATAAAAATTACCCTATTTAAAATGTAATTGGAATTCCACAAAGGAGAACCTAGGGGGGTAAAAAATGACATGGATATAGAAGATAAATATAACTATCATGTTCTTGATGGGGAGTGAAAGATAACATTTTTAGAAGAATGTAAAAAATCAGAAATAAATGAACCAATGTGGCTTAACAAAGATCATTAATATTATTATAAATGATGATAATTGGAAAAGATTTTATTTCAATAGCCTTTTCCTAAATTTGTTAATTTTCCATGAAAATACAAACTAACTTGATTTCACTAAAATATAAAACTTTTTGTGCCTTAATAAATTTAAACTTCATATCTCATTCAATGAAATGAAGATGAATATTTCATTCATATTGCATTAGCAGATCATGAGATCTATAAATATAATGATTATTCATTCCATATGTCTTTATCCCAACAAAATGGTGAGCACATGTTATCCAATATTCATAACTTCTCATATGGAGAGTTAATACACTTATATCTAAAACATAATTTGATGTTTAAGATAAACCATTCAATAAATATTTATCCCTATAACCCTTCTAAAAGATCATCCTATAAATCATTATAAATAAAGCAACTAAATATCTCAAAAATATATTCGCATTGATACCATGTATGTCATAAAGTAGATCTTGGTTGTTACATAGAAAACATTTGAACACATTCATCCTGTTTTCTCTTGAATCGTGGTGAAAACTAGAATTATTATATAACCTTATTGAAATCATGAATGATATATTATTCCACAGACTATTTTAAATATTACATAAATCCTAAAATGTTGTAAACTTCACCCATGATATCCTAGACCACTTTTTCAACAAATAAATAATTTTTTCCATGGTAATTAGTTTTATCAGATATAAATTATACATAATCATATCATATCAAAGATAAACAAAATTTTCTCAATATTATGAACACATAAATGGTTACATTGAATTAATCAAAATATTATCTTTCCATTAGATCACTTTTCTAGGTCATCAGAACCATTTTATATATTGTTTTCTGAATCCACAGTGGAAAAAATATATATCTTGATTCATAGTTATTTAATTCATATACATATAAAATTATATCGTAAAAATTTAGTCTTAAACAATTAATTTGGATTTATTATCTTATTCCTTAATACCCCTTTCATAGAATATGAAAAATTAATCATTTATTACGTTTACACAACCTCATTTTAATCATATAAACAATACTATTAAAACATACCATACCTTTGACATGTCATTCATTGTATCATTAACCATATTACTATAACCATTACTCGTTCCCCCTTCTTGATTCACTTCATGATAGTTCCACTTATAACATAAATGTGAATAATGACCGTACATTCCACATTATAAAAATACAATTTTAACACAACTCCTTCTAATTCCTAATATTAACTAGGACAATCAAGCATAATGTGAGAAACACAGATCATAGATGAAAACTACATAATCCTGAAAAATATGTATAAGATGCTTAAATCATGAAATTTATCTCTAAATCCATGATGGCTTAGTCTAATCCTTAGAGGTATCCCTTGACATTGCCTTATAAATATCCCTATGGATCCTACAAAATATTTTCCATCCTAATAACCAATGGTTGACGAAACCATTCATTTGATACTATATATATCAACCCATTCTTAACAAACATTGATATTAAATCTTTTTCGATGAATATGCAACACGTTGCAAAAGTACTTACCCAATGGACATAATATTTTTTGTCTTTGGATACAGGGAAATAAAATCATCTATCTCTGTGAATTATCTTCAACATCTCCCTTAAATATCATTCCATTTAGTAATCATATTTAAACCCTTTCTTCATAACCATGGGAATGAAAATATAGGAAAAGTGTGATTTCATATTCTTAGTAAGGGTAAATAAGGGATATATGTTAGAAAAACATGAGCATACGAATAAGAGAACATGAGAATAACATTTAAAATCATACCCTGCATATCAAAGATCATATAAATGAGTCATGGAATAAATATTTACAGTTCCTATGTAAATAGTCATTAGATAAATAAGATCACAATATATGAAATAATATTATTAGAATAATACATAAAATTGTGTAAGTCACATAAACATATAAAATAATTCCCTGTAAGTCAAGTCTTGATGTGAAAACTAATTAGGGAATTTCATGGGGGCTAGAACTTATGTGTACGACACAGCCCAAACCGCAGTCACAAAACATCCCTTGTTATAGAATGGGTTCACTCCAATAACTAAATTATTATTCACGGTTCACTCTCAAGACCATCTTTGTAGTCAAGGTCTACTCCCAAAACCATCTAAGTAGAAAATCCTTTTACTGAATAGTGTTTACTCCCCATTCATGCTATGTGTTTCTCATGAAATATAAATCTTTACCCAATGAATTATAGGTAGATATAGGTCCCACAAATCATGCAAACTATAAATGGATTACATAGGGATATTTTTCCTCCCAATCATATAAGTTGTATCGATCCTTCCCAGATCTATGTGGTCCACCTTATCTTATATGTAATGTCTGTGAACTGCAACATGAATAATGTACAATGAGCATGAATTATATCATAAAAACAAAAAAAACAAAAAAATCATTCATATATTTATTAAAACCTTAAAAAAATGGGTTACTTATCAATCTATTTGAAAGTTGATTAAACTATCGGAAAGAAATTGGTTTCATTAAAATATATTTGAAACAGGATTTTACCGTGGAAAATAAATGTGTTCCATAAACATCATTCAATCAAAATAGAAACCATTAAAAGAAAGAATATGAATGGTATCATTGGATAATATCCCTAGTAAAACATAAAACATATCATATGTTTTCAAAATATAATAATAATAATTTTTAAATATGTTTAAAAACATTTCTTGAGAAATATATCCATTCTACATTGAAAAACATTTTTTAAAACATAATCTTTTTGGAAACCTTTTCATTTGAAAATATTTTTGATGAAATTTAATGAGTCTTTAAAAAAATTTAATAATTTAATATAGTTTTTACATTAAAATTATATAAAAATACCATTTTTATAAATATTTGTGAAAAAAAATGTGATTTTTTTTTGATATCATGATTTTTAAATAAAATTGATTTTCGACCAAAGAGTTAAATAAGAAAATATTTCTCTAAAAACACTTCCTTAATGATATAAAGTACCAAGGAGTGAAAAATGGTAATAATACATGAATATTAATGATAAATGTTGAGATATGGATCATGATATTTCATCAATGGAATCATGATCTTATACAATCTTGATAATGAAGAGATTGTAACAATAAACTCTTATATCGTCGGTAACAACAATTAAAAATAACCAAGAGGTAATGAAATTAATAGAATCATAAAATATCAAGAAAATAAGAATATTCATGATACAATGTTTCAAAGGGTAATATATAAATCTCGTAATAGAATATAGGTGCATAACATTACATGTATCTCAAAAAAAGAAAATTGAGACAAATTTACCTTACCGATTTGGTAACACTTGAACAAAAAATAACATGAAATATATATTATAAAATGAGTATACAAGTACAAAGAAATTTTACACTAAAAATAATTGAATAAATTAATGAGTTGAATATACACCAAATTAAAAAAAATTGTGTTAAATATGTAATGTATTTGAGGAATATAAAAATGTGTGACGAAATTCCCTTACATTATTTGTTGACTCTCATCGTACTCATAAAAAAATCCTATATAATAAATATATTTTTATTTTAAATATATTAATGAAAAATATTCAATTATATCATACCATATATTATTTTCTTATGAACTTATATTACACATTTTTTAGCAATTCAAGGTTAATGGTACGTTTCGGGTAATATCTACTTTGTTTCCGACATGTATTTTGATTTGTTATATTTTCGGAACTCTAACTTATATTATTATTTTATAATATCAATAATGATTAAAATGATATAAATATCATTTATATGAAGTATATAGTTGTTTATAATGACCTATAACATATATATATATATAATATATTAAATACACTATTTAAGGAGATGGTAGAGGGTACGTACGCATTAACGTTGTTTCCATTATATTTTAATATTGAAATAGGGAAGATAAGTAAATGATATATATTTATATATATATATCCATATATTATTATTAAATTATAATTATTATTTAAAATATAACACATATTTATATTAAATATATACTTAATACATTCCATGTAATTTATGAAGGAATTGCTTCGCTTTGAGGAGGTGGTATTCTGCACGTCCACAAACGATGCAATTGTATTACCAAAAAATCGAAAAAATGTAAGTATGTGTCATATAATAATTAAATAAGTATAAAGAAATCATAAATATAATATATGTAATATAAAAACAAAAACCCTATCATTATTTCCATCATTTAGAGGTGGTAATAGAAAAACGAACGTCATCGGTTCACGATACGGTAGTCATTATAAACACAAATGAAAATTGTGTATCCTATTTGATGGAAGTGTGTGTGAGTTTTGATTGTAACAATTGAGTAAAAACAACTCAGTATATTTATAATACTAAATTTATAATATTATCATGGATTCAGAATAATTTAGGTGGTGGATAAAAAAATAAAACCAAAGTTCTTGTTGAAAGATGTTACCTCTTCTTTGGGTAACTACTTTTGGATTGCACCAAAGAGATTCCTTAGTTTTATTTATTCCCAAAGGGAGGATTCTAAGAATAATAGAATAATTTTTTTTAACATATGGGGATTGTTTTTTCTGAGTCAATGGGATTGATATATGTTATAAATTGGGGGGGTGGGGGTTGTGTCCTTTTACAGGTGAAGGGAGAGGACATAATTGGAAAATTTTAAAATAATTTTTTTCTCCCCACATAATTTATAACAAAGAGGCATCTGTAACCCAACCAATTTGATCCATTATTTGGTGAGGTCTAAATACGTACACCCAATGGGTTTTGGATAAGTTTATGCCCATTTTTACATATTATGATTAATGATTAATTACTAAGTAATGTTTTTTAACTTAATTACCATAATTTTTTTTCTTTCATTAATATTTTTGGTCAAAAAATAGTTTGACTTATTAGAAATAAAAACAATTATCATTACAAATATAGAATCAATTTTTAAAAATATTAATCACTAATGTGTGAGAAATAAATTAAAAATAAATCTCGTAGATGGTATGAGACGACATGGTTTTAAACTGAAAAATGTCAGAAGTTTAAAATGTTTTGAAATCAAATATCATTGTGAAATTAATTCCAATGGAAAAAATTGATTTACTATATGTACAATTGATATAATTATACTTGAAAACATAATATAAATATAATTTATCTATATAAATAAATGATAAAAAGTGGGTTTATATTTAAATTCTATATTTTCACTATTTGTCCAAAAAAAAATTCTTAGAAAAAATAAAACAAATCATCTAGAATTAATTTTCTCAATATGATTTAAAAAATAAAGTCTATTTTTCCAGTCATCAATTTATCAATATATCAAAAATTTGATTTGTAATAGGCACACCATTAAAATATTAGAATGTTATCTTATTTAAATAAATATATTTTCATGTGTAAAATTGGTTTTTTTATAATTTATTTTCGTGGAAACACATAAGATGAATGATAAATAGTTGATTAAATAATATATATATATATATATCATTAAAATAATTTACCAAAATTATTTTATTTCATTTATTGAGGTAAATAGTTTTTGATTACATAAATATCATTTTAAAGAAATAGATTTCTAATATATTCAAATGGTTATTATTTCCATTTATAGTCAATGGTTCACTAAATAATTCTTCTTATATAATTTTTTCAACCATATTTTCACAATTTAATTAATATTATTCAAAACAACCTCTCAAACATATAAGTGAAATCTATAATAATATTTTAATAATAATGTTAATTATTCATTGTAGTATTGTAGAATTAGCTATTGCATGTATCAAAAGCTATTGATGAAACTACGAAATGTTTGTAACAAAAGGAAAACATTGTGTTATGTCTACATAAAGATATTATATGTGTTGAATGTGGTGAAAAATCATATTGGTGTTTCTTAAAATGTATGAATAACTTGTTACATTCATATACCAAAATCTATATTCTGTATTTTGTGAAATGAAAAATATAAAAAATATTATATTATTAAAAAAACTCCTAAAATCACAGTGAGTTATAGACAACTTATTACTAGAATGTTCTCATGTAGTTTTATATCATAAAACTATGATTTTTTATATACATTAACATTGTGTGACCGGGTGATTTTCATGCAATTTTACACCAGGTTGCAAAAATGTTGTCGTTCCGTTTAACATCAAATGATAAGGAAGTTTTTATCATTTTAAAATCATGAATATATGATGTATGGTTCCAAAACCAATTAGTGAGTGGTATTTTATTATGGATGTTAGATGAGCCTTATGAATTATGCTTGAGGTTTTGGACACTTTAACTATGTTGATTCATTATTTACCTACTTTTTGTGCCAATAGTTAATGTTAAAGAAACTATCTATTATGTGGCTAAGACATTGGTGGTAGGGGAAATGATTTCATGTCCGGTCAACTCCACCTCACTCATTTTATTCTTTATTGGTATCTCAATAAAATCATTTTCTATGGAATTGTAAATGTACATAGGGACATGTTTTAGCTTGAAGGAATATACATTATTTCATCATGCGTTGAGATATTTATTTCCATCACTCGGTGATATATGGCCCATTTTATTCTTCAAAACATTTGTGCTCTATTCAGAGTTCTCACATTATTGGAGTGGTAATTTGATTGTCATTGGTTCCAACAACCCCCCATATAACTACCCTTGATTCCTATCATTAATGTTGAATCAAATCTCTGTTGTGTTCTTGTGACATCAGTGCTAGGGGAAGTGATTGTGATGAACTATCAACACCAACTCATTAGGATCCTCATTATTGATTGTTATATTAAATCATTCTCTATGGAATATTCAAAGTACCCAGGGATATTTTTTTCCCCAGAAGGAATAGGCACTATTTTTTTATAGTGATGAGAGATGTTTATCCATCACTGGGAGATATGGGGACCAGTTTTAGCTACACAATTTGTGTGGTTTGATTAGATTTATGACACTAGTGGAATGCGGATTAGGTTTTTAGTGGTGTCAAACTACCCTCATCTATATTCTCCTCAATCCAGTCATTAATTACAAATAAACCCCCTATTATGTTCATGAGATGTCGATGTTAGGGGTTCTGATTTTCATATCCTACCAGGACAACCTCATTAATCTTCTTCATTATTAGAATTTTTGTCAAATCATGCACCATAATATTTTTATAGAACTCAGCTGAAATGTATTTTCTAGAAGGAATATACCTTTCCCTGTCTGTCCTCAATAAATTGGTGACCATGATTCTACCACCACATATTACCTATACCATAATTAGAATGGGCACATGGTTGAGTATGCATCCTGGGATGTGGATCCACAATCATTATCAATTTTGGGGTACCTTCAAAATGATTATGGTACTTGAAATATGTATATTATTTCAATTTATTGGTGGAATGCTACTCTCCTGGAGGCTTTGTATAAACTTATAAGGTCAGTTGGTTTCTACTTTACCCTGAATGAGGGAGTGGAAAATATGGAAGCACCCCCATACCTATTGGATATGGGTATTGAGAATATATTAAATCACATAGCCCGATGTGATAGGGTGAGGTGTAACAATTTAGGAATTATACCCAATGTGGTGACGACGAATATTTTAATTTCCTAATCCTAATGGGATGGGAAACTTCACTGCAATGAGGACCTCTATAGGTTGGTGCTGCTGTGTTATTTTTATGACGGGATATTATGATGAATCTCATTCTTATCTATCATATATCATCATTCTCATGCTGCATTTGGAATATATGTTATTCCAATGAAATTTCCATGTTTTTTTCAAGGGGCTGACTGGAAGAATTCATGATGAAACCCTTTATTATTTCAAAGGTATTCTAAGTTGATGATGATAAGAGTCTCATTATAAACCTCATAGAGCAAATTTTCTACTTCCATCGGCCATGTTCTACATCGTCATTGTACACTGACACAAAAACATTTTCAATAATAAATTCTATAGATGTATAAAAAATAATAGTGTTCTCATCTAAATATAATGATAAGGCCACATATTTGGTTTATATCATATTGATGGAGACATAGGCGGCTGGTTCTAAAATTAATTAGTGTATCACATTTGATGGTTCTATGGTAGATGTGTCATTTTTCTAGACATCACCCATTATTCCTTTTTGGTTGGTCGACACCCATTGCACCATTTGGTGGGTCATCACTAATAATAAAGATGATCTTAACGATAAAATTTAAAAAATTACCCTAGTCTTGTGGGCTAGGGTTCACCATGATATTCCATAGTCATCAAGGATAGTTTTTATGAAGTTACAAGCTCTAAGATAATAATGATATGTGAATGATTCTAGGTCATTTTTAGGATGCATCGATGGGCCTCTAATAAATTAATGGTAAGAAGGATATGTAAATAAATTTTATTTTAACTATTTAGATATCCCATGTTGGATATCCTATTATATGTACCCATATCAGAATTAGGGTTTGGCACAACTTCTACCATATCTTATCGTGTAATTGATTCCAAATATCAATGATGATGACAATGATGGATAATATAACTCCTCGGAATATCAAAAGTGGTTGAGTTAACTTAGTGATTTTCTTAATCGATCTCCATGAGATAAGGAAGGTATTTTTTATTGTTCTCAAGATCTAATATATCAAAGTTATTCAACATAGAAAAAAGGGATAACTCCTATTATGTAGGCTATCATGAGAAATAGGGATTTTGATTTTTCATCCACTATAGGATTTCATATGTTGTATCCAATGTTGGGATGGAGTCATTGAGGAGGTACGTATAAAACAAGAAGTTCTCAATTTTCATTATTTTTTTTTTTAGTTTTTGAAAATGTTTGTTTGGGCCTTGGGGGATATGGTTTTTGAAAATGATGCATATTATCAATGTTCTAGCTGGTTGTTCACAACTGCATATGTTTTTGTACATATATTTCCAGTTTGACAAGCGATCTTGGAATCTATTAGCACATTTGAAAATTACATTTGAATTTTAAGGAATTTGAATTGTCATAAATTGGAAACCATATAACTCTTTAGTGAAACATAATATATCTGAGTTCATGTTCTATCATTTTTTTTATAGTTAATGTATGAAATAAATGGTCTATTTCTCTGTTTTTTGTGACATGTGTGCCATAGTTAAATAATTTCACATCAGGATCACCATTTATTTTCTTTAGAATATTTAAAACAAAATTTCCTAACATGAAATTTACAATCTATCCTTTTAATAGTCATATATTTATAGAATCAATTAAAGGATTTCATGTTGGGATAAACAGCTCTTCTCAACAAACATGGATGTTTTTTGATAAATGCATGATTATGTTGGTTATAGTGTGGTTTCGAAGTCATATTCATCTAGTTTACTATTTTTCTCTAACCAAAACTTCATCAGTTTCCCAAATACTTAACAAGGCACATACCCTCTTTATAAAGGCTGATGGTCATTTGGTGTTTGAAACCCAATGATGCTTTGGAAGTCACATTGGTTGAGTGGATGGGATTTCGGAATCAGCACACCCTTTTAGGGGGAATTATTTCCTAGTATATGACTCTCTTATATATCTAAGATTTGTTCAATAATCCTTCTTAATTCCTAGTATGGGACTAGTTACCCGTATTCTACTGACTTCATGAAGATCATGTGTAGATAAGAATGTATATGTGCACCACAAGTTTTTTATTATTCAATCGTCTATTTATGAAGCGCTTAATTCTACCCATGTTCGAGCACTATAAATTTTATCATCGTCTATGTATGTGTTTGGTGTCTTCGAGATGAGATTAATCCTCAATAAGGAATACTAAATATCCTACGAAAACATAAATCAAATCCCTAGTAGGTAATTTAAAATGTTTTAATGTTATATAATATTATTATACCATTCATTTTAACATCATGTATTAATAATGTTAATATAGGCCATGATACTTCATGATATTTCATATGTACCTTGTTGATATATGAATTAGAGTCCACATATTTAGTGTTATGGGCATCATTTTCATAAATCATGCGATAAAAAATCCATTGAGTGGGGCTTATTCATGTAAGGCTTCCTTAAACTGCATCACTGGGAGTATATCTATTTGAGTGATGGTGATATGTAATCAAAATTACATTTTAATGATGGGTAAATACTGGGTGCATACACATTTTGTTATTGGTATAATCATCACTATTCTCTAAAAATAAGTGAGTCATGCTCATTATAAAATTTATGAGATAGCAGAATATTAGGCACATTATAATGAGAGAAAATTAATATGTGTATTACACATTATGGTATCAATTATAGAGTTTTGATTACCAACCTCATGGAGAATATGGAACAGATCTCGGGTGTTTAGATGGCATCCTATATGTCCCATTTATAATGGGAATTATATTCCTTATTGTTTCATGGAATCCCATCCCACTAATGGATTGAGTTATGTGATAACACTTGAATGGATTATTATTATCCTTGAGATTATTGAAAGTTAGGGTCATGTATTGGGATGGAAATCTATGTTATATATTCATTCATACCTTATAATGGATAAAGAGATACGATGACCATGAAATGTCCATTGAATATGTTTAGTATGACAAAGATTCCATTTCAAGATCTTGAAACGAATGGGGTTACATGACTACATAACCATTACCAATTAAAGATACTCCCCTAATAAAGGGGTTACTCAGATGAATGTTCATGATTGTGGGTTTTCTTTGGAATATGTCCAAGTGTGTCTGCCAAGAATGTTTGACATGGACTGGGCTATCTACCTAACATGTCCAGGGTGTCTACAAAACATGTCATATAGTGTCTGATTAACATGATAGACATGTATGAGAGTTTCTGCATGAAATTTTCTAGTTCCGTTGTGTGATCAAATATTATATGTTCAATGTGATTTTTAGGATAAAATAAGACATTTCTAGGGCCTTTCATGAGAGCATTGATGAAATTTTGGGAAATTTTATGTTATCAATGGCGACATGTATGGGGACTTTCACATGTTAAAAGTGGAAATATCAAGGGGTGATTCATGAAATTAATAATAACATGTCAATGGAATATGTGTGATAAATATAAAATGTCCATGTTTCTTAAAATGAATGAAGAGTACATGTCCATGGGATATCGTCTGGATTTTTTCTTCCAAGGTGCTTCACATGATAGAAGTGGACATGTAAGATGGTATATTGTGTGATAAAAAATGGAATGTCCATTGGTTTTCTCATTATAAGGTATAAATGTACAATGTAATTCATTTGATCGAAGTAGAAATGTCATACGGTTACCACATTATATTGTCACAAGACTAGTGAGGAGTCACATTATTCCTTAATTTCATTGTATAAATTCTTTTGCACGAGAATGGGTTTTCATAAAAGGTGAAGTATATGGTATAGGTTCATGTAATGGATTTACCTCCTTGTGTTTTCATGGAAAAGGGGACTTCTTTTCTATAGGATATTCATGTCATTAGGTGTTCATCTCTATGGCTTCATGCCTAGAGTGAGCATTCTAGGATTTTCACATTAAGAGGAGGAAATTTCCTGGAGTTCACATGCAAGTACAGGTCACATGTCATAGGTAGTTCACATGAAATAGGTCCAAGTCGTCACAAGATCATATGAGAGTTTTGTGATGGGGTATTTTGAACCTTTTAAAGGGTTACATATCAAATGCTCATTCACACACCACTCAATAGAGGCATGCATGAGGGAATCACACATTGTTCATATCATTATGCGATCTCATAACCTCAAAGGGATCATGCAAGGGTCTCTCATTGTGTAATCTCATGGTTACTTGGAGAATTTTTCTAAATGAATAAACCCACTATTCTCCTCCACTCCTCTTATATGCATATCATTTTTTCCATCCCCGCACATCTCATATCATGAGGATATTTTTATGGGGATAAGGGGTTTATATAGGAAATGTTTGATCAATGATGGTGTTAAATTTCATGGAGAAAGAGATGTGTACATCAACTTGAGGTGGTGGAGATATCCATATTAAAAAATGATGAAGTGTTATGGTTATTTGGAGTTAATATACTTTTTATGTAAAGTCATGTGATGTCAAAACAGCTATGCACAAGAATCAAATGTTGATCTTGTGATCATTAGAAAATATCGCAATTGATTCATGCGATCAAATAATTGGCTTCATCTGATCATCCAATGGAAGAATAAAGGCATTCATTAAATTACATGGGGTCCCAAGATGACGGAAAATAATCCATTTGAAGGACTTAGGATTAATTACATGGCCATTTTGAAGACACAATGTCTTGGAAATCATGGTGGTTGATACACAATTCATATTTTCATAGTGCATCTATGAGTTCTTATTGCAACATCACATGATGTTCATACGATACTAGAATTGATTATTGGAGATATATTTTTCATATATTGATGTCTCCATGTGGTTTCTTGATTGGAATCATGAAATAGATAATCCTATTTTTGGTAATGGCGTGCATGTAAAATGAAATCATATGGTTGGATTTGAGATGTCGATAAAGATTCATCTATTTTTGTCTTGATCATTGGAGATGGACTATCATTATGAATAATTAGAATTTTAGTAAATTTTTGGAGTATCGTGGTCTTGAACCAGTTTCATTGGGGGGTTCAACAGATGAGAGGATGTTAAAGATGATGTCGGTGCATGATTGAATGATGATAATCAATTTAATGAGGCGATCATTGTTATATAAATATTTTTTATGGAGGAAATTTCATGTTGTAGATTTCATCACACATAATGTTTTGACTTTGTTATTTGGAGTATAATAATATTCAGTACATCTTCCATTTTTTGGGATGACAGTGAAATTCGATGCCTGAAACACATGCACCCACAACCTCAATAGCCACACTGTTCCATTGCGTGACCCTATTAGTAACCATCATCAAACTCCACCATAGTTCCCCATGAGTTTTATTATCTCACACATAGATTTTCTGTTAGTTTTATGGCATTCCAAGCTCTTGGTCATGATTAAGGTGACTTGCACATGTTCGCTGGTTGAGGTGGTCTACGGGTGAACTTGGTTGACCAATTTTTTAGATAGGGGAATAATAAAAAATTAATAATAATTATCTATTAAAATATTAGTGACATTAGGGGGATAATAAGGTTCCATTATAATATTATTCCAATACCCAATCCATAATGTGTAATATAATTGTATTTTATCCACAATCATTACACTTCAAAAATATTCAATTTAATATTATATGGTTTATAATTATGGATTCCAATTGATATGATTGGAGTTTATTATATCATATAATATGATGTTATGAAGTAAATAATTTGTTACATTTTCATCAACATCAAATATAAATTAGAGGAAACAAAAACCGAATAATAGTTCGATATCCAATAACTACCGAGGGCATTAACCTCACCATTTTTGATATGTATTAAATAATCCGACATTCTATATGGAAAGGGAATATCTTTTGGGATGGTGGGAAGTATTAATTATCTAATTGAATTCGGGATCCAAATTTTCATTTGGAAGAAAAATATTTAAATGCATATGTTTTAGAGGGATGAATTTATCTTGAGATACATATCTTATAAAGAAGCTACAAACCATTGTAATAGTATTATATTCAACTCATTAGGTGATATATATTATTTAAAATAAAAAATGAAAACTATATAAATAGGTATGAAGCACCTCTTGATTTATTAAAATATTTATCTTTAAATAAATTTAATTTTTTTAAAAGTTTTCACTTCATGCAGCCCCGAGTTCAAATACACCCTAATATACTGTTGAATTTTAAGAATATTAATGTGACTATTATAATGTAGCCATTAAATTAGTGGTATGAATATGTATAAAAAATTATGATTAATATTTGTTATTATTTTATACAATGTACATGAATTTATTAATTCATATTATATATGTACTCAATTTTCTCTAAAGTCATTCTAATCATTGAAAATGTGTTTTCTTAAAAAAGAATTTTTATTTAGTTTTGATAAAACACATTATAATTAATTCATACCATTTATAGAAATTATATTTTTTGAAATTAATATTATTTTCTAAATCATACAGTAAATATTTACTTTTATTTATTTTTTGGTATATTTCTGAAAACTTTATTTTTTGGTGAATAGTCGAAGCTACATATTTTTTTATTAAAAACAAAATTTTTTGTCATGTATTTACAAATTCAAATTATATTTTGGATTGGTTTTAAAATCCCTTAAATTTTTTTTATTAAACATGTTATAATAAATATCATTTTAATTTTTATTACACTTTATTTTTGTATAAAAACATTTCTCTTTACTGAAATGACATTTATCAAGAAAACCATTTTTTGTCACCTTTTCCTATGTTGTTTTTAAATTATTTTCTTCCAATTATAGAAATTATTTTTGATAAAATATACTCTATATTTGGAATTATCATGTAATTTTTTATAATAATGTTACTTCCATTTTCTCCATTACCAATAGTTACATTGGTAAAGTGATGGTTACCACATGATGGGATAAAACTAGTTTAAAGTGTTAAAACTGAATTCAAAAAGGATAAAGGAATAAAATTATTTTATAAATCCTAATATGTGTTAATGTTTAGAAACTATACCATTAAAAATTATAAATGATCCATTTTGGATCCATTTTTTTGAATAAAGACATAAATATTTTTTAATCTTTTGAACAATTCCATGTGTCATATCCCTCCATTATTAAAGGGAACCACCTATCCTCACCTAAACAGAAAAAATAATCCTTATATATCACAAAAGACCTAAAAAAGTCACTCATAAAATACCTACCCATCTATTAGAGTTATTTTTTTATCATCGTACCCTTCTAAGAAGGATTTAGGTATAAACCTAATTTTTTTTAAATAAGTGGTATAGTACTTAACTGAGCACTTTCAATTTTATTTCTTCCTCAAATTTCAATAAAAATGTAGTATACTTCATAAAATTATTAATATATTATAATAAATATACTAATAAATTATTATTCATTTATAATAATTATTCACCACCTCCATTTGTAGAAAATGGAAAATGAATGTATCACTTGTGCATACATTTGGACTACCACCTTCACGTAGAGTTATAATTCATTTTATATCCATAAATCACATGGATATTTATAATAATTTACTCGGTGAATATATATGGTTTATATGATATGAAAAATAATTTTTAATATTAATGTATTATTTATTTTTCTTTCATTCTTTTGTTAGAAGATGAAAACAACGTCTATTCATTCATACAGACTACTATGTCCATGAATCGTGTAATTGATTTTTCAATAAATACCATTTATAGATTGTTTTAAATATATTTATAATGAATTTATATGATATTTATATAAATATATAAATTATATAGGTGATATAACCATGATTAAGATTCAAGGAATGGAACTTCTGAACCAAAAATTATATGAAAATTGAAACAATTAACACCTGTAAACGATGATTTTAATAAAGAATTAAAAGTAATTGGGTGTTTAAATTTTTCAAGTGGAAAATATATGATATTATATGTGTTTATTTTGTTATTTTTATAATTATAATAAATTTATATATATAATATTGGAGTTTAGAGCTCTTAGAATTATTGCCAGACATGTGGTTAGTGTTTTTGTTACAATATCATTTCATTTCTAGATTTTCTATGCTAAATTTTTGCTGAGTGAACATTTAGGGATATTAGCCTATAAACGACACATATTTTTTCATTTTTTCATTACAATAATATTCATTTATTATTACCATTTTTATGTCCTTTTCAATTAAAATTATTGTGAAAATGTTTTTAAAGAAAACTAGTTTGTATTTTCACATTAGTGAGAAAACATTTTATTCTATTTTCCGTACACCTTGAAATTGTTATATGAATAATCTTACCTATACATTATTTTTTTTCAAATTATCATTTTCACTACATTTTAATTTATTTTAATTGCCTTAAAAAAATATTTTTTTACTATTTTTTGAATAAGACTTTTTTTTATATTTCCCAATATTGTGAAAGGAATGTTTTATATATATATATTTATAATGAATGGATTTTCCATCAATCATGACTATTTTTTTATATTATGATTCATTTAAACGTTCCCTCATTTATTTTAAATGAAATTTATTTTCGCATTTTTTTTGTAAATATTTAGTTACAATTTTTTCAAGTGAAAATGATATTCTCCCATGTATTCAAATAAAAAGTAAATGGTATTTTATAGTTATTTTTATCTTTGTAAATTTTTTTATGATATTTATGATTTACTATGGATATTATCCAATGATACAATATTTATTCTTTACAAACATGGTTTATTATTATGATGGATTGATTTTTTTGAAACTAGTTTATTTTCCACAGTATATGCTATGATGATGGGATGAATGTTTTATGATTTATTTGACACACATATGTATGGATTTTATTATGTGATATATGATCTTGAAATTATAAAACCCTTAAATTCAATGGGTAAAGCCTTAAATCTCATGATATAATAATGTAAAATGGCTTAATGTGGTTGATCAACTATGGGAAATCGGTATGGATGCATGGTTTACTATGATATAATAAATATACGGGGATTCCTAGTTCACTCTGATAGGATGGTATCAGTAACAAACCATGACTTATAATATAGTTTTTATCCCTATTATTGTGCTACTCTATTTTTAAATATTAATTTTATGATGATTTTAACACATAGATCATGATGTTTTTTTGTATGATTCCAAAATAATTATGAACTAATAATTTTTTATTCTGGGATACATGATTATGATCTACGAATTGATTTGTTAAATATATATTTATAATAACATGTTATGATAACCATATTCACATGATATTCTTATGTATAATTATTTTTTTGTATCTCACATGTGTACCCTTGATGTTCGTATGATCTCATCCTTTCTTACTATTTAACTCCTTCCAATGATATAATAACGGTTACAACGTATAACGAGTCTATAAATAAATAATATGTAAATAAATATATTTGAGATGTATAATATTATAATAAAATTATATTTCTATATATTCAGTCTCTATGATCACTAAACCTTTTTTGTTTTTTTGGAAATGTTTATTAGGGAAATATAATGAATATTAATCTAAAAAATGTAATATGTCTATATGTAATGATTTTGTATCTATAGTTAGTATCATTGAAAATTTTAATTTTGTTGAGACTAGAATATGGGGAAATAGGGATATAACCTTATGAAAACTATATTGAACTTAAATTTATATAAGGTGAACCTTATGATTCATAGGTTGATTAGAAGGTATAATTAATTATTAAATTAGTGAAATGATTTTCTTAAATATATTATTTTTCATTGTAATTATTATAAATTTATTCTTATTTATTCATTTTTGATTTTATCCAATAGTTGGAACCATAATAAATCATGATAACAAAAAATGTGAGAGATAACGTAATTTCTTTCAACATAATTAACTTAATTTTATAGGTTCAATAATAGATAATCATATTATTATAATCAAGGAATTTTCTCATGCTATAAATCATGTAGTGATTAAAAACAATCAGATAAGAAATAACATAGCATAGAGTCCTTCTTGTGGAAACATTCACACTCTTATAGTGGGTTTGCTGATTCACTAGTGGCTGAGGGAAAGATCAGTACGACTGGGAAAATATTTTCTTTCTACAATTCTTAAAATAAATATTTTTCATAGAAATTTATAATTTTAAAGGTGTGTCTGATAAATGGGGGAATCTTTTTAAAAATATGCGAAAATATAAATAAATTGAATCCATGTAAAGGGATGATTTTGAGAAGAAATATTAATGTGAGTACATTCTATTTATTCTATATAAAAAATAGAGATGAAATTATGTAACCTATAGAATAAGGGTTAGGTATCCTAGAGTACGTATGAGGAAAATTTTACATGACATAGACAAAATGATTATTGTATAAACATTAATACTAAAATAAAAATTTAATGAATATTTGGTGGAATAAAACCAAGTATTTTTTGGATGTGATTGGGAACATAATGTCTGGAACACCTATAATGATTTCACTATCCTTCCATCTCAGGATCCGTAAAAAATTTCTTTCCTCACCCTCCATTTTTAGGGAGTGGGAATATCTGGTATTGAGAATAAGGAAAGAACTCTGATTCTATTAGTGGTATGTTGGTACATATAGAAGCCAAGGAATAATCAATGACACAACAAAACCCTTTTATCAAGAAAAAAATTATTTTTAAAATAAATAAATTCTTAGTTGAACTATTTTAACCTATAAATAACATAGAAGATTACCCCTCCACCAAACTACTTCTTACTGGAAGAGACACTAAATGCACTCCCCTTAGTGGTACTCTGGGTTGTAGGATCCCCTAGTTCCCTCATAATTTTTTATAGAATATTAATAATGATTTTTCATACATTATGGGAATCATATGGGTTGGGGGATTTTTTCATGATCACATGGTATCATTTATTCTTTTGTTCACTGCATAATTTGAATGTGGGGAATCTCTCAAGGATAAATATAATGAAATTCTTAATGATTTTATTATATATGTTCAAGATAATATCTATCTTGTGGTTGTTGGAACTGATTACATATCTATTTATAATTAATTTCATTGATCTAGTTCTACCTCTAGTCTATATCCCATCTTATCTATAGTTTCAAGGGCCTAATCATTAACCCCATGGAATTACTTCACACCTAATTATATGGGGTTAAAGTTTCTAATTACCTAACTTCCATGGACACATAATTTTTTCATTTTACTCACTTATCTGGAATAAATTATCATCCCCTAGAGTGATTTATCATTTTTAGAGTGTTCTACATTAAGATACACTATTTTATACTCCCATATTTTTTGATGGATCTCTATTTTTCCTTATTCATCTTATACCTACACTCTCTATGAGAAAATTAGATAATGATTTGAGTAGGTGGTAGACAACCAAGTCACTAAATTTCATTAATTATATGATATATTAGTATATATTAATAAATCAATTGTTGTTGTCTCAAGGATGAAATTGAAAATTCATATCCCCATCATTACCAGGGTTTTGAAAAGAAAAAGAAGATATGGCCTCATGAAAATTCAAATAAATAACATGGAGCAATGAAATTATGATCACCTTCATGATATAAATGTGGGAACAAACAAGAAATGAAATTTCATAAATGGTACAAAGAGGTTATTTAATATTTTATGTTATTTTTATAAAGGACATTAATTATAAATGGTGATAAATAATGCATTTTATACTGTAGTAGAAAAAATGATTCCAACTAATTCACCACCCAAAACCTAATTGTTTATTTATACTGAGGGTTGTAATTATTGTATCCATTGCTTGAATCTAAAGGATAACAATGATTATCAACATCAAAAAACTCTTAAGGACAATTAAAATCTAAATATCATACGATCATGACATCTGAAGTGGGTTAAGAGAATGAGGTGGTGAAAGATACACTTTTCAACAACTCTATAACAACTGATAAATTATTAAATTCTAGACTTATTCACTCTTATATATATGTTTGTGATTAGATCTGGTTATCATATTACCACCATAATAATTAGATGTTGAATTAGTATTAAAAACGTATAATGGTATAATGATGTCATCTTGAGTCTATACCTCATCTCTAATATAATTTATTGGGAATAAGATTATTTAAAATATTTTTATTTTCCATTTTATTGAATTTGATGTGATTTTTAACATGTATTGTGTCTCTCTAAATACAAAACATATCAATTTTTGATGGGGGGATTAATTGATTATATTCTCAATCAACCTATGAAAATCCTTCAGTGTGAGGATGAATTTACCTTCTAATAGATGTTACTCTATTAATACCGTAATTAATTCATATTCAGGAGGGATATTTAACTAAAATGTTTGGGGAGAAACTCAACAATTATTATATGACAATTTTCAAAATTAATCGAATTTATCTTCTAAAAAATTGCCTAGTGTTCCCCTAAATCATGATTTTGAGTTTTTAATATAACTCATACCTATTACTACACCTATTTCAATGTATCTATATATAATGACCCTATCGAGTTTTAGGAACTGAAAAAAATTAAGGAGAATCCTTAAAGAACATTTATATTTGCAAGTGACTCATAGTAGTATGAACTTATTGTTTATTTAATGATGAAATATTGGTTAATGCATCTTTTAATTGACTATCTTGAACATAAAAAGATCACTATAAAGAAAAAGTACATTCTTCAACATATTGATGAGTTTTTTTATTGATTTCAAGGATCTAAATACTTTTTCAAGATTAAGCTTCATTTTGGCTATCATCAAGAAATGTTAAAAAATGAATATATAACCATGATATCCTTATATATTATTTATGATCATTAGAGTGATTCCATTTGAACTTAACAACCCCCCCCCCCACTCTCATCAGTGATTTAATGAATACATTCATTATTGATTACCATTATTGGTTTTTGGTAGTATTTAATGATACAATTATTATATATTTGAATATTATGGTATATCATGAATATCATTTCAAAACTAAGCTAATGAAATTGAGGAATAATAAGTTTTTTTTATAAATTTACAATGTGTGACTTTTTGGTGCATATGGATTAATTCTTGTGTTATATAATCTCAACTGATTATATATTAACTGATCCATAAAACATGAAACTTATAGAGTAATAGCCTAGACCAACAATGAAAACTGAGATTCATTTTATTCTTGGGATTGATGAATACCCTTTATTATTTTTAAGATATTTTTCATGACTATTTAATCCAATCCCTTTGTAGACTCAGAAGGGAGTGTGGTTCATATGGGCTAATGAATGTGAAAATTATTTCAATGAGACGATTAGAAGGTTGGACAATGAACCTATGCTCATACTACCCTATATTGGATTAGGGATTTTGATCAATAGTGATCCATGAAATATGGGATTTGGATGTTCCCTTATTAAAAATTATTTTTTTAATGAATAAACTCTCTCCAATTGAAATTAAATGTCAAAAATTTCCGAAATCATGATTTGGAATGGGAGTTGATAATTTTTTCATTGAATATATGAAGAAATAATATTTACTCTGGAATATGTGGAATATAAAACACTAATAAAATATTGATGTATATATTGACATCGAAAGGGTTGAATTTGTGATAAAAAATATGGTTGGAGATTATTAACGATTATGTGTTCTCAATACATTAAATCTATAGTAATGAAAAATTGGTGGATGATGCTAGGAATTAGAAACACTAAACAAGTTTTATATGATATCTATTGAAAGAGATCCAATATTTATCAAACTATATAATATGAATCTTGAAATTATAAGGAATGGGTGATAATAATAACTTTCTCATATATATGTCCAACCATCAGACAATGTAATGATTTAGGAGGGATAAATGGAATATGTAGAATTATAGAATATGTGAGATTTTTTTGTGAGTTAAACCATGATTGTGAAAGAATAATATGGTGCATGAACATAATATGTACCCCATTAAAAATGAACATAGAAAATGATATATTTGATAATTCATGTATTTCACCTTTCCATATATATCATCCTTTTTTGATACAGTATAGATATGTGAATGAATATTTTTTTGTGGGAACACCTAAAAATGGATACTGCAGAGTTTATATCCAGATGCCTGGAATGTAGAAAATTATAGGTTGGTTGAAAAATGTCTAAGGAGATGTTATAACAACTACCCATACCTAAATATTAATGAAAAAACATCACAATGGATTTTGTTACAATACTCCTTAACAAATATAAATGTAATAATGCTATTGGGGTCATAGTCGACTTCCTTACGAAGTAAATACATTTCATTATAATTAAAGAACATTTCTCAATTATTCGGTTTACATAAATATACATGAATGAAGTGGTAATATTTGATAAAGTACACCATTTTATTATATATTATTGTGATCAAAGGTTTACCGCTATGTTCTAGAGATTTATTTTTTAGCCGATAGATAATGAGTAGAATTTTAGTACTACATATCATCCTCAGAAAAATGGTCATTCTAAGTGGTCCATTTGAACTCTAGAATAAATGTGGATAGATTTATCTATGGATATCAATGGTGGTTAGAAGTTTCACATTCCTATTGTATAACTATCTTACAACAATAGCTTTCACATGATATTTTAGATATCTCCTTAAGAAGGCATGTATGGTAAGAAGCATAGAACTCTAAGGTGCTGGGATCGAGTTGGAGAAAGAATGCCATTGCAAACTGATATAGCTTAGTATATGGTGGAAAAGGTTAGATTCATTTAGCAACACATCAGGTTAACCTTGATTCAAAATAAAATAGTTATGATGAAAGTTATTGGTAAGATATGAAGTTAGAATTTGGTGAACTGGTATTCCTATGAATATCTCCTTGGATGAAATATGTGAGATTTTTAAATAATGGAAAGGTAATCCCATGATATATTATTCCCTTAAAAATAATTCAGTATATCATGATGGTTTCACATATCTTTGGGATTCCACTGAACATCTCTCATGTTCATAATTTATTCTACACCTCTCTCCTAAGGAAGTACATATCTAATACTTCAAACATATTGAAATCACATTTCATACTATTTCAACATGAAAAATATTATGAGTAATAATTGTTATAGATTCATTATCGAATAGATAATGTTTTGTGAAATATTATCAGAGGCAAGATCAATGTTTGGCAGAGAAACCCTAAATTTATGGAAGGTATGTGATAACCCAATGATGTTATTGGGTATAAATATCATTAGTTTTTCATATCCATGTGAGTAAATTTGTAGTATAAATTATTATAAGTGGGTTAGAATGTAAAGATTAGTAAATTTCAAGGAAGAATTTTTCATAAATTCTTTGGGATTTTACAAGTACGTAGTTTTTTGACGGCACCTGATTCTGAGGCCCAGTGTGCCCGGAATCAATTTACAAAGTTTAGCTCGGGTAAGATCAGTGAACGAATGAGCGGGTTTTTCTATCTTATTAAGTGGTTCTCGGAATCGAAATCTGAGGGCACCGACAAAACCGCAATGCCAGTTTTTACTTAAGGAGACCTTTTCTAGAGTTGCGTTTTCTCGGGAAGAGATGTTTAAAAATGTGGTTTAAGTTTTATGTGAATAATGTGGTGTCACAACTTTCTTTTTCTATGTGGTTTAATTTCCATGGGAGGGAATATTCTAACTCCTCTTATTAGGATTTAGTGAGGTGGGGCCGACATGAGTCCCACACCTTCAACTTCCCCTAACCCACCTCTTAATTTTGTCAACCCCCCTTTATTATGTATCACACACACTCCCCCACATTATTTCAAGTCAACTCTGACATTAAATGGATTGATTAAAGATATTCAATTAATTTAATTTTGATTTGGAGTTTTTGATGATTTGAAAACTCATGGTATGTGTTAATAAAATAAGAAAGGCCTTATTTAATTTGGGGGTTGTTTAGCTATGTGAGAAGATTTGGAGAGAATTCTATAAGACTTGGAGAATTCCATCATCTTAGTTGAAGAACGTAAGAACTCGAAGAACGCCATCACATCGTTCCATCTTCTTCCCGCGTCTAAGAAAGGGAGACTCGTTTCTTCCTTGGACGTTCTCCATCGACGTATACGGAGCCTCACCCCGCGACGTCGTTTTCAATGACGCAAGCTTCCAGGAATCTCTTTGAGGTAGGTGTTGTTCATCATTAGAGTTTTATTTAACGAATTTTGTTGTTAAATAATTTTCTGCCTGTTATCAGGATAATGGAAGGAGGTCGGACTGCACGAACACGGCCAAACCTCCTCCCCCTTTTGTTATTGAATTTTACGTGGTTTGAAATGGAGGTGGCGCAGTTCAATGACACCGCGCAGGATCGCGGTTACCGCGGCCGGAACAGGCTGCGACAAAGGGCACGGCGTCTTTGCACTGCACCGAAGAGCCGAAGAAAGCTGCGGTCAAGGGCGCATCGCGGCGGAAGGGCGTGGCGCCCTCGCACCGCCCCGGAGCTCCGTGGAGGGTCGCAGTCGGGGTGGGCCGCGGTGGAGGTGGGCGGCGCCGTCACGCCGTGCTGGTCAGACAACGGCCGAAGCGATGTAGTGAAGGGGCGGACCGATCCACCGGACGCCAGCACATCGAATGGCGGGACCCATTGGGGTCTCATGGTGGCACACCGGCCGGCCAACAAGGCTGGCCGTTCGGGAAGTCCGAGGGTCGTAACACCCTACGGCAGAGAAAGAGGGACCCTCTACGTGGGGGCATCCTTTTAAAAATGATTGGGAAGCGCCCCAACCCCCCTTCGGTGTCCGCTCAACATGTGGGTGCCCATACAGGGCCAGACCGGCCGCACCGGGTTGGACCACTCGCGTTGGGCCGGACCGCCCGCGCCGGGTTGGGCCGCCCACGCCGGGCTGGACTCTCGCGCCGGGCCTGGACGCACCGGCTGGGCCGGGTTGAGCCAGTAGGGCCGGGCTACGCCCAACCGGGCAGGACCCGGACCTAGGTTGGGTCGACCTGGTTCGGGCCAACCAAGGGGGTATTGGGACGGGTCAGACATGGCCCAAACCCCATGTTTCCGGACAGATCCATTCAAAAACCCATAACATGGGATACGAACCTCCAATCGATGCACCGTCAGTTGCGTAACGATCCTTGGATCGAGACAGTTGTTTCGGTATATTACACTAAAGGTTTAGGAAAACTTTGGGTATGGCTGGGTTGGTTCGAACACGAAACCAACCAGGCCCTGGGAGCAAAAACACTTATAACTTGAGTTCCGGACGTCCGATTGATGTGTCGTCATCATGGTTGGATTCCTCTTAGTGAGACGGTTCTTTTGGATTACTCCGCTTGTGGTTTGGATGCAGCTGGAGTATGATCGGGTTGGTTTTAGATTTAAACCCAACCGAGCCCCTAGGACGAATAAGCCAATAACTCTCACACCTGGTGTCCGATTTACGCGTCGTCTATCGCGTTGAGTTTCTATTGACGGGACGGAACATTGGGACACATAAATTTTGGAGTTCGTGTCAGTTGAAGTATCGACCCCCTTGGATTGTGGAGCGGACCCTCCCAGAATCGAGCATGTTGTGCGTGGGAACCCTAGAGTTGGCTACGATTGCGACGACGATGACCATTGGACTAGGATCCTCCATGGGTTCAGTAGCGACAATGACCGTACTAGAATCCTCCATGGGTTTGATGGCGATGAGTAATGTTCATGTTTCCTATGTGGGTCTGACAGTACTCGACTACTATTCTTGTATCCTATGTGAGTCCGACAGTATTTGAATCTGTACTTGTATCCTATGTGGGTCGGGCAGAGTAGCTGGTCTTGTATCCTTTGTGGGTCTGAAAGATTTGTTGTTCTTGTATCCTATGTGAGTCCAATAGCTTAGATGAATCAGTGGATACATCTGATCATCTCTATCTCCTTACAAAGAAGTATACCAATGTGAGCTGAGTCTTGATTTTCAATCAGTATCATCGATATGATTGACTTGCTTTCCAGTGTGGATTGGGTTGTGCTTTCCTGTATGGATTGGGTTGTAATATCTTATGTGGAATAGATCGAACATGGTCTCAGATGTTGGAGCTGAACTAGAATTGATGACTTAGTTATATGTATGGGAATATACCTTTGTAGGGTTGGTTGTTACTTTTTGATTGTAACATTCCTTTGTGGTTTATCCTTCATGGATTCTGGGAGACCTTCGGGGGTCTCGGGGTCCCTACTGAGTAGAGTATACTCACCCCTGCACGATCTATGCCCGCACTACGTTGTGTTGGATGCAGACGATAGACATCGCTAATTGAGGTGGGAGCTCGTGGAGCTGGACAATACTTGGAGGTAGATCACTGAATGAGACATGCTCGGAGCGGATGGCTGGAGCCGAGGAGTAGAGGAGACTATCTGTACCCACCCTTCAGGTGGGATTTCCAGAGGATGGCTTGGACTCACTGCTTTACTTTTTAGTTTCTGTAATTTAATTTTAGTTGTACTTTACTTTCAGTTGGGTTTCTATTCTAGCCCATTTACTTTCCAGCACTTACTTTTGTACTCAGTTTACTTAGTGTTTACTCATATTGCGTACTCTTTAGTGTTTGTTTACTTTATAGAGGCAGTTCCTTCACATTTATCAGGATTTACACATTTGGTGATAATCTCCATACCCTGACCTATGGAATGCGGGCTTGGGGTAGTCACGGCATGGGCCCCGAGGACGGGTCCTGACAAATTGGCATCAGAGGAGTTCGGTTCTACCATAGAACTCTGGACTCTGATCTTTCTTCTATGTGAAGCAATAATGTTAAGGGTATTGAGTGTGGTTATCAGTCCAGGGAGTCTAGTGTTGGTGTGGCGGCCGACGTATCCATATACCAGGACCCTGACTTCTGATTTCCAACTCAGTGCACGAAAACATTGATTGCATGTGTGTTTTAAAAGTTTTCATTGTTATTACATTGTGTCGGCTCACTAGGTATACTTTTTTGAACGTGGCACACCTATCTCTTTTTATGATGGCACCACGACGACAGCCAACAAGGGTTATGAGATTTGTGTGAGAGAACAGCCCACCGAGCGACGAGGCCTCAGTGTAGGGCCCTATTACAGCGGAGGTACCGACGCTACCTCTACCCGCTGAGCCACCGATGCCACCAGCCCTAGCCGCTGAGAGTTCACTTCACCTTAGTGCACTGCATGAGTTTTAGCATTAGAGACCGCCCATCTTCCATAGGATGATGGACCCTCAAGCAGCCGAGGATTGGATTGACGCTGTTGTATGAGTTTTCAGGTTAGTGGGGACACCAGCTGACCTCATGATGATCCTTGCTGCGAGTCTCCTGCACACTGCAGTAGGTAGATGGTGGATCTTGATGCTCCAGGTGCACGACGAGGCATCTCTTATTTGGACGGACTTCGAGAGCCTCTTCAGCTTGGAGTTCATTCCAGCCACCCTCTGTGCGGTGCACATTCAGGAGCTACTACAGATGCGGCATGGCAGCATGACGGTAGCCCAGTACTCAGTGAGATTTCCCGATCTCTCACTCTATTCCACAGACATTGTACGAGACCCCTTCTTCCAGGCCCAAACCTTCAAGCAGGGACTGAGGTGTGAGATCCGGGCATCGATGATCTCCCTCAGCATTCCAGCGTAGGCAAGAGTACTGGAGTGATCCCTTCTTGTAGAGAGATTTTTTGTTGAGCATACACCAGAAGTGAGACCAACCGCAGGGCGGCACGTATCAGAGTCTTCTGCAGCTGGAAGTCGACGGATGTCACAGGGGTCCAAGAGGACCAGACCATCAGGCGGATGACCTCAGGACACTGGCTCATAAGTGCGGGGAACATGGCGTAGAGCCAGTTTTATGAGGAGCAGACATTGCTCTGCATGCGGCGGGCAGGGCCACATGGCTCGTGACTGCACAACCCACCATGTAGAGGAGCAGCAGATGGTTGAGGGACCACCCAGGCAGAGGTAGAGGTTTGACCATGGTGATTCGTAGGGATCAGGAAGACGAGGAAGAGGATCTTACCTACTAGCAGATGGTGGGAGACGCTTTGAGGCTCTACCACCATGACCACCAGGAGTTCCACCCCAACCACAGGGAGTTGGCAGAAAGAGGCAAGATCAGCTTCATGCAGCGGAGGCCTACGACCACGGCGCACCGGAGATGATTCGAGGTACTATTTGTGTCTACTCCACCCTAGCTTCAATTCTTATAGACACAAGAGTGAGTCATTCTTTCATTGCCACTACCCTGGTTCGGAGCTCAGAGATTCTGACAGAGCTGTTTTCTTGATCCTTACGGATAAAGACTCCTACGGAAGCAGACTCGATGATTAAGCACTGGTGTCGGCAATGTGAGCATACTGTAGGAGGTGAGATCTTAGGCTGGGAACTTCTTGTAGTGGCATCGAGGCCTTACGACATCATCTTGGGAAAGGATTGGTTATCTACAGTCCATGCTCAGATCGACTGTATTAGGCGCAAGGTGTTGTATGTCCACATCGATGGGAGAAGGTTTACCTTCACCGGCGAGAAGGGAGCCTTTGCAGTGTAGGATGTACTCACGCAGAGGAGAGGACAGCATATCACTCATCAGTTGGCTAGCCTCATCCTAGTAGAAGTGGATGGGCGGAGTCCGGGTTTTCCTGTAGTGATGGATCAGTATGAGGAAGTTTTTCCTGACGATGTTCCAGGACTACCTCCTCGTAGATATGTAGAATTTTATATTTACCTATGCCACGGGACATCCCTGATATCTACCCCAGCATATTGGATAGATCCCACTGAGTTTTGAGAGCTACGAGTACAGCTGGAGGACTTGCAGGGCAAGGGTTTCATTCGACCCAGTGTTTCACCCTGGGCTTCCCTGATTTTGTTCGACAAAAAGGTAGAAAGGAGCTTGCAACTGTGTGTCGATTACTATCACCTGAACTAGGTGACCATGAAGAACAATTATCTTCTTTTTAGGATTGGTTCTCGAAGGTAGACCTCAGGTCAGGCTATCATCAGCTCAGAGTTCGGGACAAGGATGTGTAGAAGACGACTTTCAAGTGTCGTTATGGCCACTATGAGTTTTTTGTTATGCCTTTCGGTGTAACCAATTCTCTAGTAGTGTTCATGAGTCTCATAAACAGGATCTTCCAGCTTTACCTTGATCGATTTGTCATGGTATTAATCGACGACATATTGATAAACTCGACCACTGAGTAGGAGCATGGGTACCACTTTCGGGTTGTACTGGACACACTCCGAGAGCACCGGCTTTATGGTAGGCTCTCAAAGTGTCAGTTCTAGATATGTGAGGTCCAATTCTTGGGACACGTCATCTTTGAGGTGGGAGTTGTGGTGGATCCTGCGATGATCGAGGCAGTGCTAGCTTGGGAGCCACCAAGGAGTTTGACAGAGGTGTGGAGTTTCCTAGGTTTGGATGGGAACTACCGGAGATTTGTGCCAGATTACTCAGATTTGTAGCACCACGTTCAGCTTTGACGAAGAAGAGGAGACCCCTCATGTGGTCATATATATAAAAGCATAGCTTCCAAGAGTTGAGACAGAGATTGACCAGTGCACCAATCTTGAGGCTACCTGAGGATGGAGTAGGGTATGTAGTTTACTACGATGCATCAGGGACCGAACTCAGGTGTGTCCTGATGCCAGAGTGGGCAGTGATCGCATGTGGATCACAATAGTTGATGCAGCATGAGCAGAACTATGCTACCCATGACCTGGAATTATCAGTAGTGGTCTTTGCTATGAATATGTGGTGGCACTATCTGATGGGTCAGCGCTTTACAGTCTACTCTGACCACCAGAGTCTCAAGTACATTTTCTCTTAGAAGGACCTGAACCTTAGACAGTGACGATGGCTCGATTTCCTACAGGACTATGACATTGAGATATTATATACTCCTGGAAAGGGGAATGTAGTAGCCGAAGCTCTAAGAAGGAGGATGAGCATTCAGCTACTTGGAGAGCTGATAGAGCAGCTAGACACTTTGCAAATATCCTTCGTGGATAGAGATGAGGAATCCTTCCTTCAGTCGCTCACAGTCACACCACCACTTCTTCAGTGGGTCAGAGATACACAGTGTGGGGATGTTGACTGTGAGACACGAGGTGCACATATTTCCACAGAACAGGCACCTGATGGATTCTTTATAGGAGTAGAGCACGTCGTCCTTTTTAGAGGACATACCTTGGTACCAGCTGCTTTGTAGGAGGAGGTGATGAGAGAGTTTCACACTTCACCAATAGCGGTACGTCCAGGAGTGGAGAAGATGTACCAAGATCTCAGATGACAACATTGGTGGCCAGGTATGAAGAGCGATGTGGAATTGTTCATTTCTCGATGTATCACATGCCAATAGAAGAAGGCGGAGCACTAGGTACCAGCATGCTTGGTACAACTCTTGGAGGTCTCGAAGTGGAAATGAGACATGATATCGATGGATTTCATGACTGGACTACCACATACTCCGAGAGGTCACGTCTCCATTTGGGTGATTGTCGACCGACTCACCATGTCGTCCCACTTTTTACCCATCATAGAGAAGGGATTAGTGGAGATCTTGGGACGCCTCAACATTAAGGAGATTATACGGATTCATGGTTTTCCATCATCTATTGTCTCTGATCGAGATGCTTACTTTACTTCCCAACTTTGGAAGTGGTTACAAGAGGAATTCGATATGCAGTTACACTTGAGCACCCCTTTTCACCCACATACGGATGGTCAGACGGAGAGGACCATTTAGAGTCTCGAGCACATGCTTTGTGCATGTGTCCTCGACATTGGTCGTTGTTGAGAGGATCACCTACCCTTGGAGGAGTTTGCGTAAAAAAACAGCTACCACTCCACCATCGTGATGGAACCATACGAGGCATTGTATGATCGATCTTGTAGATCACCTCTGTGCTGAAAAGAACCTGGGGAGTCAGCACTTGTGGGACCAGAGATGGTCTGGGCCACGACAGAGAAGGTCCAGGTCATTCAAGAGTGGATGAGGACAGCTCCGAGCCGACAGAAGTCTTATGTTGACAGAAGGTGGAGACCACTAGAGTTTGAGGATGGCGACCACATTTTCTTACAGGTCCCATCTCAACGTGGATTACGGAGATTTGGCTGGGGCAGAAAGTTATCTCCATGCTTCATCAGACCATTCCAAGTTCATAGCAGGATAGGCGAGGTGGCTTATCGCATGGATCTACCACCTCAGTTACACCAGGTGCATGAAGTCTTCCATGTATCTCAGCTGAGGAGATACGTGAATGACCCGACGCATATCATCGACTAGGGGGAGCTGGACATCGATGACGGGGTGACATATGCAGAGGTCCCGGTGGAGATCGAGGATTGACAGGAGCAGGTCCTAAATGGGGGGTCTATTTCTCTAGTGTGCATCTTCTGGCAACACAGAAACCACTAGGAGAGAAATTGGGAGTGGGAGGCTCAGATGTGTGCTCAGTACCCTCATTTGTTTCCCTAGTTTGTGATGTATCTTTACTGGGACGTAAATCCCTGAGGTGGGAGAAATGTAAAAACCCTTAAATATCATGGAAATTTTTTTCTTAAATTCATTAGGATTTTACGAGTATGTAGTTTCTGACGTCACCAGATTTTGAGGCCGGGTGTGCCCAGAATCAGTTTCTGAAGATTAGCTCGAGTACGTTCAGTGAACGAACGGGCGGGTTTTTCTAACATTTGAACCAGTGCTCGGAATCGAAATCTGAGGGCACCGATGAAACCGCAGCGCCGGTTTTTTCTTAAAGAGAGCTTTTCTGGGGCTGTGTTTTCTCAGGAAGAGTTGTTTAAAAATGTGGTTTAAGTGTTATGTGAATAAAGTTGTGTCTCAAATTTATTTTTCTATGTTGTTTAATTTCTATGTGATGGAATATTATAACTCCTCTTATTAGGATTTAGTTAGGTGGGTCCCACACAAGCCCCACCCCTTCGATTACCCCTAACCCCCCTCTTAATTTTGTTAACCCCCCTTTATTATGTAACACACCCACTCCCCCACATTATTTCCTGTCAACTCTCACATTAAATGGATTGATTAAAGCTATTCAATTAATTTAATTTTGAGTTGGAGTTTTTGAACATTTTAAAATGCATGGCATGTGTTAATAAAATAAAAAAGGCCTTATTTTATTTGGGGGTTGTTCAACTATGTGAGGAGATTTGGAGAGAATTCTACAAGACTTGGAGAATTCCATCATCTTCGTTGAAGAACGTAAGAACATGAAGAACGTCGTCACGTCATTTCATATTCTTCTCACATCAATGAAAGGGAGACCCGTTTCTTCCTCGGACGTTCCCCATCAACGTATACGGAGCCTCACCCCGTGACGCTGTTTTCCATGATGCAAGCTTACACAAATCAAATTGAGGTAGGGTTTTTTCATCGTTCGAGTTTTATTTAATGAATTTTGTTGTTAAATAATTTTACACATGTTATTAAGATAATAGGAGGAGGTCGGACCGCATGAACATGGCCGAACCGCCTCCCCCTTTTGTTGTTGAATTTCTTCATGGTTTGGAATGGAGGAGGCGCAGTGCAACGACACCAGGTGGGATCGAGGGAATTGAGGCCGGAGTGGGACGCGTCAAAGGAGAGAGGCGCTTTCGCGCCACCCCAGAGAGCCTAAGAAAGACACGGCCAAGGGCGGGCTACCGTAGAAGGGCGCGGCGCCTTCGCGCCGCGCAAGTTGGACAAGTGCCATGCCCTAAGGCCGCGGAGGTTCACGGAATGGGTGGCCGGATCCACCGGTCGGCGGTACATCGGATGGCGGGACCCGTGAGGGTCCCGTGGTGGCACACCAGCCTACTAACAAGGCTGGCCGTTCGAGAAGTCCGGGGGTCGTAACTCTCGATGACAGAGAAGGTGGTCCCCTCCACGTGGGGGGCGCCGATTCAAAACATGGGGGCAGTGCCCCCCCCCTTCCTCGTCCGCTCAGCGCATGGGCGCCCGCACAGGGTCGGACTAGTCGCGTCGGGCCGGGCTGACCCAGGGGGGTATTGGGCCCGGTCGGACCGGGCCCCAACCCCCTGTTTCTGGACAGATCCGTTCAAACGCCCATAACTTGGGCTACGGACATCCGATCGACGCACCGTCAGATGCGAAACGATCCATGGATCAGGAGATCGTTTCGGTATATCACACTCATGGTTTCAGAAGATTTTGGGTACGGTCGGGTTGGTTCGAACACGAAACCAACGGGGCCCTCAGAGCAGAAACACTTATAATTTGAGATCCGGACGTCTGATTGATGTGACATCGACTTGGTTGGATTCCTCTTAGTGATATGGTTCTATTTGATTACTCTGATCGAACTTTGGACCTGGATGGAGTACGGTCAGGTTGGTTTTAGATTTAAAACCAATCGGGGCCCTCAGACGAATAAGCCAATAACTCGTAGACCGAGAGTCCGATTGACGCATCGTCTATCGCGTTGAGTTCCTATTAAAGAGACAGAACATCAGGATACATCAACTCCGTACTTCATGTTATTTGATTTATCGACCCCCTTGGATCATGGAGCGAACCCTCTTGGAATCGAGCATGTTGTGTGCGGGAACCCTAGAGCTGGCTGCGACTATGACAACGATGATGATTTTACTAGGATCCTCCGTGGGTTCGGCAGTGACGACGACCGTACTGGAATCCTCCGTGGGTTCGATGGTGATGAATACTATTCTTGTACCCTATGTGGGTCCAGCAGTACTCGACTACTATTCTTGTATCCTATGTGGGTCTGGTAGTATTTGACTATATACTTGTATCTTATGTGGGTCTGGCAGAGTAGCTGGTCCTATATCCTTTGTGAGTCTGACAGCTTAGCTGGTCTTGTATCCTATGTGGGTATGACAACATAGATGAATTAGTGGCTACATCTGATCATCTCTACCGCCTTATGAAGAAGTATACATGTGTGGGCTGAGTCTTGATTATCAATCATTATCTTTGATATGATCGACTTGCTTTCCAGTGTGTATTGGTTTGTTCTTTCCTGTGTGGATGAGGTTTTACTTTCCTGTGTGGACTATATTAAAGTTGGGATCAGATGATAGAGCAGAACTGTAATTGATGACTTAGGTATATGTATGGGCATATAACTAAGTAGGGTTGGTTGTTACTTTGTGATTGCAACTTTCCATTGTGATTTATCCTTCGTGGATTCTGGGAGACCTTCAGGGGACTCGAGGTCCCTGCTAAGTAGCGTATACTCACCCCTGCATGGGCTATGCCCGCACTACGTTGTGTTGGATACAGACGACAGACAACGCTGATTGAAGTGGGAGCTCGTGGAGCTGGACGGTACCTAGAGGTAGATCACTGGACGTCACATGCTTAGAGCGGACAGATGAAGCTGAGGAGCAGAGGAGACTATCTATACCCACCCTTCAGGTAGGATTTCCAGAGGACGGCTCAGACTTGCTTCTTTTCTTTCCAGTTGATGTACTTTCATTTCATTTCTACTTTACTTTCAGTTGGGTTTGTATTCTGGCCCATTTACTTTCCATCACTTACTTTTGTACTCATTTTACTTAATGTTTACTCTACTTGCATACTATGTGGTGTTTGTTTACTTTATAAAGGAAATGCCTTCCCTTTTATCGGGATTTACGCCTTTAGTGCTAGTCGCTAGCCCCTGGCCTACGGAAGGCAGGGTTGGGGTAGTCACGACATAGGCCTCAAGGACAGGTCGTGACATAGAATGTTACAACCCTATATTTTATGACATATTTCTTTTTAAATATGTTCATATTTATTTGACATATTTCATTACCCACAACACCAATGGTAAATAAACTGTGATATTCGATTGAATTATTATAATTTAAATTTTACCATTATTACCTAGAAAATAAATTGGAAAGAGTAATAAAAATAAAAAATTAATAAATACATGTATTAAGATTTCATATAATTTAAATTTATTGATTAATCCTTAATAAATAAGTACTCAATTTTCAATAAACGTCATTTTATGCATTGAGAATAAGTTATATAAAAAAAATGTTTGCATTTTATTTTGTGCACAAGAATATTAATAATATTATACCATCTCTATAAATTATAATTTATTAAGTTAAAATCATTTTCATATCTTATTTTCAATATAAACATTGAGTTTGTTTCTTGGATTTTTCTACAAATGATAATATTTGGATAAATAGTAGAAATTAAAAATCTTTTATGGAAATTATCTTTTATTTTAATAAATTAATATTTGTGAAATTATATTTTTGAGTGGTTTTAAAATTTAATTATTTCCTTAAATTAAAAAAAATACAATCTTTTTACTTGAAATTATCATTACACATAATTTTTGTGTAAAACCATTTTTATACTTAAGGGAATTTTTTTAGGAAAAATAGATTTCATTATGTTTTGGAGGAATGTTTTTAAATTCATTTCATTCACATAATGAAATTCATTTGAAAAAAACATGTCCTATTTTTTTATTTATAATGTTTAAATTTGGTAATGATTCTACTATATTTTTTGTTCAATATGAATAGTAAATGTAGTAAAAATGTAGTTATGATGGTAGTTGTTATAAAAAATAAAAGTGATAAAACTAAATATATAAGGGTAAAAATAACCTAAAACATTGTCTAAATGATATTATATAGTTGTATTTAGAAACTATATCATTCACCCATTCAGATATGAGGCATTTTAGAGAAATTCTTATTGAATAAGAAATTAATATATTTTAATCATTGGAAAATTTCCAAGTGTATCATCTCCATCCATTATTATAGGAAACCACCTTTCCTATAATACTCTCACAATATTAATCTTCTATGTCTTCTCAAAACTACCCAAATCCCTTTCAAAAACCCCTAAACATCTCATAGTGGTAATTTGTTTTATTATAATTCAATCCAAATATGGATTTCCATATAGACCTATGTAAGTTTTCCGAATAAGATGTATAATTATTAACCAATCACTTTTATTTTTTTCATCATTATTATTATATAAACAGTTTCATTCATCATAAAATAATGAATCCGGTATCATCAATATAAATAGATGTTATTATGATGACGAAACGACCATTTTCCACTCGATATCCATCAAAATGGAAATGGAATTATTTCCCATGCATACGTGTGGACTACCACCTCCATGTAGAGATATCGTAACACCATGATATTTTATGAGATATTATTTAAAATAGTTTCATTTTATTATGTCTTGCACAACATGAAAAACTATCTTAGATTTCATTACATGCAACATTTCTTTACTACAAAAAACTTTTTATTAATGTAATTATTAAAGTAGGAAAATTATAACATAATCATTAGTATTGAGGTTTCAAAAGTCTATTATATTAATTATGATATTATGGTTTAATAATTTATATAAAATAATTTGATCAATTAGTTTTAATATAATGTATGACCCTTTATAAGATGAAAGGAATTTTTTTCTAAAAAAATATATTAAATTTCAATAAGTGAGTTTTATACGAGAAAATAAACAAATAACTTTTGGATTATATTAATGATATATATATGATATATTTAAAATAGCTTTTAATGTTTATAAAATGTTCTTTATATACATATAAAATGAAAAAATCCAATTTTATGTATAAAGGATGAACATTTCTGAAAAGGATGTATCAACGACATATTAATGTTTATTTTAAAAAATATTTTTTTTGATTATTTTATAAATTCTATTTAATAAATAAAAATATTATTTTAATTTGGGATATCAAAATTTATATTTAATAATCTTTTAATATTTTTCTGAGAAGATTCATGTTTTGATGAATAATGAAAAATACTATATTTTAATTAGAAACATATTTTTTTCTAACAAATTTAAATCATTAAATTATGTTTTGAACTGGTTTAAATGTTTAGTTTGTATAAGAAAACATGAATTATTCCAATATAGTTCATTGTAACCAATTTCACATTAATATTATATATAAACACATAGTAATGTTTTCGACATTTTCACTTTAAAAACTCATTGTTTCATCTATTATATAGGATTATGTATAATTAATATCAGTATATTTTGTGATTTGAATTTTAAAAAATGGATTAAATATTTTTAATTATAAGTTTAAACATTTTTAAATATTCCCTTTATTTTTTTACAATATTAATAGAATCTTTTTTAATTTTTTATTACCACGATTATGAGTTAATATAATATTATAAATAATAAAAAAAATTACCCTAACACTTATCAAAATGTTACTGGATGAATTTAATAAGATATAAAAAACATAATTTTATTAATTGAGAAATATAAAAAACTTTATTTCATGAAAATTTCATGGATATTATTAAAATTAAAGAGAGTGACAAAATGTCACACACTTACTTTTAATAAGTATAGTACTTTTATTTTGGGATAAATAGAAACTATGGTTGAATATGTTTTTTTATTAAATTTAAATGGATTTTATAAATCATCGAAAACTATTTTTAATTTTTTGAGAAGAAATAATTATCATAATTAATTACACAATGATGTTGCAGTAATTGATCAAATTAATAAAAAAACAATAAACTGACATTAAAATCCTTAAAATATATATATATTGTGGATTAAATAAGGTTATAAATAATCTTTATCGGTTTCTATTACATATTATGGGTTTATTATATGAATTTTTTGGAATATATTTTCTATATTTATTTTCTTAAAATCAAATCAATTTAAAATCTCAAAATTAAAACTAACAATAGTTTTTTTTAAAATGTTTTTATTAAATTAGAAAAAACCCAATAAAATATTAAAAAAGGAAAAATAAGATAAATTAATCTCTAAAATAACCTAAATGGTCTATTTATGGTTCAATTAACACCTTAAAGGTAAAATATCTACCTTTTAATGTTTCAAATGCTTTTAGAGTTGTTAAAATTAAAATAGTTCAACAAAGTGTTAATAAAAATGATATGGTTAAAAATTAACCAAAAACATGTATATAATATATTTTTATGGTATTATCATCCTATACAACATTATATTCATATTCCTATAAATTTTGATTTATTTTTATAGAAATTTAATTTATTACAATTTAATCTTTTCCTAAATTCGAAAAGTACCCCTCAAAATCATTAAAAATAGTAACCTCCTCCCTCATATAATTTTACAAGTTTGAGACTTCCAAATGATCCAATATCTGAAATATAATATCCAAAACTTCCCTATACACATTATATAGGTTCTATTCTTCCTAATTATCCATCTTTAATATCATTTTGAGGAGATCTAAAGGAGCTGTTTTGAAAAATATGTAATCACATTAAATGATCAGAATCATTTTCTCCTCTTCTATACCTCCTATAAAATTGTGATATATAACATAAAATAATAACATAACAATAATAAACATGATTAATATTTATTATTATTTTTATTAAAACATCATTATACATCCCCTTTCCCATAGAATAATAAGTTGAAGTATCACTACTATTTAAATATGACTTACCATATCCATATAGTGATAAAATTCATTTTCCATCACTATATTTTATGAGTGGAAATTGTTATGGGATTAATTCTTATATATCATATTTATTAAATAATTATTCATCTATAATTATAATATCATATATAACTTTTTACCAACCAATCTTTTGGGGAATGATAATGTTGCTCGTTCATATGAATTTCCTACTTTCTCCACAATGCGATGAGATTCGTTTTTCATTATATTTGACATAGATAATAATAATGATGATATATATGAATATATATGATAAATATAACATAATAATTACTATTTAATTATAATATATCATATAATTTTATTTAATTAAATATGAAAACAAAATTAAAAATACTTTCATGCATATGTAATTCTTACCGTCTACATGAATGATGTATTTTATTTTATACCTGTTGATATTATAAATCACAATAAATATATATATATATATATGATATTTATTTTTTTTATCATTTTATAGATGACTAAATAATGAAATATATAATAAGTCCATGGATAACAACTCAAATAATGTACGAAAAACAAAGTAGTTATGACCGAAACATAACATTAACATAGAATTATTAATAAGAGAGTAATATAAAGTCATAAGTAAATAATTTATGATATTATATATATTAATATGGTTATTTTTTCGATCTAAAAGAATCATATATTTATTATAAATGATTTTTTCACGTATACAAACAAAGAAAAGACTTAAGGTATGAGATTTTGTATCACTCGCATTTATGTGGCACACATGCCTTATACACTATTTTTCCATTTTTGTGTTATATATAATACCCATGAATTTATTGTATGAGTATTATTTTTAATATTATAGTAGTTTTATATTCATAAAATTTTTATTCTTTCATGAGGCATGCGATTGAACAAATTATAATGTGATAAGTGATTGTTTCACAATCTCATCAATAGTCTAGAATGTTTCCTTTTAAATTACAATGATAGAATATTTACCTTCCACATTAATGTTTTCTAAAAAAAATTTCTATATATTTTATTAATACTATTCTATTAATATTTAATGTTATTTTTACCCATGTTTTACTTTTTATCAAATATTGTGAGATGAATATTTTTTATCATTTTCAAAACAAGGATCTTTTTCCTTGACTGACAAAAGTGTATGGAAGGAATATTTTTATGTTATACATAATGAATGGAATATTCCACCATAAAGACACAATAATTACCAAATTATTACTATACAATATTAAAAGGTTGTTTTCAAGGTAAATTTTATTTTAAAATTTTGTATGATTTTTTGAACAGAATATGTTTTTCAAGACGAAATGATATTTTCCTCAAGAATTATTTTCATGTGATCCATAATAATTATTTTCCTTATATCATAAAATTCCATGGTGTTTATTATGATTTAATATGGATATTTTTAAAGTAAAATATACCTAATATTTATATGGATGGGTTATGGTTATGAAAGAATTATTTTTATGAAATACATTTCATTTCATGGGTTATATTATGATTGAATGATGTTTATAATATCAATTTATTTCCTTGGATTCTAATATAATGAATTATTTATAGCTTTGTGGGACAAATATGTATAGTTTCTATTAGTTGATTGGTGGTACCAACATCTCCCTATAATTTATTTGGAAATGATAAATTTTCTATGATCTCAATTTGAACATGGGAGGTCATACTATGACCATGATATGAGGTTACATGGGAAGGAACCCTAAGCCCACAATAATAGGGAATAGAGGAAGTCATCCTAATACTGATACTAGATGGTACATAGGAAGGCATCCCAAGAATGAAGTAGGAATAAATGTGATTATCCAAATCCTATCATGATATAAATGTCTTTTTAGGTATCATTGATATATTATATTATAAACTAATGTGCATACCATATATTCCATGTCTTATTCCATTATTATACTTTTGTGGATCATGTTCTTTGATTATCTTATGATTCATGTCTTATTAACTAACAATATTTACTCCATAGCTCATGTATATGATCTTTTATATTCATGTTTTGATCTTATATTGTTAATCTCATGTTCTCATACCCTTATTTTCATAATTCGTTTACATAACTTCCATGTTTACCCATATTGAACATATGAGATCAAAAATCCTTATGTTTCCATTCCTTAGGTTATAAAAACTTGTTTAATGTAGGAATACTAAAGGTAAATATATTTAAGGGAGATGTTGATGATCTTTTACAATATTATAATAATATGTTCCATGTTTTCAAAGGTAGTAAACTTTTATGGTCCTCGAGCATGTGTTTTTTGTAATGTATTGAGTATTCATCAAAAAAGTTGAAATATCCAATATCGAGATTCTTGTGTCATTATAGATTGTATCGGGGAATTTTTTTATCCATCATTGGGAAACTAGGATGAGAAAATCTTATAATGATCCCTAATTATAAGTCTATGATTAAGTGAAAATCCAAGAGTTTAGATAAAAATCATGAATATCCTAGGATTAAACCTCTGATTTAATATATTAAAGATAATATACATTGATTATGAGGTTTATCCTATATTATTACTGTTTGTTACAAAATTATTTTTGGATTTAATCATTGTATAGAACCCGACGAATGTAGTAGGAAATGAAATGATTATCCTCCTGAGATAAAAAATGTTTTATGAGTTAGATTGAAAAACATGACCATTAAAATCACTCAATATATAAATCATGATATTCATCCAAATGAGAAGAGAAGGTTATATGTTTACGTTTATCCCTTCATGATGTAATCCCCTCATTATTTTACAGGGTCTACTGATACACTTGTTTCTGATCAATGTACTGATACCTCTAAAAATATATTTTCCATCATTCAATGTTTGGATCCTAAAAAAATAATTGTAACATTGTTTCCTTTGTAAGGTGATGTCGATCAGTGGTGGGATTTTATTTATAACACAAGAAAATGATAAGAAATTGAATCTAAGTAATTGGAAGAGTTTTAGTGGATACTATTTATTAAGTACTTCCCTCATACTCTGTGAATAAATTTTGAGAAGGAATTACTTATTCATTAGAAAAAATTATAATGAATCTATTTGTTCCTATGGATCATATTTTACAAAACATGAAAGGTACACATTTGGTATATTAATTTTTCTTAATAGAAAATTTGATCAATTATTTTGTTTCTTAAAACAACGTATTTGAAAGAAATTGGATATAAGATAAATTTATATGTATAAGGAATTATTTTGATGTGAACTAAAGGTAGAATTTTAAATTTGATATTCCCACCATTCCAATAGTTTTGATTAGAAAAGAAATATCATGCCTTCTAAAAACATAAATGGTTGAAGGAAATTTGAGTAATCTGAAATACAGAAATGTGGGAAAAAATACTTAATTGAATGCATGAATGGGAAAAAAGGGTGTTTCATATGTGGAATGGACGTTCATCGAGTAGATTAATTCCTAATTTATGTTAATAAGGTAGATAATTTTGTGAATAATGATAAATGCACACAAAATACACCTACCACAATCTAGTGTTTCAATTACAATAATCTTCTTCATTATGCTAATAGATTCCCCAATCCATGGACTAATATGAATGATAATTCAAACATAGCTTTGAGGAATACGTAATATATGATGTTATCATAATTGTTGAAATGAACAATGATAATTAGGGAATAAATTTACATCTCTATTTAGGTGGGAATTTCATGTTTGTTTTTGTTTGAATAAAACCTATAGAAATCTTATTGTTTATAAATTATTCAAATTAAGTGTGATTATCTACATCAATTCTGAAATGAGGAAATAACATATTTTATTGGTTCTAGTATGAAACCAATGTTTGAATAAAAATATTTTTTATAGGAAAATATTTTATATAATGAATTAAGAAGCCTATTTTTATTGAATATGGTTTTATTAAATCCATGATGAAGTTATTGACAAGAATGGTATATAAAAAACAACAGATAATTTAAGATGTATGAGGGATTAATGGAATGATATTATTAAGAAATTAAGTGACCTTATTTATAATGTTTTATACTTTAGACATTTAGAAGGGTTATAAGATTATTAGTTTATATAATAGTTAATGTTAAAATTCAGATGAGGTTTAGAGGTTAAAGTATTATCTCATCATATGGGGATTTATGAATATTGGATAACATATATTAAACTTTTGGTTGTAATTTTAATATAGTTTGAATAACCTATCATTATATGGATCTCATGATCTTTTAATGGTTATGGAATGAAAAATTTACAATCATTTATTAGAACAAGATATGAAGGGTATATTGAGTAAGGAACAATGAAATGGTCGAATATTCTTGTAAAATGAAATGAAATCAAGTAATTATTCATTCTCATGATAATTATTCAACTGTAGGGAAACAATATTCCAACCAAAAGTGTTATCCTAGTACATTATTTTCTAATGAATTAATTGTTTCCTTTGGTCATCACAAATTTATGGATTTGTGATTATTAAATTTCTCTTTACCATGTTCTCTATCACTCTAAATCAGAACATTATAGTTAGATTTATCTTCCATTTCCATGTTTCCACATTACACTTATGTTATGCTATGTGGGATCCTATTTATGAGTTACTTTGGGTAGATAGAGTTTTAGTGTTCATTTTTACGTTTTGGGTTTCTATGAAATGAACATTTAAGTATTAAGTCATTGATAACCCCAATAAATTATTAGGCAGAAATTAATTTAAAGGGGATTATAATATAACACCTTGAGATTTTTATGAGATATATATGTTTTAAAATATTTTGATTCTTGATTTCTTCATCTACATGAAACGCCGACATATCTTGAATTACACACAATACAATGTTTCTATGAAACATATTTTTATTATTGTAATTATATAAATAAGACAACTATAAACTTATCATCATAATTCATGGTATGAACATGATAAAATTAATAAATATGTTATTTTTTAAATATTTTTATATAATTCTTTGACCAATTAATTATAAATGAATTAAAAACCCTTTATAAAATATAAGGAATGATTTATGAAAAACTATTTAAATGTGAATAATTGAGTTTTATACCTATAAATAAACAAAAAAATCTTGGATTATATTCATGAAATATATATATATAAAGATAAATTTAATTTTTAACATTTATATTATTTTTTTATCGACATTATATAATAATAAATACAATTTTACACATAAAATAAGTGTTTTTTTATAAAAATGTAGTTTTGCTGCCTTTTGATGGAACAAATGATAAAAATATAGGTTTTTAGACTTTTATAAATTCTATTTGTAAAAATATACATTCTCATTCAAATAATTATATCAAAATTTACTTTGGATGAACTTTTGGTATTTTTTAGAGGATTCTTGTTTTGAGGAATAATGTGAAATAATGAATTTTAATTAGAAAAAACTTTTTAATCTATCTTTTTTATATAGTTAAATTATTTTTTGAATTGGTTTTAAAGTTAAATTAGTAAAATTTTACATCAATTAATTAAATTTATTTTCTTGGAACTAATTTCAAATTGATGATAGATATATAAACATGTTAAAATTTTGGACATTTTCACATTAAAAACTCATTTTTTGTCCCTTCAATGAGATTTATTTTAAATTAATTTCCTCATATTATTATAGATGAATTTGGAATATTTTATTAGATATTTTTAATAATAAGTTAAAATTTTAGTAAATTTTTACCTTTTATTTTTGGATAATATGAATATTAACTTTTGTAAAAACAATTACTACATTTATGGGTAAATTGGTTAATTAAGTATAATAATAACATTACAAATAATAAAATAGTACTCTAACACTTTACCAAATGTTATTGTATGATTATAATTATACCCTCATCAAATAAATTTCTAAATTTAATATTTATAAGGGCATGTTTCATGAAGATGACTTGGATGTTATTGAAATCAAAGAGAGTGACAAAATGTTACACTCTCACTTTTAATATGTATAATATGTTTATTATGGGGGTAAATAGGATATATGCTTAAAAATACATATTCATATGAAATATGAATGGTTAATATATACTAAGAAAATTTATTTCTAATTTTTATTGGATCAATAATTATGATAAATAATTACTCAATAATGATGCAGTAATAATTCAATTAAAGAAAAACTCAATTATATGATATTAAAAATAATAAAATAAATTTAATATGGGCACTTAATGTACTAAACGAATTGTATATGTTACTATTAAATATTAGGGGTGTAATAAATGAATTTTTTTAATATTAACTTTATATATTTATTTTATAAAATTCAATGTAATGTATAGTGTCAAAAATGATACACATAATATTTTATGAAAATAATATTTTATTAAATTGGTTAAAAATCATAAAAATCCTAAATATATATAAATGTTATATATTATGGTATATAATATAAAAATATACCATTTATAATTTAATTTACTTCTTATATTTCAAAATATCCCACTATTAATATTTAAAATTTTTGTTAGAGTTATTAAAATTAAAATAGGTTAAATAAGGGTTAATCAAAATGATAAGGTTTAAAATTACACAACAACAATACCATGATATTTGTTATTATTCGGTTGTAATCCTATACCATATTATATTCTAATGAAATTACATTTTGTGGTATTTTTATTAAAATTTAATTTATTATAATTTAATATTTTGAGCAATTCCAGAATCTCCCTTCACTGTTTTCATAAAAGGACTCCACTTCCCTCATCTCATTTTACAAAATAGAGACTAATATCTAAGTAATAATATGTAAAATTCTCTTCCCCACATCTCTATTCACATTATATAGGTTCAAGTGTCTCCAAATTACCATTTAAATAGTATTTTATAATATATCTAAGGGATCCATTTTGAAGAAGAGGTAATCGCTCAAAATGATCACTATTTTTTCTACTCATATATACCTCATATAAATATATGATATATATCATAAAATAATAAATTCAAAAAAATATATATTCTGTAATTTTATTATGATTACGATCCCATTATTATAAATCCCATTTCCCTTCGAACAATAAGTCAATTTATCACCTATGCGTATATACAACTTATCATCTCCACATATCGATAAAATTGATTTTCCATAACAATATTTGATGAGTTGAAATTGGGATGAATTTAATTTATATATATGATATTTATTAAATATTTATAATTTTTATTGATAATTTCAAATAAACCTTTCTCCCACCTAATATTTTGGGAGATGATAACGTAGCTCGTGTGTACATATGGCTTCCTATCTGCACGAAATGAAATTTTTTCATCTAAATTTAGATTGGATAGTAATAAGGGTGAATTTTATCAATATATAAGATATATATGACATAAAAATGATTCCATAATGATAATATAGCATATAATTTTTTATTTTAAATAAGACAAGAAAATGAAAACAATGTGCATGCACATGTACGACCAATCTTCACTATTAATGATGTATTTTATATTCCTCCTCTATATTTCATCAATCACCATGAATACATATATAATAAATAAATAAATATATATGATATTTATGTCAGGGTTATAATTTTTTAGATGATTAAATCATGATATATATAAGATGAAAAAGGATAACAATCAAAACTTGTATGAAAATAAGCGGTTATTTCCCAAAACATAACATTAACCTTGAATTATTAATAACTGATTAATATAATGTCATATGTTAATAATATATGGTAATATTTATCAATATGGTTCTTTGGTGAATTTAAAATAAACTTATTATTATTATACATGATTTTTTAATGTATACAAAGAAAGATAATACTTATGGTATGGGATTTTGTCTCACTTTTATTTCGATGGGACACATGCCTTGTACACTAAATGTTTTTTTTGTGAGGTTTATATAATGAATATGAACTTGTTTTATGAGTGTTATTATGAAGATTTTGTTATTTTAGTATCCTTATTACTCTCTTTTTCTCATGGTGAATGTGATTCTAAAAATTATAGATTGATAAGATATTATTTCACAATCTCTTCAACAACATAGAATGTTTCATTATAAATCACCATTGTGAATATTTTATTTTCCATTTTTATGTTATCTAATTATTTTTCAAAAATTGTTTTCATATTTTCATATGGTTATTTAATTTTATTTTTAACCATATTTGACATGTTTTTAAATGGTTTGAGAAAAATAATAGTTTTTTTTTGTTTTCTAAACAAGACTCTTTGTGACTTGATCAAAAAATAAAAAATAAAGAAATGATTTTAAATTATATTGTATGAATGGAATTATACAATATAGAGATTCATTAATTCTTGGAATATTGTTCTAAAATATTAAAATGTTATTTTCAATGATATTTTGTCTTCTAAAATTTCATTGTATTTTTATAAATGAAAATGTTTTCAAAGAGGAAATAATATTTTACATAAGAATTATTTTCTAGTGATTCTAGAAATTTATTTTCCATATATGATAAAATTAATTTCTATTAATTATTATTAAATGGGGATACATTTAAAAGATAATAACCCTATTATTTCTATTTTGGGATTATTTTTATGAGGGAATTTCATTTATAAAATATATTTCTTTTCATGGGTTTTACTAGGATTGAATGATGTTTATGAAATTCATTTCATTCAATGGATTTTGATATTGTGAATGATTTATGGATATGTGGAACAAATATCCATAGTTCTCATTATGTTATGATAACGATATATATCTCCCTCCAATGTCTTGGGTAATGATAAATTTTCTATGAGCTCAATGTGTAGACTTGATGTCATCATATACCTACAACAGTTGTATACAAAGGAGGTTATCCTAAGCTTATGATAAGATGGTACACATGAGGTCATCATAATACCAAAACTATAAGGTACGTAGGAGTTCATCCCAATCCTTAAGTAGGTATAAGGATGATTAGAGAAATCATACCATGATATGAATTTATTTTTATTATCATTGACATAAGATATTCTAGGATTATGTGTATGGCACAAATTTTATGTCTTGTTCCATTGTTATACTATCGTGGCTCATGTCCTTTGATAAAATTATGATTCATGTCTTCTAAATTACTAATATTTTTTCAATGACCAATGAATATGATCCTTGATATGTTAGGTTGGATATTATAAGCTGAAGCTCATTTTCACATACCTTTATGTTCATGATTATCTAATATATCTCCCATGTTTACCCTTAGTAAGAATTTAGATCACCCTTTCTTATGTTTCCATTCACCAGTTTATAAACAAAGGTATTAAGTAGTTGTAATAAATGGGAAAATATTTATTGGATATCATAATGATTTTTAACATAATTAAAATAATTTTTTCCACGTTTACAAGGGAACAAAACTATTACGGTCCTCAAGCATGTATTTTTGTAACATAACGAATTTTTATCTAAAAAGATGTAATATCCATGTTTGAAAAACATGGGTCGATATAGATTTGATTCATCTTCCATAACCACTTAACATTGTTTTTTATAATAACATATTGAAAAAAATATAATGAAATTATGTTTCTATAATTATAATATTTTATATATATTTATTTAACTCGTTTGATTAGAAAATTAAATGAACATTTATGCAAACATACACACTACAGTCTCTATGAATATTGTAATTCATTTTTCTATCTCCACTATTTATAGATGCTTTTATTTATGTATATAATAAATATATATTATATTTATAAAATTATTAAAATTTTATAGATGATTCAACCAATATAATGATACAATGGTTGGAACTACCGACCTGAAAATTACTTGAAAAACAAAATAATTATCATCCAAAAATGATGATTTTAATAATTAATTGTTTATAAATATGAAATGAAATATTATAAGTGGATAATAAATTATATTATAAGTAGTAATATTTTTCGAATATAAACATATAATAAATCTAATGTTTTTATATAGGAGGATATAACACTTTTGAAGAAAGTCTGACATGATGTAATGGTTTATGATATAATCACATTTCTTTTTAGTATTGTATTTATTAAAATTTAACTAATGGAAATATTGTGCATAATATAATATAAGAAATTAAAATTTATTCTCATATGATTATTTTAATAATTATATTATATTTGTACCATTTATATCTATTTGGTACTTAAAATAATACAAAAAATGTTTTTAATGAAAATTGATCGTATTTCCTCTATGGTCGAAAAATATTTTCTTAAATGTACATACTCATTAAATTTGGTCAATGAAAATTATTACCTATACATGAAATATTATAAAAATGTAATTTTAACTACCATTTAATCTATTAAAATATTATTTAAAAAACATTAAACTATGTGGTTTTCAAAAACATGTTTTTGAGTTTTGAAAAAAGTGTGAAAGGAATATTTCTTGGACTACATAAAAAAGGAAGAGATTTTCCAAATCCCATGACTATTATTTGATTTTCTGATTAATTTATAATTTTATAGAGGTATTTTATAATGAAAATTATTTTTTATATACTCTATGAATTTTTAGTTAAAATTTTATCCAACAAAAAAATATTTTCTCACATTATCAAAAAAATGTTAAAATGATTTCTAATGTATAGTTCATCTACCTCAACATATTTTAAGGATTTTTAGGGATTACTGGGGATATGATCTAATGAAGCCATATTTATATATTCTCATAATGGTTTATTATTTTTATTATGTGTTTTTTATAAAAGATGTTTATTATCCATGGGTTATGATATGTTGATATGAAGAATGTTTTAGGGTTGAATTAAAGGTATATGAATTGATTTAATTATATTATAGATGAGCCTCAATTTATATATACCTATTATTAATTGTCTAATTCTTTATTTATAGTGATATAATTATGGTTAAAACTAGACATTCTGGATTAAGTTTATATGCCTGATCTACTATAATATGGGAAACATGAGGTTATGCATAATACACATTAATATGATATTATCGGTAGTTATCATTTTCTGATGATATGATTTATATACATATTATGGTTCCACACTCTTATGAAATTTTCATATACTTATTATTATAATTCATATATAATTATTTATTTTTGGATGATTATCTATTCTTATGTATTGTTATAGTTTTGCAACATTACTCGGGATAATGATATATGAATTGTTTGTTATTTATTTAAATTGATAACAATGTGTTATTAAACCATTATGATCATGGTATACTTAAATATGATCATTTATTTGTATCTCACTTTTTTAGCCTTATTGAGTGAATTGTCTCACTATATTTTATATTTTAATTTTTACCTATCATATGAAGAAGGGTACTGAGTATAATGTGTATATAAGGATTATATATATAAATAAATATGTTTATATGATAAATATTGTACATAAATAATAATTGTATGTATCTTTTTTTTTCTTTTGCATGAAATCTTTACAGTTCATAAGCATGTTTTGTTTGGGTGATTTATTGAATATTCATCAAACAAATATAATATATAACTATATTACTCCTGGGTCTCTATAAAATAAGTGGAAAAATAGATATTATTGAAAAGTTAATTTAATTTTAAAAATGGAATCCATGTACTAAAATCCAGATTCTCATTTTTGTCTCAATTTTATGTAAATCCATTAGACAATAGTGAAGAGAAATCGTAAATAAATGAACAATTTCAAACTGAAAAAATCATAGTTTCTTAAAGAAAGGTTTAGAATATCTATGTATAGTTTATATTCACTAATGTGGGTGATAATACCTTATCTCTAATCAGAATGCGAAATTAAATTCAAATTTACCTTCTCATGGATATTTTTTTATCATTTTGTTAGGAATTTGATGTCAAAGCCATGTTCCTTAAAAGAGATTTTATATGGGATGTTAATATGACATGACCTGAATGGTTGGTGACATAAACCAATGCAAATATGATATATAAGATTCTTGGATCCATTTATGGATCAAAAAATAGATAATTATAATAATTAATTCATTTGATATGAATGTGTTCCCAGGTATTTATAAGAGGTTAGTGGCAGTGTTATTGGTTTAAAGACATATATGATTGAAAATATATAGAAAAATATGTGAATAATATTATGGTTATGTAATAATAATGATAAATTTTACAAGATGATTAATGTAGTAACTGGGGTTATAGAGAATAATATTTTCTAGAATAAATCATTGAATTTTAATTTAAGGAATTATAAAAATATGGGATAATATTTAAATACAATGTGGAATGATACAATTAAATTATTATAGTGTCACATAGTCTTATTTTTATGTATTGAAAATATATAACTAATAATATATTGGATATCTACCTCGTATGCAATGATATTTACACATGTTTAGTCTTGTTTTGGTATAATTCATAGAATAAAAATATTATAGCATAATAATAGATTATGATTGTCAAGTAGTCAAGATGATTTATCAGTGCTTGAGAAACAAAAAATGTATGAGTTCTTAGACATTAAGGAAATGGGAATATAGGTTTTCCAGTTCTATAAAACTAGTCTTATTTGGTTCATTTTTTTTATATTTTATCTAAAGATAAGTCCATATATAAGGGTTCAAAATATAACTACTAGTAATTTCATTATCTTTGTTAAACTGTGTATTTTTTTCATTTTGATGTGTCTTATGTAGAAATTTTAACAACGTTTTATTCAATTTTATTTACCTTGATAGTGATGTCTAAAAATATGGTGATTAAATTTCAACATTGATATTATATAATAAGTTTGTGTTGAGAGAGGAAAATAATTATATATTCAGAAATATCATATCTTGAGGATTTTCCATAAAGAAATGAGGTTGTAAAATGTATATCAACCAATTTGAGCATGGTTGATAAAATAGATATAGAAATATCTCAACAGATGTAGGTTTATCAAATTATACTAATAGGTTGATTTATTAGAAATTGATATTGTGAATATGGTATATTGTTGGAGTTGGTTCCAAAAAACCAACTGTTATGTATATTCAATTATTGGAATATTTGTGGTCTTAGTTATTAATAAATATCATATCATATCATTAACAGAATTCTATATCAAAATTATTGTTATAATTTCCATAGATTATTTATCAAACTGAAAGGTCAAAAAGTTCCCTGCTATGTCGATATCCTTGAGGTGGTATGAATTTATTCTTAAATATATGATTTATAGAAAGATTGTATCATCTAAAAAGAAAAATATAATACAATGTATTAGGTTTAGAAGGATTATAAAAAAATTATAGTCAGTATAATGAATTCCATCATTAGTAAAATTAATAAACAATATTATGAGAACATGAAACACTAGTAATAAATCATCTTTTATATGATTCATTGGATGTTCCGATCTATAGGTGTGGGTAATGGTGCTTCATGTTTAGGATTATTACTAACACATATAATGAGTCTTGTATTTTTATGTAATGAAGAAAACTATTATGAGACACACTTAGAGTGTGGTAGGATAAATGAGGAGTGTCACAGTTAGTATTTTATTGATGAACAATGTGATAAAATATTTTTAACTTATATTATTATTAAAAAAAGTTGATATCATATGCCCTCAGTTGAGAATGGAAATAAATACATAATTATTTGTTCATAGAGTTTTAACATCAGGTTCATTTTGGAAATCAAAATTAAGAGTCATCGAAAACATTGGTCGATGAAACAAGTATTAATCAACCATTTTTAGAGATATCAAGAAAAATATATTATATTAGACAATTTCCAATTATATATGGTCATTATGGTTGTATAATATTATGTCTTTTTCTATGGGTACCTCATAATTTTTCTAGATTACAGCCCTCTATTCATCCAGAATTGCCTAATACCACTAAGAAAGGGGAATATATGGTCTCACAATAACTATAAAAATAAAACATATTAATTTATATATGAATTTATCATGTTGAATAAATGTTATTCCCTTACATTGTTATTTATTCATGTCAATTTGATCAAAAATTTCTAGTCATATGATATATAAGGGAATATATATGTGAGTTGAGGACTAATTTTTTATTACCTATTAAATTGAATATAATATTTATTTATTTATTTTTTATTAAGAAAATCATATTTATTTATTTAAATAAAAAACCTTTATTCAAGGGCTGATAAATACTATAGAGGATTCATGGATCGAGTTTAATGGTCTTATAAAAAAATAACATACTATATATAATTTAATAAATAATATTATTATTCATTCAATGAAATAATATATTTAATGCATGATTATATCACCTTTAAAGTAAATAATAGATATAAAATTGTTATTACGGAATGGGGTTCAATACAATTTTTTTAAAAAATAATGACCTATGTGAAATTATTTATTATCGAAACCCAAGTCCATTAATACTTGGTTATGACATGCTCTAGGTTTAGTAAAGGGTATCCACTATTTTTCACAATGATCCTAGGGATAATCCACTCAATCCAAAGAGATTTCATCATCTATAATTCTTGAATGAGTATTATTTTATTTTCCACCTCGACCCTATCAAGTCTAGATAAAACAACAAGAATCCTACCATCATAAATGAATTATTTTAGTGATCATAAATGATAGATGCAATCATTGTATTTTCTTATACTAGTACCAAGAATTTTATACATTGATGATAAAATGTTTTAAGATAACATATACATATCTTTTATAGTGGTTCTACCCTTAAATCCTCTATCCGCAATGGTAGTAGATCAAAATGTTTTCAACCAAATCATCCCTGAAGAAATAATTCCAACATAATGAAATTATAAATCTGTATGAATAAATTATAATATGTTATAATCCTATATAAAGGATTTTGGGGTTTTTATTTCGTCAAATTATACATAGATATGTGATTGAATTTATGAACAAATGCCTTTTGGAATGATCACAGTCACTTATTCTACACTTGAAAACATTCATAATAGATATATATACCTAATATCAACCACCACCCAAGAATAATTTCAATATGATCATTGATAGTATTAATATAATCAATCTATAATTCAGTTATCTGGGATCTACCCTACCCCTATAATAATAGTGGATGTTATAGTGGAACTATCTAGTTAGATACACCATATATGACTCAACTATGTGTGTCCCTTTTCGAATACTGTAGATAACCCATATCATAATCACCCCCAAATGATCACCAATAAATATTCCTAGCTCAATTGGATACTCAGGCTTCCTCATAATCTCTATATGTGGCACAGAATGACCACTATCCTTAGGGGACCCAACTATCTCACACTTCAGTGGCACCATAACTCCATCCTTAGGGGTCGGAACTATTACATGACTTAGGCATTCTCATCAATACTCTCTTGATTCTGTAATATAGGTTTTCTAGTTTTCAAACAATTGAAAATAAAATACCATTTATTACATACACACATAGAGAGAGATTGAAATATAAATATATAGAGTAACCAATATATCCAAACTATTGAATATTGTTATAGTTACAATATCCCAGTATCCTACCAAATTTCTTATCTACACAAATATCATATAATAACTTTTCCTAACTGTCCCTCCAAACCATTTTTGGGGGTAGGTTCCAAAAACACCACACACTCAGGATCCAAAAAACCATTAACACTAATAGTCATGTACTCAGTTTAGTAGAGTAGAATAACTATAATAATTTCAATTTTAATAAATTCTATACTTTTTTCTTGGAATGTTAATCAAACTAAACCTCATTACTAAAATATAATAGTTATCCGAAGAAGACATATTCAGGTCATGTGAGCCATGAAATCATAACATGATGTATGAATGAAACCTCTACCATTTCAATGTCGACAATCAGATTCCATAAGTCGACAAAAGGACAACACCTCATTTATTCTAATCATATAAACAAATATTAATATAAAAATCCAAAAACAATAGTATATGTTTCTTATAAACTTGATCATAACCCTACACATGTGTTATTCATAAATAAAACGTGATGTGTATTCCATTTCCTAAAACATTATTGAATATCTATATATTATACTCCCAAATTACAAAATAAAATCCCACCATGATAAAATTTTATACTACACCCTGGTTCACCTCTACTATTATGAAACTTAATAGAAACTAAACTGAACTACACCACCTCATATTCCAAAGACTACTAACTACCACATGGGGTTGATAAGTGATCATGGGGATACAATAAACTATGAATATAATAACATAAAAATAAAAAAAATCATAAATAATTAAAAAATCATATATTAATATGGTCACATTTTTTAATGGATAGAAACTAACGATAATATATATAATAGGTTCTTACAAAAATATCTAAAATTTTAGACAATTTAATACAAATTTATTCAATAATTATCAGTGGTTGATAATGTATTAACATATCTAGGAAGATAAAAAAACTCTTACATGACACATATTATTAACCTAGTCTAGCCCCCAAGATACATCTATGACATTCTTGTGCATCCAATTCACCTCTGTCCTAATATACACTAGTCATAGGGTCCTTTGACATACTTATATCATGACAGAAAATGACTACATGTGTCCAATATTTCTAATTTTTTATGTGAGTATATATTAAACATGAAAAAATAGGGATGTACTTATTTAATATCTATATGAATATGGATGAATGGAAACTACAATGTTAGAAAACAAACTAATAACCACAACTCACTCAGCATTATATTTATTAAGTGATAGGTGAATGTACTACATTCATTATCTTGTGATGGTGTGTGATGATGCACACATGGTTTATAGAAACATAGAGGTACTCAATTCAATCTAACTAATTCCACTCAACTATCCAAATCAACTCAAAAAACTACAAGGCTCATTTCCACAACCTATAGATCACGTTGTCTTAATCATGTCTATCCAATCTCCCCTAATGGAATCTAATCTTATGGAAAGTATATGATATGAACCATTGATAAAAATCAACACAATATATCATTTCCACATTAATTATATAACACTATTTCTATTATATTATTTACATCATCAGTAAAATACACATATTTTTTGAAGGATACATCAATTCATCTAGTTTTCAAAACCACCCTTTGGGCCCCTCTATGTGCACATATCCCCAAAATCCAACAACAATAATTGTGAGTGTAACCAAAAATATCGTATATCCATATACTCTCAATAAACCTCATTCCCCCCTCTAGTAGTGGTAAACACTCCCATACACCATTATGAAGAACCGTGTATCCCCATAGCCCCATAAGTATCTCCAATCATGTTTTAAATGAACCTCATCATGTAAAAATTTATAATAGTTATAAATATTTAAAAATAGGAAAAAATTCCAGGAAATACCACAAACCATAAAAAATCTTTGCTTATATATGGAATATCTTAAGTTACATTCCACATTGGACTACCCCTGACCGAAACCCTGAAACCATGAAAACCACAAGTGGTTATATTCCCAGTCACTACAACACCTTTACCCATTAAATCAAATAAAACCATGAAAAAACTCATATAATTAGTTGAAATATATATGTACTATGAATTTAGTATATTTAGGTTCGTACATTTCAAATTATTTTGCTTGATTCAATCTGGGGAGGAACAAACCATCAATTAAAAAAAACTATAAAATTGAAATTTTAGTTGAAAACCATCACAATAGTGAAAAAAATAGTATATGATAGAATATGATAAAACATACCCCTAATGAACCCTTGAGAGGAATTAAACAATGATACACCAACAAATGGGTGATATCCCACCAAGGGGGATGATAGAAATGAGAGTTAGAGAATATAGAGAGTGTCCCTACGTTGGGAGTTAAATATTTCCACAACCTCATTTTTCTAAAACAAATAAACTAATCAATTAAAACTAAAAAACTGAAAAATCCCAATAACAGTATGTTTTATATGGCTAGATCATAGTGACACTTAATTGGGACACATTGTTGAATTATATGATGGGTTATAATGTAATTAACCTCTAAATATCCAAACCATAATGCATGACCCCCCTCTTAAAGACACATTATAGAATACTTATTCCCATCATGGTGTGGAACTATCTATAGATAGGACTTCACTACACAACCATTAACCATTATAGTGAAACCATATTCCTTGATATGACTTCAAAACACATCCAAACCTATTGCATAGTGATCTAATTCCAAACCAGAAATTTTAACTTAATACATCCAATCATTGTATCGTTATTCCATTAGTTGTGGTGTAAACCTATAATTTTTCAGAATTTTTTTTATTTAGGCCTTTTAGACCTCAAAAACTGAATCTTGAAATCCACCAACTTTATCAATAACTCAATAATGAAAATTACATTTGGTTTGCCAAATTTTCACTCAAAATAACTTAAAAAACCAATTCCATTTTAGATAGGAAGAATATGACTTATATTAATGTGTTACGATTTAAAAATATCTTCATCACATATGTGTTATAGGATTCAGGGTGAGGCAGTCGATATCCATAATCTAGATCATGATTAATAAATTTAAATTTGATTTTCAAAATTCTAAACACAACACTAAATGTTGATAAATCTATGAAAAAAAACAAAGAATAATAGCCCATGACTACCTAAAATATTTCAATGAATTATCAAAAACAAATACTAATTCATATTGATCATAAAAAACTATAATAAAAGAACAAAATAAAGTAACACAATAGATTCATATAGAACATTGAAAGAATGTTAAACAGGGAAATTAAAATTTGAAGCAATCCAAAATGGTTATAATATTTGAACAAAAATATTAGTAGGAGAAAATAAATTCAAACAAAATAGAATTTATCATCAATACTAATAAATTATTTTTAATTTAATATAAATAACATAGAAGAGGATATCAATATTTTTTACATTATTTGTCAATTTTTCTATGTGAATGGGGATAGAAAATAAGGTAATACAATAGTAGAGTAGTAAAATTAATATAAGAAAGCGGAAAAACTACTATAGAGAAAAAGAGAAACTACATGATATAAAATTATTGGAATGGCTAGAAAAGAATGTATATTTTTAGATCATGGAGATGACATATACTCCCAACTAGAAAAAACACAAAAACACATAATAGAGTATTAAAATAAGATCTTGATACAAGAAATTATAATAGAAATAAAGTAGTATATTTGGTAAAACATTATTATAATGGTTCAAAATAATTTTTAATATATCAGATTATTTAGCCTTAAGGAACAAATAGGTGAATCAGATAGTACAATCGTCTGATCATCCTCCAATCACAAGATCCATGCATCATTATTTCCTTTTAAATAATAACTTCAAAATACTATAGTTTAAGTGCACCGAGATATTCTTGAAGTCCCTCAACTAGAATTATAAACATTAAAATGCCCATATCAATGGATATTATCCATCAATTATTCTCCACTATAATAAAATGATATGAACAACCTCCTTCAATTATCTTTTAGTGAATATTTATCCAAAAAACGTGCTCTTGCCAGAAGTGAATATTCCACATAATCAAAAAGGATTATTCACACAAGATCAATGTGATGCACTATGATGATAATGGTATAGAAAGAATAATTACATGTAGAGGACATCTGTTTGACCCAAAATAACTTAAAAAAATAAGAACATTAGTTTCTCAATAACCAAAAAAGATATGTTACATCACACGATAGGAATAAACAAGGAAAACCTGGATCTGATTAATTATTTATTTTTGAGATTTTAAAATTTTAAAAAATAAATATAGAACACTAGATCCATTAAAAAACCAATATAAGACTGACAAAAAATAAAGGTAGGAGGCATGGGTTGGGTAGCGAAGAGAAAATAATGACAGGCTACCAAAAGTTCTTTAGAAGATAGGCTAAACCATTCCAAAACAAGGAGGTCCAAAAATTAAAAAAGGAAATCTAAAAAAATAAGGCATCCCATAAATAACTAATATTTAAAATGAAAACAAAAATTCAATTAAAATTCTAACTAAATTAATATTTATACGTACATATTCCATTTAATCAACAAACATTGTAAATTAAATTCATAAATTTCAATATTGAAATGTAAATGAATAATCCCTAAAACAAAAAATGTCCCATGATGATCTCTCAAATGTTATAGCATCTAGAAAATATATAATACAAAAAATATAAGAGTGAAAACTATCTATTCTCTATGTGTATTATAGTGACTCACACCTTCCAATATGAAAAAAACATATATTTCATTCTTCTAAAAAATCAATGAATTATCAACCAAAATTAATAAACAATATTGGATAAATATTTCATTCTTGTGCCTGATATATTATCACCATATAGCATTTAATATAGATGATCAAATTTCATATGATTCCCTATAGTATCTCACCCATTCCTGCAAGGCACCCAAAAATAGAAATATAAAATTCCTCACTTAGAAACCAAATATTTAACCAATAACATAGAGTATGAATCAACTAAAATATCAAACAATTCAAAATGAAGCCATCATAAGTTGAAGAAAACTCCTCAAAATTCCCTCACACGCCAAATTATCTCAACTAAGTAAATATGGATCAATAATTTCATCCAAAAATACCATTTCATTATAATTAATTCTTTATGAGTTTGATTTTGAAAACACTTCCCCTGAAAGACAACAAGAAACATTGATTTTGATATAGGTTTGTAAAACCCATCAACAAATGGGGATAACCTGAATGAACCATTATTGTAATAAAATTTCATATAAATACATATTGAGTATTATATTGCTACATATCAACCGAAGGAGAGAAAAAATGAGTACGCAAATAAAAAAAATATATTATCAAATAAATCAGTCCACTTTGTTATAATAGAAAGGTCAAAATGCAAGCTGAAATATTTTTGGAAGACAAGTAATATAAAACATGAGAAGAACCTCTGTAGCTATCACACAAAAATGTATCAAGAAAAAAATTACATCACCAACCAATACCCTCAAACAAAAACATGTTAGATAAAAGAGTAAGAACCATAATATATATATATGTGCAGGAAAATCAAATAATGATACAAGAAATAAAACATGACCATATTGATAAAATTATTTTTTAAACAAATCAATAAAAATAGAAAAATTATAAATAAATTTTAGTAAAATAAATTATGACTACATTAGCTCTGATAGGATTTTTAGGGATTCATTATTTAGATGTACAAATTAAACATCTAATATGATATTAATGGATTTTATTTCATGCCATAAACTGAAAACAAAACAAAATATGTTTATAATTTTATAAACATTAATTTCTAAAAATAACATAAAAATATAAAAAATATTTTAATGTATTCTAAAAAAAACAAATACCTTGTGATTTTAACATAGCAGAATAAAAAACATGAGAATGAAAACACACCTAATTCATGTTGGGACTTCACAAAATATAATAAAGGATTATTTATAAGATAAATAAATCTAGTTATACTAATATTTTTTTAAAATTAAGATCATTTCAGTTCAATAACGTCAAAAAAATAGATGTAATAATAAATATCAACATGTTGAGAAAAGTAACATAAAAGATTAATAGGACAATACGTTTTTTATATGATTTATCTAATTAGCCTACATGCTTGGGGAAGGAGAATTAAGTTTCCATTATACAGAAAATATTGTAATGAATATAAGAAATAATTAATACTAATGTTGAAAAAATAATGAAACTATCTGAGATAGGGTTCATGAAAAACCCATGAACGTATTCTCAAATACAGGATAAGGAGTTGACATATGTAGCCAAATTTATGTACACAATCTATACACATTAACATAAAGGAAAATAGTTGAAAGATATAATAAAAATAAAAAATAATAATGAAGTAATCTTAATTGATTCCCTTGATAATGTTTTAGTCTATTCGTGAAGTACTAATAGTCTTTAGTATCTAAGTGAAAATAATTGATATCAATATTACCATCCTCTATTTTGTGTCAAATTATAGGTACAACCCACTATAACATTCTCATAATCTATAATCTTCAGGTACTATAATGGAGGTGCACCATGGGTATGATAAAACTCATCTTATTACACTATATATTTCAAAAAACCCATATACAAGTCCATTATTTATCATTTCATCTATATTTGTGTATAAGAAGTTTTTCTATATCAATTATTTATCAATTAATGAAAAAAATCTTTAATGTAAACTAATTCCTTTATTAAGCCACACCCATGATTAGAAGAGCACAATCACAATAGATAAAGGAGCCACACTATGATAATGATGGTTTGGGAGTAGGAATTTCCAAGGAGGATAAAAAGAAGACTGATAAGAAATAAAAGGATTAGGAACATTAGTTTCATGAAATCCTAGTGAGACACATGACATTTCACGATAACAAAAACATGGATCCAACTTGTTTTTCCTCTATGAGAAATCAAAAATAGAAAATAAAAAAAGGCTGCATGAGATCAATAAAATCAAAACAATGTTTATATAAGAGAAATTGTAAATGAGGCATATATAGAGTCAATATGTCCAACCTAGTGTGGTGTTATAATAATTACAAGGTAAATGTCAAAACATGGACCCAAAACTAGAGATTATAAAATAGAGAAAACCTCAATAGATGAAGATTGGACATAAAAAATAAACACCATTTAAATTGAAAAATAATAATAAATTTAATTACAGTAGAACATATATACATAAAAAATATTATAATTAAATTTCAAATCCAAATAATGAAATTATCATGACACCTCTACTAAAGTTTAAATCAATGATGTCGCTTTATCTGTTGAGAAAAAGACAATCATTTTTCATTCCTACCTCCAGAGCATAATAACCCACCCATATTTTGCGTATTATTATTTTAATTAATTAATATTTCTTCTCGAAACATTATTTATATAGTATGGATCCTTTTTATCCTTATTTATTTTTTATCGTGTTTTACAATATAAAATATTTGTGTTTTCCTTTTAAATACTAAATAAATTGATTATTTTTATTTTTCCATTATCATTTTCGTTATTTATAATTTTATAATATATATAATAAAATAAAGTAGACTCTTATAATCATAATCATATACCCTGAATTTTAGTCCCAAACTAGTGTTTAGATCATATAATAGAATATTGATTATGAAAACCATGGTCATGTATATGCAGAAAAACCATAACCAAACATTATGTATCCATTTAAAAGACTTTATGTATTTGACATACTATTTTACTGACATGGGAAACTGTTATTCACAAATTTATATAATATTTTATTAATTTTAATATTTATAATAGACTTAAACTATTATTATCATTGATGTCTTAGTGTAAGGAGGTAATGATTATAAATAAAAGTAGATAGAGTAAGGAGGTATACTCAAGATAACTTAAATTTACGAAAAATCATATTTAAATAGGTATGAATTATTTAAGAGAGTGAGTAGTTTCATTCCCACAAAAAATTGTACTTCATTACTATTTTTCATAAAACTATTAGAGTAAAAGTTATTTTATTCATCTCTTAACATTCGTTCTTTAATATATCACTCCATACAAAACTTTTCTTATATATCAAAAAAAGTAATCATATTTAGAAGATATAAATGAAAACATTATATTACAATTTTAATATTTACACGTCAAATTTGATTTTATTTCAATTTTTATGCCATGTTACACATCTTTTCAAAACAACATTTTCAATATTGATTTTTTTTACAACCAAAGTGCACAATACTTATACTCACGTGTGATTAAAATTCATAATTTTACTCCTAGGATTATTATTTTTGTGATAAAATCATATTATAATCTTTTAATCTTCTTATACATAGGTTCCAAAAATCCAAAAAATCATTTATACAATATTGAATAAGTGGAATTATAAACACTAAATTACAACCTGATAGAATAGATACATGTTATATTATATTTCTCTGAGTTAAAAAATAACTATTGAATCTTATTTTATTTAATATATTTTTTATTAAGAAAATAAAATGAGGTTCCTAAATTTTTTAATAAATTTATATTTAATTTTAAAAGAAAACATTAACAATTTTAAAATAATCATCATCATAATTTGAGATCTCAATGGAAAAAGATATTTAATATCAATGTTATACCACATGATATTATTTATTAAATATTCCAACAATTCAACGGGTCATAATGACAAATTATATTAATGTGGGTATGTATATGACTAGATATTACAATTTTATTGAGAATAACATTCAGAAATATAATTTAGAGACTAATTGATATACAAAATTACTATTATTGAAGAAGAAGTGTTATAGTTAAATTATCATAGAATATCTAATTAGAGATATTATTAATGAAAAATTTATTATATTAAAAATCATTATCATATTATTTTAGAATATTTAATATAATGGATTATAGTTAAAATTTTATTAAATCAAAGAAACTATTGCATTATTATATCAATATGTGTTATAAGTGATACTATTAATGAATGATTTATTATATATATTTGGTCTTTAATTGTGGAAATTATAAAACTAAATCAAAATATTTTATGAACGCAATTAATATATCCCATGAGCTATTACCACATAATATTATTATTATATCATTTTAAAAATAATATTACTATTATATAATTAAAAATTTAATTGTATGGAAAAAATATTGATAATAAAGTAACCAAAATTATTATTCTATAATGGAAAGATATTTTATTGGAGTTATTTTCAACGAATTTTTATAATAGTTCTGTTTTTATTATGTTATTAATGAAATTATATTATAATGTAAACAAATATGGAATATTATTGAAAATTTTATTATATTAGAAGAATTATTATTCAATAAGAATTAATATTTTGTGATATTATTCCTTATCTTGATGATAGTTTTTCTATCTGAATTCTAATTGTCTTTATGGGAAAATTTATTTTTCTATTTCTCTAAAATATAAATTCAAATCTAATTAATTAGGTTTTAAATTGAAATGATTTATATTATAGAAATAAAATTAGGATGAATTTATTATAAACAATATATTATGAAAGATCTTAACTAAGAATGAAAATTTTTAATAGATCATAATTGGACCTCATGTGTTGTTAAATTTCATTGACTATATTAGTCGACTCTTCTACTTGTTTTGGTCCCAACAACTTCCAATTCCTATATTCATTCTAATAAATTAAATTTTAAATTAATTCTCTTAGAGTTAATTATATAGATCTATATAAATGGTTTAATGGATGTTATTATTGTATGATAACTAAACATAATAATTGATTTTATCCTAACCTCTTTAAAATTCAATAGAGAATTCAATGAGCTTATATTTCATAGTTTGAATGGTCTTATGAGGATGACCATCCATTTTTGGGTGATATTCATTGCACGTCATAATTCCTTGTTCATGAGATGATGATTACTCGCCTAGATAATAGAGATAAACCATATATCTCAATCTGATACAATTGATAATGTTATTCAACATAGTAATAACACTTCCTTGATATATATATATTGTCAATCTGATCGAGTGATAAATATTCATGAATAGTAATAATGTGTGTAGTTCTTGTGAGATGATCCACCAAAACCGATATGGGATTATTTTCTGTAGATTTATTTTGAAAATCAGTGAAGAAATTCATCGTCACTTTATCTCATTTTGAATATGGAACAGTTAATAGTTATATCATCCTATGAGAGATTTTTATATTTTAATTAACTCACAGACATACTAGGAAGTTTTATTTTTAGTCACTATCACCATCATCGTAATGTCCCATGTGAATTTATCTTAATTAACTTTTTATGTATTTGTGATGCAATGTTGGATACAAAAAATATTATTTACGACCATTATTTAATAGATAATTTTTCTCTTAATATAATTATGTAAAATCATTTAAAAATTATAAAAATATCATTTTTTATCGTATAACACATTAGGGATTTACACCACCATATTTCATCCACCTACCTTTGTATCTCCACATCATCCCATTGAGATTCCTTAATATTTTTTAGAAGATGTGGTTTAATAATAATTTGAGAAAGGTTTGATATTATACATTTCTTTATGATTCATATCACTTTCATTTGTCTATATAGAATAAATAGATGCTTTTTAATTCCCATGACGGATATGTTTATTTAATAATTTCAATACAAAATATATAACACTTTATTCTCCTTTCCAACATTGTAATAGTTTGAGTAGTGGTAATATTTGATCCTTAATAACCATATTTTTTATACATAGTAAGACCATTCTAGGAGAATATTTATTCTTTGACATTTTTATTGTTATATATTTCTTACTTCTATCAATAGAAATAACAATTCAAAAAATTTATGGAAATGATTAATGAATTCAACATTAAGTCATCTATTAAATAATTTTAATCATTTAAACTCAATAATCTTGAGAAATATGGTATAACTATAATTTTTCATGAGTAAACAACCCAATACATTCATTAATGAATCATTATATATCAAAAATACATCCCCACTCAAGGGTAGTGTGAATATTGGTGCAGTTATTAGCATCTTATTTAAACCCTTGAAGTTATCTTGACAAAAATCAGTCTAGAAAAATAATACATATATCTGAGTAATCTTGGTTAATGCATTTGAAAATTATGTTAAGATTTACAAAACTATTAGATAGTACCCAGATAATCATATGAAACTACATATTTCTTGTATAAATTTTTATTTTATCAATTTCTTTAATTCATTTTTAATTTTGGGATCTACATATATCCCCATCCTTCTTATAGCATTCACATTCATGTAATGTTATCTATCCAAAATTAACATTTACATTACATTATATATTACTTATCATTTTACAATTTATTTAACAATATAATAATAAATATCCATTTTCTTTTCTCTTTCAAACTATATGGTAATATCAACTATAATGATTAGAAAATGTTTTTCAAGAAAATATCTACAGATATATAGATCATGTCCATTAATATCATTAGAGTATTCATGTGTTTAAATGATATCACAAGTAACTCACAGTCTCTATATCTTATACCAAATAATTTCTTTGAAATATCCTATTACTTGACCTTTTATTAATGATATCCTGATCAAAGACATAACTTTTATAATTATTTTTTACCAGATAGTGGATAAAAAAGTCATAAATCAATAGAAATTAACACTTTTTCTTTATCTATATTTTGTTGAGTTAATAATAATGAGTACATAGATAAATTTATCAATCCTTATTATTCACAAATAAGATTATTTCATCCTAATGTGAAGTACATGATTTTATGGAACCTTTATACAAATTCCCTTACCACTACTTCTTAAATTATTCAATGGGGGGCCATGATATATGTATTCTTGGAAATTGGTTGAACACTATGTTTATGATGTATATATAAATGGATCTACAGGTCAAGAAAAGGATTGTTTATTATTTAGGGGGGCCATGATATAAAAAGATATTTTTATACGATTTAAGTAATAGGATGGTTTAGGATACAAAATGTGATTTCCCACTCTTTGTACTAAATCATGAATATATAAAAGTATAAATAATATATTCTTAATATATCATCAAGATTTACCAAAGGAGAATAACTTGAGTAGTAGTAATATTTTTCCCAAAAATTTAATTAGGGAAGATTATATACATAATATATATTGATCGAATGAAATGTTGTTTTTACTGAGAGCCTAACCTCTATATCTCAAGGCGGTGTTGTAATATTTCTTCGGATCATTTGTGATATATATTAATTCATAAAACTACAGTTAAACATGATTTTAATTTTTTAAAATGGATAATATTCTTACATTTCTCTAATTGATTAGAGTTATAATGATTTACTAAAACAAAAATCTTTAATGTTTTTAATAATTAATAATATGTTAGTATAATAATTGTAAAAAATAGCATGAATATGGAAATTTATACCTAATATATCATATCTAATGAAATTTTTACTTTAATCATTAAATGAATTTTTTACATATAACTCTTGGTTTAAATAAGGATCCTTTAGATATATCTCTCTCAATTCATTATATCAATGAGGAATAACTTTACCATATTCAATTTATTGATTTAGAGAGAGAGGTTTTCAAGTTGTTTTTTGGATATTATTAATTTCTTGTTATTTATGTTCAGTCCACGCATTAGTTCATTATCATGTTATTTATAGGCATTTTTTAATGTATTTCTTTTCAATTATTTGAAATGTCAATCATGGTAATATTCTTCATTTTATACCTCCACTACCATTATATGATTCTTCTTCAATTTACTCCTAAAATATATTTATAAATTATTATATGTATATCATTTTATCAATGTTTTTTAATATTCAAAAAAGTTACTATGAGATTCATATTTGTTGTATTGTCACTTGATGGTTTAGGTTATGATTCATTTGGTTAAAAATATTTCTGGATATGACACAAAAGGATGGATTCATGAACATGTTATATTTCATTTTATCTGTATCTCTATTGGTTTGGAATGATTTAAAGATGACATGGGTTTGGGAGGTCATTGGTTTTTTTAATTTTGTATTGATGGTGGTTTCCTTGGGGGTTTACGATTTTTCTTCTATTAAACTCAATCTCGATACTAGGATGTGGTGTGGTCAGTATTTTGGAGAATACGTTGTTTATAAACCAAAAATTCGTCATAATTTAAAGAATACTTTTCATCTTTCCCTTAGTTTTGGGATCTATAGATTTTTATATTGAGGATATCGTGGGATTTTTCATCCCAATTTGAGGGGGTGAGAATATTTTGTTTATTTATTTATGGAAGGTGATTCATTTTTCCAATGGGATATTGTTTGATTGTCTCTAGTGACTTTTTATTTGATAGTGACCCTCATTTACCATATCTGATGGAGATAAAATTTTATATATGGTTTGGTTATTTTGGGGTTCTAATAATATTCATATTAGACTAATAAAACCATGAATGGGTTTCAATGCCTATGTGTAGGGTGGATTGATGAGGATGATCAAAAGTTCTTAGAGAATGTTTTTTTACCTTGGTGATTATATAGTCATTTTTATGGTTTTTTTTATCATCAACAGTTCTAAGTAGACACTATGAAATTATCTAGTAGTGGTTTGGTATGGCTATTTATAATGTGATGACTGATGGATGAATATCAGTGTGATAATGATCTATAATGAAGGGGTGATGACCAATCGATACTGGGGGTGATTGTTCTTGTTAGAATATTATTTTTTATTTTTTTCACAATTATAATTCAATATGTTCATATCATTATATTGTTATTTTAGATTGATGGTGTCTCTATCTATATTCTTTGGCAGGTTTGTGAGGAAATTCGACACATTGGTGGGTTCTCGTGTCATGTATTACTGGAATGATTCATCACATTATGGGTGTTCTAGTGTGTTTATTTTGGGTTATTGCCTATAGTTTTTATTTGGGGTGGGTTCAGTTTCTCATGATAATTGTTGGGGTTTCCATTAATAATCAGGGGTTGATGATGGAAAGAAAATTACGGTCCATTTTTGATAATCTAATATTGTAGAACTAAGTATTGTAATGGTTGATTCGATGAAGCACCTCCATATCCGATCTTTTTTATGCATTTCATTCAGTTGAATTGTTTTGGTTTTTGTATTAGATAGTTTGTTACTTGGTTATATTTATGAACAAAAATTAAATTAATCCCAAAAGTATCCTTTACATTTTTTTAATATTATATATGTTAACCTAATACTATAAAATATAACTATACCTTTTGTTAATACCAACTATAATGGACCACATCTCCCATAGATACTATTACATCATTTCTAATAGAAATATCTAAAAACAATCATGAAATCTTTATATAAAATTTAATTTAGAGGTTATCAACATAGTATAAAATTTTCTATAAAATACATGATATTTCATTTCCATCTCACAAATTGGAATCCAAATATCATCAAACTTTTAACTTTTCATGGAAAATTGTGTAGACATACTTGATAGAGAAGCAGGGCCTATAAAGCCCAATACGGAGATGATAACTGGATTACATGGGGATCAAAATCATCATTGAATAAATTTAATAACAATGGTATTAACATAACACCATGATCATAAATTAATCATGAATCATATATTCATAGAGTAAGCGAACATCAATCCTTGATATATGGAAAAAAACATAACACAAGTAATCATAAGAATATATCATAACGCACTACCATAACATCATAACATATTAAACAAGCAAACAAAAACATTCAAATGCATCACAATATAGTCAATAAAAACCAAATCTAGACCATTCATAATATTATGAAATAAAAACCATATATGGTCAGCACATGGTGGTCTAATATTGTATAATGAATTACCAAAACAATATGGGTGATACATAATCTCAATCCCACTTGAAACATCATAATATATTCCTGAATATGTTTTCCTTATATAATAAATCTAAAAATATAGATATAGAATAGCCCCTGATAAGGAAAGTGGTTATATATCCATATGTCGAATAAGAACAAAATAATATATCATAAAAAATTTTCTAAACATAAAGGAACAAGGATTTGTTCATGTTTATAACTAAATAAACAATAATGGGTTGAGAATATAGAGATATAGTGTAGAGAATTTCATAAAAAGGTTTAGGAAGTAAGAATATAAATGAACACTTTAAAAAATGCTTTAAGAAATTGGGAAAATACCTTTAAAATATAATAGAGGCTAAGGTTTTATTAATAACCATAAATAAACCAAAATACATTTCCATTAGATTATGGTTATTTTTAAAAATCATTGATTAGTAAAAACATTAAAATAGTGATACATTAAATGTAATATAAAATTGAAATGTTCCCATTTATTGGGTTTTTATTAAGGATGGGATTGGGTAGGGAACTTGAAAAAAATTCATATCAATTGCAATGAATGTGATTATAAAATTGGTATATATGGATAAAACATTTATTTATAAAACTAAAATAAAATAATAATGTACTAAGAAGACACTAATAACTGATATAAAGAGATAATATAACCTAAAGTAATGATGGTGAGTGAATGGATCCCCTTAACTCAAGACTACAACTGGCTTTGTATGTGTTCCTCACATTCCCCCTCTTTGGACATGCTCCTTCTATATAGTATATGAGATAAAGGAATAGTATTTTCTGTATAATTAAACCACAAAAACATGAATTATGTAGTTGATAAAATATTTGGTTATGGAATAGGTAATCAAAGATATTAAGGTGTATGATGATGTGGGTTGGTATTTATAAGAGTCTAAGAGAGGAGGTTACTAATAAAATATTGATTAGTTTAGTATTTTTTCTCATGATAATGAATAATATTGATTTATGTTACTAATAAAAATATGATATTAATGTTAGGCTATGTTATTTGTTTTACATAATCTTGTGTAAAATTGATCCTGTAGTTTATTTAGAATGTAAAATATTTTATTTTTCCAAAATCTATTATTCACATCCATGTTTTACTATTTATAGAAACTATTAAAACATCACACTTTTTTAATTATGATGTGATTATTCAAAAACTGAAATTCAATTTTTTGAAATATATTTTAAATTAAATATTTTAATATTTAATAATAGCATTAAAAGTATAATTAAATTAATTTATATAAATATATGTTTATTGAAAAAAATTACCTATATTATGTTATGTGGTTGAGTATGCATCTCATGGTATATTGAAATTTATATTTAATTAATTTGATGGTAAACATTAATTATAAGTTTAGTTAATCAGTGTCTATAAAGATAATTATATTATCTCAATGATTTAGTTACAATTAAAATAGTCATGCTATTATTTTGATGGTTATGTTACTATTACCGTGGTCATATTTCTAATGATCAAATAATTTTACACATCCTATAAATACTTTTTAATTCCCTAAATTAATTCTAACAGAAATCAAAATTTCATTTGAAATTTCTAATATTATTTCAAATAGTTGTTTTAATATTTTGCATCTATGATAGATTTAGAGGATAACAATGCACCAAAATCTCATCATCTAGTTTTTTTATTTAGTTACGTTTATTTTAAAATTATATAATTTATATTTTTATATATAATATTTATAAGTATCATTTATTTATTTTATTTTAATTGAATGAAATAATGTATTCTATAATGATATGCATGTGAATTATTTATACACAAATATGTTGTTAATGGAATTACCTATATAAATTTCTTTTTTATTACATTATTAAACAATTTAAAAATGTTTTATTGAAATTTAAAAACAAAATATATGAGGAAATGTATGTAGTTAATTCAGTATAATTGAATCCTTTGGTTCCCACTTTTACTCTTAGTAATTATGGATTATATATGGTAAATGTACTAGGTGATTTTTCCTTTTTATACTTTATTGTTTGAAAACCATTTATGGATAAATGTTTATCACATTTTAAGGGGTGATTCTTGATGTATTTTTGAAAAACTAATTCTTTTATATTAGCACCAATCATAAAAAATTATTAAAGTCTATAATAGATAATAGATGTATTATTGAAGTTTTAAAAAAATTCCGCAAATGCTAAAAGTTGATCTGATAATAATAGATGGATGGTAGTTGTTTCTATGATCAGGCGAATGATTTTCCACAATGAGCAGTTGTTTTTGAAAATGGATCAACCGAATAAATGTGCCAATAATGTATTTGATAGAGTCCATTATATTGGTTGTATGTATAGTTTTCTTATTTTTTAATTTCCAAAAATAAATATTAGTGTTTCCCTTTTGGAATAGGTTAAGTGTTGAACCACATAAATTATTGTGTCATCTTTCATGAGTGTATGTGTTTTTATATTGTTGTTTATTCAAGAATATTCTTTGTTCAGTGAAATTTTTTAATTCTATTCCTAGTTTCATGTATATTTTTTTAGAATCACTACTTATTAGACATTTTTAGATTTATCCCATAAGATATATTTTTTAATATATCTTCATGATCATTGTGTTCTGAGTTTAACATGTTTTATTATAGCATATTGTTTTGAATTAATTATGGAGATTTATTTCTGTAAAAGAAACTTCTTATCAAATATCTATTATTTATGGTTTCCATTTAGTAGTATTTAAATTATAATTTAAAGCTATTGGAAGAAAAAATGGTTTAGATATAAATTTAACAAGTCGAATTTCAGATTCTAGAGGATTTAGATTGAAGATTACATGTTCCATATAAATATTTAAATTCCATTGATGGGGTAAATCTCAGGAAATGGATAAAGAGGAATGGGAAATAATTAATGGGAATGTACTAGTACTGGTTCATGTAATATTGGCAAGTAATTTTTCCTTCAACATTAAAGAGGAGAAGATTATTATGAGGATAATATAAACACCATATGATATATATAAAAATACAAGCACTATAATAAAAATACTTTTCATGTGTTAATTATTTGATATTATGATATCAAAATTAAGGTTGATGGTAGATAATTTCAATGACCTAACCATTACTTAGAGTCATTTGGAATCAATATGAGTTATGTTCATTGGGTCAGTGTGAGATCAAATGCAACATTACTCACAATGGGATTCAATGGTTCACACAAGAAGTAACTCTATTGGTAATAATGAATTAGTGTTTTATAATTTTCTTTCTATTATTTTAATGAATAAATTTTTTGGAATGAATTCTTTATACATATTTTAATTTTGTTAAATGGGGATGGTGGATGAAACTTTTTTCAATAGAAATTTCATAATAATGGTTAAGATAATAGAGAAAGAAGGTATAGAAAAGTGGTAGGATTGAACCCGCTAATTGGTATTGTGGGAATAAATGGCACCTAAAGAACGATTTTAGAGATTGGAGGATCAATTATAGAAGAATTACTTCTGAACGGTTGAAAAATACAATATCTAATGAGGGAAAAAGATTCTTTATATGTGTTAACATTCAATTTTAATCATGGATTATTGGGTCTGTGGATTTTTTCGACTCTATTCATCAGAGAGTAAGATTGAAAAATATATATTCTAGAATGATTATAAAGGATTATCTTGTAGGTGATGGTAATATAAATGTTATTAAAATGATGACCTGAAATTCCAAATCACAAATGGATCCTTTCTAGAATTATAGGGACATTGGATCAAATAATATTTATGGAAGAACCTAATCTATGTAGGTATGCTATATCTAGTGGGTTTCTATATATACTTTGAAAAAAAGGTGTGGGAGATCACATAGAGATATATTATCAGAGCCAAATGTGTTAATTTTTTAACTTTGTTTTCATAAGAATATTATATGGATGAGTGATTTCTCAATAATCAAATTTAAAAAATATTATTTTTGGTATAGTTATCTTGGCTATATGATCCAAAATAAAATATGGATCCTAGTTGATGATGGTGTCCCGAAGATTAATCAAATTGATTATGGAAAACATTATAGTGGTATCATTGGGATGTAGAAGAATGTTTCAATTTTTTCAAGTGGAGGTACAATAAAGGATTAAAATTTTGAGCATGTTCATATATATATATATATATATATATTTGTATGATGAATCCAGTTCACTATATGAAAAATGATCATTTAATTATTTTACCCTCGTTAAATGAATGACATAAAAATTATGGGTGTTGTTCAATGATAATAAATCCATGGTTTTCAATAAATTTATTCAATGATGTACCATATTTGAAAAAAATACTACAAAAAATAGGAATTGTTTTGAGGTTTTATAATTATGGTAATTATGATAGATTATAACATGGGAGTTTCTATTTAAAAAATGAATCACATATTAGAATACTATACCTAGGAAATAGGAGAAATATCACATGAACGGATATATGAAAAGTATGTTGAATGATATATATCAATGACTAAGGTTCCATGCCCTTTTCCCAAATGATTGTTTGGTGAATGTTTCCAAATATGATACTCATCTTATCAATTATATTACCTCCACACCATTTAGGGAAGAAACTTTTATATGTTCTATATACTAAAATATTGGTTTATGTTTCCAACCTAAATGTTTTTTAGATGTTTCCCAGACATCCATGTTGATTCCATGGAAAGTGAGACTAATTATGTAAAATGTTAAGCATGATGGTTTGTATGGTATGAGGATGAAAATTTTTCAATTATACAATAGGATAATAATAAAGTAAATTTCATCAAATGTAAATTTTTTTCATTAATGTAATGAACATTCAAAAAGATTATAACTTAAAGTAAGATATCATTGAGATTAATTAATTAATTAAGAATGTAAAAGTTGTTATTAAAATAAAACTGAAGGTTGTATAAATTTTTTCACGTATCAATGATCTCGAAGAGCAGATGAGTCCATACTTATTGTAGTTCTTCAAATATTTTGAAGCTATGGATAGATTTCTAAAAGATATATTCTCAGAAAGAGTTGATCCAAATAGGTAAATGAGAAGATATTCTATTTTTATATTGATAGTAAATGGTTTGAAAATGATATAGACTCCTTTATAATAATTAATAATGAAAAAAAATTACATGTCTTAGTTGTTTAATATAGTGGGAGTTATTATTTAACGAAAAAAGAGAATATATTCATGTTAATGGAAAATTTGGATACATATATAGCAAAAGGTCTATTTTTATTTGTGGTAATAATATTTATGTATTCCATGGTTTATATTTTGGAATAAATTACAAATCCATTAGGATTTATTGGTATGTTTATGGTGAATCTAGTATTCGATCAAAAGAAAGTGGTAACATGGATTCTCTAATAGCTTAAAAGAATGTAACAAATATATTTATTATAGGGAAAAATATATTTGTCACAAGGTTATGTTGATTCAATGTTTGGAATAGATATTCACTCATATAATATTTAAAATATATTTTTGTTTACATTCATAGGAATAACAATAATCTATAAGTTAGGGATAAAATAATTAGTTTCACTTTTTTAATACAAAACCTGAGTATGTCATTTTTATAGAAGAAGATAAGTAGCTATTCCAGATGAAGTATTTATTGGAGTAAATAATAAATATAAATAAGATAAGAATTTGATTCTATTATATTCCTAGGAAAATCCATTTTTCAGATAACTCAATGTTTCATTTATGATAAAAATGTATTCATCTAAATGATTTGGTCCTTTTTACTCATCTATCCAACCGTTTTTTTTTCATTATTTCCCTTTATTCATATTTTTCCCCCAATTATTTAGTTTTACATTTAATCCTATAGATGGATACATATTTATCCATCTTAATTATTTGGTGGAATATATTTTCGTAAAGAAATTCCCCATTATATGGAGTTGGCTATTGAATAATTTACTGTTCATAGAGTATTATATGACCACGAATATTAGTGTTTCAGTGGTCCATTAATGTTGAAAATAAGTTTGGGGGTGATATTATATTTCAATTCTATGATAAATATTCATAAAAGGTTGAAGAAGACACTATTTAATAGATTTATAAATTGAATAATAATCTAAAAAAATCAATTTTAGCATTCTTTGAAACTTCAAAATTATTATGATATATATCATGACATGTGGATTGAGTGAGAAATATTTTTAAATATACATGTAGTGGGATGTAATTATAAGATGATCCACCACAAAATATATGAAATTTATTTTTCTATATTCTATAGAATGATAACTGAAAAAATCCTTGGTGATGTTATCTTATTTTCATGTTTTAATAGTAAATTATTGCATCATCCCCTTGAACCTTTCTCATTCTTCCTTAGCTAGAATTCGAGACATAAAAATTGATATATAATTAATAATATTATTCTTATTATTGTACCACTATAAGTGCTCTCTAATATCACTACAAATTATAGTTTTCCGAGGGTGGATATATAATTTTCATCAATGAGAATTATAAATCTTTTTTTATTTCTATCTCAGGATCTTATCGTACATGTAATCATTTCCCTATTATTGGAACTTTATCCATGTTATAATTGATCTATGAGACATTCCCCTTCTTCATTGCTTCCAGCTTCTTTTATATATCAACATAATTACTTTCAAATTATATAATATTCTACAAAATAGATGGTTCAACAGTAATTTGAGAATGTCAAGATATAATACAGTCCTTTATGATTCCCATGTACCTCCTTTATATGAAAAGTAAGATTAAATATATTTCAAATTTAATCTTTGAAATGGTTGTGGGAGCTATCTACATATAGAATTTTCATCTTTATTTACCTTTAATGAATTATAATAGATCTGGAAATTTGATTCCTTTGTTATCTGTAACCATCTCTGTTTCCATTTTTTGAGATCTATATGTGTGAATATATAATTTTGGATTTTTGATTAGTATATTTTTCACACATAAATATATAAAATAAATTCCTATAAATCATGAAGTAAATGGTTTTTATTTATTACATAATACCTTTAATTAGATAATTTTTCTCTTTTACCTTCAAATAACTTTAGGCATAGATATTAGAATATCAATTTTCATGAGTATAACACCAAAATCCTTAATTAATGAATTTGTGTATATAAAAAATATTTCAACACTAGAGGGTAGTGTGAGTAAAATAATGGATATTGGTCTCTTCTTAAAATCCATGGATATATCTTTAAATTTATCCATCCTAAAAACATTAATCCTTTTTTTAGTTACATTAATATGCCATTTTTAAAATCCTAAAAATTTTCTCACCAAGAATTGATAATACCTAACTAATCTTAATATACTATATATCTATGTTCTATTTGTTTTCAATTATATATTGATATATATTTAATTTTAAAAGAATCTATATATATCCAAATTCATGGTACAACATTCTACATCAATGATAGTTTATCCATCAAAAATCCACATATGCATTCATTTAAAAATATCTTCTCCCTTCACAATGTTATTAGAATAGTTCTAAAAGAATATTTTTTTTTATTTACTAAGTTTTAATTATATTAAAATTTAATCAATAAAAACCACCAAGAGTTTTTTGAGGTATTATTTAAATACTTTTAAATTATTTCTATAAATATTTTTGGAGCATTAGTGAGTCCAAATTCCATCACTATAAAGTCATTTTTTATATATTATATGAAATATATTTATCATAATATTATAAACTCTAAACATTAATTACTAATATATTTATCAAGTATTAACGTTTTATATATTTTAGGAACCACATATTTGATAAAACAATATTAAAAATTGTGTGATTTAGAAAATGTTCTATATTATTTTTTTAAATCCAAATAACCAATACAATGATGCTTGGATATATCCTTCTTTTAATAAGGTCGGATAGTATACCCCATAGTGAATCACATGGCCATACTAAACCAAGATATAAATTCCCTTTTAGTTTCATCAAAAACCATTCTATTTCAATAATGTATTTTCTATAGGGAATAATAGATATATATAGATCACTAGGGATAAGTTTTAAAAAGAAACAAAACTATAGATTTAGAGGAAGACCATATGACTCTATAAAAAATAGTTATATATTTTCCATTAAAATATGAATGTATTCAAGGGTAATAATTTTAATTTACTTCAAAATTTAATCCATATAGTCTCATTAGTAAACAATATACATTTTTTGATTACATTTTCAATAGAGATTATTAATTCCCATTATCATTATATATAGTAGGTGATAGGTTAGGATATTTAATATGATTTCCCTCTACTAGATATTTATATTATCACTATATGAGGTATAATAAATTCATTCCTTAAATATAATAATATTATACCAAAAGGAAATAACTATAATATGTGGAATATTCTTCCTGAAAATGTTAATTAGAGAGGTGTAATATCATTTATATGTAATGATTATTTTTTAGTATTCTCAATGATATTTTTACCTCCCTGTGTAGAAGAGGTTATTAAAATTTTCTACTAAACGTGGAAGATATGAATGAATGATTGGAACTATAAAATAAAATAAAAAATTTGATGGTCATGAATGGATAATAATTATACATGCCTCGAATTTATTTTTGTTCTATTCATTTATAAATAAAATGTCTAGAATGAGTAATAAATAACATTACCATTATAAAATCAATAAAAATGAATAGAAGAATTTGAAAATCCATAAAAAACTTATCTTATATCATGAAACATTCATTTCAACTTACACCACTTTTTTTTTTACATTATAACTCTCTTAGTTTCTCTAATGTTATATTATGTGTTGTTCTATTATAATTTTTAACATAATCTAAAAAATAACAACACATTTAGTTGTTTATTTTTTTAGTGATCCATATCTCATAAATAAATTATTATAGCATTATAAAAATAAATATAATATAATATTTGAAATCTATAGGTCCAACTTCATAGGGATATTTGGAATATAATTAAATATTATCAATTAAATCCATGATATTTTATTTATATCTTCATTATAGGGATATAAATATTATCACACCTCTAATACTACATGAGATACCATAGAAACCTACATAAAGGAAAAAGGGATAGCTTTAAATCGATGTAAGGGAGAGATAAAATTGCATAGTGAGGATCGGAATCATCATTACACAAATGAAACCTTAATGGAATTACCATGTGATCCTGAGAAAAAAAGGATGCATGATTCATAAAACCATATCATAAGAGAAAATAAATCAATGAAATGTGGAAAAAACATAAAACAAGATATTATAAGAATTCTTCAAGGATCACTACCAATAAAAAAATCACTCTGGAGGAGGATACAAAATCTGACCCATGTATTACATTGTGGAAAATAGTAACCACATCATTCTAATACATAACTCTGTAGATATGACTAAAATTAAAATTTTCATGCATAATAATTTCATGAGATATAAATAATTGCCCATTTTACTTTAGTGATATGTAATTCAAGTTCTACCTATCACAACATAATATGTATATGAATATATGTGCATTTGAGAAGGAAATAATACATTAAGAATAATAAAAACCAATGCGAAGGAAATGAGAAACATATTATTATCTAAAATCATACGTATATGATATATCATAAAACATTCTATGAAAATAATGGATTATTTTTTTTTGTTTATAATTGAATAAAGTAGAAAATTTCAATTATATTGGTCATAATTATAATAAAATTCATAACTAATTATAATTAATCTGTCGCAAAAATTAAGTCATTAAGTAATGTTTAATGAAATATGTGACACCCCAGGTATTTATAGAATAATACTTTTTTCTTTTATATTAATATTTATGAATAAGAGATTATTTTTACATTAAGTATGATTATTTTTCTGATAGTGTACTTAATAAGCAATAATGGGTTTCCTTGAAATTTTATTTTGCGCACAACATTGATTTATACTGAATAATAAAATAACATTATTATTATTTTAAATTGTAGTTAATGCATAGTTGTTCTATTTCAAATAATTAACATAACTAACTAATTTATGATTACACATGTTTGATAAATGTTTTTACATTTATCTGATAAGTTTTAGAGGCTTTAAATAAGAATGAATCCATTTTTAGCATGAAATACATTAATGACCTTTAAATGGTTGATTTACCACCTTTTAAAAGTGAACCCTTTTTAAATATAGTTTTTGTAACTTTTAAATATTCTGTTTGAAAAAATAATCATCTTATATAGAATCTGAACATAAAAATTTACTTTGGATAAATTTTTTGTATTTTTCTGATAAAGTTTTTTTTAAATTAATATAGAAAATATTGCATTTTAATTCAAAACTGAATTTTCATATAATTTATTTATATATTTACATTGACCTATTAATTATTTTTAAATGGTAATTGTACTATATTTTTATCATTTCATGCAATTTTTGTCATTGGAAGTTATTTCACTTTTAAATTTGACATAAACAGATGTCATTCGGTTGGTAGTTCTTTCTTCTTAAAAAAATTCTTTTTGGTTTTGACAACAAGAACTAATTTTAAATTAATTTCAACAACTTTTATGTTTTGAATTTGAAAAAATGGATTCTGTATTTGGAATTATTAGTTATAAATTTTTTATATAGTGATCTATTTTTTATACATTATGTATATCTACTTCTATAAATATTTTATTTATCATGGTTAAAGGGTAAGTCTAGTAAATAAGTGTAAACAAGTAGTTTTATAATAATATTAAATTAGAATAAAACATGTCCTAGTCATATTGGATAAGCTATTTATGACCATTCTCATCCGTGGGTTGATTTTGGAACACCAAAGAGCCATTTGGATTGGAAAATTACATTTAAAAAAATTAATTTAATGTAAAGAAAAATATAACATAAACATGAATTGTTTAGTAAAACAAATTTTATATGGGGTTATATAAGGGATATATTTCACTATAAATAGTATGATTAAATATTAAAATATTCAATATATCATGTTATTTTATTTTTAATTTTTAGACAAAAATTAAATAAATATTTTTATGACACAATAATGATGTATTGATTAATATATTAATGAATGATTTAAATAAATGTGATTATAAATATAAAAATAAATTTATTTTAAACTTTTTATCCCATAAAAAAATTTATGTATTATTATGACTTGTTATATTTTAAAAAATGAGTTTTATTTTAAAGAATAAATTTTTAATGGATTTTTAAAAATTCAGGATATGAAAAGAATAAAATTCGACATAAATGAGTTATCAAACTAAATATGATTTTATCAAATGATTTAATTGTCATAAAAATCTATGATTAATCCAAATGACATATATAATGTTGAAAAGTTCATAAATGAACTACTTGAGGTTCTATTGGAATTTTATTGTAACTATATTAAATATATAGTATGAATATACCAAAAGACATGGTAAGAGTCAAATAAGTTAAGTAATGGTTAAAACTAAATGATATGGTTAAATGTGAAACCCAAACTTGTCTAAAAACTATTGGTTGAGATTATTTAGAATATTAATCATCTTATGCTCGAATTAAATATGTTTTTTACTTTTGAAAATATGAATTTAGTTTATAATAAAATAATACTTCAAACATTCCTAAAGTACCCCTCATCCCTCTTATAAAAGGCAAAAAACTCTAACCATTAATAATAATTCTAAAGCCTACTTGGATAATTCAGCCTCTTACCAAATAATCCCCCCAAAATCTCTCTATTTGTCCTGAAATCCTTACCTTGAGAGGAAGGAAATATAATAAGCCCTTGTAGATTAAAACAAAAAGAGTTACCTGATTTGAGGAAACATTTTCTCTCAAGTTCCTTTCTATTATATTCCTCCTCCACTCTCTATTATTTTCTTATTATTTGTTTACATAAAAAAACCAGTCTCTTAAATATACTATATTGTTTTATTTAAAATTATTCAATCTAATCATATACACACCTCTGTCTAAGGGGTATAGAATATATTGTTTTTGTGGACGACGAACTACTGCCTCACAAAACGACGGTTGTTCAATCTTCTCCTACCACATATTATGGTGGCCATTATGATGGAATTGTAATTTTATATGATATATATGATATTTATTTTATCTCTATTATTCATTAATTATAATTTCTAATATTCATTTATGATTTTCATGTTGTATAAATGTTATATTTTCATTTTAGCATGTACGGACTACCACCCCCTCAAAGTGATATGACTCATTCATGCTATACATGGTACGTATAAATGATAGAATTAATAAACTTATATAACATATATAAAAACTGATATTATATTATAATTATAATAAACTTTTTTATCATTTAGTTTTCACTCCTTTAAATATGAAAAATAAATGAATGTAGTGTTTATGCATACGTATGTCTTACTATCTCCATGAATGGTGAAATTCATTTCATATCTCCAAATATTTTTTAATATTATAAAAACATATATAAAAGATAAATATGATAAATATTATATCTAAATCATGAATATAATTCTAGATATATTTTAATTTTGACCACATAGACAATTTGTAATTATAACAAGTTCATTTTTGACTCATATACCAAATATTGACAAAATGACTCATATGAATATAAATAATTATATGATTATTATACCAAGGTAACAAGTGAGATAAAATAGATAATAAATGTAAAACAATTTGTTAATAATGTTAAAATTAACAAAATATTATTTTTCTGGGAGATAAATAACAAACAAGACAAGTTAGACCCATGATTTCATCTTAATCTCCTTTCACTGGGGCATATTTTGATTTGTACACGACATTATTTTATACAGTGTACAACCCCCTTTGACATTTAATTTCATTAGAAGTGAATATTGTTTCTAGAACTCATTTTACTAAACTAAAAAAAATGTTCTTATCATTTGTGGTGACAATGACCTCTCCACCACCGTAATCATTATTTTGATAATTTGATTCTTATATAAGCCTTGATGTTTTTAAAAGTAAAATAAATCCCTTATTACCTTTTTTGGTGTTTTCATATTGAAAATTGTTTTTGAAATGGATTTATTATTTCAATATCGTGAAATGATTTCTTGTGATTTCAAATGAAATTTTATTAATGAAATATTAATTTCTTTAATATATTATGTTTTATGATTATATAATGGTATTTTAACATTTGATGGGTGGTTATGTGATAAACTAATGATGGGTGGTTATGTGATAAATAAAATGATGGATGGTTCTATGATAATAAAATGATGGTTGGTTACATTATAACCTCCAGTTCATTGGGTATGTAATCTCATCATATGTCTATTCTATTTATTGATATGTGTGGAAGTCATCTATATGGTTATTCCATTTAAGTATGTTTATGTCCCAAGTTCCCATTATATTCACTACATTGTTTTCAATGGTATTTATGGGAATATTTTGGTTTCAAAAAGGCTTTTCAATGAGCCTATATTCAGTGAAGTATTTTTTCTACTTCTTTAAGGTGAAAATTATTACATTATGATAATGTATTAATGGTTTACATGTTGTTTTTAAAAACAAAAAGTTTTCTTTTTTATGTATCCATTAATAATATTTTTATGCTCCTCACATGATTTGAATTTTTTTTCAAAGTTATTAAAGATTAATATGGTCAATGATGTCATTAAGGAAAATTCATGCTGTCAAAAACATGGAACAACATATGAATAATTTTTAAGAGTTTTTGTTTTATGAAAAAAATTGGATTGTGAGTATAAGTGTCAACTTGTATTATTCAGGTGGTAATGTATAGGTTATGACCTAATTAACTAAATATCTAAACCAGAAAAGATCCTCAATGTGAATTATTTTCTTAATTCAAGATTATGTAATTATTAATGACGGGGCCTTACAAAAAATGTATAATTAAAAGTTATAAGTGTATCGAGATTTCCTTGTATGTAGGAATAAACAATAATTATTTTCCTTCAAACAATGATTTTTAGAAATGATATAATATGAATACATTAAAATAGTGATACCTGAAAATGACAAAGAAATATAATATTTCTTTTTAAAATCATTTTAATAAGAAGTTATTAGATTGAGAATAAGAAAAACTTCCATATCCCTAACAATGAAATGGGAAATAAACTCGTTATATATAGAGATAACATATATAGAGACCATAGAATAATTATTTTGAATAAAAGAGGGATAAAGATAGTTAAAGAGATAGAATATTGATTAAATGAACAAGGGTGATTGAAAGACAACACTTACCTTGAGTACTGACTCAACATAATATGTGTGACAAACATCTTATTTGATTGGAAATTGTAATTTTATACTAAACAATTTTAATCAGTTGTCCTTTTCAATTAACAAAACATATAAAAAATTATTTGGAAATAAGGAATGTATTTTAGGATGGATTTTTCTAGGTAATATTCATATGGTTAGAGGATAAATGGGTCGAAGATATATTATAATTACTTGATCCTTATTGAACCCATAAATTCAATTTTAAACAAGAATTTATCTTAATGCATTGATATATGTATTTTGATATTTATAGTTTCAGATAATTTTTTCATACCTATTATATAATAAAACATTACAGCACATGTTAAAAAAATTATATTTTTCCCCATTTTTACAAAATAAAATACTTTTAAAATGGAAGACCTTTTTTCCCGAAAAATCATTATTATTTTCAACATGACTTCATCACTAATTATACTAATTTTTTAACTCTATGAAAAACATTTTAAAAATTTTTATTGGTTCAAAAAGACCTGTACGGTGTATATAAAAAAATAAGAATGAAATATTTTAGTGTATTTCAAAAACATAAGAACATAAATGTGGTCTTGGATTAAACATAATATACAAGAATATCTAATAATTTTTTACATAAATATGAAATTAAATTTAATACAATGTTTTATTCATAAAATGCTTCATAATAAAACATAATGTAAAATGTTTATAACCATTATGGTTTATTATAAAACATGATAACCCTTCAAATAAATTTTTTTAATGGAATACATTTTAATAAAAAAGCAAAAAATAATTCATTTTAAACAAAATATCACTAACATAGCTTGCGAAATCAATAAATTTACTTAAAAACACATTAACAATTAAAAATAATAATGTAGGTTCCTTGGGATATCAAATTAATAGAACCATTATGAGAACCCTTAAAATAACCCTTACAAGTGGAATAACCTATACAACCAACTTTAAAATATATTTGTCTAGAGAACATAATCATTACCCAATACATTGGAATGATATATCAAGATGAATCATTATAATAAATAATGAATTAGTATAATTACATGAATCAAACACATACAATCCTTCATTTACTTAACAGAACTCATAAAAAATAACATTGAACTCATACACAAAACATTTCCATATATTGATATATCATTCTCCACTAAAAAAAATTTTCGAAACCAAAATTCCACAAATAAAGGGATGATGTGGTTTTATTTTAAGGAAACATGGAAGCTTATAAAGTAACAAAATAATAAAATAACAGTTATAATGATGAAAAATGATATCACTTTCATATACATTTAAATTGAAAATTTATTTGTTCCTTTTCTAAAAAAGTTAAAATATTCTGTATAAAATAACATAAAAGATTTTGTTTTAAAAACATTTAAATATTACTAAAAAGACACAATTTCTCTATAAAATTAAAGTATTTCTATATAAATACATTCATAAAATAATTTTAATAATACTTTCATTGAAGAAAATTCTTTAGAAAATAAATCTTTCAATGATTTAAAACAGTGTTTTTAAGATAATGTTTCCCATACCATGGGTCTGACATCTCAAATATGTTATTTTCTATCCTTTATAATACACATTTACGAACTATTCAACTTATTAAAAAACTTTTAATTTATTAATTAACCATCATTAAAAAAATTATTTCATTTTTCTCATTGACATATTCAATTACATAATTTTTTGACTTCATGTCGAGTGTTCTTAGGATGTTCAGTTCATAATTTTAGAAATACTTTGATATGTTTACCACGATCAAATAGGTCCCTATTAAATCATATATAAAATTTTAATCATAATTATTTCTAAAATTTCTATAAATTAACTATACTATTATAAAAAACCATAAAATATGTTTATTAAAAATGAATAACATTACAATAATGGAGATGTTTGCCCATACATAAACATGAGTAATGTTTCCATATTTAATGATCATGAGGAAAATATGTTAAGTATAATATTATATATTTATAATTTTTATTATATCGCAAAAAATATTCCCTCATTATATACACCTATATATACCCTTCATGTGATGTAGTGATGGAAAATGAATCACATTGCTTCGTGGAGGTTGTAGTCCACGCATACGCATGGTCTACATTATCATTTTGCAATGGATGAAAAATACAAAAAGATAATATATTATATTTTAGACTGATAATTATTTAATTAATATGATATATCGTCATTGAATACATAACAATAACTAGTTAGTAGATATGAGAATGGAAAACTAATTACATCAGTTTGAAAGGTGAGATTTTGTCAAACACTTGAAAAATGAGTCCATTTCTAATTTTATGTAAGAGGAGATGGATATATGTTATAAAATAAACATAATAATATCTTAGTTTATTGGTGAAAATTATTATATTATATCATAGGGGTTGGAAGAGTTTTTTAGGATTTATAAGAAGAAATAGTACTTTAACCTTCGGTTAAAATAAATACCTATTCTCTAGAGAAACATCATTTCATTACACCTTAATCCATCTAAGGATGTTATTAATCTCAAACTATGACATCTAGGATTTGATTCTTGATGTTAGGAATGGATTTGGTTATGTACTTTCAAAACCAACTTTCTTTATATGTGGTTATATGTGTAGATGTGACACACTTTAAAATTTTAAAAATATTAACATATATTATTATGTTACTCAATTGAAATGGTTCCAAAATGGAATATGTAAGATATTAATTTAGTGTATAAATATTTCCATAAAAAATCATAAAATTTTGTATGTAATTTTAACCATTATCTTTATAGTTTAACTCACATTAAGCCTATTTAACATAATCCATGATAACATATTCTTAATTGTTTTACAATTCATTATGAAAAAAATTAATCTTACCTTAAAAAATAACATTAATTATTATTATACCTAATATGGTATCCATTTTTTTAATTTCAAATAAAATAACTAGAAAATTTTAATTAAATTCTAAACTCACAAAACATTATGAAAAGAGGTTTTCTAAAAAAATCATATTTATAAATGGCCTTTATACAAAATTCAAGCATAAAATAGATTCAATTAACGTTAATAAGATTATTCGTAATATATATGAAAAACTTATCTTAGAAAAAATTTTAAATTATAATTTTAGGACATAAATTCTTGAATAAATGTGTAATTATTTATTAAAATCGGTATTTTCACATTTCTTTTTGAAAAGAAAACTTTTTTTTGAAAATTATCAAACATTTTACAGCACCCCAGCCTAGTTTTCCACTATAATAGTACATCATTCTAGTTGGTAACTGAGCCTTAGGCATGATTACATGTATACTAATGGTTTCTGACTAATAGTGGGGGTCTGATTACGAGATAGTGGGGAGAATGTACCCTAAATAGTAAAAATAATATGGGTCTTTATATAAATAGAGTAATGGAAAAGGAATATAACACTAGTAAAGAATTAATGAATATCACCAAAGGAATCAATAATCAACACAAATAATTATTAGCCCATGGAATGATCTTTTTAAATGAGTCATATCATTATAGGTCAAACAAAATAATAGACATGCAGGGTCACCCACAGACGATAATAATAATGTATTTATAAAAATATTGATAAAATGAAAATAAAACTCCAATTGGTGAATACAAACGACAATGGTCCCTTTAAAAACATCTCGTTCTATAAATAACAACTCTATCACAAATTTCCATCTCCCATCTTGGACACATACATGTTCTCATAGACATAAAGTCTATAGGCATCTCAAAGGGCCCATTTTGGGTATGAGAATGATCTTAGTAGGCCACCACCAATGTGTACCTGTCATACATCCATAATTGTGAAAGTATAAACAAAATATAAATAAAATTAAATGGACAACCATATAGTAAATAACCTACACCACTTGATCTCAATATCCAAAACTGTTCATTATACTTGCTACATCCATCACTGGTATAAATGTCAAAAAATGTTCCCTTTGTTATAAATATGACATAAAACATATATCTGAATATATATAACTATGTGGTGAAGATACATGGCTTAATACCCATAGAATACCCTGATGAGTGTCATACCAGTTGAACCCTCATGTTACACAAATAATAATATCACTAGACACATCATTCCATCATTCAAATATATGGTACAGAAATGTACACTCATTTAAGTTTATAGTCCCTCGAATGTCATCTCATAAAATTAATGTTTAATCGAATCCACACATCCCAAGGCACAATGATCTAGATCATCCAATATAATCACTATCATCTCATTATATGATGTCCCAAGGAACTATGATATCCAGTCTCCAAATATGTTAGACTAATAGGCTCATGTATAATAGCATGCCTCAGTCCCCAACCAATTGTCTCCACACCAATAGTCGATGGCCTATCACCATCCATGGTGAGAAACCCCAACATATCTTATGGTCGAAACCACCACCTACACTTCATAATCTATGGTGGGATCCACCCACATAGATTGGTCAACACCACATTATAATAGTCCTATCTATGTGAACCTAGATCCAATTGTGTGTTGGCCAACAACGGTGAGAAGAAATCACCAAACCAAAAAAGCCATGTCATCTAGAACCTCATGCTCCTTTAAATATATTACTAAATTATTATGGTCAATACCATCTAAATGACATGGTACATTCTTTCATTCTGACGACCTCATCACATCAATTCCTAATTAATATGTCTCCTCAACTTGGTGATCATTTTCACCAAGTGTACTCCAGGCCATGCCCAACCTGATGAACTACATATCCATAGTCTAGGTCATCAACATCACCTCAATTCTTACACTATGACTATCAAGTTACTATAGAACAATTCATATAAATACAGAAAATTTAATTAAATTAAAATTAAACACACAACCTAAATATTCATGGTTGATTCAATCCCCATACAATTATTTACCATTTTCAGTATTGCAGAAGAATGACCATAGTCACCTCACATCATCCATTTAATCAAATCAAAATAAAACATTAATTTACTAGGGTCTCACTTTATCGGCCACATGGAATATATTGAATTCACTCCCAAAAAACAATAACACTATGGATAAATCTTGGCACCACCTAACTTATACTCTTATGTGATCACCCATCTGATATTGGTGTCTAAATAAAGTTGAATAAAATGAAAATTATGTTTTAGATGAACACTATGAAAATTGTGTAAAATAGATTAAATAAATTTATTTTTCTATATGGTGGGATAATCATAAAATGGAATCAAGAAAATTAGTGTCCATACCATGATGAATATTTATCCACAAATAGATCATGGATTTAATATCGGATGAGGAGTAAAGTCTGAAGCCTATAGTAGTATGAAAGGTAGAGTTCCCCATTTACTCTGGGTCTTGAACATGTTAATGGGAGAAAAAAGGGAGGGGAAAATATAAATAATATAGAAGGGAAATAGTAATTTTTCTATAATAAATGAACTATATGGTTTGGATAAGAACACACAGACCATGTGGTTATCACTTACAAAACACCACATGGGAACAGGTTTGGTGCACAGTTTTCTAGGCTATTCTCATATAATTTTAATTAACATGATTAGTGTAACATCCCATGTTTTTTCACCATGTCGAAAACTGATCCCATTTTAAAAAAAAAATTAATTTTTTTGTATTCCAAATTCTGCGGGCACTAAAACTAAATTCCAAGAGTTTCTTAAATCCAATTTATTTTTTAGATTATGGAGTTTTAATCAATTTTTCAGGAGTTTGGACTGGGTTTGGGAGTGTTAGAGGCCTAAAGGCCTATTTTTGGGTGGTAAGTAAATGTCCACTATTTGGAGAAAACCCTATGGCCTCTTCTAGCTAATAGTGTGACCTATATTTGTATCGATAATGGTTTGGGGTAACTATGTGGGTGGGGTGAACAACCATCCGACCATGTATGTAGTTTTATCTTAGTCTTCTACTCAGTGTGCACAATATTACAGAAAAATATGTGACTTTCTAACCAGTTAGTGCCACATAGGCAGTACCTATGCACATTACCCCACCTGATTTTTTCATGGTCATGAAAACCCTATGATCTATCCATTTAACCCATTAAAGAGGGAAAATTATGATTTTTACCTACTCCCTTTTTATATTTTCCATTTTCATTTCCTCATCAGTCACACATACAACAGTGGGGGTATATTTCTTTCTCCTCTTCATTATTATCCATCTCCTTAATATTTGATCCATTCTTCGATCTATCAGGTGAGTTAGACCTACATCAGTATGAATATATTCACCCATGCATCTATTCTTCTTTTATCTCAACTCACATAATGATAAATACATATTACCTATTTTTTCCTATTTTCAATGTGTTCAATAGAATCATTAATTTCTTCCATTACAGTATTAGTGAGATGCTATTATCGAACGTTCTTATTAATTTGATTCCAATGTTGGTGGTATATATTTTTCTTTGTGTTTTCACATTTATTTTGGGGATATTTATTCTAGTGTGCCATTGGGTCATTATCCAGTCCCCATTGATTGATATTAAATTAATTTTATGACCTGTTGGGATGTCATTAAGAATTCTGAATAAACTCTCATGAAATGTTGGGTTAGAGGTTGTTGACAACTTGGGTAGTTAGTATGTTTGGGTTATTTAGTCTAAATTTAATTTTTTCGTTAAATAAAATATTTTATGAGAGATTGAGGTAGAAAATTCAATTAAATTGAATTGTTATGTTTATTTAAAACATGTAATTCAATGTTATTAAATTTAATTTCTTTCCTAATGTAAATTGATTTGAATTATATATATTAAATGCATGTTATGTGATCCATTAGATCATATGGGGCTCGTCATGGGATATTGGGATGTATTACCCATCCGGATTGAGGTGATTTGATCATCTTGAGGGGAGTGTCCAAGATTACTTGGATGATGTCATCACTGGTTGGGCATCATGGACATCAATTTGAGGTGGCTCAAAGTCACGTGAAGGCATGTCTAGAGATAATTGATTTCTAGGCCATCATACATGAGAGACATGGTCTAAGGGTCATGAGGTGAAGGTTGGGATGTGTCTTAATTACTATTTTGGTGATTATCAATCACTCATGATTGGACAAAGTGTTGATGGAGTCATGTGTACAAAGGATGACTCTGTGATGAGTTGGTTTTGACAATCCATGTGGGTAGAAGACCCTGGTAGTGTGGATTTGGTAAAAAAATTTGGGAGTTCTTGCAATATAAAGGAATGAGGAAGGTGATTAGCATTCAGATAATAACATTGAGGCTATCTTTTGGGGGATGGGGATCAACTTATTGATGTCATTTGGTCTATATTTTTTGGATGGATGGAGATCCCAATTCCCTAGGATGTCGTTCAATGAGATTATTGTGACATTAATTTAATGATAAGTATCATTGTACCTCCATATTTCGGGCCTTGAGTTGATGAGTGCTTTCAAGCATGGGTATAGGGGACCTATTACTGTCATTTGGGAGTTCCTTTGAGAAATTAGTGATTTATTTGGGACCCAAGGTGTCAGGATACCTGATATACCAAGTTTATTATTTGGATATAAAACAAAAAGTTTCACATAGGATTTTAAATTTCATAATATACCTTGGATCGTGGGATAATGTTCCCCACAACTTTATGGATTCCGATGTTGGATAATGTAGGTGATAACAACTTAGTGGCTATTAAGCATCATATTAGTTTGGATTTTTATTAAATTTCATGATTTATTCCTTATTTTATTTGTTTTACAGAACTTCTTAAATACTTATGATGGGTATGCACACTTGGACAGTATCATACTAAGACATGTTCACACACACTTTATGGGCCCTTTAGGATGAAAATATATTTTATATTATTCTAATAATGTATGGGATAGAAATCAGGAGATTAAACTTAGTAGATGTTTGGAAATGGATTTTGAAAAGGGACCTTGAGGTGTTTTCCCTTACAGGGGTAACTTTTAAGCTTTCCATCTTGTTTCCTTTACTTTCATCATGATATATATGTATGTAGCTATTGTGGTCAACTATTGAAAAAAATTGTGGATATTTTATTTTATAAAATGATATGAATTTATGTTTTTTTAGTTTCTATAAGTTGTATGTTTTCCAATTTATTTATTTTATTCTTCTATTTATTACTTTTCTTCTTCTAGTTATTGATATTGATTCTTATTCCATCTTTGGTGTGTCTGATTCGAGTCTTCTAAGTCTTTATATTATGATTTATGTTTTCCATATAAACTAGGACCATTATTATATGGTTCCTTTGATGGTATAATCTCTCATATATACTCATTTTACACCCTTGATACTTGTTGAATGCTTTTGGAAAACTGGGAGGCATGCCTAAGGCCAGTGGAACCTAGCCTGATTGCACTATTCAGGTGGTTAATTAGCTGAGGGACAATATTTTTTAAACATGTATAAGTTATTAATTATCATAATTCCCAATATTCATTGTTTTTTAAGATTTTTCTAGTAATATAGGTGGTTTGAATGAATCTTCCTAGGAGGATATATGATTTTTTCAATCTATGAGCCTCTATTTGGGTATTCATAAAATGATTTTTTCAGGGTCCAACACACCAAAAAATCTCCAAAAACACTGAGCCCCATTCTGAGACATAAAAAAAATTAAAACAATTCCTTGGGTTAAAAAACTATTATATTTATGTTCCAAAGATCAAAATAATTATTGGAATGCACAGAAAAATCAAAATCCAAATGGTTTGGGGAATTTATGACCCTCTCAAAAAACCCAGGATGTTATAGTCTCCCCAACTTAGCATATACCAACCTTTAGCTATAATTCATTACCCATAGATGCTACCAAATATTCCCATATCATCAATATCAACTTGGTATACATCTTTTATTATGTCAAATGTGAAATTATCTCAAGGAAATCCCCATGATATATTTTACCTTCATGGTCTCTTCGTGACCCATAACAAACATATAATGGTCCACTAACCATCGCAAGACTCAAAATTACTTCAATGATTTATCATCATTCATTCCACTCTAAATGTACTCAAATCATCACCTTTTCATATCTTACACCCATCAAGTCTCATATCTCATTAAATTCCCATTCCATACATATTCCATTCACGAAATTCATATACAACCCACATATCATCAAATTCCCAAAGATTCTAAATCTCAAATGATTCCCAGTATAGTATCTCATTAAATATACATATGAATTCCCATAAATATCATTATGCCTACGCACCTCATACATATCATACATTTCATCATTTCCTATAGTAATCCCCAATGATAAATCACATCATATATATATATATATATATAAATACATCATGCATCATGACCATTTCAAATCTACTAACTAACACCTGGTTAGTAAAAAATGATACTTGTGCACCACATTCACTAACTACTGACCAAAGGCCAAAAAAATGAATATTGATCAGGACCAAAACTTACCTTTCACTATCATTGGCTCTTCTTCCACCTCTGCACCTATTAGCTCCACTTCAAGAATCTAGATTGAAGCCTAACTATTCAAGGTCTACCCTCCCTATGATGCTGCACCAAATACCAACAAATTACCCCCCTTATGAGTCTCCCTATCTCTTCTATAACCTCTAGTTGCAACTAAATCCTAACATCCAGCTCCTAGTACCACTCTCGGTCCTTCCGCATATCCATGAGTCTCACTTGGTACCTAGATCTCAATTGTCTAATATGGTTTCCTATAGAATGTATCATGATTACCCATCTGGCCATAAGACCGAAAATCCTTCGTAACCTACTCTCTTGTAGTTTGGTCATGTCCTAACTGCTCACACTATAAGAATATAGCTGAATAACCAATCCTCAGTGGTCTTCCGAAATCTATAGACTAACTTATCTATTGAAATTCCTCAGGACCCACCATCCTACTAAATGATTCATCCCCACTCATCTCATTGTAATTAATAATTTGGAATATATAAGACTGGACCATTAGATTCCCCTCATCTATCAACCAATAGTTTTCTACATATGGAAAATAAATTAGCTTGATGATGTTTACATCCACTCTGATGGCATGCCGCTTGCCATCCTCGAATGTTCGTACAATGGTGATGTCGTCTTCTACCATAGAAAGTGAAAATGATAATTGGTATTTTGAACCTTCCTTGTAATAAAATAACATTGTATCCTAATATAGGAGATTTATGAACTCATAGGCTTGGTCAACAATTAGCATCTTTGAGAAAAAGTTGTCAAAGAACCCAGCTGTGATTTCCTTCTATTCCCGTCCCACATGTCTATCGAACAGAATCTGTACATCCCACCGATTTGTTTTTGGTCCCCTAAAATGTAATTCTCCAGCCTCACCCACTAACATGTGGGTGCCTTGAGCTAATTGAAGGTGATGTAGACAAAATCGATCTCATTCACTACCACATGAGGTCCACACTCACAGTGAAACAATGGTGGGTGTTGAGGAAATATCTCACGAGTCATGTATTCCATAAATGGATCATATACATAAGCTTCTCTATTGATTCTATATATAATATTACCAAGATCTCCATGAGCTCCACATCAATCAATGGCGCAAATTCTTCTAAAAAATTTAGTTTTCATGCCTATACTGAATCATGTACATGTAGATCATGATCATCTCAACCCTTATGGGCCTCATCTGATCCATGATCATGTGGTACCATATCATCACCATCCTGACTCTCTACTAGAATGCATCTAGGTGGAATCCCATTATATACCAATTCATGGCCAAAAAACCATATATATATATATATATAATAGATAGGGAAATATATAATATACAACACATATCACCACCCTTACACTCCCCTACCACACCATATTACATGAAATTCATCCCCATGGTCCCTTACCTACCCATATCGGGGTAATGTATCAAGTATATTAAACCTCATCCCCCCTGCCTAATTATACCAAAGTTAGACCTCACATATAGTCTAGCCTCAAGCCCCCTTTCCTACACATAAATGATTCAGGAATCATATATCAAGTCTATCAATCTGGTGAATTTTAGTAGAATTCCACTAATGTGGATATACAAGAAAACTCTATTTACATTTATTATTAGAACATTAGAAAACTCACCCCTTATCATCATTACTTCATACTCTTATATGTGTTAGGGATAGATATCATATGAATATTGAATCAAATATAGAAGTTATTGGAACTACATTTCAATGATGGTATGTTAGAATTCTACGAGAATAAGCTTAGTTGGAAAACACTTCTTCACTTCTTTGTTAACACTTCAAATATCCCCGACCATCTTGGATAATTCCATTTTCCCAATGAATATCATAAGAAAACAATATCATGTGATTTTATGTCTCTATAATGATATCTCTTGAGTCCTCCATTGACAATCTAGGCCATGGGTAAAAATCTACATAACATATAACCACCACTCCCAAGTGTTCCCCTAAAGGGATAAATCAATAAACTATAAAATTGAAAACCAAAACATCAATTTATTACCATTGGAAACTTGGTCTCTCCCTCATGAATGGTGCTATAGGAACATAAACACATGCTCTATATAGTTCTGACTACAATACCACCTATGGTCTACCATGGACTAAATAATAATTCCCAAAAGAAAAGAAAGAATTTCACTCCTTTTGTTACTTGTCGCAATGGTTACCATTTTATAACAAGCCTTTTAATATGGCTAGGAAACACAAAAAAAATAACCCTCTATAATACCATGTGTATCCCCTCGACCCAATTTTCCATTACAACATTAATCCAGGAAGTGGGCCACTCGACCTTTTTTGATCCTCCCTATACGCTAAAGGCTCTTTACTATAATCATGATTATGACTAGAAGATAGTGAGAATATTGTACACTTATGCGGTGGTAATAATATTTCTCCTTATATAAATATAGCAGTGGAAGAGGATCATAAAATTGTGTACGAAAAATTAAAACTCAACTAAATCATAATGAAGTAGCAACAATAATAATAAGCCCAAGGCATAACATCTATAGACGAAACATATCATAATAGGTCGTAAAAAACAATAGGCGTGAAGGGTCAGCCATGACCGACCAAATCAGTACATACATATAAGGAATTAAAAACTGAAATAAAATACCAATTGATGTAGAGGAACTACCATGGTCACTTTTCATCCATCTCATGCTAAACAGAACAACATGATAATGAAGATCCATCAACCAAGATCGTCCCATTACATGATCTTAGATGCCTAAAGTCTACATACATCCCAAAGGGATCATGTCGGATGTTAGTATTAAATCATTAGGAAAAAAACTACATTTTCCTATCCTATATCCATAATTATGAATGTGTATTCTAAATATATATAAAGGTCAATTCACTACTATTTAATAAATGACCCACAAAACATTTTCTCAAAATTCATAAGTGAGGATTCTACTTACTTCTTCCATCAACAGAATATTGGAATGAAAACATTAGAATAGTTATATATATATATATATTACATCACATGTATTCATTCATTTAAATTTAGTGCTAAGGGTCAATGGCTTAGAACCCAAAGCATCCCCTGATGATTATCGTACCAGGTGAACCCTCTGGTTCCACCAATAATCTTGTCACCCGATACCTTTTTCCATTAGATTAATATCTGTCCTAAAAAAGAAATACCCAATCATTTTCTAGTCACTTAGACCATAGATCATAAAATCCCCATTTGCTTGTAGCCCGATGTCCCATGGAACAATGATATATACCCTCTACTATAACCCTCTTTGACTCATCATCCAACATCTTGAGGCATTGTGATATACATCCTACCAATATCCTATCCTAATGATGTTACATATAAAAGAGATAATCATCCCTTGGATAGTGGTCTCAACACTGTAAATAGATGGTCCATCACCATCTATGTGGCATTATATGGTGATAACTCCAAAAATATATGATAGTTAGCACCATACCCTATGATGAAAAAGTTGGAGGGGCCTGTACCAATAATTAGAAGTCAACCCCACCTCATCTGGGTTTTTTCTATGTGCACATGACATTAAAAGCATGTCACTCGAAAATGGTGAGTGAAAATCACCAAACAACCTAATCCACATCATCCAGCACCATGTTCCCCTATTACAATTCAATAAATCCTAATGGTCAACATCATCTAAATAACATAGGTCATTACCTCATCCTGACCACCACGTCACCTCAATTCCAAATCACCAATTCGCCTTAACCTAGTGATCATCATCACCTCATGCACTATAATCCACTCCAAACATAAAAAACATTTTCACCTTAGTCATGGTCATCATCATCACATCAATCATCGGGATTAGACCATCACATTCTCATGGAAACAGTCATAACAATATAAAAAATAAATTTAATTGAAATAAGACACATGACCAAAACATCCCAGGTAGGTTCAAAACCCTTACCTGACATAATCATTTTTAGTATAGAAGGAACATGACCATAGTCACCTCACATCATCAATAAAATAAAATAAAATAAAATGATAATTTAATTTTTCCTTTATCTGTCTACACACATGGAGTATATAGAATGAATTCCCAAAACACTCATAAAATCACATAGAATTCTAGGCCCCACCTACCTTGTACATATTGATGATTACACAGTGTATATCGACCTCTAACGAGATTTGAATCAAAATAAAATGGAATTCTAGTTGAATGCTAAAAAAATATGGTAAAAGGGAACACTAATGTTTAGAATTCTATATTGATAGATAAATAGAAAAGATATGATTCAATATTAAAGGCCTTAATTAGATGAACATGTATCCACCAATGGATCTAGGATCGGATCACGAAAAAGGAGTGTAGTACATGTCTTAGAGGACGAGGAAAGTGAGATCTTCCGACAACATGGAGTTGATGCATGATTAAAAGAGAGGAAAAAGGGCTGATAAAATATAACTAATGGAGTGTGAAATAGTAATGTATCCCAAATGAATATCATTAATATTTTGGCCCTATGATTTGGTTAACCATTCACAAGCCATATGGTGTTCACTACCTGAACACCACATGAAAACAAGCTAGACACATGGTTTTCCAAACCATGCATAGACTATGAAAAAGTATTCTATTAAAAACAGTAGAAGAATCACAAAGTTGTGTTCCCCTGGCTTCATGGTTTATCAAAACATTTCTAGTGTTGTAGATATGCCACATATTTTTTTTAATCTATACAACCCTGTATACTTATTCACTAAAATGAGTTTTTATGGTCTTACTCACCCAAAACACACCTAAAACGTCAAGGAAATTAATGGGCCTTAAATCCCATTTAAAATAAATCCCTTAGGTTAATAAAAAATGATAATTAGTATTCAAAGATCAAATGAAATGTTTACCCACTCACGATACTCCAGATTCTAATATGTTAGGAAATTTTTTATCATCTCAATAACCCAGGTTGTTACAAATTCTTCATAAGATATTTTTGACATCATATATTTAAAAAGTGATATCTTTATTATAATTAAAATTAAAAAGATTAATAAATTAATATTTTAAATATAACCATATATTACGTATGGATGTGTTTTTTATGAAGAATATTATTTCCCTATTATCATAAAATTACTTAATATTATTATTGGGAATATATATATATAAAAATAATTAATAACTAATAATAATGAATGAAATCGATTTACAATTAAATTACCTAGTTTTTTACATTCTAACAATTTTTTTAAATTATTCCCTTCTAATAATATTCATTTCTTAAACATGTAGAGATATTTATCTATAATATGATTTTGATATTTGAATGTTTCATCGTCAATTATATGGGGTTTCCACAAATTTTTAACCTATAGAACCAACATTTTCATAACACATTCCATCTATGGTTAATATTAAGAACTGATTGTTCCTTATATGAAATATTCCCTTCTAACTTTATTTAAATAGAAAACAAAACATGACATACATTTGACACATATTTTGTTAACAAAAAAACATGAATCATCCCAAGTACCTTAGATAATCTTAGAAGAATGGCCAATTGGAATGAAACCAATCAAATCTTCTCAAGAATTGTATAAGGTCCATAGAACCGTGGAAAAAAATTTATTTTAAAAAAAAGACATAAAAATTTTCCATGCATATACCAATAGATAAACATAATAGCCTAACATACATAAAATATATCCCCTCTAATTATCTTCCCATGTTTTCTACATGCTATTTTTCATCCTCAATTTTATAATAAATCATTTTCTCCTTCTTAACTATTTCCACTGAAAATTACAGTCCAATTAAATTTCTTTCTCTTTATTCATCTAGACAATATGTATTTTTACATCATTCTCTATATAATTCCTCGAAATTTTACATCAGCATAAGGGAATGAAAACTATCATTATAATAAAATTAAACTAATGAATTCTGTTGATATTAAATTACCTGGTAATCCATTAAAACGTCTTGAATTAGATAATATTACCTACGAATTTTTCTCAAAAAATTTCCATAAAATTGATGATGATAATTTGTAATGAATTTAATTAAATACGCAATGTATTCTGATTAATTTTGTAAATATAGATGTAAAATCGGGATCCTGTTTAGATAAAATAGTGAAAGAGGTGCCATGTGACCTGACTATTTTCTAGATATACAATAAAAAATATGATATGAATAAAAATTATTTTTAACAAGAATTAAATGTATAGATTTAGATAATATATCGATAATAACCAAGATTTAATTTTTTTCATCTAGATTTATTTTTAAATACCACTATGAAATCCATATATATATATTTCCTTATTTCTAATTTAGTATTGGAAAAGGATAATGCATCCCCTTCAGTAATTTTTTATTCATTAAACAATTTATAAATAAAAAATTTCATGGACAATTCAACAATATCTCTTTTTATTCTATATCATCAAAAAAGTTCATGAATGTCTTTATACTTCTTAATAATAGAAAAATGAATGAAAAATAGAAAACTATAATATTTAAATAATAACTCTATCTTAATTCTAGAGTCAAAAGATATACATAATATCTTTCCATATAATATAAAATCGTCTTCATCAATATTAACTCTTGAAACATACCCTTATTGGATGATTTTACCTTAAACTCTAAAACAAGATACTACTTCTGAGATTCCTTAATTTTTTTTCTGGCAATGATAACTTCACTAAAACCTAAATAAATTTAGAATAATTGTTTTTAAAATCAATTTCTTGAAAAAAATCTAAAAAAATCATATATTAAAGGATCATGTTCTAGATATAGCATTATTAATGACGCTTTATCATTCTGAATTAAATCATAAGTTACTATATTTACATTTCATGAATGTATATTAATCATATAGTCGTATTCCTTAAATAGTTTAATCCATATTCACTATCTCATGTTAAAATCATTCAATGTGAATACATATATAAATATTTTATGATAATTGTATATTTCACATTTTAATCGATAAAAATTATATCTCGTTATTCTAATTGTAAAAACAACTATAGTGTGTTTGGAGTCATTTGATGGATTATTTAACTCTGGATGTTTCAATTTACATAAAACATACAAAATTACATAATCATTTTTAATTAGAACACAGCAAATTCCCTTTAATGAAAAACCATTTTTTATAAAAAAATTTCACCATTTTTTGGTTAGTTGGACCAAAATAATGAATTTTATAATCATTATTTCAAATTTTTGAAATATTTCTCACATTGTTTAATCCATATGAATTTAATTCATTTTCATGTCAAATAATTTTTTGGGAATTATAATCATGAACCATTTTTCAAAAAACCATTAATAGTAACCCACTAAACCATGAATATTATTAATCTCGTTGAAATTTAATGGTCCTTGATACTTTTCAACCACATTAGTTTAAACTGGATCAATATTTATTCTGTAGTTAATTACAATAAATCAAAGGAAAAAAATATTTTTCAACTAGATCTCAAATTTCCTAAATTTACATTTAATATCATTTTAATAATATATTTTAGAACAACTCTCAAATTTTTCCCATGAACATTGTAACTATTATAATTTATCTAAATTTAGACAATAATCATTACCAATAAAATTTACAAAAAACTCCACGAAATATATATTCATATGGTACAAAAATAAACCAACAACATTTTTCACCACAAAGGGAACCAAAAAGACTGATAATTCCCATACCCATTTTGAAGTTCCATTTTTATAATTTCATCACCATCTCCATATACTAAAGGTTACCGATATTATGGTTAACATTTGAAAAATACTGATATCCCTAGACCAGAACAAAAAAGTCATCTATATGTGGCAATGAATAATTAATTCTTACATTGATGTAATTCAATTCCCTATAATTGATGTAACACCTCATTGAAATAGATTTATTTTTAAAATATAAAATATGGGTACCCCATGTTAATGTACAATGTAGAATAAATATCATATTAAGATAGTATTTTAAATAATTTTTTTTTGATTCCAAAAGTTGTACTTGAACCATTTGATAATATTTTTTTGATATTAACTTAATATTAAGAAATAATTAAATAGTAAATTAAATTTACCAATCATATTGAACACCAAAAAATTCATTATCATATATATCTATATATTCATTTAGAATAAGAACACAACCCATTTGAACAGTTTCTTTCTTCTCAGTAATATTAAAAAGAAAACTTTAATTTCCAACATTAATCAATTTCTCATCTTCTATATATGATACCAATGTTATGAATTCATCCCTGTATTAATAATAAAAGTCATCATAAAAACATCTATAGCTCCAAAATATATCTCAATGTTATTAATAAGAATAAAATACATTCCATGAGTAACATCAAAGTATCCAATATGTTAGAAAACATTATTTATATGTGAATAATTCCCATAGAAAAAAAATCTCTTATATTTTTTTCTTCCATAATTTCCCATGTGTTTTTACCAAATGTTTTGGATTCATTTTAGGATGTACAAAATTTTATATATATGATAGTTTCACATCAATTTAAGAATGTGTAGAACTAAAATCAAATATTTTTTTTCATAATTTGAATAAATAAGTAATGTACATGACCACACATCACCAGATATTCCAATTTCTTCCGAAGTAGTCTAAAATTATTTATAAGCATTTTTCATCTCATCATCAGGGTGATTTTTATCCATTTTTCCAATATTCATATATGCACAATCATAACGGCCCATTTCATTACAAATAAAACAACATACTCTAAACCTTTTATTAATATAATTTTCATTATTGTGATCTTTTTTTTACAGTAATGAGTCAAATATCCAAACATAACACATTAGAAACACTTTTATGATTTAATAAGAGATTATCCATGGTATTTTTTACCACACTTATTACAAGATAGAAAGTTAACTTTCATTCCTTCTGATTTCCTAAATGGATTACTCCCACTTTTCTACAACCATGAACTATTATTCTTATTATTTATATAGGAAGCATTATAATCCAAAAATACTATTTCTACTTTCTCAATGCACCAAATAAGTTTATCAAAATTTTTAAATTCACGAGAATCCAATTCCCTTTGATTTCATTTCATCAATCCTAGGTAAATAAAAAAAATTTACTATAAATATCCATGAAAAAAATTGATGTGTACAATTTCAAAAATGAGGATTTTTCTTCTTACACAATAACTATTTCATCCTCCATTTCCTCATTTCTATGAATTTATTTTAAATCTTAATTCAAACAAACGTAGAAAAAATATATCTCAAGGAAAATATTTTTAAATTCATCCCATTCCAAGACATAAATTTGTTCTCTTTTTCTTGGATTCTAAACCATTTAATTATTTTGACCAATATCACATTCAACATGGTAAATATAACGAGTTATCATTTGATATAATGAATAACCCGTGACTTTGAATATATTCTACAAGTTTTTATCCCATTATTCAGCTATCATAGTGTCATTTGATCTATTGAATGTAAGAGGGTACTATATCATGAAATTGTAAACTATAGACATGTTCCTCTCCTATGAATATGGATTATCTCTTTCATGGTTGCAACTAGTATTTATTTCAAATTTTAACTAATCCATCATTAAAAAAATCTTTTATATTTTAATTCGAATAACTATAGGGTATTTATTTGAATTGATTTTTTCTTCTTGATTTATTGCTAATTTTACATAATTATTTAATATATGAAAAACCATATATTATATACATAGTATATAAAAAGAGAAATGTAAATAATCAAATTCTATATTATGATAACTAAAAATTACTGAAATTTTATTTTTATTAGATTTTCGAATAAACCACTTTATTGTTGAGTGGAAACCTCACGAAAACCAGATTCCAACTAAACCACCATATTCAAAATTCACAAATATGAGATAATCAATGACTATATAAAATTTTAAATACAATTTTATTGTGTTCAATCCCATTTCCTCTTATAAAACTCATGAAACAAAACCTCGAGAAGTGATAACCTCGAGTTATGCCCCCTAAAACATGAGTTAAACACATTGCCTCCACTTGTTAAAACTGAGCCACCACAACATGTATCCACCATAACTGAAGGAACTAGATGCCCATGGAAGACACCTTTTAAAAATCATCATCATCCCCAAAGAGAATACCATTGTCACCACCATAAAACACCATCGATACCATCAATAAAGATCAAAAACACATCTAGAAGCTATCGATGACACTATGAAGAACCACCAATTGTGAAAGGAATATCCAACAGTTGATTAAACAAACAAAAACAAATAGCTAAAAAATAAAAACAACATTAGAGTCAAACAAAAAAACTATTATCAACGACTAATGATTTCAAGAGGATGAAAACCAAATATCACCAAACTAGAACATCATTGAAAACCAACGATAAGAGAAACCGTTCAGAGGATCCACCACAATTATTACATAAAATCTAATACATGACTTTTCAAAAATATTCTATTAGTATGAAATTTTCATAAAATAATAAACTATTAAAATTAAAAACATTTTCTTTTCAGGAAAAATTAATATGATTTTAAACTTTTCTTTATCAATGTTCCTTCCCATCCTTAAACCCTATGAAAATCAAGTTAAATCAAGGTATGATCAAAAAAATATCATCTAGGAAACCTTGTGAAATCAATATATTTCCATGAAATTCATTATAAATAATTAAATAGTAATATAGGTTTATTAGGTAATCATCTTTATAGAACTACTATTTTTTCACTTACAAGAACCTTTATATGTGGAATGACCTTTACGTTCAAATTCCAAAAACATTATCTGGAGAACATAATCATTACCCAATGAATTGGATAACTATAACAGGCTCACTAACTATAATAAATAATTTATAAGGACCCTAATATTTATAAAACACATAAAATATTTAATTTTCATCATTAGACTTCTAAAAATAAACTTTTTATCCCATTATAAATACATTTTTTGATATTGATATATCTCTTTCCTTTAAATCCAAATTTCCAAAACTAAAATTCCCTAAATAAAGGTAATGATATTATTTATTTGAATAAATAATGGATTAATTTAAAGATATAAAATCATTAAATAATAATTGAAATGGATATAAAATCTATTGATTTTAAATACATTAAAATAGGACATTCATTTTTTACTTTCTTATAATGGTTAAAACACTCTGTTTAAAATACATAAAAACAGTCCATTTTAAAATCATTGAAAGAAAGAAAAATGAGACAAAAAATGTTATTTATAATATAAATATACACCTCCGTAAATTAGTTTTATAAACATTGTAATGGAAGATAAATATTTATAAAATAAATCTCTAATAATTTTTAAATTAGGGTTTTAAGGTACATTATCCCTTACCTTGAGATTGAAATGTCACATACATTATTAATATCATTTATAAAAAATTATTATCAAGTATATAAATTATTAACAAAAATTTAAATTTATATTCCATTATCATTAAAAAAATTATTTCATTTACTTCAAATATATACTTAACTACATAATTTTTTATGTCCACATCGGGTATTTTGGAGGTGTTCTATTCATAATTTCAAAACGAAATTTTATATTTATCATGGTTAAAGAGTTCACTATTACATAATATCTAGAATATAATTGATGAAAATATTAAAATTATAATATATTAATTAAAATAGTATAACCAACCATGAAATGTGGTTATGAATCATTTTATACATTATAATCATGGAGATGGTAGTTTGTATGTTCGCATGATTAACATTTACATTTTTAAATGAGCATAATGGAAAAAGTTATATATAATTAAATATATCTATAATTAAAATAATATCCTAAATTTAATATTATCTCTTTAAATACACTTATAAATAAAAAACAAGTAGTGTTTTGATGAAAAAAAAACACATCACTTATTGGAGGTGGTTATACACATGTACACATGAACGACATTATAATCATTCAATTTTTAGAAACGATGGAAATAAAATTATATATTATAATAAATTGTGATAAAGATGTCATCAAAATAATATATATATTTATATATATTAATAATTATTTCCATCAATGACAGGTGGTGACAAAAAATTATTTACATCAGTTCATGAGGTAATAGTCAATTGTACAGATGAATGGCAGATTCATTTCCCATTTTGTTGAAGATGATATTGATATACATTATAAAATAAAAATATTTATATCAAATAATATAGTGGAGTATGATGATATTTTATCACAATGGTTAAAAGAGTTTTTAATGAGGAAGAAGAATAAATAAAACTAAAATATACGGTTACAAGTTATATTTATCCTTCAAAAAACCTCCATTTTTAAAACCTTAATCCCTAAATGGTTGGTATTACTCTAAAACAGATGTAATAACCCTGAATCCGGTATCATAGACCCATTACCTTACTTTATTTCATTTGAATAGATACCAAACTCTATTCTTGATTGACCAATATGTTTAATTTTTTGGAAACTATATTACCTACATGAAATTCATATTAATTTCTATAACATGAAACCCACAGAGAATTTTCTTCAAGAATTCTGTTATTTAAAAGATTAACCCTACATATCAATCAAAATACACATCTTTTCCTATAATAAAAAAATAAGTCATAATAAACGGGTGATCTCAGATGCTTAGTAAGGCTGAATAATAAGGTGGAAACTATCTTATATAAATAAGAATAAACCCTAAGGCAATGTGTATAATTGAAAAAATCCATTCAAACATAATAATGAGAATAATATAGAATGAATAAATATGATAATTTCATAAGAATAATCAGATGAATATAAGAAAAATTGAATAACGACAAGGGATAATGACCAATAATCTCATAATGGTGAAATTCATAATGTTGGATATCTAAAAAATATCATCGAGGCCTTGGCCAAGATATTTAAATATAATTTATTTAAGGCCATAGAAAAAACAATACCTAAAAATAAATGGTAAAGGACTAAATCAAGCCCATTTGTTGTTTGTCTCATGTGAAATATGATATAATCAAGGGGATATATTAGTATCCACCCATAAATAACCATGTCTAATGCATTCCTCTAATTAATAGTATGAAACATAAACATCATAAAAATTCATATTGAAAAATAGCATACTAAATGTGTATAATTAAACTATAAACCATGAATGGTATCAAAATAGCACATCCATAGTAAAAATGATCATAAAACATTCAACAACATAATGTATATTGTATCATAAGAGATCAACCCCAATAAATCATAATATTCAAAAAATATTGTTGACATATAAGAAAAAACTATAATAAAATCCTTGGAAATATCTTGAAAATATACAATTTGACATTGAAATAATTTATTTAAAATCCATTCATTTATAAAAGAAATGATTTTTTATACCAAATAAATATTTAAACTAAAAAGGAATATTAAAAACATAAAGGCATCATGATGGAAGTAAAATATTCTCATACTAAGAAAGTTAAAAGTTATCATTTTTTTGTATTTGTGTTGAAAAATTTATAAGGTACCTCATTTGAAAAAAAAAGATTCCTTTCAAAAAAAATTTATAAAATTTTGAACATGGGTAAATGAATTAAATAAATTCTAGGATAATGGAAAAAATATTTTAGAAAATATTTTTTTGAAATATGGGCATGGATGATAAATATTCCCGAGTATAATTGTTTATATATGAAATCCTGAATAAGAATTAAATAGTGAAATAAACCCATACCATGAACTTTCATTTAGTATTCGCTGTGTTAAACTCATTTATAATTTTAAAATAATGTTATTAAATTATACCATGACAATATAAATTATTCCTGATATTATACATGATCCTATTATATCTTTTTCTTAATAATATTTCATTATTACCATTGTTTCTCATGTTAGCTACTTCATTTTCGTATGCATGTTTTTTCATGTAGGTCTTATTTCTTATGAATAGGGTATATTATATTCATATCCAAAAAGATATTAAGTTAATAAATATTATATTTACTCATAATATAAATTTTAGAATCATTATTTTATGGTTAACAATGATGATGAATCTCATCGCATCATAAAGAAGGTAGGTCGTACGTATGCACGAGTGAAAATATCATTACATTAATGGTAATGTGGTAACGAATTGGATTTTATATTAATTATAAATAATTAATATCATTTACTATTTATTATTTATTGCCATTATATATATCATTATACCAATTTAAATAATGTAGTTTTGAGAAACAAATTACACTACGGCTTGGAGACCTTAAGTTGTACACACGCACACATGGTGATACTATTTTTTATAGGATGGATAAAATGATGAATATGATTGTCACATAATAATAATAAAATCTCAGAATTTATATTATGATATATAAATTTATGTGATCATAGAAATAACAAATTAACTTGAATTATAAGAATAAATGAACTTAAATGAATTAGAAATACCATTACCAATTATTTAATGGAATTTCATGGGATCTACTCTTAGGGACACTAGGGTTGGTATTTTTGGAAGATCAGGACATCCATAACTTAACTAAAAATGTTTTGAGGAGAAATGGGTAGGATTTGGTCTACATATAAGGATCTAGGTTCTGTGAATAAGTGAATGAGGAGGGGCCTTTTTACAAGAGAGGGGAAGGGAATACATGAAATATTGTAAAATATATAATTAATATAAAATTATTTTTTATTTAAAGTAGATTCAAAGTGAGTTATTTTTAATATATGCCAAGTATGGGTTGAAATAACATCTACCAATTATTATTAGATATTTTTAGTTCAATATATTAACATTATAATTTCGATTTAACACATTGTTAAACCCATTAAATCTAATAGTGACAACTTGGGTTTTCACTCTTTAGGGTTAATATAGTTACTAAAAAATGAAATGTAGACCCAAAATAAATCATTGATGAAATATCCAATCATATTTTAGTTTTTTTAAATAAATATTATATTTTTAATAATTTTATATCATTTTAGAAAATATTATTCATTTTAAAGTACCATTTATGTCAATGTTGATGTTATTAAATATTTATCTTTTTTGAAATATCCTAAAAACATGATAAATACAAAAAAACAAATATATCAAAATATTATCAATGATATGTATAAATATCATGGAATCCAATAATTATGTAAATTTATATATTATCTTATTATTTTTTATACCATTAATTTGATATTTTCATTGACAAATCGATTATTACTTCATTATTATAGAATCCATTAATTAAATTTTTTTTTTCAAAAAATAAAAAAAATATTCATTTGGAAAATAAATTCAATATTTTCTAAATTTAAATTCATAGTAAAAAAATTATATAATGTATTAAAAATCTAATACTTATTAAAAACATGAGTATGAAATTTTCAAATTAACATTAAATAAAATATAATAAATTTTATATTCTTACAAAAATAGCATAAATTGGTTATAATTTGAGACAAAATGAGGATTTTGGTTGAACAAACGCTATAAAATGAAATTATTATAGGTATTATGGTAATTTTATAATATTAATAAAATTATTTTTACCATATATTACATGATTGACCTCTTATCTTATTAATAAATAAATTACACAAGTTACTATTCATAATGCCAAAAAATGGATCCTACATACATAATTTTGGACCAATTATTCCAAATTTTATATTCATTTTTCAAAATTCAATACCAAGATGTATAAGTAATTAATTTAAAATTAATATCATTTATAGGGTCATTAATTAGGTTATTTATGTTTAAACATGGAAATGATTGAAATATTTATATATATAAAATAAAAAGTCAAATTTATTCCAATGAACTAAATTAGATTAAATAATAAAAAAATAATCTCGTGATACTTTATAGCCAATCAAAAATATTATTTTACACTATAAATTATTTTAATGAAAAAAATTGTTCTCATTTAAAAATTTTCACTTTTCATTATTTATCAAAATAATAATCTTATCAGAAAATACAAAACAATACAACAAAATAAAAATAAATATTATTCTTTATAAGAAGAAGTTTTATTTTTAAAATATAATATATTAATTTTTCAAAAAATTAATTTAAAATTGGTTCTCTATTAAAAGGGGGTAAAACCGCCCTAAAAAATATTGGTTTTTTGTGTAAAATTGTTTTGTTCATTTATTATTCCAATAAAATTTATTGGATGAATATAAAAAATATTTTATTGAATATAGAAAAAATAAATTTATTTAAATCCATTATAAAAATATAATTAATTTTATTTATTAAGAAAAAAACCCATTGAGATCATAAAAATATTTCCATTATATTCAATTTGTTTTATATTTTAAAATACAATTTCTAGGTAACCAATGAATTCTTCTTGTATTTTTATAAACAATATTTTTTTATTTAGTTAATATTATTGACAATCTCCAACATAACTGCTAGTCTGAAAATAATAATATATAACAATATATCATGATTCGTTTAAGCCTGATATTGTGTATTATATAACCAATTGAATAAATTAAATTTATTTAAATAAAGTCATATAATAAAAATATTGGGGTGTTACCTTATACACTCGATTAATAAATTGATTCCTCGCAATTTTTAATTTCGATTTTGGTAACTACATTTTTTTTTATTTAAATTAATTTTATTGATATTCTACATCGAAACAAGGGTCGATAAAACTCCACTTCAAAATAAAGAATGGGAAGTATGAAGGTCATCATATATAACCCATTATAGTGTTCAATTTATGGAAACATGGGCATGGAAAAAAATAAGCATCATGTTCTGATCAAAAATTATAAATAACTTTTTCAGGATAAATTTAACATTCACAAAGCTATAAATCTCTGATGATCTAAGGAACCCTTAGATTCATCCGAAAATAAGGTATTAGGATAACATTTTTTATTTTAAGATATTTTCCCTAGAGTTAAAAAATTCATTTACTTAATATAGTAATAAAATCAGGAATCATTCTAACCTGACTTGTAGAGTTTCATCCTGTAATAAATTTCCACCAAGAAATCATTTTTTTCACCAAATTATGAGTATTTAAGATTATTTTCATATGTCTAAAGAACATTTATGAATAATAAGATCCACATGTCATTGATTCAGATATTAAAAGTCATAAAAACAAAAAATGGTTAGAATAGGCTATCCAATATGATAAATCTCACTATAACCACTAGAAATAAAATCAAATGTTCAACTAAATATATTCCAACATAACTCACCTAAAATTCATATTTTCATATTGACATTCCAAAAATTTATAAGGATGTTAAATAAATTTACAAAATAAAAAAACATTAGTTTTTCCCAAGATAACATAATGAAGAAAATTTTTTCACATACAATATATATATATATACATTGATGACATTAAAAAATTAATTAAAACATGCATTCTTATAAATCTACATTGGAGAATTATTGTAGTACAATCCGTATATATATCATGATTCTTATAACCAGAACATAATAACATATTTTTTAAATATAAAAAAACAAATACATTAATTATTCAACATTGACTAGAATGAAATCATAAGCCTAACCTTGTCCACATTTATGAGAAAAATTTTCCTGACACATGGGACCTTCATTTTCATGGTGTCATATTTTATTACAGTTAAAAAATTGTACACTTTTGTCCTTTTTCATGACCTTGAATTCACATACATGGTGTCATTTCTCTCACCACCTATAATGATTCTACCATTAATTTTAAGACATTACCAAGGTGATTATTTCCAAAATTATGTGTTCAAAAATAATTATTTCTATTTTTCCAATTATATAATTTTTTCCAAGCTTCCATTTTTTTATCATTCATCCCTCGAAATCCCTATTAATAATAGTACACCTTTCTTGTCCCATTATCACATGACACTATATTCACATGTTATGATAATTATTGGGAGTATATTTTCCAAGGATATATTTTCTTAAGACCATGAATGATATGATCTTTATTACTATTTGGATTACTATAGTTGATGAGGTTCACATTCCTTCTACTAGGAACCATTTCTAAATGACAACATACTCTAGGTGAGATCATATATTATTTTATAATACAAGAACATGTAAAATTATTTTCCTAAATTTCAAAATATATGTGTATATATTCTCTTAATCATAAATTTGGTTTCTTTGGGGAAATATCTAATTCTAAATCCTTCATAATGGTTTTTAAAGAAAATGTGTATTATCCTTAGAATACCTCTCAAGAGGGTCAAACTAGGTGCACAGTGAGGCTCATTGTCGTGAACCTAGTTATATTGATTCAGGTCTTATGCACCGTGTTGGATTTTTACTCTGAGATACATTTGTTCTATAACCACATTCACATATATTATCCGGACTGGGATTTATTTCTTAGAACACAAATATAATCTAGATCATAACAATATTTTAGTAAAATTTCATATAATAATCCTCAATTTCTATATTAGGGTTATTGTCCCTAACCATTGTTTTCTAAATCTAGTTTCCAAGGTTGTTGTTATACTTCCTCTTATACCAACTATGCTGACCTATGCCCTAGTAGCCCAAATTTGGTGCCTTAGTTTTCTAAAATAGAATAAACACATTAATAAATTCCCAAAGGACTGATAATTTTAAATATTTTAGAAAGAATATTATATTCTTGAAATTCACAATATAATTTAAAACATAAATTTTCAAAAATAATCATTGATAATGTCATTATTCTACTAGCATAACCTTGTATATCTGTCATAATACACGTCTTGGAATCTTGAAAAAAATAAACATTGGAAAAGGGGTGATATCATATTCTCAGTATGGGTGATTAATACAATGTAATCTATCATTTATAAATAATCATAAACAATAAGGAAAGGTGTATAACTTAAATACAACCCATTTAAACACAATCTTGAGCATAATTTAGAAATAATAAATCAAATAATTCAATACAAATAATCCCATGGATATTATAATAATCTAATCATCACATGAAACATTGATAACTAATATCATAATAGAACAATTCATAATTTTTGACATCTAAATTATACAATAGATTCATCGAACAAGATATCATTATATTAATGGTTAAGTCCTTGGCCAAAACCATATCTAAAATTAAATGGGCAATGTCTCTTAAAAGCCCAAATCTAATTTGTCTGATAATTACCAATAATGAATCAAGGGGATATAGTGGGACACTCAAATCCCTTACTAATTACAATGAATTCCTTATATGAAAACTATAAAAGATAGACATTATATACATTCATATTGAATGACTAGCTTACAAAATGTGAATAATTCAACAATAAATCATTAATGATATCCAAATAAAAAATTTAATTTCAAACTGACCATAAATACTTCTATAAAATAATGGAGATTATATCATAATAGATAATCCTTAATCAATCATAAGATTCAATAAAGGATGTTGACATAGATGAAAATAATCATTCAAAATGGTTACAAATATCTTGTGAAAAAATACCACATTTCTTGAAAATATTTTATTTAATAGACATGAATTTATAAAATATATAATTTAATTTAAATAATATATATTTAAACCTGTATATAAATCATCAAAAAAATAATTCTTCATGATGGTGGTAAAATCCACTCATGCCATATTCATCAAAAATTAATATTCTTTCCAATTTTTTTTCTACAAATTCATACAATACCTCGTTTGGAAAATGAAAAACAATTTCCATTTAAAACCATATTAAAACAAGTTTAACTTGTTTTAGATACTTAATACCTTTGTTGGATAATAATAATAATATTTTAGAAAATATGCATAATAAACATGGATATGGATGAAAAATATTTCCCCGTGTATATTTTTATATAAATAATCCTGAATTAGACTTAGACCAAGAAATTAACCCTTACCTTGTTCATTCCTTTAGTTGAGGGAGATTTATCCTCATATATAATGGTGAAATAATTTTATTAAGTTATATTAGAAAAAATATTTATTATTTATGATGTCATACATGTTTTTATTATAACGTTTTTTCTTAATAATATTTCATTATTATGATTGTTTTGGGTGTTAAATACATTATCTTCTTAAGAAAGTTATATCGTGTAAGTCCTATTTCTTATAAATAAAGTATATTTTAATCCTATAAATAAATATATTATGTTAGAAAATATTATATTTTCTCATAATATATATTTTTAAAATCAATCTGGAATTGTTAATGTAGAGGACGAATCTCACCGCGTCGTAGAGATGGTTGGTCATACAAACACACGAGTGATGATATGATTCCATTAATGGTAAAGTGGTAAGAAAATGGATTTATTTTTAATTATAAAGAAGATATATAATTTCATATTTATTATTTATATCCTCTATATTCATTATTATACCCATTTAAATATTTTGGTTATGAAAAACAAACTGCAGTATGGCATGGAGACGGTAAGTCATGTGTAAGCAATTATAGTGATATTGTTTTTCGTTGGATGGATAAAAGAGGCAATATGGTTGAACCATAATAATAATAAAATATAATTATATAAATTATACTGAAGTAATTTATTTAGTATGGAAATAAAATATTAATATGAAGCAGAAGAATAAATGAACTTAAATGAATTCAGAAAACAATTACCTCTTCTTTGACAGAATTCCCTTGGATCTCCTCTCAAGGACATTGTGGTTGGTCTTTCTGGAAGACCAAGACCTCCATAACATAAATATTAAAGTATTATGGGGAAAATGGGAGGTTTATGTTTTTCTATATGAATAATTACTATGTGAGGATGTGAGGGATGAGGTGTGTTTTTCCAAGAGAGGGGAGGGGTACACCCATAAAATATTAAGGTAATATAAATTATTTTTGATTTTAAAGATCTCTAATGTGAGTCAATTTGAATATAAGATTATTATGGGTAGAAATAATCTTAAAAATTCATTTTTATAAATTTTTAGGTCACAATATTAAACTAATCTTTTATATTTATCCCATAATTAAACCCTTTAACTCTTACCATGTCAACTTGGCTTTTTACACTTTACGGTTATTATAGTTACTATAAAATTCATAAACAACCAAAAATCATCATTTGTGACCTAGTTAACCTTATTATAATAATTTAATTTCATTTATGGTTTTTATGATTTTTATAAATCAACATAATATTTTATATTTTAAAGTATCATTTATGTAAATTTTTATATTGTTCAATATTTGTCTTTTTTAAAATATCTTATCAACATGATAAATAAGAAAAAATAATTCTAATATATCACAAGAATATAAGTGTTATTTAAAATTTTATTGGATTTATTTTATTATGTTAAATTATATATTTTTTAATATTTTTTATATCAATTATTTGACATTTACATTAGTTAAACAATTGTTGCATCATTATTATGCAAGATGTTAATTAAATTATTTATTTTTTTAGAATTTATGAATTAATTATCATGATGAAGATAAATTAGTTAGAATTAAAATTAATATTTATATTATAATTTAACATATGTATATCCATGTATTAAAATTTTAATATTTATTAAAAGCATGAGTATGCTATTTTTACCTTATATTAAAATAATAAATTATAACTGTCGTATTCTTATAAATGTGGAATAAAAAGGATATAATTTTATGATATGTTTTATTTTGATCTAAAAACACCAATAAAATGAAACTAAGATATTTTTTGGTAAATGTATTAATATTTGTAATATTATTTTTAACATTAAGTACCTGATTTACCTTTTGTTGTATTAATAAATAAATTACTAATGTTACTATTCATAATTCTCAAAAATAAAAGAAACATACATAAATCATTTGTAACCACTGATTCCAAATATTTAATAAATTTTTAGAAATAAAAAACATATAATTATTCGGAATTAATTTATAATTGACCCTCTTGATGAGCTAATAAAATAGGTAATTAATGTTTGAAAATACAAAATATTGAAAAAATATTATATCTAAATTAAAGGTAAAATTAATTACACTAAACTAAATTGGGATAAAATATAATAAAATAATATTTTTATAATTTGAAACCAATCCTCAATATAATTTAACACTATAATGTATTTCAATGGAAAAAAATGCAATTAAAAATGTTTATTTTTCATTATTCATCAAAACATGAAACTAATAAAAAAATACAAAAAGCTCATAAAATGTAAATTTTTTATATTAGTATTTAAAATAAGAAGATTATTTTTCCAAATATTATATATAAATGTGTCAAAAAAATTTAATATAGTTTCTCATTAAAAAATTTGTAAAACGTCTTTCAGAAAAATACTAGTCGTAATGAATAAAATTAGGTTTGTTTATATATTATACATATAAAATCTCTGGAATGAATATAAAAATTTCATGATGAAATATAGAAAAATATATTTCATGAATAACATTTATTAATTGAAATTAATTTAATTAATTAAGAAACAATTACATTAGAAAAATAAAAATTAAAACAATTCAATTATATTAAATTTGTTTATTTATTTATTTGTAATTTATTGATGACCTATTAATTCATTTTATATTTTTATGAACCATATTTTATTAGTTATTTAATACTATTAACATTAACAAACTAAATGGATAGAATTAAAATAATAAAATTTTATAGTATATCACTGTTTGTTTAAGTCTATTGTTGTAAGCCATATAAGATATCGAATAAATTACAATTATTTTAATAGAGGCATATCATAAAAATCATAGAGTATTACAACTAATACCATTAAAATGTGGTAAGGGTTGTTAGGAAGAAATTTTCTCATCTATTTTTAATCATAAAGTAACTTGTATTGTGGATAAGATAGGAGAGGGGTGTCCTTTAATAAATGGGGTTGGTTCCCAATTGGAATTTTTTAAAATATTTAAATAGGTTAATGTTTTCTCAATATAAATGGATCCCAATTATACCATTTAAGTATATTAGATGATATAGTTTTTAAATATGGATATATAAATCGATTAAAACAATTTTATATGCTATTTTAACACCTATCTATTTTTGTTTAGTCACTAGTTACCATATTTTAACATTAACCATGGTAACTGATTTATTTATTTTTACTATTCATTATGAAAAATGTTTTCTTAAAAATAATAAATAATTTTAATTATAATTTTTCCAAATATTTAATTCATTTTATTTAATTTAAATCACATAGTTATAAAATTTAAATTTAAAATTAATGCATCAAAATGCAACGAAAAGTAGTTTTCTCATAAATATATATTTTATGTTTAATGTGTTTTTATTAAAACAAATAAGACAATATTTATTAAAATTGCATTAATTGAATTGTTAATAATATATATTATCTAATTTTTATATTAAAGAATTTTATTATGTAACAATAAATTTTAAATTCTTGAAACGAACTCTAATTTTCAATAAAAGTTATTAATTTTTACTATACCTTCAAAACAATTCATTAAAATATCAAATATTCACCAAAATATTGTTTTGAAATGTCGAACTCCAAAAGTATTACAATATATAAAATATAAAATCTTTTTAAATTAATCCTTTACATAAAAAAATATAGTATATATAAATGAATTTCTTATGATGAAAACTATTTACATGATTATTTGAAAATTACTTAAAATTATTATAGTGAACATAAATCTGTAAAATATAAATAATGAATATTATTAGGCTATGAAATTTATTTAATATAAAAATTACCTGGTCTGTCAACAAGGTTATCTTTATATGATATAGGGTGGGGTTTTTTAGAATAAAATATTCAACAATATATATTTTTTCTCAGGACTCTGACTTGTAATGATTATTGTGACCGTGTGTAATAATTTATGCATGTGGCGATATGGAAACATCATATTTAATCATCTAGTATGAAGAAATCCTAAAAATAACTTATAATACATAATACCCTATTTTACCATATTTCAGTACTCCCCTTTATATTATATTATTTAAGAAAAGTAAAAAAACATCTCCGTTACATTATTTTGATGAAATGATTCCAAAAATTAGTCTATTTTTTAAAAATAAATATACAATTTTTTAATATTCATATTTAATTTTAGGGTAAATAATATTATTTATTTGAAAAAATTAAACCCATATTAAAAAAAGTATATACTTCTATATAATTATGATACATTGGTTATTTAATTATTTTAGGGTATATTAATACTTATGTTTTCTTACATAATTAGTATTAAAAATTACATAGAATTTTTATAAATAATCTAACCTAAGCATAATTTTATTATTTAAATGAGAAACGTATTATTATTTTTATTATATTACAATTCTAGTGGTATGGTTACTATTAAAATTGACATTTTTATAAAAAATATATAATTTTAAACATATATTAAATACATATTTTCTCCCTCAATTTAATTTTAAGGTAATGTAATTTCATTTAGGCTTCTCTATTCTTATCACTAATATTTTATTTCATTTTCTTGAGTTTTTTGGGTTAGTGATAGTTCTAGCAGACCGTAGTGCATTATAACATCCAAATATTATTTTCATTTAATTTTTTATTATACCATTTTACATTCTATAATATAATGTAGTATATTAATACTTAATATGTAATGTTTTTTATGTTAATGGAATAATATAATTTTATTTTTTATTATGGATTCATGTGACTTATTTATACACAAAGATAAAATTAATGTAATTTTTTATTAAAACAATTGGGTCATTTAAAAAGGCCTTTAGAGATGATTGATGTCGCCAAATAGCCATTGTAATTCCAATATCATTGTCCAGTAGATGGGGGGTTTAAAACCAAGAGGTTATCGTTATAAATATCATGTTTAATGAAACCATTTAAAAAATTATTTTCTAAATCCGTTTAATAAAATTTATAATTAGACGTATTATATTGGAAAATATAATATATTCTAGTTTACCTACTATACTCATGGTTCCCACATATGTTATCCCTTATTACATGTCATACCACCATATTCAATATTTTTATTTTCTTGGAAAACCACTATGATGGGTTTCGTCAGAACCCTCACAAAATCACCAAAGAAACATAAGACATTATACTACATAAGAAATCACATGACCTTTATTTTTGAGGAACTTTTATTGTCTCATGATATATCAACATATGTGTTTTCAGGATTAAGAAAATCCTTACGTTTTTGAATAGGTTTTTCATAAGTGTCTCAGAACATATCAAAAGAATTTAACATATGACATGTGAAGTATTCGGTTTATGATAATGTTATTATATCATACAAGAATAAAACATTATATTTTGTGTCAATATAATCAATAGTCAATGTTTCGAATGTTTATCTAATGCAGTAAAATATTATCTTATGAGAGTCAGAGATAATATTACAATGACATGTTTTTCTCTTATGTTGAAGTATTATCATACATATTGTTCTGAAAAGTTTACATTATGAATAAAAAGTAGAGTAACATTCCATAAATACATTAATTATATATTATCTTATGAAGTATCAGTATAATTTTTCTTTTACTAAAGTATTACACATGAAAACCATTTATCCTACCCAAAAAAATATTTTATACAACAGAAAACTCAGTTTCACTTATGAATTGAATACTAAAGATATATTTTATCTTAAAAAGTCTTTCCATAAATTAATATTATCGATGTAGAACTACAAGACACATAAATATTGTTATGATTTACCATCATATTTATTTTTATATGGTATTTTCTACAATTCTATCAATCAGGGAGCATTTATCTTTTTAATGTAAATTCTATATCCTACTTCCATAAATGAGAAGATACAAAAAATAATATTTCCTCTAAAATTACTACTACTTATTTATATTCCATATTTTGCAAGTATGGATGAATATGATTAAAATCATATCTTATCAACTCTTTTTCTTTATTTTTCTTAATATATTATAATGTTTCCCTTTGTGATTATCTTGCATGATCTTATTTGAAATAAAATCAAGAGATATAAACACTAAATTTTGTTGCTGCATAAAGAGGAATAATGCAATAAGGAAAATACTGACATGTGCGATTGCTCAAAAGATTAAAAAAACTGTATATTTTGTATATACACAACTATGTAAAATTTCATGAAGAATGGTGATTACAAGTTTATCTTTATAATCAAAACACTTTTCATATCTAAATCTAGAATATAATCATCTTTTAAAAATGAATATTCAACGAATTCTAATTTCTACATTCTACAGTGTGCTAGAAACGTCTCTATCATTGTTAGAGTGTGTTTAAGACAATTGGTAGGTCTTTAAAAGGGCGAGCCTGGTTGAAATCTATTGGGAATTTTTATTATTTTATTGTTTTTATACTTTTTCGGATCCCCTGGTAAAAGGTTTGTTTTAGTAAAATAACCATACTCATAGAGTTGAGTGTTGGTGGATTGGACAAGGGGATTTCTGTTCGCAAACCACTTTAAATCTCTATTTTCAATCTATTTTCCAAATTATTTTATATTTATTATTAATTTATTCTTAATAAAGTATTTGATCACACATACCATGAAGAGGGTGGTATAATATCAATGAAAATATTCAGGAATCAATTCACCCCATATTATGTGATAAAAAAAGTCATCATCTACGATAACAATTGGTATCAGAGCTCGTGAGTTTTGGGTTCATTTCTATTGAAGGATTAAGTCCAAATATCATTTCAAATGGATTATATGGCCAATAAATTATATGTGATTTCAATGGTTAGAGTATACTACTTCAATAGTGAAAACTATGGTCACTAGAAATCTCACATAATAATTGATTTGAAAAATCATGTCTTCAAATTGTATCTCAAAGCAGTTAAACTGATGAAATTCCTAATACAGAACATAAAAAATGGGATGTTATAGATGAATCAAATTGTGATATAAACTTCAATGCTATGAATGTTATCATTTTTGTGTTAGAACAGATTATTTTAATAGGATCTCTCAATATCAAACAACACATGGAATGTTGACCACAAATAATGTTTTATATTAAGCTACTAAAATTGTTAATGATCTTAGATATGATCTAACTATAATTATGTTTATAAAATCCATAATGGATGAAATTGATATCATTACTCAACTAAATGGAAGACTCTCTAAGAAAGTGAAAAAACAAATGTTTTCTAGGAACACCAATCACTAAGCGTGAACAGGGATTGAATGTTCTAAGAGCATTAACACCCAAATGGATTGGAATATCAACATCCATTGAAAAATATAAATAATTCAAAAACATGATGATAAAATATATTATCATTACTCTCATGATGCACGAATATGAAATGGTTACTATAATTTATTATCATAAAATGATAAAGAAATAAAATTATTCCTTTAAGGTTTCAACTTCTAAATATAATAAAAATAGTAATCCAAAAACATATCTAAATAATATAAAAAAGAATATTCCTCATGAAAATATGAACCAAAGGTTAATTTTTATCAATTTTCTCACAATTTCATAAAGTTCTATAACAAGCGGTGAGCATTCTGAAGATCCTCAGATAAGCACAGGAAGTGTAGTGACAACTCTAAATATTTGAGATACTATAAGTATAAAATTTTTGGACATATCATGCCTAGATGTCTAAAAATTAAAAATGATAAGAATATATAAAATGAATTCATCATGAAATAAGGTTATTACATATATACGAATTTTATGAAGGATAAATATAGTGCTTATAAATATTCTAGTGAATTCAAATAATTAAAATAAGAAGTTGAATCTATTAGTTATAGGGCAAAAATATGTTTTATGGAATAATCATATGAGGCACATTCATGCTAGTCTTCTGAGAATGATCATGAATCAAAAAATAAAAACTTATAATATAACGAATTAAATGAGTTCTCCAGCATGTTAGATTTCAATAATTAAATCTTGAAAATGAAAAATTTATCCCTTATTAATTCTTATAATATGATTTTTGGGAAGAGAAAAAACATAACAACTATATTGTATACTTAAAAAACAGTTTAAAAAATCTAATACCCTGAATAATAAACAAGATAAAAACTAGTACGAACCTAAAGAATGAGGTTCAAAATATCATGGAACGATTCAAGAGTTTTTAAAAAATGTAATATTAATTAATCAAAATACTTGGTCATAATAAAATTAGAAATGAAATATTTGGAATTGGAATCCAATGTGAAAGGGCCGAAGTTTATAAAAATATATTTTTTCTTGTTCAAAATATAAACTTGATCACAATGTTACTTGTTTTAATTATGGTGAAGTAATAAATTTTAAAAACCTTTTTTATTTGAAAAATCCTCAATTTTCTCAAATAGAAAATATATTTCATTAATTTTTTTTAAAAAATATAAAACAGTTTCATGAATGTTAAAACAAATTTGGATGATTGGATATCTTATATAAAACACTTATAGAACCAAAAGAATTAGGTTACCAAATAATAATATTATTTGATTTGAATCTTTAGGGAACTGGTTGCATAAACAATATTGAAACATGTTTAATGGATTTTTTTGTTCAAGTAATATGAGTAGAGATTACTCTAACTTTCACTCTGTATTCAAAATATATAGTGGATATGAAACTTTTGAGGAAAACTAAAATGGAAATAAATTGAATTGGATCATTTGGAAATCCTCCATCAATTATCATAAAAAAATAAATTATATTTAAGATGTGAAGCACAATCTGATAAGTATTTGTAAAAATTATGTTAAGGGATATTCTATTGGGTTTTCAATAAAAATTTGATTGGTTTTTAATTATAACTGTCTCATGTTTAAAACTCCTTGAACAAACAATGATTCCTCTTTAAAAGATAATTAGTTGTGTAGATATAATGTAAATTTTTTGAATACTAAAATTAATGAACCATGAATTTTGAATAGAATTCATGGACAGAACAATGTCCATTATATGAAAAATAAGAATATGAATCATTTAATTCATGAAATTAGGAATCTAAAATATGGTAAAAATAGTCCATGTTATGCATTCTAATTGGTAATAAAACATACATCATATTTAATACCAATTAATGAGGTTGATACTTCTATACTACTTCATGTTATCCACATAGATCATTTTATACATACTATAACTACATGTATTTATAATAAATATTTATTTTTTTGTTATTGGATAATTTTTTAATATTTACATGTGTTTGCATTTTAATACTCAAAAGTTAAGCGTGTTAGGTTTTTATTTATATATGAAATTTTGTGAAAAATTAAATTGGTTTTAAAATCAGTAATTTGATAATTGATCATGGAGGTTAATTTGAGAATCATGAGTTTAATTTTAACTGCTCCAAGAACTGAATAAAAAATACATTTGTTACCCTTGGAAACTGTGATAGAATGGTGTATTTAAAATGAGGAATTGTACTTTTCAATAAATTACTAAGACAATGCTATTTGAATTTAATATGACCACTCATTTCTATGGTTTGGCTACCATCTTTTTTTTATGTCATTAATAAAGATATTATAAAAAATATTTTTCGAAAAACAACCAATGATTAATGGAATAATTCAAAACCAATGGTACGGTAATTCAATTTATTTGGAAGAATGTTTTATATCTTTAACACCAAGGATAATATTGATATGTGTCAGTCAATGGTTTATGGGGGTATCTTCTAGTTTTATTGTACTACATTAAATGCCTATTAATATTTCAATACGAGGTTAAGGATTCTTGAAGAATAAACTAATGAGATATTTTATTAAATTTATAATTTTGAACATAAAAATTATTCAATTAATAATCAACGTTATTCTGTCAATAGTATGTGACACTAGAGGTATTTAATGAATACAAGGTTAGTGATTTAGAACATGATTACAATAAACTAAATCATGTAAGTGTAGATTCTAGTGAAACTGATAGTGTGATTATTAGACTACCCATAGATCATAAAGGTCATAATTTAGAATTTTTTATATGAATCCTAGATGAATGTGTATGATCCAGAAGAAGAAGAATAATCCTAGTAGAATTATCCACCTATATATCCCAACTAGAACCTAAATTTGTTAACGAAGCCTTATCTAATGAAGGATGGTTCTTAGATATGTAATAAGTGATAAATCAATTCGAAAGAAATAATATTTGGGAATTAGTTAAAAGACCCTTGAAATATCCTGTAATTGGAATGAAAGGGTTTTTAGAAAAAAAAATGATGATAGTGTAATAACTAAAAATAATGCTCTACTACATTAAAAAGGTTGTAATAAAGACAAGGGAACATATTATGAAGAAACCAATTCTCTTATTCCAAAGTTACAGTCTATTAAAATCCTTCAATAGAATTCATCATATTTGAATTTTAAATTATATTCAGTGGATGTGAATTTGACATTCAAAATTGATTGTTATTAGTGTCAGTTTACGTAGAAAAACCACTTAGTTTTGAATACAATAATTTTCAAAACATTGCGGTCAAACTTACCAAATCTATATATGTTCATAAACAATCCTTAATGGGATTGTAATAATGGTTGAGTTTTTTTCTTTTATCAATTTTTTACAATAGTAATGGAATATCATAAATTATTTAATAAAAAAATTATCCTCAAATATTTTATTAGTACCAATATATATAGATGGTGTTATTTTAGGATCAAACAACTAGAAAATATGCAATGGGTTTTCAAATTATATAAAAAAAGAATCTAAAATGGGTATGATGGATGGGCTGGTATATATTTTTACATTTCAAGTCTATAAAAATGTATATGGAAATGCTTGATATCAAATATTTTATATACTTTATTTATAATATATGGTTTTACATGAAAAGATTAAGACTTACTCAACTCTTATGAGCTCTAATAGTAAACATTATTTGGTTGAAACTAGAAAACTAGTGGACAACATATTGTATAGAGGAATCATTGGATGTTTATTATATATGAACACAATTAGTTAGGATATTATATTTTCAGTATGTCATTGTGAAAGATTTTAATATATTATAAACTAATCTATTTTTAATGACAGCAAAATTATTTTAAGATATTTAAAAGGAATGGTGTATTATTTTATTTTGTTACCAAAAAATCACTGATTTTACATTAGTCTTCTATTCAGATGTTGATTTATCTAGTTTTATATTAGATATAAATAGAAGATTAGCATCCTGAAATTACCGTGGTAAATCCGTTGTATCTTGAACAAGTAGGAAAAATCACTATGCAGTAGCATCATCTTACTACGTTGAATATAATGGAGCAAGAAGTTGTTGTGTTATATTGATGTTGATGAAGCACACTCGAATGGATTTTGGATTTAGTTTTAACTTTTTTCTATTCAAATGTGATAACACAAATGCTATAAATAATTCAAATAATACAATAAAAAATTAAAGAACAATTTACATTTATTTAAGACATAATTTCATAAGATATCATTAAAAAATAGAAATGTCTCTTTAGAATTAATTTTCATAGAAAATAAATTAGCAGATAATTTTAATAAACAATAATTTTCTTATAGACTGGATTTTATTAGATAAAAATTTGGTTTATTTCATTCTACATAAATTTTTCATTTCTTTTAAGAAATAGGATGTATATATAATTACTTAAATATTTTTTACCACTCTATTATACCAGATATATATAAATATGAAATTAAAATACTAGTTATATAATTATGCAAGATCACTAATATCTTATAAAAATCACTTTTCACTTTTGCATGTTCGACCTCGATTACCAAAAACAAAAAAATAAAGAGATAATTTATCTAATAAATAAGTGAAAACATTTTGAAAAACCATGATCTCTAATCCTGCTCCACTACAAACCCTTTGTACCCTAACCATTTAATCTCCAATACTACACTAAGAATAGAAAAGGCCATGAAAACTGACAGAACATCCTTGTGCTGGACTAAGCATAAAATTAGAAAGTAGAAAGCCCTGAACTGAAAAGAAATAGAATATTCATGTCTAAAAAAAGTTAGTCTACTCAAGAATATTATAAATATACATAGATGGGAGTACATGTTTGGGTAAAGATAAATCGAGTTTGTTTTTGAAAAGGTGTTCTGTGATATTTCTAAAATGGGGGGATTTTCATTTTGGTGATAATGTTGTTATTGTCACTAAAACTATCAACCATAAACACATTTTGGTTACATTATTTCAAATTTTTGAGTTCCTAAAATGTCCTGGCAAAGGTCATACATAATTTATTCCATGATTTCATATGACAGATCATATTTGTCCACCTGAAATCATGAAGTATCTATTTGGATTCATGGTTGTTGAGAAAAAACCACCAAGGAACAAGAACTAGTAAGAAAAATTATTTTGAATTTTATTTACTCTAATATCACTAAATATAATGGAGATTTTGAGAAATTTTTATATAAATATATTAATTTTTTATAACGATTCATAATTGAGAAGCCTCCAAATTTATTATGATATATCATGAGATATATGCATCATGTTTAGAATAGTTCATTTAGTATATATCTATATGGATGGTTATTAAAATTGGGTATTGATAATTTTGTAGTTTCCCTAAATGTTGAAACAAAAACATGTTATTCCGGATCGAAAACTTTCAATACAACTATTTTAAGGAAAAGGTGCATTAATTTTTGTTTCTATCAAAATAATTGGTCTTTTTAAGTCATTAAGAAGTTATAAATATAGATACTCTCTTGAACCAGGTTGGAGAAGAAAAATATTTGATTACCCAATGATGTTGGAATTATTTCAAAAGAGTAGTTTTTCTAATAGATGGCTTAGATGAGTCTACTCTTGATGATAGACATAGAATAATTATAACTTTTCATCTACCTAAATCCTCGGTTACTCCTATGATCAGTCGTCCTCCAATCCCGCAAACTAAATAATAGTTAAACTATTAAATTACATACTTAATAACTATTGATCTCGAAAAAAATATAATAGTCACATGTACAACACCTGTTATTACAGTGTCTCTATATGGGCAGTCAAATAAGTTAATTTTTTTGGACGTGGAACAAATTGATATATGTATAATTTTAAAAATTAAGAATAATTTCATATTAAAAAAATCAACAATTCAATGGTGCTTGAGGCATATAATATCGTCCAAATAGACCCTCTCATGGTCATTTAGAGAACATATGTTCATAATCTAATTTTACCGGAAATTTTAGAGATGTGATAGATCCAATGAGATACATAATATTATTGTCTAAATTGGATATAATAAAGTCCCAAGTGATATATTATGGTAATGAAATAAGGTCTCTTCAGGATCAATTTATGATTCAAACAATCATTCAAGACGTAAAGTCATTGGATCAATCTATGATTGAAAATATTTCAAAGGGATCCACTATAGGAACTGTAAACAGTTATGATATATGGTTGAAACAAATAGAATTATCTAAATCTATGGAAACAATGACTATATATCTCAATTCACAATTTTTTTTGATTTTCTCAAGGGAGAGGTTTTAACTATTTGAGAGAATAATGGTAGATGAAGTCATAAAGTTACATGTTCTTCCTGAAGAAGTTGTTGTGTTAATTGATCAATAAATACAAAATCAATTATTTATTAAATTAAAAGATTCCAAATATTTAAATAAATTCATTATAAGTGAAAACAGATGTAATATTTATCATCAATGGTTTACAATGTATGGATGGATAATTTTAGAACAACTTTGAGGTCATAGAAAATATATTTTAAGCTACCGATGAAGTAGTGCTCAATAATTTGAAGCCTGATTCTTCTAAAGATGAATAAGTTGTAAAATATGATATATTTATAAAACCTTTGGAACAAAGAGGATTTAAAAGGAAAATAATATACTTATGTAATTGGTATAACAAAAGAACTAGTTAGAATTGTTTAAAAGAATAATATCTATATTCACCAATAAGGGAGACATGCAAAATTTTGTTGGGAATTTATCTTAACAGCAATTGAGTGGTTTCAAAACTCCGCTAGGATAATGGAAAATATCTTGGTAAAAAGGACTAATTTTTTTACAGATTCCCAATTTTAGAATAGTGGAAGTCATTTTCTAGGACTATAAATTTTTCATCTTCACATATTTTCCCGTCAATGTATGATGGTAACATTTTATCCTATAGAACACTATTAAATTGAAAATATTTGGTTTTCTAATTAATTATGCTTACATTTTCCCAAACCAATGTCTAAAATATATATTACCTATGTAGATATGTTTGTTTTAGTGAGCGCACAACATGATGCTCCCAACATTCAATCCGACATGGTATATGTCGGTCAACATTATCACGCAAGACATGGAGAATCATTAAGGAAGTTGGGTGATATTATTGGGAAAATAGCTGATTCTAATCTACTATTATCCATGTTACCCAGAAGACAAAACATATCATTCATTAAGACAATATAGAAATATCTTCTCCCATTTGATGATTAATTAATTTTTCCCAGCATGTGAGAATAGAATGTTCTATTTTTAAAAAACATTTGAAAAATTTCATGCTACTATTGTATGACCCTTTTTTTAAAAAAAAATTTAATGCTTTTCCAATACTATTGATCCTTATTTAAAATTTATCATTTTTATTATCCTCTACTATTCAGAATTTATGATAAATTCAATTCATTTCTATGTAATATTTACCTTTGTACAACATTGATTTTAAATATTTTCTATACATATTTTTTATATCACATTACAAGAGATATGGAGTACAAACAATCAAATTATGTTAATATTAATTCTCATGAATAAATTTTTATGAATATTATTTATTTTTAACTTCTTGGGTTTTTTAATCATCAAAATGGAGGAATCGTTGGATGGACTTATGTTGTTCCAACATCTCTCAGTTTATGATTATTTATGTTTGAAAAAATCCCAACTATTATTCTATCAAGATAGTCTTTAGTGTCATTGAACGTATTAAAATAATTTATCTTATGATGTGTGATGTATTCAGTTTATGATAAAGTTAATTTATCTTATGGGAAGAAATTATTATCTCATGTCTTCTTTGAATCAAAATGATCTGGTATGACAGTTATATCATAAAGCAGAAAATATTATCTTATGATAATTTTAGGTAATTTTACAACGAAATTTTTTACCATACGTTGAAATAATAGGTTACGTTGTATTAAGAATATTGTTCCTTATGAATAAACAACAGAACATACTATCACTAACAAATTCATGAAATTTTATATTATAAAGTATCAGAATTATTTTTCTTTTAGTCAAGTATTATAAATAAACACATTGTATTTATTATAGAAAATTCATCAATATAATATGACACTCAATTTCTTTTTGTAATTGAATACTAGAGATATATTTTATCTTAAGATGTCTCTTTAGATATTCATATTTTTAAGATAGTACTACATTACAGATTAAGAACATTATTATTACCTACCATATTTGTTGTGATAATTGTTTTTCAATCATTCAGTTTAATAGAGAAATTTTGTCTATTTAAAAAGAATTATATATCATTTATCTATACGTATAAAGATCCAAATTAGTAGAGGGACTCTAACATTACTATTTTAGATACATATCCATATTTGGATGGGACGACTATATATCATTAAAATCCTATATTATCAAGTCAATTTCTATTTTCTCTATATATTATCTTGTCGAGAATTTTGATTATCATTAATTTTATTGTTAAAATTTAATAAAGTGTTATATATACTAATGTTAGATTATGAATAAATAGAGAGAGAACACAACCAAGGAAACTCAAATTTTTTTTATTGATCTAAAGATAAAAAACACCATCATCATTGTATATTGATAGATTCAGACTATGGATTAATGAAAATTGGTTATAACATTATATCTGGAATCTAAATATCACCCAGAATTAAATCTAGAAGACTCTAATCTTTTCAGGAATAATCATCATCAGCATATTATTTATCCTTCGAAATATGTACTGCAAATGCCTCAATGAAAGTTTTATTTCCTGGTATCTTTTATAAACTCAATGTGAGAATGTGTTTATAACCATGGATAGATCTTGTAAAAGAATATCCTAGATTAAATGGCTTAAAAATTTGAATTAAGTGACAGTTTTTTATACTTCAATAAGAACCCCAGTAAAAGTTATGCTTTAGAAAAATTACTAAAATCATAGTCTTGAGTGTTGTTTGAGTGTAATATGTTATTTCTATTCCCCAAATCCCTATAAATATCTGTTCCCAATATCCTTTCAATATTCTTTCATATTTCCAATATATATGTTCTTAAGAAAATATTTGAACTCACACACCTTGAAGAGGGTGGTATAATAAGAAATTAAATTTTAGTATCTCTATCCTCCCCCTATTGAGTTACATAGTCAGTCATCATCTACTAACCAATATTCAAGAATAAATTTAAAATGTTTGAGACATGAAACCTATGTAAACTCTATTTAATAACTAGTAAAACATGTTTTTGATAATTACAGCATTTTCTTCAAAATTATTTTTGAATATGCATTTAGATATGATAAATGATGAATAATTTTTTCTCTAAACCTTTATCTAAACTTGATTAATTTAAAATTTATAGAGATATTCATCAATTTTTATAAAATAATTTTTATTTCTAATGATTTTATCAACAATTTTTATTTTAAACATGGATAAAAGTTCGTGGTTCCTGTTATTATTTAATGAGTATATATTATCGAAAAATTATGCTTTATATCAAAAATTACATTGTGGATTGGATAATCCTTTATTATTTTATAGGATTTATGATAAAATGGAATATTTTTAATCTTTATCCAGTGAGTCACCTTCCATTTCTACAATATGTGGTTATGTAATTTCAATTAACAAATATGGTATTAAAATCATATCCATATAATCATTAATTTTTTTAATCATTTCTATAAATTATACTGTCTCAAAAAAAATTGACATGAATTGTTTCATTTTTAATATTATTTCTTTTAATAATGACACGATTATCCTACATGAGAATGATTAAATTTGAAATTATCATTCATCAAATTTTAAATCAAACATGCCAATATTTTAATTTAGGTTGTGAAAAAACACTGAACTTCTAAAAACATAAAAATATATAATCATAGGTTGTTTACTATTTCAATATTGCTAATGCGACTTTTTTAAAGGAGGATGAAGTAAGAATTTATTTATAGTTCATTTGGCTATATTCATATATTGGATAGAAAATATTTTTGGGATTTAATATTAAAAAATAACCATATAGGTAATCTTAGAGAATGTTTTATTTTTCTATTCAACATTAACATTACTTATGTTGTTTTTGGTGCCATAATATTGTGATGTATACACATTATTTATATTAATATGTTTTGAAATAAATATTCTCATTCTAACAAAAATTATAACTAAATATCTTAATCCATTATAATAATTTTAATTTTGGAGGAAAAGATAATTTTGTAAAAAAAATCCCAGGCTTTTGAATTTAGAAAAAGGAAGAAAATATATGTGTAATGGGAATTGTCATTAATTAAAAAACTATCATATTTTTGTTCTTTTAATACATGTTGTTTTCATTTTACTTAAATTTCACATATGAATATGCTTCACTTGTTTATATGTTTCCATGATGTTTAAATTTTTTAGTAGAAATAATATAGCATCCCAAATTTCGATGGATAACATTCATTTTAGATAATAAATGTTTGCAATAAAATGTCATTAACTATTTTAATTTTAAAGAGTTTGGTTAAGGTAAATGAGTTATAATATGATAGATGTATTTTCAGTAAGTAATAATGATTCCCTATATACGAAATTCATGATTTATTTATGTTTGAAAATTAACCCACTTTTTGAACATAATAATTATCATGGAGACCTAAGGAATGTATTGTATAAACATGTAAAATAGTTATAATACCATATTTGTTTCTAAACATAATAAATTATACATTATAACTAATTATTTTTATGTAAATTTATTTTTTATTGTGTAATAAAATATATATAAAATTATAAATTAAGGGTTTATCATATATGGTGAATCTTATTATCTTATAAACATCCCATTTGTGTTGTCTTTGAGTATAGAAAATTAGAGAAACAATTCCTTATCTTAGGGAAAATGTTTTTTTTATCATTAAATATAACATAAGTAATGACTATCTATGTTCCAATAATTTTTCATTCATCTATAGGTACTAAGATCACATTCTTGAAAATTAGTTTTTTGAAATGTTTGGTGTAACACCTTGAAATTATAAAATAAAAACATTATAACCAATAGCATGTTTTCCAGGAAACACCAAGCGCATAAGGGAAAATAATATCCTAATACATTATAATATAATTTCATTTTAAATAAACTCAATATAACATTAAATTTACCCAAGACTTAGTTGTTTTGAATTAAATGAAACTACCAGTTTCATCAATAGCATACCTTCCACATAGGACTACGTTTTACTAATCAATATTATATTTATGATGTAATATAATAAAATATAAACGATCCATTAAATTAGTGGTTATGAATGTTATTAACAGAATTTTTAAAATATATGTTCAATAAAAATAAAATATGAATTCATTGGATATAAATTATTTAGAAATGAAAATATAAACCTATTGAATATAATGAATTTATTTATTTTTCTCCCAAAGATGTTTTTTGTTATAAAATTAAATACATTAAAATTAGTCAATGATATTAATTAAATTTATATGTTATTTATTAAATAAAATATTTTTATATTCATACAATATATTAGATACGTATAAGATTATATTAAACGCAACATTATGAATAAAATTATTCAATTATTAAATAAATGAAAATTAGTCAGTGATTTTTATATGTTATTTTTTTATTAAAATTAGTCAATTATATTATAAATATTCTCTTACTAAATTTTATTAGATACCCTATTTAAAATCAAATTTTTGTAAATTTAATAAATTTTATATATCAAAATATAAAACATTTTTGAAAGTGGGAAAAAAATTATGTTTGGGTGATTTTTTGTTATTTTTGTATGAAGCTCCATATATTGATGTATAATGAAAAATATTGAATTTTAATTCAAAACAGAATTTTCATCTAATTTATTTATAATATTAAAAATTATATTTTATTGGTTTTAATGTTTTTTAGATAAATTATACATAAATAAATTTAATTTTTTTCATTTGATTCAATTTCACTTTGAAACTGGATAATAAACATCTCAAATTTTTAAACATTTTTACATTAAAAACATGTTTTTCCATATTTTTTATCTGGTTAAATATAAATTAATTTAGAGAATATAGGTGAGTCTAATTTGAAAAAAGTGGACTATATATTTGGAATCATGATAAATTATAATTTATAATAATGTCAACTTTTTTTGACCAAAAAAATTCGTGAATTTAATTATAAATAATTAAAGCGTTTAAGAGAAATACTAGTTTAACAAGGGACTAAACAATAAACATAAAAAGAGAATGAACTAATAATTTTTTTAAAATACATTGTATATTCAAATTTAGAACCTATCAGAACATATATTTAATATGGTTCATTATTGGAGCCACTTGACATTAGAAAATGGGGATGGAATTCCCTTTTAAAAAATTTACAAGAATGTCAATCCTCCTCCACTAAAAAAGGAACTCACCCCTCCCACATCCTCGCAACTCTCAAGAAACATTTTCTCCACCTAAAATGGCATAAATAATCTCTCAAAATTCCTAAACACATCCTAAAATACTCACTTTGTATAGAAATAAAACCAAATAAGAATTTTATTTTAAACCAAAAGGACATACCAGAATACGAGGTAGCATTCTTCAACGATTATCTTTTGTTTCATTTACTTATCCACACCTTAAATTATTTCTATATAATTTTTATATAATATAAAATATATCAAAAATATAATAATATGTTTTTATGTTAATGGGTTTTCTTATAGCTACAGAAACATCCATCTAATCGTTAACGAACTAACTGTTCGTGTATGGAAAATTATCTCCTCCTTAAATAAAGTTTTTCGTTTCTATTTTACCACCAATCATGTTTGGGAATTATGATAAAACTGTTTTTTAAATATGAGAAATATGATATTAATATTTTCTTTATTATTGTATTATACTTACATCAAATAGACCACAATGCATTCCATTTTTGTAAATATTATAATTTTGTTTGTGCAAGTGTGGACTACCGCCTCATCAATGCTATGTGATTCGTTCACATTATAAATAGAACATATAAAGGATGGTCTCATTATATATATGTGACCTACATGAAATTTATATTATACTATAATTATAATATACTTATATATATCATATAATTTTCATTCATTTATATTCGGTAAAGAAATGAATGTAGTGTTCATGCATATGTACGACCCACTGTCTCTATAAATGCTTCATTTCATTTCCTATTTCCAAATATTATAGATTATTATAAACAAATATATATTTAATAATATGATAAATAAATAATGGTTTAAATTTTGGATATTATTATACCATGATCTAATTAATATAAACAACATGTAACAAGTAAAATCATACTCAAGAAACAAATTAATTAACACCCATAATCAGAAAATTAATGAATGATTATTAATAAATAGTTTAAAATATATTATAAATGAATCATATAGGATATTATAAATATTATTATGGTTATATTATAATATAGTGACATGTTAAAAATAATTATATAGAATTTTAAAGGGAGTGCACCTGACAGGGGATGCAAGGTAAAAGATTCTTGACTCACTCTTAATTTCACAAGGAATAGATCATAATCACCAAATATTTATTTTTTGAGGTGTATATAATTCCCATTTTTATATATTATATGATTAATTATTTTAACTTAATTTTATTTATATTTTAATTTGAATTTATATCTTTCATGTGTATTATAATTGAACAGTTACATGTGGTGAAAAATTTCATAACCCGATTCCTTTTCATTGGGTTATATTACATTCTTATTGTGTATCATATTCTATGATTATGTGTTTGATCAATTTTATAATATATTATAATATTTCCACTCTCTTTATGAGTATTTAAATTTTTTATACATATATTATTCGTTTATTACTTCTCACATTAATGTTATGGTCTATTCAAGGGTTAAATTTACAATTACATTTTGTTCGGGATTGTTTACACGTGAATTCCCATATAAGGAAATTATTGGGTCATAATTTAACAAACAATTTAATATTATTATCCTATAGTTATTAATGTGGATTTTACGGTATTATTAAAAAATTTCCACTATTTGGTTTTTAAAATATTTTATAAAATGTTTTTGATAAAACCTAACTTCATTACACTTGTAGTAGGAGTACATGTTTTCTTTTAAAAATCATAATTTCTAATAATGATTAGAAAAAAAATTTCACATTTCCTAAATGGATTTCAAATATTTTTTTACCATTTTGGTATTTTATAAATTTTATCAAAGTAATATTCTTTCCCCTTTCCAAATAAAGAAAATTTCTAACATTTTTATCATACAAATGGAATGTTTTTACCTTTTATGACATGTAAAAATTTACCCAGCAATATTTATTTGAATATTCTGTTATATTTTACAATGGTTAATCCTTAAATAAAATGTGTTGAAAAGTAAATTTAAAAAAATTCAAAAAAAATTAAAATGAAAATTTTATATTCCACAATGAATGTTTTCAAAAAAAATATTTATAGTATTTTTATTTATCATTGAAAAAAAATATTTATGTTTTCTCCACTTGGGATATGTTGTATTAATAACATCCTTATTCTTACTCTAAATTGTTAATGATTTATTTGACCATCCTTGATTCATTTTTATAATCCCCTTGAAATATTCAATTTTAATTAACAATTGAACATTAATTTTCCCCTGAATATCCCTATCAATTAACAGGGAAATAATTATTAGATAAATTGTATTAAAGTTTTATATATGGTGTTTACATTGAATGTTATTGATATCTAGGTAAATATTGATAAATACGTATCTCTTTCTCTATATGGATATTTCTTATATCACATTTTTCCGGAATTAAATTACTTATTAAATATAAGAGGAATGATTTTGATAGGTATGACATTGGTGGGGATTGATTAGTGATAGTCCCACGATGCATCAGTAGTCTCATGTGAAAAAATTGGTTAGATACAAAACCTTCGAGTTTATATCCAAAAATAAAACATGGGTTTATACCAATATATTTAAAATGTCTTCTGAAAGGTCTAGAAAGATGTTTGATAAAACTTCTTATGAAATCCAATAATAGAAAATGTACCATGTACCTAAAAAATAAAGATTTCAATAATTCATAAATTACCTTATTCAGACTCATTTTTTAAACCATGATATGTTTTCATCGACATGTCTATTGATGCATTTCTTTCATAGTTCATTGATTAAACCACACATGTTTTAGTTTCATACCATTCCATATTTATTTTTTCATTTTTAGTTATTTGAATGGTTTTTGTTTCAACTGATTTACCTTGACATATTGTATACTCACTTCCTTTGTTAGTTTATTGATTACATGGAATATTTCTTTGGTAATAACATTTCTATATTGATTATTATCAATTATTAATTATTGTTTGAATTATTGTTTACATTTACTGAGCATTTGACCTCATCCATAGTTTGTTTACTCTGACAAGTAATACAAGAAGTATACAAATAAAGATATTCAAGGATATGATGGATGGAATAATGTTATTTTTTAAATAAAAAATTATGTCGTAATTACTATATTTCTTTGTAATAGATTAAACTAGTATGTATCTGATTTACCTTCACAATTAAACTCTTAATTCCATCAGGATTTGATATCATATAATCATTCTGATGTAATTTTATTAGAAACATGCTCCATTATTTTAAGGTCAGGTTACTATAGATAGTATCATAGAAAGATTAATAGAATCCATATAAACTATATTTTGAAAACCTAGATTAGGGAAAATAACCCTATGCTAAAAAATGCGGATAAGCACAAAATAACAAGCTAGAATTTTGATATGTTATAGATTATGTGGGTCTTCATATAAATACATCTCTGCGTGGATACTAAATGTGGACATGGTTATGGCATAGATGTAACTAGGGGTAAAATCTCTAAAAAGCTGCAGCAGGCTTGACTCGAGCGTAACCTAGTACACGACGACAATATTTACTATTCAAAGGTGAGATATAATTACAGTAGTTTAAATTTTCATTAAAAACTATTATAAAGAAGTTGAATAGATAATGACAATGAATGATTGACAATAAACATAATGTGTTTTTGTAACATCCCATTTTTGAAAGCTGCCCCAAGGTGCCCCGTACTCGGTTGGTCGCATGGCCTCAATCGCATTTCCCCTAAGGCTAGAGGTTTCGGACTAGTAGCGAGGTCCTTGGGTGTGATATTGGGGAACATATTCCCTCATTGGAAGATTAACACTTCAAAATTAAAATAGATATGGAATACATGAAGCAATAATAATGGAAAACAATAGTAAACAGCGGATGAATGAAAGTAATAAGCAGCTGGAGCACATATATATAAATAATGAATGATATATATGTCTAGGAAAGAATCCAAACACATCACAATGATGGAATATAGTACTAAACAAAATTAAAAAATAATATAAGTAAACTCCTCAGCATCGAAATCCTCATCTTTGTCCCATGATCTCTAGCTCCTCAGCAATCAAGTACCTGAAGTAGAAGGGTGCTTTCCTATATCTATACCTGCAACAATATAATCTGTTTGGGCCCAAAAGCATGACCCAAACAGGTTGTGAGACTAATCACAGTAGTAAATCAACAAAAGATCTATGCCTAACATTCAATTAATATATATGGAATAAAATAAGTAAAAAGAAGCAGTAAACAATGATGTACTCATCAGTATACATTTCCACAGTTTCAAAGCATTTAATTTCACATATCAAGATAGTAGAAAATGAAAAACATGTAACCCTTAGGGTTGTACTCATGGACAATCCCCTCTGGTCCTACCATGAAAATCAATCAACCCTATGATAATTACACATAGTCTTTCCCCTAGGGTTTAGCTTTGGCATAGACTCTCTGGGGAAGCAATCTCCGTTAATTCCCCCTATAGTCTCATATCATTAACTAAAGGAACTTTGGGGAATAACTTACATAACATTCACCCTATGGCCCATGTCAGGGAACTATAGACACTCCGAGGAAGCACTTACGTCAATTCTCCACATGGTCTCACATCACAATATTAAAAATACACTCTTTGGTGATGACCTTACATCTATTTTCCCTATGGTACACTACAGTAGATTATCATGACATTTAGTAAGTCCAGAAAGCATGGAATGACATATCAGCCAAAGTAAACCTCAAGAACTACTTGGATAAATGTCTACAACATAACAGCATGGTAGATAAACATCACTCCATCTAATAATACTAGGCTTGGGAAACAAACAAGGAAGCCTTGCAGGCTAAGCGAGACCAAACAGTCATAAAGAAACATGCATGGGAAAACACCTTCAAAGCATAGCAATTAAACCTATTATCATTCAATTATAGATTATTCAATCATACACGCACATCAGGAAATCAACTAGGCTAAAACAATAAACACGCAATACCCCATTCATGGGTATTGGGCACTTTTTCACATATAACTCAAAGAAATTCAATAGAAAGGAACTAACCACCTACCACGTCATTGTAGGATCGATATACATGAAACTCAATCCTTGAATCACCCAAGAACATCGTAGATCTACAAAAATGATAAAAATTCTCAACATGTGATAACTTGAGAAAGAGGAGGAATCCGAAAACGAATCATTAGGAGAAGGAAGATCATATAGAGGAGATCCCAACACAATAGAAGGGTGTCTATTTGGAGAACAGACCCTATATCGGAGGCTCGGGAAATAATTCGGTCGTACAGGTTCTCTCGGTCGAAGAAGGTGATGAAGAAGTTGTTTCTGTCGATAAGTTGTGACCCTGCTATATTTAATTAAAAAAGGTACATGGCGTGTACATTATAAATACACAACATGTGCGTGCCTTCACTGGCCCCACATTAAGTAGTCTCTAGGACACCACACTTGGACGTGTGCATGGCCGGTACACCGGCAGCACCCGGCTACCCACGGTAACCGAGTAAAGGGCGTGTGCCCATAATGTAAATAGCGTGTACATCAAAAATTTCTAAAAACACCTCATTTTAATAAAAACTCAATGACAATAAAAACATAATTGAAAAGAATATTTGGGTTCTTAAAAACTACCCCATTAATGAAATTCAACACCAAATTTCCCATGAAAGGTGGCGTAGATGAAGAATTATCAAACAGCTCCGGCCACTGTGATCGTAAATCGGTCTTCAGTTCCCAGGTCTCGTCCTATACCTACCCGTTCTGCCATAGCACTTGTACCATAGGAACAGACCATCCACAGAGATCCTTTTTACTATGATCCACAACCCGGATAGGATGCTCCTCGAATGAGGCATCCACCTCTAACTCAACCTCCTCAGGTTAAAAAATATGAAATGTGTCTGAGAAGTAATGTCGAAGCTGAGAAACATGGGAAACATCATGAATATCTCGGGACCTCTGAGGTAAATACAACTGAAAGGAAACCAGCCCAACTCTCTCTAACACCTCAAACAGCCCGACATACCTCAGTGAATGCTTACCCCATAACCTAATCCTCCGGTGTCCCAACCTCAGTGTGACATGTAGGAAATCCAGATCCCTGAACTCAAACTCTAGAGGTCATCTATGCTGATTAGAATAAGACTTCTGTTGAGACATTGTAGTAGCCATCCTCTTCGGAATCAACTCTATATTATTTGTGGTCCTCTGGACACGTCGAGGTCCCATCATAGCTACCTCTCTAGCCTCTAGCCTACACAAGGTTGATTGGCATGGCCTACCGTACAAAGCCTTATAAGGTAACATCTGAATAGTTGATTGAAAACTATTATTTTAGGAAAACTCCACATGAGTTGTGTTATTCTCCGAAGAACCACCAAAATACAGGCTATATTCTCGAAGCATGTCCTCATGAACATGAATCGTATGCTCGAATTGGACATATGTCTGGGGGTGGTAATCTTACTCATAAGTACCTGTGTACCCAAATCCGTCTGAACCCCCTTCCAGACACAAGACGTAAAATGTGCATCTCTATCTGAAACAATGGAGTGTGGAACCACATGTAAATGTAAAATCTCTCGGATGTACAACCATCCATGCTCATCAACACTAAAAGACTCGTTGATCCACAAGAAGTGATCAACCTTTGTGAGTCTATCAATGACAACCCAGACATCATTTTTCCCTCAAGGCAACCTTGGAGAACCGATCATGAAGTCTATTACGACATCATCCCATTTACACTCGGGAATAGTTAATTATTGCAAAATCCGTGTTGGTCGCTGATTTTCCTCCTTCAAATGATGACTGGTGGAGCCCCTCATCACGAAACCATCAAAATCTCTCATCATACCAAGCCACCAACATTGAATGTATAGATCATGATACATATTGGGGAAACTAGGATGAACTTCCCAAACTGAGGAATGTATGTCCCACATCATCTCCTCTCAATTTTTTACTGACACCCATACGCACCCATGAAAATGAAAGATCTCATCTTTTCAAATGGTCTATCCAAGAATATAGTCCTCTCATGAGACACATTCTCATACGACTAGGACTTCAGTATCTAATTGCTGCCTTATTATCACTTGATCAAGAAGAGTATAGGTAACAGCTATAGAAGAAACAAAAGTCTTCCCCTTCCTTTCATGCACCTCCAAATGAATCTCAGAGAAGAGAGCCATAAGCTTCCACTCATTACAGGACTCCTGAAATTCATGTATCTGAGTCCTCCAGCTCAATGAATCAGCTACTACATTGCCTTTTCCAGGTGTATAGGTAAGTACAGTGTCAATGGAATTAAGGTACTCAACACACCTTCACTATCTCAAATTCAAGTCACACTTATTGGATATATAATTGAGAATTTATTTGTAGGTGAAAACCAGTTAATTTTCTCCCAGAAGATAATGTCTCCAACAACGTAAGGCTTGAACAACTGTAGCCAACTCAAGATCGTGCCTCGGTTAATTTATCTCATGTGGCCCCACCTACAGAGACCTGTATGTAACACATAATTCTTTCTATATAAGAATTGCTCCAAGACAGATACATGATGCATCACAGTAAAAAGTGTAGCTCTTGACTGTGTCTAACAAATCTAGTATCGGTGCTGAAGTCAACCTTCTTTCTACCTCATGAAAGGCTGAATCACAAGAATCTGACTTAAAGAAATTTTGACCCTTCTTAGTTAGGCCCGTCATTGGCACTGCTATGTGTTAAAAGTCCTACATGAAACGTTTTTATTATCCAAACAGCACTAGTACAATCCATACATCAAATAAATTCTTCTGATTGTCCAAGGAAACTACAACACTCACTTTTTTTAGGTCTATAGAAACTCCAGTATCCAAGATAACAAGACCCATGAATTGAATCTAGTCCATTAGAAAGTAGAATTTTTACAGCTTTTCAAATAACAAATTCTCTCTCAGTGTACGCAGAATGATCTCATAATGGGTAGCATGGTCATGTCGAGTGTGAGAGTACACCATGATATCATCCCAGAAAACCACTATAATTGAATCCATGTATGGATGGACCAATCAGTTCATCAGTGCCATGATAATTGCAGGTGTGTTCGTGAGACTGAACGACATAACCGCATACTCGTATAGACCATAAAATCTTCGGATGTATGTAAGAGTTATATTAGATGGTCTAACGTGCAACTGATGATAACCGAAACTCAAGTCAATCTTCGAGAACACTCAGGCTCCTCATAACTGATTAAAGATATCATCAATTCTTGTAAAGGGATATCGGTTCTTGGAAATCTAATGGAGTAGATTTTGATAATCCACACAATGTCCGAGGGTACCATCCACCTTCTTAGAAAACAGGATAGGCGCACCCCAATGAGATGTAATGGGTCGGAGAAAACCTTTTTCCTGCATCTCCTCCAACTTCTTGTTGATCTCCTGCAACTCTTGTGTAGCTATCCTATAGGGAGGAATGGACATTGATGCTAGTCCTTGCACGAGTTCAATAGAATAGTCTACCTCTTGCTCTGGAGGCTAACTGTAAAAGTTCTCAAGGAATTCATACTTGAAATGATCGAACATTGGAGGAAAGTCCATCTGTGAAGTCCCCAGGTCATCCAATAATAGACTAGCAATCTGGGTTGTAACTCCTCTTAACCCATGATGCTCGTGTCCTTTACTGCTCTCCAAGACATCCCATTCACCCATATAAATTAATGACCCGCCCTCTGGTAATGTGAAACTCACCCTAATATGATAGCAATCAATAACTTCTTGGAAGGTAAGTAACTATTACATTCTGAGAATGAAATCATATCATGTCATCTCTGTGACATAAAATCCAAAAATAAGTGACACCCACAAACCTAAAGAGGGATATCTTTTCACTAATGTACACTAGTTTTTCTAGTGCCCAACGTTGTGTCCAAAATCAAGACAACATCATAAGTAAAGATACAGATGCCAAGGATCTCCACAATAGCAAAAAATATAATGCTACGGGAGGAATAGCGACCCATACTTTACATACATGGTTAATAATTCAAAATTGAAGCATACTTATTACAACGTATAATAAATCCATGAAAGGACCGAATATGTATAGTGTCTTTAGAAACTGGGAAACATAAACAACTGGTTCATAAAGCATCTCCAATGTCTCCCATTTATTTCATCATATCTATAGTCCCTTTTTGGCATATCTTACTTAATACCCTTTTTCCTGACCTGGGGAAAGAAAACATACAAAAAGGTGAGCTCAAATTCTCAGTAAGGGTAAACAAAATAAATTTCAATCACATCAAATTCATAAGAACATAATATTTTGGAAATATTACCCTGAAAAAGAGATTATAATTTCATAACATGGGATAAATCATGGTAGTGAAATGTAATCCCAATAATAATAACATAAAACATGAATCATTGTTTCATACACACATAATCATAGAGAATCATTTTTTATTATTCAAAACTAATTTCCAAGACTGTCTTAGTGGACAAAGTCCATTTCTGAACTGAGTTCACTCCTCGTTTCAGTCCCATTTCACTGAACCGGTTTAACCTGCCATTCTAGCCATGTCTATCTCATGAGATATAAAATCTTTACCCAATGCATTGGAGAGAGATATAGTTCCCACCCATCTCATAATGATTTCATTCTTATGTGTTCCACATAATCATAAATCATACATCATTGCATAACCCATGTAATAAAAATGGGATTCATAAACAACGTGACATCATAAAAAAATTCATATAAGATAATGAAATTCATAAAAATAATTCCATCACAACATAATCAAATCAATTTAATAATAGGGATAGAAACAGAACCCTATATTATCTTAGATAGAAAATAATTTTGATTAAACACTTGAACTCCATTCTTGAGGAAAATATCCATTCTACTTCAAAAAACATTTTTCCTTTCTTAATATGTCATGAAATTTTAAAATAAAATAAGTTCATTAAAAATAAACATGAAAAATTCTTGGAAATAATGTTTTTAAAAATCCATTCATGTCGTATAAGTTAAAAAAACATTCTATTCGTACTTTTGTCAAAAAGTTAAAATGTACCTCGTACGAATAACGACAAAAGATTCCTTTCATATCCATTACTAAAAACCCACCCAAGTGTAAAATTGGATTTAATCCATTATAGGTGAATGGAAACAATATTACATATTTATGGAACATGGATGTGGATGATAACATACACCATAGTAAATACCAAAGTATAAACAATCTTGGAAAAATATGAGATTGTGATATTTTCCCTTACCTTAGGTCCGATTTGCTTCTAAGTGTCTGAAACTCCTGTATAATGATTTAAATAATGTTATTGACTTATTATAGAATCATAATCATTGTTATGATATCATATATGGTCATATTCTTATCTTCTTATTATTAATATTTCATTACAACTTGTTATTTGTGTGTTTATTGCTTTTTTTTCTTATGCGTGTATTGTCGAATCAATTCTTATTCTTCTCTTTAGGTTATAGATACATCATTTCCATAATGGTATTAGTGTACTATAAATCATATTTATTCTTTCAATTCATTTATATAATCATTATGCAATGATTATCATGTAGAACGAATCACATTACATTGTGGAGACGGTATTCCGTACGTACGCACGAGCGATGATATCGTTCCCATGATCGTGGAATTGTATTGGAGTGTATGTATACTATTTCAGAATCAATACCACTTTACACTAATCATATATAGTTATTTATTTGCACCATTATACCCATCCATGTAAGGTGGTGATGGATAATAGATTACACGACGACGTAGAAACGGTATTCTGTACGTACTTACGTGCGGTGATTTTGTTTTTCGTAGGATGGATAGATTGTGAAATAGGGTTTTTTCATACTTATAATAACATATCAGTATATGAGTGATATTGATGTTATTAATTTATAATGAAACAACTTAAGAATAAGAAGTGGAAGAAGAAATAAAGTTTAAAGAATCGGTAACAGACATTACCTCTTCTCTGAAGCGCCTCTTTGAGACCACCTCTTAGGGAACTAAAATTGGACTTTGAAAAAGACCATGACCTATAGGATGTTTCTAGGGAGGTAGGGAAGTGAAATGGGCAGGAATTGGCCGAGCTTGAAGGCTCAAATTGGTGTGAGGAGGAGAGGGAGGAGGTGCCCTTTTATAAGGGAGGAGAGGGGCTCCTTTGGAAATATAAGAAATATAAGTTTACATTAAATCCCAAACCCACTTAAAAACATAAAAAATGACTCATATCAGAAGATTAGATGTCATAGGGTTTTAATCAAATCAATCAATAAAATTTAGACATGTTCAGAATTTATTTTAAACATTATCAACATGATTTATCCTTATTTATCAATTTAATTTTATTTGTGGTAATAATATTCTAAATTTTAAATTATTATAAATAATTACATATGTGTTGGGAATTTTCCATAATTTGACAATTTATGACATTTAGACCATATAAATTTTAATTTTTAATTTTTAAATATTTTTTGTGATTTTTAAACAATTTTATAATATGTTATTTTTATAAAATAACAATAGTGTCAATTTTGACACTATTCATTTATTGGAATTTAAATAAAATATATACAGAAGATATGATCGAACTAAAAGATTTTGTAGATTTATAAAATGTCATATGTATCTTGAAAATTAGTGGAGCACATTAAATAGTTCATATAATATTTATTTTAATATTTTTAAAACCATTTATTTGATATTTTAATTAATAAAATAATTTCAACATCACTATTGTGTCATAATTAATGATAATTATTTATTCTCTAAAAATTCTAAATAAATTACTATGATGTATAAAATTGTATTATATTTCTAGAGACTATTCATGTTCAAGTTTCATTAATTGTATCACTAAATTAAAATTATTATACTTATAAGATTTAAGAAAGTGACATGTTGTCACATTCTTTGGTTTTAATGATAATTAAATTATTTTCATGGAAAAAAGTCCATTAAATGAATCTAATACGACCCTTAGGTGATATGGTTCTACCTTTAATCATATAATTGGATTTTGGCAGGTGTTAGGGTAATTTTATAACCTTATATTTACCCTTAATTACCCGATTTACCTTTAACTATGGTAAATAAAATTTACCGTATTTACTATTCATAATGTCCAAAAATAAAAAGTAGCCTATTTACATAATTTGGATCCACTGATTCCGAATATGGAATACATTTTTCCAAATTCAACACATATAAGTTGAAGTAATTAATTTATAATAAATCCCGTCGTTAAGAAAACAGATTTTAGAAGTTAAAACATTGCCAAAGATTGAAATGTTTTTACCTATTAATTCAATGTGAAATTAATGATAATGAGATAAATTTTATTAAATGGTAAAAATATATTCAATTTATACTTTAAAACCATTCAATATTATAATTTAACCATATAAATTATCTCAATGAAAAAAGTTGTTTTTAATTAAAAATTAGCGTATTTTTACTATTCATCAAAATATGAAAGTTATCAGAAAAATATCAACAATTTATCCAAAGTAAATTTTTATACCCTGATTAAAAAGAAGAATTTTATTTAGTCAAATTGAACTTATAAACATTTAAAAAACTATATTTAATGTGGGTGTGCCATCAAAAGGCGGCAAAACTGTATTTTTTTTTAAAATATTTATTTTACCCGAAATATTTATTTTGGTCTCTTACCATGTTCTAGAAAATGTGTAAGATGAATAATAAAATTCAAAATTTAGTTAATTCTATACATAATGGCTATTTCATAATAATGTATCGTTGTTTAGTGAAACCCGATATTGCGTAGTACACATGCTATCGAGGAAGGTCGCAATTGCGTGTAATGCAAGCCAAGTCTATATTGTGTGCTGTGAAAGATTCCTTTCGTGTTGGGTATAACATAATACATTAAAAATTATCATAAAATCTCAGGGTGTTACATTATACCCCCCATAAAATGAATTTCTTCCTCAAAATTCGTTACTTCATTGCAAACAGATGAGGATGCCTCTCCCTCATCATATCCTAAAGATCCCATGTAGCTTCTTCTAATTAGTGGTTCCTCCATATAACTTTCACCAAGAGAGTGGTCTTTTTATGTTGGACTTTTTCACTATGATCCAGAATCTCTATCGGCTGTTCTTCATAAGAAAGCTCTTGCTCCAGCGGTACAACTTCTGAGCTGAGTACATGTGAAGGATCAGGTATGTACTTTCTCAGGAGAGATACATGGAACACATCGTGAACTTGAGAGAGATTCGGTGGAAGCTCCAAAGGGTAAGCTACCTTCCCAACACGATCTAGAATTTCTAAAGGACTGATCTATCTAGGGCTCAACTTTCCCTTCATTCCAAATCTCATGACCCTCTTCCAGGGAGATATTCGTAAGAACACATTATCACCAACTTCAAACTCGAGGTCTTTTCTTCGGTTGTCGGCATAACTTTTCTGTCGACTCTGAGCTGCTCTTATGTGTTGTTGAATTGTTCTGACCTTTTCTGTCATTTCATCAACATGATCATGTCCTAATAGCTTTCTTTCCCCAACTTCATCCCAGCAAGTTGGAGTCCTTCATTTCTTTCCATAGAGAGCTTCATAAGGATCCATCTGAATTCTAGAGTGAAATCCATTATTATAATAAAATTACACCAAAGGTAGGTGTTGATCCCAACCACCTTTGAAATCTATAGATCAAGCTCCCAAAATATCTACTAGAGTTTGAATTGTCCTATCAGACTGATCGTCTGTCTGAGGATTAAAAGCTATGCTGAAACTCAACTCTGTATCTAGAGTATGCTGAAGACTTCACTAGAACGTTGAGGTGAACCTCGGATCCCGATCAGATATAATATAAAGTGGTACTCCATGCAATCTTATCACTTCTTTTACATATATCATGGAAAGATGATATAGAGAGAAATCCTCTCTAATGGAAATGAAGTTTTCAAACTTTGTAAGATGATCAACTATGACCCAGATAGCATTATTGCCTTTGGATGTTGTAGGAAGTCCAGTGACAAAGTCTATAGTGATGTTTTACCTTTTCTATTCTGATGTAGGTAATGGTTGTAACATCCCCTTAGACTTCTGTCCCTCAGCATTAACTTGCTGACAAACCAAGCATCGAGAGACATATTCAGCAACATATCTTGTCATGCCATCCCTCCAGAAGTACTCTTTCAGGTCCCTATACATCTTCGTGCTTCCAGGATGAATAGAGAATGAAGAACTATGAGCCTCATCCAGTAACCCCTTATTTAATTCTGGGATGGTAGGAACACAAACCCGATTCCTGAACTTTATTATCCCATCACAATCAAGGATGAATTCAGGAATATTTCTCATTTTCTTTTGTAACTCGACATCTTCTTTCTATGCCTCTTGAATCTTCACATGTATAGATGGTTGAACATTCATTTGAAAAAGATAAGATTGATCCCCTTCCATTGAAATTCCAAGATCAATCCTTTCAAAATCCATAAATATTGGATCTTTTGTGATCCTCATCATGGATAAGCTAGCATGGTCTTGTCATCTTAATGCGTCTGCTACCTTGTTTTCTTTCCCAGGGTGGTAATGAATTGAGCAGTCGTAATCCTTAATCAGCTCCAACCAACTTTTTTGACTCATATTCAGCTCCTTTTGAGTGAAAATATACTTTAAACTTTTATGATCAGTATAAATATCACACCATTCACCATAAAGGTAATTCCTCCAAATCATTAATGCAATGATTGCCGAAGCTAACTCAAAATCCTGAGTTGGGTAATTTTGATCATGTATTTTCAACTGTTGTGAGGCATAAGCTATCACCATATCATTTTTCATTAGAACACATCCCAGTCCCTTCATGGATGCATCACTATAGATCACAATCCTTTCTCCACTACAAGTTAGTGTGAGCACATGTGCACTATCTAACTTTCTTTTTAGCTCTTTGAAATTTTCTTCACATTCCTCCATAAAAAAAACATAACTCCTTTTCGAATCAACTTGGTGAGTGGGTTAGATAACCTTGAAAAATCACTCACAAAATGTCAGTAATATCCAGCCAAACCAAGAAATCTTCGGATCTCAGTTAATGTTGTTGGTCTCGACCATCTTTCGATATCCACTGTTTTTGCTAGATCTACAGATATCCCCTCTTATGAGATTATGTGACCCAAAAATGCAACTTTTTGAAGCCAAAATTCACACTTGGTAAATTTGTCATAAAGCTTCTCCATTCATAGGGTATTTAAAACAATTCTCAATTGATCTTCATGTTATTCCTTGAACTTTTAATAGACATGAATTTCATCTATAAAGACTACCACAAACTGATCAAGATAGTCTCTAAAGAATCTATTCATCAGATCAATGAATATAGTAGGGGCATTAGTAAGACCAAATGGCATCACTATAAATTCATAGTGTCCATACCTTGTACAGAAATCTGTCTTTGGTATATCCTCCGTTTTGACCCTTAATTAATGATACCATGAACGAAGATCAATCTGGGAAAAGTATTGAGCTCTGCGCAGTTGGTCAAATACGTTATCAATGTGTGGGAGAGGTTATTTATTCTTGATAGTGATCTTGTTAAGTTCTCGATAATCAATGCAAAGTCTCATTGATCCATTTTATTCATAACAAACAGTACAAGTGCTCCCCAAGGTGATGCACTAGGGTGTATAAATCCTCTAGAAATATTCTCTTGGAGTTGCTTCTTCAATTCCTGCAACTCAATTTGGTCCATTCTATAAGGTTTCTTTGAAATAGGCAAAGCACCCAGTATGAGTTCTTTTGAAAACTCAACTTCATTATTTGGTGGAAGAACTGGAAATTCCTCCGGAAATACATGATAAAATTCCCGTAAAATGGTCGTATTATTTATCGTGAGTTTCTCTCCAACCATTTGAGATAAAAAACCTTCATTTATTTGAATCAAGACCCATAAGATAAAAGAAATTTCCACTGGAAGGTTATGTTCATTCGTGCATTGATAGACAATCATAGATTGATCTAGAATATGAAATGTGACTTCCCTTATTTCGAAATTGATATGAGCTCCATATAAAGAAAGCCAATACATTCCATGAATCACTTCAAATTCCACTATATGAAGGATCAAAAGTTTTGCAGGAAGAACTTTACCACAAACTTCAACGGAGAAGAATTGTAAACTTTTGATGCAACTATTGTGCAATTAAGAGTTGTCACAACCAACTCAACATCTAATTGTTGAGGTAATATGGTGATAGCCTTAGAAAATTCTTCATAAATAAAAGAGTGGGTGGATCCAGAATCAAATAAAACATTTTCTACTTTAGAGTAGATGGTAATTGTACATCTCACAACTTCGTTGTTGTACTCCACATCTCCGATAGTAATTTCATGTGACTTTCCTTTGTCTTTGGCCTTAAGAGTTTGTTAATGTCGATCATCTTCATCGACCCTTGGATTTGGGCATTGATTGGCATAATGCCCCATATCCTTGCACTTGAAACATTGAAGTGTAGTAGGTTCATTCTGTGTATCCCTTACTTTGATTGCATCTTTAGATATCCTCTCCCCATTACTTTGACATTCAATTGCCCGATGACATTCTTTTCCACACTTATAAAATTTTCTCGTCCCCTTAAAACAATTTCCTCCTTGTTTCATTCCACACTTTGAGCATAAGGGAAAAGTCGTCTTCTTTTCAGTGTGGTCTTTAGATTTTCCTTTGAATTCCATTTTCCTCTTCTTATCAAAACCATGTGATTGATGGGTTACACCAATCTCCATCTCCACCTTGAGAGCACATCAAACAATTTACTCGTAGCTATTGAAGTCCCTTATGGCTAATGCCCTTCGAATACTTGGTTTTAATCAACTAAATAATCAATCAATCTTACTCTCAGGTTGGATAATAATTCTGGAAGAGTACCAAGCAAGTCTTGTAAAAAAAATTCCGTAGGTACCAACAGATTCATCATCCTTTTGCTTCAGTTCAAGAAACTCCTTCACCATATTTGTTCGAAGAATATGAGGGAAATACTTATTGAAAAATACGTTCTTGAACTCGTCCCATTCCATGGACTCAATTTCATCCCTTTGCCTCATATTCTTAATAAGATTCCACCATTGATCAGCATCACCTTCCAATCGATACACTGCTAAGATGACTTTATCATGTTCTGAACATTGAAGAAGTGAAAATATCTTTTCAGTGGTACTGATCCATTGTGCAGCCACTAATGGATCAGAAGACCCGCTGAAGGAAGTTGGACGATGGCTCATGAAATATTCTATAGAATTTTTTCCCTTCCATTGCTAATTTGGAAGTCCTGCATGATTCATAGCTTGACAAAGTTGTGTGAGCATGGATACAAGATTTTTTATTGCAGCTCCCAGAACGTTTGGTTTCTCAGGGCGACGGTCATTTAATTTCCCGTCGCATTCCGCATTAACACGGTTTCTTCGGGTTCCAGCCATTGACTAAAACCAAGAAGAATAGTGTGAGAAACACTAATTATAATCGGAAAACCAATAATCAAGAATAAAATTTCACACTTGAGGTCTTATCATAGGTTGTTCATGGATATTTCTAAAACACTATGATTGTGTTCTATGCTTAGACATATCCTTAGGTTTCTTACTAAGGCTTTCACAACCTAGTTTCCAAAGGTTGTCTATACCTTTCCTCTGATACCAACTATAGCGACTCATACATTACATACATGGTTAATACATCAAAATTTATGCTTACTTATTACAACATATAAAAAAACCATGAAAGGACTGTGTAGGTATAGTGTCTTTAGAAACTGGGAAACAAAAACAACTGGTTCATAAAGCATCTACACTGTCTCCCATTTATTCATCATATCTATAGTCCCTTTTTGGAATATCTTAATTAATACCCTTCTTCCTGACCGGGGGAAATAAAACATAAAAAAGGGTGAGCTCAAATTCTCATTAAGATTAAACAAAATAAATATCAATCACATCAAATTCATAAGAACATAACATTTTGGAAATCATACCCTGCAAAAGAGATCTTAATTTCATAACATGGGATAAATCATGGTAGTAAAATATAATCCCAATAATCATAACATAAAACATGAAACATTGTGGCCTACAAACATAATCATAGATAATCATTTATTATTTTTCAAGACTCATTGCCACGACTATCTTAGTGGACAAAGTCCATTTCTGAATCGTGTTCACTCCTCGTTTCAGTCCTGTTTCACTAAACCGGTTTAACCTGCCGTTCCATCCATGTCTATCTAATGAGATATAAAATCTTTACCCAATGCATTGGAGGGAGATATAGGTCCCACCCATCTCATAATGATACCATTCTTATGTGTGCCACAAAATCATAAATCACACATCATTGCATAACCGATGTAATAAAAATGGGATTCATAAACATCGTGACATCATAAAACAATTCATATAAGATAAAGGAATTCATAAAAATAATTTAATCACAACATAATCAAATCAATGTAATAATAGGGATAGAAACAGAACCCTATATTATCTTAGATGGAAAATAATTTTGATAAAACACTTGAACTCCATTCATGAGGAAAATATCCTTTCTACTTCAAAAAAACAATATTCCTTTCTTAACAAGTCATAAAATGTTAAACTAAAAGAAGTTGATTAAAAATAAACATGAAAACACTTGGAAATAATGTTTTTAAAAATCCATTCATGCCGTATAAGTGTAAAGAACATTCTTCTCGTACTTTTGTCAGAAAAGTCAAAAAGTACCTCGTATGAAAAACGACAAAAGATTCCTTTCATATCCTTTACTAAAAACCCTCTGAGGGTAAAATTGGATTTTAAAAATTATAGGTGAATGGAATCAATATTACATATTTAGGGAACGTGTATGTGGATGATAAAATACACCCCAGTAAATACCAAAGTATAAACAATCTCATATAAAAATGAGATTGTGATATTTTCCCTTACCTTAGGTATGATTTGCTTCGTAATTGTCTGAACCTCCTGTATAATGATTTAAATAATGTTATTGACTTATTAAAGAATCATACATATAGTTATGATATCATATATGGTCATATTCTTAGCTTCTTATTAGTAATATTTCATTACTACTTGTTATTCTGGTGTTTATTACTTTTTGTTCTTATGCGTGTTTTGTCGAATAAATTCTTATTCTTCTCATTAGGTTATAGATACCTCATTTAAAGAATTGTATTAGTGTAATATATATCATATTTATTCATTCATTTCATTTATATAATCATTATTCAATGAAGATCATGTAGAACAAATCGCATCACGTCGTGGAGACGGTATTCCGTACGTACGCACGAGCGATGATATCGTTCCCATGATCGTGGAATTGTATTGGAGTGTATGTATACTATTTCAGAATCAATACCACTTTACTATAATAAAATATAGTTATTTATTTGCACCATTATACCCATCCAAGTACGGTGGTGATGGAAAATAGATTACACCACGGCGTGGAGACGGTATTCCGTACGTACACACGCGCAGTGATTTCATTTTTCGTAGGATGGATAGATGATGAAATAGGGTTGTTTTATACTTATAATAACATATCATTATATGAGTGATACTGATGTCATTAATTCATAATGAAACAACTAATGAATAAGAAGTGTAAGAAGAAATAAAGTGAAAGAATCGGTAACAGACATTACCTCTTCTTTGAAGGGCCTCTTTGAGACCTCCTCTTAGGGCAACACAATTGCTCTTTGAAGAAGACCAGGACCTCTAGGATGTTTCTAGGGAAGTGGGTAAGTAATATGGTCAGGGATTGTCCAATATTGAAGGCTCAAATTGGTGTGAGGTGGAAAGGGAGGAGGTGCCCTTTTATAATGGAGGAGAGGGGCACCTTTGGAAATATAAGAAATGTTAGTTTATATTAAATCCCAACCCCACATAAAAACTTCCAAAATGACTCATATCTAAAGATTAAAAGAGATAGTTATTTAATCTCATAAACCAATAAAATTTAGACATGTTAGGAATTTATTTTAAACATTATCAACTTGATTTATCCTTATTTATCAATTTAATTTTATTTATGGTAATAATATTCTAAATTTTAAATTATTATAAATAATTACATATTTGTTGTGAATTTTCCATAATTTGACACTTTATGACATTGTAGACCATATAAATTTTAATTTATAATTTTTAAATATTTTTTTTATTTTTAAACAAATTTTTAATATGTTATTTTTATAAAATAACAATAGTGTCAATTTTGACACTATTAATTTATTTGAATTTAAATAAAATATATACATAAGATATGTTAGAACTAAAAGCTTTAGTAGATTCATAAAATTTCATATGTATCTAGAAAATTAGTGGATCACATTAAATAGGTCATATAATATGTATTTTAATATTTTTAAAACCATTTATTTGATATTTTAATTAATAAAATAATTTCAACATCACTATTGTGTCATAATTAATGATACTTATTTAATACCTAAAAATTCTAAATAAATTCCTATGATGTATATAATTGTATTATATTTCTGGATACTATTAGTTTTTGATGTTTTATTATGTTTATTACTAAATTAAAATTATTATAATTATAAGATTTAAGAAAGTGACATGTTGTCACATTCTTTGGTTTTAATAATAATTAAATTATTTTCATGGAAGAAAGTCCATTATATGAATCTAATCCCACCCATAGGTGGTATGGGTCTACTTTTAGTCATCCAATAGGATTTTGGTAGGTGTTAGGGTAATTATTAATATTTTATTTACCCTTAATTACCCGATTTACCTTTAACTACGGTAAATAAAATTTACCGTAGTTACTATTCATAATGCCCAAAAATAAAAGGTATCCTATTAACATAATTTGGACCAATTGGTTCTGAATATGGAATAAATTTTTCAAAATTAAAAACATATAAGTTGCAGTAATTAATTTAAAATATATCACGTTGTTAAAAAAATGAGTTTTAGAAGTTAAAACATTACCAAAGATTGAAATGTTTTTACCTATGAATTCAATGTGAAATTAATGCTAATGACATACATTATATTAGATGGTAAAAATATATTCTTTTTATACTTTAAAACCATTAAATATTATAGTTTAACCATATAAATTATCTCAATGAAAAAAAGTTGTTTTTAATTAAAAATTGGCGTATTTTTATTATTCATCAAAATATGAAAGTTATCAGAAAAATATCAAAAATTTATCCAAAGTAAATTTTTATACCCTGATTCAAAAAAAGAATTTTATTTTGTCAAATTGAAATTATAAACATGTAAAATACTAGATTTAATGTGGGTGCACCATCAAAAGGCGGAAAAACTGCATTTTTTGAAAGATACATATATTACCCGAAAAAATTATTTTGTTCTCTTACCATGTTCTAGAAAATGAGTAAGCTGAATAATAAAATTCAAAATGTAGTTAATACTATTCATAACGGATAGTTCATAATAATATATCATTGTTTAGTTAAACCCGGTATTGCGTACTACACACGCTATCAAGGAAGGTCGCGATTGCGTGTAATGCAAGACAAGTCCGTATTATGTGCTGTGAAAGATTCCTTTGGTGGTGCATATAACATAAGACATAAAAAAAATTCTCATAAAATCTCAGGGTGTTACAGGAATCCCCTATATCGAAAAGGGTAGATGATAAATCATTGGAAACTATGATGGTACCTCGAATTGTAGTGGGTCCAGCATCCTTCCCCTGCTGGGTATTCTCTACTGCAAAAGTCAAACCTGCATCGCGGCCCTGTGACCATGAATGATCACTCTAAGCTGATCAACCCTCCATTCGCTGAAAGCCTGGTGACTAACAACCATGGTCACGACCTCCACCTCAGCCTGAATGGCCAGATGAACTCCAGTTCCTAGACTGATGAGAAACTAATGATACTACTCCTAAATGAGTTGTAATAGAAGAAACCATGGCACTATCTTCTAGTGAGAATATATAATATAAATGACGAAGATGTCCCATCATTCCACATGATCGGATCTCCTGTAGGTCTCTCGGAAATGTGGCCTTGTAGTCCCGGTCTTCCCGCATTGGTAGAACACCACCTAGAAACAAAAATAAGTGTCTCGCCTCCTTGGATCACTGTGCAAAGACTCCAAGCGGCGCTTTATACTATCATAAGGAGGGATACAAACTCAAGATTTAGAACCACCCTGGCTCACAACTCTAGAATCCCTCAAATTTCACTATGTGATCTATGCCTAGTTGACAATAGAAGGGATGGATATCAACAAGAAGATGTTCACCTGCGATTATATGTCGTGCCTCAGACCATCCTCAAACATCCTTGCTAAGAATAAGTTATCACCTCCTATAATAAGCGTGAAGTGCTACAGCTCTGTGAAACAAGAAGAATACTCTAGGAGAGAAAGAGTACCCTTCTCCTGACTCATGAACTCTTGGGCTTGCTCATCCCTCAATGTCTCTAGATAGAAGTAGTCATAGAAGGTAAACTAGAACTCATTACAAGCCATGAAATGCTATAGTCATACCTGTGAGATCGCGTGCACCATCTCTTGGAGGAATCCTGAAGCATGTACCTATAGAGCTTAACCGTCCACCCTAGAAGCATCTCTAGTTGCTCGATGATAGACAACATGTCTTCTAACCATGAATATGTATCCTGAGGTCCTACATCCCCTATGAAGGTGGAAGGAAGCTGCTATTGGAAAACCCGCATAAATTCTGCCATTGACGGGGTAGGAGGAAGTACTCCACAGAAGGTCTTCATAAACCTCATAAATCCCTCTCGGAACTGTGCATCTGCACCTATGTTTGGAATGATGACTGGTTCCATGACTGATATAATAAGAGGATATACTAGAAGTACTTGATCAGTCATGTTCGGTGTCTGATCATTTCCCTACAACTGGTGCACAAATAGAGGATGTCTCGGTGGCATGAATCTACAAGGTCAAGTGCACACCTTAGATCAAGATTATTAAGGACTGAAAAATAGATGAGTTAGGAGGGAATATGTTAAAGGAAACATCCATGTTTTTCCATATATGGACACATAGAGTGTATAATGACTACAAGACGTCTTCCCTTATGTCATTCACATGGGCATGTACTTATGCCAACCTAGTTCATGTAACACCCCATACACACGGTGTGTTTTCCTAACACACGGAATGCACTTAAATCCTCTTCTCGTGCCTGAGATCCCTTAGACAGCTAGGGCACACATTTCTCTTAGCACAAGTCTACACGGCATGTTAGTGCCAAAGATGGTGTGTACTAGATGAACCTCACCGATATGTGTTGTTAGTAACACGGCTGGTTACATGGCTCACCCTACACGGAGTGTATTCAAAATTATGCATAGTGTATTCTGGTTTTTTCAAGACAATAAGCCTCAGAAACATCTCTAAAACCCATAAAAAGACTAAAAAAACCATAAGGTGCCAAATTCTGATCTGTGAGGGCCCATACTCCTAGAGAATCAAGGTTTGGCTTCTAATACTTGTTACAATCAAATATAATAGATCAATGATCCACAAAATTCTGGTCTATGAGGGCCCATAAGACCTCAAGAACCAATGATTGGAATTCATTCAAATAAGACCTTACACAACCAATACCTTATCAAACAGAAAGTTTTTTTATCAAGTCATATATCACAACAGCATGCATATCTAGCACAACACCTACCACAACCACATGAAATCGATAATGCACCCTAAATGGCATGGCAAGAATTCATGAATGTGATTTTAATCATTTTCCTATATAATTCATGATATGGAATACCTTAATCTCATCAAGTTGGAATAGAAATAGCACATCAATAACATCAACAATAACAATAAAAAACATGTGAATCACTCAAGGTAAAATCATATCAACTGAAAAAATTGCAAAATCGGAAAAATTGCAATAAACGAGGTAGATTGAATTTTCCCTGGACATGGATGAGCTACACTCAGGAACACCTTATTACCAAGTACCTATTCCTTCCTATCTCTAAATATAGGCACCAAATAGTAATTCAAGTGAAAATAATTCCTCTGATACCACTTTGTAACATCCTGGTTCTGAAAGCCGCCCCGATGCACCCCATACCTGGTTGGTCACATGGCCTCAAGCACATTTCCCCTAATGCCAGAGGCTACCAACTTGCAGCGAGGGCCTTGGGTGCGATAGTGGTGAAACAATTCCCTCATTGGAAGAGAAAAATGTATATGTAAAATTGATATATAATATCGGAAGTAATAATAATGGCATTCAATAGTAAACAACAGAAGACTGAAAGTAATAAGTAGGTGGAGAACATATATATAAATGATGCATGATACATATGTCTATAAATGTATCCAAACACATCGTAGTGATGGAATATAGTACTAAATAAAATTACAAATGAAAAAAAGTAAAGTCCTCAAAATACCAAACATGATCTTTGTCCCATGGTCTCCAACTCCTCAGTAATCAAGTACCTGAAGTAGAAGGGCACTTAACATTATCTATAACTGCAACAATATAATTAGTTTGGGCCCAAAAGCATAATACAAACATGGTGTGAGACTTATCCCAGTAGGAAACCTTTAAAAGATCTGTTCCTAACAGTCAGTGATTATATATGGCATACAATAAGTACAAAGAAGTAGTAAACAAGGAAGTACTCAGCAGTATATATTTCCACAGTTTCAAATCATTCAATTCCACATATCAACCAAGAATCTAATCAAAAATAGGTAACCCTATAGGATATCCTCATATCCTATCCCCTCTGGTCCTACCTAGAAACACAGGCAACCCTTTGGGAAGTACACACAGTCTAACCCCTATAGTTCTTCTTTAGCATAGACTCTCTAGGGAAGCACTCAATGTCGATTCCCCCTATAGTCTCATATCGGTAACTAAAGGTGATGTAGGGAAGCACTAATGTCACATTCCCCCTGTTTCCCCCATCAAGGATCTAAAAACACTATGAGGAATCACTTTTGTAAATTACCCCTATGATCTCACATCTTAATAGTAAAAAAGGACAATCTGGATAAGCCCTTACGTCCATTCTCTCAATGGTCTACTACACTAGTTTATCACGTCCCAGTGTACGTCAAGAAAGAATGGAAAGGAGTATCTTCCAAAGTAAACCTCAAGAACTACTTGGATAATAGTCTACAGCGTAACAACCATGAAGATAAACATCACTTCATCGTATAATACTAGTCATGGGAAACAGACAAGGTATTATAATAGGCTAGAAAGACTAAATGGTCATAAACAAACATACATGGGAAAACACCTCCACAACATAAAAATTAACCATATTCTCATTCAATTAACCTCTATTCAACCATAAAATTTTTGCAGGGAATCAATAGGGCTAAAACAGTAAACACGTAATACCCCATTCAATGGTATTGGGATCATTTGCACATATAACTCAAAGTCATTCTACTTTAAGGGAAAAACCACCTACCTCTATGTTGTATGATCGATATACATGAACCTCAAGCCTTGAATAACCCAAAAACAATGTAGATATTCAAAAATGTTAAAAACAATCAAATGATGATAACTTGAGAAATAGGAGGGATCAGGAATCTAAGATCTAGGAGAAGAAATAGCATACAATGGCCATCCTAACACATTCAATGATGATTGATTCGGAGAACATATGCTCGATCGGGGGTTCGGTGATGAAACGTGGGCGTACGACTGCTCTTGGTCGAGAAGGTGATGAAGAAACTATTTTTGTTGATAAGACATGACCCCTGTACGTTTAATGAATAAAATTAAGTACATGGCGTGTACATTATAAGTTCACAGTGTGTACTTTCCTTCACCGAACCCCGCATTAAGTGGTCTCTAGGTCACCACAAACAGTCGTGTGCATGGCCGCTACAAGGCCAACACCTGGCTACCCGCGGTAACCGAGGACACGACGTGTGTTCATAATGTACATGGATTGTACTTCAAAAATTTTCACAAACTCTTCTTTTTCTAAAAAACAACAGAAAAAGAAAAACATACCTGAAAAGAAGATCTGGGATCAAACAGTTTTATAGTTAATATAAGGTTTTAGGATTTAGAAAGACAAGAAATGTTATTTTGGACAATCTATAGGCCAAAGAAGGACTAATGTTGAAATAAAATGGATGAATTATTTTTGTGTTGAGAATGTATTGAAAAACATATTTAAAAGGATATTTAGTGATTAATATGATATCAAGGATGTGAATCATATTTATTTTAGAAATTATATTAATTTATTTTTCTAAAAGGAAACTTGAATATTGGGTGAAAACCCATAATGTTATTCCAGGTCAAAGGATATGAAACCATAAATGAATGATGCTAAGGGCTTCAAGCATACCACATGCCTATGTGATAATCTGGTCAATGTATCATTTCTTTTTTCTAATAAATTTGACGATTAATTTTTAATGTTGAACTCATAGTTTCAATTTTTAGGTATAGAGATAAATTCATTAATAATATTGACATTGGATAATTGTTAGAGATATCTAGTTATAATTTTCACAATTATATGGGCCTTACAATCTGTTAAAATTTATATTTTAGTGCTTTGGGAATAAAAGATAATATTTGAAAATTCATTTATTTATGTGATGGATGAATTCGAAATTGACAGTGGAAAAAACAATGGTTGAAATTGTGTGTATAGAAAATATAAAGTAAGTATATTTTCTTATTTACTTAAGTAGTAAAATAATTCCTCAAAATTTGGAAATTGATCTTAAAATAAAATTGTTATGCTAATACCTTATTTTTTGATGAACAAATGGAGTTTAAAAAAACCATAGATTTATGAATTTGAGTCCCTGAAGATGACATTTATGATTCAATTTTTTTGATTGATGACCTCAATCACTCCCAATTAACATTTAAAATTTTCCTCCACGACTATATTTTCACTGGCCACTAATGTTCACTCCATAAAACCGTATTTATTTTTTAGTACATGTTACATTTGTACCTCCCTTTCTGTTTTTTCAAGGTGATGTATTACACAACCTTATCATGATGTAGGATATAAACATAGGAATTATCAAAAAATCTATAATCTATATCCTATATAATATGTGATTGTGCAATTTAATTCAGGTGAGGAGAATGTAGCACCATGAACTTATATGGTAAAAACATTGTATCCAATTGTATCTATGACACACAACATCAAGCGCATAAGAGAATATAATATCCCGTTACATTATACTTAATTTAATATTTTAAATAAATTAAATATAATATTAAATATAAAAAACACTGAGTTAGATTTCATCGAATGAAACAATGAGTTTCTTTGATATCATGCATTACACACAAGACTGGGTTTTAAGGAATAATAATATATTAATAAAAGACTATGATTTAACATAATAAGATATAAACAATCTGTTAGATTAGAATTTTTGAAATGTATTAACATACTTATGAAAATATATAGACTATAATAATAAAATTTTAATTCATTGGTTTCAAATTAATTAGAATTGAAATTATAAACCAACGGTATATATAAAATATATTTTTACTCTTATGATCTCAATGGCATTTTGTTGTAATAAATTAAATTAATTAAAATTAGTCAATGATATTAATGAAATATATATTTTATATATTCAATAAGTAATTTTTTAAATTCTTCCAATATATTTTATAGTTATAAGCTGAGAACAAACAGAATATTACACATTAAAACTTATATTTTTATAAAGGATCTTTTACAACTTTTTAATGGAGAACCTATTTTAAATCAATTTTTTGGAACTTTTATAAACGTTTTATGTCAAAGTAAACCATTTTTTTAAATCAAACAATAAAAATTAGGTTAGTGTGATTTTTTATTTTTATTTTATGTTTATTTTTAGATGAATATTGGAAACTACTTAATATTAAATCAAAAATTCTTTTTCATCTAATTTATTTATAAGGATGAATTATATTTTTCATTTTTCTAAAAGTGTTTTTATTTAATTTATATATAAATTATTTTAATTTTGGTCGTTTTAGTCAGTTTCACTTTGAAATTTGATATAAAAAACTTCTCAACCTTTTCAACATTTTTTATATTAAAACACACATAGTCATCTTGTATGCAATATTAAATTTAAATTAATTTATGTCTCATTAGTTATTAGAATTTATAAAAATTTATTCCATATTCGATATCATAATATTTTATAATCATAATTATTTTAAATTAGTTTTTGACCAAAAATATTAGTGAATTTAATTTAAATTAATTATAGCGAATATGAGAAAATTGTCTTTGCAAGAGTATGAACCATACAAATAAGTTCCAAAATAACAACGAAACATTTCCAAAATCCATTTGATGTTCATATTTATACCCCATAGTACATGAGATTAATTTGAATAAATATTGGAGAAACATTTCATGGTAAAAATGAGGGTATATTTCTATTTTAAAAATTTTTACTAGAATGTCACTCTTCCATAATAAAAAGGAACTCACCCATCCAAATTACTCACACCTCTAAAGAAACATTTTATAAGAAAAACTTTGATAAAATAATATAAAAAAATCCCTAACCTCAACATAAAATACTCACCATGGGAATAAAAAAACCAAGGATGTTTGTTGGTTTAATAAAAAAGGTTACATTCTTAAGTGATCAACTTTTGATTTATTTACTTCTCCACCAATAAATTATGTTTTATATAAAAATTAAATAATAAAACTAATATCATTAATATAATTATATGTTCTTACATTATGGTTTACACCAACATCTATACAAACACCCATAAAATGGGTAACAAACATACCATTCGTCTATGATAAACTATCACCCCGCGAAACAATGTTTTCTTTTTTCCTTTACCTCCTATCATGGTTAGATATTCTGATGGAAACACTAGTTATATATTATAAAATATAATTTTAATTTATTATGTTTATTTAATTTTACATAATAGATACCTTCATTATTACCATGTATTTGAAATATGATATCAACTTTTGTGGAACTGTTGACCACTTCCTCCTCCAAGCAATGTGATTCTTTCAAAGAATACATGGAATGTATAAAAGAGGGGTTTAATAAACATATGGTAAATTTATTAAATATATATTATAATTTAATTGTATTATATATATATATATCATTTACTTTTCATTGATTTAAATACGGTAAAAAAAGGAAATCATTGTTCACACGTACGGACGACATACCGTCCCCATGAACGGTGCATTTCATTTCCTACCTGATAATATTATGGATTATTATAAATAAATATATAATAAATATATATTAGAATTAAATAATTTTTTAGATTCTGAAGATGATGAAATAAAATATAAATTAATAGGAACAACAAGTAACATGTCAAAATATACTTATGAAACTAGGTAATTAGCACAAAAAATTGTGAAAAAAAGAACGATTATGAAAAAATGGTACCAAAATTTTATTAAAGAACAATATAAGATATTATAAATATGATTATTCTTATAATATCAGTTACTGACATGTTTATAACTATTATACATGTGGTTATCTGATTTTCATCCTAAAGGAAATGTAAGGCATGTGATTCTTGTCTAACTTTTACTTTTGTGTGGAACACATCCTAATCACCATGTAATTAATTTTTATGGTGTATATACAAAAAATTTTTAGATAACATGTCATGAATTATTTTACAATGATTGTATTTGTAGTTTCATATTATTTTATTTATTTCAAGGGGATTATATTTCAAAAGATACCTAGTGGTGAAGAATTTCATTACCTGATTCCTATTCATTAGATAATTTTACATTATCATTGTCATTAAAATTCTAAGACTATTTTTTTCTGAATATAAATATATATATTATTACTTTTAAACTTTTTTATATGGATTTATGGTCAAAAAACATATTTTATTCATTGATTTATTCTCACCTCAATGTTATTGTTTTTTGAAAGATACTTTAAAATCTCATTTTGTTCGGGATTTTTAACACTTGAATTTCTTTTAAAGTGAAATATATTATTATTGTAAAATAAACCAATTAATTTTCTTCTCCTAGAGTAATTAATAACCATTTTTTAGTAATGGTAAAATTTTCCACTAATTAGTACTCATTTTTTTATTATATATTTGCATGAAAACCAGACCTCATTTCTTTTTTAGTCAGAGAAATTATTTCCTTCTGAAAAACATGTTTTATAAAAAAATTAAAATATGTTTTAACTATTAAAAATAATAATTTATTGTCATTTTTATCATTTTTTATTTTAATTTTTTTTAAGGTTACCTTCTAGTCACTTTATAAATGAGTCATTTTTATATAACTTTTTCCATGTAAAAGGAATGTTTTTTCCTTGCACTACATGTATGAATTTACCCACCATAATTTATTTAGATCTTCCATTACAAGTTTTAATGTTTATTCATAATATATGGAAAATTTTGAGTTGATATATTAAAATAAAAGATTATTCAAAATGTATAAAAAATGAAAATTATGTTTTTGTCAAGAATGTTTTCAAAATATATATTTATAGTATTTCTATTTTCCAATGATATTGAAAATTTATTTTTAATTCACTTTGAATAAATTATATTGATACAAACATTATTCCTACTCTGTATGGTTTATAATATATTTGACCAAGGATAGTATTGAAATTCACTAACTTGATCCATTTTTGTAGTCCCCTTGAAATAATCAATTTCCAATGTTAATTGAATGATATTTTCACCTAAATAGCCTATCATTTATCATGGATATGATTATTAACTAAAATATATACCATATTTAAATATAGTTTTTAATTTTAAAGTTAGTTATATCTAGGGAAACACTGATAAATCTATATATAATACTCAACATGAATATTTGATAAGTCACATTGTTCATTAATTTAATCGATTATTCAATATATGAGGAATTATTTTGATTGGTATGACATAAGTGGAGCCTAGTTATATATATCCCCTGGATGTATCATTAGTCTCATGTGGTGATATTTGTTTTCGAGATACCCTTCTATTTTATTTCCATGATGAATTGATGGATTTCTACACCTAGATTTAAAAATTCATTTGAAAGGTCTTAACAGTAGTATGATAAACCATATTATAAAAGGTCATAATGGTAAAGGATATAGGTACCTAGGAAACATGGAATCTAAAAATTAACCCTTTAGCTCATTCAAACTCAATAATTATTTATCAATGAAATATTTCATCAACATATCTATGGTATCATTTCGTTTTTAGTTCATTAATTAAATTTCCTATGTTTCAGTTTATTACTTTTCCATACTTGTTTTCCTTATCGAATTATATGAATTAAATGTGTTTCCATTTATTTACCTTTCCATAATTTTTCCATAATTTTTTATTAGTTTATTTATTACATGACATATGTCATTATTTATTACTTTTATATACTCATAGATTCATTATTTATTCATATATTCTTTAACATTAATGAGAAATTGAGATCACCGTTATTTTTCATCCATTCACTAGGAATCTAAGAATAATACAAATAATGATATGAAATTATATTCTAGATGGAATAATATTATGCATGAAAGAAAACAATTATGTTTTAATTAACGAATTCATTTCTAATACAAGACTCTTGTATATATCTATATTAACATGACTTCTAAACTATCCATTAATTCGATATTTGATTCATTTTAATCATACAAATTTAATGGTAGTAGATACCATCTCTGATCTACTATGGATAGGTTTCAAAATTTGAAAGTACATTTTTTGGTTATAAAATTTTACTATAAAATAATTTTAGAAACCATAATTATTCGACATAAATATTTTCAGAATTTTAAAGATTCAAGGCAATATATTTTTTATTCAATATAAGGTTTTATTATTATTAATTGATAATATATTCTCCTAATTCCATTCAATATGCAAATAAGTCTAGAATATAAAATATTGTATAATAAATATTTTATTTGAATATTTTATCTAAGGATACGAAGTATCAACTTTTATATTAAGACCAGTGTAGTTTTTAGGACATTTTAACATTCTAAATTGTATATATTCCTTCATAGAACATTTTTAAGTCCTTCTAATGGAATTGAATTTCTAATGATAGATGAACTAGAATTTCATTCTCAGTAGAGAATTTATATATTTATGTTCATGAAGATAATACTATAACTTTTGTCCAAATATTTATATTTTCCATTGTAAGACCAACTTTTAATCGATCAAATATATTCTGGAGGAGCTTATATTTTCTTTTAATCACATTAATGCACACATGGTTTTCGTGTATAGATGGGTATTATTTTATAGAATCATCTTGTCTTGAAAAATATACAGTTTTAATGGTTATATTTTCACAAACACTTTCAATAAGGTATGCATTTTTTATATGGAAAAAAATTTAAAAAAATCCCCAATATTTCATCAACCTATGATTAAATTTATAAATAAAATTCATTATTTGAAATTCAAGAGTTTTATTTTAGTGAATTCCTTCATTTTATCCTTTTATATTTCCTAGATTCACTCTATTTTCTATAAGGGATTTATCTATTGGTATGTTAATTATTTCATCAATCGTTGTATAATAACATATCTATTTCATTTCTCTATTATTTATTTCCATTTTTTCATTTTTTCAATTTTATAAGACAAATGATTTATCAATTTATTTCTATGTAAAATGCTTCATAATTTTATAGATATATTATAAAACATATCCTAATTTTTTATTTATTTTGATCATTAATTGGAGTAGTGGTAGTAATTTATTTGTATTATTTTACATTATTTTTTTCTTATTCACATCATCATATATTTTGAGTTGAAAAACATACATCATGAGAGTGCCAATAGGTTCTTCTACATGATTTTTTGTGATACTTTTTATGTCATTATTGTAATCTCTCATTGATTCCCAATGTCATAGTTGGATGTCAATAAATTTTATAAACATGTTTTCATCTCCGAGATCCTTTTCACCTATAAATAAAACGGCATCTATAATCATGATTATATACTATTATTTTATTAATAATGAGTCTCCATGATATTAATCATAATTTTGATATTGATAATTAAGTGATAATCTATTCTTCATTAGAAACCTTTCAGTGTTAAAATGAGCAGTCACTACCATTTTCTAAATGTCATGAAATTTATTAAAATAGCATACTTGTATATATATGTTATAATAATAGGAAAATTTGAGAGAATATAATTCCATATTTTTAAGAAGTAATTATTATTTTTTATAGACGTGAATTTTCATAGCTCATATATAGGTTTTTATATCTTTATTAGGTATAAATTATCATTCTAACGTTTATTTGACAAAAAAATTTCTAATTTTTTTTCCTTTATTATATATTGTATGTTCTATTAATTAAATAAATTTAGATAAAATTCTATGAGTTCAGAGATAAAAAATTAACATGCATGGAAATTGAATTTTTTTCAATAATATTTATGTATTAGAAAAGAATAATATAGTAAGTAATATATACCACTATTTGTCATCATATAAGAGAAATTTGATTCCTGTTAATTTAAGTACATCAAAAAAAAATTAAATTCATTTTAGATGTAAAAAGAATGTTCTATACACCACAGAGATTATTAAAATGGTTATATTGAAGTTCAGATTCACTGATATATGATAAAATAGTAGAAGTAAAGTGTTATAAAAATATGAAAAATTTCAAATTATATCAAATAAAAAATTGAAGAGTAAATATTAAATGTAATAAATTAAATAAATGATAATGGATTTTGTGATAGACTCTAATTTTTTTGTCCATACTAATGAAGAAACCTGTATTGATATACTTATTAATTATTCACATGTGAGAAAATGTGGAATTTGGATCTTATGAATTTATTTAGAATATTATCACTAAATCATATAATATGAATCTTTTGAACCACGTTTCTATAAAATATTATTTACTCTTGGGAAAGTCAAAGAGTGTTGGATAGAATAATAAATTTTTAGGAAATTTTTCGTTCACTTATATATGTTTAATGAATGGAAAAGCGGTGTTAAGGGTGATTATAAAAGTGTGTGGAAACCAAAAATATAGTTATATTTTTCCTAAAAAACTAATATATTTATGAAGGATGTTTCTTTCTATGAAATTGTAGGACATTTCTAGTAAAATTATTTCTTGTTATTATTAGTGAATTTTTGATAAAAATTCTCATTAAATTATTCTACTACATAGTTTATATATCTAGTACAATATTAATTTCATATAAATTATTTGTTTATGTATTTATATTGATGATATAGATAACTATTCATTCAAGTCAAAAAAAACTCTGTAATAATATTATAATTTATTAATAATTTAATTTACTATGGAAAGATTAATAACTTGTTATTAAATTTGATTCTTTTGAAATTTAATTCCCTATAAAATTAAAATAATCTTATGTATTTGTCTAGGTAGATTATATTATTATATTTCATAGAAGATATGCTCTAGTAAGTAGACAATTCATGTTTTCACTGATAAATTGATATATTCAATTCATCAATCTCATTTATTAGTTGTTGAAATATTCATTGATTGGATTTTCATTATATATAATAATTATAAAAATTCATTATATTATTCAAATTTATTTTTATATAATATTTTTTACATAAAAATTAAATTTTATAAAGACTAGTTCTAGAAGAATTTTTTATGAAATTAATCGAAGGAACCATCTTGGGAAATAATATGAATTTATTTTGATTATCAAATCGATGGAAAATTTGATAGTATTTAGAAAGTAACCTAACACAATATTCTATTGTTTAATAGTAAATATAGGTGAAATAAGCTTCTACTAAAATTCAATGCCTTATATAATTAAATTTAGAGTATATATAATACCTACTAGACAAAGATAATGATTCTACACTCATGTTTAAATAATTATTATTTGATATTGATGAATAACTAAGAGAATTTAAAATGCCTAACAATTACATAGCCTTATTAGAGGTAGATAACAGCCATTACCTTTGGATAAAATAGTTTTTTCAAATGAATATATATTGTGTGAGTACTTGAATGATTATGGGTTAACATATATAAAAATTCGAATTATAAAATAATCATGACATATTTTAAAAAAAATGCATAAAAAAATAATAATATATCTTGAATATAACAAAAAATATTATTTTTTCAATATAATATGGTGGATAATTTATAGACTCTAATAAAAAAGAACATTGAAATGTTATTATAAGTATAAAAACAAATATGATCTATAATAGAGATAATGTTTTAATTTTGATTCATGGATATATTTCATTTAAATTAAACAGAATTGAAAACTATCAATTATTATTCTATTATTATAGACTCAAAATTTGAATCGATTAACTAGAAATTCATGTATAAGTTGAATCCATCATAGAATGGGTATCCATTTTTGAAACGTTTTATTTAAAATTTGTAAAATTAAAGGATGTGTTACTAGAATACCATGAAGTTCTTACTAAGTGATAAATTTTAGTGGATAACAATGCCTTGTATATTTTCCACCACCATTAATTACTTATTTACCACTGTATAAGAGTTGGAAACACGATACACATAATAATGGGATATAAAAAATAATGACATTAAAAATTATATAAGAATTTAAAATATGGGATTGTTTTTATTAGCGAATACAAATTATCCTTCACAATTTAGATAGAAATTGTAAATATGTAGCTTTCGAGAGTTAAATTATATAGATTTCATGGTATCCACCCCATGTTTTTATTATTTGAATTATTTTTTATATTATGTATATTTTTTATGAATTATAATCACCCATTATATTTCTCAACGGAATAATGGTGACAATGTTGAGGAAACAATAATATTTAATGTTGTCCAAAAAAATAACATTATTTGTATATTTTATATGAATTTAATTATTATAATATAATAATAGTTTTTCTATTAATGTAATAATATATACAAAAAATTATGTATAATTAATGATATATGTTGGGGTGTCTATGTGTTTGGGGATTTTTCTTTGTTGTTTGTTTAGGACTTATTTTATTTTACTTTTTTCTTATTTTTTGGAACTTTTCTCAATGTTTTCTGGATTATTATGGGTTCCCATATCTAAAATTAATATATAAAATATTTCTAATTACTTGATATTTTGTGAGGAATTTAATTATTTTTTAAAATAATTTTTTAAATGATTAAGGAAGCGAGTTTGTTCACTTAAATTTTGATATTCAATTATTTTCACATTTTTTGACTAAATATATATAGCTAGTCCGATGATTGGTTAACCAATATAGTTTCCAATATTAAAAGATGTATTCTTGACTATTTTATATATATATTTACAGTATCTTCATGTATATGATTTTTTCAGATAGAACTTTATTAAGTTGTTTTCAAAACTAATTTTAGATAAATTATTTTTTCTAATATGAATTAGTCACATTTCATAATAACCTAAAATATATTAACATAACCCATATGAATTGTTATTTTTGCATAAAATTAGATACCTATAATGAAAATATAGGTTTTCCAAATTTCAATATAATATGTCCTTTCCTAACATAATATTAGTATGTTACAATTGAATTATAATGATAATTTTACGAATAAGGTTTACTCATGTATTGTTTAGGGTTTGAGGTATATATATATTGGTAATGTAAAGGGTTTTTAAATTTTTGGGTAATCATTATTTTTTGTAAAATTTTAAATTGTTTTACTCCTTTTATAGAAACAATTATATAATGTTTTAATGTAAAAATTTATATAACAATATATATATATATATAAAGATAAAAAAAATTGGTAAGTTTTTTTACTATTAAATATGTATAGATTTTATCATAGAAGATATAACATTATGAATGATGAATTTTGTTTGAGTTTGAATGTCTAATCACAAATTATTATTTAATAGATAACTCTTCATCTGAGGTTAATTTTTATTCATAAAATTGTGTAACCATGACCATATAGTAAACCAAATAAAATTCACCATGTGTAACATATTTTTTTATATTTGTTTGCAGACAATTAAATTCATAGAAATATGTTGTAATTAATCTCATTTTTAGGAACATGCATCACTTTTCATAAATTATTAAATAATAGAAGAGGTATTCATGAATTACTCAGAGGGTATGTTTCAAAATAATATATACATTTAAATTATTGTATAAAAATATTTTTAAAAGGAGTTAATTGAGTTATAGAAAAATAACATCTTAAATTAAATCATATAAATTATTTATTTTATAAATGAAAATATTCAATTTTGAAAAGATATCTAATTATTGTTGAGATATAGATTTTTACCTAGGAGTCTAAATATTACATATAATGGAATTAGTAGGGTCTGGTTATAAGATATTTTTATTTGGAAATCCATATTAAATAGTCATTAATTATTAAATAAATTACATGAATAACATCATGTTTTTTATTTTAAATTTAGTGTTTTATTTATGAAATATTAAAATAAATTTTTAATTTTTAATTATTTATATTAATTTATATTTTTTTTGAACATTATAAAATTTTTTTTGAGTTTTGATAAACTTTATAGGTAATAGAAATACTTGTAGCGATAATATCCATTATATATTTTATAGGATGATGAAAATTATCTAAATTCCTTGGATAAAACACATGGATATTATTCTTTAAAGAATATTATATGTGTGAGAATCATGTATTTACATGTTTGATTTAATTCACATTAATAATAATAATTTTGAACCACCATGTCACATTAGCTCATATTTATATATTATAGAGGATTTTATTTAGAGGAAACTATCTAATAAATATAGAATATGGATTATACAAACAATTTTAGATCCATCAAATCATAAAAAATATAAAATACATAAAATAATTTATCAACAAAAAATATGTAATTATAGAAAAATAATTAATGTAAAAAATTGAACATCAGATTTTGTAAGAAAATGGAACACATGTTATGCACTCATCAGTTATACAATATTGGAGTATTCTCATCATGTTTGTTTTATACATGGAGTGATATAAATATAATAAAATGAGACTGGAAGCTTTGACATAAACCATGTACAAAAATTCCACATTTCAAAATCACATCCCTACTATTGTTAAATAACACCATGACCAATCATTGAACCATTTTACTAACTTATATATCATGTATGTGTGTTTCATGTCAATTAATGTACACAAGAATGGTGTAAGTTTTAAACGTAGAAAACAACTACAATAGTTCCCCTAAAATACCCTATCATGTATATATGAGAGTATATTGGCCAAGAAATAAAAAAAATATAGCATTATATACATAACATAAAATTTAATGATTGGCATGTAGAATTTAACACAATGCTGCTCGACCATATTATCTTTGATAGAATTATAGTAAACAACATCAGTCAAATAATATCAAATTAAAAAGTTTATTTTTCTCAAACCTATATATATATTTATGGGAAATAAACATGAGAAATTATCACAGGGTTTACCAGCTGGAATTCCTAGTCCACATAATATAAATGCATCATAATATTCATTTTTTATCTAAACAAGCCTTCAGTTTCAAAGTGTCCCCTTCTACAAGTCAGTCGTACCATGAACTTACAATATTGGTGTTCTTATCTCAATTAAATTTGGAATAAGATATATAATATCATTGACTGCAATTCAATATGCTACTTCCACTATGAAATAATTTAGAGCAATTCTTGAAACCGATCCTAGTATAGTCATACTTCATTTTAGCATGTCATCATGAAACAAATTTTTATTTGACTATAACATCACTAGCAAGGAGTCCTAATTTCAATACTATTTTAACAAAGACACTATCTATCATGGTATCCCAATTTAGAAGTATTCCAAACCATGATACAGAACAAATTAAATATCATACCATGTAATAGTATTATAATACTACTATTTTGACTGGTTTCCTGGAAAAAATGAAACTCAAACAATGTTATAAATGTGAATATCTCATATCCTGATACTGCAACAACACTATTAGGTCCTTATAACACAACCCCCATCATTATAAGAAACAATATCCATGCATCAAACCACCTATCTATAGTCCTCAATAATACCTTGATATGTTAATCGCATCTTGATTATTAATTCATCCCCATTCATAGATTATATTATGTAGCTCTCCATGCACTATATACTCTGATCATGAACACTTGAGGAAGATCTTATCTAACATAAGACTATTATATATATGATTTTCTAACCTAGGACCACAATCACCAATCGCCTACCACTATTCCAAAATATAGCCACCCTGAGTGGTTTGAAAAAATATTCCCCTAATGTTAATTTATAACACTATATCTAAATTACCACCTCACCTCATAACTATTTATTTTTCTCTAACAATATTAATTTCCTTCACATAATTTATATATATTCTAATTTTAATTCCCTATAACTCATGAATTCCACTTTCTAGGTTAAACACTATTCTACTATACTCTTATACAATCTGAGTTGTTCTAATAACATGATAGTCTATCCATTAAACTAGATTTCAAACTCAACAAATAGGCATTTAAAAAATACACCCATCACCATCAAGGTTAGTTGAAAGGTCCTCAGATAAATCTATACCCTATGATAAACTACAATTGATATGGAATTATAGTCTCCTAGTCTACGATCCCTTATTCCAAACATATTGAGAAACCCATAACATATCCATGAGAGAATAATCAAATATATCACACCCAATTTTTCCCAGTTAATCCCATTGATTTCATTCACCAATGACTGATAGGTTCATCAAAATTTCAGGCAATTGCTAATATATTTGAAAATACATTCTTTATTAATTGAATATTCATTCATTCCCAATAGGTATCACCTAATTAATATATTCACTTGATCCCTCCCAGTTTCCACTCAAGTCATCCTAAATAATGTTTTATTCTAGAGTATACTATTTTACATTAAAAAATTATGAATGTCTTAACAATTTATGACACCTACATCACTTATAAATTTAGACCCTTTATATACAACTAAAAAATTACATAAAAGCGGGAATAAATCATTTATTATCACATGAGATCCCACCTTAATCCACACATATATCAAATTTAATTATAAACCATTATAAATACATTTTTATAATTATATTTTCTCCATAAAAATGGGAGACTCATTAAATAGTGTGATGGTACTAAAACCAAAACACATGAAGTGTGAACAGTCCATGGCATTACTCTGATGAACCCATAAAGAAATAACAATTATTTAACATCTAATATATCATTATTTTTAAAATAAAATTTAAAAATTACCTATAAAAACTCACATGATTATTTACACCAATTAAGATAGTGATCCATGATTTTCATTCATCCTTTCTAGGAATATACTAGTTTCCATATGCAACAAGCCTTTCATATGAGATTAAATCGATATTCTTAGGTTAAATATGTCTAAAATTCGTAGATAATTATTTTTTTAATTTAGAGGAAAAAATAGAAGAGAAAAATGGAATGGTAAAAATTATCTTTTACATAAACCTTTCATGAAGATTCAATATTAATTTATATTAAACCGTGAAATAAATAGGGATGGATGTGTAAGGTATTGGTGGACCTGTTCACTGAAATGTCAATTAACCATCCCTAAAACTTCGTATAATGATGAAAAATAACCCCATATATGTCACGACCCATCCCCCGGGACTTGTTTCATGGCTACCCCAAGCCCGCCTTTTATAGGCCAGGGGTTGGAGACTAGCACCGAATGGCATTTTCCATAAAACTGGAATGAAATTGCCTTTATAACCGGAAAACTCACATAACCAAGCACACATAAAGATATGAACATGAAGAAAGTGTATTACCAAAAGAGTGATGAAAGTAAAAAAGGGGTCCAGAATACAATCCCAACAATAAAGGTACAAGTACAACTGAAAACCAATAAAATAGAATAAAGTGAAAAGATAGCTACTTGATGGTCCTCCGAGGTTCTTACCTAAAGGGTAGGTACAGAACTCCTCCTCAAATCTCCACGTCCACCCGTCTCCTCTGCATACTGACACATTGTATGGGTCACCTCCAGGTACCATCCAGTCCTCGTACTCTCAACCTCAGTCAGTGTTTTTCATTGTCTAAATCCAGCAGAATAAGGTGCGGGCATAGCCCGTGCAGAGGTGAGTATAATGATACTCACTAGGGACCCTGAGACCCTCTACGTCTCACAAAAACCTACAAGGATAAATCACAATGTATGTAACAAACAGAATAAACGTACTTAGTCATATTCCCATACAAATACCTATGTTATCATGTCATCCATCACAATCATGAGGAAAAACACAGAGGGACTGACTCAGCTCACACCAGGATTTGATATAGGGGTAGTATCAAGAAACATTACCAGTCACAACATTGAACACCACAGCTGCTGGAGAACTCATCCTCTATAGAGTACAGTGAGCCTGCCACGTCACAAAGAGGCACTTCCCACTAATCTTAGACTTCTGAGGTACTCCTCCTATCAAGTACAATGGGTCTAACACATCACCAAGGAGCTCCCCACCATGGGTATGCCGCGTCACTAAGGTGCTCCCTCTCATGGAATGTTGGGGTACTCCTCTTATTGAGTATCTTGGGTCTTCCGCATCACCATGGAACATTCCACCGTGGGTCTGCCACATCACCACGACGCTCCTCACTGGGCCTGTTGAGTCACTCCGAGTCGAAAAGTTAGATGTTGTCAAGTCTCAGTTAGCCACTGTGTTCCCACACTATGCTTGCTCATCTATGGGATGATCTTCTCGACAAGATACTGGATGATACTCCAACTACCACGAAGTATGATGAAGAAGTGTTTTAATGGTCTACCACGTCATAGGGGTATCAACGTATCAGACGGTGTGGCAATCAGACTCTCAGTCATTGAGTGATTAGCCTTTTAGTATTAGGGGCCCTATTGGATTCGTGCTCGATCCATCTTGACCTTTCCCCATATTAATCCAAAACATAGTGGGCTATCACTCCAAGGTACCGACTCACTTTACGGTTCCCAATGCCGCTAATGGTACATCTAACAGACATCCGGTGCGAAAGTTATTGCCAAAAGAAAGTAAATGGTTTGTAGTGGGCATAGGTCCGATCCGACCTGGCCAGACTGACCCAGCCCGGCCCGGTCCACGGGGGCCACGAAGGTGTCATGTGGGCAGATTGGCCGAGGGGCACCGCGAGGGCGCAGGGCTGCTAGGCCCGGCATGGGGCGGCTCGGCTAAGGGTGACGTGAAACCGAGGGGTAGCTCGGCCTGGCCCAGGCGGCTCGGCCGAGGGAGGCACGAGACCATGGGGTGGCTTGGCCACAGAGGGGCAGCCCAACCGCGCGGGGGGTGGACGTCTGGCCACGGGGCGGCAGTCGAGCCACTGGTCGATTGTCTGGTCGTGAGGCGGGGGACTGGTCATGGGCCGGGGTACCAGCTGTGGGGTGGAGTTTCGGCCACTGGTCGGCCTTCCAGCCACAGGTAGGCAATCCGAATGCGGGGTGGCAGTCTGGCCGTGGGGTGGCAGACTGCCCGCGGGGCGGCGGACCGGCCGCTGGGTGGCGGCGCGGCCACGGGGTGGAAGAGTGGCCGTGGGGCGGTGCCTCGGCCGCGGGGCGGCGCCTCCGCCACGGGAAGGTGTAGAGCCGCAAAAGGTGGTCGTGGCCGCAGTCGGTGTGGAGGTCGTGGGGCGGCGACGGTGGTCGTGGGGTGATGTCGTTGCACCGCCACCTTCATCGCGTCCAACAATGTTGCCGGCTTCCATTCTCACGCTTCCTCGGTGCCCAAAATCCCTCTCTGGTTTCCATCTCCAAGGACGTCTTCTTCCTCTGAGAAGGTTACACCATTCAAGAAGAATGACAGAGGGATTGGTCCATTTTTTTCCTGCACCATCCTCATTAGAGTGGAACCAAGTGGCTCATCATGAACATGAAAATTGAATGTCAAATCCTATCCTCCGACAATGATTGTTCCCATCCCATAAATGAAATCATCCACATTATTTTTTTTAAAAGGGATGAACATGGGAATAAAATCGTACACAAATTAAACCCCAACCTCGTGTTGTTCATTGACATTAGCGCGAGAAGGAAGTACGGGCGTCGATTCATCATAGATGAAGACATCCTATGTCAGATGATGTCCCGAGGAATAAGGTCAATTCGAGGTCAGTGTTCTTCATTGGCGGAGTGTTCTTCCTTTGGAGGTGAAGTTCTTCGTTGGAGAAAATAATCTTCCAAAGTTCCTCCTCTACCAATTCCACCAAAATATAAATTTCTTCCTCCAATTTTAATTATTGGATCAATTTAAAATTAACTAATTTAATTATCTAATATAATGCTAGGACCCCAATTAACCAGAGTCGGTGCATTATTACGTAACATTGGCATGATCACAAAAGATCAAGTCTTGAAAGACCGATTAGATTAGTAGCCTTGTAAAAAGTAGATATATTCAGAATTCTTACATTACATCATAAAGTAAAACAAAACTACAATAACATAGTGTCTTCATATCCCCTCATACTATCCCTGCAGTACATTCATTAACTACTTCTTAACATCCTGGAAAAATTAAAACATTGAATGATGTGAGCTCTGATACTCAGTAAGGATAAAAATTTAGTGGAATCTTTCATAAATAAACATAAACATTTAAGGCAATGTATAACTGAACCAAAAGCCTTTTAAACTTGAACTTCATCATAATATAGAAAAATAAAATGAAATAATGTCATTTAATTATTCACATTGACATTCTACTGGTCAAATAATCACATGCAATATTAATAACCACTTTCATAATGACGGAATACATTATGCCAAACTCTCATAACCACATAGTCAAGGCCTTGTGCCAAAACTGCAAATAAGATTTTGTCAAAGCCTTGTGCCAAGACACTAGTTTGTCTCATGAGACCAACTGATGCATCGAGGAGCTATAACAGGCTCCACCCATCACATATTAAGTCCAATGCATTCATCATATGAATAGGTTTAAACATATCATAAACCATAGCATAATCATATCACATAAAACATGCATAAAGGAAACATAACATTTCCACATTTCAGTCACAAGATATCAAGACAAAACATTGATATAATTAAACCATTTCAAATACCCAAATATAAGAAAAGTAAAACTTGGTATTTATTTTTCATTTTTTAAAAAGTTATGGCTTTTAGAGGAAGCTGAAACTCAAATGATGGTCACGGCGGCAGAGAAGTCGTTGTTGCCGCATACGTACGACAAAAAAACATTCCCTTTTGTCATTTAGTAATTCGATTCATATAATGAAGATTCATTTTGAATAAAAATAAAAGTCAAAGGGGTTTATACACCATTTAATAGAATGTTTTGTATAAAACAAAATATTCCTCAATGAAAGGAGATTGAGACGAAGTCCCTTACCTCGTGTCCGACTTGACTCGATCGTTCTTTAACCTCTTGTATAATAAACTAGAGTTAATTTATACTTGCTTAAGAACCTTTTTCAAGTTCATTATTTATTTTATATCACTTATTACCCTGTTATGAACATTATTTAATTATTTAAGTTATTAACCATCATTTTGTCGATCTTTGGTACTTGAGTAAAAAATAAACTACTTATAATTACAAGTTGTTTATGTGGTAGAATATCCATTATCTCCAGAATTATATTCATGATGTAGATATCATATATATCATATATATACAGTAGATACATGCATTTTTAATATTATATAACATTTTGAGGTAAGAAATGAAATGCACCGTTCATGGAGACGGTAAGCCGTACATATGCATGAACGCAACTTTCATTTCTATTTCATATTTAATGGATTGAAATCATAATTATATAAAGTTATTTTATAATTCCAGTATAATATCGTATATAATATCATTTAATCCATCCTTTATACTTCCCACATATGGCATTAACGATTCAAATCACATTGAGGGGGCCGTAGTCTGCACTTCCTAAAATGAAATTATCGCATTTACCCATAATGGAAATCATAAAGGTATGCCATAAATGAAAAATACAGAAGCATAAGTAAAACATAAACATAATATATATAATATATAAATATAGTTACATCTGAATGGCCACCATTAAATGTGTTAAAATAATATTGAACAATCATCGTTTCGTGAGATAGTAATTCACCACCAACAGAAACAATATGTTCTTTAAACATTAGATGGAGGTGTTTGTAAGTGTAAATCAAATTATTCCCATAACGACATCATAGTATTTTGAATATACTGGTTTTTTTACAAAATAAATAAATAAAAGGAGTATAAGTGGTTGGAGAACCAAAATAAAACAAAAGAACATAAAATAAGCATTACCTTAGAATCGGGTAACTCTTTTTTAATTGAGACAAACGCTTCCTTGGGAAGACTTCTGCCCAAAGTGAGTCTTCTAGGAGTAATATAGGGAAGTTGAGAGAGTATTTGGGCAGAGTTTGGCTGAGACAAATGGCTTTGATGGTGTGAATAAGGTGGTATAGGTGCAGGCCTTTTATAAGAGGAGAGGAGGGGCTCTTTGGGAAAGATTGAAATGTTACTTTATTATGAAATGATTTTCGGATTTTAAAGGTCCCACAATGATATATTTCGCGGATATGGTGATAAGGGTTCTAAATACACCGATACAATAGTCTTTAGATAAGTTTAAGTATTATATTTTACATTAACATTTCATTTTATTTAAATCATTCATTAATGAGGTAATCACTGCATCATCATGGTGTCATAAATAAATTTATTTAATAAATGTCTAAAAATTATAAAAAAATACCATGATATAGGAAATATTTTTATCATTAAAATGACTATTTATATTCTAAGTGATCATATATGTAGACAGAATTAATATTGTTTTACTTGGGTGATATGTACTTTTGTTATATTTTCCTTTCTTTAAAAATAAAAAGATAAAATGTCAATATCACATAAAAAGTGATTCTCTAGGGTCCCAATGTTTGGAACAAGGTATCCCATGGTTGGCCATTAAACAACCAGTATCATTAAAACACATTTTGGGGTCATTGTATATTTTTATGATTTTATTTTTTTACCCTTAACTAACCGATTACTAATTAATCATGATAATTAAAGATAATTGTCGTCACTACTATTAAAAATGTCCAAAAACAAAAGAGTCTTAATTGAATAATTTGGACCATTTGATTCAAAATATGGAATCCTTTTTACCAAATTATAAACACATAAATCTTTGTAATTAATTTAAAAATTATTCTTGCTGTCAAAACTAATAGCGTGTTTTTTAGAAACAATATCTATCAAAAGATTAACAATTGTTTATGTCCAATTTCAAAGTAAAATTAATTATAATGACCACCAGTGGATAAAATGGGAAAATTATATTGTAATTATACTTTAAAACCACTCAATAGTTTAAATAATGACTATAAATTATTTCTATTAAAAAAGTTGTTTTTACGTATTTTTCATTATTCATCGAAAATTGTAAGTTCTCAGAATAATACCAAAAATTCTACATAGGATAATTTTGATATTAGGAATCCAAAAATTATGTCCAATTTGAATAATATATTTTATTATATTTCAAAAAGTGTGTATTACTATTCATAACGTCTACTTTGATTGGTCTCGGTGTGTTAGAATCTCGATGATGCGTACAATGCAAGCTATTGCATTATTGATTGAGAAGAATTCCGTGGAAGCTTGGGGTGTTACTTTATCCAATCCTTCAATAAATTACTTCTTTGCAATTTGGAAATGTTCTTTGAAAATAAAAGATTGATAATTGGAAAATACCTATGTGGAAAACCTACATCAGAAATAAGGTTAATAAAATTTAGCCTTAATAAGAGGGAAAGGGAAATGAAAGAAGTCACCACAAAATTATGATCTCAATTAAGAGAACATTGGTGGAAATTAAACACATATAATTGGAGGAAAAAACCTAAATACTTGTATGGAGTGATTGAGTTCATCAATCACAAAAAAGTGTAAAATTGAGGGCCTCAAAGCCTTCAATCTATGATAATTTAAAATATCATCAGTTCAACAAAACATAAGGTATTAGTATAGCACATTTTTATATTTTAATATCTCTCTACTAAAGTTTAAGAATTAATTTATTCATATATTAAGATATAGGTATATATATATATATTTTCTTGACAAGTAGAGTTTCAACCTTCAACTAATTTCTACCAATAACTCATCTTTCACTCAAAAAGATAATAGAACTCAAAAATATTATATTTATCCTAATCGTACAAGGATCAAAATAATAACACATACCATTTATATTATGAAAACTATTTTTCAATGACCAGGGGATTCATGTAGGCTAGTGGTAGGTAATAAAGTCATGTTGCACTATGGTTGTGGGTTCGATTCCTACAGCTTTGTTCGACGCGACGGGTTATCCCACGACCTGCAGGTTTTCCGTTTCCTAAAACTATAGTATTATAATATTCCAAAAATAATCTTCAGAATTGTTTTAACCTTAAAAAATACAATCCAAAGTTAAACTAAATTCATTCCAACCTTTATGGTTATCAAAAATACCTATGTCCATACTTTCTATAAAAGGTCTCTAAATTCCAAAATCAACTCATCAGTTTCCCCAAAAAAAGTAAAGTTTCTCTTATCGTCACATACTAATAATATTATTACCTTCATCATATTAAAAAATTAATGAAAACAACAAGTATTGTAGTACAATCCTTATATATATCACATTATTCTTACAACCATAATATAGTTCTTGAGTCCAAAAACACAAATACAATAATTTTTCCACTTCAACTGTAGTAACAGCAAAAGATTGGCTTTGCTCCCTTGGCCTTTTATGAGGTAATTTTCCTTGGCGATTAAGGCATTCATTTTCGTAATGCGTCATTTCTCTAAAATTGTAGCATTAAACATTGAAAACCTCTTTCTTTCCCTTGCAATCATGAGCCTGGTAACCTTTGTCTCTACATTTATAACAAACTCCCATTCATTTTTGACAAGTACCGAGGTTATTCATCCCACAATTATCACATAATGGAAAATCCTTCTTTCCCTTTTTCCCTTTATCTATATCTTGTTCCACCATTCTCTTCTTCTCCTGCTTTCCTTTATTGTCATAATATTTAGCGAATTCCTTTTCTTTTTTGATAGAACACGAGACTATATCTTCGTACGCTGAGAAAGATTGTGATACTTAATCTCGACGGAGAAATGGTTTTAACCCATCAAAGAAATGATCAATATTACCTCTTGGGTTACGTATATAATCTTCATCATACCTCGCTATCCTTTTAATGTTAGCCTCATACTTTGCGACAATCTCATCCTCCTTTTGTCTCAGACTCAGAAATTACCTTTCCATATCAGCTCGATGGCCATGAGGAAAGTATTTTCCTACGATAATATCTTTGAACTCGATCCATTCCATATTTGATACTTCATCATCTTCATTCATGTTTCGAATCAATGGCCATCATTGATCAACATCTCCAGTGAGGTAGTAAACTCACATCATAACCTTTTCCCTTTCACTACTCCCCATGGAATGGAATATTTTCTCTAAAGAATTTATCCATTTTTCAGCTACTAAGGGATTTGTACTCCCATTGAATGTTTGTGGTTGTTACCTCATGAAAAGGTCTAACATTGATCCTCCACGTAATGGATCAGGGTTCTCCATACGAGTAAGTTTATTATTCATAACCTGAGTGAGTTATCCTAGTATGGTGATAAGCGGATCAACACTAGTTGTATCACTAGCTCCACTGTAATTATCTTGAGCAGGAGGGAAATCTCTAAATGGAGTGCGTGCATTGATATGGTTTCCATTCCTTCCACTAGGCTCCATTTCTAAACAATGGCCTAAACTAGATTAGATTATAAATTGAAATACAAGATAACAAACTTGAAAACACCTACCATAAATTGAACAGTTTATGGATATAATAGATAATCATAAAAAACATTTTTTGAGGAAGTATATACTCATAAACCCTTCATAATGGTTTGTAAGGAAATCTTGAATTATCCTAAGAATATCCCCCGGTAGTGTCGTAACCACGAGTACAGCAAGGCCTGTTGTTGTGCACCTATTCCCGTTCGAGTCTAGCTAAAAGTGGCGTTTTCAGGTTTTACCCCTAGGTACATCTATGCCATAGCTGCCTCTACCTACTCGTATCCAGACAGGGATGTATTTCTCAGAAAACTCTCAAAATCTCTATAATACCAAAATTCTAGGAAGTTCTTCTATACTAATCTTGAAAGTCTATCTTAGGGCTATGTGCTCTAATAAAATTTTATCTAAATCTAGCTTCCAGGGTTAATACTAAACTGTCTCTGATACCAACTATAATGCCCCGACCCCAGTTACCTAGAGTTGGTTCATTATTACGTAACATTGTCCTGATCACAAAAGATGAAGTCTCGAAAGACTGATTAGTTTAGTTTCCTTGGAAACACTATATATATTCATAAGTCTTACATTACACCATAAAGTAAAACAAAACTACAACCACATTTTTTCTTCATATCCCCTCATACTATCCTTGTAGGTCATTCATAAAATAGTTCTTAACATCCAGAAAAATAAAAACACTGAAAGGGGTGAGCTCATATTCTCAGTAAGGATAACAATATTTCAAAAACATTCATAAATAAACATAAACATTTAAGGTAATGTATAACTGAAACAAAATCCTTTTAAATTTTAAATTCAGCATAATATGAAAAAATTAAATGAAATAATTTCATTTACTTATTCACATGGATATTCTACCAGTAGAATAATAAAATGCATTATCAATAACCACTTTCATAATGATGGAAATCATAATTCCAGACTATCATAACCACATATTCAAGGCCTTATGCCAAGACTACAAATAATATTTTGTAAATCCCTTCTTCCAAGACACTAGATTGTTTCATGAGACCTACCGATGCCTAGAATAGCTATAGTGGGATCTACCCTTCACTTATTAAGTCCATTTCATTCCTCATACGAATAGGTTTAAACATATCAAAAACCATAACATAATCATATCAAATAAAACATGCATAAAGGAAACATTATATTTCCACATTTCAATCACAAGATATGAATACAACACATTGATATAATAAAACCATTTTCAATACCAAAAAAAGGAAAAGTAAAACATGGTATTTATTTTTCATTTTTAAAAAATGTTATGGCTTGTAGAGGAAGCCGAAACTCAAATAATGGTCACGGCGGTGGAGAAGTCATTATCACCGCATACGTACGGTAAAAAAAAATTCCCTTATGTCATTTAGTAAAACGCTTCGTATAAAAAAAATTCCTTTTGAATAAACATAAAATTCAAAGGGGTTTACACACCATATAAAAGAAAGTTGTGTATAAAAAAGATATGCCTCAATGAGAAGAGATTGAGACGAAGTCCCTTACCTCGTGTCCGACTTGACTCGATAGTTCTTTAACCTCCTTAATAATAAACTAGATTTAATTTCTACTTGCTTAAGAACCTTTTTCATGTTCATTATTCCTTTTATATCACTTATTACCATGTTATGAATAGTATGTAATTATTTAAGTTAATAACGGTCATTTTTTCGATCTTTGGTACTTGAGTTAAAAATAAACTTCTTATAATTACAAGTTGTTTATGTGGTAGAATATACATTATCTCGAGAATTATATTAATGATTTAGATATCATATATATCATATATATCCCGTAGATACATGCATTTATAATATACAAAACATTTAGAGGAAACAAATGAAATGCACTGTTCATGGAGACGGCAAGCCGTACGTACGCATGAACGCTAGTTTCATTTCTATTTCGTATTTAATGGAATTAAATCATAATTATATAAAGGTATATTATAATTCTAGTATAATATCATATATAATTTCATTTACTCCATCCTTTATACTTCTCACGTATGGCATTATCGATTCAAATCACATTGAGGGGGCGTTAGTCTGCACTTTTTAAAAGAAAATTATCGCATTTACCCATAATGTAAATCATAAAGGTATGCCATAAATAAAAAATACAGAAGCAAAAGGAAAACATTAACATAATATATATCATATATAAATATAGTTACATCTTAATGGCCACCATGAAAGGTGTTAAAAGAAGATTGAACAATCATCGTTTCGTGAGGCAGTAATTCGCCACCCACAAAAACAGTATGTTCTATAACCATTAGATGGAGGTGTGTATAAGTGTAAATCAAATAAATATCATAAAAACATCCTAGTATATTGAAGATACTGGTTTTTTTACAAAATAAATGAATAAAAAGTGTTTAAGGGGTTGGAGAAGCAAAATAAAACAAAAGAACATAAGAAAAGACATTACCTTAGAATCAGGTAACTATTTTTGATTTGAGCCAAAGGATTCCATTGGAAGTCTTCAGCCTAAAGGGAGGCTCCTAAAAGTAAGATAGGGAAGTTGAGACTGTATTTGGGTAGAGTTTTTCCAAGCCAAATGGCTTTTATGGTGTGAATAAGTTGGTAGAGGTGGGTGTCATTTATAAGAGGAGAGGAGGGGCTCTTTTGGAAAGATTGAAATGTAACATTATTATGAAATGATTTTCGGATTTTAAAGGACCCACAATGATATATTTCTAGGATAATGTGATAAGGGTTCGAAATACACCAATAAAATAGGCTTTATAAAAGTGTATGTGTAAGAGTTTAACTTAACTTTTCATTTATTTTAAATCATTCATTAATGAGGTAATCGCTGCATCGCCATGGTGTCATAAATAAATTTATTTATTTTTATTTCTAAAAATTATAAAAAAAATTCCATGATGTAGGAAATATTTTTATCCTTCCATTTAATATTTATAGTCAAATAGATCATTTATGTAGACAAAATTAAAATTGTTTTACTTGGGAGATACATACTTTTGTTATATTTTCCTTTCTTTAAAAATAACAAGATAAAATGTCACTATCACGCAAAAGTGATTCCATGGGGTCACAAAGTTTGGCACAAGGCATACCATGGTCGGCCATGACACAACCAGTATAATTAGGACACATGTTGTGGTCATTTCATGTTATTATGATATTATTTTATTACCCTTAACTACCCAATTAGAAATTAATCATGATAATTAAAGATATTTGTCGTCGTTACAATTCATAATGTTAAAAAACAAAAGAGTCTTAATTACATAATTTGGACATTCTGATTTCAAATATGGAATACATTTTACCAAATTATAAACACATAAATTTCAGTAATTAATTTAAAAATTATTCCTGCTGACAAAACAAATAGCGTGTTTTTAAGAAACAATATCTATCAAAAGATTAACAATTATTTATGTCCAATTTCAAAGTGAAATTAATTATAATAACCACCATTGGTTAAAATGGTAAAATTATATTCTAATTATACTTTAAAACCACTCAATAGTATAATTTATGTATATAAATTATTTCTATTAAAAAAGTGGTTTTTAAGTATTTATCACTATTCATCGAAAATTGGATTTTTTTAGAAAAATACCAAATATTCAAAATAGGCTAATTTCGATATTAAGAATCCACAAAAAAATTCCAATTTTAATAATAAAATTTATAAAATTTCAAAAGTGGGTATTACTATTCATAACAACTACATTGATTGGTCGCGGTGTGTTAGAATCTTGAACTTGCGTACAATGCAAGCTATTGCATTATTGAAAGAGAAGCGTACCATGGAAGCTTGGGGTGTTAAAACTATTTTGGCACAATTTAATGTTGTGCATTGGAATAATTTAATGTGGAGGAATATCAAGAGGATCCTTTACATTAATGAGGGAGTTGAGAAGTTTCTCCCTCATTAAGAGTGGAATTCAAGAGGTTTAGGCCTCGGGTGGTATCCACCACTATAACCACTTAGGGGACGTTTAGCTCCGGTGGTCCCCACCACCATAACGTCCCATGGGAGGTTATGGTTTGGTGGTCCCCACTGCAAACTTCCACATGGGGTGGTTACAACAAATAAAATAAAAAGTTTGTTTATTTTATTTTATTATTTCCATGAAAAACCCAAAAACTAACATTCACACTAGAACAACTACTGTAAAGGTGAATGTATTCATATGTGAATAACAGTGATGTGAGATTAGAGGTCTCCTTAGATTTTAATTCTGAGCACTGGTTCAAACGTTAGAAAAACTCTCTCGCACGTTTACTGAACGTACCTGGCCAAAAGTTCAGAAATTCATTCCGGGCACTCTGGGTCTCAAAATCAAGTGCCGTAAATTTTTGCGGACATCTAAAATCCCCATTTACATTAAAAAATTACTTGGAAATTAGGGGTCTTTACATTCTACCCACCTCATGGCTCTACATCCCTATAAGACCCAACTCAAACTAGGTATACAAGTGGGGGTACTAAGCACGCATCTGAGCCTCCTGCTCCCATGTGGTCTCCTGGAGATTCCCATGCATCCAGCGAATGCAGACCAGAGGTATCAACCATCCATGAAGTACCCACTCCTATCGGTCCTCAATCAAAACTGGAACCTCTATAAAAGTCACCCCATGGTCGACGTCCATCTCGCCATGGTCGATGATGTGAGAAGGGTAATGCATGTATCTCCTCAACTGGGACACGTGGGAGACGTCATGCACCCGGTGCAACTGAGGTGGAAGAGCTAAGTGGTATGCACCCTCACCAACTCTGCTGAAGAACAAAAAAGGTCCGATGAATCTCAGAGATAACATTCTGCGTTGTCCAAATATTTATAGACCTCATCGTGTTGGGACCTGTAGAAATATGTGGTCGCTATCCTGGAACTCTAGATGTCTCCGTCTCCAGTCGGAAAATGACTTTTGCCTACTATGTGCAGTCTTCATCTACTCATGGATGATCTGCACCTTCTCTTTGGTAGCCCATACTATCTCTGGACCCACAAGTGTTGACTCCCCTGGGTTAGTCCAACACAAAGGTGATCTGTAGGTTTACCCGTACAACGCCTCAAAAAGTGCCATCCAAATGCTGTGGTGATAGCTATTTTTGTATGAAAACTCCACCAAAGGAAGGTGATCCTCCCATCAATGACCAAAATCGAGGAATCAAGCACGCATCATGTCCTCAAAGGTCTGAATGGTCTACATAGTCTTCCCATCCATCTGAGGATGGAAGGTAGTGGTCAAACGAAGTTGTGTCCCAAAACCCTCCTGCAACCCTTGCCATAGCGGAGATGTAAAACACACATCATGATCAGAGACAATTTTTGAGGGTACTCCATGTAGCCGTACAATCTCTCAGACAAAGAGGTTTCCTAAGATCTCTACTAAACCCTACTCTCTAATTCATAGGAAGTGGGCCGACAAGGTGATCTGCTCGACGATCACCCAAATTGAGTCATGTCCTTTGGATGTACGTGGATGTCCTATCATGAAGTCCATGGATATACCATCCCACATACACTCTAGGACCTCTAAAGGTAGAACCATGCCTGCTGATACCTGATGCTCCACCTTCAATTGCTGACAAGTGAGGCACCAAGAAACAAACTCTGCAACTGCTTTCTTCATTATCGGCTACCATTTCTATCTTTGGAGATCCTAGTACATCTTCTCCACTCATGGATGTACGGCTAGATCGGATGTGTGGAACTCCCACATCACTTCCTCCTGAAACGACACTAGTACCATGGTACGTCCTTTGAATAGGATTATGTGCTCCCCACCTTCATAAAATCCATTAGGTGCCTGACTTGTGGATATCTGAGCACGTCGAGCCTCATAGTCCACATCCCCATGATGCACCTCCCTGACTCGCTAAAGAAGTGGGGGATTGACTGTAAGAGACTAAAGAAATTATGCTCCATCTATATCCACAAATAATATCTACAAAGCGGCCAGCAGCTCTATTGCCTCACCTAGCACCTGTATACCAGATCTCTTGATGAGTGAATCTGGTACAATGTTCCCCTTCCGTGGAGTATAGACTATCTCAAAGTCATAGTCCTGGAGGAACTGAAGCCAACAATGTTGTCACATGTTCAGGTCCTTCTAAGAGAAGATATTCCTAAGACTCTTATGATCATAGTACACTGTAAAGCGTTCTCCCATCAGATATTGTAGCAACATCTTCAAGGTGAAGACCACTGCTACTAACTCCAAATCATGGGTTGCATAGTTCTGTTTTTGATGTCTCAGATGTCAATAACCATATGTGATCACTACCTAATATTTCATTAAAACACATCCATGTTCGGTCCCAGATGCATCGTAGAAAACTACGTACCCTACGCCCTCCTCTGGACGACTTGGGATGGGGTTACTAGTCAGGCTCTCCCTCAGCTTCTGAAAACTCCACTAGCATTTCTCTGAAAAAACGAAGGTTTTCCCCTTCTTCATCAAGGCTGATAGTGGTGCTGAAATTCTAGAGAAATCTGGCATAATCCTACGATAATATCTGGCCAAACCCAGGAAACTCCATACCTCCATCACACTCCTTGGTGGATACGAAGAAGGTACAACCTCAATCTCCATTGGATCTACTACAACTCCAGCCTCGGATATGACACATCCCAGAAAGTGAACCACTTGGATCCATAATTGGCACTTCGAGAGCTTACTATAATGCTGGTGCTCTCAAAGTGTTTCCAGTACTACCTGGAAAAGATAGGCATGATCATCCTTAGTAGTTGATTAGATCAGAATGTTGTTGATGAAGGCCAATAAAAAGTGATCATGGTATGGCTAAAAGGTCATGGTCATGAGTCCCATGAACACTTCTGAATCATTGGTCATGCCGAATGGGATAACCAAGAACTCTTAATGGGTGTACCAACACCTGACAATCGTCTTCTGAATATCCTCATCTCATACTCTGAGATGGGTATAGCCTAATCGGAGGACTATCTTAGATAACCACCATGCTCCCTTCATCTAATAAATGAATTCATCAATCCTCATATGTGGGTATATGTTCTTCGCGGTCACCTGGTTTAGGCGTCGATAGTCGAATAAAAGTAGAAAGCCCCCATCCACCTTCTTGGGGAATAGAATCGGGGCTGCCCATAGAGAAACATTGGGATAGATGAATCACTTCCCCTGCAAGTCCTCTAGTTGTACTCGTAGCTGAAGATGCTCTGTAGGAGCCATCCAATATGATGGTATAGATATTTGTGCTCTCCCAAGGTACAAGTTAATGTAAAATTCTACCTCTCTATGAGGTGGTAGACCCAGAACATAATCAGGGAAGACATATGCACACTGGTCCACCACTACTGGATATATTGGACTCTACACATCAATAAAATAGTGGTTAAGGGTAGCCAACTGATGGGTAATCAGCTGGACCCTCTTCTGGGTAAGTCTATCCTTCACTGCAAAGGCTCCCTTTTCGCCGGTGAAGGTAAACCTGGTCCCATCAGTGTGGAAACACCGCACTTTGCACCTAATAAAGGTAATCTAAGCATGGACTATAGATAACCAGTTCATACCTAAGATTATGTCATAAGGCTTTGACGCTCCTACTAAGAGATCCCAACCGAAGCTCTCGCCACCTGGAGTATTCTCACACTACCCGCACTAGTGCGTAATCATCGAATCCACTTTCGTAGGAGCCTCTAGACATAAGTATCAATCCAACGAATCTGTTAGAATATTTGATCTCTGAATGTGGGTAGTGGAAATAAAATAATGACTGGAGCCTATGTCTATATGTGCTGCAACTATAGTGGAGTAGACACAGATCAGACCTCGTATCAACTCCAGAGCGCCATGATCGTAGGCCTCACCTTCCTGGAGCTGAGCTCTCCCCTGTCCACTTGCTCTCTACGGTTGGGGTGGACCTCTCGGTGGTGGTGTAGGTTACGTCTCATATCGTCGCCCATCTCTAGCTTCATGACCAGCTCCTCTTCCACGCCCACCTACACCTTGCATACCACCTCGATCGAACCTCTTTCTTTTCCAGGGCGATTCCTCAACTGTCTGCTGATCATCCGTACGACAGGTAGGACAGTCCCGGGCCTTGTGACCCTTCTCGCCACATGTGTAACATTTCCCTCTCCTAGTATGACTTGATCTATATTTGGTGCCCCACACAATCAGTCCTATGTCATGAGTTCGTTCACCTATAGGTCTGGTCTTCTTGGACCTCCGTGATGTCTGTCCACTACCAGTTACATAAGACTCCGTTATGTGATGAATGGTAGTGGGTCTCGCTGCCAGTGACTGCTTTGTAAGGAAACTCTCCACCAAGAGGGCTCTCTCTAATACCCCTGCCTATATCATGATGCTGATTGAGATTATTGAAGCCCTGATATCTCGCCTGAGACCATGGTTGAAGGTTCTGGCACTGAAGGAAGGTTCCTGTATAATATCAATGGAGTAGCGTGAGAGGTTAGTGAACCTCACTGAGTGCTGAGCCACAGTCATGTTACCCTGCTCTAGATGAAGAAGCTCCAGTATGCACACTTATCAAAGAGTCAATGGGACAAACACTGCCCAAAACAGGCTCTCGAAGTATGGTCCAAGAAGCATCAACTCATCGTGAACCTAGAGCATGAAGATCCACCATCTGCCTGCTGCTGCCTATAGACGTCTAGCGACAAGAATCACCATGAGATTAGTTGGTGTCCCTACGAGTTAGAATACACTCACCATAGCCTCCAACCAATCCTTATCTACACGGGTTCCATATATCCCATGTACATGGGTGGCCTCTAGCGTTGGAACTCGGGAAACTCACTCAAGTGGTGTGCCACGTCTCCTTATGGGGCTGGTGGCATCAGTGGCCCAACAGGGAATGGTACTGCTGGTGCCTCCAATGGCTCCTCGACTGAAAAAGGACCCTGCACCGAGGCCTCGTCGCTCGGTGGTCTATCAGTTCATACAACTCTCGTAACCCTAGATGTCTATCTATGTGGAGGCATACTGAAAAGAAACAGGTGTGCCACAGTAAAAAAGTCATACTGGTTACCTGAATGTTATACCTGGCGAGTTGAAATTTATACATAGTGAGATGATTCAAAAGAGCACAAAGAAAACTTTAGAAAACACACACGTAATAAGTGTTTTAGTTCACTGGGTCGGAAATTAGAAGTCAGGGTCCTGGTGTACGGTTATGTTGGCCATTGCACCAACATTGGACTCCTTGAACTGAAAACCACACTCATTACCCTTAACAATATAGCTCCACATAAAATATCAGAGTCCTATTTCGTCAGTAGAACCAAATCCTCTGATACCAATTATTCACAACCCGTCCCCGGGGCCCTTGTGGTGACTACCCCATGCCCACCGTTCATAGGCCATGGGCTGGGGATTAGCATCGAATGGAAGTTTCCCTAAAACCAGGAAGGCATTGCCTTTATAACCAGAAAACTCATGTTACCATGCACACAGAAAGATATGAACAAAAGAAAACTGTATTACCAAAAGAGAGCTAAAAGTAAAAAAGGTGGCCAAAATAAAATCCCAATAGTAAAGGTATAAGTACAACTGAAATAAAATACAACTGAACAAAATAGAAAATACAACTACTGGATCGTCCTCCGAGGTTCCTACCGGAAGGGTAGGTATAGATCGCCTTCTCAGCACTCCACACCCTCTCGTCTCCTCTGCATACCGACACGCTGTATAGTTCACCTCCAGGTACCATCCAGTCCTACAACTCTCAGCCTCATTCAACACTTTCCATCATCTGCATCATACACAACAGGGTGTGGGCCTAACCAGTGTAGGGGTGAGTATAACGATACTCAGTAGGGACCTTGGGACTATCTAGGTCGCAAAACATCCAAAAAGGATAAATCAAAAAGTATTTAATCAACATATAACCTTACTTAGGCATATTCCCATACATTACACAAGTTATCATGTAATCCATCTCTATCATGAGATAAAACACAAAGGTACTGACTCAACCCACACCAGGATTTTTTCTAGGGGTAGTGTCAAGTAACATTTCCAGGCACAATGACGAACAACTCAGATACTAGAGAAATAATCCTCTATCGAGTACAATGGGACTGCCACGTCACACTAAGGTGCTTCCCACTGATATTAGACAGCTAAGGAAATCCTCATGTTGAGTAGCATAGGTCTGCTATGTCACCAAGGCACTCCCAATCGTGGGTCTGCCGCATCACCAAGGTGCTCCCCCCCATGGCCTGCTGAGGTACTCCTCCTATCAAGTACCGTGGGTCTGTCGTGTCACCCAGGCGCTTCACACCGTGGGTCTTCCGTGTCACCAAGGCACTTCCCTCTGGGCCTATTGAGTAACTCCTAGTTGAAACGGTCAGCAGTCGTCATGTATCAGCCAACCACTCGGTTCCCACACTACGCTCGCTCCTCTCACAGAGAATCCTCTCCTCAAACTACTATTCGATACTCCAACTAACAGGAAGTCACATGAAGATATTTCTCAATGGTCCACCATGTCATGGGGGTCTCAAAATAATATAAATCGCATCAACCAGACACCCTATCAGTGAGTTATTAGCCTTTAGTCTCAGGGGCCCGGTTGGATTCGTGCTCGATCCAACCTGAATGTTCCCCATATTAATAAAAAAACACAGTGGGATGTCACTGAAAGGGACGGACTCATTATATGGTTCCAAATTCCATTGACAATTTGTTTAATGGACGTCCAGTGCCAAAGGTATGGCCAAAAGAAATTAAATTGGTTATTGTGGGCCTGCGTCCGGTCCCACCTGGTCGGATTGACCCAGCCCGACCCGGCCTGCAGTGTGGCACATCCCGTTGTGTTTACCCAGACAGCAAGGGACACGAGGGTGCCGCAAGGGCGGCTCGGTTGAGGGGTATCACGAGGGCACAGGGCGGCTCAGCCCGACCCAGTGCGGCTTGGGCGAGGGCAGTGCGAGACCGCGGGGTGGGTCGATCGCAGAGTGGTGGACTGGTCGCACTGTGAGAAGTAGTCTGGCCACGGGGCGGCGGACCGGCCGCGGGTTGGCAGTCTGGCGAGGGGGCAGAATTCTGGATGTGGCTTAGCATTCTGGCCATGGGGCGGTGGACCGGCCGCGGGGCGGCCGTCCGACTGCAGGGCAGTGCCTTGGCTATGGGGAGGCACCTCAGCCACGTGGACATGCCTTAGCTACAGCGCAGTGCAGAGCTGTGGACGGCGGTCGCAGCCGCGGTCAGTGCGGAGGCCGCTGGGCGGCGACGGTGGCCGTGGGGCGGCGGCGGAGGCTGCAGGGCAGCGGCGGCAGTGGTGGCCGCAGGGCAGGTCCATTGCATCGTCTCCATTGTCATGGTCGGCAGTGGCGTCGACCACTATTTTTATGCCTCCTCGGTGCCCAAAATCTTCCTCTGGTTGTCTTTAACAAGGTCATCTTCTTCTATCACGAAGGGTACACCATTCATGAAGAACAACGGAGGGGTTGGACCATGTTTTATTGGCCCGCACCCTCCCTGTTATAGTGGTAGCAAGCAGCTCATCAATTACATGAACATTGAATGTCAAATCCTATCCTCCCACATTGATTGTTCCCATCCTGCTAAAGATATCTTACACATTCTTTTTTTAAAAAGGTAAGAGCATGGGAATAAAATGATACACAAATTAAACCCCTACCTTCGGTTGTTCATTGTTGTTGGCATGAGAAAGATGTACGGACGTCGATTCGTCATAAGAAGAAGTCCCAAGGAGGAAGGTAAAAGTCGAGGTCGGCGTTCATTGCTAGCAGAGCATTCTTTATTGGGTGTTGAAGTTCTTCATTTGAGAAAATAATCCTCCAAAGTTCCTCTCTCCCAATTCCACCAAAATAAAAAGTGTTTTCCCCAATTTTAATTGTTGGCACAATTTAAAATTATCTAAATTAATTAACTAACTTGGCAGAATTTAATGTGGTGCGTTGGCATAATTTAATGTGGAGGATTCTCAAGATTCTCCTCCACATTAATGAAGGATTTTAGAAAATTCTCCCTCATTAAAAGGGGAGTTCATGAAGTTTAGGCCTCGGGTGGTCCCCACCACCAATACCTCTCATGGGAGGTTAGTCTCAGGTGGTCCCCACCACTATAAACTCTCATCCGAGGTTATAGTTTAGTGGTCCCCACTACCAACTTCCACATGGAATGGTCACAACAAATAAAATAAAAAGTGTGTTTATTTTATTTTTTTCGTTCCAGAAAAACAAAAAAAACTAACTTTCACCCTCGAACAACTGTCTTCGAGGTGAAAGTATTATTAGGAAAGTACCGGCGTTGCGAGTTTAACGATGTCCTAAAATTTCAATTATGTGCACTGGTTTAAAAGATAGAAAAAACAGATCGCATGTTTACAGAACGTACCCAAACAGAAGTTCAGAAATTCATTCCGGGAACTTCGTGCCTCAGAATCACGCGCCGTAAATTTTCAAAGACTCGTAAGATTTACATTTATTTAAAAATATTACACGGAGATTTTGTTTCATTAAAAAATAAGTTGGGGGTTATGGACTACCACTGGACTCTATGTTGGAACCCATTGGAAGCCTCTTGGGACACGAGTTGGTTGATTAAATGGAACTAGGTGCTCTATTTATGGGGAAGGGGAGCTACACCGATTCCCATAAAAAAAATATCCATATTGGTTTATACTATAAATTTGATGGTATTTTTTATAAAAAATAATATAAAAACTAACATAACCCTTTAATTTTTCATTTATTTTATTTTAAATCTACCATACAACCTTTCATACCACTCCATTATTCCCAATAGAAATACCAAAAAATAATACCTAAATATAGTTTCAAAATCTAAAAATTTTCAAGATTAATGATTCTATAATACATGATCTTTTCTTGATTAAGTTACATGCAACAATAGAGGTGATTAAAAACTACCCATCATAGGGATCCATGTACCATAGAATAATCCTCACACTTCTCTAATGAATTACCCCAATCACTTAGTCCAATGTACTACCCCTCACATCATAGTTCTCTTTATTCGCACATGTTATATTATAACACTCTATTTTCATAAAACCTATTACTATAAATCATTAAAAAATAGTGGCCATGTCTTCAATTATTTTCTCATCTCTAATTCCATCTTAGTATATCGGCTCGTTCTTAAAAATGTTATTTAGTACTCTGATTCAAAATCATTATCTGATTTTCTTATGGAGATCATATAAAAGATTGAACTATCAATACATCGTAATATATGGATGTTATGTCTATGAAGAGATAAAAAATTTATTTTACCTCTAACACATACCTCCCTCAACCAAAATTATTCATCCACATTATGATTCTAGTCACTCGAATTTGCACAACCATACTCATTGAGAATCCTCAAAGAATATACAATTTCATACTAAAGCATGGTCAAATAATTATTTCTCTATTATTATGTCATCATACTCTTCTATGAAAAATAAAAATTCCATATTAAAAATCATAGTCATGTACATAATCTATTTGGAAACCCGGTTAGTCTCTACACCACATAATACTTCATATAACATAGTAATTCTTTCATCTAATTTATGTAATTCAATTTTTCTCTTGGAATACTCTATCATACCTAACCATACTCATATGATTTATTATTTCCATAACCCAATAAATATAAATTCCTCATTACATAGTTATTATAATGTGTTATAAATTGATCCATACTGAACTCATTCATTATTGTATTCGTGTCCTATTACATTCTAACCACATGAGACCAATATCAAAACAATTGTAAACTAACAACCATTGGGCTCCTGAAAGTTCCCAATATATCTATAACTAATGGAAATTTATTCCCACTGGTGTCATATATCACAATATTTAATAATGAATTACCTACCATATTACATTCCATGTCATCATAAAATCTCTATTATTTCAACTAATTTTTATTATTCTATTAAGACTACTACACACTAGCTTGGCCCATTAGAACACATTAATACATACCCATGATTACTTATCCATTGTCTTATAATATAATGATATTATATATAACCATTTTCTACCACTTCAAAAAAATGTGGCATTATCAATTATCACCACTCTTGAGTTTAAAAGTGTATATCCCATACTGCTCATCATACCGTGTCAAAAAACTTTTGGTGACCCCAATTCCATCTCCCTTTATTCCAATGGATAAAATAACAAAATATCTTCCCCTATCTATTAAAATTAAAGTAAATCTCCACTAATATCCATTATCATCAAAAAAATATAAAATATATCATCTTTCCATTTTGTTTTGACAGTTATCCAAAACACATGAGGCTTATATTTTCATTTCCAAATATCATACACCAATGTCTGGTATTGATCATAAATGGTTTTCAAAAAAAATTTAATTTAACATTGTAACCCAGCCATATGATTCGTATAATCAAAAAATAATATTTTATAACATGGTAGTATAGACCAAGGGTTGTGATTAGTTAAATTAAACCTTGAAATTCAAAACCACTAAACTAAAATTAAACACCTACAGATTTTTATAGTTCACAACAATGAAACAATTCTTCTATCCATGAAAAGTTATAACTATAATCCCATATATATTTTTGGATATCAATACTCACATAAAAGTGTGCACATAATCCATTACTACTCAGAAAACACAAATGTCCTTGGCTACCCTGAGTCTTATCACAACAGAACTATGATTATTCACCCAATCAACCATGCCTGGATTATATTAAACCTACTTATAGTAAACCATTATTATATGATAAAACTCATAAATAATTAAATAATTCTAAAAAACACCCCACGTTTCTTATTTAAATCTCTCCAACCTATCATGATTTTTCAGTATCATGTCCCCATCACATGTCAATATTAATCATTAATAAAGCCTAAAATTCCAAACCAAAATATGATATATTCTTACACTTCATGTGAAACACCACCATTGAGCTATAATATATATCTAACAATCTATACCATAGGCATAAAGGTATGTTACAAATATCATGGAGACATTATCACACTAAATTCTTAAATGTATCATAATAATAAAACATTTTCCTTAAAATAGTCTTACATGGTTCAATATTAAATATTCATCAAAAAATTAATCTTGGAATGACCAAATTATTTAGTTTTATCTTTTAATTATTTAAAATCATTTTTTTGAAACCATTGTTAGAAAACCTTTTTAAAAGAAATGTCCACAAAAATCATTCCCAAAAACATTTTTGAAGTAAAAATTATTATTTTTTATGTCTTGTGAACCTCTGTGAGAAATATGATGCTAGAAAAAAATGTCATCTTACAAGACTAATCTAAAATTAAAATACTAAATTAATAATAACTCATTTTAATTTAATAAAAAAACAACTGTGAGAACAAAAAATCAAAAACATAATCACACAACCTTGTTAACTTGGGTTTCTACCACATAATTGTTTACAATCAACAAGTTCTGTGTTTTTCTGACATTTCAACATGCAATATCTCCAAATTCCATGACCCAAATTACCTGAAAAATGAAAAAAAAATCTATAGAACTAATTATAATATCTATAACTTAGATCACATAAATAATAAATTATCCAAGTCACTGCATCACCTATGGATGATTTTCCCATATACAAGTGTCCATCATTTAGTGGTCAGGGTCTAATCAATACTATGTGGAGACAATATTCTTATTATCATAACCATATAATAAAATATATTATATAAACATAATAGCATCAAAAAATACATTATGTTTAATTTTAAAAAATTAACATAAAAATAATATATCATATGTTATATCAAAATATATCCTGCACTATATACACATTGGTTATTTAATATATGATTTCTATAACATCCTATTATTTATGTATATAATTCCCTTTAAATAAAAATTATGTGTTTGATAACTAATAATGCATGCAAAACCAAACTAGGATAAATAATTATTTATTTAAATATTATAGAATATTAATATATAAAATTAAATACATTTCAAGATTACTAAATTAAACATAATTAGTAAAATTACCCATTAAATAAAACTATAAGAAAATAAATATATTACAAGTATTAAATTATTATTATTACAATCATCTATAAACATGATACTATAAATGATAACTATATAAATAATAAAACTTGTTAGAAATATGATAAATATATTGAAAATAAAATCAGTGAATAGGATTAGTTATTTATGAAATGTATAAGTATATATGTAGGAATAAAATAAAATATTTATATGTATGGTGATCAGTTATATTTTTATTTTATATATGATTGTAAGATATATGGTCAACAGTTATATATTCATGGAAAATATGTATATCTAGTAGGTACAATGAAGATGTATAATTGTTATTAAAAAATTAAAAATTATACAATTCACATATAAAAAATAAATATCCAATGAAATAAAAAGATACAAAGGAAAATATTATTTTCTAAAATGATGTATTTTTTGTGAAATATAATTTTTATAAGTATTTCATGCTAATAATAATGATTATGGAAACAAAATCCCCAAAAATTCATCGTATTTCAAAATATTAAATTTCCCCAAACATTGTAATTTCTAATATTTGAATTCTTATTCGAGTTTAAGATTGATCTCATCTATTTATTAAAATCTCATACACACAATATATATTTTTGTAAAAATTTATATTTAATAAAAAATTAATTCATCATTACTTTTTTATCTATTAATTATCTAATTGTTTTATAATATTAATTTCCATTCATCATCCCCATCTCAATTATTTAATTTATATTTCATCAAATATAAGCTTTACCTTGATTTATCTTACATTTTCAGTTCCAAAATTATATATTTCTTCAATTCGTCTTTTATTTATCCAATAACATGTTATCATAATGATTTTCTTCACTATATCGCATATCATAATGATTTTCCTCCATCAATATCATTGATGTAAGATAATTCTGACATGAAAATTTTGAGAATTATTTTTTCTCTCACATATTGTTATAATTATCTTTCTCTCTCCAGATAAAATTCAAAATTACAAATGTGGATTGATTTATCAATCTTATTTTTTCAATAATATTTAAATCTTAAAGAGAACTTATGGATCATGATTTTCAAATTCCATTTCATTATATTTCCTACAGTGAATATGATTGATTATAATAAAAATATTAATTATAATGGACAAGGTATATATTGAAACAAAAATCATTCATCAAATGAAATGGTGAAATTTTACAAACAAATGTGGATTAATGATAAATATCACTTGCATATTACACACCAATGTGTTAAGGTGAAATTCAATAATCAAGTTATGAACAATGTATTTTTCATTATCCAAATTCATTATTCACCTTGAATATGATAGTTTATAAATTATCATTATAAAGACTATATTTAATTTTATATTTTTAAATACATGTTAAATTTATTTATTTTCCCTTTTACTTGATTTCATACAATTATAATATATCAAATAAATTAATAATGTATAAAAATATAAAATATATATTTCATTAATTTTCATCCCTTGAATTGGAAGAAAATTATGAATTGGAATTTAATTTTATTGTCTTGAAGACCCCATAAAACACGATGAAACAATTTTACATGATGTGAATGATAATGGTTAGTAAACAAATATTTAATTCCTTAATGAGAATGAAAATATATATGATTTTATTAGAAATACTGTTTGGGGTGAATATAATATTTTTAGATGATCATTATGACTTATTTTTTTGTATGAAAAATAAAAATCATAATAATAGTATATTCATTTGAAGTAGTTTTATGGAAATTAATATATAATGATACTAATTAATTTTATTCATATTAATTGAAAAGTTTATCATCAATGGATGACATGATAACTGGTCTTTTGTCATTATGTTGGATCATATTTTCATCAATAAGTTTTTTTCTCCCTTAAAATAAAGGCAATGAAATATTATTATTAATCATGTTCTTATATATTACCAATATTTTCTCAATAATTAAGGTGATTTTATCTGGTAATGTGGATTAAATTATTATTATTTTCCATAAATGAGATGATAGATTTTTTATTATTTTATAATCAAATATATTGTATTAAAATAATTTTTCCTCTTGAATAGGTTAAACAAATATTCATCAGGAGAAATATAAATTTCAGTTTTATATAAGATGATCATTATTGATTATAAATTAATAATCATCAATTACTAAAGAGAATGTTATTATAAAAATTATTCTATAAATTATAAATCACGATCATGATGAGGTGTGTGTTAGGAGTCAATAATATTTTTCTACATTGAATATCACTCCATATTTATCTTTTTTAATAAACCAAGGATCTCCTCTATAATGTTTATTTATTTTCAAAATTTTGACATAAATTTAAAAATAAGAAAATATATTCTATGTGTTACCCCTAACACATTTTTATTATTTTATAAATTCATTAATTAATGAGTAGCCATTATAATTTTAATTTATAATGAAGCAAACATATATGTTAATTATTAAATATTGATTTATGTTTTATATGTATATCTGAAACAGAACATTATTCTAAATATTATTTTAATGATTCAAAATTATTCATATATATCTATTATTAATAATAACTTATGATATATTATTTCAATATATTTTCAGTACCAAAAGTGGAATGTTTGGCTACCACCACACAACTACAGTGATAATTGAAAAAACCATGGCTGATTGGTATCCAATAGCCACCATCATATAATGACTATGACCACATGACACCAACTAACACAATCCAAATAGACCATGGTGATTGGCTCAACCAACAGGTTTCAACCTCATTTTTCTACTTTAACCATTGTGATAGTCCCAACAAATGGAAATAGTCTACATGGTATGTGGTAGTAGTACTTTCCTAGAATACCTAAATAATTCAATAGCGATGTGTGAATGGTTTGGGAAGGTGGTTTCTAAAACACACAGTCATTTGTCTCTCTCTCTCTCTCTGTGGAAATATATTTTCAATTAATGTTTCCAAGATGTGTGTTAAAGGATTAAGTGAATAATTTACAGATTAAAGGATAGAACTATGAAGGGCCATATTTTTTTGCAACCTATAAACAAGGTTTCTAACCATTATCATAGTCGTAAATCACCATTAATATGGAGATAGTTTTTATCCAAAGAAATATATAGGTAATAGGCATGGTTATTTCGCATCCATGTACGTAGGAAAGGCCATTGGTAATATCTATTATGGCCACCTAAATATGGCCATATGATATGACCAATGCCAATGGGGCCAATTTACCTGATTTTAGACCACAAATATTGTTTGATTCTGTAGTATTGTGAATTGGATATGAGTTAAAATAAATCCATGGCACCAAAATAGAGAATATATTCTTTCCTAATGGTATACAATTATAAATAAATATTGATTTGTTATATCTATAGTCTCAATCAAATTAATTAAGCATTGATGATGTTGTTAAAATAAAATATAATTAAATGAAATCGGAAAAATAAGGTTCCAAATACATGTATATATAATAATCACTAAAATTATTTAAAAATGGATCCTAAAAATTCTTATGTACAATTTAATTTTTTATTTTAAACCCAAATTTAACAGATTTTCATTCATTAAATACATGAAATTATTATTTATGTCATCTGATATTGATTATAATGAAAATTATTGATTTATTTTAATATGATCATCAAGATTGTCGAAAAAATATTAAACATAAATAAGGGGGAATAATGAAGTTCTATAATTGTTGTGAGTATACTAATTATCACTTATAATATAATCATTCATTCATGATATGTCATCATGAATTCCCCTCATTTCATGAGTTAGCATTGGCAAATTATTACTGTGGAATATTATTTATATCATCACTAACTATATTGGATGAGATTTTATTATATTTATATTATGTATTTATTATGGAATATAAATGGGTGAACCCACTAACCATTTTAAACATTTATTTATTTTAATAAATATAGATCTATTTAATTTTTATGTATATTATTATTATTATTATTATTATTATACATATCATGTTATTCATGGTGAACAATATAAATATTTGTAATCACATACAACATATAAAATGGTCTAATAGAATCATTGGTAATATTACCTATAGTACACTCGGTTTCAGGTACATAACCCTTTCATCATGTTTTTATATAAAAGAGACTTTTTCTAAATGGTGTGGCATTGAATGGTTTTCTATAAAATTGTGAGTTTCCATAGAATAGAGAGTTTCCATAAAATAGAGAGTTTCTATTAAATAGAGAGTTTTTATAATGTTAGTTGTTTCCATAATGTGGGTTGTTTATATAAAGGTTGGTTTTTCTATAAAGCTAGGTGTTTCTATAAATCTGGTTGCTTCCATAAAGTTGGTTGTTTCTATAAACTGGTTTGTTTCTATAAAGTAAGGTGTTTCCATATAGAATAATGTTTCTATAAAACAATTTTGAATCCATAAATATGGAAAATGTGAAGGATGAGACAATTTGGGGGTTTTATAAGGTTTTTTGGGACCAAAACGAAGGTAACATGATCTATACACGGTTGACCCAAACGGTGTGGTCACACTGTACGCAGAGGTCAAATCCAGATCCTATTATCTATGAGGATATTATGTTTTTCTATATATATTTATTTTTGTCTTCAAAACGCCCTTATTTCTTGATTTCACTCCCTAGAAGGTTGTAGAACCATCCCCAAATAAGTTGGATTCAACCTAGAGCCTTCCCTTAGTGATTTCAGGCCCGATTCTTGGTGTAAGTGACAATCATCTTGGTTCTTTTCCATTTTCCAAAAAACCCTCTTTATCTCCTTCTCGTATTCATAGAACTACACCTCCTATTGGTATATAGAAGTTTTTAAATGATGATTAAGGCTAAATATAGTGTTTTAATGATTGATGAAGAGATCTAAGTTGCGTTCTTGGAATCTAGATCTCATTCATGAGTTATGTCACCATTCTTTCAGGATTTGTCACATTTTATTATATTTTCTTAGATCTACTAGGATACTCTCCATTCTATCTCATATATGCCCCTATATTGGGTATATCTATGTATTTCATTTCAAATAATGGAATTTTGAGTTTTGATCTTTCTAGGATAAGATTACTATGACCATTCTTGGAGAATCGACCTACCTTCTTGTGCATTCTTCATCGGTTGGTGAGTGTCTTCAAAACCATGGGGTTTGGAGGCTTGTATTTCAACTCCTCTTTCTATAATTGATTGTATTAGTTTAAATTTTTTTTATTTCAATGGGATTGATTGTGAAAATCTTGTAATAAATCTTCTTTAGTGAGGATTTGTGGTTTTAGTGAAATTTTGAATTCTTGGTAAATTTTTGTGCAAAGTGATTTGTCCTCTTGAATTTAAAATTATGATTTTATATTATTGATTTGATGGAATCGTTACATGGTTTGATGAAAAATTGGGTTTCAATAAAAATGGTGTAAAATAGAAATGGTTTGGTATTGAAATGACCTTGATAGAACTGGGATTCAATAAAATAGAGTTTTTATTGAAATGGTGATTTAGCATGATCCTTGGGAATATTGGTTACTAAGTTAAAATTTCATCTCTAGGTCTTGGTTAAATTGTGACCTTGTTTTCAGTTCCATAGGTTAAATGGAACATGGGATATAAAGTTCCTATTTCATATACTGGGCTTGGTTGAATTATGACCATGTGCTCAGAGCCAACTGATTAATTAAAAATGGGAAACAATTACCTTTTGACGACTTGGTAGATTGATGAGAAACTGCTCATCAGTATATAACTATCCTAACATTGCATGTTTGGGTGGTTCCATGGGTCTGTGGAACGTTTGGGTATGCCAAAAGGGATATTGTGAAATGGATTTAAAGCTTGTTTAATTATTTTTCTGAAAAAATATATTTCTAGGAAAAATTTGTTTCAATTCCACATGTGTGAGTATGGTAATAAATTATTTTTTAAATGTGTTTATATATAGTTATAAACTATTTTTGAGAAATTGTTCTATAATAAATATTTTATATAATTGTTTATAACAGTTATATCATAGTAGCATGAGTAGGGGTGTCATTAGAAAAAACCTAATTTGTTTTATACCCACCCATGCTTTGTCACTTTAGTGCTTTTTCAGATGTCATATTATGGTACTAGGGTAAAGGTAACATCTCTCACATTTTAGCCCTACCACATGATGTTTGGGATGTTCAGAGATTATGGAGCTTAGAGATTGTGGTGCATGGAGTCTGGTGGTCTTTTGATAGTCTTGTGTTGTTTATCCATTGTGTACTTTGATACTTGGTTATTCATGCACTGTAACATACATTAATGTGGTTCTAAGATACGTGATGTTTTTGAGTTTCCTTTCATTTGATCATGCATCATATAGTGAATGTTTTTTTATGGTTGGTTGGTTTATTGGATTATTTTTAAAAGGTTAAATTTTCCCCCAGATATATTTGAAACCCTTTGGAATTTAATTCCATCCTTTGGTGTCTTATGGATGTCACTTAAGGCTTAGTAATGAATTATGGTACTCTCAAGCCAATAATAGTTTGTGGGTCATTACATTACCACAACACATAGATGAAGTATTCAGTTGTAAACTGTTAAAATTAAATAATATAATTATACAAACCAAAATTGTTGTTGAAATAATTATAAAAAACCAATGTTCATCATGAGTGGAATTGAATAAATAAATTTTCATTTAATGATCAAAATTAATATAATGATAACATTTTAACTTTAAATATATTGTCCCTCATGTGAAACTGGTACCATATCATTTTATACATTATGAATAATATAAATATTTTACATCACATACCAATTAATAAATAGTCTTAGAGAATCATGGGTAAGATTATACAACACATAGATGGAGAATTTATCTATAAATTGTAAAAATTTAATAGTCTTATTATACACAAAAAGAGTGTTGTTGAACTAATTTTAAATAACCATGCTTCATTTCTAGTGGATTATAATAAAAATATTTTTCCATAATGATAAAAAATAATTTACAGATTACAATATATCTTTTTAGTTATTTTACCTTAATTGAAATCAGTACTATATAAATTATCAAATCTCATTAAATTTTATTAATGATATATTTTAATTTTTTATGGAATTCAAAACTCATCGATGATAATTAATTTTTAATGATTTCATCATAAAAATAATCTTCCCAAATAATTTATGGTATTTATGATATGTTTTATAAATATTTTTTTTGATTGTTTACCCGAATTTCTTGCACTATTGTATATATATGAGCCTATTATATAAAATTTTATTCCTAATAAATTTGGATATTTATATATTTGGATTAATTCAAATTGATTTTCTCATAGTTTATTTATATTGAAACATTTATTAAAATATCTATTAATCCCTACAGGGTTTAAAATTCTATAACACATTCAAAATGAAGAATGATTGTCCCAAAATAATTAATTATTGTATGAGATGAAAAAAATAAGATGTATTTCATGTTCGTGTCTTAAGAAATGTTCATATAAGTATGAATAAAAAATTAATTTTGTAACATAATGGTTTTTATAAATAAATATTTTTACTCAAAATATTATCATGTTATTTATTCTTGTATATCACAATTTAAGGGGTGTATATCAAAGGTGATAAGAACAAAAATATCTCGTCAAAATTATTTTTTATTCACAAAATTTAAAAATAATGGTGAAATTTAAATCCAAAAAATAACATCTTATGTTAATAATATATGATTAATTATAAAATATATTACCAATTAGAAAATTGATTTATAAAATTGGTGTGTAAAGTTTAAAAATTAAATCATGATATTATAAGGGGGGTGTTAGGGTCATTGTACTCTATTTTCATTCATAAATTATTCCCACTAGGGTTCCAAAATAAGTTATTTTAATAAAGTTGTACAACCTGAAATAAAATTTATCTTGACCCACTATTTTTTTCCCATAGGTTTTATATGTTTCGATTGCATTATAATTCCAGACATTATAAAATTCGTTCTGAGTGTTATGAAATATATTATTATATATTAATGATATTATAATAATAATGATAATTATTCCTAAATTCACAAAAATAGTCAATTCATATTGAGAACCGTTTAACTCCACCAACCATTGGTATTCTAATTTTGTTTAGAATATGATATATGAATTGTTCTTTTTCCCTTGATCACAGTATTATTCAAATTATTTATAAGTGTGTCACCATTTCAATGGAATAAGAACATTATCCATTAATACTTTGTCTCATGTTCCCCAAAAAACTCATTACATTATTTATTTTATTTAGTAATATACATCACAATGTTTAAAAAAATTATTTAATGATTAAATTCTCCCAGGATCGATAATAATTTTTCTGTTTTGAATTATTCACAATATCAATAAGAAATTAATCTATTTCTTAACATGTTATTATTTTTAAAATAAAAAATTTATATTTTTATAAAATTTTGATAAATATAATAATACAAAATTATTTATTAAATTTCATGGTTATATGATAAATAATTTTAATGGGTTCTGATAAAAATGAATTAAGGTTAAAATCGGTCATTTTTTAGAGAATTATGGTTTTTTAAGTGTTGTGTGTTTTTTATCATTATAAATTATATTTTAAATTTTTTAGGGATTATTATAAACCTATTTTTTCAAAAAATAATTAACAATCATTTAAATATAAATTCATATGGAATAATATTAAAAACATATTAATGTTAATATAAATAATTTTTATAGGAAACAAATTTTTTCTATATATTTTATGTTTTCATTTAGAAGAAAAATTTAAAATATTTATAAATTGATATATATTGCAATGGATCCAAAAATTTTAATCAACATTTTAAAATTACCTAAAAAGTAAAATTCTATTTGAGGCCTAAAAGTAAGTAATTGAAATAAAATTTAGTCAGAATAGTAAATGGTAATATAAGGTAATTGATTTTAATTAATCGTAAAGGCCTAAAATATCATAAAACAAAATCTCTAAATTAGAGTATGAGGTAGTTATAATCCATAAATCATAAAACTTAATTTAATTTTCCTCTTTAGATTTAATTTCCTTGTAGATATAATATTGTAAGCATTACAGAATGATAATTTAAAAACATGCCACTCAGGGTGTCCTATAAAAGAAAACCCCCTCCAAACATAAACATAAACGTATATTTTTTCCCTTGAAAAAAATTTATCTATAAAAATATTGACCCATGATTTGTAACCGTTGGTTGTGTGAAGGTGTCTCAAATCTCAAATTTCCAAGAGGGTCTATAAGAGAAGTTTCAAATCATTAACATAATTTTGTTCACCCCTAAATTATTTTTTATTTAATTAGTCAATAAAATATTGTTAAATATGGTTTCATTAATTTTGAACATGTTTTGAAGTAAATTATATTCAATAAATGTGATATAATTACTACAAATAATATATTCATACTCTTTATGTCTGTATAATGTGTTCTTGTTAGGACTAATAATACATAAAACATAAATGATATAATAATTATACATCATGAATGACTAAGAAAACATAAGTACCAGTAATATGTTGTAAATTTATTAATTTAAAACGTTTCTATAATTCATGAGTTATAAAATTCAAAAATGAATTCTTTGAAAATTATTTTTGTTATTTCAAAAATCACATAAAAAATTAATTTTATAAATTCCGTTCAAATTATTACTATAAATAAATACATAAAAATATTAAAATTATACGATAAAGATTTATGGAGATTCCAATGGTTCTAAACCCATGAAGAATTATTAAAGTCTAGAATACCCAATACAAGCATTCATGGAAATAGAAAAATTATTACCCAAATAATTATATTAATGATAAAAATTAATATATGGGAAATAAAAAATTATAATGTAATTGTATTATGTAAATTTAATTTTCATAAGGTTATTATATGTAAATAATTGACCCTAGATTACCATAGACAGTGTCTGCAACTAATTAAATTAGAATGATTACAAGGAATTAATCCTCAAAGGACGGATGAGTTTAGTAGACTTTATAAACCAGATACATACCTGAGTATTTTGTTGCAATATAATACACTAATTAAAACATAATTTTTCCTTAATTATAAAAAAAATAAAACCGAGGATGACAATAATCCATATATTAAATCCTTTCATATCTTCTAAAATATGTTTCCAAGATTCATGGGGAAAGAAACATAATAAGGGTGTGCTAAAATTCTTTGTAAGGGAAAAAATAGAGGAATAAATGATGAATTAATGAGAACAATAATTAAGACAAGGTGAATAATTGAAAATGAATTCCATAAAATCAATAAACTTATAATTATGTTTGTAATAAATATGTAAATGTAATAAATGAAAACACATTCCATTCAAATAACTATATAAGGAAAAATAAATATTAAAAGGTAAGATATGGAAACACACGAAATTCAATAAATGAACTAAAGATGAGCTATTTTGAAAAATATATAGACACAAAATCTCATGGATTAATAATAAATAAAACTACATGAGGAAAATTCTTAATTATTTCATGTCATATATAAAGAACACAAAAACATATTTCATCAATATCATTCCTGGTATGATTTAAACCACGGATAAAATCCCATTTAATTTGAAAAACATGTTTCACTCTTGAGAGACTATTAATGAATTAAGTGTCTATGTAAGGTATGTCCCCACTATTAATTTATAGTATAAAGTATTATTCATTTTGATTAATTGAAATAAATATCATGCCTTATCATACAACATTATTGAACGAGAAATACAGATTTATCAATAATTCCCTAGCTACTCAAATAAATGATAATGTAAACACCATATGTAAGATTGAATACAGTTTAGGCTATAATAATATCTATTACCTAGTTATTAACTAAATTTCCAAAGATAAATGATGAAAATAACGTCATTTTGTAAAGATAATGTTGATAATAAAAAAATAATGTGATATTACAAAAAAAATATCACATGGAAATTTTCATTCAAAACCCCATAGGTATGGAAATAAAAATTGAAAATTACAATATAATGTTGATAAATTAATTCATGATATAATATATCAGATTGGGAAGTATATAATCTATGTAAAAAGGCTAGTATTGTAAATGAAATATTCCTCACAGAATGAAAATTGAGAAAGTAATCTCTTAAAACAAATTTCCTTTGAGGTGAACCTCCTTAAACTTCATGAATAATAGTTTTATGTTAAATTTAAACTGGATTCATAACCTGTTTTATTTTTATTATTACATATAAATCACTAATTTACAGGTTTTATACATCTTCTGATAAAATTATGTTTATATCAGATGTTTTGACGAATTTCTATTTATGTGACAAAAACACATTAATAGGTCAAATATGGTCAAAGGGGGCATTATATGACATATAAGTAATAATAATCATGATAATATTATCATATTTTTACATAAATTATAATTTAAATAAAAATAATTATATATTCATTGGAAAAACGAATCAATGTTACAGTCACGGAGATGGTAGGCCATACCTATGCAATAGTAACGTTCTAATTTTTCAATGATCATCATAGAAAGAAGGTAAGTAACCCAACATCATTAAAGAATGATGTTATTTTCCTAAATAACATATTATTTAATATTATATACTTATATTTACAATTATTTTAATGAAAATGAAATCACATCATGTTGAGGAGGAGGTAGTCTACACATCCATGAATAACATTGTCACTTTTTAAGTGTATGAAATTGTAATAAAGAAAATTGGATATATTATATTTCTAGACATGTAATTTTTTCATTAATATAATATTGAATTTTTAGGACATATATTTTAAATTAAAACCATCAATTATACAATCCAGGTATCATGTGAACAAATCACATTGCTTGAGAGGTAGTAGTCAACACCCCCACAAATGATGTTATCATTTATTAACAAACTGGAAAGTATTGAGATATGTGTTGAAAAAGAATTAAAAGAATTAAATAAATAATGAATATCATATATAATATATATGAATTTTTGTTTCATCACAATGACCCACCATGAATTTTGGAAAATGAAAAATGAATAATCCCCATTTCCTGAGGTAGTAGTTCACTTTACACAGAAACAATATGTTCATTACTCATTAGATGGATGTATGTGTGTGTTAGTGTGGGTTTAACCCTAAATAAAAAAATCGTAGTATATTTATTATAATATTTTTATTATATGAAAATTGATGAATAATATTTGATATGGTGGAGAATTAAATAAAAGAAAAGTGATTGTGGGATAACATTGCATTAAAAATCAGGTACTCCTTTTAGTTTATACAAAAGGGATTGCTTGGAATATTTTCATAGAAAATTCGGGATTTAGGGATTATGTGAAGTATTTTTTGAATTAATTTGGGTATATATTGGATAATCCTAATTTTCTTGATATGTGTGAGTAATGAGGATAAATGGTGACCTTTTATATTGGAGGAGGCATGACACTCGTATAACATTTCAAAAAAAGGAAATCCATACATGTATTACATATTTAATGTGGATCCAAAAATATACCAAACTAGATCCACTTGAGTATAGGGTTCTTATATGGCTATAAAAGATCTCTCATACTACTGTGTAGTTTCTTTTGGTCCATGAAGTTAAGGTTTAGTCCCTTATTAATCCAAATTAAACCTTTATCGTTGTAAATAATATTAATTACATTCAGTAATCTTATTGCTAAAATAAAATATATTCTTATAAGAAATTATGAATTATTATTATTACAAATATGGAATCCATTTTTCCACATTCTAATATGGTATGTGGAATAAATAAATTTAAAAATCTTCCTACATGAGGGACGATAATGCAGGTTTTGAAAGTAAAAACATCTGAATGTTTTTTTTTCTAATAAATTTTAAAATTAAATTGATACCAAAGGTATAATTTTTTTTAAATTATAAATATATCATATTATTAAACTTTAAAAGAAATTAATAATATAATGTATCCTCATAAATAAACTACATTAAAAAGTAGTTTTATTAAAAAAATTATTGTTTTTAACTATTCATTTAAAAATGAATGCATTTATAAATATATCAGCAACTCACCCTAACCTAATTACTATTTTTTATTTAAAATATAATTTTTATTCATAAATATTTAATTAAATAACATGTAAAAATTTATATTTAAAATGGGTTATCTATTTGAGAAATTTAAACTTTTCCTTAAAAAGTATAGGTATTTGTGTGTAAAATAGAGTTTGTTCTTATATTATACTTATTTAACCTAATTAACGAATATAAAAAATATTTTATTGAATATTTAACAAAAAAATTTATTAAAATTAATCACTAATTGTAAATAATTATGTTTATTAAGATAAAACTCATTTTCAAGAATAAATCTAAAAATATTTCATTTCATATATAACAAGTTATTATTTTCATTTCACATGAATTAGTAACCCATAAATTTACATTATAATTATTCAACCCCTATATTTTTATATGTTAGTTAATACTATTATTAATATATAATTTATATCTTTTTATATTATATAATAATATTTTCATAATTTATTATTATTTAGTGAAACTTAGTCTTGCGTGTAACATAAGCTATCAAGGAAGGTCCCTCTTATGTGTAACACAATCTTATTTACTATTTCATGAATTGAAATTTTTATAATGCATTTCATTTTTTAAAATATTAAATATATAGTAGAGTCTCAGGATATTATTTTCTATTTTTCCCTTGGTTATGTTTTTCCTAGATTCTATCAAATACAGAGTTTAAATTTAGAATTTTGGGATTTTAAATTCCCCACATGTTAATCATACTGCATTATTGCAATTTAAAATCCATCAGGAAATATATTTTTTGATATTTCATACATTTAAATACCACATCATGAGAAGGGATCCTAAATAATCTTCTATAGAAGACAAAATGGGAAGTACTAAGGTCACATAGACTACTATGTAATTGGTTCTCTATATAGAAGAACATTTATGGAAAGTGAAAATACATTAATTGTGGAAAGAGATAAATAATTGTAGGGAGTGAATGAGGTCCTTAATCATACATAAGTGAATGATCAATAGAAATTTGAGGGCCTTAAAACCATAAATCTTAGATTATTTATAAGACTATTGGTTCAATAAAAATTAAAGTATCAGGACAAAAAAAGTCTAAACGTCATTTTTCTAATATTGTGTAATTATTTTACTAACTAAGAATATGATGAAATATTCATCCTTTATTGGTTTAAATTTCATATGAACAATCATAAATTTATTTTGTGCATTAATGAAACTCAAATTCAATAAATCAACCATAGAAATTAATTACCAATAATGATTTCTTGTGCCTGAATAACTAAAAGAATCTTTTAAAGGATCATAAAGACTATAAAAGAATTAAAAGTCTAACTATTTGTATTTAAAGATAAAACAAAACCAATATGGTTAATTTATTAATCTATAATCCACAAAATTTATAATACCAGTTCATCATTAACATTTCATCAGTAGTATGTTTAACTAAAAATAATGAAAAATTAAGCATGACATTGCATGGGTCAGTGATCAGTGTGAACCCTTAACATCCATCAGTTAGGGGTTCTAGATCTATAGCCTTTTAATATTTTTTAGTTTGTCACCTCAAATAAGTGTTATATTTTTCTAAAAAAAATATGAATATAATTTAAAAACTTAATCTAATGGTAATCATAGAAATTTAATCATTAAATATCAACATACCTATGGTTTTCAATACATCCTTAATAAAAAATGAATTACTCCATTCATTTTCAACATACATCATTCCATGATCATGGGTTTATCCTTTAACAATGGTAATTGACATGGGTAATACCCAGGTTGCCCACATCTATGGTGAAAAACAACAAATGAATCCTTAAGATTAGTTTCATTTACATTAATGGTATTATTCATTTTTCCTCAGCAATACATTCCTTTATGTCCTGATTATCACACATAAATCATTTCCTAGTTCCATTGAGGAACGTTCCCATGTGTCTCCTTACACACTTCTCACTTTTTTAAAAATTTATCCTTTAATTCATTATGGTCTCATCATCTTTAGCTCTTAGAATCCATTATCCTTTTCTTAATTTATGTTTTCATGAGTTGGTAATGATATATATTTTTAATCACATTTTGGGAAACAAGATTTATAATAAACACGATATCCTTCAACCATTACAACAAATAATTTGGTTTACTATTTTCACAACTTTTTCAATCATGTTCGATTTCATCTTGAATCCTTAAGGATTAATACATTAACAGAAACTAGAAAAAAATTGTATAGGGAACAATATTCATAGTCAAAAAAGTATATAATCATTTATATGATATCTAAATCATGATACCTTATTTTTTAAATGGAAACACCTTAGGGTTTACCTTAATCATCAATTTTCATTATCCATTTAAATTTCTTGTAATGGTTTTTTAAGAAATCAAGGATTATCTTATGAATATCCCCCATGAGTGCCAAACCAAGTGTCTAGTAAGGCTTGTTTTTGTTTACCTAGTTACCCCGTATCTGGCTCAGAATATCTTGGTAGAGTTGTCAATCCAAGGTACATTTGTTCAAGAACCATATCCACTTTTAGTATCTAAACAGGGGTTTAGAGCTTAGATGATCAATTTAATCTCTACCATACCAATATTTTATTATGATTTTCTATACATACTGTCAAATTCGACATTAGGGCATTATTATCTAAACCTTGTTTTCAAAAATCTACCTACCAAGGTTTCTACTGAACTTATTTTTATACCAAGTGTAATGAATCAACCCCATAATCACTAAGATGATGTCTTATACTAATTACATTGTTATGATGATAAAGAATCAATCCCTGGTGGACCAAAGTGTTTAGTAGTATTAGTAAACTCAATATATACATTTTTCTTTTATTACTAAATAATTCACCAATTAAAACACAACTGTTTTCCTTATTTCTAAATAAATAACATTTATGGTAAGAATCATCTATTTATTAAATCCCAACATATCCTTCATTGTACACTTCATGTATTCCTAAAGAAAGAAACATAATATGGGTGATCTCAAATTCCCCTTAAGAAAAAATATAGAAGAAGAAATAATGAATAAAAGATAATAGTAATTATGATATGGTAAATAAGTAAAATCACATTACATATAATAAATAAAATAAGAAAAAGATTAAAAAATATGGTATGTTAATAAATTGAAACAAATTCCCTTAAAATAACATGATATATCAAAATAAATATAGAATGTCATGAAATAGAAACACATTAAATTTAATCAATGAACATAAAATGAAGATTACCCATATATATTTTGACAAAACCTATCCTAGAATAATAATAAATGAAACTAAATGAGATAACTTCTTAATTTTTGGAATTTATTTCTATGATACTTGAAATCCTTTATCTTCAAGACCTTTTACAAGATAGTTTAATCCCATTGATAAATTCCTATTTAACTTGAACATCTAGTTTTTCTACTAAGATAATTTCGATTACTAGAGGTTATATATATAGTCTTATCCCCACTAATCATTTATAGTCCAAATAATTCCTCATATTTAATAATCAAAATAAATAATATTCCATAACAACTAAATCATTTTGATGAGAAATATTGGTTTATCAATAATTCCCCAGTTACTCAAATAACCATCAAAGTATACAACATATAAAATATTATATATGGTTTATGAAATAATAATATACATCACCCATGAATTAAGAATATATCCAATGATAAATTATTATTATAAATTTAGAGTCTAAGGATAAATTTAACATTTACAAAATAATGTTATATTACAAAAAAATTCTTTTTTTAATTTTCCTTCTAAACCCTTAGGGTGAAGAAATTATAACTGAAAATTATAATACCATGATGATAAAATAATTCTCGATATAATATATCAAAATGGGTAGTATATATAACAAAGAAAATAGGTAAGTAGTGTAAATGATGTATGCCTCACAGAATGAAAATTGGGACAATAATCCCTTACCTTGAGTTTACATTCAGGTAAATATCCTTTAAATTCAGGTATAATAAACTAAAATTAATTTTATACTTTATTCATAACATATTTAATGTTTATAATTAATTTTATTTCATTTACTACCATTTTCCTGCAACTACATTAAAATTATATTTACATTCAGTTCGTTGACCCAATTTTTTATGTCAAAAATTACATTAGTAGGTCAAGTGAGGTAATAAAGGGATCATTATATGACATATCCAGAATAATAGCCAAAACATTATAATATTTATAAATCAATTATACTTAAAAAAATAATTACATATAGTTTTACAAAATTATTCAATGTTACAATCATGGAGAAGGTCGGTCTTACGTATGCATGAGTAACATTCTTATTTATGAATGATCATCATGGAAATACGGTATGTAACAGAATATCCTTGCAAAATTATAATTATATCAGAAATAAAAAATTATTAAATCATATATATTTATAGTGATAAAAAATGAATCAAATCATGTTGATGAGGTGGTAGTCCTCACATCTATGAATAATGTTATCACTTAGTTGTGTGTGAAACATTAATAAAGAAAAAATTATATATAATATTTATAAAAATTTTATAATGTAATTAATATCTTATATATTTTTTATGTCACGTATTGTTAATTAAAAATAACCTTTATACACCCCATGTAATGTGTGAACGAATCAAATTACTTGAGCGGGTGATGGTCCACACTTTCGCAAATCATGTTATCATTTTTACCAAAATTAGAAATTCTAAATATATGTGTTGTAAAATAATTATAGAAGATCAATGACATAATACAAATTATTTATAAAATATATAAATATAGTTTTCATAAAAACTACTAACCATGAATGTTGTTAGAAGAAAAAAAAACGATCAATGTTTCATGAGGATATAGTTCGTCGTAAAGAGAAACAATATATAAGTTACCCATTAGATGAAAGTGTCTAATAGTGTAGGCCCATATCATAATAAAAAACATCACAGTATATTGAGGATAATGGTGTCATTATATGAATACGTAATATTAATATTTGAGGTGTTGAAGATGTATATTAACAAAAAGTGATTATTAGAAAACATTACCATAATAATCTGGTACCCATTTTGAATTATACAAAATGTATCCCTTGGAATGATATATTAAAAAATGTTGGATCAAACATAATTAAGTGCGATATTTAAAATATATTTGGGTAGATAATGGATGAACCTAAGTTTCATGATAGGTGTTTGTAATGGGGAGAAGTGGTGGTCTTTTATAGGGGAGGAGGTGAGGCACTATTGTAATATGTGGACACATGAATTCTATAAATGATTTTCATGTAGGAAATAGATCCAATAATGAACCCAATTAGATAAAATTTAATTTTTGGTAGATATATGGCAATAAAATAGCTCTTGGACAAGTTTATATGTGGTTTTGGGCTATAAGGATACAGTTTATTCGCATATAAATTATAATTTAACATTAATCATTGTAATTAATTTTAATTACCTTCACTAATATTTTTGGTAATTTTTTTTCTTTTTAAAAATTATAAAATATTCTTATTCGGAATATGGAATCCACTTTGTGAAATTAAAATAATATAAGTGGTAGAAATTAATTTAAAATTCATCATGTAGGTGGGATGACAATACATGGTTTTAAAGTAAATCGTCAGAATGTTTTCTATGTTTTTATAATAAATTTTATTGTAAAATTAATTTAAATTACATAAATTCTGATAATTCTTAATAATATTATATAATTAAAATTTTAAACAAATTAATAATACAATTTGACATTAAAAATAAATTATCTGAAAAATAGTTTTAAACTAAAATTTTGTATTTTTAACTATTCAAAAAAATGAATTGTTTCAAAAAAGTTATAACATTCACCCTAAAATAAAAAATTATGTTTAAATTTAAAATATAAAATTTATTTTGATATATTAAATCATCTAATGTTTCAAAATATATATTTAAAAACAGTTCTCCATTAATAAGGCTGAAAAATTACCTTTATTAAAATATTGGTTTTAAAAAAAATAGAGTTTGAACATATCTTATGACTATCAATAAAAATGGATGAATATACAAAATATATGATTGAATATATAACATATATATTTCATTATAACCATTAAAAAATTCTAAATAATTTTTTTATTAAGATAAATCTATTTTGGAAGAATAAAATGAAGAATATTGCTTTTTCATATCCAATTAGTTATTATATTAATTTTCCATTAATTTTTAACTAATGAATTAAATTTATAATTATATAAACAATATATTTTCATATTTTATTTAATAATTTTATTAATGGCTAGTTTATATCTTATTATATTATATAATATTTTTTATTATATATTTTAATTTTCTAAAACTCTATCATGCATGTAACAAAACCTATTTTGGAATCTCTCTTTTACATGTAACAAAAAATAACATCGTGTTTCTTCAATTTCAATATATATTATGTGTTTAATTTACTAAAAATATATAATATTTATAAGGGTATCCTGATATTAGATTCCCTTACACACTTGGTGATTCAGGTCATACATTCTATCGAATAGAAAGTTGTACTTTAAATTTTCAGGATTTTATATTTTAAATAAAAAATAAAAGAAAACATTAATTTTAAATTGAGTTATAAAATTATTGAATAAGTTAAAATATTATGTATTAGTTAATTTTACATGTTCACGTTGAATAATGACTATATATATATAAATTCCTCTTAGGGAATATTTTTTTACCTTATATAAAAAAATCTTGTTTCTTATCCTATATATTTTATATATATTTTTACCTTTTTAAATCCATTTGGTTAATAATTTAAATGAAATGATTCATGTCATTGGATATTAAATTCTCTCTTCTATTTAATGAAGAAATGTTTAACCTTTATGTCCACATTCTTAATATACATTGATTGATGCTAACATACATACTTATATAATTAAATAATTCTATTTTCTATTTAATTAGGAATTCTTTTAAAAATAGTGGGAAGAAATATTTTTAATTTATTATGTACAGTCACATTATTCAAATAATATCTTTAGTTTTCTTTATAATTTTTTTTCATGATTTTATAAATATACAAACCAATTTTTCTTTTTCATTGTATTTATTTTTCTAAACCGATTATTTTATAAATTGTTTAGTTTTAAAATAAAATTTTAAAAATGAAAATATTATATCTAATTATATTTCTAATGTAAACATTAAATTGGTCTTATAAAGTGTTCTTAATCTATGCTAATATCTTTTAATATCCCTTATGATTCACTAGGGATAAGATATAATAATACAATCTATCATATTTTTATTGATGACTTGTGATCATGTATTTTAAATATTCTCATGTAACCCCTTTATTTATCACATGTTATCTTTAATTTGATTGATTTATGCAAGTGATATTGTTCTTGTGGAAAATATATGTATGGTTTTCAGTTATGTGATGGGATATACTAGAATTATATATAACTCAAATACTGGGGTTATAGATTCATATCTATTGAGATAGAATATATGTTATTTTGGAGTAAACATAATTCACTATGTGTTTTCGAATTGTGAGTTAACCTGATCGACTATATTATGATAATATATCCACTATGTGATTATGGTCTTGGAATTGACCCTCTATAAATTAATGATATTCTATAGAAATGTATGTTCTAAAATCCTTTGTATGTTTTCTATATTGGTTCCCATTTCAAATTTTTTCTCTCCATGTTTTATGATAGTTTTCTCATTATTCAACATTCTTTGGCTTTATTTATCATGTTATAAAAAAATACATATGTCATGATTCATGATTTGTGATCCATGATTTTATTTGATATAATTTCCTTATGTTATGTTCATGTACCCTTTGTATGTTCTTCTACAAAAAAAAATTATATTATGATTACATGTGATATTATATTGATATATCTTATGTTTACCCCATAATGAGACTTCGAGCTTAGACTTTATTAATTTTCCCATACTGAGGTAATTATGAATAGAATAATGTAATATATATCCAGAAATATATCTTATGTACAATTTATTTTTTGTACATGTTGGAAAATGTCTATAAAACAATTTATTTATGCATATTATCTCTACAGATAGTAAACCTTTATGATCTAGGGTGTGACATAATATGATACGTAATGAATATTCATCTAAGATGATTTAAAATGTACTTATGATATGGTTGATAAATCTTAGTTGATATCATAGTGAGAAAAAAATAATTTTTCTGAGAAATTTAGGGAGATTAATATTTTCATATTTTAAAATAAATATATTTAACTAAAAATAATTAAGAATAATCCCAAAATGTCATAGTTTGTAATTATTTTTAGAAAAAAAAACCTTAGGTTTCATTTTGAATGATTTTTCTTATTATATGATTTAGTACTCTATTTTTTATCATGTGATGGTTATAGTAACATTTTTTGGTTTTTTTCGATTGCTTGAACTAGGAGGAACTGAGTAAAAAATATGTGTAATATATAATGAAATGATTATACATCTGAGAAAAAAATATAGTTTTGAAAGTGAAAAAATATTTATCTAATCACACTGAATTATCTAAAGATATTAAAAATATCTTAAACCATTTTAAACACTCAAACATGTGAAGGAAAGAACAATTCTCTATTGATACTTTCATACAACATTGAACACCCTACATTAGTTGGTAATATGATCCCTAATTTCCAATAAATAGATTAATGGAATCTATGTATATGTACTATTCTAAGTTTATCAGATCATGAATTTTTTTAATATTCTTATCATTTGGAAACTGAATTTTATCAATAGTTGTTTTTCATTAAAAATATAAGGAAAGAGTAAGAAATTTCACCCATGTAATTTGAGGAATTTAAGGATATATATTTCAATAAATAATTTTTCAAAAATTATCACTCTAAATTAGTGATAAAATGCCGAAAGATTAAATAAATTGATGATGAATCTATTTGTACTTATGTTGAAAAACTTTGTAAAACATACATGTTATTATTTTTTTATGATCATTATCATTAAAATGAATACTTTATTTCTTTAGTGCATCAAAACACAGTATCTTAATATTTTTATTTATAAACGAATTTCGTATAAATGGGGATAATTTTTTTATGGGTTATCCTATTATAATAAAAATTATACCTCTAATTATTCCCATGGTTTTGGAGATAAGAAAAAAAATAATTTTTATAGAGTCTCATGTTATAATACTAATAGTCAAAAAATGTTGTGTGTTCTTAAATATTTAAAATGTTGGAAAATAATATAGTGATATCTTTAGAGGAACATATAATTTCTTCATGTATAGATGTAAAGGTTATTAATAACATGAATTCTGAAGTGGTATTAAGAGGATACTAATTAAACAGATAATGTGAAATCTAAAACTAATGCACCACCTAAACTGTAATTCATAATTTAAAACAAGTATATCAATTAAACCAACTAATCCCCTAGTCCAATGATTAATGATGATAATCAATACCAAAAATATATATAGATAAGGTATCAAAGGAAAACAAAAAAAACCATGGCTATCTATGTAGGTAATAAAAAAATGAGTCGAATGGTACAATCATTGTCCACTGAAGAAAAAAATTATTATTTTATTTTAGTTATAAACACTCCAATATAACAAAAATCATTCAAAATTTAATAAAATCACAAACCCAATAAATCTATATCTGTATATATATGAACAATCCTAGTGATGCGATGATCAAATACTAATTATAAAACTGTTATAAAGTATTTGATTATATGAATTTAATTTCTTAATTTTTTTCCATTTAGTCAAATATTATCTTATTTTGAGAGTGGATTTGATCCCTCAACATAAATCCCATATCAATTTTTTGGATAAAGAAATAAAATTTTGATCCAAAATTAACCAATTATCAGATATTTGTGCAAGGGAAACTATAAAATCTATATGGAAGTTACTTCCCTTGTATATGTATTATTAAGTAAAAATAGGGATAATTAGTTCAAATTTTTGGGGCTAATATAAATGTTGAAGTTTTTTTTATTGACTAAAAACATGTCAATTAATTTATTCAAATTGTTTTCTGGTTTTTCTCTAGATTTTGAAGTTTAGTTTCAAATATAAATCAAACATGGTGTTATTCCAATATCAATGACTCCTTTGAGAATAAACATGACTGAATTTACATTGAATTTTTTGATCATAGATATATCTCAATAAAGAAAATGTATCATCCACCACAAATTGATGAATTGTTCAAGAAAATTTGAGAGGATCATTACATATATATGATAAACCTTTGGTTTGTATATCATCAATTAATGTACAGAAGAGGGGATACACCCCTTGAAACGTTTCATATAAAATATAATCCCAATTTATTCATAATGATTCAGTTTGGACTAAAAAATTCCCATGTTTCATTCATGGATATAATGAATATAGGTTTTAAAAATTACCTTAATACATTTTATGTAGACATTATAGATTATATGTATATATATTAAAATGTAAAGGAAGGGAATAAATAATATTTGATTATTATTCTTTAGACTATGGGAATATATAAACTATATAAAATATAAGTATGAATTATGGGTATACAAATTATCATTCATGGGTTATTAATCATAAATTCATGTATATCTATTGATCCAATAAATAAATAAGTGATTCAGTAAATAACTATATCGACCCCTACAATAGGGATCTGTATTTTCATGGAATGGTTGGATACAATTTATGCTTTGTGAGAAATTTACCATGACTAGAAAATCCACAAATTTTGTAAACCGAGAAGGGATTCAGGTTTCACTAGATATAATAATGTGAAAAAAAATTAAATAACATAAGAGAAGGTTTTTCACTAAACGTATACTCACACAACCTTATAGTAAAAAATGTCTCTTGATATAAAATGATGAACCAATGTTGGGATTTCTAATTTTTTCCTGAAAAATGAAATGGATTTATCATAACCCTCATTGAAATAAAATTTCAGCGAAAAAAGTATCCTGACCATTCTTGGGTTCCAATAGTGGTGATATTTACATTAATGAAATAGATTAATTATCTATGTATGGAAATGATTGAGTATATAATGATCACCATAGCTTAATGTATGTATTAAAAGATAATATGTTAAACATAAAACAAAATAGATAATTGGATTTGATCATAAAATAAGAAATCTCATTATAGTACCACCATTGGAAGGTGAACTAGGTGGATGATGCTCCAAGTAGAAAGGATCGTGCTACATTATCCGTGATAAGGATTGAAAGAGACCCAGTAATCTTATATTTGTAATGAATAGATCCTTCATCCATAATGTAATGGGGGAATCTTATCATTACCAAGTGACTACCTACCAATATGTCAATGATAAGAACATAGAGCCGCCTGAGAAGGATATTAATCTATCGAAGATGTGGCTTTCTAGTCCCATAATCTAGTTTTAGTGAAATTAAAATATTCATTAAAAATATATTTGATACCAAGTGATGTGGACCAAGATAAACATATATATATTTCAATAATTTAAAACTAACATCTCAAAATAATCACACAATCATGACACCCAAATAATTTTTGGCGTTAGAGAATTGTTACATAAATAACATATTCTATAGTATTGATAACCTTAATCCATAAATATGACCCCACTAGACTCCCTTATTGCCTTATTATATAATATTCTCATGTTTACAAGTGGTGGAATAAAAAACATAGAAATTGTTGAGGTCAAATGCTTAATAAGTTTAAAAATATCAAGGAGGAATAAATGATTATATTATAATAATTTAATAATAACATGATATGGAGAGAAAAATAAAAATAAAAATAAAGTGGAAAAGTATGAGTTTTGAATATGGCCCAATATATGGACATCTAATCTCAAATAACCCAACATATATAGTGGAACATGTGTCCAGAATCATGATAAAATAATCAAGGTTTAATTATTTTAACATAGAAATATAATATAAAAAAGAGGAATACTAATAAGTAAATGAAATTGTAATATTTTAAGTAAACCTAGTAATTCACAGGAATTATATTATTTACAATACATAATGTACAAGCATCAGGTTGTGAATAAAGTATAATTCCAATAAGTTGGGTTGAGAATAAATCGAAATTCTCACTCATAAAATCATTATCTGAAGAGGCACTAAAGAGTGACCAATTCATCGGTTGAAGATATATGTCCCCAAAATAACATACATACATATTTATTCCTAAACATATAAATAATGAATCATTCAATTAATTCTTATAGAAATAAAATGGGTTTGATATTATTAACAAATTATATCACATAATGAGATATCAATAGTTGTTTGATCGATAAAAAAATTATATCACCCTATAGAATTATTTCATAAATTAATCGAATTGAAATTCACTTGTAATTACTCTAAATTATATGGATTTATTGAGGATAAATATGTAAAAATAAGTAAAATCCATAAAATTGATATCATAAAACATTTTTAACATTATCATAAAAAGATGAAGTAGTGGGTTACTTCAAAAAGAGTATTTCAATAGTTTCACATGAAATACAATTTTTAAAATACTATTTAGATATAAATCTCAATAATTGAGCCTTTAAAAGGGATAATATGTTTTCCATATAAAATTTATTGTGGAAGATCAAATGTATAATCAAGAAATGAAAAACAATTTCATTTTTTTAAGATGCCTTTATTGAATCCCTCATTACAAAAAGTGTCAATAAAATATCATATTTAAATGGGTAATGATAAATACAAATATAATAAATAATAATAAATATTATCATTTACCAATAATTAAATAAAAAACTATTAGGAAGAAATAATATTATTATAGGGGAAAATAAATCTTTAGAGAGGACGAGAATTATTCTTAACAAGGCTATAAGTTTATATGAAATAAATTCATCAAGGAAGATAATTTCGATTGAAATTTTAAATTTAACAAGTAAAAATTATAAAGAATCAAATAATAAAATATTATGGTTGAATAACCAAATAAATAATATATATTGTCAAACAGAAACATTATTACTCAATGAAAGATATTTGAGATAAAATAACCCCTTACTAATTTAATCGAACATGAATTGAAGAAACCATGAAAAATAGAACTTGTGAAGGATTTTTGAATAAATTAAATTTCCTGAATGTTTTTATAAAAATTTTCCATTTGTAATTATATACACCACACCATATAAAATTTTTTAAGAATATAACATTTCTAAATGAAAAAAATGAGATGAGAAAAATATTTATGACTTTGGTATATTTTTAATTGAATTATATTGAAACAAGAAACAATAATTGGAACATTAAGTACATTTATTATAAATGAAATCATGATATAATATGTCAGAGTGAATTTATATACATTATATAAATGAAAATTGGTGGAAAATATGAGGTATATCTCAAAGAGGAAAATATTAATATGAAAAAACATGTTTTACTCTTGACTTCCACAAAAGGGGTTTAAAATCCTAGATCCCAATAATAAAAATATTATAAATTTGAAAAATTCTTTGAAGAGTGGACCTTATATATGAGAATGACTGGTAGTCCATCATTAGTAGTTCTGGGGAGAAATTTGGGAAGTGTTTGGTTGACCCAAGAGGCTTATGGAGTGAGGAGAAGTGGGGTGGTGAAGGGTACCTTTGTTACGTGATATGGGTGTAATTATTGAAAATAACCATAATATTATTTTAAATCAATGTCACCCTAAAAGGAATGGGGAAGAAATATGAAAAAAAGGTGGAAAGTTAGGTTAAGGCATGTCCATGAAACACTCATTTAGAGAGTTATATTTACGTCTTTTACCCTATATATTTATCCATTTTCCCATTTTTACTTTACAGTGGTAACAATATTTTCCAAATAATTTTATTAATTTTTGGATAAAAATAAAATTTTAATTATTTAATAGTTTTTTCTTAAAATATATAAATTATACCCATTTTATTAGGTAAAATTTCTAAAACAGATAAAAAAATAATTCTAAAATAACAAATAGAACTCATTAAAAATGGGTTTATAGGAAAATATAATATAAGTTATCAAATGTAAAAAATAGGATTAAAAATTAATCATATTATTTTTATATGATAAATTTTACTTATATAATAAATATTTTTTTAATAAATAATTGTTTCATAAATTTTTAATTAATATTTATATCCTAATGGGTTCATAAAAGTCACAGTATTTGTAAAAATAATATTACAAACTACTCCCTAAAAAATTAATTTTTCAAAATAATCCCAAAAATTAATCCTAAATTAACAATATTATGATGAATCCAAAAATTATGTTTAATTTTTTAAAATAAAATTATATAATTTATGAATTCATCTTTTTGGATTGAATCGTAAAATACAATGAAAAAAAGTATTGGAAAATGATTTTTTTTAAATATTAATTATGAATCTTTTTATTTCCTATAAATTAATATCTAAATAATGGTTAGTATTTTTTATATGTTTAATAATTACATTAGGATAATTATTTAAAATATTTTAGTTCAATTTATTCATATAATGATGAAAATACATTTGTGAAAACAATTCATTGAACATAACAGTTTTACCCGTATCATGGTAATTAACTTTAATCTAAAAAAAATTTCTTCCTAACAATAAGATTTACCCTATTCAAAATTATATAAAATATTTTTAAAAACATTCCAATCATTTAAATTGATTCATTTTCTAAATGTGATAAAAAAATTAATTTTAACATAAGCATGTATAATGCATAAAAAATGGTTAGGAAAATAGATCTTCTAAGTATAAAATAAATTTGTGAATTTCCCAATTGTAATGAATAGAATGATGTAAACTTATTTTATTTATATATTAGCATAAATTTTTTTAAAAATCACTAATTAAAAATTATATAATAAAATTATTAGAATATAAATATTCAATATTTTTTAAAATATATGTTAATGCCTAAAATGATTAATTTCGTTATTTAGTTTTACTAATTTAGTTTTATCGATGTAGTAGTATTAAAAATATTTTTTTTATTTCTATACATATTTCATTGTGTGGTTACCTTTACTTATACTCCCCAAAATAATGACTACATTATAATTGTTATATTTCTTAATTATAATTTTATCTTAACAAAATATATTATGGTTTTATCATTTGGTATTGTACGAGAAGAAATGTTATTAAACATGGTATTTATGTAAATAAAAATTGTTAGTAAAATCTCATGTTATTATAGAAAATGGTATGAAATATAATAAAATTAAACCTTGATTATGGTATAATAATAATATTTCTTAAAATAATATGTTTCTCTTAAATAAAATAATTGATGTGGGGTCTTTTGGATGATACAAAAAGCTGATAGGGTGAAAATATGTATAGATGTATAATGATTATTTTATAGTGAGAACATATGAAGAGGTAAATTTTATAACATTTAGCTCGATAAATTGTCATTTTAAAAAAATCATTACATTATAAGTCTATGGGAATATTGGAAATTTACATATAACTATACAAAAATGGAATAAAAACACTAAATTTTTTATTTTAGATATTCTTTTTACCTTAAATAACAGTAATTCCATTTGGGATGTAGTTGATCACATTATGAATTTTTGCACATTTCATTACTAGTCATGAATATTTCTTGCTCAATCAAAATGTTTAGACACACATAATGTAACTGTTAAAGATTCAAAGAGTACCACTCAAAATTTTTTGTTATCATATTCTTAGGTGAACCAAAATATTTTATGGGATTCTTCAAAAAACATTGTATATTGAGATGAGATTCAAAATCACTTATCATCATTTGAATAACTGTAAATTTAAAAGGATCCTTAAAACTAAATATGATATTCATTTATGTTATTTAATGGATTTCAAATTAGGTTGTGTTTTACAAATTCCTATCATATTGTTATCATATAACATTAGTTTCGATTACATTATTCAAATATCTCCATATAATTCTCTCTATGTGAATATGTACAAAACACTAACATGTTGGGTGAATTCAGAGATTGTGTGATTCTGGGAACTAATATATCTCATGAGATTTTAATAGGATTCAAACCATTTAAGGAATAATTTAAACTATAAAAAATTAATATAAGATATACATTGAAAATCATTAGGGATATTTGGAGTTTATTATCTCAGACATGGTATTACTTTTAATATCACCATGGAAGAGGATTATGATATTTTGGAAGAAGATAATATTGGTCCATAGATAAATTTCCCATTTAAGTATCCTCAACCATATGGGGATGATATATTATCACCTTTCAATCAATTGATCCTCTCAAAAGTTGATGAGCTGTTAAATGTATCACTTTCATAAAATTACATACTTGATCCATCACATGTACAAAATATAGAGTTTATAGAGCCACAACATGTTATCTATTATGATTAAAAATTATTTCAATACAATATCATATGGATAGATGTATATGAACAAAAACATAGACATATATTATGTTAAATATAGTAATAATATGTTTGAGGAAGCAATATTGAACCTAAATTTATAATGTCACAATTGTACGCCAATTTATTTTTATCAAAGAAATGAAATATCGATGGATATTTTGTTAAGTGGGTATATTGTAACATTGAACGATTTTATTATATATTTACATATATATAAAATATATTATTTATATTTCTTATGATACATAGAACACTAAAATAAAATAAATAGTTCATTGGTTTTTAATAATAAAATATTATACAATCAAATGAAATAGAGTACAAGATAACAAAATGAGGATAATTAGTAAATTATTAAAGTAATAAAACCAAAAGTGAATAAAAATACTATAAGGTTGAAATTCATATCATCATAAACCTCAATAATGATCATATAGCTACTGATTAATACATACCTAATATAACACATTAGAAATATTCTAAACATAATGAAAATGAAATTTTAGAATATGTTAAATGATTTTTCCAATTTATGTGAGGATATATATAATAATATAATATGACTACTATATATATGTTCTTTAGGTATATGACCATTATATATATTGTCATAGGATATATGGTCATTGAATATAATTATATCCAAGAATTACAATTATTTTGTGTAATTTTTAGTAATAAATGAAAAATGACATTATTTACATATAATAAATATTTATAGAATAAAAAATATTAAAAAATTAAAATAATTTATTAAAAAAACATTTATATTAATTAATTATATTATTTAAATTTTTATCTTTGAAATAATGTTTTTATGTTTCTAGATAATTATATGAAATATTCTAATACAAATATATTAATTAAGTCTCATTGTTAAATAGATTCTTTTTCTTAAGTGTTATGTATTTTTTATCTTAATTAATTATATTGATACATTTAAAGGTTGATTATAATAATATTTTTTATTTGTATACATAAAATATATAATAATATCATTTAATTTGTAATATATTTGAAATAAATTTCATCTATAGAAAATAAAATAAGGTAGTAATGTAAAATTTAGTCACAATGTTAAAGTTTAAAATGAAGTAAAATTTATTAATTATCTGATAAAGACCTAAAATGTCATAAAATGTTTCTCAAAATGAGTGGATGATGGAATTTTCAACCTCCCCACATAATAAAATCCTTTATTTTTGAACTATGGGTCATCTTTCAATGATAAAATACACCCTTTACACCTAAAAGAATGATTATTTGTGAAATTTTCACTCAATATTACTTATAAAATCCCTCTTTCTCTCTAACACTAAATCCACACATTTACTTTTATTTTATCATGAACACTAACCAAAATTATCTTCTAAAATTCCACTTTAATTTTTGGGAACCTCAATTCATAATGAATCCCGAATCGCTCATTCATAATTGGATCACTAATATAATATCATTGTCTTCAATGAAATGTAATCATCTCATTAATAAATTTATATCCTATTCATTGAAATATTCTTTAATATAATTTATCACTTTAATAACCAAATTTTTAAAATAGTATTAATTTTTAAAACTGATATTATTGTAAGATAATAACACTTTCTTTTTCATTCAACATTATAGCATGTTCATGTTTGTGTATGATTTACCAATTAGTTAAATAATGTTATAATGTTTAGGCCTTTACTGACTATGAAAACACAAATACTAGTAATATCATATTATAATAATATATATTTCAATATTTGTTTAATAATTCTCTAAAATAAGTATCCCAAAATATATTCACAAAAAAAGCAATTAACAGGTTAATTAAATATTCCCGTAATATGATATTTTTATGTGTTCCATGAGAAAATGAACTTTAATAATCAAGAAATGATCATGGATATATAGAAATATATTAAACTCAAATACTACATCCTCATTAAAATTCAATGTATGATATCTCATTGATCAATGGTTAAGGACAAGAATCACTAATTCAAAGCATGTGTGAGATAAATTGAACAATTAACAACCAAATATTATTTTTAACCATAAAAAATAATATATAATTTAAAAAATTAATGAATGGTGTTAATAAAAAATTGAGTAATTTTATTATACATATGTATAAAAAAATAAAAATTTATTTTTAAGGGCTTATAGTGTAACATATAAGGATTTAAGTAAATATATTATTTTAAATTAATATAATTATTTGATAGATTGAGCTGTACACAAGGAATACTATAACATACATTGTTTAAAAAAATTATCTTTCATTTCATATAACATCAATTTTCTTTGATAACCAGTGTTACAGACATGGATGATTACCGTAGGATAAAAATATACCATTAATACTATTATTTAACATGATAGCTATCACCAAAAAATTAGATTGACGAGAATGTATACGATTAACTAAATTATAGAAATATGGTTTAAATACGTTTACAAGACAAAGTATTTGGTTAGAAGTTAATTAAAATTAAATACAATAAACCAATTGATTATAAAGGAAGTGTTTTTATAAAAAATTAATTTTACTGTGACAAAGGTGTATTATTTTATGAAATTGAATTAATTACTATTATTGAATAATATTAATGAAATAGAAAATTTTTATATTCAATCAAAAAAAATTTCTTTCATCCAATATATTTTATGGTAATATGATAAGGACATATTATATTTTGCGCGGAAAAGGATGGAGTTTTCTAAAAATAATTTTTTCACCATTTAATAGAGTACGTGTTTAAAAACAAAACTTTGACACTTATATAAATTTTGCATAAAAAATTGATATGTATTTTTCATATAACAATATCTATGTTTTTTTGGTTGAATATTGGATATTTTTCTAAGAATCATAATTTTTTTAATGAATAGTAAAAAAACAATAAATTGTAATTAAAAACATCTTTTTCATCTAATTTTTCTATTTTGTAAAATTACATTTAAAATTATTTTAAAGTGTATTTATTTTTAATAAACATTAATAAATTAAATTTAGTTTATTTTAATCAATTTCACATTGAAATTGGTTATAAAAAATATCAACCTTTTAAATATTTTTACATTAAAATCATGTTGTTTTTTTATGTCTCTAGGATTGATTTTAAATTAATTTCTAAAAAGTAAGTTAATTAAATTTATAAAAATGTATTTCAAATTTTCAATCATATTAATTTAATATTTTTATTAATTTAATCATTGATTTTGGAAAAAAATATTAGTGAAATAAATTATAATTAATTATTGTGATTTAGTTAAAAACGAGTTTAAATAGTTGTTAAAAATTACACTTAAGGGGGATATTACCTATAGAATTATCCAAAAAACATTTTATGGGAATATATATACAATTAAACCTTTAATTTATAATTTTATTTTCTTTTGGATGCTTCTTTATAGTTAAAAGTGTCGGTTCACCTAACTTCAAAAATGTCGAGTGTGTTCTTTCACACACCTATAAAAGGAATCACCACTCTTCCTCTCTTCACACCTATCAAGAACATTTTATTAACAAATATATAATATAATATCTTTTAAAATTACCTCCACCCATACAATTATCCATATATATGGAATAAAGCGATCTAAGGATGAATTTTGGTGCAAAACCAAAAGGTGTTACCTAATGTATACATTAAGTTCGTCAATGGTAAATTTTGTTTTATTTCGTTAAATAACCAATGAATTGATTTTTATAAGAATATATAATAGCATGATTTTAATAAATAAATTTATATTTTTTTATGTTTGGGGTTTTACCATCAAATTTATACACTACTATCAACTGGGGTACTCAATAATCGTTAGTGTGAATGTAGACTACCGCCTCTTGAACAGATGTCGTTCATTATTCATTTACACCCTCTCAATATTTGGAATTATAATTAAAATACTGTTTTTATAATATATATATATATTATTTATGAGGCCTAAATTCTTTTATAATTATTATACAGAACATACATTATATCTTTTCATTTTTTTGGGAATAGAATGATATCATTTGTGGACGTGTGGACTGAAAGCTCCTCAAAGTGATGCGATTCATTCAATATTTACACGGAATGAATTAAGGAAAGTTTTAATAAATATATGTGATTTAAATGACATATATATGACATTTATTAAATTATTATCTTTATGTAAATTTAATATCTCATTTTTTTCTTACCTTTACACACCCTAAAAATTGATTGTGTCATATATGGAGGTGTAGACTATTGTATACTCAATGTGATGTGATTTGACTTCCTTCATCACAACAAAAAAATAAATTATATATATTAGTATAATTAATGATTTAATATGATAATTATTTCTTGTTTATTATTCTAGATATTTTAAAATAATGACCACTTTGACCTTAGTTGACTTACCGAATCCAGTTTTGATACATAAACATAATATCCTCTAAACATAATATGTGAAAAAAAATTATAAAGTAATTTTATATAAAATAATAATAAGTTAAATGAAACAAATATTAATATTTAAAACTTTTCTCAAGAAAAGATATAATTATAATAAGTATATTATTCAAGAAGATAAATAATAAGCGTTTTGAATTAGAATGAATGTAGGTGATTTTATCATATAACTTTTATATCTGTGAGATATATAACATTTTGACCAATTATATTATTTTTTTGTATATACTTAAAATTAATTTAATTTATTATTTCAATAGATAAATATATTGGGTTTTACAAATCAATTTTTGGATTTCCCTTTCATGGGTTTTACGGTACCAAAGATACCAATATTGTAATTAATTTCTGTCATTAATTTCATCTTTTGAAAAAATTATAATGTTATAAACCTATTTTATTTAATGAGGTTTATATACTTCCCATTTTAATTTTTATATCATTAATCTACTTATTTTTCAATATATTATATTTTTCATTTAATATGATTCATTCGTTGGGATTACAATTCAATGTTACCAATGAGGTAAGTGTATTTTGTAACAATATAATCACATATCGAGTTTGTTTATAATTATGTTTTTGATGATAATGTCTTATTATCCATCTCTAAATAAACTCTTTACTTATTCTCATATATTTATTCTAGATAATTTTAAAATAATAGTACCTATTTTCAACTCTTTGGTACTTAAAATGTTTAATGAAGTGTTTTAAAAAACCATATTTCATTTATCTCTTAGGTTAAAAATATATACACATTCAAAATAATGTTTTTAAAAAATGATTTTATTTTTTATATCCTATTTTTAGATCATTTCCAAGGAAATTTAATTTTTTTTTAAAAGTTCTTTAAATTATTTTCAAATCTTACATTATATGTTTCTATGTTTGTTTTCAAGGAAAAGTAATTTAAAAATGTTTTATTTTTTAGAAAGTGTTTCTCAAAATAAAGTTATATTTTCATAATGAATGTTTTATTGATATTTTAATGGTATTTCTATTCATCAATGTTAATAAAAAAAATTATTAACTATCCTCCATAGATAATATTATGTATTGATACCATCGTCATTATTTTCTAGATGGAATAACATTGTTTCAAATAGATTCTTATGGAACCATTTTCATTTACATTGGTTAACTATTATTTGATAATATTTTTAGTTAACACATTTATTTTAGAATGGTTAATCATGATTCCAATATATTTTTATGTAACCCATTTCATTATTATGTGTTAATCATGTTTCAAATAGATTTTGATAGAATATGAATCTTTTTCATTGGTTAATAATGTTATGAAAGGGAAAATAGTTTTGACTATGATTTTATAAATAAATAAATTCATTTATATATTATGATTATTTAATTGTATATAGAGATTTTATGGGTGGTTTCATTGTAAACTAAGGATTTTTTGTTACATGGATAGCCAAGGATGTGTGGGCCTCTCATAACCCTTCAATATAATGGGTGTGAATGTCGACCATATAGTTTTTCCATTTATAATAGTTATTGTAAGAGTGAAGTTAAAATGATGTCCCAAGTTACATAATATTTTTCTTTATGATTTCAATGGGTTTATAATACTTCTTCAGATCAATATTGATATTAACTTTCTAAGTATTATTAATTCATATCACTCCTATATTTTCCGTGTTTTCATATTTAATGATCTAGGTATCGATGGGTATGAATTATACTATCATTCGTTCATGCACTTTGATTCTGTCATCACGATCTTATGAACTCTAATTCTCATTGATGAAAAATATATATTAATTTTTATGCTTACCCTTACTAAGAATTTGATATCACTATTCTTATGTTTTTATTTCCTCAAGTTATAAATAATGAGGTTGGATGACTAATGTCTATAAATGAATTCAAAAGGATTATATTGATTACATAATTTGAAATAATAAATGATAGGTTAAGTGGGATAAATTATCATTTAATGTCATCTAAATTTTTTAGGCATGATTTTTTCATAATTTTAGAAAACACTAAACATAAATTGTCTTTATAATTTTATGTTATCAATGTTTTAAATTTTATATTGTATGTTTTGGATGAAAAAATTTGTGTCACAATTAATGGAATTAAATATGGAAATATATTTTTCATGATTTCACTAGAGGAACCATGAGTGCGGGTTATGGACTATTATATTTAGTATTTGTGGTCAGTTTAAATATATTTTTATATCAGTGTGTTTTCTTGAGTGGTTGTATTAAGAGTTATCTATAAAATTATAGGCCTAATATAATAAGGATTTTTATAAGTTCAAAGTCATAGACACAACATTTTAGGGTTTTATGTAGTAAAATCTATGAGGTTATTAACGACATTATTTGAGACAATTTTATTTTTTAGGTTTTTGTAACCATTCAGATAAATATATTGTGTATTAATATAGGAATATTTTTTATAGATTAAGGATGGGGGGATCGTATACTGGGTGACAACCCACTGTATATATATAGGAAGTGGGGCATGAACCTATAACCGAAGAGTGATAAGGTATTCACACCTACCAAAAGCCTACATGATTCCGAAGTTTGTATCTATTTTTTAGGTAAATATTAACGTTATTTCGGAAATAAATATTTGATTTTTAAATAACAAATATTGATTTATCTCGGAAGAATATATGGACAACCCTTAAAATATTTTTATTTTAAACATAGTATTGAAATGTCTAATGTTTTTTGAGGATCCTTACTTATGGAATTATTAGTATTTAATATTGGTTATTTATTCTAAAATATAGAGAATAATATATTATGTTTTATTCAATTTTGGAATTATTTTACCATTAACTAACAATTTTGGATTGGGTTAATGACATATGAAATACATTGATTGTCAAATTTAGGATTGTGTTGTCATTAAAATTTAATTTTACTAATTCTAGTCTGAAAAATTAATCTTGAATAATCATACTCTGTAGAAAATTATGATATTATGTTTGAAATTGGGTAAACGTTAAAAATTATATTTTCATTTAATTATTATTCATTTTATTAGTCGATATAGTGAAAGAATCATTTTTATTTAGTATTAATATCATAAAATAAAATCTATTCCTCTTACCATCACTTTTTGTGAATCACTGACCTCTTCAAAAGTAATGTGGATAGTAGTTTTTTTGTTTTTTTACTTCTTATTAACCATGTTCTCTATAAATCTCTATTAGTCCATGTAAATCAGTTTTCCATTCCAAATCCGAAATTTAATTTCCTTCCAATGTCCTCCCTATATAGAATTATAGTTATTCATAACATCATGTAGCCTTTATATTTTCAGATTCACTTTTTAATGGATTTTTTTTAAATAATTTGTATGATGAAGGTTTAAATAATGGAATTATAAAAAATAGTAATCCTTTGATAATAACGATGAATTGAGAATGAGAATTGTTTTAAGGTGTTATGATGTAGCATCGCCATATTTTATGAAAGAACTTATTTCAAATTAATTTATACTCTTTAATATCTTGAGTTAAATGAAATTCCCAGTTTATCATACGTTATGCACAAATGAATTATATTATATTAAAATTTACATCATGTTTATTTGATAACTTATGTTACATGAAAGGCCAACTCTTACCTAAAAAAATATACAATTACTTCAGTTATTTAATATGATATTTATCACCTAGAATTTGTTATCATAAGAATGAATAATATTAACCAAAATTTTAAAATGTGTTCAAAAAATATATATAACGTGAATTTTGTTGTCACTAATTAATTAGAAATGAATATAAAAATAAACTGAATATAAAGTAAGTTTTTTTGTATTAAATAAACTAGTTTTATGCACCAAAGGGAAATTATCATAAAAATTAAATTAATTACTATTATTTAATGATACTAAATAATATATGTGTTTTATATTCGATCAGATATTTTGACATTCATCTAATATATATGAGATGCATAATATAAGGAAAAATAAAAATTTATGCTAAAAAAGTTCTATATTTTTAAAGGATATTTTACAACCTTTTAATGATACACTTGTTTTAAAACTAAATTTTGAATCATTCATGACTTTTATTTTTAAAATTAATCCTCATTTTTGAGATTTTAATATCAAAATGTACATTGGATTAATTTTTTTCCGAGATGTTTAGTTTTTGATGAATAATGAAAAACCCTAAATATTAATTTAAAACAACATTTTCATCTAATTTAATTATATAGCTAAATTATAGTTTTATATGGTTTTAAATTATAATTATTTCAACTATACATAAATAAATCCAATTTATCTCATTTTAATCAATTTATCATTGAAATTTGATATCAAAACATTTAAAATTTTTACACCTTTTTACAATAATTTTTTTTTTGTCTTGTTATATTTGTGAGATTAATTTTAAATAAACTTATTCCACATAGATTACCCGAAATTTTCAAAATAGATTCAATATTTTGTGTTACACAATCTCCTAATTTCTAATAATTCTTACATTTTTTGTCATAAAACCTTAGTAAAAGAAATTAAATTTATTTACCCTATAATTTATAGAAATCTTCTCTCTCGTTAAACACTCCCGAGAGAGGTTCTCTTCCATTAGGATTTTTTATTGTTTTAAATCGTCATGTTAGATTCTTTCTATTTCTACAATAGTTTCTTCCTTAATTTCACCCTTCTTCTGTTTTCTTTTGGTCTCACATGCCTTCTTAGATACTTTTCAAAATATATTTAAGGTTTGTTGATGATTTGGTGGTGTATTCACATCATTCAAATCAGTTATATCTCGATATGCGTCCTTCATTAAGATTAGAAGTCTTCAGGGAGGTCTTGTTTCATCCTCTTACCAAACAGTTGGATGCATCTTAGAGTTTGAGTGGTGTCAGGCTATTATTCTTAAACATCATATCATTATATATTTGGGCCCCCCAACGTAGGTCTGTTCTTGTTTCATGGTTTATATTTCTGAGATGATAGTATATATTGAATATAGTGTCCATTTAATTGAGCGACATTGAAATGACATCTCTCTTAGGTGGTGACGTTTAGAGATCATGCAGTGGTTTGGTTTCCTTCATATGGTGGTGTTTAGAAGTCTTTGTATTTCTCGTCAGGTGTGGTATACTTATAATAGTTCGGTTGGTACTTATTCATAATGATTTTGAGGTTGGAATTGTTTGTTTAGTGAAGACAATGATTACAGATTGAGTGTCTTTGTAACACCCCATCTTCTACAGTACACTTCTTTTTAAATAATTAAATTGATTTCTATACACGCAACATCGAGTTCGAGAGAACCATGACCTTTCAAAATAGCCATTGAAAATTTGGTTATGAATAGTATTAACAAAAAAAATAAATTTATAAACTAAATAATTTATAATAGAATTCATTTTTGAATTCAGAATATCAAAATTATTTTAAAGTAATTTTTTTATTTTATGAGATGTTTCAATTTTCAATGAATATTGAAAAATACTACATTGTTGTTAAAAATTGAAATTCTACGTTATGTAATTATTTTACTATAAATTTATTTTAAAGTCAAAATAGATAAATAATATATATAAAATAATCTAATATATTTAATTGGCATCATTTTATAATATAATTAGATATAATAAATTTTTTAAACGTTTGAAGGTCTCTTTTACCCGCCTTTTATCCACATCTACAGTATTTATATTGAACATAATTTTACCACTTCCGTGAATTGAATTTAAAAAAATGGAGATAATTGTTAGTAATCAGTATTAAAAATGTGTTCTTATAAGTTCAAAATATTTCATTAGTGAATAATAAATTTTGGATTTTATTTACAATGGTTAGATGTAAATATGGTAATTAAATGTAAAAATAATATTATATCAATATAATATTAACATAACAATATCCCTAATCTCATTGAATATGTAATTTTTTTAAAAAATATTCCTTAGGTCTTTAAAATGATCACTTTTATTCAACTTGTATTAGACTAAGACATTTATTATATTTTTTTTAATTAGGTTATAAAAATGTCATATTGAAATTTTAATAAACATTTTATTTTTAATATGCTGTTATATAGGTGAAATGTTAGACTATAAATAGTATTTAGTAATATAATAAAATTATATACATTATAACTATTAATTTATCATTTTGTTTATTTAATTTTTTAATTAAATGGAGACACAATGAAGATGCAATAATTGTTTAATTAATTGAGATAACAAATAAATTTTATTATAAATATAAAAATACTTTAATTTTCCAAACATAATGACATAAACGAAATTTATAGATATCATATACATTATAGGGACATATTTAATGTATTGGTTCAAAGTTATCACAATGGATTGATATTTTTAAAAATAATATTTTTTAATAGTATCAAGAAAATTACATAAATGATACCTCAAAATAAATAATATTTAATTGAATTTTGTAAAATTCATTAATATCTCAAGTTCTACCAAATAACTGGGATATTTTTAAAAATTACATGAATGGTCCAATTGGGATTTTTTGGAATTTTTTGTTAAAATTATTAACCCTACAGTGTAAAAATAAATAAAGACACTGTTAGAGTTAAACTGTTTAACTAATGGTTAAACCCAAAAGATAAGGTTGCATTTGTGACCTAATTTTTTTAAAAAATAATTGGATGAGAGGATTTGAAAACATAATCATAATATAATCAAAATAAATATCTTTTTATCTATTTGAAAAGGAAAACCAGTTTATAATAAATAATTATTTCATGATCTTCCAAAAGATACCCTCAGCTCTCTTAAAAAAAGGAACTTCTCCTTCTCGTTAATTCACATATATAATTTAATTTTTCATGGCCAACCCATTCACTCTCCACCTCCAAAATTCAATTACATCATCCTAGAGGTCACTTGTTCGGATCAAATCTATCATAATGAGTCATTTTGGAAAATCAAAAGGAGACACTAGAAAACGAGGTAATTATTGTATCACATCATTCATTGTTTTTTCTCCTTATACTTCTTATTTCTATGTTTTTTCCATATAAAACTAAAAAAACCAGTATAATCCATATTCTTAGATTTGATTATAATCACAGGACAACCATATTCCTCATTTTATCCATCATACAAATAACAATATCACCATGTATGTGTACGTACGGCTTACAGTCTCCAAACGGTGGTATAATTTGTTAGTCAACACTAATTTATTTGGATGGGTATAATGATTAGTATAATGGATATATATAATTCATATAACCTGATAATGATTATTTATAATTAATTTACCCTCTAATTACATATCATTTAACCATCAAAGGAATGATATCGTCGGTCGTGTGTACGTATAGCCTACCGTCTCCATGATGCTGTGAGATTTATTCTCCACATGACAATTTATGTTTTCTTAAAAAATTAATATGATGAGTAAATGTAATATTTAATCACATTGTATCATTTTGGATATGAATAAAATATATCCTAATCATAAGACACATTATTATGCAACAAATCATGTTTATTAAAATGAAGCAGTTAGCACTCGAAACGACTCTAATACGTAAATATTATTGACTAAGTGATATAATAGAATAATATATGATATCATAAATATGGATACGGTCCTAGAATTAATAAATAACATTCTTTAACCATTATACAGGAAGATTAACTTACCCTCTATTAAAGGAAATTATAAGGTAAGGGTTAATTTTACAATCTCATTTTATTCCAAATTATTTATACGTATTTATTTAGTGGGACATCCTTATCATCCATGTACATGTTTCATAAATTATAATTAAAAATATTAACAAAAATATTATTTTAATTTTTTCACATGATTAACTTTTTATAAAATATTTTGAAATAACTCATCCTGTCATTTTCTATATTTTGTCCTTTATGATCTTTTCATCAAATTAAGGAAAGAATTTTTTTTCTACTTATACGGAATGAGCATCGATTTTCCGTCGTTATAACACATTTACATTTTGAAGCATCCCATAAAATATTATAAGGATTTTTTTTATAAAAAATTTATTCTTTTATTAATTTTTTTCTTTTTAATAATTTCTAATTAAACAATAATATTTCTCTCAAATTATTTTTATGAATTTATTAGATTATTTTCTTCTATGTCAGCATTTAGTATTTGATTTTATGCTTGATTGAGGTTGATTTATTATGGTACAATCATACAAATTTTATTTAAGGTTTTCTGATATGTTTGAGTTAAGATATACGATTTTTATACCATTCATGGTTTTTGGTTCATTTATTAACTTTTTGTATGATAGTTTTAATTTGAATGTTTACATTATGTATCACACTTTTCATATGAGGATTGCATTAGAATTAATTACTGATGGGTGGGGCCCACTATATCCCCTTGATGAATTAGTAGGTCTAATGAGATAAACTAGTGTCTCAATACAAGGCCTTGATGGAATAGTAATTGTCTTGGCATGAGGCCTTGACTATATGGTTCTAATATCCAACATTAGGTATTTTCTCATTATGAGATTAGTTATTTACATTCCTATAATTATTTGAATATTAGAATATCCATGTCAATTCTTAAATTGAATTATTTGATTTATTATTTCTTTATTATACTAAGGATTATGTTTCAAATACTTGTGTTTCAATTTTATACCTTTCTTTAAAAGTTAATTTTTATTTATGATAAATTTGACTGTATTTTTTACCCTTACTACGCATCTAGATCACCTCTTTCTTTTGTTTCATTTTCCCCAATATGTGAATAAATATACTATGAATGACTTGTAGGGAGAATAGAAGGTATATGTGTTTTCCCCTGGGGACACTTTGTATTTTTTCATCACAAGATGTAATGTAAAACTTCTTTTTGTATCAATATTTCCATGGTTACTAAACTGATTGGTTCTTTAGGATTTGATTTTCTTGTGTTCATGCCAATGTAATAAAATAATGAACCAAATCTGGGAAACTGTTTTTTTGGCATTATAGTTTGAATTAATGGATGTTTAGTACAATCCTTTGAAACTATGTGCTGGAAAAACTTTGATTATATAACATTTCCCTAAGATAGACTTTTAGGATATATATAGAAGAACATCCTAGAATTTTTTATTTGAGATTATGTGTGTATTCCGAACCAATGCATCATTTTATGGATACTATATGTTGACATGGTTTTGAAACATATATACATTGCATTAATAACTCAAACAAGGTGTTTCAGACCTGACTAGGTGTAACCAGGTAAATGACAACATGACTTACTATGCACCTGGTTTGACACTCACTGGGGATATGTGTGGGATCATTCACAATTTCATACAAAACCATTATAATGGACTTATGTATAAATATTTCCCCAAAGAACAATTTTTATTATTATTTATTATATATGTATAAATGATTTAGTTCATATTATGTATTTTACTAGTCTACAATTATTCATTATGCTTCATAAACTAATCTAGTGTATGCAGTTGAATAAAAATTGAGCCTAGTGGAAGGTATAGAAACTATATCAACACATGTATTCTATGTAATTATTTTCCTCCTATGATAGATAAGGATTGTGGAGATGGTGATACAACCGGTGCTGAATAGATTTTAGCTATACTGGGACATCTGACTCAGGTTATTAAAATAACCGTACCCATAAAGAGAAACTCTGTCCACAATGCAGAGGATAAATTCTAGATATCTTCATGAATCAAAAACCTATAAACATCGATTGGACTACAAATACATTCATATCTGAGAAACGAATAAGTTACTTAAAGAAAATATTTCATTCTTTGGGGAGTAACAAAATAGAAATAGTTGTTATGGTAGTCTAGTGTCTATCAGGAGATGCTAATCAATGGATGTCATTATTTCAAAAAAATTAAGGAGTATGAGGAGGTCTCAAATATGGAATAGATGGAATTTAAATATCTCTTACTAGAAAAATAATTTCCTCGTGATCTACGGGTGGATATGAAGAGGGAATTTCTGAGTTTGAGGTAGAAGGTGGATGATAACATAGAAAATTATGATGAAAACTTCACAAGGTTAGAAATGAATGTGGAAAACCAAATAAATAACCCAAGTATTAATATTAATTGATTCATTGATGGGTTAAAACCATTCTCTTGAAGGGAATTGGTTCATAATTTTTCACATCATATAAATATATAGTATCATGTTTGTCCAGATGGAAAACGAATTCTCCATGTCTTATGAATTTAATGCTGGAAAAGAAATGAATAGGGTTGTTAAACACTCTATAAATGTAAAAAATGGGAATACGGGATAAACTAACAATCCACCATGAAATAATTGTGGGAAGGAACACCCAAGTACTTTTCTAAAAGGAATGTGAGTGTTTTACAATTGTGGAGAAAAAGTCTACCAAGCTCATGATTTCAAGGGAAATATTGAATCCATAAATTTATATTGATACAATTGTAAAGAAATTAAAGATTATGAAAATAATTGTATAGCTGTCAAAAATACATACCCTAGAAAATGCCAAGGGAGAATGTCCCAGATTTTGTGATCACAACTACTAAGGTTGAAGTTCTTAATAATTTGGTGGTAGGTAGGTTAATCATTTACTCATATTTATCCAGATCTTTATTTGATTCTGGATCCTCACATTTCCATATATCTTCCAAGTTTTCATTAAAAATAGAAATTTTAAATACGCATTAATAAGTGAGTTAGTCAAAAACCAGTAAGGGATGTATCATTACAACTAAGATTTGTCAGGAAGTTTCCATTATGGTAAATAAACATTCTTTGTCTACTGTATTTATCATCATAACTATTTTTGACTTTGATATAATCCTTGATATAGATTGGATAAAAAAATATGATGTAAAATTATATTGCATGAAGAAGGATGATTCAATTTATGAGGAAGATGTAGAATCCATTATCTTTAGAGAAGAAACTTCATCACCGGATTCTTATCCAAATCGACTCCTAATAGATTTATTAATTTATATTCTTATGGTAGAAGGTCAAACATGATCCATGTGTAAATAATGAAATATTTTTTTTGAGGATTCTTATATTTTACTTGAATACATTGATGTATTTTTAGAGTAATTACCTGGAAATCCTCCAGAGGAGGATGTACTTTTTATTACAGATTTCATTCCTGATAAAACACCAATATCAAAAACTCCCTACAGAATTGATATATTGGAATTAGTAGAGCTGAAAAAACAATTATAGGAGTTTAGTACTAAAGGATTGATACAACCTAGTGTTTCTCCTTGGGGAGACCCAATTCTTTTTGTTATGAATAATGATGGATCAATGAGGCAATGAATTGACTATATAGAAATAAATGCTATTACAATATAGAACAAGTATCATCTTCCTTATCGTGATGATTTATTTGACCAACATCATGTATCTAATTATTTTCTAAAGATTCCATTCGTTCTGGATATCATCAATTATGTGTAAATAAATAAGATATTCCAAGAACAACAATCCAAATGAGGCATGGTCATTATGAATTTACAATAACTTTATATTGATTAACTAATTCCCTATCTATTTTCATGTATCTAATGAATAGAGTGTTAAAATAATACTTGATGATTTTTTTCATATTATTTATTGACGATATCTTGGTATACTCCAAAAGCTAAAAAATACCATTAAAACAACATACATATCATTCTGAATACTCTTAAAAGAAATGAATTATATATTAAATTTAGCAAGTGTGAATTATAGTTTCATAAAATTTCATTTTTGGACCATATTGTCTCGATAGATGGAATCATAGTTGATATTTAATAGAAAAATGAAATCCATTAATGGAATGAACCGATGATCATAAACTATGTATGTTGTTTAATTGGTTTATCATGTTATTATGAGTACTTTGTCCATAATTTTTCCCAATTTTCTAACCCGTTAACCAATATCACATGTAATGGGATTAAAATTGTTTGGAAAAAAGAGTGTTTGTAATGTTTTCAAGAATTGAATAGAATATTTTTCAATGAACCTATCCTAAATTTATTATCTAGAAATTATGGGTTTGTTATTTATAGTGATTCATCAAGGAAAGTACTTGGTTGTATCCATAAGAATAATTATAGGTTTTTTTCTTATGCGTCAAGGAAATTAATAATTCATGAACAAAACTACCAAACTCATGATCAAAATTTATAAGTAGTAATATTTTCTCTAATGATATGGAGACACAATCTCTAAGGTGAAGGATGTGAATTAAATACTAATCATAAGAGATTGAATTATATTTTCTAGCATAATGAAATTAACATGGGAAAACTGAGATCGATTGATCTACTCAAGGATTATGATTACACTATAAAATACCACCTAAGGAAAGAAGATAAGGTGGAAGATGATTTGATAAAAAAATTACCATGGAATCGTGAACAAGATGATATTTTAAAGGGATCCAATGTTCATGGATCTAGTAAACTTAGAAATACTAATTATAATAGAAATTTAAACGTCACTACATTTTCTAAGGGTTTTCAAAACATCTTTAATTGAAAGGATAAAAATTTCTCATACTGGTGACGAGGAGTTTCGAATAGAATTAAAAAATATGAATGATGGGAGAATGATTGACATTGTATATGAAAATGGTCTTTTGAAATTTGGGAAGAGGATTTGTGTTCCCACTATTCCTGATCTAAAATGGGAATTATGGGATATTTATCATAGATCCAATTTCTCTTTACACCCTAATATAACTAAGATGTATAGAAATTTAAAAGGATCAGTTTTTGTGGGACCATGTGATGAGGTATGTTTCTGATTTTGTGTCAATATGTTTGGTTTTTAAATAGATTAAGGATAGATGAAAACATCCTAGTGGTGTCATGAAACCTCTTCCTTTACCTGTGTGGAAATTGAATGATATTAAGGTGGAAATTGTCATGGGGCAACCAAAGTCTCCTAAAAGGAATAAACTGATATGGGTTATTATTGATCATTATACCAAATCATCACATTTTCACACTTTAAGAGAATATTAACCACATCACCCTTTAGAAAGACTATATATTATGGATTTTGTAGGACTTCATGATGTACCCTTATTGATTATTTATGTTTGTGTTCCCCAATTTACATCACAATTCTAGAAAAGTCTTCTAAATAACCTAGATACTGAGATTTGTTTAAAGATCGTCTACCACCCTCAAACTGATGGTCAGTCAAAAATTAAAATTACAATATTATAAGACATTTAGAGATCTTACTCTCTTGACTTTCAAGGTATGTATAATCATTATTTACATTTGTTAGAATTTTCCTATAACAACAGTATCAATTCACATATACAAATTGAACCATATGAAATGTTACATTGAAAGAGATGTCGTACACTGACTTGTTAGGATGATGTTGATGAAGGAAAACTCTTCGGACCATTACATGATGAGGAAATGATAGAAAATGTAATGATAGTCCGCCCCATATCAAAATAGCTCAAAGTAGGAAGAAGAGCTATGCTAATAACCAAAGAATGTATTTCAAATTTCAAGTGGAACATCATGTCTGGTTGAAGGTATCACCATGGAAGGGTGTTATATGATTCTATAATAAGGGTAAATTATGCCTCAGGTACATCAGACCTTTTGAGATTACATAATGAATTAGAGTTGTAGATTACTATTTGTCAACACCTCCAAGTCTCTCCAAAGTTAATGATTTTTTCCATGTATTAATGTTAAAGAAATACATTCTCAGTACAACACATGTACTAACCCATTAAGAAATAAAACTAAAACACGATCTTTCTTACTGTGAATTTCCTATTAAGATTCATGATACAAGAGAACAACTGTTGAGAATTCAGACTACTCATCTGGTTAATGTTCATTGGAGAAATGATAATATGGAAGAGGTGTTGTGGAAACCTAAATAACATATAATGAAGAACCAACCAAACAATTTTATGAAGTGATATTCTAGAAATTTGAAGAATGAAATTATATAAAGTGGGAATAATGAAATTCCCCATGATTCCACGATATTATTCTATTTAAATAATTCAATTACTTTTACAACACACAACATCAAGTTTGAGCGCACCATGACCTTTCAAACTAGCCATTTGAAAAAGATGTTATGAATAGTATTAACCAAATTATGTAATTTATAAAAAAAATTCAAAATAGACTTCATTTTTAAATTCATAATATCGCAATTAGATTATAGTGAAATTTAGGTAATTTTATGAAATGCTTCAATTTTCGATGAATAGTGAAAAATACTACATTATTATTCAAAACAGACTTTTTCATTTAAATAATTTTTTACTATAAATTTATTGAAATGTATCAATATAATTATATTACATATATTAATCTAGTATAGTTAATTTCTATCATTTTAAAATATAATTAGATATCAAAAAATCATTAAACTTTTCGACGTCTCTTTTACCAGCCTTCTAGCCACATCGATAGGATTTCTATTAAACATAATGTTACCACGTATCTGAATTGAATATAAAAAATAGACAAAAATATTATTAATAAATATGAATAATGTGGTCTAATAAGATCTAATTTTTTTGGTAAATTATTTCTTTTTTATTTTATTTACCACAGATAAATGTAAATATGGTATTTAAAGGTTAAATTACTATTTCAGTAATAAAATATTAATATAACACTTGTCCTAATATCATTGGATATGTATATATCGACGTTAATCAATATTAGGTAAAAAATATGTGGTTTTAAATCCACTTGTGTATGCTTTAGACATTTATTATATTTTATTTTTTAAAAATTAAAAAGTCGATATTCAAATTTCAATAACTATTTTATTTTTAATAGGAGGTTATATAAATGATATGATAGAAAATATATTTTCATTACAAATCGAAGAAATGTATCTATATCAGGAAAATTTATTTATAACATTTAGAAATTAAATAATTAAATTAAATGGTGACACAATGATGATGTGATAATTGTTTAATTAAGTGAATTATCCAATAAATATTATTAAAAATAATAAATTAAATATAATTTTACATAACTAATGTCATCCACGAAATTTAAAGACAACATTTACTTATTAGTAATTTAATGAATATATATTTTTTAACGGTTATCATGATGATTTGATATTTTTAAAAATGAAAATTTTGATTAGTATCAAAATTGACATTAATGATACTTTAAAGTAAATAATATTTAATTAAATGTTATAAAAAAGATAAAAATATAATTCTGTGGAAAAAAATATTATAGTTTTAAATATTTGATAAATGGTCTAATTTTGGTTATTAGGTATCTCATATTAAATATGTTAACCCTATAGTGTTAAAATACAAGACGGCATGGTAAGAGTTAAACTGTTCAACTAAGGGTTAAACCCAAATACTAAGGTTAATTTTGTGACCTAAACATGTATGAAAATAATTTTATGAGATTATTTGGACCCTTACTCATATTTCCATCCAAATAAATTATTTTGGAACAATTTGAAAGTGAAAAGAATTTTATAACAATTTAATATTTCATGATCTTCTAAAATTTCCCTTCACCTATCTTATTAAAGGACGCTTATCCTTCTCATTAATTTCCACATATAAATCCCATTTGTATCATCCAATCACCTCCTAATTCTCCTCCCAATGTCCCTCGCTTAATTCTATAGAAAACACTTTTTTCATTAAACCATATTATGGATTCCTTTGTGCAAATCAAAAGAAGACAACTGGAAAAGTGGTAATTGTTGTATCACCTATTTCAATGTTCTTTTCTTCTTATATGTTCTATTTCTATGTGGTTTTCATATCAAAGAAATAATTATAGTATAATACAAATAATTATATATTATTATAAACAAGTTGAAACGATATTCCTCATTTTATCCTTCGTATTAATAAACATATGACATTGTGTGCATACAAACGACTTACCATCTACATGTCGTGATGTAATTTTTTATTCAACACTACTTTATTTGGATGGATATAATGACAATTATAATTGATATAAATAATTAATATAACATGATAATTGTTCTTTATAATTAATATACCATCAAATTTCATACCACTTAACATTCAAAGGAATGATATTTTCGCACTTGCATACGTAGGACCTACCGTCTCCATAAATTGATGAGATTCATTCTCCACGTAACCATTCAAAAATGATTATAAAATTTATATGAAGAGTAAATATAATATTTAAGGACTTTGTATCAATGTGGATATGAATAAAATATATACCATTCATAAGACACATGATATAACAAAACTTGTATAAGAAAACAAAGTAGTTAAAACCTGAAACAATGGTAATACTAAAATATTACTGACAAAATGATAAAATAAAATCATATATGATATCATAAATATGAATATGGTATTAGAATTATATAATAACGTTATTTAACTTTTATACATGAGGTTAACATAGCCTATACTAATAGAAACTACAAGTTAAGGGTTAATTTCACAATCTAATTTTATTCGAAGTTGTTTATACGTAAGTATCTATTAGGAAATCAATATCATCCATGTCTATGTATATTAAAATTTAATTCAAAATATTATAAACAATTTTCTAATTTCATTTTTACCCTTGTTTTTCTTTTTATAAAATATTTTTAAAGGAATCTTTCAATCAATTTCCAAACTATATACCTTATGTTCTTTTTGACATATTAAGGAAAGAATTTTTTAACTTATACATCACGAGTGGATATTTTCTACTATTTTTAAGCCTTATAATTTTTATTCTTATAATAAAATCTTATAATTTTATTTTCATAGGAAAATTTTTCTTTTATTATTTTTTAGATTTTAAATAATTTTAATGTAAATAGGGATATTTCTATTATAATTTTTTTTTGAATTTATTAGAATATGTTCATCGATGTTAACATCCTTTTTGGGATTTTATGATTTAGGAAGTTTGATTTATTATGATAAAATCATACCCATTGTATAGAAGTATTTATGATATGTTTGACTATGGATATGCTTTTTTATACCATTCATGTTTTATAATTAACATATAAACATTTCTTATGCTAGTTTTAAAACAAATGTTTATATTAGGTTTCACCCTTTTCATATGAGGAAAGAATTGGACTTTTTAGGTGATAGTTGGGGCTTGTTATAGCCCCTCATTTAATTTCTAGGCCTCATGGGACAAACCATTTTCTTGGAATAAGGAATTGATGGTATGTTAATGGCCTCTGCACGAGGCATGTATGGTATGGTTATGATGTCTGACATTATACATTTCCTCATTATGAGATTAGTTATTGATATTGCATGTGATTATTCAACTTTTAGAATATCAATGTCAATGTTTAATGGAATTATTTTATTTATTCTTTCCGTATTATTTGGAATATTATGTTTAAAAGTTTTTTGTTTCAATTTCATACCTTTCCATTAAAGTTTATTCTTATTCTTGATAGCTTCCACTATATTGTATATCCTTATTAAGAATAATAGATAAACATTTTCTTATGTTTATATTTTCCTAAGAATGAGATGAAATATATTATGGCTGACCATCAGTGATAGTCTATGTGATATATGTTTGTTCAAAGGAGACAATACATAGCTTTTCAATTCAATATGTAATGCCAAACATATTTATGTATTATGTATTTCAAGGGCTCGTAAACTGAATTGTCCTTTGGGATATGATTTTATTGTGATCAGCCCAATGTAGTAAATTTATTCACCAACTTTGGGAAAATGGGGACGATGTGTTATAGTGGCTATGGGTGACAGAGGACAATGCAAATTGAGGATGAATCATGTTGGGTTTTTACTTTTTTACTTTTTTTTAATTTTTGTTCTGCTATTTTCTGGTTTTTATTTATTTATGTGGTTTTTAAGGGGTCATAGATTTTAAAATGTGTTATGGATATTTTTTCATCATATCTGGATGGAGGATCAGATTTATGCAGGTACTTCTAGGTGGCCAGCCTAAAAAGATGGATGGGTTTGATGACACTCATCATCTAGCCATTTTAACATCTTATTGAATTATAGTGTTCCATAATTAAATTTTGCATGGTGATTTTTGTCTTGAGTTGTGTTTAAAATGGTTGTATCATTTTGGGTTTCTCATAAGCTTTGTTTTGTGGGTGTCTTGAAAGATTGATAATTGTGATGGCACCTATCATCTGACCCTCCTTACATTTGTCAATGTGCATGGAAGGGGTACTCTCCCTCATTGTGCTTCCACCATGGTTTAACATCATTGAAGGGGGAAACACATTCAATTTGAAAAATTTCATTGTTTAAATATTTAATATGGGGATGATGAAACATTTTCCATTTGTTATGTTGATTTTTATTCATTGATCATAGGGGACCATTCTCAAACCCTTTTTTGGAATTATTATAAAATTGTTTCAACATTGTCTATAATGAGTTTCCCCATTTCCCATTAATAAAAATAAGATCAATTGTTTCTATATTTATAAATGGGTCATTTCCTTCAAGTTATTCTAAAAAATTAAAATTAATTATCATGATTATGGTAAAAAAATATTTTATATAGTGGTTAAACATTAATCCTATTTGGCCTAATGAACTAAAAACATGTAAAAACCGAATTTTATAGCCATATTTAGACCATTAAACCTATTCTATATAATTCTTTATATTAAATAATCCTTCTATTAGGTAAAAAAGTTATTTTACCTAATTTCTTTTCAAAAATGAACAATGTGAACTTTTCCCCACATATAAATGACACCACCTCTCATCCTTTCTTAAAACCTATTAAGAACATTATCTTAACCAATACCTATCTGAATATCTTCTAAAATTCTCTAACCTAATTATAGAATAATTAAATTGGGAAGAAATACATCCAAGTAATTCCATTGGTGAATAAGAAAATGAGTTACCCGAAGAAGAGCTAACGTTTATCAACATGAACATTTGATTTATTACATTCCCAACCCCATTAATTTATTTTTATATCATTATTAAATAATGAACTCTGTATCTTGAATATATTTATATTATTTTATGTTAATGTTATAACCTAAAATATCACGCACGTCCATCAAATGGGTTAAAAAATCATCATTTGGGTGTATAGTGGACTACCATCTCATGAACCTGTGTTGTTTGTTCATCCATTACTACCTATTGAGATGTTGAATAATGATGTACATGATTTTTTAATATTATATATATGATATTTATGAAGTATTTTTTTTCTTTATTATTATTATATAACACATACCTTCATTCTTTCTGTTTTGTGGGAATATGATGACATTATTTTTGGATGTGTTAACGTCAATGTCACCAAAGAAATCTGATTCATTCACACTTTACATGGAATGTATTAATGATGCTTTTAATCAAAAAATAAAAAATTAAATATATATGATACTAATGGAAAAAATTTCGTTCTTTAAATATAATATACCACTTTCGATCTCACCTATTCAAATATGGAAAAGGTGATAACATAGATTGTTGGTGTATAGACTAACAAATCCACAAATTGATATGATAATACTTCTTTAATAAAAATAACAACAATAATGAATACATAATTATAATTAAAGAATCAATATGATAATTTTTTATCATTATTATTTTTTTGTTTTTAAAATAATGACCACTTTGACATTACTCGACTAGCCAAAGTTGGTTTTTAAATATAAGCCATATATCATCAAAATATCCATCATAATCATAATTGATAAAGTATTTTTCAATAACTTAAAAATATGTGAAATGAAAATAATTATAAACATTAATTACATTCTAATGAAATTAAATAATTAACATATGTTTATTATTCATGAAGATAATGAACAAGTGTTAGGAATCAGAGTCAAGTTTAGGGCTTTTCTCATCTTACTTTTGTTTCTATGAGATACATGCCATATTCGCGAATTATTTGGTTTTGTGTTTTATATTCTACCCATGGATGTATTTTATTATGATTATACATAAAATAATGGGATTTTACATATCAATTTTAGGATTTATCTAACATGGGGTTTACATATTCAATGATACAAAAGGGGTAATTTATTTTTCTCACAATTTTCCTTCTTCGAGACAATTATTATGCTATAAACCTATCTTATTATATAGGGTCTACATTATTCACCATTTACATTTTATAACACGAGTATCCATTTTTGATGATATTTTATTGTTCATTTAATGTAATTACTTCATCTTGATTACGAATCAAATATACCAAAGTGGAAAGAGTCTTTTTTTACAATATCATCATTTATTTGGATTGTCTATGATCATGTTTATAATGATAATGTATTATGATAAAAATCTAAAAAAACCACATGAATTTTATAATCCTATGATTATTTATGATCTTTTTCAATTAATAATTTCATTTTACCACCCTACTATTTTTTTATGAAAATTCAACTTCACTCTTATCATCTGCAAAATATATGCGTTCTTTTAAGGGAATGGATTACAAAACTGTTTTATGTTTTAAGACGTGTTTAAAATGTTTTTAAAAATATTTTTTTATATGTTTTCAATTTTTTCATAGAATATTATTTACAAAAAAATATATGTTTTAATTTAATTTATGAAAATGAAAATTATATTTCTTGAAGACTGTTTGAATGAAATTTTATTGGTATTTTGCACTCATCAATGTCAAAAATCATTGTTTTTATATATCCTCTACAAGGAGATATTTTTTATTGAAATTAACATCATTATTTTCTATACTGATTAATATTATTTCAAATATATTTTTATGGAATATGTTTCTCTTCCACATGTTAGCCATGGATAAGAGTGATTTTTATTGAATTTGTTTATTTTCCAAGAGTTAATCATGATTCAAAAATATTATTTAAAAAATGTTTTTTTCAATGATATATTCACTTTTCAAATATATGGTTATGGAACCTATTTATTTTCCCAAGGAAAATAATGTTATTAATGGTATAATGGTTGTTTCTATGAGTTTATGATGAATAGAAGAGTTTAAGTTTATGATTATGTAATGATACATAAAAAATTGATAGGTGGTTATGTTATTAGCCAATTACAAGTTTCTTCATGATAAACCAGGTTTGGGTGGGTTTACTCTATCCTTCAAATGAATTGGGTATGTAAATCCATTGTAATGTTATTCTATTGGTAATAGTGATTTTAAGAGTGAAGTGAAAATGTTATTTTCAGTGCTACCAAAGTCGGTTCTTTTTTTTTTGCTCTATTTATAGGTTTTTGATTTCTTGATAATGGTGGTTCTTAGAGTATTCCATCACTTAATGCACTACTCTAACCTCACATTCCTTAGAACCTATAATAGTTTTACATTATGCAGTGGATTCTTTGAGGTTTTGGAATATGTGGTCTGACGATGTCAGTACACCTAGTGCATCCAGAATCGGTATTATCTTGTGATGTTTGCTACTAGGTTGAAATATATTATTGGGTTTTCTTCTTTTAAGTTGTGATCAGTTCTTGATGGTCCTATTTTTGTTAGGATTCATTCACAAAAGAAATTTTCATGTATTTTATGATGGATGTTGGAATCCCACTAGAAATGTAGTGACTTTGTCAATGACAGTTATGGAGATGATGAGAATAGTTAACAATGATAACATAATGATGAAAACAGATGATGATGATAGAGAAAGTATAATATCATAGATCCATCCTTGATGTAGCAGGTGCTTGATTTATGAGATCTGTTTTTGATAGAACGGTTCCAATGGTGATGACTCTATCAAAATTTTAATATACTGAGTGGTTTTGAATTCTGGATAAGTATCCCCTTGTAATTGTTTCTGCTCAAGTGTGATTCAAAATTTATCCTAAAATTGGATTTTATGAAAATAAAGGAAATTATTTTTGGGATGTTCCAAGTTATGTAAATGTTTTATTTATACTTTTTATCAGTTTATAATACTTCTCATGATTAATATTGATATCATATGTCTTGTTATTATTGATTCTAATGACTCTTTTATTCTCCATGTTTTTATATTTGATGATACATGTATTGATGAGTATGAATTATTTTTTGATTCTCTAATACAATTTTGTTATTTAATAATACCAAAATTCACACTAATGTCCATTTATGAAATTATATTATTAAATATTATGTCTACCCTTAATGATACTATGAACTCAACTTTATTATTTTTTATTTTCATCATGTTATAATCGTTGTGGTTTAATGATTTATGTATATAAAATATTTCTAACAGATGATATTAATGATCAAATACGAAATATGAAAATATAGGTTATGTTAGAGGAATTATAATTTAATATCATGTGATTTTTTAATTTAGGATTTTTTGATAATTAAATAAAACTATACACCTAAAATTTCGTTCAAAATATAAGGGATCCAATTCTTCCATTTGATGTTGTCACCATTAGATGAAAAAAATTGTCACATCTATTAGTATTAAATATAATAAAATAAATTTCATTATTTCTAAATAATATCTTGAGTAGAGGGTTCAAGTCTGTTATATATAGGGAATTAGACAAACAAAAATATGGGGTAAGGGTTTTATATCCAATATCACATTGAAATCGATAGATTCTATGTACAAATTATTATGCAGTGAAATTATATGTTCATTATTTCTAAAAACCCAATAATTTTATTGCCCTTTATTTTTTTATATGGTTTATGTGTATTATTATATTTTCACCTACCATTGGTTTATGATTTACATGAATGTAAGGTTGAAAGTTCAACCAAATGTTTCTTTTCTTTTTTTATTTAGAATAATTCAGATTCCATTTCCATGATTTTCCTATTATGTTATTAATTTCCTTATCAATATTTATATAATTGATAGAGTTAATTTTGATTTTACGTTGAAATTATATTAAGAAAGGTTGAAAGGAATATTATTATTATTTTCATAATATTAACATTCTACCATCATTTTGTTCATATTTATTTAGGAATAATCCTTAAGATGTTTTTATAATACCTCAAACTACTTTTTATTTTGCTTCTCATTTTTTTATAAAAGTTTTTTTATATAAATTATTTCTTTTTAAATTTTAATTTACCAAAAAATAATGTATATTTATTCTTTTTTTAAAAGTAACTTTATTTTGATCTTATAAATTTTTTTCATCTAGTTGAATATCTGTTAATATTTCATATTCTTTACTGAGGATATGTTTTAATTTTTTCATACACTTTTTTCTATTTTATTATTATGACCACGATTTATGGAAATTATTATGAATCTTATTTCTTTATAACTTGTTACATATTAAATGGTCTATTTATTAGTGTGATTATGTACCTATTGTAATGAAATGTATGGACTATTATTATGTGATTGTTGGATATTAATTTATATAGACCTCAAATTAAATTTAATGGTTTATTTCTCATGAGACGAAATATATAGGTTTTGGTAGTGAACCTAATTTACTAGATTTATGAGAATGAGGAGTGAACGTAATCTTGTATGTTATGGGGATATAACCACTATTGTATTGTTGTCTTGGAAGTGAGACTTAATATGATAAATGATTACCTATGATTCTATATGTGCTAAATGGTTATTCTATATTTCATTTTCTTTCAGCAATTCAATATTATATCTCTATGTATTATGATTATTATATCATGATCACACATTTATAAGCCTAATTTATCAAGTTGTATAGAAATCCTTATTTCATGATTTATAATTTATGATACTTTATTTCATCCGATGTGTGTTTTTTATTTTATATTATGGTAATTTTATTTTTTCATTCTAATTTGTTAATTTTATACTAACATACAATATTCGATTGATATATCTTATGTTCACTCTTTACTGAGTGTCTAAGATCTCCTTTTCTTAGGATTGAATTCCCTAGTAATTGTAGAGGAGTATTATGTATGATGTGTTTACAACTATATCTTATTCCAAGGTCATTTATGTGAAATATTCAATATAAGTATAAAATATGTTATTTATTTATCTGATTTCTAAAGATGTTGAACTTATTGTTTATCAGATCTGATTTAATCTATGATGTGATTAGTTTTCAGGTAAACTGATTTAATATGAATATATGTTATAGTGGGTACATATCAAATTCCCTCAATGGGTCAATATAATACACTAAGGGACTTATATATAATAAAAAATTAAATTCATAGGAATTATAAATAAAAAAGATTATAGAATCACCTCAAAACCAAGTCTCATCCATTCCTTTCTAGAATTTCTCATAGACTTGTATAATTTAAATTCTATTATATGTGTCTCAATCATTAGGGAAGCACATACTCCATGCCGAACATGTATGATGTGAGTATGAATATCTATAATCCACCAACATTGGTACCATAAATTATTTCAACATGTATATGTATTTTATTGTTTATAATGTACTATATAAATCAATAAAACTTAGTATGAAACATAAATGATGATCCTTAACATGATAAATAGTACATAATCACCCTCAACCCTACATACTTTTGAATAATCGTAATAGAAAATTTCCACCATAATTGATGATGTTTAGATGCTTATATTCTCCAATTTGGTGTATATATTGATGGTATAGAAATATAACAAATGGAATCCTAATTTATAAGCCAGTTTGACTATGACAAGAACTAGTTAGTCATCATGATCTAAATGATAGTCTAAAATATTATATATACTAACATGTTGTCTTATTCTATATGTACATGAATCTATAACACATATTTTATTGAATCAAATAATAAATTTCATGATAAACTAGTCATAGTTTTATTAGGAATACAAATTTAAAATTTTATCTAGCTAGGTTATATCTAAAATGTTTCCCCAAACACAATGAGGGTTTCAAAATTACATATAATAACATGGAATCCTGAATGTAATTCCTATCTTACAACTCCATCACTAGCAGTTTGTCATAGTTTTAATGGAAATTTTACAAGTCCTATAGAAAAAATGTTATATTGTACTAAAATCTAGACTAATCAAACCATAACGAGAAATGCTTTTTAGACCCAATGTTCGTATGATAATTCCACAAACTAAAATATAATAAAATGCCTATTTATTATATAACCATTCTAATATGTAGTAAATTATGAAATATTATTCCAATACATATTTGGAATTCTCTTAGTATCAAAACTATTTTGATATGAAAAATAATAACTAAATGTTATAAAATATTTACATATCCTATAGATATACCCAATATTTATCTAGTATATCACAAATCATTGCATCCCTTAACATAAAGAAATAAACATATCACACTAATAACAACATAATCTATGATAGTTTAGTTAGGGTACCCCTCATTCAAATCTGGACAATTTCCAAGATGATTCTAAAATCCATGATATTAATGATAATTCACACACCTAAAATACCCTATTGATCCTACCGAAGTGGAAAACTAACTTTTTCCCCTATTAATAAGTTATCACACATGGTCACAATGATCATAAAAGATTCATTAACATTTATCTTTCTATACTGTTGTGAATTTTCGGACCATTGTCCATCCATATTCCAATTCCACATCATGATCCATCAACTAAAACATTTAGAAAAATCATTTATATAGTCTTTTACTCATGGACCACTTGATTTAATCAAATCAAACCCTATTCTAATTAGGGTACTATTTTTTGATCTCATAAGATATCCTTCAAAGACCCTATGATATTTCTAAAATTATTTTAACCCATAATCCTAAATTTATGGTGCATGGTATTCAAACCAATCAGTACCATTATATAAACAATTATTTGTATGAAAATATCATCATCCACTCAAAAATCAGATATATCTAACTGAGAGTAACACCTTTAATATAGCCATGAGATACCAAACTATTATCTTATAAAAAATTCTTCTGATAGACACAAATTATCTATATTCGAATACAACCAATCTAATCTTCCCATGGTGAGTAAATATTAATGAAATTAAAAAAAATATAATAGAACATGATAGTTTTTTTAATCCCAAATAGGTTATTCCATTTTATTTTATCAACCATATCCCTACATGGTTCCATCCAAACAACCATTACTCAAGTTCCCATGAATATAAATAATATTTGAAAAAATAAACAAAACATTGAATGAATTAATATAACTTATAACACTCAAATCCTTATCAATGTTAATCACCGATATATATGTTTGACAAATTCCATTCAAGGACACATTAATTATTCTAGAGAACTCAATCTCCGACCTGTAGAAATATATATATATCTAGACTAATAATGTAAAATAAAAATGAAACATTATAATAATAATTTATGTATAAATAAGGAAAATATCATCATAAAGTGTGGAAAAATCAAATCTACAACCAAAATTGTGTAAATTTTCTACAAAATACCTTTTACACCACATAAAAAAAATATTGGACACCCAATTGATCATCAATTTTAAAATGACTTGGTGAATTCATATTTAAGAATATTCCAAAAAATTAAATATTTTAAAATTCAGATCCATGAAATTTGATCAACCTTTCTAGACAGATCATAACAATAAAAAATGTGCACTTTATATTTAATAAATCGCAATATTCACTTATGAAATACCTCACAATTACTTTCCCAGATATCCCAAAAATTAGAGATAAACCAAAAATATCAGAGAATCACAATGAAGAAAAATATCTTACCTCAAAACTATGTGATGAATAACTATTGAAACATCCTCACTCATAAGAGGAATAAAGATAAATTATAAGAGAATTATCAGTATTATTTCATACCATATAAACACCTTATCCATAGAAAACTGGAAGGTATTTTACATAACCCCTTCAAAATATGAAAAATATCCTTATTCAGTTTTGGGTAGGGGTCAACATCCACCAAAAAACTATTGATGGATCCCCACTATAATTCATAAGGCCTACTAGGCGTCCATTATGACTATCATCATCTCGATGGAAGTCTCATGGAAACTAAAATCCTTACCATACCACCAAACTCTCAATGGAAGGCCATTGATAATTCATTGAGCATTACTATTGTAATATACACCCTTAGCCAGTGCCCATTGAATTGTGCCCAAACTGGCGGAGTCAACATATGAACGTAGACATGCCCCTCCATACTCTAGAGGCTATTGACTAGAATCAATGGTTTAAGGTATTTTAATGTGGAGAGTATACCCCCATATCTGAGTGAGAAATAAAAAAACATAACCAAAGATCATATGTAAATAATAAACACCATCCATCATAGTACCTAGAATAAAATGAAATAACATTCTTGAGAAATGTTAATGAAGAAGAAAATAGTCATGATGTCTCAAGGTCATACATCAAGACTAGTCATGCATCAGAATGATCAGATAAATAATAAACAGAGAATAAAAATGTAGGAGGGTGAACTACTTCACTTAATACTCAACTCATCATAATCTCTAATACCATGAAATCTATCCAAATTGATCAATTGACTATAGACCTATTTCTAACCTATACATATGATCAATAATTAATGCTCAAGTAACCATGTGTCATGGCTTCCCTATTAGTATGTGAGTAAAACTAAATTTGGTACCATCAACATGGTCCCATGAAAAAATGGTAAATAAAATGCTTCTGTGTATGTGATATGATTAGATAAAATGAATAAATAAAATATTGATGCATAAATAAATAAAAAAATTGATCCGCAGTTTTGATAATGAAGCCCCGATATACATAAAACTAATTTTGTTAGTGATATTGTGTATTTGAGTCCGTCTCATAATCATACAAAACATAATAAATCCAAGAACTATTCCTAGGATCATATTTTAACAAAGACACAATCATGCTTATTTTCAATCAGGTAGGGTCACATATTCTATCCTTGATTCATGGGATCAAATCCTTTGAAATCCAAATTAGATGAACAAATGATTACTAGGACCATGCCCTAATAAATAGTAATCACTATCATAGGACACATGTGAGGGTCACATCCCCTATCACAAATTCCTTGAATAATATCCACACAAATCCAAATCAGTATCCCCAATAATTTCTAGGAGAATATCATAGGCTATCTAAATCACAATTGTTGGCCATGTGGGGGGTCTCTTCCAGTCCCCCTATTTCTAAGGTGTATATATAGGATATCCAAATAAAATCACAAGAAGATAACATGGATCATTTATTAAGTAATCCGAAACATTTTATCAGCATATTAATGGATTGTACATCCAATAATAAAAATTCAAGGAGGATATCTGAGGAATCCCAAACTGATATCAGGCACAAAAGTTAGATCTTTAGAGAATGTACAAGGTATCCTAAGTATTTAAATACATGATGGTGGAATGTGTGTCCCACCCTAACTAGACAATCAATATGTATATCATAAGGGTCGTCTGTCTACCCAAACCCTACATAATAGTCGAAGGTCAGCCTTTCAATTGTATGACCTATCACTATCATATATCATACCCTCTCAGGGGTAAACATCTCAATAAAAGTTCAACAAGTGTCCCAACGGTCTCATCATGATGAGGCATCCATCATGTGTTTCTCATAAACAATCTATCATCCGAGGTCAACATATATTACTCAAAGAGAAGTATTTTCCATTGAATCATAATAATTTCATCCCAGTGTCACTAGTGTTACAGGTATAGCCACATAAGGGATATTTATCCAAGATAACACCCACTCTATGTCAACCTAGATGATGCCACACTCCCATCCTATCTATATATTTATAATTACAATTATTTAACTAAAATGATATTACATCATTTTTGTGTAAAAATTCATACATTACACAAACACATGTCAAAAGATCGTATTTGTTTAGTTCCTTTGAAAACATGGAAGCATAAAAAAATAGTTCATAATACATATACATATTCTCATATCCATTTCATCATATATTGAACCCTTTGGTAAATTTAATAATTATTAACATTAAGAATATCCTAGGGATAAGATACCAAAGAAATGGTTATCTCATATTTGTAGTGACGGTAAACATGGGAGATATGTATGAAAAACATGGGAGTAGAAATATGAAAATAAGAGAATTACATTTCGCATAAATACAAATTATATCAATGATCATAATATTCAATCATGGGATTAAATATTATTAGTTCATATGACATGAATAATAAGGTAATAAAAGAAAATGAATCATGAGTGTATTAAAATGTAATAAAAAATTGATTCTGTGGTATACACATAAGCAGAAAATATCTTATGTGAATGATAACTACCATGATATTGATAGCATGTTAGGATTGGGATAAAAAATGTGTACCTAGTTTGGATATGGGATGAACTCCAGTGAACCTTATTGTTCCATTCTTAAGATGACCTCATGTGTACACTTTTTTTATGGGTGTAAGATTACATATCTTGTACCCTCTTGTCGTGGTCTTAGGATGACGTCTCATGTACCCTCTTGTTCAGGTCATGGGATGAACTCCCATATACTCTCTTATTACGTTTTTAAGATGAACTCCCATGAACCGTATTATTAAATTCATTGGATGAAATATCATGTACCCTTTGAGAACCTATAACATTTATCATTACCCATTTCATTAGTGGGATATATATCACCCACCTGCCGATTAATGAAAACTGTACATATATGTTCCACAATAACATTAATCATTCATCATCAACATAAATATACCATATAAATAATAAGTGTATAATACTTTAATAACACTACTAATAATGTATGTGTAACATAAAATTAAGATATCTTATATGGAAAATAATTTTGAAATATCTTTTTACAAAATATCCTGAAGAAAATATCATTTCTACTTGAAAAAACTCTATTAAATGAACAAAACATTTAGCTGATCATTTTCATTAAAAATAAACATGAAAAAATATATGGAAATATTTTTAAACTATTTTAAACATAATTTAATTCTATTTCCATTAAAATGCATAAATTATCATTTAATATACTTTTAAATTATTTTTTGAAAACAATGTCATGAAGGAACACTGATTTCAGTCTGAAGAGAGAATAACATTACATGAATCATATAATATCATAACAATAAGTATATTAATGGTAAAATATTTCCATGGGTAGTATATAGACCTATTAAAATAATATATGTCTATATTGAAAAATGTATCTACTATAATTTATAATTAGACAAATTTACCTTATTGATTTAGAAACATTTTAACCATAATCCCCATGAAAGATTTATCATCAAATTGATCTGAAGGTACCCGTAAATATTAGAATAGAGATCATATTTTACATTCATTGAAAGTATATAAAACACAAAAAAATTAAATTCGTGGTGAATATAGAATAATTATTGTAACAGCCCGAGATTTTATGAAAAAATATTCTTTTTATTTTACTAATGTCTTCTGTTATACGCTACACCAAAAGGAGCTTGCACAACACGCATCCTTGACTTACCTTGCATTACACGCAATCGCAACCTTCCTCGATAGCGTGTGTGGTACGTAATCCTGAGTTTCACGAAACAATGATATGCTATTAAAATATTATTAAAACTAGCCGTTATGAATAGTAATAACCACTTTTTTAAATTTTAGAAATTTTAACTCTCAAAATGGACTTCATTTTTGGATTCGGAGTATCGAATTTAGCCTAAGGTGAAATTTTGGTACTTTTCGGATAACTTTCATATTCTGATGAATAGTGAAAATTACCAAATTATAATTAAAAACAACTTTTTTAATCGAAATAATTAATAGTGATAAATCATTAATTTTAGTGGTTTTAAAGTATATTTAGAATATATTTTTACAATTTAATACAATGTTGGTCATTGGATGTAATTTCACATTTAAACTAGACATAAACAAGTGTCAATCTTTTGATAGATTTTGTTTCTTAAAAACACGCTATTTGTTTTAACAGCGGGATTTAATTATAAAATTAATTAATGCAACTTATATGTTGGGAATTTTGTAAAATAGAAATCATTTTTGAATTCGGAATATCAATTATAGCTTAGGGTGAAATTTTGGCATTTTTCTGAAAAACTTCAATTTTTGATGAATAGTGAAACTACTAAGTGGTAGGTTAAAAACTGAATTTTGCATAAAACATAATTTTACCGCTTCTGTGAATGGAATTTCGAAAATCCGAGAGACACGGTTAATATCAAGGACTAAAATGTGGTTCAATGAGATGAAAATAATTTTTTGGTGAATAGTAACTTTTTACTTTTTTTTACCACTGTAAATAGTAAATAGGGTAACTAAGGGTAAATATGATATTAATATTACCCTAACACATGTCCTAATTCTATTGGACAAGTGTAATTAGACCAAAAACAAACTTAGGAATAAAATATGACCATTTAGGCCCACTTGGATTAGATTTGGACATTTATTATTAATTTATTTAAAAAAGGGTTAAAATAGTTAAAATCAAAGTTTAATAAGTAAATCATTTTTAATATGGGGTTATAAATACGATAAATTCGACTATAAATATTCATTATAAATCTAAAAAGATTTCCTACATTATGGTATTTTATTTGTAATTTTTAGACATCAAATAATTTAATTTATTTATGACACAACGATGATGCAGTAATTATCTTATTAATGAAATATTGACATAATTGATGTTATAAACACCAAAATAAATGTAATTTGAGACTTTTTATGAATTCCACTAATTTTCTAGGTTACTATGACATATTAATGTTGATTTAATCAACTTGGTTCGAACATTTAATTCTGTTATGACTTTCACAAAAATCATATATCAAATAGTGTCAAAATTGACACAAAATAGTTTTTAAATAAAATATTATATTATTCATTGTTATTGTATTCCTAAAAATCTAAGGTTCGGCCAAATGACTTAGATAAGGATATATATATTAATAATAAACAATTTGGGGTTCGTTTGGCATGTTATAGTAAGTGTATTAACCATATAGTGAAAGAAAACAAAAAGACACGGTAAATGTTAAATTATTTAACTTAGAGTTAAATCTAATTGATAAGGTTAAAATAATATCCTAAACTTGTCTAAATTCTATTGGTTGATAGGATTTCGACCCATCCCCACTTTAGCTTCGAAATAATACCCTTTGGAACCATTATAAACCGATTTTGACTTTAATATAAAATAATATTTTGAGGTATTCCTAAGATGCCCCTCTCCTCCCCTATAAAAGGACACCTCCTCCCCCTCCTCCTCACACCAATTTGAGCACTCAAGCTCGGCCAACCCCTGCCAATTTCTCCTCTCCACTTCCCTAGAAACATCCTAGAGGTTCTGGTCTTCCTCAAAGACCAATTTTAGTGCCCTAAGAGGAGGTCTCAAAGAGGCACTTCAAAGAAGAGGTAATTACCGTTACCAATTCTTTCATCTTTATTTCTTCTTCCACTTCTTCTTCTTAGGTTGTTTCATTATGAAGTAATAACATCAGTATCACTCATATACTGATATGTTATTATAAGTATGAAACAACCCTATTTCACCATCTATCTATCCTACGGAAAAAGAAATCACCGCGCGTGCGTACGTACGGAATACCGTCTCCACGCCGTGGTGTAATCTATTTTCCACCACCACCTTACATGGATGGGTATAATGGTGTAAAGAATAACTATACATAGTTATTACAACATCATATTTATTCTGATATATTGTATAATACACTCCAATTCAATTCAATATTTATATAAATGATATCATCGCTCGTGCGTACGTACGGAATACCGTCTCCACGACGCGATGAGATTCATTCTCCATGTTAACCATTTAAGAATGATTATAATGTATATATAAGAAATAATAATGAAATATATGACATTATAAAGCTACTGGATTTATGTATATATATACATATGTATGTCATCTACTTACTTCCATTTCAAGACAATAAGGAAAGGAAAACAGCGTTCATGCGTACGTACGGACTACCGTCTCCATGAACGGTGTTTTTCATTTTATTTATCTACCTATTATATATATATATACTGAATATATATGATATATAAATCATATTTTATATTCTGGAAGTAAGTAAATCATGATATAAGTAATAATGATGTCAATAACAACAAGTCAAAACACCTACGATAAATGAAACGATTTTACCCAAAACGCTTCTTTAACATGGAATTTACAAAAGAACGGGTAATATAATGTCATAAGTGAACCATATATGATATCATAACAATGAATATGATTCTTTAATAAGTCAATAACATGATTTAAATCATTATACAGGAGGTTCGGACACTTACAAAGCAAGTCGGACCTAAGGTAAGGGAAATATCACAATCTCATTTTTATCCGAGATTGTTTATTCGTAAGTATTTACTGGGGTGTATTTTATCATCCACATCCATGTTCCCTCAATATGTAATATTGTTTCCATCCACTTGAAATAGTTTAAATCCAATTTTACCCTTAGGTGAGTTTTTAGTAAAGAATATGAAAGGAATCTTTTGTTGTTTTTCCGTACGAGGTACTTTTTGACTTTTTCGACAAAAGTACGAAGAATGTTTTTTTAACTTATACGGCATGAATGGATTTTTAAAACATTACTTCAAAGAAGCTTCCTTTAAAAGTTTTCGAGTTTATTTTTAATCAACTTATTTTATTTTAAAGTTGTATGACATGTTATGAAAGGAAAAATGTTTTTGAAGAAGAAAGGATATTTTCCTCAAGAATTCAATTCAAGTGTTTTATCAAAATTATTTTCCATCTATGATAATAAAGGGTTCTGTTTCTATCCATATTTTTACATTGGTTTGACTATGTTGTGATGGAATTATGTTTATGAATTCCTTTATCATATATGAATTGATTTATGATGTCATGATGTTTCAAGAATCCCATTTTTGTTATGCGATGATGTATGTTTTATGATTATGTGGCACACATAAGAAAGGATTCATTATAAGATGGGTGGGACCTATATCTCCCTCCAATGCATTGGGTAATGATTTTATATCTCATGAGATAGACATGGCTGGAACGGAAGGTTATTTCGGTTCAGTGATACAGGACTGAAACGAGGAGTGAACTCGGTTCAGAAAGGGACTTTGTCCACTAAGATAGTCTTGGCAATGAGTCATGACTAACAAGAAATGATATTCCATGATTATGTGTGCATGCCACAAAGATTCAAGTTTTATGTTATGATTATGGGGATCTCATTTTCACTTCTATGATTTATCCCATGTTATGATATTATGAGCTCTTTTGCAGGTTAAGATTTCCAAAGGCTATGTTCTTATGTATATGATGTGATTGATATTTCTTTTGTCTACCCTTACTGAGAATTTGATCTCACCCTTTTATGTTTTCTTTTCCCCAGGATATAAAGAAAGGTTTTAGGTAAAAAAGAAAGGAAGATCTTTATGGGAGATTTTGAAGATCTTTCACCACGATTAGAAGATTATAGTCCGAGTTTCCAAAGACACTAAACTATTACGGTCCTTGTGTGTGTGTTTTTTGTAATGTACTAAGTATTCCGCAAAAGTAATGTAATGTCCATGTACGATAAGCTTCGGGTCTCTACAGTTGGTATCAGAGGAAAGGTTTAGTCAACCTTTGGAAACTAGGATGCGAAAACGTTAGTGAGATCCCTAGAGATATTTCTAAGGTATGTCTAGGTATGTCTCTAAGGTTAAGTATACGTATAGGTGATAGTCCTAGAATTGCGCTAACGATCTTCAAATTTAACCTAAGATGTTAGATATTGAGGGTACTAACCCTTTATTATGTTGTTTTCCCTAGCATGATTTTTGCCTCTCACACTATTCTTTTTGGGTTTTAGACGATGGCTGGAACCCGAAGGAACCGTGTTGATCAATGCAATGGACAATGCAATGATTGCCCTCCTGAACAAACAAATGTAATGGGAGATGGAGTGCAAAATCTTATTGCTATACTTACACAAGCTATGAATCATTCTGGACTTCCAAATGAGCAGAGAAGGGAACAATATTCTATTGAGTCCTTCATGAGGCAACATCCACCTTCTTTCAGTGGGTCTTCTGATCCACTTGTGGCTGAACAATGGATCAGTACTACTGAAAAGATATTTTCAGTTCTTCAATGTTCTGAACATGATAAAGTCATCTTAGCAGTATATCGTTTGGAAGGTGAAGCTGATCAATGGTGGAATCTTATCAAGAATACGAGGCCAAGAGATGAAATTGAGTCCATGGAATGGGACGAGTTCAAGAACTTGTTTTTCAGTAAGTACTTCCCTCGTATTCTTCGAACAAAGATGGAGAAAGAATTTCTTGAACTGATGCAAAGGGACGATGAATCTGTTGGTACCTATGAAGCAAATTTTACAAGACTTGCAAGGTATGCTTTTGGAATTATCATCCAACCTGAAAGTAAAGTTGATCGATTTTTCTGTGGCTTAAAACCAAGTCTTCGAAGGGCATTAGCTATAAGAGACTTCAGTAGCTATGAAGAAATTGTGCGTTGTGCTATCAAGGTAGAAATGGAAGTTGGTGTTACATATCCATCTCATGGTTTTGACAAGAAACGAAAGATGGAGTTCAAGGAGAAATCTCAGAATAATGGTGAAAAGAAGATGAATGTTTCCTTATGCACAAAGTGTGGAAAGAAGCATGGTGGAGATTGTCTAAAAGGGACTAGAAAATTTTTTAAGTGTGGAAAAGAAGGTCATCGAGCAGCTGAGTGTCGAAGTAATGGAAAAAGGGTTTCTAATGATAAAGCAAACACTGCAGAGAACGCACCGCCAACACTTCAATGCTTCAAGTGCAAAGAAATGGGGCATTATGCTAATAATTGCCCTAATCCAAGGGTTAGTGATGATCAACATGAGCAACCACTGAAGGCAAAGGACAAAGGGAAATCACATGCGATCACTATTGACAATGTTGAATATGACAACGATGTGGTGGAATGATTAAGTGTTTATGTAATGGGATTCCAAAATAATGTTGTATCATTGAGTATTGCAATATTTATTGATGTGGTATTCAAAGTGATTGAGATATTTTTTGGAAATAAGATGATATGCGCATAATGAAGACGAGAAAATGAAATGTTTAATAGTATTCATGAGCTCATGATTGATATAAGGACTAAGTGATATCATGGTTTGAGTATATAGAATTTTGAGGATTTTGGTATGTGGAAAGTGTTAACTTTTAACTGCACTCATGTTTTCACTAAGGTATTCAAGAGAATACACGATTAAGGACTTTGAATGTTTGGAATGTGACCAACAAAACATATCTTATGATATATGGGGATCAACGATGGTATTAAATCTCTGGTAATCGTTTTCACTATGTTATGAGAATGGACTGCAGTATTATGGATAAGCCTAAAGATTGGAATGGATTATGTTGGACATAAGTTAGTATTGTTTAAGGATAGAAGTTTTTTCGATATTATTGATGGGATGTTATAGTAATATAGTTTTAGAAAAAGGACAACCTGCAGGACGGGCGACAGCCCATCGCTTCGGACAAGGCTGTGGGAATCGAACCCACAACCGAAGTGCGACTGGCCTTTATCGCCTACCACTGGCCTACAGGAAGTCCCCGTTTAGTAGAAACTAGTTTTATTTTATTAAGCGGTATGATATATGAAGTATAAGTTCATTTTAGGAACCATATATAATTAATCTCACTATAGATCGATTTATGCATATAATTTTTGCTAACCTTTTGTTTGAGAAAGATGGAATGACCCATCATTCTATCACATGATCTGCTAACACTTCACGAATAACAAATTCAACTTCATTTATTTAAGAGATGAATTAGAAATTGTTCAAGGCACGAACAAAAGTGAGATTGTACCAAAATAAAGTAAGTATTTATTCTAAGAAAATTTTCAACTTTAGGGAAATGATCTTGAAAACCAAAAAAAAAATGTTGTCCTAGTGATCTTATACCTGATGAATCAGATGGTACCTTAGATCGTCACAAATTTATGGATTTGTGATTACTGGCTTTTCCATAGCCATGTTCTCTACTACTCTCCATCAGAACATGATGGTTAGATTTCTCTTCCATATCCATATTTTCACCTATGTGGAAACCTAGTGATTAGTTTATTTGGGTAATCGTTACATTTCATACTTTAGTTTTTAAAAGCCAAGTTTTGGTATTCCCTTTTACGATGTGGGTTTCTATTAAAGAAACTTTCAAATAGTAAACCATTTATAACCCCGACGAATTTCGAGGGCGAAATTCATTTTAAGGGGGGTAGAATGTAACAGCCCGAGATTTTATGAAAAAATATTCTTTTTATTTTACTGATGTCTTGTGTTATACGCTACACCAAAAGGAGCTTGCACAACACGCATCCTTGACTTACCTTGCATTACACACAATCGCAACCTTCCTCGATAGCGTGTGTGGTACGTAATCCTGAGTTTCACGAAACAATGATATGCTATTAAAATATTATTAAAACTAGCCGTTATGAATAGTAATAACCACTTTTTTAAATTTTAGAAATTTTAACTCTCAAAATGGACTTCATTTTTGGATTCGGAGTATCGAATTTAGCCTAAGGTGAAATTTTGGTACTTTCGGATAACTTTCATATTCTGATGAATAGTGAAAATTACCAAATTATAATTAAAAACAACTTTTTTAATCGAAATAATTAATAGTGATAAATCATTAATTTGAGTGGTTTTAAAGTATATTTAGAATATATTTTTACAATTTAATACAATGTTGGTCATTGGATGTAATTTCACATTTAAACTAGACATAAACAAGTGTCAATCTTTTGATAGATTTTGTTTCTTAAAAACACGCTATTTGTTTTAACAGCAGGATTTAATTATAAAATTAATTAATGCAACTTATATGTTGGGAATTTTGTAAAATAGAAATCATTTTTGAATTCGGAATATCAATTATAGCTTAGGGTGAAATTTTGGCATTTTTCTGAAAAACTTCAATTTTTGATGAATAGTGAAACTACTAAGTGGTAGGTTAAAAACTGAATTTTGCATAAAACTTAATTTTACCGCTTCTGTGAATGGAATTTCGAAAATCCGAGAGACACGGTTAATATCAAGGACTAAAATGTGGTTCAATGAGATGAAAATAATTTTTTGGTGAATAGTAACTTTTTACTTTTTTTTACCACGGTAAATAGTAAATAGGGTAACTAAGGGTAAATATGATATTAATATTACCCTAACACATGTCCTAATTCTATTGGACAAGTGTAATTCGACCAAAAACAAACTTAGGAATAAAATATGACCATTTAGGCCCACTTGGATTAGATTTGGACATTTATTATTAATTTATTTAAAAAAGGGTTAAAATAGTTAAAATCAATGTTTAATAAGTAAATCATTTTTAACATGGGGTTATAAATAAGATAAATTCGACTATAAATATTCATTAGAAATATAAAAAGATTTCCTACATTATGGTATTTTATTTGTAATTTTTAGACATCAAATAATTTAATTTATTTATGACACAACGATGATGCAGTAATTATCTTATTAATGAAATATTTACATAATTGATGTTATAAACACCAAAATAAATGTAATTTGAGACTTTTTATGAATTACACTAATTTTCTAGGTTACTATGATATATTAATGTTGATTTAATCAACTTGGTTCGAACATTTAATTCTGTTATGACTTTCACAAAAATCATATATCAAATAGTGTCAAAATTGACACAAAATAGTTTTTAAATCAAATATTATATTATTCATTGTTATTGTATTCCTAAAAATCTAAGGTTAGGCCAAATGACTTAGATAAGGATATATATATTAATAATAAACAATTTGGGGTTCGTTTGGCATGTTATAGTAAGTGTATTAACCATATAGTGAAAGAAAACAAAAAGACACGGTAAATGTTAAATTATTTAACTTAGAGTTAAATCTAATTGATAAGGTTAAAATAATATCCTAAACATGTCTAAATTCTATTGGTTGATAGGATTTCGACCCATCCCCACTTTAGCTTCGAAATAATACCCTTTGGAACCATTATAAACCGATTTTGACTTTAATATAAAATAATATTTTGAGGTATTCCTAAGATGCCCCTCTCCTCCCCTATAAAAGGACACCTCCTCCCCCTCCTCCTCACACCAATTTGAGCACTCAAGCTCGGCCAACCCCTTCCAATTTCTCCTCTCCACTTCCCTAGAAACATCCTAGAGGTTCTGGTCTTCCTCAAAGACCAATTTTAGTGCCCTAAGAGGAGGTCTCAAAGAGGCACTTCAAAGAAGAGGTAATTACCGTTACCAATTCTTTCATCTTTATTTCTTCTTCCACTTCTTCTTCTTAGGTTGTTTCATTATGAAGTAATAACATCAGTATCACTCATATACTGATATGTTATTATAAGTATGAAACAACCCTATTTCACCATCTATCCATCCTACGGAAAAAGAAATCACCGCGCGTGCGTACGTACGGAATACCGTCTCCACGCCGTGGTGTAATCTATTTTCCACCACCACCTTACATGGATGGGTATAATGGTGTAAAGAATAACTATACATAGTTATTACAACATCATATTGATTCTGATATATTGTATAATACACTCCAATTCAATTCAATATTTATATAAATGATATCATCGCTCGTGCGTACGTACGGAATACCGTCTCCACGACGCGATGAGATTCATTCTCCATGTTAACCATTTAAGAATGATTATAATGTATATATAAGAAATAATAATGAAATATATGACATTATAAAGCTACTGGATTTATGTATATATATACATATGTATGTCATCTACTTACTTCCATTTCAAGACAATAAGGAAAGGAAAACAGCGTTCATGCGTACGTACGGACTACCGTCTCCATGAACGGTGTTTTTCATTTTATTTATCTACCTATTATATATATATATATACTGAATATATATGATATATAAATCATATTTTATATTCTGGAAGTAAGTAAATCATGATATAAGTAATAATTATGTCAATAACAACAAGTCAAAACACCTACGATAAATGAAACGATTTTACCCAAAACGCTTCTTTAACATGGAATTTACAAAAGAACGGGTAATATAATGTCATAAGTGAACCATATATGATATCATAACAATGAATATGATTCTGTAATAAGTCAATAACATGATTTAAATCATTATACAGGAGGTCCGGACACTTACAAAGCAAGTCGGACCTAAGGTAAGGGAAATATCACAATCTCATTTTTATCCGAGATTGTTTATTCGTAAGTATTTACTGGGGTGTATTTTATCATCCACATCCATGTTCCCTCAATATGTAATATTGTTTCCATCCACTTGAAATAGTTTAAATCCAATTTTACCCTTAGGTGAGTTTTTAGTAAAGAATATGAAAGGAATCTTTTGTTGTTTTTCCGTACGAGGTACTTTTTGACTTTTTCGACAAAAGTACGAAGAATGTTTTTTTAACTTATACGGCATGAATGGATTTTTAAGACATTACTTCAAAGAAGCTTCCTTTACAAGTTTTCGAGTTTATTTTTAATCAACTTGTTTTATTTTAATGTTGTATGACATGTTATGAAAGGAAAAATGTTTTTGAAGAAGAAAGGATATTTTCCTCAAGAATTCAATTCAAGTGTTTTATCAAAATTATTTTCCATCTAAGATAATAAAGGGTTATGTTTCTATCCATATTTTTACATTGGTTTGACTATGTTGTGATGGAATTATGTTTATGAATTCCTTTATCATATATGAATTGATTTATGATGTCATGATGTTTCAAGAATCCCATTTTTGTTATGCGATGATGTATGTTTTATGATTATGTGGCACACATAAGAAAGGATTCATTATAAGATGGGTGGGACCTATATCTCCCTCCAATGAATTGGGTAATGATTTTATATCTCATGAGATAGACATGGCTGGAACGGAAGGTTATTTCGGTTCAGTGATACAGGACTGAAACGAGGAGTGAACTCGGTTCAGAAAGGGACTTTGTCCACTAAGATAGTCTTGGCAATGAGTCATGACTAACAAGAAATGATTTTCCATGATTATGTGTGCATGCCACAAAGATTCAAGTTTTATGTTATGATTATGGGGATCTCATTTTCACTTCTATGATTTATCCCATGTTATGATATTATGAGCTCTTTTGCAGGTTAAGATTTCCAAAGGCTATGTTCTTATGTATATGATGTGATTGATATTTCTTTTGTCTACCCTTACTGAGCATTTGAGCTCACCCTTTTATGTTTTCTTTTCCCCAGGATATAAAGAAAGGTTTTAGGTAAAAAATAAAGGAAGATCTTTATGGGAGATTTTGAAGATCTTTCACCACGATTAGAAGATTATAGTCCGAGTTTCCAAAGACACTAAACTATTACGGTCCTTGTGTGTGTGTTTTTTGTAATGTACTAAGTATTCCACAAAAGTAATGTAATGTCCATGTACGATAAGCTTCGGGTCTCTACAATTATAGTAAAAAAATGTGAGAATAGAAATCCCATTAACATAAGTCTTGACATCCATCATAAACGTTCAAACCTATTCTTCTTTAAATATCTACTTTGGGATTTCAAAAAAAATTATTCATTGGATATATTTATTACAAATTTAAGGTCTAAATGAAGAATAGATGTATGTTTTGAGGAGATTTGAACTGGGTTGGTTTGAGACAAATATTTTTTTCAAGGTGGAATAAAATATAAGAGGTTTCCTTTTATAAGGGAGGGGAGACACACTTTTGTAATTTGTAAAAATATTAGTTTATAATAAATTAAATTTCAATAAAAATACCTCTAAAATCAAATTTAATTGAATTAAATATGTGATAAAGTTTTAATATCATTAACCAACAGATTTTAGAAACTTTTTAGTGTTGTTATAAACCATACCTCATTTATTAACCCATATTTCACCCATTTTATTTTTAAGTACGGAAACCAATATTTCTATATTAATTGGATGGAATGTTTACTTATAAAGTGTAAATTCGACTATAACTATACAATTATTTATATTTTACAACTGATATAATCCTTTTATTCCCATATTAAGTATTTATTTATTTCTAAATAAATTAATACAATATTATTTTCATAAAATATCACAACTGTCAATTTTGATGAAACTCATTACATTCGCTATAATAAACTCAATAAAGTAATATAACATCAAAAAAATAATTTAATACAAGACAAACATATCATATTCACATATAAATTTTTTGAATCACCTTAAGTAAGTCAATTTATATTTATTCTAATTTTTATATTATCACTAAATTGATTTTTTTCATTACATGAATATTTACTATATCATCATTGTATAATTATTTATGATAATTATTTCTCCATTAAAATTTAAAAATAAATTTCCTTATATAGATAAGTTTTTAGCTTTAATAATATATATATATATATATATTCAATAATATCTTCTATTTAACACTATATTACAAATATTATATGTATTACAAGTAAGTCTGTGATATTTTTTCACTCTCATTGATTTTAATAATATCCAATTCATTGACAATGAATGGTGCCAATAAAATAATTAAATATAGAAACTTATATTTTATACGATTAATTAAATTCCTCCAATAATTGATGAAGCTTTTGTATGGTATATTTATAATATTTATATTATTCATTTTACCCTTAACTTTTTGATTTACCATTAACTGTGGAAATAAAAAATATCAAAGATGATATTTGTATAGTCCAAAAATAAAAGGCACCAATTAAATAAATTTCAAACGTATGATTAAAAATACGGAATAAAATTTTTAAAATTAACATATGTAAAATTTTATAAAATTAAATTAATATTATTATCATTGAAACAATGAAAAAATTGGGTTTTGAAGTGAAAATATTTAAAAGAATAAAGTGTTTTTATATCCAAATTCCATGTGAAATTGATTATAATGACTTAAATTTGATTAAATTATAAAACAATTATCTAATTTTAATGTAAAACAAATTAAATATATAATTTTTAAATATAAATTATTTATTTAGAAAAATATTTTTTCAATAAATATATAGTAATTTTTTTACTATTCATCATAATATGATACTTCTCAGAAAATATTAAAACGTTTAACCAAAGTAAATTTTGATAATAAAATTTAAAAATTGAATATTTTTTTCATGTGAACATTATCAAGGTATTAAAAATTATATTTAAAAATATTTTCTCTTTTATAAGGTCATAAAATTACCCTTTTGAAGAATATTTCTTTTTATTCATAAATTGGATTAATTAATATATCATGCCTCAACAATATTTTGGATGAATATAAAAAAATTTATTTAATGTGTAATATATATTTTATTTAAAACAATCATAAATATTTTTTTTATTTTATTTATTAAGATTAAATGGTGTTTAAATGTACAAAAATATATTTCTACAAAAATTATTATTTTTAAATAGTCCTTAATTTCATTTCAATATAATTGATAACCAAGTGATTTAAATTATTATTCATAATTTATTTAATATTGTTTTCAATTTCCCTTCCAAAAGTTAGGTGGTTTTTCTAATATTATAATAATATTAGTAGTAAAATATAGTTTGGTAAAATATAGTCTTGCTTGTAAATAAAATTATCTAATGAATTCAGCATTGTGTGTAATAGAAGCCAAACATATTATTACATATACTGAAATCTAATATAATTTTTGTGTATAGTGAAACCTTGAATTGTTGTTGTGTACAATGAAAAAAAACATAGTGCTTTTATATAACCAAATATATATTTAGTTTTATGTGAAATGAAAAATTTCAGCAAGTTTAAATTAATTCAAAAAACATAATCCACAAAATCGTAGGTTTTTACACTCTACCCACATTAATATGAATTTATCCCTCTAAATTTACCTAGGTTTTCAAAGGTTTAATACATGAATTTTCATTTCATATAAACCCACATAGTAAAAATGAATACCAATAATATATTTAAAAATGGAATTCTAGAAATATAATGGTTAACCAAAGTAACTCATAAATGGGTTTCCACATAAGAGAAAAGAGGTGGAAATTGAAAAAATGGGCTTAAAATTGAAATCTGGCTATCAATTTCAATAGAATTTTTATAGAGAAAAATTTTAGGAGGAAGTTAACGATCCATAATCAGTAACCCAAAGAGGGTTGAAAAAGGTCATCAATATCATAAACCACCATTTCATCAAATTACGTATCGGTTCCAATGTAATCAGTTGGTCCAATTTACTTATTGGTATCAAACATATATTTATGAAAACATCATTATCTCAAATGTCAGAACATATTATGTGTAATATTTAAATTAATCATGTTTTTACCATGAATAACACCTTTCCATTAAATAATTTTACAATATCTTCAACAACATTCAACATATCCATTTAAATCCTTAATGAAATAATTATTCCGAAAATTCTTATCTATTTCAGGATTAATGTAATACAATAATTCAATTCCAAAATATATAGACTTTAATCGTACAACATTATTATTAAACCATTAATTAGGATTCTTCATCTTATAATTTCTTATAATATGAAATATAAAGCAATTAATAAGATTCCTTAACCTAAATCTAATCTTGTGTTATATTTTTAAAGAAAAAAGTGTTAAAACATCCCATACATTTCACATGTCATTTGAAATCGATTTATATTTTGTAGCTTAACCAATACTCATACCACCTTCATTATTATATTATTGATATTTCCACATTGGACATTGATTTTTAATGCACATACTCTCCATATTTTAATCATTTTATTTCATCCTTGTTCCTTCTAGTTTCTACTATTGACTATGACTAGAAAGCATAGTTTTTTAACAATAATCAATGAAGAAACATACATAATCATGAAACAATATACATAGGATTCCAAAATATTGAGACCTATATTTAAATCTATTAAAACATTGTATTGTACTTAGATACATCATGAGACATATCCGTAGAAATATCCCTTGGGATATTGATAATCTTTTCTCCATTAAGTATCCAATGTTTGACTAAACCATCTCTTTGATGCCAACTATAATGACCCAAGATTTAAAAACATGGATTTTAAATAATTTCATATAATAATTCATAAATTATAGAAACAATCACAAAGTAGATGTTTTTAGTGGCTCTGGAAACATGTAATCATAAATAGTGGGTTCATAATAGATCTATACCTTCTCGTACCAATTTCATCACATTTAGAATCCTTTGTGACATATCATACTTATTAAATTTCATAATATCTTGTGTAAAGGGAACATAAGAATGGGTCATATTAGATACTCAGTAAGGTTAAACATGGATTCTATATAAGAAAATATTATAATATGGGTATGGAAACAAGATCATAACAATTGACAAGCATAAACTACATATCAAATATCATAATTTTGTATCATGGGATTAAATATTATCAATTCATATGACATGAATCATAGGATAATATAATTACATTATCCATGAGAGTATAACCATGGAATAAAACAAGAAATTTGTGTCATACACATGAGATTATAATATCTTATATCAATGATACATACCATGAAATTCATTGTATGATAGGTTTTGGGATAATCACCCATGTACCTAATTTTGGATTGTGTTGAATTCCCATTTACCTTATAGTTTACACCCTAGGATAACCTTACTTGTAACCTCTTGTTATTTTCTTAAGACTACCCCCTATGTACCCACTTATTGTGGTGATAGGATGTCCTCCTATGTATCCTCTTGTTGTTGTATTAAGATGACCACCCATGGACACACTTGTAACAAGCGTAGGGTGGCCTCTCGTGTACCCTCTTGTTGATATTTTAGGATGGCCTCCCTTGTACCATCTTATAACAGTATTTGGATAACCTCCCATGTACCCTTTTATATCATAGAATGTTTATTATTTACCTATGCATTGGAGGCAGATAATTGTCCCATCTGGAAAACAATGAAAACCATACATATTTGTTTGACAAGAACATAAATCATTGATCATAAACATTTTCCAACCATAGAAAGAATAAGGATTTTATCATAGAAAAAAACCATATTAAATCATCATTAACATCAAAATATGAAATACTAGATGAAAAATAATTTTGATATATCTTTTTTAAAACATTTCATGAGTAAAATTTCCTTTCCTCTTTAATAAATGGTTTTTAAATCAAAAAACATTTAGCAAAACATTATCATTTAAAATAACATTAAAAAAATATAAGTAATGTATTTAAAACAATTGAAATTATCATTGAAATAAATTTCCTTAAAATATCATAAAATATCATTCAAAAAATATCGAAAAGACTCTTCTAAATGAACAATGATATTCACCTAGTGAGAGAATAACAATACATGAAACATATGATATCATGAAAAAAGTATATTGATGATAAAAAATTTCAATGAGAAGTATATATTCCTCATAAATGATTATAGGTTCATAAAGTAACATATTTCTCAGAGAAGTAATATTGAGACAAAATTACCTTACCAATTTAGTAACTTTTAATCTATAGACCACGTGAAAGGGATATCATCAAATGGATATGTAAATAAAAATAAATATAAGGATAATGATAATTTATTACATTAATGAGAATTATATACACTATAATAAAAATAAAATAGTGTGGAATATGGGATAATTATCATAAAAAATAAATGTGATACTAGAAATCCCCTTAACATAAGCCTTTCGTTCCTATATTCACATTCGAAGAAACTATTCTACAGATATATCTTGTTGGTTTTCACCGATGGGCATCCTTGGTTGCATTTATACAGAAAATAAATAATATAGGATAAAGGGAGGTATTATTATTTAATATTTTAATGGGTTTTGGACAAACCAAATAGGTTTTAATGTGTGATGAAAATAGAAGAACGTGAGACCTTCTATAAAATAGGGGTGGGTACTTTCCAAATATCTCAATAGACTAATTTATAATATTTCCAATATCAATACAAATTGTACAAAAAATCCATTTATTTGAATATAATATGTGATATAATTGCAATCCCATCTAAAAATAGATTTTATACATGTTTTGGTGTAATTTTATACCATATCAACTAGATTAACCCATAAGTAACCCATTTAAATATTTAATATGATAACCAATTTTTCAATATAAAAATGATGTAAGTTTTTCATAAAAAAGATTCAATTAGACAAAAAATGTCCAATTTATGATATTTTAGACCATATATCATCCCCTTTTCTATATTTACTCTTTTTATGATTTATTAACAATTTAATAAAATATTATTTTCATAAAATATCATAAGTTTCAATTATGACCCAATTCAATAATTTCACATTAATGTAATCAATCTACTAATATAAATTAGAACAAAAATCATTTAATACACCTCTAACATATCATATTCACATATGAAATTCATAAATATCCTAAATTTAGTGGAAATATATTTATTGTAATATTTATAATACTATTTAATTGATTTATTCATTAATTCAATAGTTACTGCATCGTCATTGGAAAATAATTTATGTCAATTATTTCATTGAAAAATTTCAAAAACAAAATTCATAATTTAAGTAAAAATTTAATATTTAATAATAATATATATAGTCAAGAATATATTTTATTTAACACCATATTAAAAATTATATTTATTAAAAGTAAGAATGTGACATTCTTTGACTCTCTTTGATATTAATAATTTATATGTCATTATCTAGGAAATGTGCCCGTAAAATATTTCGATTTTAAACCTTATATTTTAATGCTATAATGAAATTAATTAAATAACCTTTGGTCGTGTTTAAAGGTAGTTTTCTAATATTTGTATTATTATATTTTCCCTTAACTACCTGATTTACCATTAATCATGGTACAAAAATTAATAATGTTTCTATTCATATTATAAAAAACTATATGGGGCCTATTTACTAAATTCGGAACTTATGATTCCAAATTTCGAAGAAATTTTTTAAATTTCAAAATAATGAATTGACAAAATTTTATTTAAAATTAATCTTGTTGATGGAATGATAAAATGTGTCTTTAAACTAAAAATGTTCAAAATATTAAAAAAAAATTATTTTAAATTCAATGTTAAACTGATTCAAATAACATAAATTCAAATAAATGATAATAATTTTATTATAATTACAATTTAAAATGAATTTAATGTATAATTTTACAATATAATTTTTTAGATTACAATGTTATTTTCAATTAATATTTATCATTTTTCACCATACATCAATACAAGATAGTTCTAAAAAAACAGAAAATGTTTACCAAAAGTAAATTTTGCTAATAAAAAGTAAAACATTTGTTTTATTTTTTAATTTAAAAATAATTATTTTGATAGAAATTATATTTAAAATGGATTCTCCAATAAAAGGGGAAAAATTTAACTTTTAAAAAATACATATTTTTATACATAAAATTAAATTAATTTATATCTTATGCGTATAAAATATATTTTACGAGTGTAAACATATATTTAATATGTAATATATAAATTTTATTAAAAAATAATCATTAGTGTATTTTTTAATTTATTGATATAGTATAATGTTTGTACATTGAAAAATAGTTTTGTAAGAAAATGAATTTCACTATTTTCAAATAGTTCCCAATTTCATTTTAATATAATTGAAAACCAAAGTATTAAAATACTATTTTTATAATTTTGTTCATATTATTTTTAATTTACATTCCAATAGATAGGTGGTAACTATAATATATAAATAATATTAATAATACATTTTAGTTTTATAAAACAAGGTCTTGTGCGTAACCGATGATATCAAATGAATTCATCATTATGGGTAACAAAATCCAAACATTGTTTTTAATTTACCAAAAGATAATATATGTTAAAAGTGTAGTGAAAATGGAATGTTTTTAGTACAGTTGAAGAATAACAAGGTGCTTTCATATAACACAATCTATATTTAGTGTTACATGAAATAAAAAATTTAGAAAATATTGGATTAATTTGAAACATTATATTCCAAAAAATCTCATGGTGATAGAATATTCTACATGACACTATTACTCAGGTACTCAATTGTCTAGGGGAATAAATAATAACCCCATGCTCACCGTACTATCCATACTTCTATAAGGAATCTCACTGTTAGGTCATTATTAATTAAGGACACTCATTCTTATCGTCTCACTTACCTCTATTTAAAAGTTGACAAGGATCCAAAAAATGCACCACAATTCATATAAAAACCCAATTACACCCTGTCATGGGTCCACATGTCTCATGGTACACAAATATTACCATGGACTCAGCCATCTATAGAAATGGAAAACAAATCTACTACACAAGTGTCTATCAGGTCCGTTTTCACATTTTTCAGTCCAAGATTATAATATTAAAGAAAATTCATTTCAAAAAGAATATTTTGACAACTTTTAGTGGAGAGACCACATATCAAATTCCATAATTGTAAAACATAATTCCATATGAGAATGTACAAAGGACCACCTACCTCAAACAATGCCTTTCCGCTTTTGAAAATCATACTCTTCTATCTACTCCACGACATTCCAAGATCACATAAAAATTCATGCAACTTTCCTTATGATGAAATATTTATTAATAAATTATAAATGATTTATAGTTATTTGTTCATATCATTCTATCAAATAATAAAAATTTGAAAAATTAAGTGAAATTTCCCTAAATCCAAAAATCACACTAGGAATGAGTTGCTTGTTGATACATTGAGTAATGGGGTGTTGAAAACTCCTAAAATTCAGATGATCATCTTCCAATTGAAATTCTCAATTCTATGTGAAAATTTCATAAAATTTCACCAAATACCTAAAAATATCATATGGTGACAAAACATCATTGAAATAATTTTTAATGACCAACATTAATAATGTTAAGGAAACTTATACCCTATGGATGGAAAATAACTATTTTATTGGACAGTTCCACTATAATATGGTTAATTTAGCACCATAAATATAAATGAAATAAATAAAAAACATGATGAATGAATAATGGTGGCAAAAAAATTAAAGGCATGATGAAAATCATTAGAAAATTCTTGAAGAACACCCCAAGTCAGACTCAAATTAAGAAGGATGAGTGGGTTTAACATGTAAGGTTGTGTACATGAGTTAGTGGGAGAAATTTAATTAAAGGTTTAATATATCATAGTAGAAAATTAGTTATTTTACTCTTTTTATTTATTTTTATGTTTTGGCCACATGGTTATACAATCCATGTGCTCTGAATATTATAATAACCCTACTCTCATATGGGCGGTCTGTATTGTAATCCAAAATATTTCCCTAAAATATATATCATATCAACAACCAAATAACAATTCTAAAACGTATTTTCTACATATATGGGTGATTTTGCACCTCACTCCCAATCCCAAACAGACTGAAATATTTTCCTTCTTCTCTCTATAATATACCCTTTAATTCATGTTTACTGTGAAATCCATCCTTATGCAACAAAAATTAAAATGAAAACTCTCCCTTTTAAGGGTAAGAGCACATTTTTTCCCGAAACCATGTAACCCAATCCGTGCACCCAAATTATTTACCCCAAAAAACATTTGAAAATTTACTAGAATCTCTTGAGACCAATTTGATCACTCAAGAAACCTATTGAGTCCTAAAATATAACTAAAAATCTCATCATGAGATGCTAAAAATATTATATTTCTGATACATATCTAGTTTTTCGAAATAAAACATCCACAAAACATAATAAATAATTTCACCTAATATTTCATATCTCAAATATGTATGGGGTTTTACAACCTCTATAACAAAGAAATAACTACACATGAGAAGTTTCTTTGACTATTTGACCAAAAATATTGACCCCATCGGTTTTCAATTCATGCTCAGTTAACTATGTTTTACTATGGAACACCGAATGAGATTTTGTTTCCCAATCCCACACACGAGGAACATTATTCATCAAAATTAAATCTAGAACTCAACACTATCTTAGAAAGACATTGTCAAATATCAATGAAAATTATCTATCTAGAGAAACCATGATTTCATTGACTAATTTATCAAAAAAATCTTGGTGCTCCCAACCATATGCCTCATCCCTTGTGTTGAAAAATTTTTATCCAAGGTTCCCCACTATCAAAATTTCTAGCCAAAAAACACTTTTCATGGTCTAACAACCAACATGGTGTAGTTTCTATCTCACTGAACGTTATTAAACATGGAAAAACTATCTATTCCTACTATAGGTAATTATTTATAATATATATTGGTCATATAGACTAATACACAATTAGATCACCCTATCTGAAAGCATTGATCTTCATGGAACCATTTGATTATTCAAATACACACACAAAGCCTAATGCTAATTTCTAATATATCTCTAATATTGAATCCTTGACCAACAAATTAGTCAACATGCCCTTAGATGAGTACCGGTGCACCAGCAGTTCGAATCACCCTCTGATCACATCAAAATTACTCTTATTTGATGCCAATCCACAATATCAATCTACATCCACATTAAAATTTCACATATGGTGTTTTTTAAAAAAATAAGATAAATTAGATTCACCAAATCAATAATATCCAACATGTATACTAACCATAAAAAACTCAGTCATTTCACATCAATGGCCGTACCTATATATGGGTTTTTCCTCCATGACCAATTCTTCATACATTACCATAAGTAATGATTAGACTTGATCATAACCAAGATCCACCATGAATGATGAACTGATAACCATTCTTGGCTCAAAGGAACATAATACTCTATATATGATGAAACATAAATAGTAATGAGGGTTACACCCTTAATCTAACATTGTTGAAATCACCACCATCTTAATTCCCTTTTTCCAATCCTAGAGACCACACTTAACATGTTGTATAAACATGCTCATATTTCTCCTCCAGATCCACGCTCATATCTCGTCAACTTATGAATAAAAACCACCATGATGGTATGTATTATGTCTCAAACTTGGGTAATCAGTACCGAGATAAATTTTTCATATCAGATGTCTCCTCTCATGCAGGGATTTCCCAAATTCTCTCTAAAGGACTAAGAAATCACATCTGTGATAAAGAGGTCCATTCTATCATCCATAGTCTTTTACACAACTTCTCACTAGTCTATCTCAATTATAATAAAAAATAGTAGTTCTGTATAATATGACCAAATCATAGAACCAAACTCATTACCATTATATTATCCATCATCAAAACATCTCAAAACAAGAGATCTAGAGTTATTTAAATTTTGACATACATGTATTTTCATTTTATTCACATAAATAAAAAGCCCTATACATTCATGTCCAAAATCATATTAAGAATCACCTTACTTATAAATCACACCTGGAAGCACCTCAAGGATCCAATAATAACATTAATCATATATCCATTATTCTTGTCTCAATAGAACTCATACGATGATGATAACCCTATAATTTAGTCAACCTCACATAAATAACATCCTATATCAAAACAAAATACCCATCCCATCAATATCTTGAGTTGTATCTCAACATCACAAGGCTCAAAGTCCCAAACTAGAGGTCATATCTCATATATTTCAGAACTCATGTAAAGACCTCAATGTTATCCTCTTGAATATAAAAAAATACACCTACCTAACAAGTTAATATAGTGCTTCACACACATCAAGAATTATATGCAAGATCATCCACCTTTTGGGGAGATGATGATCACCTATAATCCACATACGATACCACCCAATGAGAATCACAATATATTACATCACATCATAGGATCCACACGACATCTCATCAAGAAGAATTTTACTACGGGACAGTTGAGTATAATTCCATTACTGAGTTATATGGGAAGATAAAAATATTAGTTTATGTTTAAAATTTTTTCATCTAAACCCTAAAATTAGTAATTTCAATCAAAAGAAACATTATTTCTTTCATGTAGATCCTTTTTATAAATATTATAGACATACATGATCCTCATACCAATGGGACAACTACCCAATACCCATAAATTTGATATTGAAAAAAAAACAAAGTGAATTACTCTGGGTGAAATCATAAATATATACATATAGAATCTAAGAAATATAATATCATATCCACTATTACCAGTAAATTCAAGAAGAAAATGTGTTCACATTGATCCATTTAGATATCCATCACATGTTAAGAAAAACTCATATATCACATAGATATCATCTCCACATAGAGTACGAAATATAAAACTATGTTACAGTATATCATATTAGTCATAGAAAAACTTTGATATAACATTTAAATTTCATCCCCTTGTCTTAAACAAATTTATAGTTGCCCAAACTGGAGGAGTCACAACAGAACCTTATGCACACATCCTTGAACTCCAATGTCTATCAACTAGTTCTGTTTGTAAAAGGTAGTACAATGGAGAGACTATAACCTCATATAAAATTGAATAATAATAAATCACAACCATACACCATACATAAATACTAATAATCATCCATCAATGTAAACTAAAAAAAATTATTGAACCTTCTATAAAAAATTCAAATACGAAAGTAGGAAATCATAAAAGACTAAGGATCATACATCAAGACTAATCTCCCATCAGGGTGATGACTTATATAAAATAAAATAAATAATAAATATAATGGAGGAAAATATACTCCTCCCCAATATTCACCCCATATGGATCTCCAATACCACTTGATCCATCCTTTTCATTGAAGTAACAATAGGACTCCACACAAGAAGAATTTTCTTTTAGTGAAGGATTCATGGGTGCCCAAGTTAAACTTATGATCGAGCAGGGTGTGAGAACAATTAGTAGGGAACCACGAATGTTTTCCTAAAAACATAAATAAATTCAGTGTATATTTTCATGTTAAATGAAGAAATTTAATGAAAAAATAATATGAAAAAGCATAAATAATTAAAAATTATTGATTCATGGGTTAAATCATGAAACCTCAATTGAACCAATCCCACCTTTTCCTATTCCAAAATTCCTTTGAGAATTTCATGTAATAATTAAAATTATAATTATTCACATGTATAATTCCTTGGATCATATTGAGGGATATCAATACACATTGATGCAGTTCAATTGGGATGGTCACATCTTCAATCCATGATTCTCTGAATCAAATCCAAGAAAATCCAAATTAATATAACAAATAATTCTTAAGGGTTTATTCAAGATAATCTAAATCACATTAATTGGTAACATGGGAAGGTTACATGAACTTTTGAAGATTCCAAAAAGAATATCTAAAGCAATTAAAATCAAAATAAAAAATGATTTAGTGGATCTCATCTTAGGAAAACCAAATCATTCCCATGGGAAATACGGTAGGGTCCCATACCCTCTTCTTAATTCAAAGGAGTATAACCAAGGAAATCAAAATTAATAGCACAAATATTATTAAGGTCGTGTCATATACATTCCAATTCATATTATAAATATCTTATCAGAAATTTTATCCCCCAATAGAGATCAAATAAGTATATATAAGGCATCACAAACTGATACTAGGATCAAGGCTTGGATGTTAGGAACATGTCTTGGGAATCTATTGTTTCACAGTACATAGTTGTGGGATGTGTATCCCACATTAACCATATCTCCATACACATATTATAAAATTTATTCATCCACCCAAACCCACCACACACATCTATGATCATCGTCTCAGGCATAAGACTGGTAATTTTCATAGAGAACACCTTATCTAGGATTATCATGTCACTATAGAACCAAATCGGGTCTCTTAGGTATCATCATTTAAATATACCCTTCATGATTTCAATAAATAAAATATTATTTTTCATTTCCACACCAATTACATAGAGGGTAGGGTTTCCTTTTACATCATCATAATTATATCTCAGTTTCACTAACATAACTAGTCAGTCCACTCAAGGGTGGATTAACTAAGATAATCCTCTTCCAAAGTCACATTATGTCTTTCCTCATAGCCAACCTATCCAAAATTTAACCAGGGAACACCTACCTACTCATTTATATCTCTTGAGGAAGAAACACTCACCATATTTATTGCATTTTATGAATATTATGTCATGGACTATTCAATCCTTTTCTTCCATTGTCAAAACATACATCTACATAGTGGTCAACAAGGTAAATATAATAATGGAAACTATTCTTACACAAATCCAATTACAGCCCTCAATGGACTAGGTTTTTCAAGGAACACAAATATAACCAATGTCTGAACTATAAACAACCAAAGTTATTAAGTTAGTTCACTAGGGTCTGTCATGCCAATTTGGAATTTTTTCAATAAAAATATTTCATTTAAAAATATTTTGAATATAAAGAGTCAATGATATATTGTATAGTAAAAAACCACATGAGTTAAATTTGAAATATAATAAAAAAATTATGTGCAATGTCCCACCTACATCAAAGAAAACATTTTCTATATTTAAAACCATACCTCAAATTTATCACCAAGATCATCTAAGAATGTAAAAACATTACAAGAACTTATCTAAAGGAAAAATTTCTACAATAAAATTATGAAATTTCTATAATTAATTATCCAAATCATTATAACATCTTATAATTAAATCAATAATTTATTAAATTTAAAATAATAACTAAAAAATATTTTCACATGAACTTTTCTTCAAAACCCATAGAAAAAGTATATGGTCCAGACCTGATATAAACTCGAACCAAATAATTTAAAACTACCCAATATATTCCGCAGTTCCAATGAAAATTTTTATAAAATATCATTACAATAGTTTATAAAATTCCTATGATGTCATTCCTTCACTAAAATGACAAGTAACAGCATGGATACCACTTACAAAAATATCCCTTACCCTTCACAAGAAAATATTCAACATTATTAGTTCATTACACCATGAATCGATGGATTTAGAACCAAAATACAATGTTGAAGAAAAAAAATTAGAGAAAAACACTAAAGAATCCATAATTGATGAACACATCAGGAAACACATAATAAGATTCATAAAAATGACTCTAGGACACACCAAATTAATGGGGAATTGATGTCGGAAGCAGGGGTTCAGTTGGATGAGGTGATTATTTGACGGAGAGGGATAAATGGGGGAGATGGTTAAAATATAATACGGGTAAATTTGTCATTTATCAGTTTTAAATGAGTTGCATATTTTGGACACATGGTTTTCCAAATGGTGTACCAACCATGAATTCCACACTTTCTTGGAACACAACCAACAAATAGATGGTCTATAAAATTATTAAGTATATGTTTCAACCATGTATTTGACACCCCATGAATTTATGTAATCTATTTTTAAATTTAATCTCGTTGATATCTTATATTTCCTGCAACACTAAGCTTAACCACACAATAAAATATTTTTTTAACCTAGATGTTGAATTGAAGTTATTGAATAGTATTAACGAAATTATAAATTATATGTAATATATATGTAATAATTTTTTTTAACAATTTTCCAAATAATTGTTTTTCGAATAATATATGAATGAATCCAATTTTTTTCATTAAAAGGTTATATTTTCTAAATATAGTTTTACCACCCTTTGGTGAAGCACTTGTATTGAATATAGTTTTTGGAAATTTTATAAATTATATTTCAGAAATTAAATTTATTCACTTAAATTTTAATACAAATATTTAATTTCTTTTAATTTTTGTTATTTTTCTGATAAGTTTAATGTTTTGATGAATAGTGATAAAACACTGTGTTTTAATTATTAGAGATTTTTTTCGAAATAATTTATAGTAAAAAATTATATTTTTAATTGGTTTTAAAGTATTAATAGATAAATGTGTTTATAATTTAACAAAATTTATTTCATTTTGATAAATTTTACATTGAATATGTATATAAAAAATTTCATTATTTTGAAAATTTTCACTCTAAAAAACACATTTTCTCAATCCATTGATGGGATTATTTGTAAAATAATTATTGAAAATTTTTTTATTTAATTTTGAATATTTTATTCAAAATTTGTATTAGTTGATTAATAATTAAGTAAATATATTGTTATTTTTTTAAAATTATGAATAATAACTTTAGTTATCTATAATCAATACGGTTAAAAGTAAATAGAGTAATTAAGGGTAAAAATAATATTACAAATATTCTAAAATTAATTTAACACAGGTCTGAATCATATTTGATGAGTTATTTTAGAAACAAATCACACTTGGTAATATATTAAGGCCTCTTGGTGCCACTTGGATTACTTTAATAATTTTTTAGTATTTTATTATAAGGAAAGTACAACATGTCATTCACATGATTACAATAAGAATTACATTTTTTATACTTGGTTATGCAGAATATATCTTCAACTATTAATTGATATTTTAGTGTTTAAATATTTATATTAATAATTGTAATCTATTTTGAGTTTTTAAGGATTAAATAAATATCATAAATGCTTACAGAATGATGATGCACTAATTGTAAATTTAATTGAAATAAAAAAAATGGTACTAAAAATATTATAATTAATATATATGGATATAATTAAAGTAACCTAGTAATTTTTTAGAATAACTGGTAATATTATTAATTTATTAATGGTTAATTTTGAGGTATCATGTTTCAATGATATTTTAAATATATTCAAGTAAGGAATAATATAAAAATTTACATTAATTGTATTTTAAAATAAATAATATGTTATTAGATGGTAAAAAATCATAAAAACTAAATTTAGAAAACATTATATTGATAAGGTAAAATATTTCCGAAATTATCCGTTTATGGTTTGTTTTTTGTTTCAGAGTATCTAATTTAACCCATAAGGAATATGAATACATGTTGTCGCATTAATAGTTAATGAGATTAAATAGCAGTTAAAACCAAAATATAAAGGTATAACATGACCTCAAACAATCAAAGAAATTATTTAATGATGTTTACTAGAATCTTATAACCTTAATAAAAAGGATTGAGTTGTTTAGTGGACATTTTTTCATGAATATAACATATATTTTATTTAAATAAAATATGTTAACAAAATGTCACTCTCTCTATATTTAATATATTTTGTGTGTCCAAAAATGAAAACAATTGTGATACGAGAAACCAAAATTTTTATTTTTATCTTAATGATTTTATTTTAATTATAGAAATTAATTTTGAATTTTTATAAATTATATTATTAATTTAAATGCTTCTACAATGCTAATATAGTATATATTTAATTAGGACAAAAAGAAACTAATTTATGTTAAAATATTTATTGTGTTATATTTTTAATTATTTATTGTTAATATTAATTTCATAGATCTATAAGATAAATTATAGATTTTTTAAAACATTATATATAAATCCCCACTTTTTCATGAGGTATTTAATGTCAAATTAAATTAATAGTATCAAATTTGACAATAAATATATTTCATTTTTTTAGTATTTTATTAAATTAGTTAAAGTAAAAAAAGATAAATAATAAAAACGGTATAATATATGGCCTACCATGTATATTGAATATTCATTTATAAGCAATTTGGAATCCGTTTTCTCATGAATAGTCTTATTATTATTTAATATTTTGAGGATTTTTGAAATTGGACCTCACCTCAATCATAAAGGGGAACCTCTTCCCTCACTTAACTACACCAATTTGATCCATATATCTTAAACAAACACTAACCATTTCTCTACTAAAAATCATTATATAATTTATAGAGGTGATTTTCTTTCTAGAAGACCAACCCTATATCCCATAAGAATAAATGTAGAGCATGTTCTCTTAAGAAGAGGTAATCATTTTTACGAACTCATCCTTGTTCATTTCTTAATTTAAGTCATATTATAGTGTAATTTCAAAGATAATGTAATAAATAAAGTATCATATATATCCTTATATGTTATTAGGATTATGGAACAACCATATTTATTTATTTAACTGTCCTATGAAAAACGAAAGCATCAGCTGTGTGTACGTACGACTTAATGCTTCAACGTTGTGGTGTAAATATTTTTTGAGCACCAAATTATTTTTATCAGAATTATGATATATAAAATTGATATATATATATATATAGTAATTATGAAATGGTATTGATTTTTTTTAATTAATATTCCATCCAAATCTGTACCCTTTCACTATTAAGGGAATTATATTACCACTCGTGAATACATATGTAATATAGTCTCCATGACGTGATGTGATTCAATATCCATGATGACCATTAAAGAATGATTATAATAATGTATATAATGAATAAATATGAAACTTATGAACATCATATGATTCTATAGATGAGATAAATATATTTTATGTATAATAAATTGATATTTAATCAACATAAATTATATTGGAAAATGAAGCAGTTAATACCTGAAACCAGGACAAAAATTTAATATTAAAAAAAATAAGTGATAAGATAATATAATAGGATAATATATGATTTCATAAATAATATTATGGTTCTTTAATAAATTATTTACATTCTTCAAACAATTATATATTAGGTAAAATCATGATCAATTAAGGGAAACAACAAGGTATGGGTTTTTCTCATCTTACTTTTTTTTGTCAGATATGCCTTATTCACAACATATTTTTTTACCACCCCTTTGATATATCATATCATGAATATATTTATTATAAGGTTATTAAAAGTTTAATTTGATTATTATATACCTTAATGGGGTTTGTGATTCAAATATTTCAAAATGGTATTGGAAACTATGATTAAAAAATATATTTTTAAATTGATTATTTGATATATGAGGAATTATTTGGACTACAATAATTTGTTGGGGAATGGTTATAAATATCCCCTAATTCTTTATAGTCACATGGGATGCTCTATTATGCCAAATCAGAGTGGTTTAAACGATCTCGAGAATATATCTTGATAGTATTGTGGTTTATGTGCCACATACATGACATCCAATAATTAAAAATTTCCTATATCCAAAATTTATTTAAGTTATTATCTAGAGGATTATAACTATGAAAAATATATATAGATTCCTATAATTTTCAGACTATTTATTAAATAGAATGTTTCTTCATTTATATTAAATTCCATATTTATTATTCAGTTTCTAGTAATTTTATTAGAAGATGTTCTCAGTTATTTATATTGCCATGTTAATTTATTATCATTGATTCATGATATCTTATGTTGTACATAAACCTTACAAAGAAATTGACTTCAAACTTATTTAGTTTCCTTTCCCTATATGATGATGAAGAAATATTAGAATGATATTTAAAGGATCATGTTTATTAGAATTTATTATGTATTATATTTTATATTATTTTCCCTTCATAAAATCGTTATCATATATGTATCTGGTTTCAAAAAAAACTAAATTGTTCTTTCCTTTAAGATTGGAATCATCTATCAATGTCAATGTAATAATGTAATGTAGAAGATCCCAGAGTCTAGAGTCGGATTATTATATTTGGATACCAATCTAGTTTAGTAAAAAAAATTGGGAATTAGATTTAGGAAAACATACATTAGTTAATATAACCCTATGAATAAATTTGACGATAAGCCTATGTATATGATATCATTATATTGTTTTGATATTTCTATGGATAACCATGGTTAAAACAATATACCCATAGATTTTGGGCAAAATTTCATGAATTAGACATAATATAAATGATTCTACATGGCAATATAATTTTGATTATTTTTTCTCAATATGTGATTTGGTTTTTGGTTAATAGTTAGAAAAAACAAGGTTATAAAATTAATGGTTAAAACATTGAAGAAAAAGATACTACAAAAGGAAAAGGATATAAATAATTTATTGAGGAAGAATATAATTAAGCATAGTTAATGGTTTACTAATGGATTTTAATGATTAAAGTTATTATGTATGTGAATTCAAGAATTATTTCCTCAATGGTTTACTATTTATAAGAATCATGAGATGTGTAAGGATTGAAATATAGTACATACTCTTTAAGGATATATAATCTTGAACTTTTTGGTTAAGGGTTAACATTTATAATGGTATTTATATATTTTTGTTTAAAAATCATAGCTACATTATGTGTTGTGGGTAATATAATGTTAAGTTGATTTTAAAAGTTTAGTGACCTTCCTTCTACATTTTGGGACATTGAATTTGGATAGAATTATTTTGAATGAGTCTAAATGTAACTACTTATGGAATGTATTATGATGAAATTTGGATATTTTTTATTATGGTTAATGTATTATTTATCATATTGGATAATGTTTTCTTACCATTTTTTTATAATATTTAACTGTTGAAGTAACAACTTATTAATATTTTGAAAAAGGTTCTTTAGGAAACAATTCATCTTGAATATCAATCTCATGGGTTAATAAATAAAGTGAAAATAGATTGAAGAACCACCATATGAAGTGGCTATGACATGGAATGAAATAATGTAATTTTTTTGAGTGATTTTCTATATAGAAAAGGAATCCATCAACTAAAGTAAAAATATTTTGGAAAAAAAATGTTATCTATTTACTTTTTTTCTAAGAAATCAATTACCATTTAACAGATTACAAGATTTATAGTTTTTTGATGTCCATCATTCTAATAAAAATTTTATATTTCTCTCTCCATTATAACATGATAGTTGTATTTATCATTCATATTAATGTTTTCACTTTTCAATAATTTTATATTATTATAAAGCCAAATTTTGTGGTGAAATTTACATGTCCCTTTAACTCTTATTAATGGGATGTTTTATTAACACTATTTCCGATATGGGTTTCCCCGAAAAGAACATTGATTTATAAAACATTGATTTTCAAAGAATAATTTCAAATAGAAATGAATATATTTATTTATGGATTGGAGAATTTAACACCTGATGATTTTATGGTATGTCTATTTTTAAATTTGATCTCTTTGATAGCTTACGTTGCACACAACACCTTACATAACTACATAATAATTTTTTTATAGAGATGTCAAATGAGAGGAAATGGGTGAAATTAACTAAATTGTGACATTTTTATATTATAAATTTAATAATTGTTTTTCCAATTTTCCAAATAATTTATTATGCATAACATAAAAATGAATCTAATTTTACCCATAAAATGCCATTTTTGAATTGGATTTTTTTTCTACCTTCTGATGGATCACTAGTTTTAAATATAGTTTTGAAAATTTTTTAAATTCTACTTGAAAAAATATAAATCTTATTTTAAATCAGAATATGAAAATTTATTTTGGTTTATTTTTTTTATTTTTCTGACTTCTTTCATGTTTTGAAGAATAATGACAAAATGATTTATTTTAATAGGAAACAAAATTTTAGTGAAAAATATTTTATAGTGTTAAATAGAATTTTAAATTTTTTATAATGTATATTTATATAAATTGTTTATCTAATATTTGAATTTATTTCATTAGAATAAATTAAAAATTTAATTTGGATATTAAAACATTTCAGTCATTCAAAAGTTTTAACTTTAAAAACACATTTCCTCATTCTGTCAATGAGATTAATTTTAAATTATTTACAACCACTTATGTGTTTTTAATATTAAAAAATATAATCCATATTTTCCATTAGTGGTTCAAAATTATGTTACTAGATACTTTTAATTTTTTTAAGGATAAATATTGGCTTTATTAAATTTTTTATTAACACCATTAACGGTTAATCAAGAAATTAAAATAAAATAGTATTATAAATATAAAAAAATTAACATAACACATATAAAATCATAATTGTATCATTTATTATTGATTAAAATAATTATTATAGAATTTTATGTCCTCTTGGATCTATTTGGATGAATTTATGCCTTTTTTAGTAATTTATTCGATGGAAAGTTCAGTATGTCTTACTACTGTTTTTAATAAGTATTAAAATTATTATGTATTATTATTCATAAGCTATGTTGGACTATATATAGTAATTTTAATGATAAAATTTTTATGTTAATCATGCTAATTTATTTTTTATTTTTAGGAAATTAATAATTTCTTTATATTCTTACACATTAATGATATATTAATTTTTTAATTAATGGAAATATCAAATAAATGGTATTTAAAATAAGAAAATCAATAAAATTTGATATAATTAAGATGAAACAAAAATTTTATAGATTAAATAGATATATAGTTATATTTTAATGGTGTTTTAAACATATAATGTTGTTATAATACCATAAAAAATCAAGTAATGAATAGTTTCTGTTTCCCTCTGAAATTTGGGTTGATCTCATTTATTTAAGATTCAAACATTCCAAGCTGTTTCTGATGGGTTTATTCATAGAACCGGAAACATCCAATGATTCCATATCCATTTGAACTTACTTTCCAAAGGTAGGCGCTCATTAGTCGTGGACTGATGAGGCTTAGGAATTTGCATTGGTCGAGAGGATGGGAGGTCGGACTCATCACACTTTTTTGAGGGGAATTATTGTCTACTCTAGGACTCTCTTTATATATTTAAGTTATGTTCGTGAATCCTTATTACATTACCAAGTAAAAAATTAGCTTTCCTTTAGATTTGACAATCAATTATTGATATCTAGAAAATTTAGAAAATCTTTTATATGTATTCGAGGTTCTTCATTGATAGAGAATCATCAGTATTTGTCAGAGATTCCAGGTCAATGGTATCCTTTGGTACATAAAAGTCTCTTGGTCATTATGATAACCATACTGGTTTTCAAGCCACATAGTGGGGAACTTGAATTATATTTTCATTTAGATGGACATGGATTATTTCATAGTTGGGATCGTACACGCTGATGGGATACCTACGTAACCTTTGGTTTGGAAAAGGAATCAGAACCCACGTAGTTCGAGTAATGGAATATGATATTTATGATTGATGGATCAAGGAAATATGTCATAATTACTTTTACACTCTATGCTCACGTGATTCATGCTCGGTGTGAGAAACATGAGGTATTAGTAAAACCAGACAATTGTTCCATGAAAGATGAAATCATAAGAAATGATGTGGGGCTTATGTATGTATGACTTCCCAAATAGATAAAGATTAAGATTTAATTCAGAGAAGAAATCCAGGAACAGGGTCCATAAAGGTATATGTGCTTTATGGAGATTTGGATACACTAACTTGGGGCTTACTCCTGAAAAGCATGCCCAAATTATGAGGGGACTTCGGATTTGGTTTTACTACTGAGAAGGAAGCCCAGATCAATAGTAAATTAAACTGGTTAAGAGAAATTAATTCTGGGGCTTACTCTTAAAGAGTATGCCCATATTTGAGACTGGGGATTACTCCTAAAAATGAAGCCCATGTTCAGAGAATTATGGTTGGGGCTTACTCCCGAGGAGGGTTCCCATATTTGGAAATTTGGAAATTTGGAGAGTGGGGCTTACTCCTAAGGAGGATACCCTGATTATGAGATTTGGGGCTTACCCCTGAAAAGGAGGCCCAAATTAATGAGGACTTGGGGCTTATACCTAAAGAGGAAGCCCACATTTGTAGATTTGAAACTAGGGATTATTCCTAAAAAGGGATCACAGGTTAAAGGAATTATGGTTGGGGCTTACTCCTGAAAAGGAGGACCAGATTAAGGGGAATTATGATTGGGGCTTACTCTTGAAAAGGGGTCCCAAAAATCTCAATCTTTAGTGACATAATGATATGTGAATCACTATGTTTTAATAGATTCTCCACGGAGTTCCTTTAAGATAAGGAATTCAAATCAAGAAATAATGCCATAAATGGCTTTGAATAGTGTCTTCAAGACTGAATCTTGAATATGAGAGGTGGAATGGAATAAGAGTGGTGAAATTGGTAGGAAAGGCACCCAAAAAGATAGGGGTGCGCAAGTCCTTGCAGGCACACATGTAATGCGTGGGTGTGCAAGTCCCGGTCGCCCATGTATACCAGCACGGCACATGGGTACTTGTGTGGTTGTAAACCAGCATGGAAACACTTGGGCGATCCTTGTCCAAAGAATTTGGAATTATCCCGAGGTACATCCAGAAGAGGGGCACACAAGTTTTAATGAGTATGTCAGGAGGCCCGCAAGTATGTTTATTTCCCTTAAGGGTAAAACACCTTAGGCACCCAAGTGTTAGTGAATTCTAACACTTAGAACTTACTCCTCTTGTCTAGACCTTCCATTCTAGGTAATGAATTACCTTAGAAGTGTTCAGAAGACCTGAAGAAGAGACTTGGGTATTCAGAGCTCTGTATCTGAATTCCGGAAAAAAATTCTCTTCAAATGGGGGGCCCACCGGGTCTATTTATAGGCTAGAGAAGAGCCCAAGCGGTTGTCACTTCGGGCGCGCAAGTCACTTGCATGACCATTAGGCGGCGCGCAAGTATACTTGCACGAAAGTAAAGGAACTTGCGCAACGCATGTGCATTTGACTCCTTATTCATTCCTTTGTCTATTTTTGATGTTTTCTTCAAAGGATGAATCATTTTGTGCTAATTCATTTCCCTTTCCATTCTTTTAGAAAATGTGATGAAAAGTAGCATCAACAAAAGTCCCCCCTCAGAGTTGGATCCTAAAGAATAAGGATTTGACTTTGAGGAAAATAAAAAAAACCAAAGGGAAAGAGGCTTGAAGGTGTTCACCGTGCAACCATCATCGCGCAAGTGTGAGTCGTGTAGGGCAGGAGCGCACTAGCGGTAGGCGCGCAGGTGGCCATCCTGGCCAATATATATGTGATCATTTGTCGCACATTGCACATAACATCATATTTTTGAGCTCTCACCACGCAGGTCATCTCTGTCGTGCAAGTTTCTCTCTTTTCCGATTTGCCTTTGTTGTTGCATTGATGTCAAGGTATCCAGACCTGCGCGGTGATACTCGCGTGCCAAATACTTGCGCGACACATTCACCCTTGTGCACCATGTTTAGACTTTCATTCCTTAAGGCCTTTTCCATATTCTCTGAATTCCTTCACAAATATCATGATAAATCAACTTACTTAAGAGTTTATTATTCAACTTTTGTGCAGAATCAATGGCTCTCAAGTGAATTGGAATATCCAATAAACTGGCAAGAAAATGTCTTGATGATATGATGGATATCATTGGCCACGATTATTATACCGTCAACGATAGAACTCTTCTGGATTTGGCTAAGTATATGAAAAAATATCATCGTGACTTCCCCTAAGGCATTTATCTTCTTTTGTATGGCTATTGTCATCATTGAGAAGTAACTATACCAGAAGAAAAGAACTATCTCACATTTTCATGGTTTCAAAATTATACCAACTTTTCTTTAGCAAATATCTCATGTGGAGGAGGATTTATAAATGCTGGAACAGTGGAGAAGGCCCACATGATACATCATAGCCCCAGTACGCCAGATCTGAAACCTCATAAGCCTAAGCTGCAACTACATTTTCATCTTTAAATCTTCCAAAATGATCATATGGATCAATCCAAAGGCTGGATGAAAAGTTGGGACTTCTGTCCTAGGGGAGGTGTGAAGCCAACTTGGATTTGGGCATACTGGGTGCGACAAACCTGTGCAGAGTTTGTAGAGGATCTTAAAGGAGTGGCGATATACGAAGCTATTTGGGTTGGGAAAGAATATGTTTATAGACATTATAACTGCGTGCCAGAGATACTCAGCCACTGGAGCCCAGAAACTGATTCCTTCCATATGACTCATGGAGAAGTAGGAATCAGTCTGTGGGACGTCCACAAGATCTCAGGGGCTCCAATTTTGGGTGATATGTATGATGAATTCCTTCCTCCCAAGGTGACTTGGAATGATTCATAGAAGACTTGTGATTTAGCTCGGGAATTATTTAAAATATTCCATAGGCTCAAGAGTTCAGAGACCTCATTAACTCATTCTAGAGAGGATATTCATCTAGAGGAGTGGATGAATATATTTTTTGTTAAGGAGAAAGAGAGGGAGCCAAAGGAGAAGGATCTGAAGGAGAAATGATCCAAGAAAAAGAAATCCAAGGATAAGAGGCCCACCCATCCCACCACCTACCCAAAACCTGAGAAGAGGGGTTCTCCTAGAACATTCTGGCCAACTCTAGAAGTAGGAGAGTTTGAGAAATGGGGATATGAGGTGAATCAATGGATACCGAATAATACTCATCTTGCGGGCTTCTTGGCTTTGTGGATCAGCGTTTATCTTTTGCCAGTCAGGGATTCGAAGGGAGGCATCAGGCCAGGGACCTTCATCATTGCGGCAATGTTGGCTAAGGGAAAAATGGTAGGGTTGGCTACCCCCATTTTAGCAAAGATTCATAGGAGTTTACTTCATGTCTTCATGGGTAAATCTCCTTTAAGAATAGTGGTACCATTCCATGTTTTATGGGGATGGATCGCCACTCAGTTCAGAACATACAATGTACAGAATGGATTACAAATTCCTGGAAGTTCATTCAGGCTGTCAGTGCAAGAATTCTCTGTATTTTCTCCATTAGATATTAATTCCTATGACATGAAAGTGAGTCTGAGCATGTTTATGTAATTCAACTTCCTTACCTATGGAAATCTTCCAACCGGGTGGTTTGTTGATGATGGATCAACCCACATGGATTTGAGGGCATACATGTTAGCTTACAGATATGGTGTGCTAGTTTCCAGGATTGACTGGGAAATTATATGTGAGGCCTATGCTACACATAGATTAGCACGTCAATTCAAGTGTCTGCAACAGATTGTTGTATCTCCCCCAGTACATGTCAGGTTAGAGCAACATCCAATTGTTTCTTAGCAACTGTGGATGATAACGTCAAGGGAGAAGACTAGGGATGTATTTGATCTACTAGTTTAAAAAGCGGCACATAACTTGACTACATGGTATGTCGAGCACTGGATAGCATCATACCCTAAAGGGGTGATGAATCGCGCAGTTTATCGGGTGGGGAAAATAAAGAGGACTGTAGAGAAAGAAACACTTCCACATGAAGGTGATGCTTCCCCACCTGAAGCTGATTCGCAAGAATCCTCCTCTAGGACTGATTCACCGGATTCCCTTGATGGGGATAATGAGTCACAACAACTGTAAAAGCGGCCTCATACCTGATATAATCCTCCGGTTAGAATCAAGAGACCTACTCCATCAACTCCTGGAGAGTTACTTCCTTATGGTAATTTAATTACTACTACTCTATAAAGAAATAAGACTTACTTTCTTATTCTCTATCTACAGTTGTAGGACCTGGGAAGAAATTGAAGTCAATGATTGTAGGACCTTCCTCATAGCCTTCATATCTTAGACCAAAGGATGTCGAGACATGGAAAAGTTTATACTATGGTACTGAGACCGCCTGGCTGGATTTGTGTGAGGGCCTACAACTTCCTGGAATGGGGAATCTACTGGCCTCTATTGATATCCAATACGAGGATAACCCCAATGAAGGGTGGGATTACATCAGAGAGATATAAATGCTCATATATGCCACTGATGAGTCTGTTCCTGTCACCAAATGGGTGATGGAAATGATTGATCGTGGCACCACTGAGGGGGCGGGTGGTTCTAGAGATGATGAGTGGCATGATTATGTGGCTCTTGAAGATGTATGTTTTCTTTCCTTATTTGATTTGAAACTTTATTCCAGTCGATGCTTTGTTACATAAGGAATTTATTTTCTTCATCTTTCATCTTTCAAATAAAGGATCTATTGAGGTTCCTTCGCTACAGTATATCCCTGGTGGTACTGCCATCGGGGCTGCTGCTGAATCTCCTCATCAACCGGGCGAGATATCTCTAGGCCAGCAGCCCATGAATTAGTAGTTGAACATGGCCTTACATTTTCCAATTCAAGTGCCAACAAGGGTGACTACTGACACTCCCAAAAAAACAAAAGGACAAAGGCGATGAAGAGGAAGTCCACCGCTAAACGATTTATCAGTAGTGGTAAGACCTTTGGATAATCGTAAATTTTAAACCATGAAAAAGATTTCTCACATTCCTTGGGATAGCAGGGGAATATTCAATTTCCCCTCTAAGGGAAAGGACTGATCCTCCTTTAAGGACCACAGAGGGTACTGTGGAACAAACGCAAATTCAGGCTGACTTGGCTGCTTCTGAAAAAGAGCCAACATCTATTCCCAGTACTGCTGATACTGCTATTACAAGTGGAGAAGAACCTGCACCAGAATCATTGGCATCCACCACAACTGAATCTTCCATCCTTCCTAAAGAAGCTGTCCAGGGTCAGGGGCCGCAGAATGCGGGTCGCCAAGATGACACATCAAATGCTCCCACTGGTGAGACTGACCAGGATTCTGCAATATCATTGGATGAAATGATGAATCATGGCATGTCTTTAGATGAATTTTATGATCATGCAATGTTATCATGTGATTTATAAGACCTTGGGCATGAGTTTTATCCTTCGCCCAGTAAATCTTCTTATAATTTACACTTCTAATCATGACTTAAAAAAATATGCAGTTCCATCCATAGAAGCTGCTGAACTGCCAATGTCTGAAGAGGGTATGGACATTGATGTCAACCCTACCATTGCAGAAACATTAGCCCAAGTGGAGCTAAACCTAGTAAACCCTCATGAAACCCATCTTGAAGATCCTGTTGAAACTGGGAAATATGGGGAGGAGTCTTCTAAAGCTGTTGATCTACTTTTAGGTAATGATTGTACTGATTTTTCAAGATAGGAAAAAAACATCCATTGTTCTATAAAACTAACCATAATTTTAATTGATCAAAAAGGGATATCAACATCAATGTCTAGAACTGGAGGTGTAGTCTCAACCTCCGCCCAAACAGTAGTAGAAGGTGATGCATCCAGGGTCAGGGGGGAAGGAGCAGAATAGGGAATTACCTTAAGTGCATTAATCCCAGATTACATGCCCCCCCTGTGATGATGATGTTCAATCAGACCAAGAGGTGCTTAAGGAGGTCATAGTTTCACGACACAAGGAATGGAACAACATATGGAAAATCATATTTGAGGTTCCTTTAGAAGAGATATAATCAAAGATACCTTGATTGTCATCCCAGTTTCTCATGCTAGGACTTGATGATTTTGGATACCAAGAGATCCATACTGCGGTGAAACAAGTCATCTTCCGGAGGGAGAAGGAGAAAAAGTGTATCAAAGATCTAACCATGGTGAAATTGTCTGTCAACATTGGTGAATTTGAGGCTGCAGTATCCCAAGCCGAGGCAGACCATGTAACCAAGATGAAGGAGTTGAAGCATAAGGTCAAAGAAAAAGTTATCCAGTATGTGCAACTCCAACAATAGTTAGATGATGTTACTAGAGAACATGACCAGCTCAATAATTCACTGGAGGGAGCTCAAACAAATGGTATGAAATCCATTGTAGATGCCAAGAAGGAACTCCATCAAGCTGAGAAGATTGAAGCTAGTCGAGTGCACGAGCTTCAAGTAGCTACTGATGAATCTCGAGATGTTGTACATCAAGTGAAGACTTATGTTAACAGTCTTTTGTAATTTCTTGAAAAAGCGAAGAGTCTCCAATCTATGGATGTCCCTCTATTTCTTTTGCATCAATGGACAATACTTTTATCTTCAATCATTTATGCTTGTATTATTTTTCTACCTGCTTTAAATTTTACCTAATCCAATGGGCCTAGTAAGCATAGTTTTATTTTTACAAGGATTATTATAAAGATCCCTACAAACTTTGAATATTTTAATTGCTCAATATTACCTAAATCATACAAAATGTATGTTCAGTGAGCTGTAACTTGAAATTTATTTAGAGATACATTGTATTTTGTGGGAAGTTTAAAGTCATGAACGCTAGACATAAAGAGTATAATAATTAAGGTCGAAATATCTTTGACCGAAATGGAATAAAATTGACTCAATTCCTTGACAATTTATCTGAAAACATATTACCATACTCAAGTTTGAGTGAAACAAATGTAAACTATGACATAAGAATATTTGAATTTGAGGCATTATATGGAAAAGAGCTAAAAGGAATTAGAAGAAGTAGTTACCAAGAATGAAGTTACCATTATTTAACAAACCCATTAGGGGGTTGAATTATGCAGGGCCACCTAAGGGCATTGCATGCATAGTCAAATAATAGTATCTTTTAGATGAAAAGTATGTTATGTGGAATATTTATGCAAGGCCGCCTAAGGGAACATGCTGCATAGTCAGATAAAAGAACTCTCAGAAATTTACCTTTCTACTACTAAAAGCCAGTGAAAGTTTATTGGGATTCAAATTTTCCAATGTATAGAGTTTATTGTATGGAAAGAGGTACATGAATATGGAAAAGATATTTTCAAACAAGATTGTCGAAGAACTTGATGAATATCACTCCTACAAAGGACTGTCCCAATCGTAGGGAAGGAAAATATAAACCATAGACATGAATACTTTAAGATCCTGAAAAAGGATATGGGACAAATATGTTAAGGATGGCTATTTTTCGGATCCCTACATATCATCGTTAATAAAACTAAGGAAAAAATAGGTTTTCGTCATAAAAATGAAGTTACCATTATTTAACAAACACATTAGGGGGTTGAATTATGTAGGGCCACCTAAGGGTATTGGCTGTATAGTCAAATAATAGTATCTTTTGGCTGATAGGTCCATTATGTAGACTGTTTATACAAGGAAGCCTAAGGGCACGTGGTGCATTGTCAGTGAAAAGAACTCTCAAAATTTCAGTCCTTTTGTGATTATAAGTTAAGAAAAGGGTTATGAAGATCTGAAAATATTTAAGGTTAAGATTATGAAACATAAAGATGGGTATTTTCCAATGTATGCATAGATACACAGATCAATGCTAACCATAATTATGTTGTGGCTAGGTCCTGAAAATGTTGGACTTCACTACGTATCCAGTAAGGATGGGAATCAAGACGTATGTAGTTCTTTAACTATAGTTTAACGTCATGCATGATGAAAGTATATGAGATCTTAGTTTAAGGTCAAATATCATGGACCATTATAAGAAATACATAGTGTGTGTTTTCATGGGGAATTTTCAACCAAGGGACTGAAAGTGGAATTTGGGGTTAGGCCCAAAAGAAATGGGGCTAGATTCGAGGGACACTCGAATGTTCCTAGGTATCCCATAAGGATGGTAATCAAGCCCACGTAGTTCATTAAATACCCTCTGTACATATTTGGTTAGTACATGTGAAGGGTGAAAGGGGACTTTAGTGCAATGATGGTTTGACCCAAAATAAAAGATTCGGGAATTTCCATGTATGCACGTAGTCTTTGGAATAAAACATGATTGAAAATCAATGTAAATAATTATTACCTCTCCGGTGAGGGTATCAAATAATTTAATAGTTTATTGTCATACTGGACAAAAAATGTTGTACAATTTATCATCATATAGCAAGGACGAAGGTGAACCAATGTAAAGATATTGATTCTTTGGGCAATTTCACGAATCAATATCGTATGAGTTGGAGGTGAACCTATGTGAAGAGATTGGTTTTGGGCATGAACCTCGGAAGGTTGCCTACATAACCAGCCTGTAAGGCAAGGATCATAGTCCATGTAGTTCAATTAAATAATTAATTAGTTATCATGTTGTCTTTGGGGACAAGGACCTAAAATATAGTGTTGGGACTTACACATGGTTAGTAGCTGAAAGAGAGTATTATGGTTGAATCTTTCTCTAAGCTCACGTGAGTCATACTCTATGTGAGAAACAAGAGGTAACAACAACCTTAACGATGCACAGTTTAATGTCATGTGGGACATATGAAGGGACTATGCAGTTTATAGTCTTGCAGTTAGGACTATTGGTGTTGCACAGTTTAATGTCATGTTGCAGGGACAAAGTACTGTTTAATGTCATGTAGGACATATTAAAATACTTTTTGTACAGTTTAGCATCACGTAATTATAACGATGGGGAAAACACAGTTTAACGTCATGTTGGACCTATTATGGACTTTTTCACAGTATAAAATCATGTTGGATGAAAAAGGGCCGATACAGTTTAGGGTCATGTTGGATGAAAGTGAGAATAGTTTAAGGTCATATTCATGGACCATTGGTTATGCAGTTTAACGTCTTACTGGACCTAAGGTACTTCTATGTAGTTTAATGTCATATAGAAAGGACGATGAAGGGGGACACAATTTAACATCATGATGGACGAATGTTCGAATAGTTTAAGGTCATATACATTGACCATGAATGGTGCAGTTTAACGTCATGCTAGACGTATGGGACGTGACAATAGTTTAAGGTCATAAGCATTGACCGTTGATGTATTTTGTGTTCATAAAAAATATTTTTTCAGAAATCTAGCATTGGTTGGAGTAGTGATTATTTCTCCATCCATTGAGATTAAAGAATAAGCTCCATTGGAGTAGACCTTATCTATTGAGTAATGTCCTTCCCATTTTGGCTCAAGCATGGGAGGTTTCTTTCCTGGTATCATTGGAGTTCTGATAACTAATACCAATTCTCCCTGAGTGAAGGAACGAAGATGAAATTTTTTGTTGACAGCTCATTCTATTCGATTATGATGGACTTCCAAGTGGTGAAAAGTGCACAATCTTTTCTCATCAAACCGTTCCAATTCATTAAATCGCTTTTGAGATTGCTCATCTGTAGATGACTGGTCACATATGGCTACTCTGAGTGAGGGTAGTTGAAATTCAATTGGAAAGACTGCTTCCATTCCATATACCAATTAATATGGAGTTGACCACGTTGCAGTGTGGGTGGTGGTCCGATAAGCCCATAAAGCATGAAAGAGTTTAGCAGGCAATGATTTCTTATCTTTATCCACCATCTTTTGTAGTATGTTTAAAAGAGACTTGTTGAAGGCTTCTATCTGGCCATTGGACACTGCATGATACAGAGATGAATGATTGGATTTGATTTTGTATTCTTGATATAACTTCTTCACCTTGGATGAACAAAATTTGGTGCCATTGTCCATCAATATAGTATAAGGGACACCAAATCTGGTAATGATGTTAGACTTGATGAAGTTAACGATGCATTTAGAACTGAATTCCTTAAGAGGTACTGCCTCTGCCCATTTGGAAATGAAATTAGTAGCAGTAATAATATACTTAAACTGCTTGGTCGTAGCTGAAGGGTAAGGTCCCACCACATCCATTCCCCAAGTGGTAAATAGCCATGAGTATTTAGCTGTATGAAGAAAATATGGAGGTTGATTAATGAAGTTGGTATATACTTGGAATGAATGACACTTCATTGGTAAATCAACACAATCTTGTATCATTGAAGGCCAAAAGTATCCAAGCCTTCTAATTTGATCAAACAGTCAATGTCCAGACTGGTGGGCACCACAGACTCCTGCATGCACTTCTTTCATAACAGCCATTGTCTCTTCACCATCAATGCATCTGAAAAGAACTCCATCAAAACCACGTCTGTAGATAATTTTTCCTAGGTGATATGGGCTATCATAATGAGTAAAATTGACCACACGTCGTCGAATTTTTTCTTTCTCAGCTCTATCAGGTGGAACTATTCCATTTTGAAGGTATTCCCAGATAGGTGACATCCATCCTGTAGTATGACCATACAGTTCAGGAATGGGACTAATTTTATTAATTTCCTCTATTCTGATTCAAACATAAGGTGAAATTGCACGACGGTGGGCAATGATGATGGTTGTCTTGTCCCGATTTGGATCTTCCAGAGTTGAGGCTATATTATCCAGTGCATTAGCATGAGCATTTTTTGATCTTGGGACATAAGAAAATGTTGGTTCCGAAGGGAATTCCGCCATTAACTCTCTAACATAATCATACAAAGGGATTAGTTCTTTTTTTCTGATAGCATAATCCCAATTCACTTGTTTGATTACCAGGTCTGAATCAACTTTCACCTTTAAGTGATTCACTTGTGCTTGAAGCGCCAATTCCAAGCCTGCGATGAGGGCTTGGTATTCTGCTTCATTATTGGTACCACCTTCCCATAATAAGAAGTAATATGGTCACACTGCCTTTTCTGGAGATATGAGCACAATTCCTAAGCCAACTTTGTTGAATTTAGGATTTTCCATTTCCTCCCGTTTGGACTTCTGGAAGCACCATCAAAATACTTTTCCCATGCCTGATGACTTTCTTGAATTGATAAGACTTCCTCATCAGGGATTTCAATATCTGAAGTTGTTTCTTCCACTAAAGGGTGTTCAGCCAGGAAATCAGCCAGATATTGGCCCTTTATTTTCATTTGAGACACATACTTAATGTTATATTGCTGCAAAATAACTACCCACCTTACCAGACATCCTGTAATCATTGGAAAACTAAGGATGAATTTGAGCGGGTTATTGCGAGATACCAATTGGACCTAGTGATGTTGCAGGTAGTGTATCAACTTCTGAACTGCAAATATTAATGCCAGGAAACACTTCTCAATACATGAATACCGGGATTCTTCTTCAAGCATAGTCCAACTGAGGTAGTAGAGGCTGTTTTCATTCCCATCATCATTATTATGAGCAAGAAAGGCACCCAATGATTGCTCTAGAGATGTCACATAGAGGATAAGTGGTCTTCCTCCAATAGGTGGCATGAGTATCGGTGGACTCAAGAGGTATTTCTTGAGAATATCGAATGTTTCTTCACATTCTTCAGTCCACTGGTAAGTGACTCCCTTCTTCATCAATTTGGTGAAGGGTACACTCTTTCCTGCCAAATTGGCGATGAAACGCCGAATATAGGCTAAGTGTCGATGAAGTCCTCTCAATTCATTCAAATTTCGAGGAGGTGACATACTATGGATTTACTTTGTCTTCTTAGGATCGACATCAATACCATGATGGCGTATATCAAAGCCGAGAAATTTTCCTGAGGTTACCCCAAAAGAACATATTAAGGGGTTCATCTTCAAATTATGTTGTCTATGCTTCTGGAATATGACTTCCAAATCATCCACGTGATTAGAACGTTGTTTTTATTTGACCACAAAATCATCCACATAGCATTCAACAAATATCCCTAAATGTTTTTGAAGATACGATGCATGGCACGCTGATATGTTTCACTTGTATTCTTTAAGCCAATGGGAACTACCCGGTAGCAAAACACACCCTAAGGGGCTCTAAAGACTGTGGATTCCTCATCTTCGGGGGCCATTTGGATTTTATCATATCTGGAATATCTATCCATGAAGGAATGTGATTCATAGCTAGCTGTTTAATCAATTAAAAGTTCTGTAATCGGAACTGGGAAATCATCATTAGGAAAATGCCGATTAAGATCTCTAAAATCAATGAAAACACTAATTTTTCCATTATTATTTTTCACAGGGAGAATATTATCCAAGAACATGGGACATTGAACTTCTCTAATGAATTTAGATTTGATAAACTTATCCACTTCAGCATCAATTTTGGAAGCATAAGTTGGGTGTCTTCTTCTCGCGGCTTGTTTAAATCCCCGATGTTCTTATGGAAAACCCTAGCAATGAGTGGCAACAATAGGATCAAGCCCTGGAATCTTTGTACAGTTCCAAGAAAATATGTATCGATTTGTATTTAAAAAGAAAATATAAATCTCTTGATTTTCAGGAGTCATGGCCGCACTGATTAAAGTGGGTTGTGGATCTTCTTTTGTACCCAGATTTATTTCTCTGAGTTCATCCACGGTGGTAGAGATACCCTCTTCAAATGATGGAGTCGCATCTCTGAGATCATCCTATACTTCTTCAACATGTGTTATCTCTTCCGTTTCTTCTTGCATAGTAGAGTATAAAGCATAATTTTCACGATCAGAAGAGATGTATAAATTTGAACATCTTGAAGAAGAGGCTCCCATTTCAGACCTGATTGATGATGAAGGGTCTTCCATGCGAAATATAGAGGAGATGATGGATTGAAAATCGACATCATTTTTCACCTCTGACATTGCTATCACTTCTTATGGCCTAGTTGGCAAAGTATATACTTGTTGGATTTCATTAGATGAAATGGAGACTTCACCATTTAATCTTTAATTATTGCCTGGTTGATCACAAATTTCTCCCATGTTGTCTGGCTCGACTTCCATAATTGACATTATGGATCATTCCATAAGAGTATTTTGATTTGGGTCTATCCTATCAATTTTACTGATAGGCAACACATAATCTATACTCACATGTGCAAATGGATTTACTATAATCTTCTCCAAACCATTTGGAGCATTAACTTTGGTAATATCCTTTGTTGGGGATTTCTCCCTTCCCTTCATGTGATAGAATTCCGCCTCAATGTATTGAGACTCACATGTCTTGAATGGGGCCTTATCACTATACAATGTCCCAAATTGACCATCGAAACAATATTTGAGACATTGATGGTATGATGAAGGGATAGCCACATGTTGATGTAGCCAGGGTCTTCAAAGCAAGATGTTGAAGGCTAAGTCTTGATCAACAACCATGAAATCCAAATTGGATACAAGACCCCAAAAATGAGTCATGAGTGTACCTTCGCCCAGTGGTTCTTGTTAATTTTTATCATATTCTTGTTAAATCATGATAGAAGTAGATAAATCAGATTCCGTGAGGCCCAATCGACGATGTTTACATATGGGCATGATGTTCACTCATGAACCATTATCAATGAAAGCCCTTCGGATGACCACACCATTGACCTTACCAGATAAATACAAAGGTCTAATGTGTCCATGAACGACATCATCTTAATCTTAATCTATGAAAGATATTACTACATGGCATTCTGCAGGATTATTCTCTACATGGTAGACTTCCGCTGCAACAATTTCAGTTTCAAACTCTTGAGGACTAGACAAAGCCTCAACGAGTGCCTCCCGAGAGCCTCTGATAAATTCAAGGAATAAAAAATTGATAACATGGTCGGTACTTCAGCCAGGTTTTTCAATATATCATACTTTTGATCCAATGGTCTGTGATTCCCTACATGAAGCAGTGGTTCAGCACGTTCCTTGGAAGTTGATGTTTTGGAAGTTGATGCATCTTGTATCAGGGTAGGAGTTGGTAATACTCCTGGCTTTGGAAGACTAGAATGATTATGTCTATTTACTTGTTGAGAGGATGAAGAAGGAACCCCAACCAATCCTCCATAAAAACTGTGCCAGGACAGAATTTCCTATTAGTGGAATAACTTTATTGTTCATGTTGAGCTCACTTAAGGGATATGCCACATGTTTCTGCCACATACACAGTTCTACCAGTATTAGAATTGGAATAGCGTCCACTAAAAGATCAACGTCTTCCCCTATATCCTGAGCCTATGGAACTTCCTCTGATTTCTCTATTTGATACAAAGAAGTCTGGCTCATCAAAATTGAAACTGCGACTGGCATATGGATCTGTTAATTGAATCATATTAACAGAACTGAAGATTAACTCTTCATCTGATGGAGATTCTTCTTGATTAGCCTGTTTAGGCTATTGCGTTTGGTGGGACGGTGCCCATGGATTTGAAGTATATGGAATAAAATCTACTAGAGTCAAAGACAGCTTAGGCTTTGACACATACTAATCTTCTTCTGATTGTTCCACTTTCATTGAATTGTTCTGTTTCATTGAGCATTTTCCCTCTGATGAAGAGGGTATTTCTGCGGCATTTATGGTAGAAGGCACAATTGGTTTTTTCAATTGTGTTCACAAAATAGAATGAGTTCGGTTGATTATCTTTCTGACCTTCCAATAATCATATATATGTGCATTTTTTATTTTGACTTCTTTCCATTTTCTTTCCTCCTCTAGAATTGTAGCAGTAACACATGCTACCTGAGCTGAAGAACCTTTTAGTTTGACTTGTCCCGAGTCGACCATATTTTGCAGGAGGTCTTTGAAGACAAAACACTCATGGATGGGATGCCCCAACATTTGATGAAAGGTGAAATAAGTGGGACGATCTTTATCTCCTTCCTTGTTTGGCCTCTTGGGCCTTGGCAATTGAACCAGATTATTTTCCAGAGCCGAAATGATGTAGCCAGAAACTTTTTCATTTCAGAAAGAGTAAACTTTTCTCTTCAGATCCTCAAATTGTTTTCGTCTTTGATCTCTCTGATCATCTTGACGAAACAGTCTCTATTGTTGGCGCTCATGAGGTGGATCCCTTCGAGAACATGAAGGTTTTCAAGTAGAAGTAGGTATCGGTGCTTGTGTAAGCATAATTGTAGCAGTCTCTTCTTTACCCATTCTCATTCCTGGAGCTGATTGAATTACACGAGATTTAGCCTTAGTCTATATAAGGGAATCTTCAATCTGTTCAGCGATTGAAGTAAGGTCTCAAAACCATCATCAGTATTTTACAGGGATCAATGCCGTGCGTAATTAATCACGCAGATTTTCCACACATATTGGAAAAAGTTCCTCTTAAGGGAGTGCTAAGCTTAGGTAATATGTTAATCCCTTACTGCGAGCAATGAAATCTGAGACCCTTTCATTCTCCCTTTTCTTACAGTTTTTAAGATCAAAAAATGTTGTCTTTGGAAAAGTTGAGCTGAATTAAAGAAGAAATCATTGACGGATATCTTTTTATCCGGTAACTGAACGGGATTGCAAGCTTGTGTACCACACAAAGGCTGGTCCTTGCAAGGTTCTCACGAAGCATCTGAGTTTCACTGCTTCATACTGCTCCAGAGCTCCCATCATAGGACCGCAACAAGACACATAATGCATCAAATGCTGTTCAGGATTTCCTGGTCCATTGAAAATAGGGAATAAAGGGTTTCCAAAACTTTATGGGGGAGAGATTGAATCTACCCATTCATGGTAAGCTCTCTTTTCTGGTTGAACCTGCACACGATTCCCTTCCATAGTCTCTAACCGAGCTGTTAATGACTCAATGGTAGTTATTAACTTTTGAGAAACATACAGCTGAACTTGTACTTGGGAAGGTGCAATGACTGGATCTTGGACAGATGTAGTGGCTGGTGCTGCAACTGATGGTAGCACTGGCAGCTGTTGTTGCACTTGACACGTATGATTAGAACTGTGATGGTATACTGATAAAGAAGGATATTCTAGATCCATCTCAGTAGTTTCAACAAATCACCTTGGATTACTGAATCCAGCTCACTTAGGAAGAAGACTACGCTGAAGTAGTTCTGCATTCAACCTCCTTAATTCCATCATTTCTTCATCCTGATGTGCAAACCTTTGCTCTAGTGAGAGCGATTGGATTTATCCAGAGGGAGGATATGTAACATGATTCTTTCCCCTCCCTTTTTTGGATCCTATTCGGAGAGGGGTAAGTGGGTTACTTGAAGGAACACCCAGATTCTGGGTAAACCTTTGATTTTGTGTACGCACACCTTCTTCATTTGTGTCTTTGCGTACATCTTCTTGAGAAGGAACCTCTTCATATGAATCCCCTGAGTGAGCCTCATCTGGTGCATGAGCAACAATGTCATTGATGACATTTATTGATGCATAACCCATTACATCCCTTCTATCATCATTTCTGTGATATTGTCTTCTTCCATGTATTTGAGAAGACATTTAATTTTGTTGATTCGATCCCTAAGGAACTTCTTGATGAACCATAATTTGGAGGGAATCTCCTAATAATTTTGATCTTCGTTATACCTGTGGCTTCTTCCCCAATCGAGAGAAGACCGACTTTCGCTGAGGAGGTGATTAATGATTTGATAAAGTCCCCAGTCCGGTTGACTGGGGCTGTTCCTGCTGCCTTTTCTCAACTCCTTGAATCCTATTTGTTGATTTTGAGGGTTGGTTTAAAAGAGACCCTAGTCTGGCAAGATGCGGTGGCTCTTGACATGCTATGTCTGAGACTTTCTTAAAATCTCTCTTGATCTTGCGGACCTTAGTCCTCAAAATAGCTGGATGCCTCAATCGACATCCACTTTTATCACCCAGCTCCAAAGACCGTTGGATGATTTCTAAAACTTCTGTCACTTGATGATGTGCTAGCTCCATATGAGAGGCATGTTCAATATTCTCATTCTCTTGATGCAGGAGTAATTAAACAACTTGTTCTTTGTATTCTTGATTTTGATAGGAACTAGTTGAAGCTTGTTCTTGGGAAAGCTTTCGATTACAAACAATGCCCATTTACTTTGGCCGGCTGTGGGAATTTACATTTCATGAGACCATTTTCGGCGGGCATTACTGACTGGAGAGTACAGTGAAATGCAGTGCTCCGTGAACACCCCATAATCTAATATGAATACCAGATGTGGCATTGGCTATTATTTGGCGCAATCTTCTTAGTGCACCAAGGCATGAACGCTGAAGGGATCTCTGCTGCTTTTCAGACTTTGGCTATTGAGAGACTGAGAGAGATGCCAAATAAATCTAGCGTTATAACCCTTCTATTATCTTGACATGATTTTTATATTCATCATAAGATAATATTTTCATTTTCAACTGACAAAGAGTTTTCCATATATTGAGACGAATATCATGAATTCCATCTTCTGTCAAAATATCTGGAATGTCATACTTAGAGTCATCCAGAGGCCAAAACATGACTGGCACTCCACCTTTCGCCAGTTGTTTTCTCATCTTCAGCATTTCCTCTTTATCATTCAATGAATATTCTTCTACTTGATTTGACCAGAGCTGGTGCTTCCTTGTTGTTTCATCGGATTCAACAAGACTGTCAGAGAAATCACTGATCAAACTAGAAGATGCATAACTTATGTGTGGTTCGGAGAATGACCTATACTCTGGTCTGTCTTTCGATTGAGAATATATTTCACCTGCTAGCGATACATCATCAAACATGACTGGTTTTTCATTTGCAAGTGTCTCAAGATAAGAGGGATTTCTCGGTACTACATTTTCAACTAGAGCATTTTCCGGGAAATGTGCATCACTACTGCAGAGAGGACTTTCGTAGCAAAATTCATTATCATGGGGAGGACCAGCATGGTGGGTTACAGAAAATGATGAGATCTTTTTCACCTTGGTCTTTTGACCACACAGAGGGTTCCTGTGGCTCTCATCCGAAGATGAAACTTCGAGATAGACCAAATTATCATGAAGTAAGCCTTCATGAGGAAGTATATGATGCAGACCTTCGGAATTAATGTTCCCACTATTGGGAACTGAAAGAGCAGAATCTTGAGTTGCATCCGATAATTGTATGAGTGCATCAAGAACTCCAGCATCGATTAAGGCCTTATTACATATTAGCAATTTATTTCTTGAATGTGTTGGGTGGGTCTTCTTTTAAGATGCCTTCTTACTCAATTTAGCAGGTGTATGTGCCTGCTTAAGAGAAATGATCAGGTTACGCTGATTATCTCCGCTCAAACCAGGTGTATGTGCCTGACTTGGTTGTCCGTATGATATGGGGGAGTACACCCCACAACCCTCTTGGACCGGAACAGATGTGTTTGTCTGTTCCGGAGTGAACTGTTGATATATCACTCCATTGGTAGGGATATATTTGCATTTCATTCCATGTGATGCTGCTAAAGCCGTTATAATATCCTGGCACGCATCCAAAATATGATCCGGGATTTTCTTCTACTCTTTCACCATTGATAGAATATGCTTGGTGACTTCATATGACAGAACATGGATATACGTCCATTCCGTGCATCGAGTAGGTGTATGTGCCTGCTCCTATCCTCTTTTTCTTATCAGGGAATCCTGACTGTACTCAAGTGTGGGGGCAGAGAGTTGAGTCTGCCTCCTGTTTGTCACTGGAGCTTTCTGACTGACTTCTCAGAATGCTACCAAATGAGATATTTGGTAGGATTGATCAATACTAGTAGGTGTATGTTCCTGCTGATTGAACTTCGCCGAATGTGGATGATGGGATCCATCATAGACGAGCCTGCTGACTAGCAGATGATGTATAAACAGGTATATGTTCCTGCCTATAGTACTCTGCTGAAATTTCCTAGTGGGATTGGTGTGATGCTCTCAGACGAGTCTGCTGGAAAGCAGAATTTAAACGTCCAGGTGTGTGTGCCCGCTCATTGCTTACCCCCCCAAGTTAGGTTGGTGGACTTCTTCGGAGATGGCGGAGATGAGAACCTGCTCACTGTTGACCGGATTTCACCTCTGGCGATTCTTCTTGCCTGCTCGGGTTCTTGGAACATGAGACGAACACCTGGAGTTGATACCCTCATCATGTTGAGGGAACACTGCCGCACGAGTCAGCCAACTATTATTGATGGGAGCCCTCGAGAATGGCTCAAGTCTCCTTGAATTAAGGAACTGAGAGACCTACTCATTCCCCTCCTCAGAATATGGGAGTGAATAGTGATTGTGTTCTGGGGATAACGACCCAAAACGGTTGGAGATGGTGGTTAGAACCGCCTGCTTCTTGGCCACTAGTCGTCATTGTTCGGATGACCGGTGTGAGTTGTTCACATGGAGGGCTTGTCGGGCAGCCTCCAGAGTTGGAATGGTACCGTTTTGATGGTACTCCTCAACCAGAGTGTTTGATATCCGACATTGAAGACGCTGAGTAGGTGATATCGTCCTCAGAGAAGACGTTGATCCAGCAGGAGTAGCAGCAGAGGCATTTACAACAGATGTTTTCACAACAGACGTATTCATGGATGTTAACTTAAGAGGGGCCATTCTGGAAATGTTTAAGATCTTGGAAAAGAGTTCCAGTTTGATATAACAGACGTAATCGTGATAAATTCAGCCACTACATCTTTTGGATGAGCGTACATGTCAATGATTTCTTGTTGGACCTCTCATTGAGTTTTAAATACGGGCCTATCAAATAAGAAAAATATCATTTTAACTTGGTTAAGGATTCACGTCGGGTTCACCATTATTTGTTTCCCACTATAAATGAGAGTGATCTCATTGATTTAAGATTCAAACATTCCAAGAGGTTTATAACGCGTTTATTCATAGAACCAGAAACATCCAATGATTCCATATCCATTTGAACCTACTTTCCAAAGGTGGGCGCTCATTAGTCGTGGACTGATGAGACTTAGGAATTTGCTTTGGTCGAGGGGATGTGAGGTTGGACTCATCACACCTTTTTAAGGGGAATTACTTTCTACTCTGGGACTCTCTTTATGGATTTATGTTATGTTCGTGAATCCTTATTACATTACCAAGTATAAAATGATCTTTCCTTTAGATTTGACAATCAATGATTGATATGTAGAAAATTTAGAGAATCTTTTATATGTACTCGAGGTTCTTCCTCGATATAGAGTCAACTGTATTTGTTAGAGATTATTATTCAATGGTATCCTTCGGTACATAAAAGTATATTGGTCATTATGATAACCATACTAGTTTTTAAGCCACTTAGTGGGACACTTGAAGTTTATTGTCATTCAGATGGACATGGATTATTTCAGAGTTGGGATCGTACCCGCTGATGGGATACCTACGCATCCTTTGTTTTGGAAAAGGTATCAGAACCCACGTATTTCGAGTAAGGGAATCTAATGTTTATGATTGATGGCTCAAAGAAAGATGTCATAATTACTTTTACACTCTAAGCTCACGTGAGTCATGCTCGGTGTGAGAAACAGGAGGTATTAGTAAAACCAGACAATTGTGCCATGAAATATGAAATAATAAAAAATGACATGGGGATTATGTATGTATGACTACCCAAGTAGATGAAGATTAATATTTACATAAGAGAAGAAATCTCGGAACATGGTATATAATGGTATATGTTCTTTATGGAGATTTGGATACTCTAACTTGGGGCTTACTCATGAAAAGGAGGCCCAAATTAAGAGGGGACTTATGATTGGGTTTTACTCCTGAGAAGGAAGCACAGATCAAAAGTAAATTACGACTGGTTAAGAGAAAATTAAGACTGTGTCTTACTCCTAAAGAGGATGCACATATTTGAGACTGGGGCTTACTCCTGATAAGGAAGACCAGGTTATGAGAATTATGGTTGGGGCTTACTCCTGAGGAGGATGCCCATATTTGGGAATATGTATATTGGGGATTACTCTTAAGGAGGATGCCCAGATTTGGGGATTTGGGGCTTACTCCTTAAATAGAGGCCCAAATTAATGAGGACTTGGGTCATATTCCTAAGGAGGATGCCAACATTTGTAGATTTTAAACTGGGGTTTATTCTGGAAAAGGAATCCCAGATTAAAGGAATTATGGTTGGGGCTTACCCCTGAAAAGGAGGCCCATATTAAGGGGAATTATTACTGGGGCTTACTCCTAAAAAGGAGGCCCAAAAAATCTCAATCTTTAGTGACATAAATATATGTGAATCACTAATTTTTAAGAGATTCTCCACGTAGTTCCTTTCAGATAAAGAAGTAAAATCAATAAATCAAGCCATAAATGGATTTGAAGAATGTCTTGAAGACTGAATCTTTAATAGGAGAGGCGGAATGGCATAAGAGGTGTGAAATGTGTAGGAAAGGCACCCAAAAAGACAGGGGCGCCCAAGTCCTTGCAGGCGCGCAGGTACTGCGTGGGCGTGCATGTCTTGGTCGCGTAGGTATACCTGTGTGGCACATGGGTACTTGCGCGGTTGTAAACCATCTTGGTAACACTTGGTCGATCCTTGTCCAAAGCCTTTAGAATTGTCCAAAGGTACTTATAGAAGAGGGGCACACAAGTTTTAATGAGTAGGTAAGGAGGCGTGCAAGTATGTTTATTTACCTTAAGGGTAAAACACCTTAGGCGTGCACGTATTAGTGAATTCTAACACTTAGACCTTACTCTTCTTGTCTATACCTTCCATTATAGGAAAATAATTTCCTTAGAAGTGTTCAGAAGACCTAAAGAAGAGACTTGGGCGTTCAGAGCTCTGTATCTGAATTCTGGAAAAAATTTCTCTTCAAATGGGGGGCCCACCGAGACTATTTATAGGCTGAATAAGAGCCCAATCGGTTATCACTTAGGGCGTGCAAGTCACTTGCGCGACCATTAGGCGACGTGGAAGTATACTTGTGCGACAGTAAAGTAACATGCGCGGCACAATTGCATTTGACTCCTTTTTCATTCCTTTGTCGATTTTTCATGTTTTTATCAAAGGATGAGTCAATTTGATGTTAATTATATTTTTTTCAAAAAAAAAATTTATTTAATGATATAAAATTAAAAAAAATAAAAATTTGTCCAACTGATTGGGATATTGTTAAATATTTCATCAATTATCCATTTATAGTACTTTTTACATTTTAGAGTAACTATATTAACACATAAAAAATTAAAACACATGTTGTCACAATAAGGGTTAAGGATATTAAATAAGGGTTCTAACAAAAATATATAGATATAAAAGTGACCTAAACTTTCACAAAAAAAATTCGATGAATAGGATTGAAAAATTGTGCCCATAACACTTAGTTTTAGTTATTTGATGGACACTATTCAATGAAAATACCTTTTATATTATTTAAATCAATGATGTTTACCAAATCTCACTCTCTTTGTATTTAATATCTTTTATATGTCCACATAAGGACAAAGTCAATATATGAATGAATATAAATATATATTTTGATCCTAATAAAAATATTTTCATTATATTAATTTATTTTGAATATTTTTAAGTTATATAATTTCTTTAAATGCTTCTTCAATGCTAATATGATATTTATTTTATTAATCGAAAAAAATACATAATTGAATTTAAATAGATTAATTTTGATACATTTGGAATGATTTATTGCGGTTAATCAATTTTTTATATCTATACGATATATTATTGATTTTTTTAAATCATAATAATATAATTACAACTTTTTCACGAGGTATTTGATGTCTAATTAAATAAATAGAATCAAATTTAAAAATAATTATATTTTATTGAATTAATATTTTATTAAATTACATGAAAATCATAAAAATGTTAAATAATCACAAATGGGATAATATCTTGACTAAACATTCTCCCCATCTTTATTTATAGTCTATTTTGATATATTTTGATCTAGAATGGCCTTGTTATATTTTATTATTTTGAGGATTCCTGAAAATGGCCCTCATCTCAATTAAAAAAGGTCACCTCCTCCCTCACTTCCTCACACCAATATGAGAAATCCATATCAACCAAAACCTGAACAGTTATCCTATCAATATCCATATTTATTTTTTATAAGTTGTGTTACTTTATAAATAGAAACCCTAGATACCTTAATAAAATATGTAAAGAAAGATCATTGGGGAAGAGGTAATAATTTTTACCAACTCATCTAAGTTCATTTTTTCTTTTTAATCATATTCAAGTGGTGATTCCATTATAAGGAAGTAAATTTAGTGCCATATATATATGATAATATGTAATTATGATTATTATGAAAACATATTCCATGATTTATCTATCCTATTAAAAATGAAATCACTACACACATTGTGGTGTAAATAGTTTTTCATTAAAACAGAATTTGGATCGGTATAATGATGAATATAAGTAATATATATAGTTCTTACTTCATGATATTGATTATTTATTTTTAATACACCATACAATTCCTTACACTTTCACCATTATATGAATGACATCATTGATCGTGCGTACAAACAACTAATTGTCTCCACGATGTGATGTGATTCATTTTCCATGTTAAAAATTCAATAATGGCAATAAATATTTATATAATTAATAAATTTGATATCTATGAAATTATTAAAATTTTGGAGATGAAGGAAATCTATTATATTAATAATAAATAGGAATTACCTTAAAAATGCATATTAAAATGAAGTATTTAATACCCGAAACAAGGGTAATAACAAAATATTATTAGTAAACTAGTTACAATAAAACATAAGAGGATCATATAAGATTTCATAAAAAAGATTTTTTTTATTTTATGAATTAGTAACATGACTTACACTATTATACCTGAGGTTAAATAACATTTGATTAAGGGAACCCTTAAGGTTTGGTATTTCTTCATCTCACTTTTGTTTTGTGAGATTTGACTTATTCAATAGTTATTTATTATTTGTGGGGTAACACCCCATTGATATATTATATCACGGATATCTAGTTCTTCATGATATTAAATGTTTTATTTGATAATTATTTATTTTATGGGGATTATGATTCAAATATTTCAATGTATTATGTGACAATATGATTAGAAAATAACATTTAAAATTGATCATTTGATATATGAGGAATGGAGGAATATATTGGTGGAACACTTTTATAGATATCCCCCAGATGCATCATTGGACTCATGGGACAAATCATTGGAAAAAATTAAAATTTCTTAAACAGTCTTGGGAATAAATCTTCACAATATTGTGGTTCATGATCCAGATACATGACATCTAGTATTAAAGAATTTCCTTCATTAAAAATTTATTTCATCTATTATCCATGTGTTTTTACTATGAAAAAAATTATAGATTCATTTAATTTTCAATAATAATGATTAAATATCTTGTTTTTCTAGTTATTTACATTTTCTTATTATTTATGACTTATCTTTTTATTTAAATGGCTTGTGTTCTCAGTTATTTACCATTCCATGTTTATTTATTTTCATTGATTAATTATATCTTCTGTTTTACATAACACTTACTGGGGAATTGTTCTCAGCCTTATTTTGTTTTAATACCCATGGTTATGAAGAATATATCCATAAATGAGTTTTAAAATATTCAGTTTATTATAATCTATTATGCATTAGGTTTTAACTTCTTTTCAAAATATAACATGGGTACCAGGTATATATCTAGATTCCAAAACTAATAAACTGGTCATTCCATTGGGATTTCAATCATATTTATATTCCAATTTAATATTGTAATTCATCGACTTTAGGCTTATAGGGTTAGGAACTTATGGTGTCAACCATATTTAAAACCATAATTCATTTCTCCCTTGATTTATCTAAAATTTAGAGATGAAAATGAACCTTATCCCAATCCTAAAAAATCCACATAGTTTTCACTAATTAAAACATGGTTCACCCTAAACCTTATGTCCATCATGTATTTAATCCTTTCAAAATATAAGTAGAAGTAAAAAATACACTACATAAGGGTAACCACATGGTTTTCACTAACATTCATGACCTAAATTATTCACCAAAGGTTGGTTGTCCCAAATAAATCCCAAACATAACTTGAAACTCCCAAGACACTCATATAACCCAATGCACCTCTCAAGACCCAATACATTTATAGAAACATTAACTTGATATAATAAAAAAAATCATATTTTCGAACTGAATCAGGGTTCTCAAAATAAACAAACCAAAAACAAAAAAATGTTTGCCTATAATTTCATAAATCAAATATATATTGCGATTTTCAACTTTATCTTACCATGAATTATCCCCTTACCCAACTATTTATAATTCATATGGGGACGTTTCTATCAACACTTCAACCTCTTAAATCGCCATAATACTTTATTTCAACCATATTTTCACTTTCCTATGTAGTACATGAAATATATAATTTGAAAAAATAATATTAAACCAACTAGAACAACCCATAGATTTTATATTATTTAACATGATTATATTAAATGTTAAAGTAATAAAAACACGAACCAAAACATAAAGGATTTTTGTATTTTTATATTACCAACATGATTGTCTTAATACTTAATATAATTTCCACTTCATCCTAAAAATTTTAAATGTGAGCATCTCATAGGTGTATCCATTCACAAAAAATTAAAGAAAATGAGGAAACATAAGGGTTGACATCAAATACTCAGTAAGGGACATATATCATTAAGAGATATAGGATTTTTCATTTCTTAATAAATAAGAAAAAAATACAAATATGAGGTAAATGAAATTATTAATGGAATAAGATCAACTAATCATAATAAGTGAGCATAAATAATGATAGTATATTCATAGAGCATTGAATAGAAACATTGTACATTAGAATTTATTATCATTTATGAAAAACACATATACAAATATTTTTAATGGAATAAGAAAAAATAATCATAAACCATGGTGAAAAAAGATTATAATAGAGTACATGTACTTGAATATATCATCATACCATATGTAAAGGAACTCTTCCATGAACATCATAACATAGTGTATTCGGTATCACTACTCACTTCATATAACATAATTAAAAAGGAATCACTACCAAAGCATTGTAAAAATCTAATAATATATAATTAATTTCATGAATAAATAAGGTGATATATAACTCTTCACCCATAATTAAGCTAATTATATATCAAACATATGTTTGAACATGAAATAAATAATTCACCTATTAATATCATATATTTATTTACCCATATAATTAAAATAATATATATAACATCTTTAAGAGGTATCACTTAAGATGTAATCTAAAATTATATTGGATGAAACCCAATATTTAGTTATTTGAAAGAATGATATCATAGAGAATTTATAGGGTGATACATGATTTATAGATGATGGTTATTATAGAAAAATTCTTTTAAATATAAAAGAAAATTGGAAGTATGTTTTCTTAATCCTTGGTAGAATTTTTCTTAATATAATTACATTGGTCTATCTCTATATCATTTTTACGAGCTTAAAAGTATATTAAAAATTGTTTTGAAAATAAAATATCTCAATACAATAACTTAAAAAATATATAATTATAAAATAGATTAATTGTGGATATTGATATAGAAAATCTCAATGACGATTAAAAAACAACCTTTTCATAGTGTCCGTAACAATTTTTGGTAACAAAAACTGAGGGAATGTATTGAAATGTATAGCATAAATAAAAAAAATGAAAAAAATTAGAGTTTAACATAAAATTTTTTTTTACCATTATATATATTTAGAAAAATAACTTATTGTAAGAAAACAATATAGATATGGTAGATAAATATCTAAAAATTAGAGGGAAAATTATCCCTGTACTAAATATTGTTTTTTGGTTGTGAGAATCAATCAAACAAAATTTTATAATAATTGATTGAAATTTTGTGAGTAGAAAATGTGGAATTAAATTTGATATAAAAATGCGTAGACATCTTTATAATAATGGTTATTAATATGAAAGTATTTAAAACATATAATGTAAAATAACATGATAATATATAACATATCTTAATGAAAACATATTACAAGGAGAATATTCTTACAGATTTCATACTGACATAAAGATGAATTTAAAATAAAAAATTTTCCCCAAAAGAAGAAGAAATATATATATATATTTTGATTAAATAATGGAATAATATTTAGTATAAAGTAAAAATTGTTAACAATAATGAATGTGAACCTAAAAGCGAGATAGTCATTGGATAAAACCCATAGAAATTTTATAATAATTGATATGTTAGTCAATATATGGATATAATACTTGTAAATATATATTTTAACTATAAGCTAATAAATGAATAATTTTATATGGAAATCAAAAAGATTACTCAAAAGAAATAATATACCTAGTGGATCTTAAATTCAAAGATAAATTGAGAGAAAACATGTTATCTAAATGTATGGGTTTTTTTATATGATTTTATCCCGATTATTATCTGGATGTTTCCACATGGAAACCCCTTTTGATTTTAGGAAACATGGATTCATCATTAAATTAATATTTTACATACATGGGAGTGATTTATTGTGGGGATAATTTTGGTTAAGAGTTAAATGTATATTTAATGGATTATAAATGGTGTTGGGTCTATCTTATAGATGAAAATGAAGGACATTTCTTAGAAAACTTGGGATAGGTAAAGGGGAAATTGGATTCACATGGGTTTTAGTGAGTTAAGGGAATTAGGTGAGTATGCATTTATTTTAATTATAAAAATGAATCAAAAATCAAAGGACTTTTAGAATATAAAAATGTAATTTTTTTAAAAAAAATTACACCATGTTATATTTCCCTCTCATTAACTTATTTTAACTAAATTATATATTTACCATGGTATTTAATTTGTAACAAAATATATAATATATACCAACTCTAAAAATTCTATATATAAATTCCATTTTAGAATATATGTTGAAAAATTAATGAATTGATATTTTGATATCATATATTTTAATAAAATAACATAATATATAAACAGATATTTTGAATAAACTATTTCTTTTTTAAGGAATCACTATATATATCTCATATCATTCATTAATTATTAAATGGATTAGAATTATTGATATTAAAATGATAAATATATTATTTCTAATATATTAAAAAAATTTAAATTAGGATTATATATCAATTATAATGATTTCAATATACCCATTAGCTTTATGTATATAAACTAATTACATATAAAAGATCTATATAATAATTATTTTTACACATTAAATTATATATATAACCTTACATGATTTTAGAATAATAATAATAATAAATTTTATTAATTAATAATTTCTATCATATTTTTAATGTTTTTATTCAATAAATTGTCTTACTCGGAATTATGATTTTATTGGGATATCATGATGTTGAATATTTAAATCATGACATATTTTTATTTACGAGTGGTGTTTTCATATTTTATATTTTGTAATCATGCTCAATATGAACTCCTTGTATTATTTTAATTTTTATATCATTTGATTTTATAATATTCTATATTAATGAAATAAATAATTGATCATTTTATGTTTGAACTATGAAAGATTAGTTTTAATATAATATTCAATTCTACTGAAAATATATTTAATTAATATTTCAATATAGTTTATATAATTGAAATATTTTATAAAAATGGGATAATATATTTTAACCCCTTAAATATTTTACCCTGAAGTTCTTAATTTTCACTCACTAATATATATTAAGTGATACAATCTTTAAAGTAAATGAGACCCCATATATGTTTTTAATAATAAATACACCTCACTATCAAGGGAAACACTAATGAACTTATGGTATTCCCATATAATAGGAATATGCTGATATTTAATTTAGTTATTATCATTTTTCAATGCATTAATTCATTAATATGAAATATTATTCATAATTGTGAATGAGTTTTGAGAGGGTGAGTATTAAAAAAATTACTTAATTTTTTTATCACACAGATTCATTTTAACATTTTTTAATTGATGTTATATTGTGTTGATTATATTATTCATTTTTACTTATTATTGACTTCATTGTTAATATAATTATTAAAATGTTGTGAAATGGGTTATGGATTGAGTTTCCACCCACCAAAAGAAGGGAATATTTTTCTGACTAATTGGGAAAAGAAAAAAATTTAGAGTTGAATATTGGAATAAACTAATAGATAGATTCTATGAAGGCAAAATATTAGATTATTTAATGAATTTAAATTCATGGAATAACATAGAATCAATAGAAAATAGTGTTCTAGTATTGTCTACAATAGTTTAGAAGAACAAGAGTGTCGGAAACAGTGAATAGTTGTTAGAGCTACTATAATCAGTGGTAAAATGGTTAGCTAATTGGACTTTGACACCCACTAGTTGGTAAAAGTCCATACATATGTCTTGTTTCATATAATATATAATGAAAATAAAATAATAAATATATGGAGGTTAAAAATTATGTTTTAATCGACATACCTTAGTAGTAAAACGTGGATCATTAAGAACACAATGAATTGAGTTCCATATGATACATTTGACTTTGTGAATATTTCTAATGTTCTTATGATGGTTACACATATTTTCAATGTTTTTATATGATCTCATGAATGTTTTATATTTTTTTAGTCAATGTATAGAATTATTGTTTTTGATTGGAAATAAATTTGAAAAAATATTCATGTCAATATTCGACGTACATGAATTCTAGCATAAGAAAATCCTGTATATAATATATATATATATCGTAACTAAATAAAAATGGCCAAATAACCAATATATAAAAATAAATGTTTCAAAAATAAGCTGCATATCCAAATTCATAATTTTTTTTATGAATGAGGATCCACGTAGCTAAATAATGCATTGTATCTAAATTCCTCGCATATGGTATTTATGAAGTGTAACTAAATATCCCATTCCAAATACGGATACCTATCAAAAATCATGAGCTGGATACCGAAATGAACTTCCATGTAGCTTAATGTTGAGAATAAAACACAAAAATTTACATTAGAACAACATTAGGGAATTTAATCGAATAAAAATAGGTCCAAACTTACCCGATGTCTATATACATGAATTTTGTATTGTGATTTATAGAAAGTAATTTTTCATACATACTAGATGAAATTATATAGATTTTAAAAATCCTTTAATTCATAAGAAATTTGAATTAGGTGATCCTAAAGATGTTCTTAAATGATTAAAACACCACAAATTCCATTAATATTTTCTGATTCAATATTTTATAATAATTAGAGTTCAATCTTCTTCAATTGAAAAGGAATATAAAAGAGAAATAGAAAGTAGAGTTTCCATAATTCTATAAATCCAATGAACTTAATTATCATAATCCATGTGTCATGATTTCAAGTTCATAATATCATGATTCTTAGAGAACCACTGATTCAAACCTGGTTTGAGGAATACATAATTTAGTGAAACACTTCATGTATTTCTTGATGAATGAAACGAATGATTCAATTTTTCAAGAATAACATAAATGTAGTTCCATCATACCTCATGATTCTATTCATCAATACCTACCTCAGTTTGATCCTTCCCAATTTGAGTGTTTATGGGTGATTGAGATTTAAGTCTATAAATTTACCCCAAGATATTCCATGGAGATGATATTTTATGTGTTACAATAACTGAAGATATGTTACATGATATCATCTATTTGTTGGGTGTTCCACACAAATACAGAAATTAAATGTGTGGTTTTATCTCAATAAATATATTGATGATACTGCTTTTAATTTCATTAAATGGTATTTTTAGTCATGAATATTAATTTACCATTAAATTATATTTTTCCTTTAGGATATATCAATGATATATTCATAGAATATAAAGGGAGGACATAACCAGAAATTTGATCATCATGATTATTACGAGAAATCAAATATTCTTTCTGATTTTTTATTCATGTTAACTAATTAATATTGATGATATTTAATTATATAAAATTCTTCATAAAATTCATGTGAGAAGGGGTAATGATTAGGGAAGAAAAAGAGAAAATGAAGAAGTAGTCATTGTTGTTTTCTTTTTGAATATTGAAATATTGAGTGCTGTTTATTTGAGTGTTATTATAAGATATCTTAGAGAAGAAGAGTGTGAATTGTATAATTTTTAATGACGAATATTTTGAGAGGATCCTTCTATCATTTTAACAGAGCCCATGATTTTGAGTAATGATAATTAAGAAATCCATGTTAGCTGGTTGTGAAGATAATCATAGATGAATTAATATCCTTAACTGAGTTGCATACATCTATATTAAATATATTCAAGAATTATAAGATCATGTGTTGTGTTGGAGAAAATAATCATTGTGGGTGTTGTAATATCCCTTTTTCAATCAATGATCTGGTTAATTGAATTACTTAATAGAATGATCCGTCATATATATAGTGGGACTCTGTAGAATCTATGAGACCCAAGGTATACAAAGAGATCACCTTGAGACTCGGTGTAAATAGTGTGAATTTATATAGATAATTCTAGTGTGATTTTTGAAAAAAAAATATATGTGATAGGCATATAGGATTATAGGATGGAAGCACTAAACCAATTGTAATTTCTGACATATTATAATATATAATCCTTGATTGGGCTAATAACCAATCAAGTGATTGACTAGTTCTTTATACATAAAATTGTACAAATATTATTTACATCATTATTTAATAAATTTCATGTATAAAATTTATTTATTTCATGGTTTATGTAAAATATATAAATAAACAATAATCTGTAAAAGGGGTTTCAGGATGTTTGGAATTAGTACAAATTAGTTAACACATTATTCTACCCCCCCCCCCAGTCAATTTTCAGCACAATTATATTAGGAATATCAATTATTATCCAGGATAATGCTATGTTGGCACAGACCCTCATGGTCCATCCCTTTGCAAAATTTTGGATCATAAGGGTGGTGTCTCGGTGGTAGGACGTCATTTCGGTGTGCGATCGATCGGTGGGAGACCGATCAGTGGGCGACCGATCAGTGTGCGACTGATCAGTGTCCGACCGATCGGTGGGTGACAGATCGGTGTCCGACCGATCGGCGTGACAATATTGGTGTGTCACCGATTGGTGCGACTGATCACTGTCTCACTGATCGGTGCAACACAATCAGTGCCACACAGCCCTATCGGGTTTTTCTTCAACAGTTTTTTCAACGCTACTTCTAAACCGTTTTTAACCTTTTGGAATTGGTTCAAACCCATTTTTAGCCCCACCTTCAATGTTTTAAATTCCAAAGTGTTGGGTGACCCACAACGGACCCAGCTGTGTGTAACGTTCCCCTATGATTCTAAAAAATCCTTACAGTCACAGCTGTTACCCCCTTTTCCTGATGAGAATTATTAAATAACAATTAGTCCCATCGTGTGTAACCTCCAAACCGCGTGGTCAAACCACAGTCCACTTTAAATCCTCTGAAGATCTTGATATCCAGTAACGACCTGGCTCATCTTTATATCACACTAGCTTTCCTCTTCTTTAACTTCTTGGCTGGGTTTGTTCTCCCCTTGGAGCGTTTCGAGTCCCATTCTCGAGGCAAGTGGTGTGCCTATGATGGAGCCTTTCTGCTCACCCTTGGAGTCCTCGACATTCCTCCCCAGAAAGTTGTGTATCCCCAGTTCTTAGCCCGTCAAGAGAAACATCGATCTTTGATCATCCAAGTATGGTTTTCCTTCGTCTCTCTTACTGGGTATCATGTGGGGTGGGTATGCTTTTTTTCTATTGGACAGATGAAACAAAACATTAATGAAGATAACATGCCGACTTTTAATGAATGAACGGGGGGTTTGGTAAGTGTTTCTATTTTATTTTTCTTATTCATGATTATGTGTTATGAATTTTACGGGCTCATTCCCACTAAAAATCATGGTTGTTGGTGGTTTTTCCTTGTGCACTAATGAACTTCTTTGCTACCAAGTATTTACATGATTAAATAACTGTAACATGGAAATTGGTTAATCCCCTAACCTCAGATGGTTAAATGGATTCCCAGTGAACATCAGTACTTATGTGGTCACCCAGGTTAACCATCAGAAAGAAGAACCTAATAAATGATGTGCTTGAACCTGGATGTTTCTCTACTCTGTTTGGATAGTAGGTGTGTAGTTCTGGTTGATGCGTATGGGGTGATGTGGATGGGTATGGGATCCCCTGTTGTTGCACTATTTTTGGTTGTGAATCTGAAGCTGTGAGGGGCCTTATCTTGAGGATTGGTTTGGTTTCAGTACTTTGAGAGATCTCTTGGATCCCTCTGTTGTTGTGACTTTACAAGAGAACCTGGTGTGAATGCATAAATTGATGTCTGGCTGTTTCTCTTTCTCTAGCTTGTGGTTATGCCGGTTAGCTTCCCAGTAGTGTAGAATTTTCCTAAATGGGATCACCTGAACATGAAAGCAAGAATGGTTTAAATGGGGAATTGTTTTTGGGAATGAGTTGTGACTTGTCCGTGAGTGTTGTACTTTTCTTTTAGGAATGAATAGTATCAAGGGTGTTTGTTCTTAGGTTGGATTTGGGTACCTTAGGTTGATATGTGTGCTTGTTACCTTTATATATAATTGTACTTCTTTTGTTTCTTATTCACACCCCACCCATGTTGATCACTTAGTTCCGAGCACCCCCCATTTCATGGGGGAGGGTGTTTTTCCCAACACTCATATGAGTGGTTGGTTGTTAGCTCCTTTTCTCCTCCCATTCCCGAATAGCACAAGACTCTTTGTGTAGGCTGTGGTGACTTGAGGTCATTTATAGCCCAAGATTATACGGGCAGGGTAGTTGTGGTGGTTGGCCCAGGTGTTTGTGGGCAGTTTGTTTCCCAAGAGTCTTCGGGATGAGGCTCAGGTGTCTGCGGGCATGGCATTAGTTGTTGTGGTCCAGGTGTCTGTGGGCATGAAAATAGTTGTTTTGGCCCAGGTGTTTGCGGTCTAGATGTGTGGTAGTGATGTCCCAGGTGTGTGCGGGATGGGAGTGGCAGTGGGACTGTATTGAGAATGGCGGGAGAGGTTCGATGTGTGGGATGTCTTCATTCACCAGTGGGAATGTGGCGCGGGGTACCCAAATATCCATGTGTTATTGATATACATTACTTGGCTTGCGTTATTTGGGGAGTGTTCCTTGGTGAGGCTTGGGTGGATATTTTTCTTGTCTAGGTGCTTCGGTCATCTTTTTTTTCACTGATAATTAGAATGCCTCCCCTCATGTGCACGGGAGTCTTTGGTTTTCCCTACTGAGTATACTTGTATGCTCACCAAACGTATATAAAATTGATTTCAGATTTCCCGAAGGACTTCAGCGATCATGCAGGGCCGTACTAGATCGAACGTTGGGACAATTGAAGTTGTTGTTTATCGTTTATTTAGTACTTTACCATTATATTATCCTTGTAATTTGTGGCATTTACTTTTTTAACATGCATATGGGAATGGTTTTCATTGGATTTACTTTTACCCCAACCCCTCTAGTTTTAGTGTTGTTGGGATTTACTATCTTTTATCCTGATCCTATTAAAGAAAAAGGGCATTGCCTTCCATCTTGTTTGTGATTCTATACCCTAGCTGCAAGTCGCCACTCCGGGACATATTGAAGGCGGGTCTCGGGGGTCATTATCTCTCCTTCAACTTGAATAAAGAAGGGTCTGTCAATCTGGATTCCCTTCTCTCATCATGGTGAAGGCGGGTCCTGACATAATGGTATCAGAGCAAGGTTGAGAGATAGGATGGATTCTGGGGTTAGGAATAGTGAGGATTTCATGGAATGGTAGGGAAACAGTGTTGGGAAATCTTGGTACGTGAAATAGGCCAGGGAAGAGCGGCTAGGACATGGGATTTTAGCCCCCCCCCCCCCCCGTGATCTGATGTAAGGATTCTGGGCCTACCGAACGACCAAGTGAGGCTACGCTTATTGTAGGGTAGAGACCCTAGGGAAGGTACATGCATCATAATGACTTGTGTTCTTGTGTTTTGTGGGTATTTTTGGATTTAAAATAAATAATAATTATAATAAAATTTAAAATAAATCTTCTACACTACTTGGGATTAGTAATTCCTTCTTTACCTTGCAGCTATGGAACCCGGACATCGACCAAGGGTAGTACGGGTGATCGAGGCCCCATAGGTTGATTTGGCTAATCGATTGAGGGATGACAGAGAGGAGGAGGACGATCAGTGGCAGAGGACAGTTTGCATCTTTCCACGGAAGACCCTCAAGAAGTACGAGGTCATCATCTCAGACATGGAGACAAAGAGCTAGATATAGGAACTTGTGATAGCTTTCAGCTTGATCTGGGCTCCGACGGAATACTGGGTTCTTCTGGCTGTAAGCTTGATGCGGGGAGAAGCACATCAGTGGTGGACACTTTATCTTGGGGAGAAGAGGGATGCTGAGGTGACATGGACTGACTTCGAGAGGGAGTTCCGGGAAGAATTCCGCTCTTCCACAATGAAGGCTGGGAAGAGGCAGGAACTTCTCTCCCTCTAACAGGGGGTATTTTAGTGAGATATTTGGGATCAAGTTCAAGGATCTCATCCGCTTTTCTCTGGACCTCTTTTCAGATGAGGAGTCTTAGGAAAGACGTTTGGAGGAGGCACTTCCACCTTCCCTTCAGTATGTTGTTACTCCCTTCACCTTACCAACATACATAGAGGTCTAGAAGAAGGCTGAAGTGGTGGAGCGAATGCACATGCTGGGAGGTGTATCGCGAGAGGGAATCCAGTTGGGCTCGTCAAAGAGGAAAGCCGTCAGCAGCAAGCCTCCAGCATCAGGGCCCTCTAGGTTCCGGCCAGTAGGGAGCAGGCCTCAGTAGTTCCCGTTCCGATCTCCCGACCCTCTCCCTTTCCTATTTGGCCCAAGACTGAGATTCTTCATCTGTGGATGCCTTGGGCACCTTCAGGATCAGTGCTCGGATAGAGTGCAGTATAGTGGGCGTGGGCAGGTTCAACGCCCACCTCCGCAGCAGCAGTTTCTTGCTAGGCCCTTTCAGCCGTAGCAGTTGGGGAAGCAAGATCCTGCTACTCCGGGGTAAGGCATTTCTGGAGGAGGCCGACCTCAGGGTGCTCCTCAGGGACCTCGACCAGGGTGCGTTCGGGGAGGCGGCTGACAACCGAGGGGAAGGGGAGCTCGGAGTGGACAATTACACACTATAGAGGCAGCGGTTCCAGTAGGGCCCGAAGTCGTTCAAGGTACGATAAGTATGTTTAGTACCCATGCCTATGCCTTGTTCAATGAAAGAGATTCACACTCCATTGTTGTGCCCAGTCTGGACCGTGTTCTGGGTCTAAACACTGAGAGACTTCTAGTGCCCCTGGTGTTGAGTACACCAGTCGGAGGTCGGACCGACTTGTTTTATGTTTTCCAAGAATGTAGACTGATGATAGGGCCACATAATTATATCAAGGATCTTCTAATATTGTAGATACAACCATACGATGTATTCATAGTCATTCACTGGTTGTTCTATGTATGTGGAGTCATTTACTGCTTCCGTGGAAGGGTCATGTTTTAATATTTGGGTGGCTGACGTGTAACATTCATCGGCGAGCGAGGTTACTAGGAAGGTAACCGACGAGTGCAACCCCTCCTTTCCTTGTTAGATAAACTGTCAGTGTAGTCGGTGGATACAGAAATGGTGGAAGTCCCAAGGATCATCGGTGAGATTATGGATTTCTTCCCTAAAGAGTTGGCGACTCTACCCACTCGACGTGATGTTGAGTTTGGGATAGACTTGCAACCTGGTGCCCGTCTGAATTCGATGTCTCCCTACTAGATGGAGCCTTCCGAGTTGCTGGAGTTGCGGAATCAGATTGATGATCTGATGAGGAATGGTTTTGTTCAACCAATTGTCTCACCGTGGGGTGCTTCAGTATTGTTCGCAAAGAAGGAAAATGGATGTCTGAGGCTATGCATAGACTACACGAGCCTGAATCAGGTGATAGTCAAGAATCGCTACCCTCTTCCGAGGATAGCCGATCTCTTTGACCAGCTGAGGGGAGCATGTTGGTTTTCTAAGATTGATATGCAGTCTGGATATCACCAGTTGAGGGTGAATGAGGGAGAAATATGAAAGAATGCATTTATATTTAGGTATGGACACATTGAGTTTGTGGTCATGTCGTTGGGCGTTATGAATGAACCATCTGTGTTCACGGGACTCATGAACTCCATCTTCCTGGAATACCTAGATCGGTTTGTAGTCGTGTTTATTGAAGACATCCTGATCTACTCAAGATCAAAGGAGGATTATGATGAGCACCTGAGAATGGTTTTAGGGTTCCTCTGATAGCACCAACTCTATGGGAAGTTGTCCAAGTGAACGTTCTAGAAGCGAGAAGTGCACTTCCTTGAGAACTTGGTGTTCGGGCAGGGAATAGCGGTGGAACTATCGATGTTCGAGGTGGTTGTTTATTGGGAAGTGCCCAAGGACAATGCAGAAGTTCGTAGTTTCCTTAAACCAGAAGGCTAGTATCAGAGTTTCATGCCCAACTTCTCCCGAGTTTCGGCCCCATTGACAGCCTTGACCAAGAACGACTAGGTTTTCATGTGGAATGGGAAGTGTGAGGCAGCCTTCAGCTATCTAAACGGGATGTTAGTATGTTCCCTAGTGCTGAGGTTTCAAAAAGAAATGGCGGCATATGAGGTGTTCTGTGATTCTTCAGGACAAGTCCTCAGGTGTGTGTTGATGTAATGACAAGTGGTGATCTCTTATGGGTCTACATAGTTACATACCCATGAGCGAAATTATGCCACCTATGATCTGGAGCTTGTGGCGGTCTTTTTCACACTAAAGTTGTGGCGGCATTACCTCTTCGGGGAGTGCTTCATGGTCTTCACGGATCACAAAAGCTTGAATTATATCTTCTCCCAGCAAGACCTGAAATTATGGCAGAGAAGGTGGATGGAGTTATTTTAAGACTACGACTTCAAGACATCCTACACCTCAAGAAAAGGGAATGTAGTGGCTAATTCCTTGATCATGAAGTCGCAAAAGGATGCGGTTCGAGAGTCGATAGATGCATGGAAGGCGATGGAGGAGTTGGTTTCCCTGCACCTATATATAATGGAGGATGGTGGTAGAGGTCATCTGTTTCAGATGGAAGTTACATCCTCTCTCCTACAACTAGTGGAGGAGTCTTATTGGGGATACATAGAGAGTGAAGTAATGTGTGCCTGGGTTAACCAAGGCGATGCTCTGGAAGGGTGGATAGAGGATGGTCAGAATCGGGTGATTTTCCGAGGGAAGTTGTTTGTTCCAGAGAAGATGTGCGAGAGAGTTCTTGGCGAGTTCCACACCTCACCCTTAGTGGTGCACCCAAAAGTTTCCAAGATATACCAAGGTCTGAGGAGTCAGTTTTAGTGGCCTGGGGTAAAGCGGTCGGTGGCAGAGTTCGTGGCAAGGTGATTAGTGTGCTAGTAGGTGATGGCTGAACACCGTGTTCCAGTCGGCCTGTTACAACCTTTAGATGTACCCGAGTGGAAGTGGGATGAAATATCGATGGATTTCATCGGAGGACTACCCAAGGTTCAAGGAAGATGTGATGTTATCTAGGTAGTGGTGGAATACTTGTTGAAATTAGCTCACATTCTGGTGATCAAGGAGTCGGGTGCAGTGGATGCCTTAGCGCAGAGGTACGTGGATGAGGTGGGGTGGTTGCATGGAGTTCCGAGGACCATAGTCTTGGATGGGGATTCACGATTTACCTCATGAGTCTGGAGTGGATTTCCGCATGCTTTTGGAACCCAACTAAGTCTTAGAAATTCTTTCCACCTCCGGACATATGGACAGACAGAGCACACCATCCAGACTATGGAGGATATGCTACGGGAAACTATTCTAGACTCTGGGGGATTGTGGGCATGACACTTTCCTCTGGTAGTATTTTCCTACAATAATAGCTATCACTCTACCATTTTTATAACTCCATTCGATGCATTGTACGGTAGGCCATGTCGCTCACCAATGTGTTGGACCGAGGTTGGGGAAGCAGGTGTTCTTGGCCCAAAGGTGGTGTAGAGCACGACGGAGAAGGTTCAGCTTATACGAGATAGGATAAAGGTGGCTCAGGACTGGCAGAATCATATGCCGATAATAGGAGGAGACCCTTAGAGTTTGAGGTCGGGGACCACATATTCATAAAGGTCTCCCCTCGTCATGGACAACGGAGGTTCGACATGGGGAGTAAGCTTTCTCCAAGGTTCATCGGACCATTCTAAGTGGTTCGGTGGGTCGGAGATGTATCTTATCAGCTAGCGCTACCACCACTGCTACTATAATGCACGATGTCTTCCATGTGTCTCAGCTCCGACGGTATCTATACAGCAAATCATACTGATGAAGCTCACATTTTCATATATTTTATATTGTAAATCATTTTTTATAATCCCACTATAGTGTTATTGGATGGGTAATTGTCATGTTTTTAGGTTTTAGTGTTATTTTGAGCCTAAATGTGAAAAATGACTAATTTTGGAATTTTGGCATATTTTTACGTCAAGGGTACTTTGGTCATTTGCAGAGAAATAAAATTTCAAATTTTCAGATTCAAATTTTGTTATAATATTTATTTTATGTCATTAGTTTTTGTCTTCTGGACCAGGAGATTATTATGCCATAAAAATGGTCTAAAAATTCATTGAATTTGGAAATTTTTTCGGGTGGACAGCGTGGACCCCACAACGGTAACAGAACCCCATATCGGTCTACACGTGTACAAATGAGGTTTTTCCACATGTGATTGAATGAGGAAATCCAGGAACGACTCTAAAACAAATTTTGGGGTGTTTGGAAGTCATTAAGGTGTACATCAAACGACATACTTTTGGAAGAACAATTCTGGAAGCTTCGCCTAGAAACAGAAACCGAGAATGAAAAATTCATAACCCCTTCCTACGGTTTCCAAATTAGCTGAAATTTTGAGTAGAGACGTCAAATATATATATGAACAACATTCATGAAGGGTGGTATGCGTTAAGAGTCCATTCAATGGGTCAAAAACGCGACACTATTCGGCGGACAGAAATCTGGCTATAAAAGTGGGGAGCTCTTCCTCCTCAAAGCATTCCATTCTCTGTCCATTCCATCAAGGAAACAAGGAATAGATCTCCACTGTTGGAGGCTGGCCACATATATTCCCATTTCATTTCATTTATTAATTTCTTTTCTTTATTTTTATTTTTATTTTCAATTGTAATTTAGATTTCAGATAAATTCATGCATTATTTTTATTATTGTGTCCACCCATCCACCTTCTTTTCTTCTTCACCATTTATCCTTATTTTATTCTTTTATTATTCTAATATTATACACCGTGACATCTTACCCTCAAATATGTGGGGTTAAACCGAGACTTGGCCCGAGGGAGGTATGTGGAAATTTAATTTATTCTCTGCTTAAATTCAGATGTTTTATTAAGTTTGTGACGAGCAAGAGTGATGTGCACGGGTGTGGCGATCGTCCACCACGACAATGATCTCAAACTCATTTCTATTCATATATTAAATATTTTCCCTCCCTTCTAATGGGTACAATCACTTCATACGATGGAGTCGAGCCATTCTGTGGTTGAAATGGCATACGATGGAGCCAGGTCTTGGAAGATGTCACACTCCCGATCGAGGTGTGCCATCAACCATGATTACAAGAGGAGGTGAAGTTATGAATTATAAATGAATTCAAGAGTTCACACCAATAAATAAAAGAATATTAATTCATGAATTAGATCTCATAATTCAATTATCATACTTAATTTAAATACCAATATGGAGAATGATGAAACCCACAAACCAACCCAAAAAGGACAAGTTCTTTCTCAAATAATTTCATTTTGTCATTGCATGTTAGTTTTATCGTTAAATTATATTTCATTCCTATATAATATAAAAACAAAAAAAATATGTAGTTTAGTTAATGTAGATTAAGTAAGTAAATGATTGAGAAAGCTCCTCAAGTGAGACAGCCCTGGTCAGCTTCTATGCTGCACTAGGAAAAATTAAATTGCTTTTGACATCCCCGACAACAGATGAAGATCACAATTTCATATATTTTATACTGTAAATCATTGTTTATAATCTCACTATAGTTTTATTGGATGGGTAATTGTCATGTTTTCAGGTTTTAGTGTTACTTTGAGCCTAAATGTGAAAAATGACTAATTCTGGATTTTTGACAGATTTTTACATCAAGGGTATTTTGGTCATTTCCCGAAAAATAAAATTCCAAATTTTCTTATTCAAATCGTGTTAAAATTATTATTTTATTTCCTTCATTTTTTTTCTGGACCAGGAGATGATTCATCCATATAAATAGTCTAAAAATTCATCGATGTTGGAAATTGTTTCGCGCGGACAGCATGGACCCCTCAACGGTAACAGAACCCCAAATCGACCTACATGTGTCCAAATGTGGTATTTCTACCTGGGATAGAACAAGGAAATCCAGTTCCGACTCTACAACAAATTTGGGGGGTTTTGGAAGTTATTATGGTGGTCATTAAATGACATACGTTTGGACAAACCTTCCTGGAAGCTTCATCCAGAAATAGAAACTGAGAATGAGAAATTCATAACTCCTTCCTACGGTTTCCAAATTAGTTGAAATTTTGATGTGACATAGAAATGGTATATATGAACAACATTAATGAATTGTGGAACGCATTAAGAGGCCATTTATTGGGTCAAAAACGCAACACCATTCGGAGGACATAAATCTGGCTATAAAAGGAGGAGACCTCCTCCTCCTCAAAGCATCTCATTCTCAATCCATTCCTTCAAGGCACCATGGAGGAGATCTCCAACAAGGGAGGCCGGCAAAAAATCATATCATATAATTTATTTTCTTTATTTCTTTTCTTTATTTATTTTCTTTATTCTTTTTGTTTTCAATTGTAATTTAGATTTCAAATAAATTCATGCATTGTTTTTATTATTGTGTCCACCCATGCACCCTCTTTTCTTCTTCAACTATTATCCTTATTTTCTTCATTTATTATTCTCATATTATCCACCGTGACCTCTTACCCTCAAATATGAGGGGATAACCTGAGACTTGGCCCGAGGGAGGTATGTGGAAATTGCATTTATTCTGTGCTTAAATTCCGATGTTTTATTAAGTTTGTGATGAGTAAGAGTGATGTGCACGGGTGTGGCGATCGTCCACGAAGACATTGATCTCAAACTGATTTCTGTTATTTTATTAAATATTTTCCCTCCCTTCTACTGGATACAAGCTCTTCATACGATGGAGTCGAGCCATTTTGTGGTTGAAATCGCATACGATGGAGCCAGGTCTTGGAAGATGTCACACTCTCGATCGAGGTGTTCCATCAACCTTACTTACTGGAGGAGGTGAAGTTATGATTGCTAAATGAATTCAAGATTTCACACCAATAAATAAAATAATAGTAATTAATGAATGTGACCTCATAATTTAATTATAATACTTAATTTAAATACCAACATGGAGAATGATGAAACCCACAAACCAACCCATAAAGGCCATGTTCTTTCTCAATTAATTGAATTTTGTCATTGCATGTTAGTTTTATCTTTAAATTGTATTTCATTCCAAGATAACATAAAAACAACAAAAATTATTAGTTTAATTAAATTACATTAAGTATGTAAATGATTGAGAAATCTCCTCAGGTGAGATGACCCTAGTCAGCTTCTATGATGCACTTGGAAAAATTAAATTGCTTTTTCCATTCCCTACGACAGGCGTGCGTCAAAACGGGCGTCATTGATGGGGAGCTAATCATTTGTTTACTTTACTTTTTCTATTTTCATATTTTAGATAGATTTCATTAATTTTTTATTATTAATATTAAAAATGCAAAAAAGAAACGTTTTTCCATGATCTATTCAAATTCAAAATATTCTCCATGGAACAATTACTCACATGTACAGGAGGAAGAAACTGGATACAATGAAGAGGCCCTCTAATGAAGAGCCGATGTGCTGATGATAACGGTCAAGCAAGTGGACCGAGACATAAACACATGGATCTCATTAGAATATTTGTTGGCCATGGTTGAATAACTACAAGCTGAATTAATAATATTCAAGGCCCAGAAGGAAGTGGCAATAGTCTTTCCTGATTTCACTAAAGTCATCCATGAAGTCGAATACAAACATGAGGTGGAGGAGCCCGACTACCTACCTCAGTCCAATGAAGATCAACTACATGAGGCACATTCAATTGAAGATGAGAATATAGTCGAACCGACCCAGGGAGATGATACAATCATAAACTCAAACTATTTTAATTTTATTGAAAATAATTTGAGTTTCACCCCTAATAATTTTGAATTTTCAGATTCAGACATCTCATATTATTCCTTGGAGGATGATGGGGAAAAAGAAATTGTACTTGTTGAGGAACATTTAATGCTCCCTTAAAACATTGAATATTTTCTAGGTGGAGCATAAGAAGGGAAAGGGAATGTTTCACAAGTAGAAAAAATGAAGAGGAGTTTCCCCACTTCATCCAACCCCCGCCATGCAAGCTGTACCAAATTGAGAAGGGGGTGGATCTGGTATACTCTGTCTATAATTTCATCATCAAAAAGAACAAAGAACGTAAAGATGTGAGGAGCCACATGTGGTGGTTCAAATCAATGAAGCTTCATCCACCAAAAGATTATGGATAAAAGATGGTACTGCCCTCTGGTGGAAGTAAATGATTCCAGGGCCCACTTGGGAGATCATACCAAGATTTATCTTTACATGATTTCTAGTAATTTAAATTTCTAATTTAGTATTAGGAAATAGTCTAGCATGTGGCCCCCTCCATATTTTAATTTTTAGCTTAAATGAAATGATCCTTGTGATTAATTGAGTAATTTCTCTTTTGTAGGATCATGAAGGCAGAAGGAATCCCTGAGAATTAGAGGAAGAGGACTGAATCATTATTTCAAAACTGGGTCAACTTTTTATGATTATCATTTAAACTCCTTTCATTTATTGGTCCAAAACATATTTTGAGCTTTAATGAATATTCTTTTTAATTTTCACACATCAATTGATTTTGAAAGAGTTGAAATGAATTTTCAAATACAGGATTTTAAATGATTGTTGATATGAATTATTTTCCCTTGAAATGGACTTTCAAGCATTTTAATGAGTTTGACTGATTTTTGAAATCCATTCCCATGAAACACTGACTCAAAATATTTTCCCAATCCTGTGAGGTATTCTAAACCACTTTTACATACTTTTCCTAATACCCACACTTTCTTGAGGGAAACTTGAATTTTGTGTGAGAACCAGAATTTGTGAATAATTCACTTTCAAATCGTTGGATTTCATTGAATGTATTTGAAATGATTGAGGCATATCTTTGGCTAGCCACATTTTATCCTGATACCCACCTTTACATTTATCTGTTGTAAGACCTTAGATGCTATTAATTTCATAATAGGTTTAAGCCACATTACAAGCCAATTTTTCCTCACCTACCTGCACTTTTAGTATTTTTTCATTGATATATCAAGAATGAGTGTGGGGGAAGGGACTATAGCGTGCATTAATTGGGATGTGTATCATTTTGGGTATTTTGAAGTGTCTGTAAATATTTTGGGCTATGGATAATAAGAGAATTGGTTATGTGCCATCATTTCATTGTGCATTATTTGTTTCACCCATTTCTCCTTCAAAAAAAAAAATGGGAATGAGTTTGAATTCCGCGTTGTAAATTCTGTAATGAATCATGTCCCTCTCAAAAATCAAGGGCATTAATTGTCATTCAGTTATTGTATTAAATTTTATTCTCATCCTCCATGAAAAAAATGAAAAAAGAAAATAAAGATGTGCCTTTCTGGAGCCTTGAAAAAAAGGAGAACTTAGATGATATCAGTCATTATAAGCACTTCTTGGCTCATGTACCATGTCATAAAAGGGGGTGGTTTTGTGTTCCAAATTTTCAAGTGGGAATTGAGAGAGGATGTTTCTGTGTTTTCCCTTGATTTAATCTTGCATTGTAATTAAAATTCCAACCTCCTCTTTCTAGCCTGGAACTTTTTTTCGATAATTATCCCACCAACCATAAGCCACAGAATTATTTGAACCTCTAATTAAAGCCCTCATGATTAAATTCATTTTCATGTTTCACATTTTAGAGAAATAATAATTTTCACAAACCTATGGTGATGCATGTGATTTTCAAGTATGAGTATAACTCTAGAATAAATTTCTCTTGAACAAAGAGTAACATAAAATTCAATGTGAGGTAGGTTGTGATTGGGCCAAGGGTTGATTTATGAGGTTGAAAAAATTTTAATTATTGAAATGAAAATGACATAGTCTTGGTTTTCATATATGATACATGATGGACATCTATTTTGGATAATATCATTGATATTTTCACATTTTTGATTGTTGTGTGGAATTTGAATTTGATGTAAGATGATTTCCCATGACTGCAATGTTTATGTGTGGGGGAGTGATGAAGCTCACATTTTCATATATTTCATACTATAAATCATTGTCTATAATGCCACTATAGTTTTATTGGATGGTTAATTGTCATGTTTTTAGGTTTTGGTGTTACTTTGAGCCTAAATGTGAAAAATGACTAATTTTGGATTTTTGAATGATTTTTATGTCACGGGTATTTTGGTCATTTCCAGAAAAATAAAATTCCAAATTCATTGATTCGAATTTTTTTAAAAATTTTTATTTTATTTCCTCTATTTTTGTATTCTGAACCAGAAGATTATTCGGCCATATAAGTGGAATAAAAATTCATTGAAGTAGGACATTTTTTCGAGCGGACAGCAAAGAACCCACAACTGTAACAGAACCCCAAATAGTCATAAACGTGTCCAAATGAAGTGTTTCTACCTGGGATAGCATGAGGAAATCCATGGAATACTCTACAACAAATTTTTGGGTGTTTGGAATTAATTAATGTGGCCATTAAATGACATACTTTTGGAAGAACCATTCCAGAAGCTTCATCGAGAAACAGAAACCGAGAATGAAAAATTCATAACTCCTTCCTACGGTTTCCAAATTAGCTATAACAATGCTGTGAGACGACCATGATATATATGAACAACATTTATCAAGGGTGAAACGCGTGAATAGTCCATTTATTAGGTAAAAAATGCGAAAACATTCGGCAGAAAGAAATCTGGCTATAAAAGGAGGAGAGCTCCTCCTCTTCAAAGCATCCCATTCTCCATCCATTTCATCAAGGCACCAAGGAGGAGATCTCCATCGAGGACGTCCGACCACAAATCTTCCCATTTCATTTATTTTATTTATTTATTTTCCTTTATTTTTGTTTTTTTTTCAATTTTAATTTAGATTTCATATAAAATCATGCATTGTTTTTATTATTGTGTCCACCCATCCAACCTCTTTTCTTCTTCACCTATTATCCTTATTTTCTTCTTTTATTATTCTCATATTATCCACTGTGACCTCTTACCCTCAAATATGAGGGGTTAACCCGAGACTTGTCATGGGGGAGGTATGTGGAAATTTCATTTATTCTGTGGTTAAATTCTGATGTTTTATTAAGTTTATGATGAGCAAGAGTGATGTGCACGGGTGTGGCGATCGTCCACCATGACACTGATCTCAAACTCATTTCTATTATTTTATTAAATATTTTCCCTCCCTTCTACTGGATACAGGCTCTTCATACGATGGAGTATAGCCATTTAGTGGTTAAAATGGCATACGATGGAGCCAGGTCTTGGAAGATGTCACACTCTCAATTGAGGTGTGCCATCAACCTTGATTACAGGAGGAGGTCATGTTATGATTGCGAAATGCATTCAAGATTTCACACCAATAAATAAATTAATATTAATTAATGAATGAGATCTCATAATTTAATTATCAAACATAATTTAAATACCATCATGGAGAATGATGAAACCCACAAACCAACCCATAAAGGCCAAGTTATTTCTCAATTAATTGCATTTTGTCATTGCATGTTAGTTTTATCTTTAAATTGTATTACATTCATAGATAATATAAAAACATAAAAATTAAGTAGTTTAGTTAAATTAGATTATGTAAGTAAACGATTGAGAAAGCTCCTCAAGTGAGACGACCCTGGTCAGCTTCTATGCTGCACTAGGAAAAATAAAATTGCTTTTGTCATGCCCTACAATAGTCGTTCATCACACAAGTCCTCAACTGGGGAATGCTAAATATCGAGGCTAACAAAATTTTTGAATATAGACCGGTGAGGATCAAGGGTTGTGAGGAGAAGATGCTCTATGGACAAACCATCCCTTTGGTTTGTGTGTTATGGAGGCATGGTGGGCTCGAGGAGAGTACCTAAGAGTAGGAGGCACAGATTTGCGCCCAATACCCAGAGCTAGTTTGAGTTCTATTCTGTTTCATTTTGTACACGCTGTGATGTAATAATGGCCTTTTTCTTTTATGAGATGTTTTGTTTCCCTAACTTTCGAATGTTATGAAAATCCATGATAGGTGGGGCAGGGAGGACTTGATCCCTAAACAAGACGTATTAAGGAGGATGCGATTGAACCCGTGCGGGTGGGTTAGTGCCACCCAATGTAGATAGTATCTTGATATGTAGGAAGGAACTTCTGGAACCGTGTGTCCGGACAATATAGACCCTGAGTTTGGCATGGCTGTTTTGGGTGGTTTGTCCCCGAGAGGTATCTTCCGAGGGGGTTCTTTTTTTTTCGGACCCCTTTGGTCTAGCTTTGATTCTCGATGACGAGAATAGTTCAAGGAGTATATGATATTATGGCACAAACCCACATGGTCCAACCCTTTTCCAAATTCCGAATCCTAAGGATGGAGTCTCGGTGGTAGAACGTCATTTAAATGTGCGACCGATCAGTGTGCGACTGATCGGTGGGCGACCCATCGGTGTGGGACCGATCAGTGTGCGAGCGATCGGTGGGTGACCCATCGGTGTGTCACCGATCGGTGCGACACAATCGGTGCCACACAGTCATATAAGGATTTTCTTCTACAAGTTTTTTGAATGCTACATCTAAATCCTTTTTAGCCTTTTAGAAGTGGTTCACGCCCGTTTTTCGACCCACAATCAATGTTTTAAATTCCTAAGAGTGGGGAGACCTTCAACTAACCTAGCTATGTCTAAATTTCTCCTCGGTTTATATAAAATCCTTAAAGTCACATCTCTTACCACATTTTCCTGATGATAATTATTAAATAAAAATTAATCATGTTGTGTGTATCCTCCCAACCACATGGTGAAACCACGATCCACCTTTAATGCCACTGAAGATCTTGATATCTATTAATGACCAGGCTCATCTTTATATCTCACAAGATTTCCTCTTTTTCTTCTTCTTGGCCAGGTTCGTTCTTCCCATGGAGCGTTTGGAGTCCCTTTCTCGAGGAATGTGGTGCGCCTGTGCTGGAGCCTTTCTGCTCACCCTTGGAGTCCCTGATGTTCCTCATGTGCAAGTTGCACATCCCCGGTTCTTGGCGCTTTGATAGAAACATAAATCTTTGATCATCCAAGTAGGGTTTTTCCTTCATCTCTCTTACTGTATATAATGTGGGGTGGGTATGCTTTTCTTTTTGTGGGACAGATGAAACCAAACATTAATGAGAATAAGAAGCTGACTTTTAAAGAATGAAAGGGGGGGTGTGGTTGATGTTTTCGATGTATTTTTATTATTCTTGATTATGTGTTTTGAAATTTAAGGGCTCATGCCCACTGAAATTCATGGTAGTTGGTGTTTTTTCCTTGTGCACTAATGAACTTCTCTGTTGTCATATATATACGTGATTAAATAACTGTAACATAAAAATTGTTTAATCACCTAAACTCGAATTGTTAAATGGATTCACAATGAAAATCAATCCTTTTGTGGTCACCCTGGTTAACCAATAGAAAGATGAACCTAACAAATGATGTTCTTGATCTTGGAAGTTTCTCTACTCTGTTTTGATATTAGGTGTGTCGTTCTGCTTGATGCTTTTGGGGTGATGTAGATGGGGATGGGATCCTCTGTTGTGGAACAGTTGTTGGTTGTGAATCTAAAGCTGTGAGGGGCTCTCTCTCGAGGCTTGGTTTGGTTCAAGTACTTTAAGGGATCATGCAGATCCCTTTGTTGTTGTGACTTTACAAGAGAACAGGGTGTGAATGCTTACATTGATGTTTTTCTGTTTCTATTTCTATGGCATGTGGTTATGATGGTTAGTTGAGAGTAGTGTAGGATTAACCTAAATGGGATAACTTGAACATGAAAGCAAGAATGGTTTAAATGGGGAATTGGTTTTCGGGATTATTTGTGACATGGCTGTGAGTGCGGTGCTCTTCTTTTATAAATGAATAGTAAGGATGATGTTTGTTCTTAGGTTGGATTTGGAAACCCTAGGTTGGGATGATTTCTTGTTACCTATATATATAATTGTAGTTCTTATGTTTCTTATTCACGCCCCACCCATGTTGAGAAATTAGTGCCGAACACCCCCATTTCATGGGGGAGGGTGTTTTTCCCAACACTCTTATGAGTGGCTGGATATTAGCTCATTTTCTGCTCCCTTTCCCAAATAACCCAAGACTCTTTAGGAAAGCTGTAGAGCCCTGAGGTCCATTATAGCCCATGATTCTCTGGGTAGGGTAGTTGTGGTGGTCATCCCAGGTGTGTGCTTGTAGGTTGTTTCCCAAGAGTCTTCGAGATTAGGCCCAGGTGTTAGCGGGCATGGCAGTAGTTGTTGTGGCCAAGGTGTCTACGGGCGTAGTAGTTGTTGATGTAGCCCAGGTGTTTGCTGGTGGGATGTGTGGTTGTGATGGTCCAGGTGTGTGCGGGTGTGGAGTGGCAGTGGGACTGTAGTGAGAATGGCGGGAGAGGTTCGATGCGTAGGATGTCTTTAATCACAAGTTGGAAAGTGGCGCGGGGTACCCAAATATCGATGTGCTATTTCTATACATTACATAACTTTCATTATTTGGGGAGTTTTCCTTGGTGAGGCTTGGGTGGATAGTTTTCCTTGCTTGGTGCTTTGGTTATGTTTTTCTTCACAGGGCATTAGAATTCCTCCACACTTTTGCATTAGAGTCTTTGGTTTTCCCTACTGAGTATACTTGTATACTCACCCTACATATATAAACCTAATTTCATGTTTCTTGGAGGAATTCTGGGATCGTGCAGGGCCGTACTAGCTCGGATGTTGGGACAGTTGCAGTTGTTATTTTTCTTTTCTTTGCTACATTACCTTTGTAGTCTCATTGAACTTTGTGGATTTACTTTTGTAACATGCATATGGGAATGGTTTTATTTGGATTTACTTTACCCCCCCAGTTTTGATATTGTTGGGATTTACTATCTTATCTCCCGATCCTTTTAAAGAAAAAGGGTAATGCTTCCATTTTATGTGTAATTATATACCGTTGTTTCTAGTCGCCACTCCGGGACCTATTGAAGGCGGGTCTCTAGGGTCATTATCTCTCCTTCAACATGAAGAAGGAAGGGTCTGGAAATATACTATCCCTTCTCTCATCTTGGTGATGGAGGGTCGTGATGAAGGCTTCCTGTATTTAAAATTATTTTTAAATCCCATTAAATATAATTCAAATTAATGAAGTGTCGATTTTAGATGGTTTAATAAATATAATTAATATAAAATATTGAATCAATTAATGTTGTTGTTCATGTTTATGTATCATACAAAAATCTAACGAATATGATGATAAAGGAGGATTGTCAAGGGATAAATAACTAAAAATATCTAGATGGTCACCCACTAGAATAAAGTAATCATAATAGTTTCTGTTCCATCAATCCTAGAGAGATATATTCATCAAATGATGCAATTTAATTCTACACAAAATTTGTAGACCTTGTTGGTGATAAATAAATTAATGGTCTTTATTATGAATTCAATGGATATCTGAAGACAACTCTCAATAATTTTATTATGTTTATATATATATATATATATATATATATTACCACATATCATAGGACTATGGAATGAAAAATTATAGTTCGATGAAGAAGTTGAGACAATGAATAATTCATTAGAAAAACAAATTGGAAGATGTATCACCGTCTCAAAATAGGTAAAATAAAAGATTGAAAAACACTCCCTATGAGATGATAACATGACTTTGATGTAAAATAAACTACATGAAATGATTATTGAGAAGGAAATATTCAAGGACACTATTACTAAATCAGTACATTCCTTTGAAAGCTTTAATAAAGTCATATTGAATGTTGAAGATGTAATGTTGAATATGAAAGAAAAAATATATAATGATACTGACATACCATTGAAAAAAAACACATATATTCATGACAAACAAACCAAAAAAATAAATATTTATTAGGAACCTTGGTTGAGAATTATTGATGATGAAAGGAACTCACTAAACCTGAAATGGGTTGAGTAGGAGATTAAGATGAAAAATTTGGAATCAATTTATGTTTGACCTACTCATAGATTTGAGAAGTAGAGAAATTCCAGTCAGGATTCAATGATAATTTTTATGTCAATAGGGAGACATGTAATTGTAAAAACGTGATTTAAATGTATTCAAGAAGCCTCCAATTCAAGAACATTGAATATTAATGATTTTACTCCACAAGAACATTCATGAAAGGAATATATTTTTTATAATATTGTTGTAAAAAAGTAAATTTTTTATATATTCTTGTTTTTAAAAATGATTTTAAACCCATGAAGGTATAATGTTTGGAGTAATGTAGGTAAGGGAGGAGTATCTCCCCAATCAAAACCCAAAAATTTGTTGAAAATATACAACAAAATCAAGCCTATAAATTGGGATACATTGTTCCTTCAAGAAAAAGAATAAGATTTAGGGGATAATGATGGTGCTTCTATAGGATCAAAAACATATCCATAGATTTTTTTAACAATATTTAAAAATATAAAATTCATAAAAGTCTTATAATAAGGGTGTATTTATTGAAATTGATAAGCAAGATGAAGACCAGAAACATAAGAATCTATTTTTGAATAAAATCATATTTTATCATTAAGATAATTATTTTGATTTATAAAACTCATATGTACACAGATATAATGTATGTTGGTATTTCAGCCTCACTAAAATTTATCCTTCAAGTATAAGATAATAGTATACTATGCGTAAGGGTCCAATCCATAAAGAATAAAGAAGTAACATAGATGCACTCAATGTTTCCGAAGGTTTTTGCTATGAAGTGGATAACTATTTAGATTTATTTTATTTTATGAATAAAATAATTTAAACAAATAAATTAAACATAATATATAAATACATATATTTAAACAATCAAAAACATGAGTTTTCCCTAATTTGTCTCTTTAGATTGATTGGACATATTTGTTTCCTAATAATATTTCATAACATTGATTTAAGAAGAATCACATCAATGGTATTTTTTCATTCACATAATTAAATTAATTAATTCATAAAAAAATAATGTATAATAACAAATTAAAATAGAGTATCAGTTTTATGATATATCTAAGGAATTGGATAATACTAGCACACAAAATGGGTATTCTTTTAAATCAATGACGACAAAGAAGAAAATAAATAATTAAATAGAGATCCAAAATTATTTAATTGATTGTATGTATAAATAGCATGAAATAACATCCAATATATCGCCACAAAACTGTAGGATAAAACCGTGAATGGGTTATGCTTCTATTAATGAAAATCATTCAATTGATGATAGAAGTCGACTTATAGAAGCAGAATTAAAGAAACCAAATAATTAACTAACAAACAAACCACCATTATGAAAAGAATTTTATACTTTATTGTGTGAATAAATTCACAACATCAAAAAGTGTTATCTAAAAGATATTAATATAGGAATAAAAAATTGAATAATAATAAGAGCATTTATTAAGAAACTATGGTGATATAAATAACAAACATAATTGAAATTGAACATGGAATTCCAAAATGATAGCCTAACAATAAAATTGAAATAATAAAACCTTCTCCACTAATTACATCACCACCACCACATAAAATATAAATTTTAGCAGTTTTGGATCGACCCCCCAACATTTAATGTCACCCAAATTATTTACTATTGTTAATTGGTATGTGAGAAAAAATTAATGTTCAATTTTTATGTTTCACCACAAAAATCATACCAGATTCATATCCTTTATTAACATGAAATTTTGAAGTTAAATAAATATGATTTTGGAAACACCACATAGGGGGGAAATTTTATTATATATTGATTGTAAATTATATAATAAATTCAATATTGTAGGTCCATCCTTTTGTATGTTATGATCTAAATGGTGGCTGAATTTATGATTCTTGAAATATGTCCCATAATTTACAATTTTTCTCAGACTACCTAGATCAACTTGAATACTGCATAATTATATTTCCACATAATTGATTTAAAATTTATCCATAATTTCCACTATAAAAATTTCAAATTTTAGATACATTGGCCATAAATTTTGGACTAAAAATTTACATAATTAGCATAATCCCCTTCTGCTTTTTCCAGAAAAGTATAGATCCATGACCAAAAAATTCCATAATCCATTCTGATTATTCCATTGATCCATAAACAAGAAATTTTAAATAAAATGTGATGAATCATGTCCTAAAATATCAAATTTCAAGTAATGAAAAAAAAATATTCCACACCATTAATATTTAATATTTCCAATTTGATAAACAATAGACATGAATTTCACATATGATGAGAAATGATGTTCGAATTGTAAAATGGATTTAAAAAAGACTTTATACACAATTAAGAAAATGAAAATTTATTAAAATTTAATGAAAATTCGGTTTTTTATGTAGCCAATCACACCGACCTACATCTTGATATTTTCAAGTCCATAGAAAACTAATAAAGATAAAAATTCAACCCACTTATCCAAGCATGTTTTAACATTCAGAGCATCAATCCATGTACGCAATTATATCCCAATCCTACGCCAATTACTTTTTTCAAATTCTTCACTACCCATCATCCAAATATAATACTTCATTAATATGTATTGTGCATCACAAAATTCATCGATCCCATTTTATTTTTTAAGTGGAAAATAAATATAAGTGTTAGGTTAGAATCATATTAAACGTTATTAATATTATCCTATTTTTTATTTGTTTTTTTACACCACACTAGAGACGAAAATACAAACTTCGTACCAGACAGCAATGAAGATTTGTTCCCCACATTATAAATGAAACACATTTTATTAATTTAATACAATATCATATTGATCCAAGAAGAATAATATTGGCTAATAATGCTATGGATTCATTATCCTTAAGTGATAGAGTCCACAAATTTGGACAGAACATTACTCTTACATTGTCATTGTTTTTAATTTTTTGGTGAATACTCTGAATTAAATTTAAGTGTCTCTAAACTATATTCTTCGGATAATAGTATGAACTCAAAATTTTCCACCATAATCTAAAGATAATACATTTTGGATTTTGGATTAAAATGATTGATGTATTTTCAGTGAGAAATCACATCAGAAAACCTCACATTCCAAAAAAATATTCTCATTAACATAATCATGTCTAATGATTAGAATCAAGCTATTAAAATCATATTTATTCAAATTTCATTTTTTAAAATATAAAATAATGAATGAAATGATTGTGAATTGAAATTTTCACTAATATACCAAATAATGAATAATAAAATAATCAATTTTTACCCACCCAAAATATATAATTATTGTACCCTTAGTGGAGAATGTGAATAGAATAGGGAGTTCAAAATGGGGACGAAAGTGGGGGGAAATCCCATTTGAAATGAAATCATGGAATAAAATAACCTTGTTTAAAGACTAAGACCCAATAATAGAATATTTATCAATTTATCTCCATGCCATGTTTACAATTCTCTTGGAAAATTGATGATTCTTCATTGAATATTGGTATACATGTGTGATTTAATTGTTAATCATTGAATTATTCATCTCTTAAATCTTTTACAAAACAATACCATATAACTATGAAAACAATATGGGTTTACCATAACTAAAAAACAGTCAAAAAAGATAGATCTATAATCTCACATTTATAATTTTTTAAGGGAAAAATAAAAAAACAAATGAAAACAGCAAAAGAACCAGGTTTATGCCCAAAAAAACCTTTAGTTTAATGATATTAGATAGAAATGGAACACAAAATTTCCTAATACAAACTATTAATGTCTTTAGGATTATATATAAAACCAAATATAATATATTTAGATAGACTCTAAATTATTGTTGAGGAAATGGTTTTGAAATTGATTTAAGAAAATCACACAAGAACTAGTGAAAGAGCTAATCCCATTAATAGAAAATGTGACCATCAAATAGATTTCATTATCTTGTGTAGAAATCAAGGAGAAGTCTCTCATAATTATATTTGAGAGAGAATGAAATTTAAACTATAATTTTTTGGTTATCCCCAATGAAAGAACACTTGAGTGTGATAGGATAGAATGTTATTTTGATCTTGGTTTGGTTAAAACATTAAGACATAGGTCAAAAATTTGAATCGAAAAGAATTTAATTTTTTATATTTTCATATTGAATTGAATCCCTCTAAGTAAATTTTCAAGCCTAAAAATTTTCAAGATAAGTGTTAAGAATGGTTACAAACTCTATGTTTAATATTTCTTTAAAGTTATAATTGAGTGATAGTCCTAAAAATCAGCATTATAGACCTATAAAAGAGATTTAATATATTGATACACATTTACATCATGTGAAAAACAAATATTTATTTCATAATGAGTTAGAAATCCATTTAAAATTCATCGGTTATCTTTAGGTTCATTTTCAACACTATTTATCCAATTCACCTCATTATCCAACTTTGATATGTTATATTCTAAATCTGTACCTTTAAAAATTTCTTCTAATTTTTAAACCTTATATTCATTGGGAATAATTTCTCATGTTTTTTCATTTATTTTCCAACTCTTTGAAATAATCACAACTTATATTTTTTCATGTGAAGCTTGTGTGTAACAATTTTCTTGAACCAAAGATGAGGAGGAGATAACCTGAGTGTTCATGGATTCAATAACCATTTCAATGCTTCATAGTTTTATTATTAACTATATAACCTCAAAATACGTTCTTTTAAATTAGTGACACAATATTGAAGGAAATTTCATTTTATAGGTATGGATAAGGGTTTGATCTAGGTTGTTTATTCAATAAGAATAATTAATTTGTGAGAATTGCACATGAGGCTATTCAGATTGTCCATATTTTTATTGAAACTCGTTATAGGATGGAATGATTGGTGAAGAATAGTAATTTAGACAATGTGGTTGATTGGGTCAATTATTATACACCCAATAAAACCTTGGATGGTCATTGTACATAACACTTGGTGTCTGGTGGCTAATGTAAAGAGATTTTCCCTATACATGGATTTGTTAAAAGGGGCCGCCTATATGAGTTAAATTCGAGGGTGAGAATATAGGATTGATTCATAAATATGTTATGAGAGTCTGAGATAACATAACAATGTCCCTAACAATGGAGAATGTATTTGGGATACCACAAATTTAACCTAAATGTTGAATTAGTCATTGTAGTATAGGTAGGTTTCGAATCCATAGAGACCTAATAAGTAACCTAAAGACATACAATGTTATTGGTGTGGGGGTCTGGTTATTTAGTGATCCTCTATTTTGATATAGTTTAATTTACGAAAAAATTTATTTATTTCCATAAATGTTAAAAAATAAAAAATATATTTAGATTAAAATAATCAAGAATGATGATTCGATCCTAGGTTTTCTCCAGAGATAGATTAGACATATATTTTTCCAATAAAATCTCATATCATTAACTTTATAGGCATATAGCCAATGTGAAAAGTTCCTTTAAAACATTAACCTACTTAATTCCTAAACAAATTCAATGATAATAATCAATCCAAATAGAGTATAAATATTATGATCAGTCCAAGGTACTAGATCATGTTAGAACTCAAAATTTGTTTTTGTTAAAACCATAGAATATAAATCATAACACAATTCATTAAATAGAGGTCCATTTTAATTAATTTTTTATATAATTAGCTAAAATGAATGAAAACATAATATATCCCAATGAAATTACTTATGATCAAACCATAAAAGTGTTATCATTGCATTGATGTAAATATATCAATGAAATATATAAGTCGTCTTATAGAATCAGGATTGAGGAAGGGAAAATAATGAAATAACAAACAATCTGCCATTGTGGAAGGTATTTAACACTTTATTGTCTAAATAAATTAACATATTTAATTAATGGTGTAAAAAAATAAAAAAATTGACAGGAAAATTGAATAATAAAAAGAACTTTTATAATTAAACTAATGTGATTCTAACAACTTATATGAGATAAATTGAACATGTGATCAGAAAATGATAGTGTAACAATAGAAATGAAATAAAAAATATTAATTTTTAATTAATTCTCCAAAACCACCTTAGATATGAATTTTAGGAGTATAATTTATATCATTTATATTTTAATGGCATCCCAATTAATTAGCATAGTAATATTTTTGTGGTAAAAAGTAAAAAAAATATTTTATATTTTCCCACAAAATCTGACAATATTTATCTCTATAATTGATGTCCCATGTTTACATTAGAAAATAAAATTTTTGTAAATTTTGTATAATATAAATTTTGTCTTTATTTCATATAAAATATGAAAAACATTTATGAAATTTGATTATTCAATATTATTTTATGATCAAAATGGTGGGATAACTTTATGGGACATGAAATCTGGACCACAATAAAAACTTCAACTTAAGATTCCTAGATCAACTTGAATAATTCATAATTTCATCTGTCAAAAGTAAATTATAATGACCCCCATAATTAAGTATTTATATTGTTAAAATTTTAGATTAAATGGTCATTCATTAATAGACACAAATCTAAATAATGGGTTTATTTTCCATCTATATTTTCGATAAATTTCTAAATCTATGGAAAAAGTATCCATATTCCATTATGAATCATCCATTAATCCTGAATGAAAAAAAATTCAAAAAAAGAGATGGATAATATTTTAAAAAATGTATAAAAAAATATTTAAAGTAATTTTTTCTACATCATCCTGATTTATTGGTCCTAATTACATTATCTTTAAACATAGATTTCATATATATTGATAATTGATGTATAAATTGTAAAATTAATTTACTAAGAATTTTACAAATAATGAAGAAAATAAAGATTAATTAAATTTTAAATAAAATAATTTAATTTTAGTGGAATGTCATGTGTTATATCCAACCACATCACTCGTGACAATAAAAGAAAGAGGCATCAATAACAGGTGAAAATGAAAGATGGAATGAAGGAAAATTAATCCATGGGAAAATATGGCTCCTAATATGTTAAAGATGTATAAAGAGTATTTTCAATATTATGATATAAATAAAAACATTAATACATTAGAAATTACTAATTAGAAGGTTAACCATGATTTTCGATAAATAATAAGCTGATTATTCTACTATAGAAAGAGAGAAAATTTTGTGGATTATTGAATGAAAACCATGGAATGAAAATATAGATTGAGAAATATAAAAACAAAAATGATGTTAATAAAAAGAATATTGTATTAGTATTGGATATATTTTTTATTATTTCATCAATAAGGTATATAAAAAGTGTGATGAAAAATATATTAATGATGTTTATATAAGGTGAAACCTAGTAAGACACATGTCTGTCATATGTATGACAGTTTTACAAGGATTATTGAACCAAAGGGAAAATCACCAGAGTTCTCAAGTTCAAAAACTATTGTAACAAATAATAATCCCACACCAATGAAGAAGGGATAATATTTTATGAAATAATTTTTAGTCATATGTCATGAATAGCTATAAAAATAAAGTTTTTTGTTGAAAGCATAGAAAATTGAGACAATTTATCTAGCTTAAGAATAGATTGTTACACTTTAAAAAATGATATATTAATTAAAATAATTTCATGTTTATCAATGTTAAAAAAATATGCAATACTAACAAAGATATAAGAATGAATAATTTTTGGCATTCTATAGATTCAGTAAATATTTTTAATGGGTTGAGAAAGAAATATCATCCTATGTTCTTCAACTGATGTGCTAAAAGATCCATCATCTCCAAAATTTTCATTGAAGGTATTTATATGATGATAAAGATAGTTGATGAATGTTTTAGAGAATTCATTAGGGGGTAAACTAAATAAGTGATATCTACTAAGTATTCCTAAGATCCTAATAACTTGAAATTATGATATTTGTGACAATGTAGATGTATTAGGTATGATATTCACTCTCCTTTCCTATTTATTATATTTTATTATTATATTGATTAAGGAAAAAAATTTATTGCAAATAGAGGAAATTATGTACATGCGAATGAATGACCTGATGTGTTTCTTAATATGAGTGTAGGTTTATGTTCATTTATCAAAATATATATTGTTAAACCCGTAAGTTTTGAAAAATTCTTGATTGTACTGCATTGAGAAATGTGTTTTCAAAATATCATTTCGATGTTATAAACTATTGTTTTAAACATCCATTTTACAATTTAGACTTAGAGTGATTTATTGGTGGATCATTTCCAATATTTCTATAGTTCCTACCTTATATATGATTACTCGAGGATCATAATTATAATAAGTGGTACATCAAGTAGATGAAAACACCCTTACATTAAGTGGGAGAACCTTCCTCATCTTTGAATTCATATTCAATTAGGGGGTAATAAATGGAATTATTTATTGGATTAAATGTTTAACTAAAAACAAATCCAAAGGGGGAGATTGAATTACTGTTGGTTTGATAGTTGTATTTTTTTCAATTATTGTTTATTTCATTTCAAGTGATAGTATAAAAGGTTTATAAAATGCGTGATGGATTTAGTATCCCTCCCAATAACAAATTTTGATTCCCAATTTTTGGTAAAATAAAATAAAAGATATGTTTATACTTTGAATAAGTGGCTGGAAAAATACCTAGAAGATTATTCAATAAATTATTGAATGAATTAAACTTCATGGAAGAACATAAAATGTGATAAATAAGGAGATAGCGTACTATCTAAAATTGTGTGTAATAACAATATTGATGGATACAGAGAATAGATATATGAGATATTATAATCAGTGGTGAAAATGCCAACTCTTTAGAGTTTGAAGACCTGCTAGTTAAGAGAAGGACATCATTTTGTTTTACCTCATATGATAGTTAAATATTGCAATAAAACACATATATGAAGTCCAAAATGATGGAACATATGCAAAAAATGTGAATTAAAACATATGATATTAATTAACTCAAAGATTTGTGTTTTCATATGATAAAAATTTCTAAGGAATCATTTTAAAGTGATTAAAATTATAAAAAAATGAAAAGGCTTCTGATTATTTAATGAATGGATGATATTTAAATTATTTGAAGAGGATGAGGGCTGGTTTTAATTAAATATAAATATTTATAAATAGATAAGTCCATGTTCATTGTATGATAATTATAGTATAGGTGAATTCTTACATAGGTGAATTTTAGCATTTCCAAATCCACATAGTTGAATCTTCTATATAAAAAAATTTGAATAGCCAAAACCAGATGTCTATCTAGATACCGAAACATTATATAAGAATAAAGCTTCACATAACTTAATCAATAGACATATTTTAATCCTTCACGTAAGGAATTTCGACAGTGTATGTAAATACCACATAACCAAATAATATTGTATATCATAATTAAAGATATATGTTCTTAAATAGAGTTTCATATAGCCAAATTTTGTGTATTTGAAACCAAATATAAAAATATGAACTATTTAAGGAACTTGAAAATAACATAAGTATATACCCATATATCAAATACTAGCATATGTGAATTCCATAATGGGATTATTGTAAGGGAAACATATTTCATACTGGGTGGAATTATGTACATTTCCAAAATTAGTTAATTTTGAAGAAAAATTTATCTGGTGATACGAAATATTTTATTCAATTATTGAAACATCACCGCCTACTTAAATGTTATGGGATTCGTGATTTAAGAAGAAATAGATACAAATATTTATTCATTTAAAGGGACGATCAAATCGAAAAGAATAATAAAGTCTTTAGAATTCATTAATTCTCCTGAAATTAAATATTATATTTTGTACTGTGATTTCAAGTTAAAAATATCATGATTCTTAGAGAATAAATTATTTGAGACTAGTTTAATGAATAAAATCCTACGTAAGCCACTACATGTATTTAATTAATAAGAAAATAAATGAATCAATTTTTCATGAGTAATATTGTTGCATTTTTATAAAACCTTGAGATAATTTTCATCATGGTGTGTGTAATTTTTAAAAATGGCTACTCAAGTGTCCATGAGTGACAAGGACTAATGTATCAGAAATTTTAAAAGATATAAAATTATAATAATATTTGTGTGTTACCATTAATGAAGATGTGTTTTATGAGCACAAATTTTTGTACTTGTTTAATATAGATGAGTTAATTCAATGCGTGATCTTAATCAAGATTAAGAAGTTACTACTATTAATGCCTTTAGAATATTATTTAAAACATCTGGGTTTAAAAAAGTAATGTAAATTTCACATGGGATTATATATTGATCCACACATGGAAAATTGGGGAAATACAGGAATGGGAATTTGAAAATCATTCATTATTTTAGAAAACAAAAAGTGATCATGCTTTTCCATTATTGGAAGTTTATTATGATTCATGAAATTTATTTCTCAAAAATTTTACCACCCATTCATGTGATAAATCAATAATATATAGGAATAAAAATATAAAAAGGATAATAATTTTCTTCTATTATATGTTTGAAAATTTAGATTTAGAGTGAAACTTTGTTTCACAATATAAGAAGATCACTCATCTAGAAGAATGTAATCAGTTACATGTGGTATATAATAATAAGAACATGGGTAGTTGAATATAATTTTAATAGATTTAATGATTTTTAATTAACATAATATGGAATGCCATGTGATCTTCTTATGAAGATATCTAAGGATGAACTGATATCAGGAATTGAGTTTCATGTATCTATGATGAAGATATCCATGAATTCAAAAATCATAGGATGAGTTGGAAGAGAATAACATTAGGGATGTTGTGATATCTATGTACCTTTTATAGATACACACCATAAAATAAATTCATTTTATGAATATACGTATATATATGGTGGGTAACTATATAACATTTTCAACTCAGTGTTTGTAAAGAGATCACTCTGTGACATGGTGATAATAATTTGGATATGTATAGATATTTCTAGGGTGATTTTGGGAAAACGATGTTCTATGAGAGGAAATAAATTGCGGATGTTAGAAACACTAAACACATTGTAATTTGTGATTGATTACAGTAGAGAATCCATGATTTCTTAAAACAACCAATCAATGCAATGAGTAGGTATTTGTACCAAAACTTATTAAAATAATGCATTCTTCATTACATATTTACATGCATGTATAAAACTGATTGATTTCATAGATTAAATGAAATAGATCAATACAAAAAATCTAAAAATATGGATTAAATTATAATGGAGTTTTAAAAATATTTTAATTATAAAAAATTATTCAACACCCGATTCACCCCCTTCTCAGGTTTCTATACTAGTCAACTAGGAATCTGAAAGATTCAATTCCAACCTTATTAATGATGAACATCAAAATATTTCCCAGCACATTTAATAGATACACATTGTTCTTCATGAATCTATGACATTAACATGGATAAATTCATGGTTATTCATTGGTATAATATAGGATTTTTATATTACCTTATCATTTAAATGTCTATACTTTATCGATGGTGATTTAATCTCTTTAAATCCACTTCATGGAATGATTATATTGTGAAAGAATAACTATTCTTCTATTGACGGTAAACCCAATCCTCATAAAAAATTCCCTATAAAAGATTTATTACATCATCATTATAATATTGTTTAAATATATTTTATTCATACATATATTGAAAATCTATATTTCAAATTTAATAAAGTAAACATCATTTTTGGGTTTTGAATATCAATATTAGCTTAAAGTGAATTTTTTATATTACATATTTTTATCCAAATAAATTAAATATAAATATATATATATATTAAATTATTACACGAAAATTATTTTTAATACATAATAAAATAGCATGACTCATTTAATTATTAATTGATAGCAAATTAAAAATTAAAAATCTCAATGTACAGAAATACATTTTTTATATAAACAATTTTTTATATATGTTATGTTCTCATTTTAAAGTTAATTTTTTCATATTTAAAAATTTTTTATATAAAACGGATTTTAATTAGTAATGATAATTTTTAAATTTATTAGGATGGGTGAATTTATATTTTTTCTAAAAAAATAATTAACAGGGTAAAAATTGAGTGAAAGAAAATAAAGGTTAAACAGAATAACATAATTTGGCTCAAATTTCCCTAAATTAATTTGATAGTTATAAATTATGAAAGGAATTTCTAAGTTATAATGTAATACCTATATTTATTATAAATTTTTTTTACATAAGTTACTTAACTGTCATATGGATCAATATTTACCCCTCACCTAACTATCAATACAAAGTAAATGATACTCTTTTAACCCATAAAATGATATCACATTTGCCCACATCATGCAAAAATATACCTTAAAATTCCTCTTGAAACCATAAAAATTTTAATACTCTTATAATAATATTGTATATTATTATACCTTTTTCAAAATGATGTTTCCCAAGTCTTCCCATTCCATGATTTCCTTCATGAATGGACTCAAACTCAAAATGAGATTATTATCCACTCACAAACATTCTTCATATATATATTTCTAATACACCCTCGTATAATATTGTTATATAAATATTAATATAGTTAAATAAGTAAAATAATTATAATAAAATGTTATTATATTAATTTTAAAAAATTTCTATCGTATTCCCACCCATTAGGAAAATTAAAATTTCGCTCCTGTTATATTTAGAATACCACCTCTAAGAATTATGTATTTCATTTTTCATAAAAATAAATTAGTAAATGGTAATAAAAATTATTCTATAGATATTATAATTATAAAATGATTAATATTTTTTAAAATAAAAAATTAACATTAAATTAAGAATATTAGTAATAAGTGATCATTGTAATGTTGACCTCAAAAATGAGAATATCTAAATGGAAAAACTTTCATCCTTATAGACAATATTTTATTATCATATATAATTCATCCAAATATTATATATTATTACTAAACTATTTTAAAATATCTAAATAACCCTATTATGCTTCACAAATGATGATATTATAATCACTTCAAAATCATACATATCCAATGATTATAACATATTTTTATTTAGTTCATTTTATCCATGTACTTGAACAGTGAAATAAATTTCAATCGTAGATTGATATGGAAACATATTATATTGAAATATATTAAATTAAAAATTAAATACTTATTTTCATCTATAATATAAAATTTATAATTAACTCATTATAAGATACAAACATTCATTCATTAATAATTCCCAAAAGAATATTATCAATGATTCCATCTTCATGAATCATAAGTAAAAATTAAATGAATTGATATTATAATATATTCTTAATTAAGGAAAATATATTCAAATTCATTAAAAAAATATATAAATAATTAACTTGGTATCAATTTATGGGTTTTAACATTGAAACTACACAGATGAAGAAAAATAATAAATGTTAATAACTTCCAATGATAAAAATAAATAATAACTAACTAATAAATGTGTAATAAATTATTAAAATTAAAAAGTATAAATGAAAATATATTAAAATCAGGTTCTTAAATAATTTAGTAAGATAGGTATGTTTACTATACATGATGTAAATCACTTTAATGGAATACAAGAATAATGGTAAGGGTTCTTTCATTCAAAATTTTCTTCTTTGAAACAAGTTTCTTATTACATACCTACTTTATTTTACAGAGTGTATATGTTAACTACATGAAATTATCGTTATTAATGGTATTTAATGTTATGATTATATTTTTCCATTTTAAAGGGGTTTTATTCAAATGATATAAAATTTGTAAGGAATCCTCATCTCAAAATGTCATATATGTTTTCCATTATGCAAACAATTTATTTTATATATTCTATATATTAAATCATTTAAATTTTATATCATAAATATCTATTAATTCAAGGTATTTTATATTACATTTAATTTTTTTGTTTTCAAGTGGTTTTTAATTAAATATTATAAAAGTAGTAAGGCTATCTCGTATCAATTTTCTTCTTTGAGACATATCCAATATAAACCAATTGATAAATTTTTTATTGTGTATATATTGACATATGGATAAGTTTTAATATTCAATCCTTGGAATTAAAGTTATTTAAAGATTCATCTCATGTCCTCACTTTTAAGGGATTTTTAATGAAAATTTAATAAAGTCATAAGAGTTATCATTTCCATTCCATATCATTGAGGAATGTTTTCATATCATGGACCCATTAATCTTTTATATAGTGCACATACTACCCAATTAGATTATATTAATATTATTAATGTTTAATTTATGGGGTTTATAGGTATTTTCCTAAATATGTGATTTCTATTCTTCAGATTCATTAGATACCAAATTTGTAATTGTTCGGTACCTTTTCTCCTACTTTATTTTTGAATCCCTTTCCATTTAATTTTCTTTCCATTGGGAAATGTAATTATAATTAAATACAAAAAATAAATTATTAATTGTTTAATAAATGATCAAAATGACCATTATTTATACTTTCTCCATAAGATATTATAAATATTAAACATTTTAACATCTCTAAAAATATTAAATGTTTGGTAATGTAATGAGTCTGTAGATTCTTAGAACTGACATCCTTATGTATACATTAAATGTTGTAAATGAATGATGTAGTTAAGATTCATTTATCACTAATAACACCAAAAAAGGATGATTGGCTGATATCTATATCTTTACTTGATACAAAACAAATGGGTTTAACAACATACTTGTTGGAAATCCCTAGGTTATATATTTTGAATACTTCGAAGGCCTATTCACAAACAGTAATGAAGGATCATTACTTGTTGATGTCCCTACACCATGAAGGTACTCCTCTTTAATAATTTATTATCATTCCATTGATAGGGTTACATTCAATTGCATTTTGAATATTTATATAGTTTAATATTCACCTAATTATGGACATTATTTCATAAGTGGGTAAATATTAATAATAATTATATATAATATTTTAATATGTTTAAATATTGATTATTTAACCATCATCATCTATCAATTTCCTTAGGTAACATAAATATAAGTATTTTTTAATCATTATTTCAAATTTGAATAAATTATTAATAGATAAGGACTAAAATTATAATTCCCTTAATGCATCAGTAGGTCTCATGTGAAAAATTAATCTGGGTATTTAGAGTTTTTTCCATTTATTTATTATAACATGGAAAGAGGCGCTAAGGATATTTAATTATTCATAATTTCATGGTGTATGATAACGAAGATTTTTTAAAAGATATCTAGAATTTTGTACTCCATTAATATGAAATAATTTATTATCATCCATGTGATCATTTAAATTTTTATATTATCAAAATATATATTATATTCTCATGTTATTAGTTATATAGAATTGATTTATTAATTTTTTTTTCTTACCATATTTTTTATGACATTAATATTTTATGATAGATTCAACAATATTCTCCCTATTACTGCACATTTGATATTTCTTATTTATATTTTCCCCATTTCACATGGAAACCATGAATACCACTTTATCTTCCATAGAGATATCAGAGGATAAATAATAAATGTTCATAGATTCAATTGATATATATTAAGAATTAAATGTAATTAATTTTAATTTTTATATCTAGTCTATGAGGATTATAAACTATTGTATCCAATTAATTTTGATATATGTATTTCTTCCCATTATAATAAATTAACCATTGACTTTAGGGAACTATATTTTATTTTTTATAGCTGGTATCAAAGAAAATTAAGTAAAATCCTTAAGAACCAGAATTAGATGAATATTGTTATAGAACAGAACCCTTTCAAAAAACCTTTACGATATTCTAGGTATATTTCTATATTACATTACATGGATTTTATTATTATATTTATACAGACATTATGTTTCACATTGTTATTAAATAACTAATTAATTATATTTCATTGACTAGAAATGACACATAAAAAATGTAAAAATTCATTTTCAACACCCATAATCAATGTCGAGTTTTCCCTCTATATAAAAATAATAATATTCATGTTAAAACTGATCACATTAGGAATATTCTAGGATTGTTAACTCGAGTTATGATAAATTTTCAGTTTATTAAGAATCATCTTATTTACCATAACATAGAGTATCAATTTGGGACCAATTAAAAAATCAAAAAACTCCATACATTGATGGAACCATGAATCCATCAGTAGCCAAACATTGCATAAAATCCCTAGAGAATATATAATTTCTCTTGAGATATAATGAAAGGGTCATGGTTATCTCGGATGAATATTTTCTAAATGTATTTTTTTTTGATTAATGGTGGTAACCAATTTAGAACACAACTAAATAATTAGAGATAGAGGATACAGAATATAAGTCTTTTATGGTGATATTTTTTGACATGTAAATTTATCATGAGCAATAGGCTGACTTAGAAACGAATTTTATGAAATTAATTCAAAAGGAAGTGGAAATTAATAATGATATGGAGGATAATATAACGAGATTTGTAATTTATGTTGTCATTTACATATATAATCTTGAAATAAATATCAATATATTTATTTATGGATTAAACGACTCTTATAGTGTCCTTATTCTCTCAATCACATTCATATTATGAGTATATTTTAAAAATGTCCATGTATTCTGAGAAAGTGTTTTCAAAATTTGGTACTTTTAATAAGAATAGTAGAATAAAAGATATGTCTAATGATATGTTGAAAATAATTATCAAAAGAGGAAGAATGGCTGAGTATACTTCCTAGTATGCAATTACCATGCATTAAAAACCCCCAAATATTAATTATTGGAAATTTTATTTTATTATTATTATGAAAATAATGGACTTCAAAATAAATTGTTTAAAGGAATAATGAAATCAAAAAATGATAAATGCATAAATTTTTTTGAGATGGGTAAAAATACAAATGAATATTTAAATTATTATGTAATCCAAACAAAATTAATTCAAAATAAAAGGGAAAGGAATATGGTAAAAACAATATTGGTTGATGTTCTAAATTATTTCATAGAAGATACATTGATCAGAAACTCTATGTTATTTAAAATATTTTATTTATTCTTCATATACACATTCATTTATATCATCCATGTTTTTTAATAACATTTAATCATCCCATGATTCAATATAGAAGGGGTTTTCAATTTAAATTGATTCTAAAAATGTTATAGTAACAAAATTATATTATTATATCAGTATAAAAATTAATGGAGGTTCATTAGTTGATAACATTTTTTATACCAACATATGACTGTGATATAGTCTTTGGGATATATTTGATTTAAATTTGTAAGCAAAGAATTTATTTTTTGAGAAGGATATTACAACTTCTAAAGATAGAATAAATTCCTCTATTTTCAAACAAGAGACTTCATTTTCTAATTCTTGTTTTTAAATTATCTAGTGGATCATATTAATGAAATTTATATAGAATAAGAGTCAAACTATGGGAATAAAATTATTAGGATAAATTATTTATCCATTGTGTGGGATTATAATGATATTTTTACTAATGAGAAGCCTTTGTATAAGACTCTATATAGAGTGGATCTAGTGGAATTTGTGGAATTAAGGAAACAACTAAAATAATTTAGTGGCATGGGATTCACACACCCTAGGATTTTACTGGGATAACATATCCGGTTATTTAATAATAATAACATGTCTATAGGTTTATTCATTGACTACATATAAATAAATAAAATTAATATTAATAAAAAATATATGTTAAAATATATTTATGATATATTTGATCAGATTCATGGGGATTAATACCTCATAAATATTGATCTATGTGACTGTTTTCATTAATTTTAAGTCAGGAATAATGGAATATCAAATGGGATTTATTTACAAGGTATGTGCATTATAAGTTAACAGTAATACCTTTTGGGTTTAATAATTCACTCTCTATGTTCATAGATTTGAGGAATATAGTATTAAAGGATTATGTTGATAAAATTCAACTAGTTATTATTAATGATATCCTGATACAATAAATGATTTTTGAGAATATAGAAGTTCATTTAAATGTTAACCATTGCTCATTTAACAGGAAGGATATATAAGGTAAATATATTAAGATTGAATTATATATTCACCTATTTTCTTTACATTGATATATAATCTCTATGTTTGATAAATAATTTGAACTTTCAATGAAAATTGTTTTCAAATAATTCTTAAAACAAAAAATATAACTAAGAAAAATAGTTTCCTTGTTTAAACAGGTTACAATCTAGGATTTTTTGAGAAATATTTTTATTGTTTAATCTGTTCTCAAATATTACATGAAATGGTTTAAAATTGACATGATTAATGGAATTTAAAGAAACTATTGATGAACTATATAAGATATACATCAATGCATCAGTATTTGTCATACCATAAAGAAAAGAATGATTTGTTATATACATAGTTGTGTCTAAGAAAGGAACTAGTTGTTTCCATATAAAAAAAGATAATATTTTTTTCTTATAAATCTACAAAATGAAACATCCCAGAAAAAAACTATCAAAATCATGATATTGAGTGAGTAGTTGTAATTTTTCGGTTGAATATTTGGAGGCACTATCTATATGGGTAGAGTTTTGACATATATACTGATCACAAAATTTCTATGTTTATATTCACTAATAAATTTATCAACATGATATAAAGAATATTGGAGGAATTACTCAAGGACTATGACTATGGAATCCACTACCACTTGTGTAACATACTAAACTTTTATATATATTGAATTTTTCTTCAGATTGAATTATATTTTTATATTCATGAATATTAAATATTTTAAACACATGAAATGCATAATTATTTATTTCATTAATTGGTAACATTACATTTACAGAATAAATATAGCCATGAAAATAAAAACTACTACATTTGGAAAATAATAACAACAAAATAAAATAAATATGACATGAAAATGTGGAATTTGGATCACATTGATCATATTAAATTATCACATTTTTGAGTAGATCATTAAAAGAGATATAGAACCTTAGTAATCCCATTAAAATTTTACAAATGAAAAATGTAGACCTTGAATTTAATTTTTTTCAATATAGAATAAATTAATTAGGATTAATTTCCAAGCGGTAATATGTCCATTGGAATTGTAATGTGACTATTAGGAATAGTACCATGACTATTAAGAATAGTAACATGACTATTCGAACAGTAACTAAAACAAAAAAAATTAACATATAATAATAAAATATTTAACATTATTAATTTAATAAACTATATATATTATAATTCCATGAAAAAATATCAATACTAAAAACTTGATGAAAACATAAAAAATTTATTAATAAAATAAATTTTATTGTATTTTTTAAAAATAATAATATTTATGTTAATAATTAGAAATAGATCTAATTGAAAATTATTTTTATAAAAATAATTTAATTTTTAGAATCATCATTTTGAAATTTTCTAAGGGTGGTATTTTTTTATTTTTTATAAAAACATAAATTTTTTATTGAAAAATAAAAATATTGTTATTTCATAACCCATATATATTCAATTACTTCATTTATAATGTAATAAAGAAATTATTAATTATATAATTTTAGTATTGATAAAAAATAGGTTGGATGGGATATATAATTCAAAAAAAAAATTAATTCCAAACTAGAATGTATTTTCCAAAGTCTAAATTCTAAATTATTATATTAGAAAATCTTTTTTTAAAGTTTGAATTCTAATAAAAAAATTATTTCTGTTTCAAAAGGGTTATAAATTCTTATGAAAATAAAAATAATTATTATTCATTATATAAATATATCACCATTAAAATTTTTACCTTGGAGATTATTTTATATTAAGTATATTATCCTAAAACATATTCTATACTCAGGTAGACATAAACCCTTATTATTTCCTAGGAAAACTACCTACCCAATCCAAATGTCATACCAATAAAAACATATTAATACAAAAATAATCCTTAGAGTTTTTTGGAGTAATCAAAATCCATCATTTAAAAACATAAATGTTATAAAAAATGAAAAACACTAAGAATGAGAAAATAACCTCTCACCTTTTTATTTAATTTTCCTTTTATTACTCTTTATCCTCCTAATATATTATAATAAAAAACCTATTAAAAAATTAAATCATAAGATAATTGTATATTTATAAATTTAATCTATTTTAATTATTTTATTTATAATATAGTCATATATTATATATCTCACACCTCCTCATTTAACTATGTCCTTTTAATAGTCAGTTGACAGCCCATGAATATGTTTCCTACTCATTACTTATTAAAACCATTATGGATAATTATAATTATCTATTAATAATATTTTAAATTTTAAATATATTCTTTCCTACAGTTCTAGAGAAAATATAATTTATTTATAAGAAAAATAATTCAAGATCATTAAATCAAAAAACAATGATATTATATTTTATTGAAAACATAATATGAAAACATTTCAATTTTTCAATGGGAATTAAGAAATAAAATAAAATAGATATAATTGATCGTTATTGAAAAAGTTTATCATAATTCACATCTAGTTTCTGTTTTAAAAAATTTAATTTATTATATAGGAGTCGGTAATGTGATAAAATTAATTGGGATCTAATGTTTGTTCAATCTTAAACCCAACACTTTGGGGTTATCACTTATTTCTCTTTATTTTTAATACTTAATCTTCTCAATTAATTAAAACCCATTTCTGTATTCATGAACATTATGGGGGGTTATACATGTTTCTACATATATAATTTGCTACACTTCTAATTAAAAAATATTTTTAAAAAAAAATTATTTTTCTAAAACATCTCTTATACACTACTAGAGATATTTCCTCTTAAAAGGAAAATAATAATTTATAATAAAATATAATCTACATTATTCATTTGGGAAAACCAAGGGTTATTTAGTAAAGTATTATTGATTACATCCTCATGAATCCCACTTCATTACATGGGTTTTTTTATTAATACAATTTTTATATTATATCCTTCATTATGGAATACAAGATTTAGTAAATTTTACGATGTCACAAAGAGGACTGGAATTATATATTTGTCCAGTTCATTATGTAATGTGATATATCTCATGATATTATGTGTATTATATTTAAATGTTAATCTATATTGGTTCATATTTATAATGTAACGATTTATGCACTTATGTCATGCAAGAACATGATTCTAGATTTTTTACCATCTATGTGTGGAATTTGAACACTATATTATTATGTTTAATTATTATTCATATTCCACATTCAATTAATTCTTCAAATGACTCACTCATGGTTTTTATGAATATCCTATTATTATGTTATGATGATATTCATTATTCACACCCATGAACTATTGATTCATTTCAGTTATTCATTTTATGTTATTCATCCCATTACTGGTATTTTAGCTCACCACTTTTTAAAACGTATATCCTTAGGTGAATAAATGTACTATGGAGAAATGAGAAAATTTAGGTGGACTCTAAAATTGTATTAAAATACTATTTAGGTTTTTATTATGAATAAGTTATATCAAAACCTAATTCTACCATGATACTAACTCATTTGACTCTAAAATGTAATACTATTATGTTATTTATATTAAAATGATTAAATAGTCATGTAAGTAAATTTTGGGTTTATATAGTTGGTATTGGTGTGTAGATTAGTAAATTTGGGATATAGGACTAGAAATAATTATTGAAACCAATAAGGAAAAATATAACTAATTAAAACATATTAATTTTTTCTAAAATATGGAGTGTGTCATATCCAAGACATTAAATCTATGTTTGGATACCATAATTAGATGTCATTATTGTTCATATACACCTATTGGTAATACCCCAAAAGGGTTGTTTTTTATTATTCAGATTATAACAATATAAATAAGTTGTAATACTTACTACACACTTATTTTCAAAATCACGAGGGATATGCTTTGCTCTATTATAATACTTATAACAAATCATTATGAATGAAATATAATAAATTTTGTTATTTCACATAATGTTAAAAATTAATTATATACATGAACCTAGAGGTATTGTTTGAGAATAAATATTTTTTAATATATTGGAATCCCAAATGAGATAAATTTAGAATTAATTTTCTCAAGATAATAAACTACATATTCCTTATTTATTGATTTATGTTTTTGTCAAACCATTTCTATTTTAAAAAATTATGGGATCCAAGATAAACCATATAGACAACATATGTGAGGGATACTGAAAATAATATATGAATGATAATCCCAATTAAATGGGTAGCGTAGTTCAAAACACCATGGTGGTACTTACATAGTTTTATCTGGAAGTGAACAATAAATTTGTCTATATGGAATATATTACATCCACCAAGAAGGATAAACTAGAAGTAAATTTATTTATATGACAATTACTACTAACCTTTAACTGATACTATAATTTAATTGTCAGGGAAGATTTGGTTATCTTATGGGAAAATATATATCTTTATTCTGCACTATTTACTCCCCTTATTATTTAGATAAAGAATCCGATTAATTATGGGAATTTATGATGAATATGATATTAAAATATGAAATTGTTGAAATTTAGTGGTACCTAATTAACTACATATTTATTACAAATTACTTCATCAAACTACTTGAACAATGATACAAAGATAAATTATAGAGCATAAAAAATGATGGAGAATATTTCCTGGCTTGTGAAGAAAATTTCACAAGTCATGAAAGCTATTCCATGAGTTTTGGTATCAATAACATTAATAAAATTATATACTCATTTGTAGTTCAAAAAAAAATCTTCAAAAGTCTAAATAAATCTGATACTTTTGTTGTTACAAAGTATTATTCTGGTGTTCTATTAAATTAGAGATGGAGTTTGATGAATGCTCATATAGATATGTAGATAAGAAGATAATAATTTTTCTTCATGCTAGTGGATTATAAGATACATGAGGACAAAATATCCAACCACTCACATGTTATGTATATTGAAATAAGAATCATTTAATTTCATTAGAGGGATAATAAAATGATTTATAGTTATGAGAAAATGATAAAAAGGTCCCTATTATTATAAATACATGAACAAGATGACAAACATGATAGTGAAAAGGAAGACACTGCCTAATATAAACCACATTCTTCAATGATTCTGTTTTATATAAAATTGGAGAAATGTATGACAATGTACTAAACCATGGGTATTACAGGCCAATAAATGTAAGAAACTACTGAAGAATCATTGGTATTAATGGAAATCTTATACCATAACCACCACTTAAGTAGAGAATGGAAATGTTCTCATATAAGGTTAAAATTCTATTCAATAAACAATGCAAAGGTTATATTTTATTATTTTCCTACTCATTAATTTGTTTCTTATCTATTTTATAGAAATATTTAATCACATCCGAGATAACATGAGGTATAAATATCCATTAAAACACCTTGTTGTGAGAACATTTAAGTTGAAGTGTTTGAATCTTCTTCTATTATAGTCTATGATTAGATTCATTTAGTCAATCTAATAATCATTCCCTTTGTAGAATTGGATTTTTATTGTGAATGGATTGGATCCCATTATATAGATATCACATTAACTTTTTGAAGGGGTCTATCTCTTTCTATATTCCGAACAAACCCATGCTCTTGAAAAATGAAAATAAAATTATGAATCTCCTTTATAAAATCCCTCAACATTGTGAGTATTCATACCCATTGAAGAATAATATATTTCCCAAAATTATTTATAACAGAAAATAATGAAACATGATGAAAATCCAATTTTAATGGAATATAATTATGTATTTCATGAATATTTTCCTAGAGTTCCCCCAGATCATGAGATCTCAATAGAACTTATTCTCGGAGCATATCATGTATCCAAATTCCATTATAGGATGTCCCTAATAGAATAATAGGTGTTAAAGAATGAACCGTATGAGAATTTGTAGAGAGGGTTAATACACCCTAGTGCATTAACTTGTGGTGAGAAAGTTCTCTTTATCAGGAAGAAGAATGGATAAATATGGACATGTATCGACTACATGGAGATCAAAATGATCACAAAAAGAACTACTATAATAAATTAAATATTTAATAGCTATTTAGTCAACTTCAATAAGTTTTGTACTTCTAAAATATGGATCTTTATTCTATATATCATTAGATAAAAAAAGAATAAGGAATATATCTATAAGATAGATTTATTTATAATATATGGACACTATGAGTTTATAGTGTTTCACATACAACATATTAATTCTCCTATAATATTTATAGACGTTAATAATATATTTTTTAGGGACTACCTGGAAATTTTTTAATAATTATTTTTTGGGGACATTATCATTCAGTATAAGATAATGGAGGAACATTATGATAATATAAGGATTGTGTTGGAGAAATTTGTAATGGAGACTATTTATTCTATTCTATGTAAGTGAGAAATTTGGATGAAACAAGTCACATTCGAAGGGTATATGATCAAAATTGTGTTAATTTTTTTGACCCCTCAATGTCAAAGGCAATTGATGAATGGATAAGGCTAACAAGTGTCAAAGAATTATGTAGTTTTATTTTTTTATTTTGTTAAAAAAATGATTTCAGAGAAACATATCATGATTTTATATTCCACTAACTATTTTTACCAAAAATGTGTAAAGTATTTTTGTATGAAATAATATGAGAAAAATTTTAAGGATATCACGAAAAGGCTACTAGTTAAGACTATAATGACACTACCCTAAATTGGAATAGGGTTTTTGATATATACTGATTCTTTAAAGAAATTTTAGGGTTGTGTAATTGGGGAAAATGATAATGTGATATTACATATCTCATTAAATATTACTATCTAGGATTCAATGTACTATATGAATTATTTAGAGTTAGTAGCTATGATATTTTATTTAAAAAATTTTGAAAACAATCTTTCTAGTGAGAAGTGTAACGTGTATATAGATCATAAGATTATAATGTATATATTCCAAAATAAATAGATAAATATTCATCAATAAAGATATTTAGAATTTATCAATATTTATAATTACTCAGTTAACTATCATCCTATAAAGTAGAATAAGGTAATAGTTGTCATTAGCAGAAAAGAACATACTACCCTACCTATGTTGTAGATTAAGAAATACCTTATCATTATGGATATGAATTTGATGGGTATAAGAAACACAATATAAGGATATAAATACTTCATTTCCTAAATGTTTTCCCAACTATATATCCAATATAATATTAAGGATGTATATAGGGGTGATTTAGATCTTTAAAAGACAGTGATAAAGAAAAAGAAGGTAATTTTATTGAATTAAAAATAAATAAAGATAGTGTAATTCAGTATGAAACTATCATTTGGGTTCCTTTATCTCCAAATATAAATAAATAAATATTTGAGAATTCACATAGGTCATATTTCTACATACATTTTTGATGTACCAAGATATATTATGGCCTTTAAGAGAACTTTTGGTGTGATTAAATCAAGAATTAAATTGATGAGTTCACATGAATGTTCATATGTACAAATGATAATGTAGAGAAACAAAATTCAAAAGTTATTATAAAAAAATTATCCATACACACATCTAAATTGGATAAAATCAACATGTAATTTTTCAAGGGTATCTTCTATAAATCTAAAAGAAGTAATGTTAATGGGAAGTTGTGGATCATCCCACATAGACTAATCTCTTTGTCACTATTCTAGAAGATTTGTCTCATGAGAACCCATACAAAAGACATGTAATTTATGTGTTGACTATACAAGGGGAACATATGTTGATTATATATGATCATGATCCAAGTTTTAGCTCAAAGTTTTAGATATGTTTACGACATGATATGACTACTAAATTGAAATTTTGTATGACATATCACTACTATACTAATATCCAATATTATAGGTAATATTTGAACACATTAATACATAAAGAGATAATTGTAAATCTAATTTAAAAGAATATGTGATCAAAATTTCCTATAGGTTAAGTTATATTACAATAACAACATCCATTAAAGTATTTAAATGGAACCATAGGATGCTCTATATGAGATGTTATGATGAAATCCTATATTTTTGGATGAATTTGGTGAATGAATGTTACCTTGGAATGATATTCCATTAAAAATATAGATAAGGTTAAATAAATTTATCAAAACCATAAATATACTCTGATTCGACTAACGTTCTATGATTACAACAATAGAGGGATATAGAATTTGAATTTTGAGATAGTTTTTTTCTTCAAATATTGAAGATAATAATATTGATTAGAAAGAATGAAAATCTTAACCAAAGGGCTTTAAATTCAGAAAAATATATATTTAATAATGTATGATTCATAATTTCAAAATTGAAAATATTAAAAGGTATTCATTGTAAATTATATTTTATTCCATATTTTATCCTAAAACGCCCATCTCCTCAATTATAAATAACGTCTCTCCCTACCATTGGAAAGTCACATCGATTCCATTTACCAATGGCATATATCTACCCAACAACCATCTATTAAACAAATTAGTATCCTTATATAGACATTTGAGTTGTCAAACCCCATTATTTCAATATGATACGGGTCATAGTAAAAGAACAACTTCAAGAAATAGGTAATTTATTTTCTATTTTTTAAATTAATTTTTTTTCTAATTTACTTTATTCTGTTATTTTATTAGAATAAAATTATAAAAACAATAAATTTTATGAAAACATCATCATGATAATTTTATTTTCCTATATAAATGTTATTTATAATATAATAAGATATTATATATCTTACTCACCATCTTTTAAAAACGTCTCATTAAAAGCAGGTTAACCGTCAACGAGGACGTTGCCACATCTCCACTTATCACCACAATTAATGATGATTATAGTAAATAATTTATAATTTATAAATGCATAAATATATTTATTTAGAATAATCAGTAATTAATCTTATATATGTATAATTAGAAATAAAGAAACATCATTAAATTAAATCAATATGGTATATTTTAAAGAAAATATAATTTTAAAATGTTCCAACTTTAACAAAAGGAAATAAAAAATATTATAAAATAATTATAATAGATCGGTAGTGGAAAGAATTGTCACAACCCGCCTCCCCGAGAAATGAACCATATCATATGACCCCATGGGTCTCCTGTAATACCTTGGATGCCTTTCCTGCACACCATAGGATATTACTCACTGTGTATTTCTAATCATGTAGGCTCCTGAAAAGAAAGGTTCACCTTGTTGACATGGGTAGAAACATTTATCCTTTTATGTCTTTCTTTTCCTATCACAACCCGACCCTACCCAGGCTCGAGACGTAACTACCCCAAGCCTGCCTCTATAGGCCAGGGGCCGGCGACAAGCGGTGGAGGCTAAACAACTTGGGGAGGCCTTTTCCTAAGTACCTGTACACACACACACGCAACCCACTCAATGCAATACTGCAGAGTAAAAGAGAAAGTAAAGTAAAGTAAAACTGCTATATATATAACCCACAAAAGTGCATCGACCTCTAATAGTAAAAATGAAGTGATGAAGGTAAACTGAAGAAGAGATGGGGAAACACACGGCCAACCAAAAAAGTGCCACAACCTGGGAACAGGTAAACTAAAGTAAAACAGATGGAAGGGTCCTCCACCTTGAACCCGATTCCTACCACCACACGCGGTCCAAGCTCCCGAACTCCTAATCTCCGCTTAAGTCATGACCAACCTGTCCATCGTCTGCAAGGGAACACCACGTGCGGGCAAAGCCCAAGGAGGGGTTACTATAAAAATACTCAGTAGGATACCCCGAAGGCTCGAGGGAGCAACAAAGGAGGTGCCAAAGGGTGAGCAGTAGATCGACCAGAGAAAAGTAATAGAGAACAACAAAGAATGCAGTAAAGAGTACAACTCACCCCAACAAGAGGAATGAAGTAGACTTGTCCAAACACAAGGATCTATAAGCGGTGAGAAGATGAAATTATCATCAAGTCTTAGCTACCTATTGCAGGAGAGTAGAGTTGTCCAACCATGAGAAGCTAAACATGGAAATCATGTCACATACCCCATGCGTCTTCACCTCTCCTGTAAGGAGAGTAATCAAAACCCAAGGAGTGGGTATTGGAACAAGGTATATACATATTCTTATGCTGATACAAGAAACCTTAACATGGTCATAAGGGGATCTCCATCCCGTAGCTCAGCCCAAGAAAGTATGTCTCCATCAGTCTTAGAAGGACCCATCATCGATGCCCAGCATCCCACACTCCTACCATGAACTACAAGTCAAGGAGCTCAAATCACCACACCTTGATATTGTCCGCTTTGGGCGGCACTGACTCACCCGCACGGTTTAAGGTCGCATCAAAAGGACGCGCCTGAGTGGGGAAATCGCCCCTCGTACTTGAGAGTTCTGTAGAAAGTCGAGCCACATCTCGTCACGACCCTGCAGTCGATAGGATTTTTGAAATTCAAGTCATCACGAGACTAACCCGTACAACCAAGGTTCCCGCTCCGGTAGTCACGGAGAAAATCCACAGAATAGACTGGTGGAATGGACTGAGTCTAAAAAGCCAATGGGTGACCACTGCCCAGCCCTGCTGGAGGGAAAATCATAGTAAGAGATTGGGTGACCCACTGCCCAGCCCTATTTGAGGGTAAACCTGGAAGAAGTCATCAGGTGACCAACAGCCCAGCCCTGCTAGAGTGTAGACCTGGAAGAAGTCGACAAGTGAACCACTGCCTAGCCCTGCTGGAGGGTAAACCCGAAACAAGTCGACATGAGACCCACTTCCCAGCCCTGCTGGAGGGTAGACCTGAAACAAGATGACGGGAGACCCACTGCCCAGCCTTACTGGAGGGTAGACCCTCAAGTGTCGTCGGGTGACCCCCTGCCTAGTCTCTACTAGAGGGTAAACCCTGAGAAGTCAATGAGCAACCCACTGCCCAGCCCTGCTGGAGGGTAAACCTGAAGAAGTCGATGAGTAAACCACTGCCCAGCCCCATTGGAGGGTAAACCCAGAACTGCTCTGGCCATCTCTACATGATGGTACAACACTTTCCAACTAAACATGGAGTGGGTATTGCGCAACCACCTGACTCCGAAACAATTCACCTAATAGGTGTTCAGCGCTCGTGCCATCACTGGGTGTCACTAGCACAGCTACCATGCGTAGGTTTGATATACACTCAAAGAAGCCTCTGACCAATGCATTTTCATACCTCCACATTTAATAATATCAAGTAAGAGGCTTTGCTCGCCTGAACATATCACACCATTGTAATCCTCGTGGAAAAACACCCGAGATAGACTACATACTCTCCTGAAACGGTCAAACAGTGAATATAGTACTATTCACTATAGCCAACCCACGTGGTGCCCACACCACGATCCTGAAACTTAAAAAACGGATCAACCCACCATGATCTCCTTAGAAAAACACATGGGATTGACTACTCAATCTCCCCAAATGGACACCCAGTGAAAAATGGTACTATTCACCGTACCCAACCCAAGTAGGACCCACACCACGATCCCAAAAATGGTCGGGCGAACTGCACCATCGCGATGCTCTCAGAAATACATGTCTGATATACTATTCATTCGCCCCGAATGGATGTCCGATGAAAAATTTGCAGTACACTGTTCACAGCTAAAAATGTAGCCTGTAGGGCCCACGCCTAAACTCTGTCTTCAACACCTGAAACCACCTCGGTCAAATTCTCCTTGATGCCAGGGTCACAACACCGTTGATGGTGCCTAAAATGGACTTTGTATGCAGAAGCTGCCCATTCCCACGTTTTACACAAACGGGACCCCATAGGGCCCACACCTGAGACCTGAAAGCAGTCGGGCGCATTACACCATTATGATCCTCTCGAAAAAGTACACTAGATGGACTATTAAATTGTCCAAAACGGACACCCAGTGATAATGCTGGAAATCAACGCCAACTCCCAAAATGGCCCTCGTGGTGCCCGCAACACCGTACAGAATTAAAGCGGGCAGATTTCTCCAATGCTATGCCCTCGAAAAAACACCCAAAAACAACTGCTCGCATGCCCTGAACAGACGTCCAGTGGAAAAGTTACAAAACATTGCACACAACACGAAGGGCGGCCCGTGCAGACCATGCTTCAATCTGAATTATGTATCCAATATTGGACTCAAAAAGACCGTCTCGTGGTCGAGACTACGCAGCCACAGATGACGTGTCAAACTGAAACTGTATGGGGGTTTTCATTCAGATAAACCACTTATTTACCATAATAATAATATATGATTATTATTTTTAATTTTTAACCCATTTTTTTATATGTATTTTTTTCCTCTCTCCTTGATTGGAGAGAGGGAGCCCCAAATTTGACCGCACCCCTTTTCTTTTCGTTTTCTTTTTTTACATTATATTTTCCTTTTTTCAGCCTACTTTTGCATGTCACTTCCAGTAGAGACCCACTTTTTGCAAGTCATTTTCTTCTCCACCATGGTCGCGCGACCCTGGTGGTCCGGCGACCCTTGCACCAGCCAGCCACTCATTCGAGGCTCGCCCAGACGCCCGCCACCCCTTCCAAGCTGCCTCATCGTCATAACCCGAACACCGCCTCTCTGTTTTCCATTCTCCTAGACAAGCCACCGCCCACCACCTCTTCGCTGTCCGCCCCCCCCCCCCCCAGACGAGCATCTGACCACCGCCTCTCCGCTGTCCGCTCAACCAGCCGAGCCGCCGACCATAGCCTCTCCGCTGTCCGCTCGCCCCACCGAGCTGCCGACCACCGCCTCTCCACTGTCCGCTCGCGCAACCGAGCCTGCGACCACCTCCGCTGCCTCCGAAGACCCCTCTCCTCCGGGCGAACCCTGCTCCAGTGACACCTTTGACGAGCCATTGGGCTCAATCCGAAGACCCGACCGCAAAACCGTGACTTGCCTCGGGTTCATGGAAACGTGAAGATGAGCACCCTGCCTTCCAATTGGCGATCCAACAGTCTAATTGGTGCCCTAGAATATTCAATGGTATACACGATGAACAAAAAGTGCAGATGAAACATAAGATTTCCTAGCATGGGATGATTTCCTTGTTCGTGCGGCCATTAATGATGATAAACGAAATGAATAAACTACGGGATTTCGAAGGATTTTCAAATTAAATTTCAAATTGAAACTTAAACCGAGATAGATCCTACCTTTTGGGCGTTGCCTGAATCTTCACCGCTCGCCGAGCCTCGCCGTCACCGCAAGAACCATGATCGGAGGAAGGATGAGGATGTGGGAGAGGAGAGCTTGAGGAAGAGGAGGTTTCTCTAGGGGGTGCAAAATGAAGGAGAGGGGATGGTGGGTTATGTTTAAATAAAGAAAATTAATTAAAATGTTTAATTAATTAAAACTCCCAAAATGACTCGCATCCAAAACCTCTGGAACGGTCAAGATTAAGCTTCCCCTAGGGTAAACACCACCTCCCGAGCACAACGACGGTCTCCAAATTTTAATATGTGGCCTTGTTCAAAAGTTATTAAACTCAATGCCCGAGACCTCCAAATTACGAAAACGCCCCTTGAGCCATTTTTCACAGATGGCCCGCACCCGTGAATGTTACACCCGTCCTAGGTAAAAAGGAACGCTCATTACTCAACCACGCCCTTGGTTTTCTGATCTAAGACACCATTTAATAGATACTTGAGTTTACCCATTAAACGGATAAATTAATTAATTTATTTTTCTGTTTAACGTTCTGGTAACGGGCGAGGGGTCCCAACATCCAGCGCGGATGTGTTTTATGTCGTTCCTAGGGTAAACAACCCATTTTGACGCATCTGTACACTCAGATCATTGATCCGAGACACCGTTTAGGAGCTATCACATTTATTTCACGTCTCCAGGGTGAACACACTGAAAATTTAATTCCGGCCACACCGGGACTCGGAATCTCACCCCGTCTGAAGGCGCTGCTCTGGAATAACATCAAGAATATTCCAAAGTATTTTATGGCAAAATACGGGTTCTTAAATCATTCCCTCCTTTATGATTTTCATCCATGAAAAGAAAAACTAGGGAACAACTCTGGGTACTAAGCCCACAATTGGCTCTCCCGTACCCAGAAGAACTCTTGCACAGTCCTACGCCACCACACACAGACCAAAGGATTTGATCTGTTCAAGTGAGATCTTCCCTTGCAGATGATGTGCATAGGGGCATGCACACAACTTCTCAGGTAAGTCACGTGGGAGACATCGTGCACCCATTCCAGACATTGGGGTTAGGGAAATGCAATAGGGAACCTCGCCATCCCTTTTCACAATCTCCAATGGCCCAAAGGACCTAGGGGGTAGCTTACATCCTCGGCTGAACCCCTACGTCACACGCTGCGACAATAACCACCGTTTAGACCTGGGAGAAAGCCCAGTGATTCCCTCCTTCAGAAAAGCCATATGGTGAAACACCTGAGGATATCCGGTCACACAAGATTTCACAGTCAATGTCTCACATCCAAGACTCTCTTATGCTCACTGAGAGAGAAGGGTTCAACACCATCAACTAAAGAAAAAAGTCCCACGCCTTTTACCATACCAACACAGGGTTACACCGACACCCCACGCCACCATGGTAACAACTCAAACAAGGATCAGGGAGAAAATGCATTTCACGCACATAGTCTAACAATTCTACTGCAAAAAAGTAGAAGAGCTGTAGAGCGTACCTCTTATCACCTCATGCTCTGCAGGATTGTAGACATCCAAAGCTCGCGGCTATCCTTAGTCCCAACTGTCAGCTCCTAGAGCCTGACATGGACCACCTAGTCGTTATGGGAAAAACCTATAAAGTCTTCCGCCACTACCAGATCATCTCGTTCCTCTGCTAGCACCACCTCTTAGGGCGCTACACCGATCACAGTGCTGCCTCTACCGTGGTGGTGCACCAGCTGCCTGCCCGATATTCTCAACATGCCTGTTCGGGGAGTCTCGTGCCAGGTGACCTCGCCCATCACAACCATAGCACCGACGCTCTTTGGGCTGCACTGGTTCCTTCTGATGCCACCATGGTGTTCGACCATTCCCCTGAGTCTTGTTATCGTAAAGCCACCTACGTCGAGGTCCTGTCACCTGGCGCCCGCTAGCTATGACAGACGTCTCGCCTCTGTCGATCCTACTTCCACCACCAACTATAGAACGTGACAGGATGCTCTCTGTCACCAGCGTCTGCTCTAGCACCCCGACATATGTGGAAATTTACAAGGGCACTATGACAGCACAGATCTCTCTGCGGAAACCCTATTCGAACTTATGCTCTTGGATGTTATCTTCATAGACCATGTCCGGGTAAAAGCGTGCATGGTCTGCCAAACTACCTACATAATCAGCCACCGTCAACCCTCCCTGCTGAAACTACAGGAGCTCTTGAATCTGAACGGAGCGTAAGGTGGAGGGGAAAAACTCCTCACGAAACAACAACTGAATGTCGCCCCATGAAAGCGAAGACTCTTCAAGAAACTGAGTCACCAGACTCCAGTAACACCCAACTGCTCCGTGAAAAAGGTTGGTGGCCAAAGCTACCATCAGATCTTCTGGCATCCGCACAAGCCTCAAAAGGCGAACCACTGTCCCAAGCCAAACCAATGCTGCCTGAGGGTTTGGATCACCACTGAACCTCAGTGGTCTCTAATGATGAAACTCACGGAGCGCGCTCAACCTGCGCTCAAGATCTGTCTGCTCTACTGGACCTTGCTACTGCTCACCATGTGGGGGTGCTGCTACCGGCTCACCCAGAGAAAGGGGCTCGCATGATGGGTTCTGGACTAAGGCCTCGTAGCTCACAGGGTCATCGTCTTGAACCAAAGCTAGTATCCTGGATGGCCTTCTTCACGAACACATCCTGAATGTTATCATGGAGTGTCGCAATCAGTTGAGCATATATGTATATCACAACAACAACGATGATGGGGAGATGACTCAAGAAGGATAGTCAAAGACTCAATCATATGTGGTGCACAAATTTTTTTTCCCTGCAATGAGTGTCTAAGCATGCTGAGTCGACAAGGTGGTTATCAAGGTCTTGGTGAATGGATACGTCGGCCGCCACACCATAACTGGACTCCCTGGCCTGAGAGTCTCTCCCGAGACACGTTAACACTGTTGACCTAAATCCCAACCAATTCTTTTTATTTTAGGGATGCCCGAACAACGTACCAAAGAACGAACCACCTCTAATACCACTTTGTCACGACCTGACCCTACCCGGGATCGAGCCGCAACTACCCCAAGCCCGTCTCCATAGGCCAGGGGCTGGCAACAAGCGCCGAAGGCTAAACAACTTGGGGAGGCCTTTTCCTAAGTACCTGTACACACAAATGCAGCCCACTCAATGCAATAATGAAGAGTAAAAGAGAATGTAATGTAAAGTGCAATGAAAATATATATAACCCACAAAAGTGCATCGACCTATAAATGTAGAAAGAATGTTATGAAGGTAAAATGAAAAAGAGAAGGGGAAAACACGCGCCCAACCAAAAAAAGTGCCACAACCCGGCAACAGGAAAACGAACGGAAAACAGCTGGAAGGGTCCTCCACCTGGAACCTGACTCCGACCAACGCACGCAGTCTAAGCTCCCAAACTCCTAAGATCCATTGAAGTCACGTCCAACCTGTTCATCGTCTTCAAGGGCACACCAAGTGCGGGCAAATCCCAAGCATGGGTGAGTATAAAAATACTTAGTAGGATACCCCGAAGGCTCGAGAGAGCAACAAAGGTGGTACCGAAGAGTGAGCACTAGATCGAACAGTGAAAAGTAACGGAGCACAACAAAGAGTGAAGTAAAGAGTATGGCACAACCCAACAAGAGAAAGGAAGTAGACTCGTCCAAACACATGGAGATAGAAGCGGTGAGAAGATGAAATTCTCGTCGAGTCTTCGCTACCTATAGAAGGAGAGTAGACTCGTCCAACCACGATAAGCTAGACATGGAAAGCACGTGGCATACCACATGCGCCTTCGCCTCTCCTAGAAGGAGAGTTACCAAAACCCAAGGAGTGGGTTCTAGAACAAGGTATATACATATTCTTATTCTCATAATAGAAACCTGAACAAGATCGTATGGGGATATCCAACCCGTATCTTAGCCCATGAAAGTAAGTCGCCATCAGTCTCAGAAGTAACCATCATCGATGGCCAGCATCCCACATGCCTACCCTGAACTAAAAGTCAAGGGGCTCCAATCACCGCACCATGATATTATCGGCTTTGGGAGGCACTGAATCGCCCGAACAGTTTTAGGCCGCATTGCAATGATGTGTCTTAGTGGGGAAAGCGCCCCTCGTTCTTGAGTGTTCTGGGGAAAGTCAAACCTCACCTCATCACTGCCCTACAGTCGAGAGGTCTTCTCAAATTCAACCCATCAAAACACTAACCCGTACAACCAAGTGTCCCGCTCCGATAGTCACGGAGAAAACCACAGACTAGCCTGGTGGAAAGGACTAAGTCTAAAAATCCAACGGGTTACCCACTGCCCGGCCCTGCTGGAGTGTAAATCCTAATAAGAGATCGAGTGACCAACTTCCCAGCCTTATTAGAGGGTAAAACCTAATACATTATCAGGCAACCCACTGCCCAGCCCTGCTGGAGGGTAAACCTGGAATAAGTTGTCAGGCGACCCACTGCCCAGCCCTACTTGAGGGTAGACCTTGAAAAAGTTAACGGGTGACCCACTGCCCAGCCATGCTGGAGGTTAAACCCATAACAAGTCGAAAGGCGACCCACTGCCCAGCCCTGCTAGAGGGTAGACCTGAAACAAGACGACGAGAGACAAACTGCCCAGCACTGCTGGAGGGTAGACCCTCAAGAGTCGTTGGGTGACCCACTTCCTAGTCTCTACTAGAGTGTAAACCCTGATAAGTCAATGAGGAACCCACTGCCCATCCCTTGTGGAGGGTAACTCGAAAAAGTCGATGAGTAATCCACTGCCCAGCCCTGCTGGAGGGTAAACCCAGAACTGCTCTGGCCATCTCTACTGGATGGTACAACACTGGCCAACAGAACACGTAGTGGGTATCGCGCAACCACCCGACTCTGGAAAAATTCACCTAATAGAGGTTCAGCGTTCGTGCCATCACTGGGAGGCACTAGCACCGTTACCATGCGTAGGTTTGGAGTACGTACAAAGAAGTCTCTGACCAATGGCTTTTCATTCTTCCACATTTAATAAGATCAAGTAAGAGGCTCCACTCACATTAACAGATCACACCATTGTAATCGTCGTGAAAAAACACGCGAGATAGACTACTTACTTGCCTGAAATGATCAACAAGTGAATATAGTACTGTTCACTTTAGCCAGCCCATGTGGGTCCCACACCTAGATCCTAAAACTGAACAAATGGATCAAACCACCACGATCTCCTAGAAAAACACACGGGATTGACTACTCAATCGCCCCAAACGGACACCTTGTGAAAAATGGTACAATTCACCGTAGCCAACCCTGGTAGGACCCACACCACGATCCCAAAAATGGTCGGGCGAACAGTGCCATCATGTTGCTCTCAGAACAACACATCAGATCGACTATTCATTCACCCCGAATGGACGCCTGATGAAAAAGTTGCAGTACACTATTCACAACTTAAAAGACGGTATGTAGTGCCCACGCCTCAACTCTAGCATCAACGCCAGAAACCAAACCAGTCAATTTCACCTCAATGCTAGGGTCACAATGCCGTTAACTGCACCTAAAACGGACTCCAGATGCAGAAGCTGCCAATTCCCGCGTTATACGCAAACGGGACCCCATGTGGCCCACACCTCGGACCCGAAAATAGTTGGGCGCATCGCACCATTGTGATCCTCTCAAAAAGGTACACAAGATGTACTATTCACTTGTCCAAAATGGACACTCGATGATAAAACTGGAAATCACCGCTAACTCCCAAAACGGCCCACCGTGCAGAATTAATGCGGGTGGATTGCTCCAATGCAATGCCCTTGGAAAAACACCCAAAAACGACTGCTCGCACGCCCTGAACAGACGTCCCATGGAAATGTTAGAAAACGTTGCACACAACACGAGTGACAGCCCATGCAGGCCACACTTCAACTCCAAATTAAGTATCCAATATTGGACTCAAAAAGACCGTCTCGTGGTCGGGACTACGCAGCCGCATACGACGTGTCAAACAGACACTGTATGGGGTTTTCTCTCAGATAAACCACTTATTAACCATTATAAAAATATATAATTATTATTATTAATTTATTAACCCATTTTATATGTTTATTTTCCTCTCTCTCCTTGATTGGATAGAGGGAGCCCCCAAATTTGGCCGCACCCCCTTTTTTACATTATCTTTCTGTTTTTTTTTTTCAGCCTTCTTTTGCAGGTCACTTCCAGCAGAGACCCTCTATTTGCGGGTCTCATTCTTCTCCACCAGGGTTACACAATCCTAGTGGTCTAGTGACCCTAGCACAGGCCGGCCCCTGGCCGGCCGCTCCTCCTCAGCTCGCCCAGACGACTGCCACCCCTTCCAAGTCACCTCACCGCCGTAACCTGACCACCGCCTCTCCGCTGTCTGCTCACCCAGCCGAGCCACTAGCCACCGCCTCTCCGTTGTCCACTCGCCAGCCGAGCTGCCAACCACCGCCTCTACGCTGTTCACTCGCCCAACCGAGCCGCTAACAACTGCCTCTCTGTTGTCTGCTCGCCCAGCCGCGCAGCCGACCACCGTATCTCCACTGTCTGCTCACCTAGCCGAGCTGCCGACGACCTCCACTGCCTCCGAAGACCCCTATCATCAAGGCAAACTCTGCTCTGTTGACACCTTTGATGAGCCATTGCGCTCAATCCGATGACCCGACCACGAAACTACGACTTGACTCGGGTTCCTGGCGACGTGAAGATGAGCTCCCGACCTTCTGATCGGCAATCCAATGGTCTAATTGGTGCCTGAGAATATTGAATGGTATAAACGAAGAAAAAATAATGTATATGAAACAAAGGATTCCCCCGCATGGATTGATGTCCATGTTCGTGCGGCCATCAATGATGATAAACGATATGAAGAAACTAAGGGATTTCGAATGATTTTCAAATTAAATTTCGAATTAAAACTTAAAACGAGATAGATCCTACCTCTTGGGCATTGCACGATGCTTCACCGATCGTCAAGCCTCACTGTCGCAGCAAGCACCCTGATCAGAGGAAGGAGGAGGAGGTGGGAGAGGGGAGCATGAGGAAGAGGAGGCTTCACCAGGGGGTGAAAAATGAAGAAGAGGGGATGGTGGTTTATGTTTAAATAATGAAAATTAATTAAAAAGTTTAAATAGATAAAACTCCCAAAATGACCCGCATCTGAATCCTTTGGCGCGGTCAAGATTAAGCTTCCCCTAGTTTAAACAACACCTCCCGAGCGCAACGGCGGTCTCAGAATTATAATCTGAGGCCCCGTTCAAAAGTTATTAAACTCAACGTCCGAGACCACCAAATTATTAAAACGCCATGGGGGCCATTTTTCACAGAAGGTCCATGCCCGTGAAAGTTACTCTCCTCCTAGGGTAAAAAACACGCTCTGGACACAACTGCACCCTCGATTTTCTGATTAGAGCCACCATTTAATAGATAATTGTGTTTATCCATTAAACGAATAAAATAATTAATTTATGTATCTGTTTAACATTCCGGTAACGGGCGAGGGGTCCTAACGTCCCGCACCGATGTGTTTTATGTCATCCCTAGGGTAAACACCCCATTTCGAACCCATCTGTACACTCAGATCTTTGATCTGAGACACCTTTTAAGAGTTATCCCATTTATTTTTCATGTCCAGTGTGAACACACTAAAAATTTAATTCTGGCCACACCGGGACTCAGAATCGCACGCCGTCTGAAAGAGCTTCTCTGGAATAACATCAAGAATATTACAAAGTCATTTACAGAAAAAACCGGGTTCTCACATTTCAGGGGTGTTACATTATCCACCCCTTTAAAGCATAACACCCTCATTATGCCCCCCCCCCAAGCCTCAAACCTAGGTATTGGCTAAGCACTTTCAGCTGGGTATTGGATCTGATACCATTTGTCATGACCTGCCTCCCTAGGCCATGACCCACCTCCCTTGGCCATGACCCTTATCATCTGACCCCATGGGTCTCCTATAATACCATTGTTGCCTTCCTAGCACACCATAGCCTATTACTCACTATGGTCGCTTATCATACTAATGACTGTCCCCACAAGCCAACACATGTTCTTTCAGTGTGTTTTGTCCTCACTCACACACACCCTGGGAAACTTCCCAGAAGGTCACTCATCCTGATTACTACTCTAGGCCAAACATATTTAACTGTGGAGTTCTAATCAGGTATGCTCCCAAAAAAAAGATACAACTTGTTGACATGGGAAGTAACATTTAGCCTTTTATGTCTCTCTTTTCCAGGGGTGTTACAAGAATTAATAAAATTATATTATATTTTCATTTTTATTTATAAAACTATATTCATTATACATGAGTTATAAAGAGATGAAATATAAAGTGATATATGTGAAATCATAAACCTTACTCATTTTTATGACATTATCACTTATTTATCATTATTTTTAATATCTATTCTTATAAATTAATTTAATAACCATTTCAATCATATTTCCCTCTTTATTTTTGTGGGATATACATGTTCATAACTTATTCTAGAGATTTATATGCTAGCTATAAGAATTTTTGAAAAAGGATTTTGTTATTTAAAACATCTCATTGAATTGTTTTAAATTGATTCTTATTCAGAGAAACATATTATATTATTTTAAATTATGATATTATTTATTAATTTCAGAACCCCCAAGATTTTTCCTTAATTTATATTTAATAACATTCTTAACTTACTCATTTTCATGGGTTAGTTTCATAACTGTGATTGAAATATGTTCTCTTCCAAAGTGGGATTCATGATTTTGAGAATTTTATGATGTGACTAGTGGGATTTGAAATATATATCCTTCCAATGTATTGGGTAATGTGAGATTTATCATAATATTTTGGGTTTTTTGTATGAACGTGATCCATGATTTGATCACAATTGAGATGCTATGATTTATGGACATATGTTCTGTGTGAAAATGACAATACCATTGTTCAAAACTATATGTGGTATTGGAATACTATTTTACGATGTTTCATAATAATTTATATTAAGAATTAAATCCCTTTTTAAAATAATTCCCTGGTGATAATTATGATGAATCTTTTCTTATGATATGATGATAATGATTATGCTCAACCATGTACTATTTATTCATAACTCTTATCCCTTTCATGTTATTCCACCCCTTACTGGTATTTTATCTCACCCATTTATTAAATGTACATTCATAAGTAAATATATATACTATGAATAAGACGTGAACTTTTAAGAGGGATTTGATGAAGGACAGAAATGTTTTTTTATTTTTACTATGTACATGTGATGTATAAACCTAAATTTTCTTGGATTATAAACCTTTTCATTCATGAACATACTAATACTATGTTATTTAACTAAATATGATATTATAATAATTTATGATTAATTTTATTTTTTATTATCTTGGGATGGATAAAAATACCAATAACTCATTAAGAAAGAAGGATCATTGTGTTTTATTCACAATGGGGATAGAAAAGGATTTCATGGTCACAGATTTAGTAAACATCGATATGAAAATTATCAAAGCAATAGGAAAATAATTACTCTTCTATTTAATTTATGAACAATTTATTCTATATAAGATAACAATGTATCAAAAGGATAAATTTTTTAAAAAAAATAACATAAAATCCACGAAATAAGGGAGATTAGAAAACTTCTTCTATAATGATGGGGTGTTAATGTTTGGATATAGGATAAATGTACAATTCGTGCCTCGAATGATGATGGAATTTCTAGATGTAGCTCATAAGTCAAATTAATACATACACCCTTGTATTACTATGGTCTATAGATACACGAGGTGTTATTTTTTGGAAATGATAATGCAGAAAATTCTTAACTATGTATCAAGATGCATGGTGTACCAATAAATAATGGTGGAAATGAAATATCCAAAGGGAATTACAAAGCACCTCTATACACCAATTTATAAGTGGGACCAAATCATGATGGAATGTTTTACAAGACATAAAAATAAATATAAGAATAATGATTCTATATGGTTCACTTTGAATTTACTCACCATGTCCACGCAATTCCTAGTAATAAGATAAGATATACCTCTTGATTGTACTAAAATAATCTATATCAATTAAGTTGATATGATTCATTTTGCAACTCGATCTGTTGAATAATATGGTGACATATAATTAATCTCAATATTTTAGAGTAGTATATATATATATATATATATTTTAACACTAAATTGTATTTTATCACCACGTATCATCCCCAAACAGATTTGTAGTCTGAGAAAACTATCAAATGAATAGATAATATATTGGGGTCCAGCTTATCTGGCTTTTAAGAAATTGAGATCAAGTATCTCCCTCTATTATAAGTTGGGTAACACAATCGCATATAATTAAGTATAAAAATAGTAGCATTTGATCCCTTATATGGGAAAAGGTTATATAATCTAATATATATATGTATTATGTTTGGGGAAGGAGGTTAATTGGTTTAAAACACATTGAATATACAATATAGAATGTGTGATCTATCCTAAATCATATCAAGATAGATCTAAGTAGAAAAAAGATATAATAATAATTGATGGAATTGAAATTCTAAGAGGGTTGTCATGTCTCCATGAAATTATCACCATGGAAGGGAGTTATAGAGTTTGGAATGAATGGTGTGCAAAATCCTAGGTACATCTGGCCTTTTGAAATTTTATAGAGAATTGGATTTTTAGATTTCCATTTATCAATACCACCCAACCATTAAAAATGATTGTGATGTATTCTATGATTCATTGCAAAAGAAATATATTGAAGAAAAAACACATGTACTAACATCAAAGATATATAGTTGGAAATTGAGTTGTCTATCATGATTCATGACACTAGAGAGAAATTATTGTGGAATCATATAACTCATCTTCTGAAAGTTTCTTGGAGCAATCATCAGTTACTGGAAGAATCATAGTAACCTGAATAATAAATTATGAAGTACCACATACATTTTTTCATCTATCATGTTTCAAAAATGATGAGGGTGAAATTATTTAGGAGGATAATGTATGACCTAATATTCTTCTATAGTAGCTAAAACCTATTCCAATTAACATATTTCACAACACACATTATGTTACCACATAATTATAGTACAATATAATGGTATTTTATTCATAAATTTATTTAAATTTTATATTTCTAATTTTATAAAATAAACATTATTTTTGGATTTTGAATATCAAAATTATATTATGGTGATTTTTTGGGGTTTTTTATTTTGATATAAATGTATTAAATTATTCTATATTAATTCCTACTTTATAAGAACATATAAATAAAAATACTTTATTTATAAAAATTACTTTTTGTATACAAACAGTTTTCCTCTATATATTAGGATTTAATTTATTAATTAATTTTTTCATATTTAGAAATTAAATTAAATTAAATTGGGTTAAAATTAGAACTATAAAAATTTAAATTATGTTGGAGGGTTCAAATTATGATTTTTGTAAATAAAATACCATGGTAAATTTTAATAAAGGTTAACGAGGGTATAGTGGGTTATCCTAATATAGCTTCATTTTTTCTAAATTAACATGAAACACATACCTAATAAAAAAGCACTTATAGGTTATAAATTCATAACCAAATGTATCTATAGCCTTTCATCACCTAACTCACATAGCTCCCATGTTATTCTATCTTCACCACTCACATAACTATCAATTCCACAAAATATTCTATCCTTTCACCTAAAAAAATAGATAACATCCACCCACATTAATCAAATTATACCCTAGTAATAACACTTTACCATCTACAAAATTTCACATATTCTATATGAATGTTAAATTTTTTTCTACCAATAATTTCATGATATTTTCCCATGTCCTCCATTTCTAAGGCATCATCCATGAAATTACTTTAAATCTCAAAATGAGTATTACACACACACTAACTTTTTTCTTCAATATTATTCTCATTCACCCCCCTATTAAATTTTTTTTTCATTTTAATATAAATAAATTAGTATAATTAATTAAAATAAAATGTCATTATATTAATTGAGAAATCATTATCTATCACTTTCCTTTCCATTCCAAAAAAAATGAAAAATGTTTCTTTTGTTACATGTGAACTACCAGCTCCTTGAATGGTGTATTTCATTTTTAATCACCATAATTCATAGATGACTATAAAAAACAATTTAATGAATAGATATAATTTTTTTATATTATAAATAGTTTCAATAATAAATTAGTAATTATATTAAAAATATTAAAAATAGTCAATCAATGTAAATTGTACCACATAAAATGAGAATACTAATAAGAAGAATGATTTTATCACTATAACTATAAAACTATAATATCCTTACCTATATAAAAATATTATGAATTGTGATAATATATTTAATATATCAAAATAATTTCATTATTATACTGTAATGACGATGTTATAATCACTTTATAATCATAGTCTTCCATTGAATAGAGAATTGTCAAGTTTGGGACAATTTAACCACCAACATGAACTATGATATAAATTTATATCCTTAATGGATATGGAAAATAAAGTACCATTAATATTTTATATAGTTATGTAATGAATTGTTATTATTTTTTTTTTGTTTTGGAATGGTAATTTCTAAAATTTACCCATTTTTATGATTGCACTATATGTTTATTAAAAATCACCAAAATATGCCTATCAATGATTTAATTCTCATTAATTGTAAAAAAAATTAGGGACTGAAATTATAACATTTTAATTAATTATAAGAAATATTTTAAATTTCCTCAAATAATATTTCAATTATTAACATGGTATCAAATCATGAATATCCACAATGATATTAAAAATTTGGAATGAATTTATCAATGTTACTAACATGTGATGATAAAAATAAATAATAACTAACTAATAAATGAATAATAAATGATTAAATTTTATTAGAATTAAATTTATTAAATATAAATACATTTATTAAATTAGTTATTAAGGATTTTATTTTTAATATACATGAGTTTCAATATCTTTTTTAAAATTTGTGAATAAAGGTAAGGGTCCCTCACCTAAAAACATCTTTCTTCAACATATGTTTCATATTGGAATCCTTTTTTATTTTATATATTATATATATTTCCCCTTATACAATTTTAAATTAATAGTATATATTTATTCATGTTATTTAATGTTCCATTTCTTATTTTCCAATTCAATGGGGTTTGATTCAAAAGTTACAAAAAAGGTAAGGATTTCTCATCTCCAAATTGCCTTCTTTGATACATGTTTCATATTAGAAACATAATTTATTTTATATGGTGTATATACTATATAAAGTATTTTTTATGTCATAAAGATATATTTACTTATGATATTTAATATTCCATTTATTTTTCCCTTCTAATGGGTTTCGATTCAAATGTTACAAAAGTTGTAAGGGTTTTTGCCTAAATTTATTTCTTTGAGACACATTCAATATTCATACATTTTTTATTCCTTGTTATAAATATAATATCATATAGATTACTCTTATAAAACCAACAATTAAATATATTAGATTTAAAAATCCATCTCATATTTCATCTTTCAAGGTATTTTGAATAAATATTTAAATAAACCTAAAATACATTCATTTCAATTCCACTTAAATATGGAATGTTTCCATATTATAAATGTATAAATATTGTATATAGTTTACTTACATTCCAGTGAAATTATATTATTTTTATTAATGTTTCATTAATTTCAATGACAATCCTTTTCATAAATACCACACTTCTTAATCGTTTGATTCAATGGTTAAATTTTTTGTGGGTTTCTAACCTCCCCCCAATTAATTTTTAGAACGCTTTCCAATTAATTTTATTTAAAATAATAAATTTCCTTATAATTCATTGTAATAAACTTTTTATTGTATTATTAATGATTTATCACCTTTACCTCTCATTATAATACCTCCATAAGGCGTTATAATGCTCAAATATTCATATTGTAAAAAAAATTCTAAAAAATTATTAATATAATAAGAGTATTGATTTGTAGAAATGAAATACAAATATATATACAAAAGGTATATACATTCACTAGAATACAAGAATATAGTGGTGAAAACCCTAAAAAAATATCATTAGGGAAATAACTCGATCATTATATGGTGCACAACTAATGGGAATTGCTGCAAATATTTTTTTGGAACTCTTGAAGGATATTATTTGGATATTTCACATGAATCTTTATAAACCATAATAATGTATAATTACATAGTGATAACAATAAAAACTTAAATTACTCCATTTTACAACATTGTTATCATTCCTTTGATAATGATACTTTCCATTACGTTATAAATATTTCTATGGTAAGATATTTATCTATTTTCCACATTATTCCATTGAATGGGGAAATATTAATAATACCCATATATATTATTTCTATATGGGTAACAATTGATTACTTAAACATTATTATGTCTATGTTTACTTAGGGAAATTTATGATATATATTTTGTAAAAATTCCTTCATATAATTGATTAATCATAATTAAATGGTGACATGTGTTGCCCCGAAATATATAACACATCGATTAGTCAGTGGGTCTATGAGAAAAAATACCATGGGTAATTGTTGTTTCCCAACATATTTATAGATAATTTATTTTCATAAGTACATGATGATATGAATTGTTTATAATGGATTGGCATGAAGCCTTTATTGTTTGAGTTATATGTATAACATTATGCATCCAAATAATATGAAATAAGTTGTAATCACCCTTTTGATTATTCACATTATTACATTATACATGGATATATTAAATTCTTGTATTTGTATTTATATGAATTTATTTAGTTCTATTTTATTCTGTCCATATTTATTTATAACATGCTTATGAAATGAAACCTTTTCTTTTACACTACCCATTACTAAACATTTTATCTCAACCTTTTATATTCATTCATTCATCCCCTGGAAACCATTAACATTGCTATGTTTGATATATTGATATGTGAGGATAAGGAATAATTATTTACACATTTAGTTGATATATCAGATGTATTCAATGAAATATAGAGTTAATTTTTGTATTTATATCCAAAAAATACAAAATTGTAGGATTTTATGAATTGTGATCCATATATCATATACCATTTTAATAAAATATCCATTAGTTATGTGAAATACTATGAATTATATAATAGATTTATGAGGATAGATCCAATCAAGGCATAATATTTATTTAATGTATAAAAATAGAATAACAACCATATTATTTTGTAAAATATATACCCATAAAAGTTGGAATTGGTAAAAATAATAAACATAAAACATTAAAAATGTAAATAATTATATCGGTTGGTTTTAATATTTAATATTCAATAAAAGGAGACATAATTAATGTTAAAATTAATGTACTTTTTTCCACATTGGTTATAAAAAACTAATATTTAAGAATAATTTAAATTTTTGTTTTATTAATAACCAATGTGGAAAGACTAAATAATGTTACCTGAAAAATAGTTTGATGTCATTTTTTATAGCTAATGTGGAAATAGGAATTCATTATTTGTTATACTAAAAATCAACATCTGAATCCTATTTCACATCATTTATTATTAATCCACATGGAAAATGAATTTCAAGATGGTTATTTTAATAATCTATGATTAGTCATATTTATTTTAAAAAATATATACATTAGATAAATACCATACCCCATCACAATTAGTAGAAACTAGTAGCATGTCAATAAATACCATGAAAAAAAACAAGTCACAATAATAGAAAAAAATCCCAATACAAACTTATAAATTATTTAATCATTTACATACACATATCTAAATTAATCAATCCTAAAAAACATTTCAAAATTAATTCCAAAGTTGTTTTAATTGTTTAGTTCAATTAGAGTTAAAATTACCAAAAACCTATAAATAATAAGTTTTTCAAAATATAGTATCAAAAATGTATTTAAATCTTATTAGATTTAGTTAATCTTTCTATTTCGTAATTTTATAGCATTATAGTCCTGAGAGTATATAAATTAATCATAAAAGCTAAAATCCATATTAAACTTGTCCTTTTTAATGATGACATTTAATTTATGAAATTAAAATTCATAAATAAATAAAATAATATATGTAAGATAAAATATATATTAATAAACTAATAAAAATATCTACATTCACGTTCACATAAATTAATTTTTCCAAGATCACTATAAATAAGTAAATGGAATTAAACACTTTCATTGACTGGTAGTGTGTTCATATATTTATTAATAAACTATATATAACATGAAAAATATTATATTAATATTCTTATAATATAGTATAAAATTAATGAGTAATAAATTATTGAAAACTATCATAAACATGACTTAATAAATAGAATAACCAATATGTTGTGCATTCATGTGTGAAAAATATATATACCATCAAATATCCACTAAAACATTAATAGTTTTGAATGAATGGTATATTAATGAAGTGTATTTTATTATTATAATAGTCTTTTTAGAGGTCCATATGTGAGAGGAAAAGACTCTTAATATTTATTTTATCTAGTACATGAGAAAAACATTTCTCTCTAGATTTGTTCCACATATATAGAATTATCATCAAAATAAATTCCAAATATTTAAATTTATAAACATAGGTGGTCTCATATTATAGGAAATGAGTGTATAAGTATCTAATAAGGTAATTAATAAATTAAATCCCTTTATGTTTTAATTATACAAATAATTAAAATCATATAAATAAATTTAATTAAATGGAAACAAATCTACATCGTCAATACGGAGATATCATCACCAATAACAACATCCATGATACATATTTTAAATATTTATAACACATATTCTCTCTCTACATATCGCAGTAGTCATCCAAAACACATAATAACTCTCCAACATAAAACAATTCATGTTTAGTTTTGTTAAACATTGTGAAATTATAAAAGTTTGTAAAGGTTTGGGTTTCCTAAAGATTTTTTCTTTTTCAGTGAATCATTATATTTCATATATTCCTATATAAGATAAAAATATAATAGAATAAAAATAATTTAAAATTTAATGTAAATAAAAATTTAAAAACTAATGCATACCTCATATGTGAAATTAAGAAAATGACTAGCTAGTCAGTGTAAAAGATGACTCGTACTCAATCCTATCGTAGCCACCTCATTGGTAAGAAATTACACTAGAGCAGTTATATCAATAATATCACACAATTATCATCTAACTTGTTCTAACTTCATATGTTGGTGTTATACGTAATCCTCTAAATTAATTATGATACTGTATGCAAAAATATATGAACATGGATCCTCAAAATAAAACTCATAGTAAATAGTCCTGTTTGAATTATGAGGCTGATGATTTGGATATTTAAGATGGATGAGCATGGTAGAACAAGGATGTTATATTTATCTAACCATTTCTATAAACATAGAATACACAAGTGATTTAATTTTATCTTCTATTGATAGAATTATGTATCTCACCTCATCCTTCAAGTATTACTTTCTCCAATATATTCTCTCTCATTATCTATCATACTATGATCGAAAACACAATTCTAATAACAACATCTTCCTTTTAACCTATTACATATCTATATTCTCATATTTTTCTAAATAATAATTTAGAATTTACATCCTTCCCTCATTCATAAATGTCACCTATATCAATTTCTCAAAAATGGAATCCTAAATTAATATATAAAAATGATATATTATTCTTCTAAATTAAAAAAACCAAAATATTTAAAGAAAACAAATAATAATATTAGCAAATAATTCTTAACTACTACTTTTTATTGATTCAAAAGAAACGTCATGTTTTTATATCAATTTCCAATTATGTTTTTTTATAGTGATTAGGAGGAGATGGAGGGTAAAACTAAATTTTTTTTGAGCCATTGGAGGATTTAACCTTAATTTATCATCATTTTAATTAATAATTTTCTCATCTATTAATTGATATACTTCACCTAATAATGTTTGAGGCCATAAATTCTACAACTGGATATTTTTATGTAATCTTATAGAGGAATCATACATGAGAATAGATGAATAATTTTTCTTGTAAATAATTGAAAATTATAAAATTTTATTTTATATTCAATAATTGTTATACTATAAATTCATCCTCCCACCATATAGTAAAAATCTTTTTCTAGGTCACTCCATCTATAAACCCAAATTTAATAAATGATTTTTCACTATATCCTTTCCCAAAAACAATGTCACATATATTTTTATTTTAAATCACATAATTTAACCAATACAAAAGATAAACAAAAAATTATAACATAATACATATCATGGATTTAAAATTTAGTCAAAAATTGAATAAATTAAAAAAATCGTGATGTTTATAATATTTGAAAAATTGAAAAAATAGAGAAAATAATAAATTATACCATTACAGTCTCCCATGACAAATATTTTGAACAATTTTCATTTATCTTATAACCAATATATTGAACAATTATACTATAATGACTGTACAATGTTATAAAACTCCTAAAAAATTTTATTCATGCATTCTTGATTAATATCATTATCAAATTCAATTCACTAACTCTACTCTGTATGATCAAGTAATTATTTTGGTGAATGTATAGTGACATGTTGACAAACATTGGGGATAATCCACTCTTTAAAAGAAGAAACCCCTTCCATGGGTGGCTAAAAAGTTGTGATGTAAATAAGATAGGATAAAAAATAATTTCATTAAATTATTAATTTATTATAGATATGTTATGATGAAAAGTGAACTCATACCATGGTTAATATTTCTCTGCCTCTTGGTATGTCAATTCAATAGATTAATTAATGAATCAAAAATATATGTAACATTAAATTATTAGAATTAAATTATTGTTAGAAGTAAAAAAATTATTTTTAATAGTAGGAACAAAATTATATCTATTATTTTTATGATCATTGAATAAAAAAATAAATATTTGAAATTGATAAATAAGAACAAATAATCATGAAAAACAATTTATTTCTGGATTTTTAAAACATAAAATGTGAAATTTAAATTGATGAATATAATAATTAATATGAAAATAATACAAATAAACAAAATAAATAAATCTAAATATCCATATAAGAAAATGTATGTCATTAGATGTGTATGTTTATAATAATTAATTTTATTACTCCTCTTCAAAAAATATTTGTTTATGTGAACCGATGAATATGAAAAACAAATAAAAATAATATAAATGATGAATATATATATATATATATATTTATTTAAATATAAATGATAAAAAAACATACATGTATAAAATTTATAAGAAATAATGTTATGGTTTTCATTAATAAAAAATTTATCCAAAATTGTTGAATATAAAATTTAGTAAAAAATAGACATAAAGGATCAATATCTATAAATTTGAATATTAAATATAGAATGTTTATATGTATAAGTTTCACAATTAATAGAATATATATAATTATATAAATAATAAGTGGTGAAACAAAGTGTTTCCCATATCCATTATATATGATCATTTTATATTGTATCGAATATATCTACATCACATTCATTACTATGCTCACGTAATTATGTAATTGATGATGAAATCTCATAAATATTTGCAACATAATCAAAATTTGTATAACCTAAATTGATTATTTATTTTGATAAAAGATTGATAACTTGTAATTTAATGAGTTAAAAGCATGAAATGTCTATTTTTCATTCATTTCAATGATAAATTATTCATATTCAAAACTATAAGATTTCAAATCAACAAATATACATCCCAAGTCATCTTGTTTTAAACAACCATTAGATTATACCTTGTTACACATAAACATAAGTTGTAAAAATTTAATATAATCAATCTCTCATATATCCTAAAAAAATACAAAATATCTTTTTGATGTAACCAATGGTTTTGATCATTTTTAATTGAAATAATCAATACTTCAGCAATGCTTATTACTCCACTATTCGGAATATTAATTTTATTTTCCTAACTTTATCTGTAAAATTTATATCCATTATTTTAAAAACTATAGAACGTGCTCACACTAACACAAGTTATGCTCCTCATCATTTCATGGTTTATTATATAGATATATTATTATAAAATGTCTCTTTAAACGAGAAAAAAAATATTTTTATATTCATTAGACACCTAATGTTGATTTTTTTTTCAAATATTATTTCTTCAATCCAGTAATATGTGATGATATACATAGTTGAACCACACTTATGTTGTTCAAAATTTACAAATGGACCCATATAAAATAAAAATATATAATTAAAATTACCTATGATCCATAGATTCAATTATCTTCAATATGAAATGTCAAAAGTTAAGATAGCACGAGACTATTGTGCTCCACTTTCAAAAAACAATCAATATAGTACTCGAATTCAACATTTCACATATATTTTTTTAACAATAAGGATCCCTGAACAATGATTATTTTTAATATATCAATTCAAAAAAATTATATATCATTAAAAAGATACATCCATAAAAAATAGAAAATACCATATATTCATATCTCTCACACAAAATGAGTCAACAAATAGAGAATTATATCAAAAAATTATAGTGGGAAATAAATTTCATGTTTATAATGTATAATGAAAACATTTACCTCTAACAGAGATAAATATTTTAGTTCTAAGAAATTATTATAAATGAAAATGAAAAAATTAATAAAACCCAGTGATAAACATTCAAATAGATATTTAAAATATGAAATGCAGTGTAACCAGTAGAAATTTCTGAATTTATATATGGAATTCATGAGAATTAAATAATATTAAATTTAAATATTTTAAAGATAATGTTTTGTCACATTTAAAGAAGAAATAGTCTGTAATTTAATTCCATGAAAACATTGAAAATTATTTATCTTCTCAAACTTATGTAATGTGTGACAATCATCAGTTAAATATGTTCTATTTTCGTTTTGGAGAGTGTTATCACTAAATTTACTCCCATGGATATTATGTCCAATTTTTTCAACATTCCAAATTTTTTATTTCATCATATACATATATATATATAAGATATTTTAAAATTTTCACATATTTTTTTTATAATCATGCATAAAACCAATGTCATGATTTTCATCCCAAAATATACAATAATGTTGTAAAAATAAGGTGGAGTATTTTTACCAAGTGTTTATTTGATGACTAGAACATCATTTCATTGCAAATTTGATAACAATATTTTTCAAATTTTTCTAATATTCATAACTTTAAATTGGTTTTCTGTAATAATTACACTCTTTAAAACAATTTATTTCCCCTTTTAATCTTTTATAATGATGATCCATTGGACGCATTCATAAATGACAATTTTACACTATCATTCTAATATTAAATAATTGGTTGTATGAAGTCCCTGCTAAAAAATATGCTATGATTTATGAACCATAGAAAAATATCTTGATAAGTTTCTATATTCATAAATTTCATTTATATTCATCATTACTATAATAATAAATATAAAACACTATTTCTGGAATGCATCCAAAACATCAACACCTACTTTCAAAAAAAAATTAAAATCATTTATCAATGGTGATAGATTATCATCAATATAAATTATATATTATTTTTATATAGTAAATATAAAATTCATTATAACATATTTTTAATTCACACATATCTGTGGGGACTAGTTATGTACTACCAACATAACATTCCATGAACTATGCTAGTTATGGAGTATCCGATATAGATTTATTCAATCTATGCATAGTTTCATTCTGATATATCTAACATAAATACAGAAAATATTTATTTTTTAACAAACCCTTTACATTGTGCTGAATAAACAAGGTAACACGGGTTTCCATTAGATATTTGATCATTTTAATATAATATTGGACTATTTTAATAATTCTAATTTGAAAATAGGTTCTTCCGATATAAAATTATTTTATGATAAAATATTTCATTAGTATGAGATTGGGTTCTTGTTTTTTTAGAGTGAAACATATCTTCATTTATCTTCCATTTTAGATCTTTAACTCCCACATTTAATAAAATAAAAGAAACATTCCTATTCCTTCATATATAGCAGAAATTCATTAGGGATAAACATCCATTTTATTATACCTCAATCACATTGGATATAATATTTTTTTTGTCAAGGATGGAAAAAAGAATCATACTTCCTTCCATAAGTAACTCTTTCAAAATTTTATGTATTCTTGTAGAACATTTTTCCCTATGACTATTTGTTTCTTTTAATTAAAAATAAATTCATCACTACTACTAACACTACAAATTTAGTGCGACCTAGAAATTGGGGTTTATCAACATATCTCTAAAATCATTCAAAACATGTTATTTTTTTCAATTGTTTCAACACCAACATAATAAAGTAATTATTAAATAATATACTCTATCTCATTATGAATTTATACATCAATAATAGATCATTAATTCTTAGTTTTTCCAGATGTCTTATCTTATATGTATAACAAACATTAAAACCATAAAAAAATTGTCTTTGATTTATATGTACCATAATTTACCGATATTAAAATACTTCCTTCATTGATTTAAAATCATGTCATAGTATTCAAGGTTTTTTTTATTAAATTACTAGAAACAATAAACCCATTTCTCCTATTTGATAATTTTTATTCATGAATTTATATAATTATGACATAAAATATAAAATTTAAATAAAAAATATGAATATATTAAAACATATAAACATATATATGAACAACTAAATTTAAGCATATAAATATATAGTTTTGTATAATTATTATTTATATAACATGTATATTTAAATTATAAATAAAAATATATAAAACATATTATAAAAAAACACTAACATAACCTTTTATTCATAAATATTTTATCAAAATATTCCATTTTATAATATATTATTTTTATAAAAAATTACTAAAAATTAATAATTTATCTAACAATTAATTCATATACATGTAAAAAAATACTAATAAAAATTTACTCTGAAATATTTGATAAAAAAACTTATAAAATAGAAACATTGATAAAGTAAATGAATGACTGTAATACGATAAATTGATAAAACCTTCTTATTAAAAATAATTAAATTAATAAAATTTCCAAAAATTATCGTTTAATAAATCCATTAAATAAATAAAATATACAATTTAGTAACCAAATATATACATAAAAATAGTATAACCATGATGAACATAGTCATTGTAGTATTAAAAGGACATCATATTTCATTCTATTAAATAGGATCACAATTAATGTTAAAAAAATATAAAAAACCTAGTTATTTAATAAAACTATTGAAAAGATAAAATGAAAATTTAACATAAAAATAAAGATTTTGATGTTATATCAAGGAATACCAGATACAAAAAAAATATTAACACATTTCAAATTAAATTTAATTATATAAGATCATAGTCCATAACAAATGAATGTGTATGGATTAAAAAAACACATTAATACTAATATAAAAAAATAAAATAACAATTTTACATACCATAAATGTATTTACAGTCAATATATTCCTAAAAAACATAAGAAAGGAAATATAAACAAACCTTTTCATTTAATTCAATTTGGTGGGATACATGTAGAAAAATAGTATCACGGAAAAATTTGTAAATCTTGGAGGAGAAATGAGAAATGATAGAATATAAGAAAAATTATGGAAATTTGACTAATATATAATATCATAAGTAAACAAATTATGCAATCTTGGGATGGAAAAAAAATATAATAAAAGGAAGTAATTTAAGGAATTTGAGATTCATAAATGTTAGATTCTGTGACAATAATAATAATGGGAGTACCATATTTCATGTGTTTTTTATTTTTTTTAATAAAATTTAAATCTACTCCTTTAATATAATATGTAAAAAACTACATTTTATGTGGGTTATTAAAGGAACCATTCTTAAAAAACAAATTTGATGATTTTTCACATTCGTTATACTAATAAATGATGTAAAAACATTAACAATCATATTTTCAATATTGGTTATTAATATAACTGATGTGAAAACCTCCATAGATAAAAGCTTTCACATGAGTTTCTATAATAACCTTTATAAAAACCATAAAATGATAGTATTTTCACATCAGTTAGTAATAACTAACATTAAATCACTAATTTGAAACATTGTTTTTGTGTGTGTTATGATATTAGTATCACACCATGGGGTGTTTCCATAAAAAACTAAACATAAACTCTATGATGTACGAAATTATTTTATATCATTTAACAAGTTTACATTTCATATGGTAGATGACCATGGTGAATTCTTAATCCTTAAAGAATAAAACTTTTCATTCAATCATATTGGCCCATTTTTTTAACTTGAATGAATTAAAATATTAACTTATGGATTTCGTCCATTATTATTTGAATAAAAAAATAGCGAGTTATTATTTCCATGGTATATTTTTAAATTTTATAAGATTATGATTATCATTAAAAACATTAGATATCTAGGTAACCAAAAACAAAATAATTTCCACTAAATATACCATCCCATTTGGTTGATCAATAGTAATTTCTCAAAATTTCACATTTATTTTTTTATTCAACTCTTAACTATTTCATATATTGTTCAAAAGTAATGTTATTAGTGTGAGTAATGATAATATCTAATAAAAAATTCAAATATTATAATATGAATATGGAATATTCGTCTTAGGATTCCTTATCACATGATCACTTTTCTTTATCACATAATACATTTCATTTTTCTATGAAAATATGGGGTAAATATATGATAAATTCTATGAATAATATGTTGCATTGTTCTTAACATAGTATCCATAAATTAGTTATACCCCACTCTAATATGAATAAAATAACTTCAATACCAAAAAATCCAAATTTTGTGCTACTAATATATACATTACACATATAAACTAATACCAAATAGGATAACCCTTTGATTCTACATTATTTTACCTGATTAGAAATGACAAATCATGATTATAAATTGACACATGCAAACAAAATATTTACTATATTTGAATATTAGCTACATTATTGTCTTATTAATCAATATATCTTCTACCTCATCAAGAAATTTTCTCTAAACAAGAATATCCATTTAAAATATCCCCACATAAAAGTTCTTATGGTAATGGTGAATCATAATAAATAGGTGATATAGAGTGATTATTAGGGGTAAAACATCATCCTTGAGAAATCAATGAATTTTTTTTAATAAACAAGTGATATATATGGATATGAATAAAATAACATTATTTTTATAATTATATTAGGGAATTAAAATCACATTTCCTATGGCATAATGTCTTAAAATTTTTTCATTTTATAAACTCATATAACCATAAAAAGGACATTCAAAAAACATATTATATACCATGACATCAGAATTTTGATTTATAAATCAATAATCATGAAACATGGTTACATAAAATAGGAATATATAAAATGATTGTGAATAGAAATACATATCATGTATCATTTTTCTCTACTAATAACAAGATACAATAATTGGTTGAGAATCGTTACTCATATAAAATAACATAATGAATCAGACTTCACTTCCCTTGCCCTATAGTAATATTAATAGATATAAATTTTTAAAAAACTTATTTGATGTATTGATAACTCCAAAACCACCCATCACACAATTTTATATCCATATATATTTTTTCAATATAAAATAAATTCATATATCCATTTAAATCGTAGCTTGATTAACACTTGTGAAGAAAATGGATTATATAACATCATTATAATTCTATAGATATAAATGAGTTGGAAATATGATTTAATGATACCAAAAATCCAAACACTCAAAAAAACATATTATATGATAATTTAGAAGGTTGTTCATGATGAATAAATGTATGATATTCTAGAGAATGAAAGTAAAATATAATAGAAATCATGAAAAAAGGATTCATAAACATCAGTAAAGTTTTCTTCAAAAAATAAAAAATGACACTTTTAATATCATTTTAAAAACGTGTAATAAAGTATATCGAATAATTATATTTCATGTAAAACACTATAGTAATAGAACCTTGAAAACTTGTATCTTACATTAAAATAAACATGGATTTTAATATATAAAATCATTCCACAGTTAAATAAAATACATCATTATAAATTTTTTAATTATTTTTGGTAATACACATCAATTAATGGGTTATAAAACTATTTTTAAATAAAATTGAATATAAATTTATAATATTTTTAGTAAATTACATATTAAAATTTTCAAATCACTTAAAATAAATTTTTTATAATAAAGATTATGAATACAAAAGAGAAATATAAAACATAGGGAGAAGAAGTTTTCTCTTTACAAATGTATACTTTATGAGGTAATAATAAATCAGAAATTAATGTTTTGAGAAGGAAAATTAAATTTAATAAGAACAAAAGGAAATAAAATATGATATTTTAAAAGTATAAAATATTTCTATTATATAAGAACCTTTTTAATAATAAATAATACAACCGAATAAATATAGATTGGTTCAAGAAATCCCCTTAAAAATTTGGTAATATATAAATCAAAATCCAATAAAAGATAGAAAATTCAATATAATTATAAATCCCTTTAATAAAATTTTAATTATGATAAAAAATTCTGAATTTTGTAGTTTATATTCCATAATAAATGAAAATTGGTGACATATATGGCACATATCTCAAATAAGGGTGATTGAGATGAGAACCACATTATAGAGTTTTATGTTGCAAAGAGGGTAACTTAATGTGAATAATATCACCAAAATAAGAGGAAAAACATAATTTTAGTGATAAATACGGTAGAATATAAGATATAAAATACTAATGGACAATAAATAATAACAAAAAAAATATCTTCAGTGTTGAATGGTATTATAAACAAAAAAACAAAAGATTTGTGAATCATTCAGAGGAGAAAATACTTGTAAATACCACAACTACAAAATGGATCTATAGCCACAGTTCCATAGAATATATTTTCAGATCCATGGCCATAAGGTCGTATACCTACATGGTTATTGGAAAACAATGGTTGTAAGCTTTCTCAGAACATCCTATAGCCAAACTCTACTCAATTCGTGGAACTAGGTACACCTATAGCCATAGATATCTGAAACATTGTTAGTAGAGGGACATAAGAAAGTGGAAGGAACCACAAATTGTTTTTTGTAAATTATCAGGCAGGCCTATTGTAACTATTTTTTAAAACTATTTCAGTAAAACCAAATAAGTGCGTGATTTAGAAAAAGCATGGCAATGGGTGTACCAAGAATCACAAATGGACATGGTTTAAAAACCCCTGATAATAAGTGAATCTACATCCATGGTTATATAAAACCATGGAAATTGTTTGATAAAGACTCATCTATAGAATTTTCTTTAAAAAACCAATTATTTATTCCACCATTTAATTACTTAAATCCATGGTCTTTGAAAACCAAGGCCATACTGCTATATGGGTTATGTCTAGGGTTTTAAAAACAAGGCCAATAGACCTTCCATTCAAATATAACATTTAATTTTTAAAATATAGTAACTATTTAAATTATATATAATTATAAATAATTATAAATGTGTGTATATATATAACATAATATAGGACAGTTGTAAACTATTTTGTGTAATCTGGGATATATTCCATGATTGAAACCTAGTGGTTTCATTTAATTTTTCAAATCCTATTTCCATGATTTAGTCATCAATGGAAATATGTGTATTTCATGTAGTCTTTGTCCATGGTCCACATGGACTATGGTGTTAAAAATTTTATTTACATTCTGTAATATACAATAGGAATAGGTATCATTTGCATATATAATGTACATGGTCCATGTGGACAGTGGAAATAGAAAACCAAAGGAAATGGATTGAAACTGTAGTTGTAGGTATGACCCTATTACAAACCATATGGGGTCTATGGTTTACATAAATTGTGGATGTGATCCATGACCATGGTATTTGGTGATCTTTTAATGGTTTTAAACCATTTAAATAGGTTGATTTTGTAATTTTATCTCTAATATGACTTTATGAGGAGAAATAAGATAATTTATATATAAACTTCAATAAATACACTAATGAAAAGAAATTTATATAGATAATATTTGATAATAAGATAGATTAAGATGAAACACCATACCCAAATTTTAGAAAAAAATTTCTTCTCTTTAACATAAAAGAATAAAATGGATTTACCCCTTATATTCCTACTATATTTTCTATGGTTCTAAGAGCAGTAGATGCTTCTGGAGGTGGGAGATATAATAAAATTTAATTTAATAATCATTAAATGATACCAAGATATATGATCTCTCTGGTAAAATATATAATTAGTTTAATTTACATTTAAAAAATAAATACATGGGCTTAGTAGCATTCGTCTATGGTGAATGTTGATCATATGAAAGGACCCTTTCCAATTACCTTAGGTGTGCTGTGAGGATCCAAGCCGAGAGTAACTCTATCGGTGATCAACTCATCCTACAATGATCTCAGAGCAGCACCATAAATCCATGGGTGCCAGCACGGTTGGTTGATTTTTTTGGATTTTTCATTCTTGATCACTTGTTATTTAGTCTTAATTAAATTTCTCATGATGTTCTTTTTCTTGAGAGGCAGAGATAAAGAGGAGTTGAGAGAAATTTCATTGTGTGAAACTATTATCTAATCTCAACTATTTTGGATACCCTTCCCAATAAACATGGTTTTCTATTAATAGAGTTATAATTTATGTTAAAATATTATTTAATTTCATATCGGCAATTAAATTACATTATTTACCTTTAATGATCCTCATGGTACATAATAATAATAATATTATTTTTATTATTTCGATGAATGTGCTGAATAATGCCATAACAATATTATATAATCATATTTTTAATTAATATTTATTAACTATAATCGGCCTTCATCCATATAAACTCCTATATTATTTATTTAATAACCGAGTAAATACATTATTAATATATAAATATTTTAATCAAAATAATGAGAATAAATGTTTATTGTAGAATTAAATAATTATGATAAATATTTTTATTCACAAGTAGTAGAATAAAAATTTATTTAATTTTTGGAATCTAAATAAGGTGAATAAAATTATAATGTGGACTTGAGAATATCATTTTTTACAATAATTAAACTCTAGTATAATTTAATCAAGATCAACGGAAACACACAGTGTGTGACCCTTTAGGATTATTTCACATTAGCATTAGGCAGTCCTTCCTAAAGTCCAAGATTACTATCTACCAATGTGTCAAGGCACCCAAGATAAATAACATATTGTAACAATTTTGACAACCACATACAAATGATCACTATGTAGTATAATCCCTCTCACAAAATATCTCATCATGTAGGTTTAAAATATGTGTCACCAAACTATATTCTTTATACGATTTTCATTGACTATTTTTCATTAACACATTGTCACACCATTTCAATGGAATTTAATGTTGAAATTCTATTCTAATCAAAGGGTTGAGATATCAGCTTCTATAAATATGGATTAGAAAAATCCATCGTCAACTTATTCATAAATAAAAGGTCACTCATGACACACCAAATGTATTTAACATTAACATGAACTATTAAATTCATGGTTTACAAAATAAATCTATGCACATGTGCTTTAACAAGCATTAATAACAATCATAAATTCTATATACCAACACACTCATGTAGATAGGAATATCTGATTACACCAAAACATGCAGAATTCTTGCTTGCGGTTCTGTTCCCATAATATCTCATCTTAGAGATTACCATGTGAAAAATTCATGAGAAGAAACTTCATGTTATTATGAGTACTGAAACTTGATATTTTTGGTATTGTGTATCCCATAATTGTATATTATCAAAGAAGAGAACATTATTAATGTATATTATACTAGAACATCAAGTCTATCATCATCGTAGGTAACTTCTATGACCTTATCAATGAAATGTATACTCTACTAAATTATTACATTAGATTATTGAACGTAAAATCAAAATATTTTATAAGTAGTTTTATTGATGTTCAATACATTGAATATTCTTGTAATTAATGTAGAAACAGTTGGTCCTTGGAATCCAACTCCAACAAACTCCATCTTGGAATAGATCTAACTTCCAATAACCTTCAGTCCCCTAGAACTCAGATGATAGTCATTTTTATGCTAATTCAAGGATTTAGTCAATAGTTACACCATGTTTTATTTTATTGAAATAATTATCACCTAAATATGACCACTTTGAGAAAAATCACTCAAGATATGATAATTCTGAAGAATTTGATTCATCCATTTATATGACCTTTCATATTTTTGAAAATCCATGGTTTTAGTATTATCACAATAATGCATGTGAGGATATTTAATTCTAGGTAACACATCAAGATATCAAATGAAGTTTTTCATCCATAAAAATTATTAAGGTTCCAAAAAAGATTCAGTATACTCGGATTCTACTATAGAATCCCCAACCATGTCCTTCTTTGATCACTTCTAGCTCAAAACACCACCATTCAAAGTGAATATTTGTTCTGTCTGTGACTTAATGTAATCATGATAAGTTTGGAAACAATAATCTTCATATACTCTAGAGAATAGTTTCGTATATCCTCGATAAACCGGGAATATATCCTTAGTACACCTCACATACAAAAGTATAATATTTCATGCCATCCAATTGTGGTCACTTGGATCAAATGGATATCTACCAACCACACATAATGAATATGCAACATCTATATTGTAAATAGCATTGCACAACTAACTTACCCAATAAATTATGCATATGTAATCATTGTCATTATATTTCTTTAATCATGTGTCTAAGTACATAATTCCCTGGAATGATTAATTCCCTGTGATGCTAGCAATGATCCCCTGTTGAATTGTCACATACTGAATATCTTAATTATCATGTAAATGTGTGTTCTTTAACAAAGGATGATCCACCTCATAGATCTATCATGATGGATCTTGATCATAACAATATATTCAACCTCACCCAACTCCATAATATGGAATCAATTATTCAATCCCACATTAATATAATGTAGCACTAGTATTTCATTTAAAATGAGTAATATATCATAAAAATATACTATTATAAAATTTTTGAACTCCCATTAAACCATTTATTCTCATACATATCACCTTAATTAATTATGAAACCAAATATCATTATAACCTCATCAAAATGAATGTCCCATGACCTAGATGTTTGATTTTATCCATTAATTGATCATTGCAACTTACATACCCTGATGGAATCCTTTGGAGTTACAAACCCTTATAGTTTTTTCATATAGACATCATTCAGAAGGTTCCCATTAAGAAATTATTTTTTGAGATCCATTTTACATTTCTCATAGACATGGCAGTCTTCAAAGGAAATTATAATTCTGATGGATTTCTGCATTGTAACAGGTAAAAGGTTTCATCGTAGTCAATGTCATGATGATGGTTAGACCCATTCGTAACCACTTGTTCGTTATAAGTACTCACATGTAATTCCATGTATAGTTTCTTTGTGAAAACCTATTTTCAAAAAATGGGATTTACATTTACTGGAGGGTCTACAAAAATCCAAAATTATTTTTGGTACATGGAATTCATTTCCTAATTAATGTATTCTTGCTCTAGGAAACATCATTTTCACTTACTACTTTCTTATAAGTTAGAGGATCATTATTATCAACTAACAATGATTCTCTATTCTTGGAGAATAAAAACCATACCATTATATTTCCTTAACCTTTATAGAACTCCTATGTTGTAATGGTGTGTCTAGAACGATTTCTTATTCCTAGGGGAGTTGTGGAATTTGTATTTATACCAACTCTCATGTATCCTGATCCTAGGCTTTATCATAGTCTATCTCTCTCCCACTATCACTTTTAGAGAACATATCATCCCCAAGAATTATGAAATTCCAATCAACCACAACCTTTCTTCTAGATTATTTTTTAGTTAGTATCCCTTTGTTTATTTGGGATATCCTACAAATATATATTTTGTGACATAAGGGGAATGATTGTTTCTTGAAGGGAAATTAACAAATGCTTTTCATCACCACACATATAAGTGAGACAACATGATTTTATTTCCATTCCATAATTTTTATTTTATACTATAAATTTCTATATTTGGTACATGGTTTATTATGTTTGTTGTTATTTTCAACCCGTATCCCCAAAAGGATAATGGAAGACACAGATAACTCGTCATTGATCGCATCATTTCCAACAGGTTGTGGTTCCTCCTTTCACTTACACAATTCCAAAAAGATGTATCAGGATTAAAGAGTAGATATAAGCATTTTAACTCCCTTATATAATCAATCAACTCTATATTATTATATTCTCAACAACAGTCTCAGTAATGTTTCTAAATTTTATTTCCAAGTTGGTTCTCAACATCATTCTTGTATTCCATGAATTTGAAAAAATAATCTGACTTATACCTCATTATGTAAACATATCCATATCTACTAAAATCATCAAAAAAATTATGATGTATGAGTACCCACCCCAATATTCAATAGGAAATGGTCTACAAACATTGGTATGAACTAGTTCAAGAATATCATTAGCCCTTACACCTTTCTGACTAAATATGGATTTAGTCATTTTTCCTTGTAAAAATGTGTCAAATACACCAAGTGGTTGTAGTTAAAATGGATATAAATATACATCATATAGTAGTTAAGTCATGCACTTTTCAATTACATGAGATAGATTGTTATGTTAATTTTGGGTGTGGAATGATTTATGTGATGTAACTTCATTACCGATTTCAATTATTTGGATCCTTTAATCCAATACATAAATACCATTATATATGTATTACATACCATAAAAATTATATCCTTGCAAATAGAGAAGCATTAATTAAAAAAATTTAAAATAAATCCATCGCTATCATATTTTTATTCAAAAATATTTTTTTAACTTATGGAACACTATAAAAACACATTAAATGGAATATTATTTTGTTCAGAAAAATGAGGTAGTAGTCTCCAAAAGTTACAATAATAGGTTTATATCTATTAGGTAATCTATGATCTACCTCTCCTTGGTCATTATTTTTGAATCTACTTGTTTTTAATATTTGAATATATATATATATATATATATATGGGATAACCACAAGCTATATATAATGCCCAACTTATAGAAAAAGATAAATTTCCCTCAATAAAAACACACCTAAAGCTTCCCATTTCTTCATTTCCTTGGTGATTTTTTTCTTGAAGTTTCCCTTCTTGCCACATGGAAAATAGAAAACATCTTATTTTCTTGCTGGCCCCTTGATCTTCCTCTTCTTAGATGGGCGTGATGAATATTTGGGATTAAAAATCCTCAGATTCCCTTCCTTTTATTCACCATAAGGAAAAAATGTTTTCAAGTTTTATATCCTTATATACTTGGATAAGTAGTGTAAGAATATTATTTAAATACTTCTCAATGTTTTTCAATCTAAATATACACAAAAAATGGATAATATTTAGTATAGTGATGCCAAAAAGAGGACGATGCCCAATTCATCAAGGGGTTTCAATCCTAGAGCCTCTAAGAACTCAATATAGGCAATGACATTGACTACATGAGTCCCAAAGGGTAACCCCCTAAAATAATTCCCTAAAATAGTAACATGGAAGTCTCAATGTTTTCCTATCTATATCTTCTATTAAAGATCACAATGTTAATCAAGCAAGTTATACACATCCATGTTTTTTTGAGACATTATTTTTAATTACTAGGTCATATACATTACATAATCTAGTAAATTCTTTTATAATTATCTTATTTATATTCCCAAATAAATTTTCAGTTTAGAGTTTTAAAAGTTTTGGACATAATTCAAACATATCAACCAAAAAATTATATGATGTGGGTGTCACTAAAACAATTCCATTTTTTCATAATAATGGTTTTTTAAATAAAGACATGAAATCTTTTAATGAAAAGTCTTCAAACAGTCATATTAGATTATTATTTTCTCTTACCTGTCCACAAACCATTTTAATGACATTTTAAAATGTGGGATGTCCACAAAAATATTAGTGTCAGATATAAAAATAATAATAGAAAATGTTATTACATGAACACATAAAAGAATATGAAATCATTTTCACAATGACATACTTCCCACCCAATAAGTATCATATAGTTACCTTCTAAAAATATTATATTTCCATAAAAAATAGAAAACATAAATAATACCATAAAGGTAAAATGTGGAATTAATTACTTAATATTGTAACACTGATGGCTACCTTATGGTTTTTAACCCCCACAGAAACCTTACAATTAAACCCACATGACTACCTTATGATGTATCCATCACAATTACACTTGGAGTGAACATATGTCTGACCACCAATATAATCATAACCAATGTATTGGAGGGATATATAGGTCCCACCATTCATCATAAAAATTTACCAATTACCAAAAAATAATAATAAAACAATAATACATTCATAAAAATATTTCTTTTGAAAAGAAGTGTAAAAGAGGATTAGGAAAGTGAATTCCCTTACAATTATCATAGAATTGAAGTTAGAATTAATATAATGAAAGGAATATACGTATACAAAGTAAATAAATACAATACAACATAATATAAACAAAATTAATTTCATAAATAATCTGAGTACAACATAATTAATGATTTATAAGGTTATCCCAAATAATTGAATTTGGGTTATTAATTCTCATACCTCGGGGTTTGTCTTACTTCAAATGTGATAAAACCAAATATAAATTTTTTGAAAAAAAGATTTATTAATATATTAAAGAACATTATCAGAATTTATAATTATTTATTTGATATTCCCATAACATCATTCAGTCCATTTGTAAATAATATTTTGTTATTTTTAGTATTTTGGATGAATTTATTTCATGGTTTTCATGGTTGGTTTATTATGGATTTCTTTGTCGAAAGGGAGAAAAATACTAGATATGAAATTGAATGTTATTAATGAATATAAAAATTATTAAATGGAATTATATATTATTTTGGATACATTTTATGTGGATTAATCAATTGATAAGATTTTAGTGATGAACATTAGTTTATTTTCATGAATTATTATCATTACGACACAGTTTGGTTCTATTAATTAATATTTTGTAAAAACAATAATTTTATAACATAATATAAGATATAATATTTACAATAAAATATTATTAAACAATATTAATGTTTTTATGATTGTCCTCGATGATGGTAATAGAAATTAAAAACACATTGTCCGCGATGATGATAAATCTACTCACCATGGATAATGTATTTATTTTTAGAATTAATGGGTAATGAGGGTATTTATAATGGTGAATTTTCCCATAAATGTTATAAAATTATAGTACATATTAGGTAATTGAGTTTTCATGCCTCGTAGATAAGTTTATGTGAGGAGAGTATTAGAAAATAAAAAGAATTGATAATAAAATAAAAGAGGATTTTACCTCTTGAACCATTCTCCTTGAAAACCTCTATAAGGCCCTTGGTTTTAGCATTTATATGATACCAATAGGTCTGAGATTTTGGTAAGAGTTTTGGGAAAATAACTAGATAGATAATAAGAAAGATACAAGGCTTTTATGTGTGATGAGTATAGGTTGTGAGGGGTAGTATTTATAATGGGGGAGATGGGTGTTTTCTCAATATTATATTCATTATTTAGATAAATTGGATCAAGAAAATGAATAGTTTTGGAATTATAATCAAATATATTATAATAATAATAGAATATTCTAGATTATGGGGCGACAATCATGCATTTCTCAAGAAATAGTATATTTTTCTTATAAATTTTATATACCGGAAATTACTGTATTTTACCATTCACCAAAAATTCATGTATTTCAGAAAAATCCCAAAATTCTCCCAAACCATTTTTCAATGTGTAGAATGCAAAATTTACTCAATTCTTAAAAAATAATATTTTAAATATGTGAAAAATATTTTTTTACTAAAATTTTAATTTAATAAAAGAACACCAGTTTTAAAATTATAACTAATTTAATAACCCTTTAAAAAATTTAATAAATTCTCATAAAATTATCTTTTAATAATAAAGAATCATAATAATAATTTATGAATATATTTTATGAAAAAAAATTTAAATTATTAAATTAGTTATAAAAGTGTAATCAAATAATTATGACATACAAAATACCAAAACATAATTTATCATTTCAAAAACAATTATTTATTTCTTTCATGATATAAATATATATTGATTAAAAATATAAAATGGAAAAAAAATTATTTATACTCTCATGTGTGAAGATACTATTATATTGGTCTAATTACAATTCATAATATTCATTTTATTATTCGTTAGGTCATGTAACTATTCCATCAGTATAAATTTTATAACTTCAATAAATATAAGTTATTTCATTACCAATTTATAACGAATTTATATTTATAATTATATAATGAAAAGAAAATTATAGCTATCTGGGTTGTTTCATTCTCCCCAGATTATGTAAATTCTATCCTCTCAATTATTATTTACATATTAAACAAGTGAGAGTACCTTTCTCTCAATAAATTTTCATATTACCATGATGCTTCTTCAACCATGTGGTTTCTCTACGAATCCATAACCTGTTGAATTACATTATTTTTCAATACATTCTCACTATGATCAAGAATATGAATAGGGTTTTATTTATAAGAAACTTTCTCTTCTAACTAAACTACTTCTTTTCTTAAAAAATATGATGGATCTGTCATATACTTTCTCGATATTTAAACATGATAAACATTGTGTGCCTTAGATAAACTCGGAGGAATAGCTAATCAGTATGTGATTGGCCTAATATACTCTAAGATTTCATAATTTCCAATTAACCGTTGACATAGATATCCATTCTAGTTAGATTATAATAAAAACATGATCACCTACCTAGAGAAAAAATAATTTCCTCCTATTATATGCAAAACTATACTCCCTACTCTGAGATTTTGTCATGTGTTAGTAGATCATCTTTACCTTCTCATCAACTACCTCTATAAATTCTTTTCCCATCAACTTCCTTTCCCAGACATCATTTCAAAAAGGCCTATTTTGACACCGCTTTCTGTATATTTCCTCCTGAGTTTCCTTTTGATTACTATAATTACATTTGTTATTATAAGAAAATTAATCTAAAGAATGATGTTTATCTCAAATTAACTGGTATTCTATTTAACAAGATCAAATTATATCCTACAATTTCTGATTTTTTTGTTCGATCTATCCATCATTCTGAGGATGAAATGCTATATTGAAAATTAATTTTGATACTAACAACTTCTAAGGGTCTTTCCAGAAGTTTGAAGTGAACCCTTGTTCACTGTCAAATAAAATGAAAAGGGGAACTCTGTGTAAACTGAAAATATCCTTGATGTTCAGTTTAGAAAGCTGATCTGATGATATAGTATCTCAAATAGAAAAGAAATGTATAGATTTCATAATTCGATCAATAGAAACCCAAATCAAATTATTACCATGAGAAGTTATTGGCAGTCCCACAATGTTGTAGGTTGTTATATTTTACCATATCCACTATGGAACTAGAAATGTGTGAAGGATCCACTTTTGTAGTTGTCACTCTGATTTAACTTTTTTCATGTTTATCATTTCTTGATAAAATTTGAAATATCTTTTTTCATTCTATCCCACCAGTAATACTCTTGAAGGTCTCTATAAATCATAGTGATACCATGATGAACTGAAAATGCAGAACTATGAGATTTAGCAAAAAAAATTATTTCTTTATCTAGGAATCATAATTCGCATATAATGTATTTCCAAATCATAAAAGAGAATCTTTATCAATTTTGACTTCTGAAAACATACCCCTTTCAACAAATTCTACATTCTTCTATAACTAGCATTATTACTGTTTCACATTGTTAACTCTATCTGATAGATATGACTATACTAAGACCTAACATAAAACATATAAATTTCTTACACTGACATCTTTCAAGGTAATGTTCATCAAATATTTAATCAAGGGGTCTTCATTTAAAAATAATATTATTTACGTTGTATGTTGTTTTCGAATCAAGGAATAACCCACATTGTTTGATTCTCTAGGATTGTAGTTGATCGGGAAATCATATTCCTATATTAGTTCCACCACCTTCTCCTCCACATGTTTAATTCCTTATGAGGGAATTTATACATCAAGATGTTTTTTTTATTATATATTTCACATTTGGCTAAATATAAATGAAACCTCTAAATTTTCAATGTTAATACCACAAATACTAATTAAAAATCATGATTGGGATAATACAACTCATGAGGTTAACATTTTCCAAAACAATAAGAAATTACCAAATCATTCTACATCATAAAACAACCAATTACCCTTTAATTTAGAATCACTGTAGATGAAAAATTCATCATTTCAGGAGGGTAAATCCAAAATTTGAGCATTCACTAATTTCATCTTCAGTTCCAAAAAAAATCAAATTCTTATATCCATAAAAATTTAACCCATGTTTGTGTTAACATAGTCAGTAGTATAGATAAATGTGAAATGTTTCTGATAAACCATTTGTAATAACATACTAATCCATGAAAACTATGAATCTCTGTAACATTTGTATGTCTGTTCCATTGATAAACAGTATTTGTTTTGGTCGTATTAACTTTTATTCCATACTTATTTAAAATGTTCCTAATAAAAAAACCTATTGCATCCAGAAATCACATTTTCTAAAAAAATTGTAAAATATTTTAATTGAGTGTTTGAAAGACAATCCTTAAATTTATTTCATGATACTCATAACTATATTAAAAGAAAAAATATCATTAATAAAAAACAATCATATCCAAATATTAAAATAATATTATATTCCTAAGATCTTTGAATACATTTGGAGAATTTATCAATCCAAAGGGCATAAAAACTAACTCATAATACCGATATCTAGTATGAAACACAATTTTCAGGATTTCACCCTCCTTCACCTTTAGCTATTGTTAAAAAGATCACATTTCAATCATTGAAAAATAATAATCTCCCTTGAGCTAATCAAAAAAGTCATCGATATGAGGAAAAGGATAATAATTCTTAATAGAAATTTTATTCAAATCATTATAATCAAGAAAATGTTTAATAGAAACATATTATAGTCACAACTCATCCCCAGGGTCCCGTGCCGCGACTACCCCAAGCTCTCATTCCATTGGCCAGGGGCTGGTGACTAGCATTGAAGGCGTAAATCACTAAAACTCGGAAGGAATTACCTTTATAACCTGAATAAACACACAATAGAGTACATGATGGAAGCAAAACACAAAGTAAAAATATATAAAAAATTGTACTAAAAGTAAAAGGGGGACGAAAATACAAGCCCAACTATAAAGTACAAGGAAAATGAAAGTTCAACTGAAGAAAAGAAAAGATGCTGGTGGGTCGTCCTCTGAGGTTCCTACCTAAATGGTAGGTACAGATTGCCTCCTCATCACTCTAGGTCGGTCCGTCTCCTCCATGTATCCTCACACCATACAACCAACCTCTAGGTACCATCAAGTCCTAGTGCTCTCAGCCTCAGTCTGCATTGTCTATTGTCTACATCCAACACAACGAGGTGCGAGCATAATAAGTGTAAGGGTGAGTATAACGATACTCTGTAGGGACCCTGAGACCCTCAAGGTCTCACAAAATCCACAATGGATAAAACATAAATTATGTAAACTAGTGTCAAACCTACATAGGTATATTCCCATACATATACCTATGTTATCAAGTATTCCCAACTCAATCATGATGAAACAAAGAGTCCAACCCAAAATCCCAAAGATCAAATATTCCATAAAAGCATAACACCACAAAGTTAAGTACCACACATGTATTCCACATAGAAGAATACCACAAAGGTACTGACTTAGCTCACACCAGGTATTTCATAGGTACAGTAGTAGAGATGATTAAATGTAACTATTGAATCATCTAACTATATTAAAAAGTAGACCCACGAAGGATCCCAAAATATTGACCCACATAACATCTTTAGGTGCTGACCCACACTGGATCGCTCAGTGGTGACCCACACAGGATCACTCAGTGCTGACCCACACAAGATCGCTCGGTGCTAACCCATAGAGGATCGCTAGGTGCGGACCAACAGAGGATCCCTTGGTGTTGACCCACACAGGATTGCTCGGTGCTGACCCACACATGATCGATCGGTGCTAACCCACACTAGATCGCTCAGTGCATCTCTAGTACGTCGTTAGACACACATTGAATACTAGAACATATCTAGTACATCATCAGACCAAAACATGATCCTAATACATCTCTAGTATGTCATCAGACTGACACAGGATCCTAGTACATCTACAATACGTCGTCAGACCCGCATATGATCCTAGTACATCTGCAGTACATCGTCAGACCCAAATATGATCCTAGTACATCTCTAGTACATCTTCATACCCACACAAGATCCTAGTAAGTCTCATGTACGTCATCAGACCCACACATGATCCTAGTACATTGCCCGAGCCAACTGAAGGGTTCCTGCACTATGCTTGCTCGTATCCAGGATATTCTGCACCTCAATCCACTGGTCAATAATCCATCTACCTTTAATTCCCACGAAAAGTATCCCAAAGGATAGCCATGTCAACGGGGTCTCAGCACAATAGAAGGTGCGTCAATCGGACGCCCAGTCTCTGAGTTATTAACCTTTTTGTCCTGAGGGCCCGGTTGGATTCGTGCTCAATCCAACCCACCTGTACCCCAAAATTATCCAAATCTCTAGTGGGTTATACCAAAGGGTTGTCTCACTCCAAGGGTTCCAGTGCCATAGACAGTTTGTCAAACGGACTCGCGGTGCCAATGTTTTGGCCAAAAGAGCATATAGGGTCGAAACTCATTCGGGACCAGTCCGACCCGGTCGAAGTGACCCGGCCAGACCCACTGGTTCTGGCCCGGCCCGCATTTGGTTGTCTGGTCTGACAGCCCAAACTGGGAGGCACGATGTGGTTGTTCGGTGGTGCAAGGCAGCATGGAGGCCGCAAGGGCCGCAAGGGGCCATAGAGGCCGTGGGGGCGACATAGAGGCAACAGGGGCAGCATGGGGTGGCATGGAGGCCACGAGGGCTGAAAAGGCCGCTAGGGGGATGTGGATGCCCTGGAGGCTGTGGGGTCCGTGGGGTACATTGGGAGGTGCAGAGGCCTTGGGGAGACATGGGGCGGTGCGGGGGGGGGGGGGGGGCAGTGCAGTGGACACGAGGGGGTCTGCGGAGGCCAACTGGGCTGCGGGGCGGCGCGGGGGCCGCGATCCTGCGGGGTGGCCATTACTGGCCGGATGGCCATCCATCCTCTCCATGAAGAGAAGATTCTAGGTGAGGTGACGGAGTATCTGGATGATTTTCAGATATCATTGGTGGATAGAGATGGATCATCTTTCCTTCATTCCCTTTTAGTCACTCCCCCACTTCTTCAGCAAGTCAGGGAGGCATATCATGGGGATGCTGACTGCAAGACACAACATGCTCAGATATCTATAGGGCAGGCACCTGATGGATTTCCTGAATGTGGGGAGCACATCATCCTCTTCAGAGGATGTACTATGATACCAGTGTCACTTCAGAAGGAAGTGTTGAGGGAGTTTGACACATCCCCTTTAGTGGTACATATAGTAGTGGCGAAGCTGTACTAGGACCTTCTATGATATCACTAGTGGCTAGGTATGAAGAAGGCAGTAGCGTCATTTATCTCTCGATGCCTGACTTGTTAGCAAGTGAAGGCGGAGCACCAGGTACCAGCAGGTTTGGTTCATCCTTTCGTGGTCCTAGAGTGGATGTGGGATGGGATATCCATGGACATTGTAATAGGACCTCCACACACATCCATGGGTCATGACTTGATTTGGGTCATCCCTGATCGACTCACCAAGTCACTCCACTTCCTACCAATCAGAGAGCAGGGTTCAGTAGGTATCTTGAGATGCCTATATGTGAAGAATATTGGGCGGATACATGGAGTACCTTCTTCTGTTGTCTCTTATCGTCGTGCACGGATTACTTCCTTGCTATGGAAGGAGTTTCAAGAAGCTTTCAGGACGTAACATCATTTGAGCACTGCCTTCCATCCTTAAATGGATGGTCAGACTGAGTAGACCATTCAAACCCTCAAGAAAAAGCTTCATGCTTGTGTCCTCGACTTCGGTCATAGTTTGTAGGATCACTTACCTTTGGTGGAGTTTTCATACAATAACAGCTATCACTCCACCATTGGGATGTCACCTTTTGAGGAGTTATATGGGTGACCTTGTAGTTCACCCTTGTACTGAAATAACCCTGAGGAATCTACACTAGTGGGACCAGAGATGGTATGAGCTACCACAAAGAAGGTGCAGATCATCTAGGAGCAGATTAAGACTGTACAGTGCGAACAGAAGTCATATGCTGATAGGAGATGGAGACATCTAGAGTTCGAAGATGGTGACCACATATTTCTACGGGTCTCGCCTCGATGAGGTTTACGGAGATTATTCCGAGGCGACAAGTTATCTCCGAGATTCATCACACCGTTCTAGGTCTTTAGCAGATTAGGCGAGGGGGCTTACCACTCAGATCTTCCACCTTAGTTTCATCGGGGGAACGACATCTTCCACATATCTCAACTGAGGAGATACGTGCATGACCCTTCCCACATCAGCAAATATGGTGAGCTAGATTTCGATGATGGGGATAGTTTTACGGAGGTCCCGGTGGAGATTGAGGATCAATAGTGGCGGGTTATACGTGGATGGTCGATACCTCTGACATGCATTCGCTGGCACCACGGTAACCTCCACGAGAGAACATGGGAACGGGAGGCTCAGATTCATGCTCATTACACCCACTTGATCCCTTAGTTCAAGTTGTATCTTATATTGAAGTAAAGCCCTGAGGTGGGTGGAATGTAAAGGCCCGGAATTTCCAAGGAAAATTTTTTGTTCTTAAATACATAAGAATTTTAAGAGTACGCAAAAACTGTCAGTGTGTGATTCTGAGGCCTGGTGTGCCCTGAATCAATTTATTTAGTTTTTTTGGGTACATTCAGTAAATGTACGAGCGGGTTTTTATAACGTTTAAACTTGTGCTCATAATTGAAATCTGAGGGCACCGTTGAACTCGTAGCATTGGTATTTTCTTAAAAAGACTTTCACCACGACGATAGTTGGTCAAGAATAAAAGATAGTTTTTGGGTTTTTTGAGAATGATTTAAATAAAAATAAAGTGTGGGGATTTATTTTTATTTGGTGGTTAAAACATTTACATGGAAGTTAATGGTGGGAACACCACACCTTAAACTCTAATTGGAGGTTATGGTGGTGGGGCCCACCCAAACCTAACCTCCACATCATGTTTGATATGATGGGGACCACCCAAGGTTGAATCCTCTTGATCTCCCCACATAATGGTGCTCCACTCTCCTACTGTAATAGAGCCATCACACATCATTTATGGTGCCAAATCCTCCATTTGAGTTTTGTACCAACATCTTGAATTAATTAAGGGGATCCAAGTTAATTAATTCACCCATTTTGAATTTTGTGACAATGATTAAATAAGAGATAAACATTATCAATTATTTTGGCATGGATTATTCTTATTGGTGGAAACTTGGGAGAAGAGAGAAAAGCCCTCTCCATCGAGAAATGAAGAACGCGTTCTTCCAACGATGAATACCGACAATGATCTCCTTCAATCTTAATCCTCGGATCCTACAGACGTAGAATGTCTTAAACCGACCTTACCTCCACATAGTCATCAATGAGCCGACACATGAGCTCGGGATTGGAAGTGTGTGGAGGATTCAATGAACGACGATCTCCTTCATCTTCTTCCTGTGACTTCATCAGCGATCAATGAACAAAGGTAGGGGGAATTATTTGAGTTTTTTATATTTGAGGGATGATGTGGGGTGATTTGTTTGATGTTTCTGTCGTTTTCTATTCTTGAGTAATTCTTTGAAAACTCACAAAATTTTGAACCGCTTGCTACCACCCTAAACACAGAGGGTGCAGGCCAAACCCACATGGCTCAACCCCTCTGTCGTTCTTATTTGTGGTGATCTTCGGCATGGAAATGAGGCGACGAGACGATGAAGGCAACGACTGCACTACCAGCGGCCTCTGCAAACTGCACTGCCAGCCGTCTTCCGACCAGTTTTGGCCACACCGCCCATCGTACGTGCCGCCCGCCAGCATCCAGGTTGCCCGACCTACCCGTCTGCCCACCTTCCGGCCTGGACATGCCCTGCCCTGCCTCCCGCCGGCCCGCCGGGCGCCCTCCATGACCGCCTGCCGACCTAGCCGCACCCTGCCCGGCTGCCTTCCATCTTGGCCGCACCCTACCCTGACGCCTAGTGTCACACCTAGTGCATTGCCTGGCCGCCTTCCGGCCTGGCTGCGCCCTACTCGGCCACCCGCCGGCCCACCTTCCAGCCTAGTCGGGCCCCACTGACCTACCTTCCGGCCAGCCCGGCTGCCTCCCATGCGCATGGTTGAACCGAGCATGTCTGTGCTCCCCGTGCCACCTGAGATTCACCCCTCATGGTGCCTCCGGTATGAACAGCCCTTACAACAATGTGCGGCCAGTCTGCGCCCTCATGATCGGTTCATGCCCCCGTGCTAGTCACAGCCTTCGCGCCCTACTAGGCCGGGCCCAATGGGCTGGGCCGTACCCAAGGAGTTGGCCCAAACTAAGTCGAATCCTTTTTCAAGTAATTCATGAAACTAATATTTTCAATTCAAGATGTTCCAATTGAACCATTTGATAAAGACATTTAGAAATATTTTTAGCATCAGGATGCATGTTAATAATAAATTCAACTTTTTGATCGAGTATAACCTCAAGAAACACATTTTAAAAAACATCCATGAATTCATTTAACACTAAAATATCATTAATCGGAATAGTTCACTTATTTTAAAATATATGAGCAATATAACTATCATTTCCATATACCAATTGGTTCTCATCCTCTTGATATATTATAAATTATATGGATTCATTCTTGTGTAAAAACAAAGAATCTTTCTAAAAAACATGTTTAGCTCTATAGTCAATCATACCAGGATAAAACTAAAGCCAATCCTTACCTAGAATGGCGTCAAACTCTAATAAGGTAAAATCAACAAGGTTTCCAAGAAATTACTTTCCATAGACAACAATAAGAAAATTCTTATAAATCCTATTTATTGTAATATTTCCCCATGGGGTTTTAACCATAGTTTATGGTCCCATTTCATGAGGTGAAACAAAAAATTTAGCAAAAAATTCTCATAAATAATGGAATGTATAGAACCCATATCAAATAAGACAATAAGAAAATCTATGTGAAAAAATAAATTATCTGATACAATATCGTTGGACAACCTAACATCTGCTGACATAGTCGCAAATGATCTCACTACACCATTATACATGTAATCTGTATATTTTACATCATCATAATTTCTCATTAGGATGGCTTTTTCATAACGACCAAACTCAAAATATTTAATATAATTTATTTTTCATGTATTAGAATTAATCTTAACATTATTTTCAGTAAAATATCAGGCCATATGTACAAACATTCCCCATAAAAAACCCTTCCCATTTTTGTTAAGACATTCCTCATAGTAGTTTTTACCACACTTTTCAAAAAAATTAAACTGGAGTTTCATACAATCATATTTCTGTGATTTATTATTGCCCATAACATTCCATCTAGACATCTTATTGTGGTTATTTTCAAAGTAGACATGATCATTAGAAAACTCCATTTCTACCCTCTAATCAAATCAGAAAATCTTCTCTTAACATTTGAGTTCATGGGAAGCTAATTCCCTTCAATATATTTCCCTAGCTATGAACAACTCATAACATTGAATATCTTTTTAATGGCATTAATCCATCCTTCAACTGCAGCTGGGTCAAAAGATCCCCTAAAAGTAGGAATGTGATTCCTCATTGTTTTCTTCGTTGTCTTGACGTTGAAGTTTCTTATTGATTAAAGTTATTCATAAGGCTTCTTCTTAGTCTGTTTGAACTCCTCTACCATTTATTGAATAAAAGAATAAATATTTTATTCAAAAATAAATATATTATTCCCAATCTTGGATTTAAATATTTATTAAAATATTTATTAAATAAAATAAATATATAATTCAAGAGTCGATGAATAAATATTTATATCATTTATGAATTAAATATGACATGAGTAAAATTATTCCTTGTACTAAAGAAAAATATATATTCCATTAATTAAAATCAATTGGAATTTAATCTAGATCAATGGAAAAACTTAATGTGTGACCCTCTAGGATTATTTCTCATTGACATTATTCAAGTTCTTCTAATTTACATGATTTTTTTCTAACAATGGGTCAAGGTTCCCATGAGAATGAACTCAATATCACAATGTGGACAACCAAATACGAACACTCACTATGTAATAAAATCCATTTTCTCAGAATATCTCATGAAGAAGGATGCACATCCATGTCACCAACCTCTATTCTCAATATTCCATTCCTTGGATATCTGAAATATACACATTGTTTGACCTTGTCTATAGAAATTAATGTCATAGTGTTATTCCAACCAAAGGGTGATGGTATTAACTTCCATAACGTTAGAAGGTGCAAATCCTTCCTCGACTTATTCATTAATTACATGTCACTCATGACACACCCGACATATCCAACATCTACATGAACTATTACCATCATGGTTCATGAAATACATCTTAGTACCTGAGTTGTAACATGTTTTAAAAAATCATAAAGTATAAGGACCACCACACATGCTCATAGATAGGAATATTTTTCCACCAAAACTTGAGGAATTCTGATTGAATGGTCTATTCTCATAATCTTGAATATGGGATATTACTAAGTGTAGAATTCATGAGAAGAATCCTCATTTTATTATGAGTACTCAAACCTTAAATTCAATGTACTATATCTCTAATAATAGTACATTATCCAACCATAAAACATTATTTGAGATTATCATCATATCACAATAAGGTTTTTTTCATAGAGAAGAACTTCTATGACCGTATCAATGTGATATATAATCTAAGAAATTATTACATAAGTGTAATTAAGATAATTAATGAAATAAATAATAATAAGTTTTTTTAATATTCAATACATTTATTATTAACGTAATCAATGTACAAATAGCTAATCATAGGACACCAACTCAAATTATTTGGAGTACATCAGGTTTTATCCTGAAACCTTTCTATTCTTAATATTTGAGGAAATTGAAGGGGATATTTATTTAATGATTAATTACATAAAATTTATTAGTTAAGAACTGGTAGAAGATGTTCTTTAAATAGAAGAAAATGTAATACTTTTCTGTAAATTTGTAGTATGTGAAGGTTGAACATTGTATCCAATTAGAGTTATGTGAGATAATTGATTTTGGTGATAAAATGTTATTTGTAATATTAAAAATAATTTATACACCTATCAATGATCTTTTATTATAAATATATATTTATTTTCCAGTTTTAAATTCATGTAAATCCATATTTACCAATATATAAATTTTTTACATTTTTTATTTATTTATGATAATAATAATGATTTTTAAAAAATATAATTTATCACCTCCTACATAATATGGATATAATAATTCGAAAAAATTATTCAACTTTCCAAATATTCTATATCCAAATATAAGAAATCATATTTTTAATTTAATAATCATAGAATATAATAAACAATAATTTAGTTAATAGTTTTGTGTTTGAATGAATTAGTATATATTTATTTATTATAGCTCTTTAATTTATACGTAGAAATAAATTATTTATTTTTAAAAGAAATACATATTATTTATAATGAATTTACATCCTTTAAATAATTTTAATATTCTAATTATAATTATTTCCATATAAATATTTTCTATACATTCAACCAATTGCATTATATATATATATCCAACAACCATATAATAGTAACTTTACAAAATTCCATTATTTTATATAATCTAAAATTGTTATTAAAAAATAAATCATCTAATTATATAAAAATTACCACCATATTTTTAACATTTTGGATCGATTATACTATAATATCCAGCCTTATAATCATCATAGATGATAATTATGATGTATATTTCACTATTGAAATATTTATTATTTACATGTTATTATTTTCCACTTACAGTTGATTTAATTATTATATATATATATTTATACATTTTTTGTATTTTTTTATATAGTAATCTTTTGTCTTAATGAAATAAAACCTTATATATTTTATATCTATATTTTTTATTAGTTGTTCATAACAGGATTTAAACACTAAAAAATATATTTAATTATGAGAGACATATCATTTCAGGAATTAAATTGGATACTAAACCCAGGTATGTTACTTGTAACTCCTAAAACATTTCCAAATTCCACTCCCTTTAATCTGGTTAAGAAATTGTATATATTCCGGTTCTATGATACGTGACTATTTTTACTCAATGAATTTTAACAACATGGTTTAGTACAAATATTTATCAAAATTGGTGATATTGGATACTATATTGGGTCTCATAACACATTACTAAATGAAAAGATGTCATTTATGTGTATAAATATTTATCACTAACTGTAACCCAATCATTGGGAATGACATATACATTACTCCTTATGGTTAATATCATACATTATGAAATATACTTATTGATTGGCTAAAAATATTCATTCCAAAGGTTGAATTAATATAACCAATTATGATTGGAATGTATTTATAAAACTGGTCAAATTTTGACTTGAATATTCTTTATATAATCAAAGTAATAGGTTTCTCTTTTAAGGTGGTATTGAACTATAATTCCTAGAAAACATTGTTTCTTATTATTATTGATGGATAAATAGTATTACATGACACCTATTATTGAGAATAGTAATGTCAAAAATTTTATTTGTTATGAGGAAAATATATATTTATAAATTATTTTTTAATATTTACAACATGTGGTTTTTATATACAATTTTTAGCTCGAGATACGAAAGAAAAAAATATCATTCCTATGAGGGGTAATTGAATTTCAATGTGTTGAATGACCTCCTTGAGGGATGATGTAAAAACCATGTAATTTTATAAATCATCATTTTCATGTCGTCTAAATTTTCATTAGTTGGATTCATTATTATAATATTAGGTAATTTGTATGTCAATGTAAAAAAAAGAATTATTTCAAAACAAATTGGATTTCTATATATTATATGGTTTTATTTAAAATATTTATTTCAAAATTATATATTTTTAATTTGATAAAATGATTTTATTTTTTTAATAATCATTTTTTAATTATCATAGGAATAATTTTTGGACATTTTCTACAAATAATGATTTCTCAATAAATAAATAACAAATACAAATTTTTTATTAAAAATTTTATTTTCTTTTCAAGTATTTATTAAGATAAATTATATTTTTGATTATTTTAGATATTAAATTAATTTTTTATTAAAATATACAATTATACTCTATGTAATGAAATTTAATTTTTTTTATAAAACTTTTTAATACTTAAAATTGGGGTTTAAAAATACGTTTTTCATTCATGTTTTCTAGGATAAATTTTAAAATAAATTATTTTACTTATAAAATTTGAAAATTAAAAAATACATTTCATATTTATAATCTCGATTTTGAAAAATTTTTTATATGACCCTTTAATGTTTTTCCTTCGCAATCTCTTTGCATGCTTTTGTCACTGATTTCATATCACATGGGTTCTTTTCGATGGATCTTACATAATTTTCCCCTGATCTAGTGTTCCACCTGGATTTGGTGCATTTTTAGTGACCACAATGAAAATAGGTAAGAGTATGTGGATCGACAATGGAGTGATGATGATGGCGGCCCGACGTTGGCGTTAAGGCGTTGGTCAGTAGGGGCCTCGTGAGGTTGTGGCATCGCGGTAGGCACTCAGGGGCCTTTACGGATCACAAAAATGACATCATGTTTGGATTGAAGCCTAGCTGTGGAATTTTGATGATAGTGAAAAGTGTGTAGGCATGGTTGATGCTTCAGGGTAGGCACTTAAGGGAATTTGTAGCTTCTCGGTCTTGGGAATGTATAGTGCCTTTTGGGATTGTGTTATCGGGCCTTTAGAAAATTTTAGGCCTCTATGCCATGGATTTTGAAATGGTTCGGGTCCCATTAGTCTCTTGGGCCATCTAAGTTTAAGGATATTTTCCTCTGTTCATTTGGTCTTATAGTGTCTTTGCCCCTAACCCATTTAAAATGGGTTTTTCTCATTTTCTCTTTATTAATAAAGGGGTGTTCCCCTAGTTTGTCCTGTATAATATTTTTATTGTGAGGATAACAAGAAAATATATTCAGTTATAAATATTATTTTGAAGGAGAAATAATTTTTTTGATCATGGTATTTTGTTTTTAAATTTTAATGAAGATATAATACCATACATTTGTACGCAATAATGACATACGAATTATTTAATTATGAAAAAATAAAATTAATGATATTAAAAATATTAAGTCATATAAATTAAAATAATTTATGCTTCCTTCATTTTTTTAGATGGAAATAATATTTTAGATTTGAATTTAAATATTTTATACAAAATTTATTATTTTATTGATGTTATACAAGACAAAGTAAATTAATAGTTCTAAAATTGAAATTATTGATATTATATTAAATAAATATTTTATTGAATGATATAAAATTAATAAATATACTATCATTGGATAAGTGATAGGGATATGGTATAAAATATTAATCATAGTTCATTTTGGGTTTTTTTTTCATTTATAGTATGTTTCTATGTCCTCAAAGAGTAAAACACGTTTTTTCATACTAAGTGAGAAAATGGTTAACAAGGGGTTAAAATGAAAATATTAGGGTACAAATACGATCTAAACATGTATAAAATTTAATGGATGATATTATTTATCCTCATGATCATAAAATCATAAAATATTATTAATTTTGATTCATTTTTACAGCACAATTAATTGTTATAAATTTAATAGTTTGTGAAGAATATCATTCACAGAGGTCATAAGGTGTTAATCAAAAGATATTTTCCAAAGACGTGGTATAATTTCAACGACATATTTTATTTTTATCTATTCTTTCACATTTTTTAAATATAATTTTACCCTTAAAAAATTATAAAATATGTATCCTAAATATTCTGATAGGTTATTGTTTTATTTTAATAAACTATTTTTATCTTTTTTGATATAATTGGAAACCAAACCATCGTTTGTGTCTAGGGTGGACTACGACCTCACAAACTGATGGAATTCATTTTCCATCATCGTATCACATGGTTGGATTATAATGATGTAATTAATAATTATATATTATATTCGTTAAATATATATCACTCTTAAAATATAATATATCTTTTAACTGCTTACCTTTCTATTCATTGAAATATGGTAATGTAGTTTGTGTGTATATGTGGACTAATACCTCCACAAAGAGATGTGATTCATTTTTCAGCATCACATAAAATGGATTATATATATTAGTGTATTTAAAGATTTAATATTATATTAATTATATTATAGTCAATAATTAAATATAATATAATGATTACCTTCTTTCAATGATTGTTGAAAAAATGAAATTTTACTCATTCATATGAATAACATATTTTCTCTATGATTGTAACATATTTCCTTTTTCATAACCAACTTTTATGGTTATATTTAAAATGATAGTTTATATAAAAAAATATTAATTATATCATGATTATTATACTGTAGGTGATGTTATAATGATCTCCTTGACCTTTTTCGACCAACCTATGTCATTTTCGACTTCTGAACCAAATATCATTAAAAAATCCAACATGAAAATTAATGATTTAGTAACTATTATAACCTAGTAATAAGTTAAATAAAAGGAATAATAATATTAATAAATATTCTCAAGAAATTAAATAATTAAAATATGTTTTTTATTTAGGATAGTATGGAACATACATGATTATTTGGACACAACATAAGGGACATTATTTTTAAACAATTCTTTTAAATTTTATTTTAAAGAATTCTTTTTCATCCAAGTGTATATTTTTAAAATTATTTTAGGGATTTATTTATATAGACATAAAATAATTTTAATGGCCATTTTATGTCTCTTTTGGTTTTCTTTCAATGGTTTTGAAAATGAATACTTTAACAAAATTCTTTCACATTCTTCAAAAAAAGACAAAATGAATGTTCTATTTTAACATATATGGTGACAATGAATTTATAATCCCCGTTAAAATTTTTTATGTTTTATATTTATTTAATATCTTTCATGTTTTCATCAAATGAAAATAGTCTTTACCTATACTATGGTTATTTTCAAACAAGGTTTTAAAATAGATAGTATATTTTGGTATACCAAAATTATAACATATGGATGTAAAGAAATTTTTTATTAATTTTATGTCAGAATTGTAAGATTTTATTTTATTTATTATATTATGTTTCATGGGAATTATTATGATAATTTTTAGTTCTATTATAAACCAATAATTGGTGGTTATATTATTAACCAGTGACAGTTGGTTGCTGATAAAACAAGGATGGGTGTTTCTGTGATTTCCCTTCAATGTATTGGGTATGGAAGTAAGTGGGATAGTTATTAAATTTATGAGAGTGATTATAAGAGATATATTGAAATTATTTCCCATGTTACCTATATTTTTTATTCATTATTTATATGGGGTTTTATGGGAATCTTATGATTTCTCATCATAAGATAATGATCTTATGCTTAAAGGATTATATATGTTAATTTGTAAGGGTGAAGAGTATAAGTTTTTGAAAATTTTATTATGATATTTTCATAAATTAAAAGAAACCATTATGATTTTTCATTTAAATTTAATATTCATTTAGAATTTGTAAATAAAATTTGTATAGAAGGTGATTTCTTATATAAGGATTTTTTTAAAATAAACGTTTAATTTTAAAAAAGGGAAATTGTATAACTATTTGACGACTAAGAGTTTCTTTACTCATTTTTATTTACCTTATTGATCTTTTTTTTCAAATTATAACACACAAACCTATTTATCCACCCGAATAGTACTTCGAGCCTAGTGCCACTATCCATAGTTTTCCCTCCCCAAATTCTAAAGGCTGGATAATAGAAGTGAGGGTGTAAAGAGATGATAATTGGGAGATTATAACCTATGGTGATGATATAATATTGGTATATATAAATATAGGGCAGTGGAATAGAGAGACCATAAATACCAGGACCATTATACTTCTCATGATGGAAGAATATTTAATATCTACCAATAATGAAAGAAATAACTAAAAACATCAGTATAATATTTATAAAGAACAAACATACCATTTGTAACTAATAGTTCATATAAAAAAATTGTCATATATATCAATAATAAGATGGTTCATCAATGAATATCCAGAGTACATACATATATATATATATAAGATCATGCTGATACAAAAAGGAATCAAAAGTGAAAAATTAATTAATATATGAACCTCAAGGTCTCTTGTCATCCATCTGATGATAGGAACCCAATAATAAAGTCAAGATTTAGAGTCTTAACACTTAACTGATCGTAAAAAATTAAAACATACAGTTGTACCAAAGGGGACATGAAGGGTGTGAGAAATAACCTGAATAGTCCATCACAAAAAAGTTCCAATCTTACATCTGAGATTTAGAAACTCTATACTAAAAATAAATTTGAATATAACTTGGATATCATATTTAATTAAACATCCTTATCGTGATGTCAATGGCCACATGAAAGAAATTACCTTCCTTGGATATCACCCAAAAACATTAGTGGAGAGGATCCTTAGCCTAGGACCATCCATCCCTTGATTCAAGTTATCCCATGTAAAACCCCAGATTCCACCACAAAATGTCACCAAGAAACTCATTCCATAAATCAACTATCAAACATATCCAAGGCATGCCCAAACAATAAGATCATGCTCTCTCATACTTTATTGAAAAATAATCCTCGTCGGTAAATAGAATGATGTTTAAGGAACAACGATAACTATCTAACAGATAATATCATTATTGTCTCAATAGCTAACATCTCAATGAATAGACATTTTGATACTCAAAAATATAGCTTGTCCAAATGACTACAATTAGAAAGAGCCTCATCCCCCAACTGACATCCTCTTCACATTTTAATAATGAATCCTTACCATACTCGTGGATTTCTATGATTAGAACCTCCATTTAATTACATAAGTTGCATCTATGGGAGGCCTCTACCCATAGTAGTAGTCATTACCACCTCAAAATTTGAGTGTTACTATTTGAAAATAACACCAAATGATGTATTGGTCCAAATGGGTGAGAAACGATAACAATGTAAGTCCCTAAGACACACCATTATGGCACCTCATGCCATCGTGACCATGTCACTCATCAGATGGCTATCACCATCCCACATCACACTGGGCTTATAATGACCCGGATTTATAAAATTAAAATCTACATTCTTAAAACTATGAAATATAGTTTAAAATAACTAAAATCATATATATAATCTAATAAAAACATTATAAATTTAGAATTAATGAAATAATATGCAAATATAAAATTTAAGAAACCTTTACAATTTGAATAATAATATGATCTTTTGAATGGTAATGTGGCCCTTATGAATAGTAATCTAGAAAATAGAATAGTATCCTCACATATGAATGTATAAATAAAATTTTGGTATCTAATAAATGAAAATATGATATAATTAACTCATGTAATAATTAAATAAATGTTTTAAAAAGATAAATTAAGTACTGGTAATTTTGTGTAACATAAAAGTTTAATTACAATTTAATAAATAAAATAATGGTTTAGGATAAAATTGATTTTCACAACATACATTCATAAATAAATATATATTTTTTCTTATTAATAGAATACAATTTTAATTGAACTTAATTAATTTTTAAAAGTGTAATATAATCATTTATAAATTTAAATTTTTCGTTTCTTGAGTAAATGAGGAATTCAAATAAAAAATAAAATTTCTAATATTTAGAAAATTATTTTTATAAAATGGAGTTCATTTATGAATTATAACATCCAAAAATGTTTGGCATTAATTTTTTGGAATTTTCTAAAGTACTTGAATTTTTAATTAATAGTAAAATTTAGTAATTTATGCTATATATACATTATAAGATTTATACACTATTCCTATAGTAATAAAAAAATAATTACAACAGTATTAAACATAAAATAATTATGGTAAATTACTCAGTTATAAGGTTAAAACTAGTCATAGTCTTGAGGCGAAATAATTCACAAATGAATAAAATAATGACAAAACACATCTCTCCTCTACTATAAATACCACCCTTACTCTTCACCCATAAAAATCCTTGAAGTGTTTCTAATTTTCTTACAAACCCTATATCAATCCTTTCACCACATTTATATGATACTTTATTGTAAATAAAATTCCAATCCCTTTTCTTTAATGAGTCCCTAAATGAGAAGAAGTTCAAGAAGTAAAACCCTCTTCTGTTTTCATTTAATTTCTTTTAAATTTATTTTCATTTATTATCTAAGAATCACCTCCCAATCCCAAATTTTGATGATAAATCCATTTTAGTTTGTATAATATAATGTTATTGTGTTTATTAAATAATTCATCATTAATTATGTTCTCTCTTATTTTATTCTAAAAATGAAAACATCATTCGTGAGGTGCTGATTTACCGCTTTCATGGACAATGTGTATTCATTTTTCAAATATTTCTTCAATGATGGTAATAAAATAATTTTTATGGTAATAAATTATTTTATTATGTTTATTAATAACTATTAAATGTTTTGTATCCAATTTATATATATTGTTATTTAAAAATACAAAATTAGGTTGTGATTATTGAAAAACTACCAAAATAATCTAAATAATTATCACTAATGTGGAATCTAATGATTCATACTTTCTCCAAATAATAACATGAATTATATATCCATTTCATATTCTATATGTTAAATAATAACATAAAAAATCAATTATATATATCTATTACCATTTTATAAGATTTTTATACATGTATACAAGTAAACTGAAAAAGGAAGTCGAGGAAACCAATTCCCTTGAGAGATAAAATTGTATCTTATATGTCATAAAAAAATCCATAAATTAACTTTAAAAAATTATATAATATGAAATAAATTTGTAAAATGTTTTAAATTAATTAGTTACTTGATTTAATATTATAATCTAGTATATAATTATCATATTTAAAACACGTTCAAACATATAATAAGGGATTCGTTTTAAACTTCCATTTTTTCCTTTGGGTAACATTTTGTCTCTAAATAACCCAATAACACACTTATTTATTTTTATAATACATTTATATTTTTTTATATATTCTAAAATCACATATCAAAAATAGAAAATCATTATTTTGTGGGGAAATACATATTTCAATAAAAGTTTCCTTCTCAATTGTTCTCGATAAGCATGCCTTATTAAACTGAACTTCTGGGTTAATTATCTTTTTTCTAGTGAAATAGATAATTTATTTTAAGACACCATTTTTTTTATAAAATCACTCATTTAATAGTGAAAATATATCTATATTCATTTATAGTCTGTATAAATAATATTTATTTAATCATTCTTTAGTATTTTCCTTAATACACACTGAAATGTTTTATTTATAATTTTTTTAACCACTCTTTTTACATGTTTTTACTTATTATTTACATCACATAAAATTATATGTAACTATTTTTCCTTACGAATGTACATGTATTATTTAAATCGATTATTTCATGGGAACTTTTATGATACGCACATTTATTAGATTTTATGACATAATTATGTTAGCCATATATTTTCATGGGTGAACCATCTATTTATATTTCTAGAGAAACACATATTCATGAAATTTTTATGTAGGGTTCTCTGATATAGTGATCCATTAAATTAGTTAATGGTTATTATCACATGTCATCATTTGACATGGCCTTTGTGGTTATCCTTGACTCTTTCTTTATGTACAACAGTATTGTCGGTTACCCTTGACTCCTGATCTATGTGAAATGGTCTTGGTGGCTAACCATAAATCGTGATCCTCAATATATAATGATCCTTGAATCATTATTATGTCATGTTTTATTTTATTTACACCCTTATATAATCTCATATTTATAGGAACCCATGTTACACATGATAAGAATCCTTATATTTATTCATGTTTCAAGACTTTTTATGTTACCATGTCATGCTTTATAACCCATGTGATGTGCATTATACACGTGTTTATAAAATTAATGGGATTTTTAGATCATCCCTTTATTCATGTATTCCTAAAGTTATATTGTTCATATATAAGGGACTAATGTATGTTAAGAGGTCATCATGTTGATTAAATTAATGTTGTTTTTATTTTGGTCCCATGTTTTTAGTTATATATACCCAATCTTCCAAATAAATTATAGATTATTATCCTTGGTTTGTATTTGTAGGCTAGTAAGGATAAAAATCATGTAATAATATGTTTAAAAGGATAGGGTAATTATAGTAGGTATCATATTTTTGTCTAGTTATTTTTGGAGATTATGGTTATACAACTTTAGTAAAACCCCTAGGGATAATTCTATCACCATGGAAAACCTATATTTGAACTTAGGGAATCTCATTATAGGATATAATTTTTATTTTGAATTTTATCCATTTATGAGAAAAGTGTCCTTTTATTATGCTTATTTTCTTAGTATTCAGTCCCCCTAATCATACCATTTTTAGTTAATGGAGGGAAATATGATAACTCAACCCAAAAATCACTGTGATGGGGAATATGATGACTTCCTTAATAAAATGAAAAATTTGATGGGAATAGGAGATAAAAAAATCCTAAAAGTACTTGCTCCACTAGCTCAAATTATAAATAATAACTTGAATTGTGGTAAACAACTTCCTTCTCCTAAGAAAGGTCAAATAATATTTGATTCCATTACGCATCAAAATCCTCCCGTGTTTAGTGGGTCTTATAATCTCTTATCATTAAACAATTGATTAATAGTATTGATAAGATATTATATATCCTCTTGTGCTCATAAAAATATACATTTCTGTTGGTATTCTATCATTTTTAAGGGTAATCTGCTCAGTTGTGGACACTGATCAAGAAAATAAAGTAGTAAGAGGAAATTTATTCAAAGAAAAGGGATTATTGCCAGAAAATATTTTTTCATTAATATTTTACCCAAACCCTCTATCATAATAAAGAAAGGGAGTTAATCAAACTGATGTAGAAGGAAGAGTATTATATTGGGGAGTATGCAGAAATCTTCACAAGTCATTAAAGATACACCTCCTTCTTTGTCATGAACTCTGAAATCAAGGTGGATCTCTATATTAGAGGACTAAATTTGATTCTATGAAACTTTTTGGTGATTTGACACATCGAAAACAATGAGTAGATTATTTGTTTTTCCCTTATGGTGGAAATGGATATTGGGAACTCTCAATGGTCTCTTTTTCTAGGGGAAAAGTGGAAAATATATTTTTATATGGGAGGATCAATATATTAATCTCATGATGTAAATAAAACCCAACATCCCACATGTCAAAATTTTGTGGAGGAGAATCCTTTAATATATTTAAGTGGAACTAGGAAATTCTTCAAAGTTGAAATAATGGGACATTTTGATAATAACTATAAAAGGGATAAAAATAATACCTCTAATGTGGAAGAATAATGGAGTGAAAAAATCAATACTCATCAGGTAGTGTATTGTTTAATGTATAAGGAACATGTGAATTATGTGAATCATTTTTATAATCCAATGGTTTTTTGAGGAAATCAACATCAATAAACTCCAAGATAGAAATAATGGTAATATTCTATCATTATTGTTGAGTTGGTGCTTGATAATGACGTTGTGATAGGTATGTTTCTTATTCATTCGAGAATAGAAAATTTACTATTTCATTTTAGTTCTATACATTCTTTCTTGTAGGTTTAGTAGAATTTTTTTAACAATACCTCAAAATATGGAAATTGAGTAATCTATGAAAATATAAAATGGGGAACTTATTGCATCTAAAGTATATAACTCATCCCCTATAAATTTTTACAGAATAAACCACCCATAAAATATTTTCATACTTCCGTTGATGGAATTGATGAAATATTGGGAATGGATTGGATATCTATATACAAATACAAGATCATCTATCGATAATGTTAGATCATTCTTTACATCCAGAGGTATGATCAAATTATGTACATGATTAAGGAGGATGATGAATCTCCATTAAAATCATTGTATCAATTGATGATTTTATTTCATTATGAGACAAAATTTCAATCTCAAGTGATTGAGAAAAATAAGAGGATCATGGTTGAAGAAATTCCTATTATGAGGAATAACATTGATGTGTTCCTTAAATAGTGGCCTATTAATCATATTAAATGAGGGGTTTAGTTATTTTTTAAATTATTCTTTGATATCTTCCTCTATAAAATAAACCTTATAGAATGTCCACTATTGAGATTTGAAACTAAAGAATTAGTTTTAGGAAAATCTGTAAAAGGTTTTTATATTCCTATGTGCTTCACCATGGGGTGAACCAGTCCTCTTCCTCAAGATTAAGGATTAATAAATGCACCCATACAATGATTATAATGAGAAAAAAATCAGGATAAATAAAAATTATCCCCTACCATGGATATATAAATTGTTAGGTCAACTACGTGGAGCCAAGTATTTCTCTAACGTAGTCCTTTAGTTCAGATATCACCAATTAACAGTGTGGAACGTTCATATTTCCATGACTACCTTTCAAATATGGTATGGAAATTATGATTTCATAGTGATGCCCTTATGACTCACTAATACTCCAGAAATGTTCAATGACTTACTGAATAGAGTTTTTATAGATTAACTTGAAAAATATTTGGTAGTCATTACTGGTGATATTCCAATATAATCAACAAAAAAGGAAGAATAAATGGATCCTTTGAATACTATTCTACGGAGTTTCAGAAGGGAGAAACACTATGAAAAGTATAGTAAATTTGAACTATAAATGGAGAAAGTATCATTCTTGAGACATATTATCTCTAGGAAAAAAATATATGCATACCCTTCCAAGATAATTGATATTTAATAGTTTCTTATGCCATCATTTTTAATAGATATCCATAGTTACCTTCACAAATCTAGGTATTAAAAAATATTTGGGATGAACTTCTCATGAATTTAAATCCTAATAACCAAGCTGGCATGGAAAGGAGTGATGTTTTTCTAGACCACTGAATGTGAATATTTCTTCAACGTGTTGAAAAAAAGGCTTCTGACTATACATGTACTCAAAATAACGAAATGTGTAGAACTCTATATAGTGTACATTAATTCTTCGAAGAAGTTATTAGGTTGTTTTCTAATAGAAAATTAAAATGTGATATCCTAAGCCGCAAGGAAGTTTACAATTCCGGAGAAAAATAATCACAAGCTTTATATAGAGTTGGAATCAATGATCATTGCATTCAAAATTTGGTGACATTATCTTTATTGAGAGAATCTTGAGATATATACTGATCACAAGAGACTCAAATATATATTCACATAGAAGGAGTGTAACATTCTATAGTGTATATGGTAATATATCATCATGGATTATGACTACTAAATCAAGTATAATCCTAGTAAATAAAATAAGGTGCGTGATTACCAAAGTAGAAAGGATCCTATAACATTATCAATTTTGATAATTGAATAAGATATAATTTTATTTGATTTTCATAAGAACTACAATGGAATAATTAAGGTAAGAACATCATTAATTCTTTATCAAATGATTTCTCAACCATACCTCATGGATAAAATAAAAGATGGTCTATGAAATGATGTGGAAATTAAGAAAAAAGTAGAAGGTATTAAAAATGGGAAATCCCTAGAGTTCAAAATCGATTTGGAATGATTCAGGATATTTGGGTCATGAATTTGTGTACCCTAAAATCCATAGATAATGAAATATATTAATATTGAAAAAAATAGCTCAACCTTCCCTATTAACCTAAGGATCCCAAATGTATCGTGATCTCTTAGAGAACTACTGGTGGGATAATATGATGAAAGAGATCGATGAATATTCAATAAAGTGCTTAGTATGTTAGAAAATTAACTATTAATTGAAAACATCTAAAGGGATGATGGAACCACTATCCATACCAAATAGAGGTGATAGAAATTTACCATGGTACGTTTTACTGGACATCCAAAGACATATAGAGGAAAACATTTTATATGGGTTGTTGTGGATCGTCTTAAAATGATAGCTGACTTTATCACAATTCGAGAGGACTTCTCACTGAATTAAATTCCTTTAATATCAACCAGAGAACTGGTAATGCAATATGAAGTACAACTATCAATTAAATCTTATTGGGATCTAATATTTACTTATTATTTTAGGAAAAGTAACCAACATGATCTAATCACTGAGATAGACATTAATATATCCCACTATCCTCAAACTATTGGATAATCTAAGTGGACTATTTAGACACTGAATGTCATTTTCAGGGAATGTCCTATTGACTTCAAAGAAGGATAGGACAAACATATGAATCTGGTCAAGTTCTCTTACAACAATTGTTTCCACTCAAGAATCTAAATGGATCCCTAGGAATCCCTTTATGGGAAAAGAAACAAAAAACCATATTTTGGGATGAATTCAGTGAACGTAAGATACATCAACCTAATATGGTCTAAGAATTGGTGGAAAAGATGAAAACAGTTCAGTTGAACATTAAGGTAGCCCAAATACAATAGAAGAGCTCTGAAGAAAATCATAGAATAGGCCTAGAGTTTATGGTTGGAGACATGGTATTCATCTACATGTCTCCATGTAAGAGGATCTTGATATATGAGAAGAATGGAAAGCTATGTCCAAAGTACGTTTCCCCTTCAAGATTCCTGATCATGTCTAGGCTATATCCTATCGACTATAACATCCACCAACCATATCTCAAGTACATGATGTATTCCTTCTATCCATATTGAAGAAGTAGACAACAGATCCCTCATATGTACTGAATTCAATAGAGGTAAAGTTGTAAAATGATCACCCTTATGAGGATCATCCAGTGAAGAGTTTGGAAATTAGAGATAAAGTTCTAAATAACAAGAATAATCACCTAGTCAAAGTACAATGGTAAAACAATATGTACAAAGAGGAAACATGGGAACCATAGGAAGTAATGAAGGATAAGTAATCATAACCATTTTCACTATTATATGTAAAATGTAATTTTGATGGAGTAATTTCATAAAGTGGGATAAATGTAACATCCCAGATTTCTATCAATTAAATTACCCTTCTTATAACTAATTTATATAGTATAAATAAAATATAATCACATTAATAAGACAATAACAAACATTATAAAATATGAATTTACGAAATAAAATTTACTAATTAAAATTTAAGAACCTATACCACGGGAAGAGTATCAAGACCATTGGAATTTTAATATGACCATTAGGAATAGTGATATGTACAATAGAATAATAACCTAACTTATGAAAGTATAAATAAAATTTTGTAATCTTATAAATTAAAATATTATATATTTATATCTGGTGGTGAGTAAATAAATGTTTCAAAAATGATAAATTAGGTGTTGCTAGTTTTTGTGAAACGTAAGTGTTTATTTATAATTTTATATTTAATATAATGATTTAAAAGAGAATTTATTTTCATCAAATTAATTCATAAATTAATATTTTGTTTTCTTATTATTATAAGTTAATTTTATGGTACCTTAATAAATTTTTCAAAGTGTTGTAAAATTTGTTATAATTTTGAAATTGGTATTTTTCGAGTAAATGATAATTTTAATAGAAAATTAAATTTCTCTTGTTTTAATGTTATTTTTCAAAAATAATGTTCATTTTTTAATTATACATTTTTAAAAATGAATGGAGTGAATTTTTGGGAATTTATAAAATACATTAATTTTTGTGAATAGTAAACTTTGTTAATTTTTATTATATATATATATTATGTATAATGCACTATTCCTTGATTCATCACTGATGTAAGAACCATAATCTGAAAATACCCTTAATTATTGTAAATTATTTATTTATAAGTTTCAAAATATTCATAGTCTTCTGTAAAAAAAATCCGACAAATAATATCATGAGGAAACAACTACCTCCACCACTATAAATAAAAACCCTAATACCCCTTATCCTCACACCTCCAAAGTCTTTAATCTTGTTAAAATTCGACCCAGTCATCTCCCAAGACACTCCCACCATTTCCAAGAGACATTGGTCTCAAAAAACACTAATCTTGTTTCCCTAAAGAGATTCTAAATGAGAAATTGTTCAAGAGGTAAAACCCTCTTCCATTTCCTTTTAGTTTTTTTCAGGCTCTTTTGTTTTATTTTATTATCCTCACCTACCTATACCAAAATTACATGATAACTATACTAAATTTTATATACTATAATTTCATTTTGATGAGGTAATAATCCATCACCAATTCTCTTCCCTCTCCATTTATTCTTAAATTGAAAATATCATCCGTGAGGCGACGATTCACCGCCTTTGTGGATGACTTGTATCCATTTTACAATTATACCTTCAAGAATGGTCATAAAACTATTCTTATTCCTATGTAAGACAATAATATATATATTAAAACATATGTAAATATATTGAACCTGTATATATATATTTTAAATTACTAAAACAAAACTAGTTTGTGTTGATCGAAAAATATTTAAAAATAATATAATCGATTTTCACAGATGTATTATCTAATGATTCATCCCCACACCAAATAAACAAGTGAATTGTGTAACCATTTAATATTATAAATGGTTAATAATAAAATATAACATCTATTCTGGATATATATTCCTATTTTACCTAACTTTCATAAATGTATACAAGTAAACCAATTATGAAAATCAAGGAAACGAACGCTCTAGATAGATAGAATTGTATCTTATATGTCATCAAAAGGATGTAAATGAACTTAATAAAATTATACCAACTAAATTAAATATATAAAATGTTATGAATTAATTAATTAAAATTTTTAATTTTATTATATTGGACATTAATATCAAGGGCATAACACTTTTGAACATAAGGTAAAGGATTCTTTCTGAACATCCATTTTTTCCATTGGGCTGTGATTTATATATCTATACCCCAATGTAACTCATATTTATTTTTATAATTCTTCTAAATTATGGTTATTTATTCCTAAAAGGATATCCAAATCAATCAATCCTTCTTTTATGTGGAAATACATGAATTAAAAATATTTTCCTCCACATTTCTTCTTGATAAAAATTTCCGATTAATGAGAATTTCCCAATTTCTTAACCATTTTCAAGTGATCTCCATAGTAAATTTCAAGCCACCATTATTTTTCTAAAATCACTCATTTAAACATGAAAATTTAATTTGGTTTATTGCTAGATTATATAAAAGATTGTATCATTTCTAATTTAAATTATCTACTATATTATTCTTAAACCACACTGAAATGTATTATTTATAACATTTTGGAAACTATTTTTACCTATTTTCACTTCGGTTTGACATCACATGACATGTTATATGACTATTTTCCTTTATAAATGTCCATTTATTATTTAAATATGTTCTATCATTGACACTTTTATGTTACATCCATTTATTATCCTTTATGACATGATTATGATAAACATTTCATTCCATGGGTAACCCTTATATTTATTTCTAATGTGGAAAAAATATTCAATAACATGTTAAGAGGAGTGAACCTAGATAGTTATCCATTACATTAGGTAATGTTTAGTCTCATGATATTTCATGTTTAATGGTCTTGGTGGTCACCATTGACTCATTCTCTATGTGCAAAAGTCTTGGTGGATAGCCTTGACTTATTATCTGTGTGGAATGGTCTTGGTTGTCATAATTGACTTGTGATCCTCCATATGCAATGATCAATGATTTATTATTATTGCAAGTTTAATGTTGCTTTGGTATTTCTATGATTCCTATTTTATATGACACCATGTAGTACATGTTATACACCCTTTTTATTATTCGTATGCCATGGCATTTGATGTCATCATTTCATGATTTATAACCCATGTTTTATTTGTTATTCATATTTTTATACCCTTTTTGGGCTATCCAGCTCATCCCTATGTTCATGAATACTCCAAGATATTTTATACAGATGTATAGTCTCAAATGAACTTATGAGCTAATTATGAAGAATAATAAAAAAATTAATTTGGTCCCATTTTTTCAGAATAATTTACCTAATCTTCCAAAGAAACTAGAAATCTGGACCCCTGTTTTTAATTTGAAATGTTATCTATTCATAAAATAATGTTATAATATCTATAAAAGGATATTGATAATATAGGCCTTACTCGTAGACTGACGTCCTTACCACCTCAACCTGAAGGACAAGTTTCCCAACCGGTGATCAATATCACTGAAAATACTTCATCCAAGCACATCCTAGAGATAATATAACCTCAAACCAGATATACAATGTCTTATCAATCAACAATCCAAGATCATCCAATTCAAATGGAACATAACAATCATTACAATTAATTTAAAACAATTTAATTTTAATAATATTAAACCCTAACAAAAATATCCTAAGGTCCCACTCCAATCATAGGGTTCAAACCATTTTTATGCTTGAGGATCAATCCCATAAGAATCTCCCATGAGTTAAATTAATTATTTAAATATAATCACTTAATTTATAGGGCCTTATATGGAATACCCAATGACACACTCCAATCCAAACATCCAAAAGAATTACAAAATCACTGATATATATGAGAACGACCAATGATTTGTTTGTTGAAATCCGCTCATCGTATATAATCCTCTCACTTAAGATTATTTGGATGAAATTAGCATTTTAGATGAACACACTAAATAGAGTGTAAATCGGATTACAAGGATTTAGTTTTCTGTATAATGATAGAAATGAAAAATAAAGTTAAGAGGATTTAAAGGATTACTGATTCAGATACCGCACCAAAAATTGATCAAAGAACAGAGGAAGGACAAAGAAGATACCTCATAACTATGATGTGGAGGAATCAAGATCCATGATCACTAGAGGGAACCCACGTGAGGGAGAAGAAAAATAAAATGAAGAAATAAAGGTGGAAGGAAAACATTGAAATTTCATACATTTATAGCTCCCATAATTTGTGCCATCACTTTTGTGAAAACAATGAAAAAATAATGATGATATTTCTACTTAAGATCCATACCCTACATAGTTAGATGCATGGTTTTTCTAAACCATGTTGAGCCTGCACAAAACCACTAGTTAATTGGTAGTAAGTGTGTATCATGGACACAATTTTTCTAATCTAAGAGAAAGTCATGTTGATCCCTAAAATAAAAACTATATAGGATCACACATGGTCTTGTTCGGAATTCTACATGGTTTCCCAAACCATGCTCAATGCATTTGGAGGGCGCACATTTTCTCCTTGTAGGCCACACTGTTGGTCTGAATCATGGGTCTCAGTCTGTACACTTATAAAACATGGGTTTTCAGCCTATGATGTAACTGAAACCCAAACAATTACCTAATAAACCTACCGAGTGTTAAGACTTATCTAAAAATAAGTTCTTTGGTTAAAGGAAAACACTGAATTATGGTCCACAGATCAGATAAAGTGATTTCACATCCACAAAACTCTAGAAAATCAAAACAGGTGAGGAATTTTACATGCTCCAAAAACCTGGATTTCTATAATCTCCCCACCATAACAGAGCTCATCCCCAAGTGATAAACAAAACCTTGATATGATACAAACCATACCTATGTGATTAATATTATGATGGACAACCTTAGTAAAAAGGGCATTGGTTAACTCCTCCATGGAACTCCCCATAATAGAATTTTCTTACCCCGGTTGAATCCAGACCCAAAAAAATCAAACATAATGGACCATACATCGACCATCCAAATATTTAATAGTTCTTCAATTAGGAATCATCAATACCAAACCTCATTAGGGGCCCCTTTCTCTTACCTGACAACTAATAAGTACTACATCTCTTCAGATTCTCTCTTCATTCCCTTGTCACACATGGAACCTATGAGGTCTCAAATCCCATAAGATGCTCAAATCATTCAAAGTTCCTCGCACCTCAAATAGGCCCCCATCACATAGATACCAAGATTATTACATTCCTCAGGTAATCCTACATCCCATGATTTTACCATACAAATCATTGTACCATTCAACTCATATATATATACATATATAACACATCTAAACTATTTCCAACCCACTAAAAAGAATATAGTTATTCCATAGATACATAATATGAACCACATTCACCCAAAACCAACAAGTCTCTAAAATTTACATGCTAATATAACACAAAGAAAAACATGAATTTTCCCAAATCAAACATATAACCTTATCCATATCCCTACCTACTCAGCATCGGGAAGCTCCACCAAATCCACATATCATGATGCTTCACTGCCTAAAGCCTAACATTTCTATGCTTCTACACTTGACATTGTCTACTGATACAACTAATGGGTGATGTTGTACCTGTCATGACCTTCATCTGAAACACAATATTAGCTACCCACTCATGGTACTTCTCCTATTTTGATAACAGAACCTAGATTCTTCCATAGTCTTTTAATATTAACTCTACAAGAAGGATTCAGGTAGAACCACTCGAGATTCTTGACTTTACCATATTCTCATCAGTCATTCAGTGCTAAATCTAATTGCTTCCACACATAACCCTACTGGACACACTAGAATAACACCTTCAATGACCTACTTTGAGGGGTATTCTTGAATCCATTACCCAACTGTCATTCTGGAACTCCTCTATGCCTCTTTTCTTTCTATATATAGTGTCACTATAGAATTAACATGACTGCCTCACCCATATCGATTATGAATGATCTGTCAAATTCCCATATTCTATGAGCACACGATTCATCACCTCTAAGAATAAGGCCAACCAAAATATGTTTACCTGAACTGGAATTGTGTGTTTTAATCCATCCTCAAAACATCTTAGCATAGAGGATTCATCACCCACCATATTGGGAATGAAAATAGACAGTGCAGTGAATGTCACTACATAGTCCATGATGTACATATCATGCTATTATAGTCTAAATAACTCATGATATATCCCAGCCCTCAAAATTCATAGAGAATATTTTCTTGAAGAACATAGAATCAAATAATTCTAGTACAATCACTCATGTCTTCACGCCTAATCCTGCACGTCCCACTAGCTCTTTTCTATTCCTCACAGCAAGTATGTTGTCAGCTTAACCCTCTGATCCGGTGGTGTCTCAAGCCGGTTGAAGATCATCTATATCAACTCGATCCAGTTCCAAAATTACTATTGTCTTCCCTCAACCTAAAATAGTTTTGGGTGCTACTATGTGAACTCTTGAGTCAAATATGGCATAAAATTCTATTCTCCTTGAGCTCAACTGTAAATACTCTAGATGACATGTACTAGACTCACTATAAGATGATCACCATGACATGACCCAAAATTTATCAGATCTGGTGTTTTCTCTACCTATATTAGATCAGGTACCTGAGCATGTATATGTGGATCATGATCTGCCTAACCCTCACGATCCTCATCAGAACACTCATGGGTATTATATTGTGTGTGCTCCAAAAACACCACATCATTGCTTGCCTGACGCTCCATTAGATCATGTCTAGGTGGAATCCCACTGAATAACAATACAATAATCAGATATCACAGATAACACACACACACACACTAACATACACACACACACACACACACATGTCTGTATAATGTTTATAGGGGAAGAAATAACAGGATTTGTAATCTTACCACCCTTACTGCCCAGCACAACCATGTCTAATGACATCTAGACTCATGTCCCCTTACCCACCCATACCATAGCTAAGTATCATATATTCCTTGGGCAACGCCCATCCTGATTAACCATTTCACCTCAATCGAAGGGCCATGATGCCAACCCTAGTGATCAACCTCACCCCATACCATCATTTCTACATGTTCCTATAAAATCCAAACCATATATATATATATCACATATCATAAGAAATTTAATATAGAAATATATAAATAATAAAAGTCTTATGTTCATTTAAAAAGCATAAAAAGCATTAAAAACACCCATTTTCCATTTCGTTCCAATGGTTTAGTATCTCATCCCAGACCATAAAAAGATAAAGGCCACATATTACAACATATAACAATAACAACCAATTGTTCCACTCAAGGTGGAAGTCTTCTCAAAAATAAAATGATAAATAAACGAATAAAAATTCCCATCAATGGAATCTTGGTCTATCTAAAATTCATGGTGTTGTAGGCACCCAACCACAAATTATAATCATAGTTCTGACAGCATCATAATATATAGTATACCATATCCCAAATACTAAGACCAACAGAAAATGAAAATGTATGATATAATTAGTATCTTGAAGAATTCTACTACTAATTCCCATTCAAGAACAGCTTTGATAACATTTGTAGCACACAAGAACATTTCAAGACCCAAACATTACTTTGTTTCAAGTGTAACTGGCCTGAGGCATGCTTCCCTAAACGCCAAATGTTGTTGACTAGTAGTGAGGGTGTAAAGAGGTGACAATTGGGAGACTATACAATTTGGAGATGATATAATAATACAATATATAAATATAATGTATTGGAAAATAATGACCATAACATCCAAGACCATTAACTAACCCATTGTGAAATCATAAGAAATAGAAAAAAATACTGAATGAAATAACCAAAAAACATTGGAATATTTAAACAATGCAGACTTACCATCTGTATCTAAGCATGAATATCAAAATAATTAATACATATCAATAATAAGAAGGGTATCCAATGGCATACAATAATGTATATTTATAAGGACCCATCATTAAAACATTACATAATCTTGAATTAAATGGATAATTCACATTGAGTACATTTTCAGGTTTAGTGCTTTAATGAATTAGGACATAACAATTACTATACATCTCAAAAATTTCAAAGTAGAAACTTCTACTCAGTTTCCATTTTATCTTAAAATAAAAACACCTAAAAAATGTTTCATGTATAGTTCCATGTTTTTACAGTAAAAATTTTCCTCTATCCAATCCTTGACCCTATTCATCTTTAAGTCATGTGAAAAACATTTCAAAACATGGGATGAGCATAAAAATATTAGTAAGGGTTATATAATAAATATAGAAAACATTAGTTCATCAATACATACATGACATTAGCTCTTTCACATACCTCATGAAATCATAATATTTATGAATATCACATTGTATTCACAAATATTACGGTAACTTGTGGCATCCATAACATACTTACATGGTAGCTTTCATATCTATGTAGGGAGTCGCATTTGGAATACCCATCACAATATTTTCCCTAGATCTCTTAGGAGAAACATTCATGTTTACCTCTATCATTTTACTCAATTCATTGTAGAGCTATATCGGGCTCACCTACCATAGGATTATCATGTAACTAATTGTATACATAAATAATTCTGAAGAACCATAACATATTCATAACACATAAAAAAACATAAAGAAAAGATAACATTTCCACATTTCAAAAAAAATATACGATTTAATAATATTGACATAAAAATTCCATTATAAAAACCTTTTTCAATAAAAAAATATGTAAAAATGATATATGTTGAATATTTTCCTCTTAAAAACATTACGGATCATTAAGGAATCCATAGATCAAATAAAACTCATGTTGGCGGAAAAAGTCATTGTTAACGATTACGTTAAAAAAAGTATAATTTTTTTTAGTAAAACACCTCGTAGAAAAATATTCCCTTTGAATTAAAATAAATTTCATTGGTTTTTAGACACCATATAAAAGAATGTCATGTATAAAACAAAATATTCCAATATGAGATGAGATTGAGATGAATTCCCTTACCTCGTGTCCGACTTGAACCGTTCATTCTTAAATCTCTTAAATAGTAATCTAATATTAATATCTACATGATTTAGATCCTTTGTCAAGTATACTAATCCGTTTATACCACTTACTACCATGTTATAAACATTATTTAATCATTTATGTTAATAACAACTATTTGGTCGATATTTGATAATTAAGAAAAAAATGAACTTCTTAAATTTATAAGTTGTCCATGTGGTCAAAATTTCATTGCCTCCAGAATTATATTAATTATTTAGATATCATATATATCATATATATTTTATATATATGTATTTATAACAGTACATAACATTTGAAGGTAATAAATGAAATGCACCATTCATGGCGACGGTTAGCCATACGTACGCCTAAACTCTACTTTTATTTCTATTTCATATTTTTAATAGAATGAAAGCATAATGATAAATAGGTATATTATAATTACAGTATAACATCTTATATAATTTCATTAACTCCATCCTTTATATGTTCCATGTATATCATGAATGAGTCATAACACATTGAGGGTCTAGTAGTCCACACTTCCTCAAATGAAATTATCGCGTATTCCCTTTATGGAAACTATAAAGGGATTCAATATATGAATAATAAATAAACATAGAGACAATATAAATATAATATATATCATATATAAATATATTTCCATCATAATGGCCACCATAAGAAGTGGTAGTGGAAGATTGAACATTCATCGTTTCGTGAGACACTAGTTCACTGTCTACAGAAACAATATGTTTTATTCCCCTTAGCTAAAGGTGTGTGTAAGTGTAGTTATAATTGATATAATAACAACAACCTAGTATATTGAGGATACTTTTTTTGTTATAAAAGAAAGGAATACAAGAGTATAGGGGGTTGTATAAGTAAAATAAATGAAAAGAAGATGTTACCTTAGAATAGGTAACTCCCTTTGGTTTGAACCAAAAGGATATATTTAAGTGACTTCTTCCAAAGATAAGTATTCTAGGTGGAATAGATTGATCTTTATAACTTATTTAGGAAGAGTTTGGATGATCCATGGTGCTTTAGAGTTTTGTGTAATGGGTTATAGGTGAGGGGTTTTTATAATGGGGAGGAGGGACTCTTTAAGAATGTTAAAAAATAATATTTTATTATATAATGATTTTTGGTTTCTAAAGGCCCAAAATTCATTAAAGTAGAATATATGATGATTATTGTTCGAAATAAAACCATAAAATATGAATTGGACAGGTTTTTTATATTGTTTTAATTTTATAATATAATTTTTTAAATCATTTATTAATGAGGTAAACACTACATCATTATTGTGTCATAAAAAAATTTACTTATTTGATGTGTAAAAAATACAAATAAAATAACATGAGGTAAGAAATATTTTTATATTTCAAAATAATATTTATAGTCAAATATATCAATTATATAACCCCACATTAAATTCATTTTATCGAAACAATACATGTTTATGATATTATTATTTTTTAAATTAAATAAAAAGTTATTAATATCATTATCTTACCCAAGTGGCTTTAAAAGGACAAAAGTCTCACCCAAGGATTTTTTTGGTTGGACATTACTCATCCTATATGGGTAGGACAAGTTTTAATATAATTTTATGTAATTATAATATTTTTTTACCTTGAATTATCCTATTTACCTTTAACCGTGGTAAATAAAAGTCAAAAGTTACAATTCACCAAAAAAACTATTTTCATCTTATTGAACCAAATTCTACATAATAATAAAAAACATGTATTTCATATTTTTAAAATTCAATTCACTAAATTGGTAAAATTTCAATTAAATGAAAAATTCCATTTTTTAACTTCTACTCAGTGTTTGCACTGTTCATAAAAAATTGACGTGTTTCATAAAAATACAAAAAACAAATCCACATATGCTATAGTTGATAATAAAAAATAATTTTTTTTTCTATTTTACCGATTTTAAGACATAGAAGTTGTATTAATTAATTTAAAATTATTTCTCGTTGTCAAAACTAAAAAGTGTGTTTTTAAGAAATAATAATTATCAAAAGATTGAAACTTGTTTATGTCCAATTTCAAAGATACATTACTTCCAATTACAAAAATTGTGTTAAGTTATAAAAATATAATACAATTATAATTTAAAACCAATTAAAAAATAATATAATGATATAAATAAATTATATTAAATGGCAGCATTGAATTAAAATACAATACTTTTCACTATACATTATAAAAATAATTTTATCAGAAAAATAGAAACAAATTATCCAAAGTAAATTTTAATGTCCCGGTCCTAAAGAAAAATTTCGTTTTGTCATATAGTACATAAAAAAGTTACAAAAACTATATTTAAAGAGGGTTCTCCATTAAATGTCATTAAATTGACCTTTTAATGAATATTAGAATATTTATGCTTAAAATTAGATTCATTCACATTTTAAACCTTATTGGATAAATGTAAAAACATTTAACAAACATGTATAATCATATTTTGGTTAGTTTTGTTCATTCCCTCCATTATATGGCTAGGAATTAACTACCATTTAAAATAATATTATATTATTATTTTTCAGTATGACTGAGCATTGTGTGTAACATTATATTTCAAAGAAACACGTTGTTGGGTATCATGTACGACATCGAACATAGAATCCCTTTTAAAGTAATATTAATATTTAATTCAAAAATATCAATAAATATGAAAATGTATTATTCTTTATTTACATGGGATTTTACATCTTTCCCCCTTTTGGAAAATGCATCCTCACAATTTTTACTCACTTATCAAATAAGTGGGGGTATTTATCCCTAATAGAATTTTTAGATATCCATGTTTACACTTCAACCATATGGTTTATCCATAAAACCATTATGTGATGAATTACCTTATTCTATAACACCTTCTCTATTCGGTCAAGAATCTAGACTGGTCATTCCTCATAAGAGAGATTATCTTCCGAATGAACTACCTCAATGCTCAAAACATGAGATGGATCTGGCATATACTTTTTCAAAATTGAAATATGATAAACATTGTTACCTATGATAAACATATAGGTAAAGCCTCTATGCAGGAAACTGATCCTACTTTCTCCAGAATTTCATAAGGTCCAATTAACCCCAGACACAACATTCCCTTCTTACCAAAACACATCACACTATTCCATAGAGAAACTTTTAGAAAGAAAAAGATCACCTACCTCAAAATAAAGATACTTCCTCCAGTTATTCACATAACTTTTCTGCATACTCTGATCTGTTCTCATGTGTTTCTGAATCAACTGAACCTTTTCTGCCTTCTATTCAACCAATTGTGGTCCCATCAGCTTACATTCACCTACTTCATCCCAAAAAGATAGAGTTCGACATCGCTTCCCATATAATTCCTCAAATAGAGCCATCTGTATACCGGAATGAAAACTATTATTATAGGAAAATTCCACCAACGAAATATATTGGTCCCATATTCCCTGGTAATCCCGTGAACAACCACGTACAATATCATATAAGGTATTAATTGTTCATTCTGACTGCCCATCTGTTTGTGGATGAAAAGTTGTAATAAAATTTAACTCAATACCCAACGACTTTTGGAGGCCATTCCAAATGTTATATGTAAAACTGGTATCATGATCAGATACAGTGGATAGAGGAACTCGATGAAACCTGACTATCTCTTTATCATACAAACAAGAAATTTGATCTAGATACAATGTATCATGAATAGGAATGATATTAGAATATTTAGTCAATTATTAATAATAATCTAGATTACATTATTGCGTCAAGATGTCTCTGGTAATCCCACAATGAATTCCATGGATATATTTTCCCATTTTTATTCTAGAACTGGTAAAGACTGAAGAATCCCTTTTGGTAACTGCCAATCTACTTTAACCTATTGATAAGACAAATACATCACAGTAAAATCTGCAATATCTCTTTTCATTCCATCCCAGCAGTAATACTCACAAAGATCTATTTACATCTTTGTACTATCAGGATGAACTGAAATCAGAGAACTATGAGCTTCACATAATAACCCTTTCGTCATCTTTGAATTACAGGGAACACCTAATCATTTACCAAACCTCAAAACACAATCATTATCAATGTTAAAATCGGGCAACATACCCTTCTCAACCAACTATAAATTTTTTTTGCAACTCACTATCTACTTTATATGCATTCTTAATTATGTTTGATATAGATGATTTCACTGAAACCTGAAACAAAATAGAGGAATTTTTTTCACTAAAAAAGTCAATGCCAAAGTTCATCATGTAAAAAAATGAAGGATCTCCTTACAAATGTATCATGGTTAACGAATAATTATTTTTTTTGACTCAAATCATCTGCACTTTATTTTATTTTCTCCGATGGTAATGGATCGTGAAATCATCATCCTTGATTAATTCCATCCATATCCTATGTCTCATGATCAATTATTTCTGAGTGAATATATACATAAAAATTTTGTGGTTAGTATATATTTCACATTTTACCCCATACTAATTATTACGCTAAATTTTAAAATCAAAAAACCATAGTAGCTAATTCAGAAGCTTGGGTAGGGTAATTTAACTCATGAGGTTTTGACTGAAGTAAAGCATGAGCAATTACCTGGTCATTCTGCATAAAGACACATCCAAGTCACTTTAATGAAGCATCACTGTAGATAACAAACTCACCATTTCTAGAAGGTAGTGCCAAAACTGGAGCATTTACCAATCCTCTTTTCAGTTCCTTAAAACAATCATCACATTATTTTTTCCAAATGAACTCAACACCTTTTTGTGTAAACTTAGTCAGTGGGATAGATAACTGTGAAAACTTTTCAACCAACCACTTGTAACAAACTTCAAAACAAAGAAAAATACAGATCTTGATTAAATTCGTGTGTCTTGGGCAATCTTCAACAACATTGGTTTTATTAGAATCAAAATTTATGCCATTTTTTGAAATAATGTGACCATGGAATGAAATTTGTTGTTACAAAAACTCACAATTTCTAAATTTCCGAAATAGTTTCTTTTCATGTATAGTTTTCAAGGAAGCCCTTAAATGAATTTCATGATCCTATTTTCTTTAAAAATAAACCAAAATATCATCAATAAACTTGACCACAAACTTATCAAAAAAATAACAGGAAACTCTATTCATATAATCCATGAATATAGAATGTTCATTGGTTAACCCAAAAGGCATGCATAAAAATTCAAAATGGTCATATCTAGAACGAAATGCAGTCTTCGGAATGTCTTCTTCCATTACATTCAACTGATGGTACCCCATCATCAAGTCCATCTTCTAAAAATACTGAGCTCCCTAGAGCTGATCAAACAAATCATCGATATGAGGCAAATGATACATGTTCGTACTAGTGATGTTATTCAATGCTCTGTAATCAATGAAAATTTTCATTGAACCATCTTTCTTTCTAAACAAAATGATAGGAAATCCACATGGTGATGTGCCAGGTAAAATGAAACCTTTATCTAATAACCCTTTTAATTGTTTTTCAACTCTAGAAGTTCAATATGATCCATTTGATAAGGGGGTTTTGAAATTTTCTTATAATCATAAATTAAGTCAAGCATAAATTCAACTTCTTGATCAGGTATTATACCAGGAAAATAATCAGGAAAAACATCAAGATACTCCTTTACCATCGACAAATCATTAATCTAGATAGTTCATTTGTTTAAACAATATGTGAAAGGTAACATTCATTTCCATATTTTACTAGTTTCTCAGCTTATTAATATGTTATCAAAAGTAAGGGTTCATTCTTGTACAAAAACTGAAAATGTTTCTGAAAAGAAACCACTTTAGATCTGTATTCAATCGTATCATGATAAATATAAAGGAAATCCATACCCAAAATAAAATCAAAATCTACTAGAGGAAAACCAACAAGGTTTGTAGGTAGAATATTTCCACACACAAGGACATGAACGTTCTAATAATTTCTTTTTGTCTCAAAATTTCCCCCTTGAATTTTTATCATAAGTTCAGGATTCAAATCGTGAGATGGAATTATCAATTTCCTTAAAAACTTCTCAGAAATGAACGTCTATGTATACCCTAAATCAATCAACACGTTGGAATAATCTGAAAAAACTATGTACCTGATACTTCTTAATTTGATTTCCCAACATCTGCTGAAGTAGTTGTAATGAATTTCACCACACCTTTCTGCTTGTAGTTCGGCTACTTTCCCTCAGTTGAGTTCTTCGTTGGACACTAATTTTCATAATAACCCATTTCATTTCACTTAAAACATTTTACTTACTGTAAATATGATTTTTTTCATTCCATTACCCTGATCTTTTTCAATTAAATGGCGTTCCTTATGTACCATTTTAACACATCGGTAGCACTTACTAGAATTCAAAAGGGATTCCCCAACTTGTTTTTTACCCCAATTTTCACAAACATTAAACTTAAATTTCTTACCATCATACTTTTTGGAAGAGTTGTTCCCTTTCATCTACCACCTTGACCACTTATTTTGTTGTTTTTCAAAGAACACATGATCATAAGAAAACTCCATTTCCAACTTATCTACACATCAAAAAAGTTTTTCATTACTTTTGAACTCACGAGAAGCTAAATCTCTTTGATACATTGTATTTAATCATGAGTAAAAATAGCTGATTTTACTATCAAGATATTGAATGAAATTTATAGCATACATTGCCATTCGAGTGAATTTTTCTTCATAAGGTGCCACTGAGTCATCCTCCTTCATCAATTCCAGGAATTGTTTTCCCATCCTAAGATATACCCCTTTAAGAAAATATTTATCAAGAATCATACCTTTGAATTCATCATAATCAGGAGCATCAATCTCATCATTATCTTTGATATTTTTCACTATCTATCACCACTAATGGGATTCACCTTCAAAACAGTAAACAAAAAGACTATACTTTTGATGTTCTGAACACCCCATGACATCAAAAATCTTCTTCAGCGCTTTAATACACCATTCCGCTAGCATTGGGAGAGATGATCCTCTGAATGATGGGCGATGTTACCTCATGAATTCATCCACTACTGAAATGTTCCTATGTGGATGATCTGGCTGATCTTGTGCATGGATACCACCACCATTTATAGCCTATGTCAATTGTTCCATCTCTATGAAAAAAATTTCAGTTCCAATTCCAACCATCTCAGGTTGCTGATTTGGAAGTTTTTCTTCCTTCTGATGTCGTCCTATCATAACTGCCTTGTTTCCTCTACAGAAAACCATTATGAAAATAGAAATATCTTAGGCGATGCAACATGGTAATCTGTATATGCTATATCATTTCAATATTAACATAAATTAATTTATGGATATTAATTTAAGAATATATTAACTCCTAATGTTATCTAAACCGACCTTCGAATCCAACTATAAGGATCTTGCCTTAAAACAGTACATAATCTTGAGTTAAATGGATAATCCACAATGAGGATATTTTCGGTTTTAGAGTTTTAGTGAATTAGGACACAAATATTACATTACATCTCCAAAATTACAAAGTAGACACTTCTACATAGTTTCCATTTTTTCATACAAAAAACTCTTGAATAATAGAGGCTCTTCTAGTTCTATGTTTTAGACAGAAATACTTTTCCTTGATCTCATCATTGACCCTATTCATCTTTAGGTCCTATGAAAAACATTTCCAAACATGGGATGAGAATAAAAAGCTCAGTACGAGTTATAAATTATATAAAGATAATATTAGATCATCAATGCATAAATAACATAAGCTCTATATCATTCCTCATGAAATCATAAGATTTATGGGTTACACGTAGTAATCTCAAATCATAATGGTAAATTGTGGAATCCATAACATACTTACATTGTAGTTTTCACAGCTACATAGTGAGTCACATTTGGAATACCCATCACAGTATATTCCCTAAATCTCTTAGAAGAAACATTCAGGTTTCTTCTATGACTTTACCCAAAGCATTGGAGTGTTATCTTAGGTTCACCTGCCCTATGTTTACCATGGAACCACCAGTATACGTAAACAATGCCTAAGAACCCTAACATATTTATGACACATAAAAAACATAATGGACAGAAAGAATTTCCACATTTCAATCAAAATATATACTTTATATATATTGATATAAAAATCCATTATAAACAAATTTTTCAATACCAAAATATGTAAAAAAGGGTATATGGTATTATTGTACTCTTAAAACATAACATATTGTTAAAGAATCCATAGATCAAATAATACTCACGGTGGTGGAAAAGGCTGTTGTCACCACTTACGTTAAAAAAAGAAACATTTTTTTTTTCATTTAGTGAAACACCTAGTTGAAAAGGATTCCCTATGAATAAAATTAAATTTCAATGGTGTTTATACACCATATAAAAGAATGTTTTTTATATAATCAATGAAAAGAGATTGAGACAAAGTCCCTTACCTCGTGTCCGACTTGAACCGTTCATTCTTTAATCTCTTTAATAATAAACTAAAGTTAAATCATCCTTCATTAAGAGCCTTTTTCAAGTTTATTATTCTTTTTATATCACTTGTTACCATGTTACAAACATTATTAAATCATTTAATATAATAATGATCTTTTTTTCCGAAATTTGGTACTTGAGTCAAAAATGAACATCTTATATTTACAAGTTTACATGTTGTTAAAATTTATTATCTACAGAATGATATTAATGGTTTATATATCATATATATCATATATCCAATATATATATATTTATTTATAATAGTATATAACATATTGAGGTAAGAAATGAAATGCACCGTTCATGGGGATGGTTAGCCGTACGTATTCTTGAATGCTACTTTCATTTATATTTCTTATTTTTAGTTGAATGAAAACTGAATGATAAATAGATATATTATTATTATAGTATTATATAATATATAATTTCATTAACTCCATCATCTATATGTTCCACATATGGAATGAATGAGTCATATCACATTGAGGGGGAGGTAGTCCGCACTTCCTCGAATGAAATTATCGCATTTACCAATTATTGAAACAATAAAGGTATAATATAAATGAAAAATAAAAAAGAATAGAGACAATAAAAATATAATATATATCACATATAAATATAGTTCCATCATAATTGCCACCATAAGAGGTGGTTGGATAAGATTGAACAATCATCGTTTTGTGAGGTAGTAGTTCACTATCCAGAGAAAGAGTATAATCTTTACCCATTAGATGGACGTGTGTGTAAGTGTAGTTTGAATATATCTAATAACAACAACCTAGTATATTTAGGATACTGGTGTTTTTATAAAATAAACGAATAAAAATGGTTTAGTGGGCTAGGAAAGTAAAATAAACCAAAATAACTTATAATAAAACGTTACCTTCAAATTGGTTAACTCCTTTTGGATAGAACCAAAAGAATTTATTGAAGTTCCTTCTGCCTAAGGAAAGGATTATAGGTGGAATATAAGGATCATGAGATCTTTTTTAGGTAGATTTTAGATTATCCATGGAGCTTGAGAGGTTTGATTAATGAGTTAGAGGTGAGGGTTTTTTATAAGAGGGGCGAGGGGCACTTTAAGAATGTTTGAAAATATTATATTATTTTATTATGATTTTTGGATTATAAATGTCAAAAACTCATTAAAAATGAATATAAGATGATTAATTTTCTAAATAAAACAATTAAATTAGAATTTGATAGGTTTTGGATATTGTTTTAATTTTTATAATCATATTTATTTAAATCATTCATTAATGAGGTAAACACTGAATCATTATTATGTCATATATAATTTTATTTGTTTTTCGTCTAAAAATAAAAAAAATACCTTGTGCTAAGAAATATTATAAGATTTTTAATGAATATTTATTGTAGAAATTATATAACCCAACATTAATTTTTTAGCAAAATAATAAATTATTATGATATTTTTATTTTCAATTTAAATAAAAAGTTATTAATATCATTATCAATCCCAAGAGGAATTCAAAGGCCAAAGGTCTCAACAATGTATTTTCATGGTCGTTCATTAATCATCCAATAAGGTCATGTGTTGTGGTAATTTTATATTACTATAATATTGTTTTTAACTTGAATTGCCCTATTTAACTTTAACCGCGGTAAATAAAAGTCAACAGTTATTATTCACCAAAAATTATATTCATCTTATTGAACCAAATTATTCTTACTAATAATAACAATGTATGTCATATTTTCTAACATCAATTCACAGAAGTGGTAAAATTTCATTTAAATGAAAATGTCTGTTTTTTAACTACTACTCAGTGTTTTCACTAGTCATAAAAAATGATGTTTTTTAGAAAAATACCAAAAAATCAGCCTAAGAAATATTTGATATTCAGAATTAAAAAATGAGGTCTATTTTACCAAATTAAAAACATAGCATATTGATTAATTAATTTAAAATTAATTCCTATTTTAAAAATAAAAATCATGTTTTTAAGAAATAATAACTATTAAAAAATTTTACACTTGTTTATGACCAATTTCAAAGTAAAATTACTTCCAACGACCAAAATTAGATTAAATGGTAGAAATATAATCTAATTAAATGTTAAAAAAAATTAAAAATACAATCTCCCAATATAAATTAATTATATTAAAAGGATTTTTTGAATTAAAATACAGTATTTTACACTATTCATTAAAAAGTGAATTTTATCAGAAAAATTAAAAAAATTACCCAAAGAAAATTTTGATGTCCTGAACCAAAAGAAGAATTTTATTTTGTAAAATATAATTTATAAAAGTCACCAAATCTAAATTTAAAGAGGGTTCTCCATTAAAAGGCCCTAAATCATATTTTAAATAATAATAGAGTATTTATTCTTAAAATTAGATTCATTCACATTTTAAACCTTTATCTTTTATTTGATAAATGTAAAGACATTTAACAAACATGTATAATCATATTGTACTATGTTTTTTTCACTCCCACCATTACAACGGCTATTCCATATCTAACATTTAAAATAATATTATATTATCATTTTTAGTATGACTCATTAATGTGTGTAACATTAGACTTCAAAGAAACTCATTGTTCTGTATCATGTATGCCATTGAACCTAGAATCCCCTTTCATGATAAATTAATATTTAATTAAAAAATATTAAAAAATATGAAAATGTATTGTTATTTATTTACACGGGATGCTATAATATATATATATAAGAGATTTCAGATACAAAAAGGAAAAGAAAAAGAAAATCCAGGTGATGTAGGAACCTCAAGGTCCTTTGAAATCCATCACATTCAAACATGTAACATCCTGAAATTTGGATAGCATATAAAGGTAATATTTCCTTTTTTGTTAAGGTCCTTTTAACCAAAAAAAATTCAAATATGAACATAAGGATCTTTATTTAATTTAGAACACCGTAGAGTTTACAATACATTGAGATCAAAAGAGTAAAAATTCTAACCAAATATACCTATTAAAAACTCTATTAGAACTACTAGAAGACCCCCAAACACCACAAAGAGGCCCGGTATATAAATTAGATCCTTCAAGTCAATTAAAAAAAATTACCACTGTGATCATGAAAACCATGTTGAGCATCAGCGGAATGGGAAGAACCATCACCTTCCTTTTGAGTTTTTAGGACTCCATAAAGGCTTGGTTTTATAAAACACTTTTTCGACCATTGCGTTGGTGACCGTTGAAAGCTAAAAGCTATAAATCTTGTTGCTGGGATTTGGTAAGTTAATAATGAAATACATGAGTATAAATTAGCTCTAAAAATTTAAGGTGTAATTAAAATTATAATATAATCATCTTTTGTGAACTCTAAAAGGATATGGTTTAAATACTTCGTTTTAAACTTATGTGATTTTGAGAAGTATTAAAAAACACCAAACACATAAAAAAGATTATTTAAAATACAACGTATTGATTTTCATTTCTTAATCAATGCTATAAAATAATTTGTCGAATTAAATTATATTTTTGATTAATCTTTGTGTTCTATAATACTAGTACAAGAACTATCATAAAGGGTTATTATATATCAATTTGTAACATTTTTAAAGTCTTGGAATTTATAAAATTATAGGTACTTTTAACTAGAATAAATTTCAAATAAAATCCTAATATTTAATAAAGTACAATTTTACAAAAATAATTTCTTTATAGTTATAATAAATGTGTTATTTCTCTCCTTTAATACCTTTTTAGAGAGTTTTTTTAACAAAAAGGCCCTCTAGGGCCAGCCCCTATGGCTATAGGGCTCAGGGAGGCCACTCACACAGTGTGGTAGAGCCTAAACCCTCATCCAAAGCCAATGTCAGCCTGAGATCGGGAAGAGGTTCCCCGAAGGGCACACGAGAGCAAGAGCGCATAGGCGCACCACCGAAGGGGTGAGGCCGTGGCGGAGCTTCAGTAGGCCAATGTTTGTGTGGGCGAGGTGGGAGCCCATGTATGGTCCCCCTTCGTGTGTGATTTTTGTTTTATGAGCCGTCTATGGGTGGCTTGGGTTTATAAGGGAGGTGAAAATAGCTCGTCGTTTCAATGTGGGATGTGACTTTTCAGGTGAAACACAATCTAGGCCATTGGATCACGCCATGCGCGATATGGACCGCAGATCACGATCTCATTTTCAACCTTCAGCAACAATGGTTTCCCATCACGTTTTTCTACATCTTTCGATCTACCAAAGATCTAATCACAACCGTCAGTATGTTTTAAAATGCCACGTCGAACCGGGACAGTCCGATCAACCTCATATTTAATCTGTGCCACCCCATTCTTTTTAAAAACATAGATGCACCTTAGCCCTTGGATCAAGATCGTAGTAAATCTAGGCCGTCTGTTTTTCTCTGGTTTTCCCTCTAACTGCGTCATATTCTCCCTCTCTTCATGGGTTGCACCAGTAACCGTACACTTTTTTTTCTTGCTACACATATGACCACCAGGGACCCTTCATGCCTCTCCTTTTTCTCCAAACACGAAAACCCCATTTAATGAACCACAAGGGGGTACGTTTTGCATGAAAAGTTTGTGTGTGACTTTGTTTATAAATACCCAAGACCTCTCGGTTCTTCTCCCCCACCCAAGTCTCTAGAAATTCCTTGCCAACCACCCTCAAGTCTTCATTCCCCTAGTTTCAAGGTAAGGGGTTAAATTTTTCCTTTCCATGCTCTTCAAGAGGGTATAAACATATATACATGAATATATATATATATATATATACACATATATATATAGTTATAAATTCACATTTTAGTTCCAACGTCCATCTATGCTGAACCTAGGCCTTTTGGTTTTTGTGTTCAAATGGCATAATGGACGAAAGGAGTATTTTTCTTTGATGTGCAGTGTTGAGTGTATAATTATATATACATATATATTTATTCTCATAAAACCTTGAATTTTAAATAACTATACGGGTTAGTTTAAACCCTTCCTTAAGACCGAATCTAGGACCCTTAATTTTATACTTTGATGTTTTTTTACAATTTGAAAGTTATTTAAGGTTCACAAGGCTTAAGACATTCTATATATATATAAGACATTTATATAATATATATATATATATTTGTTTATATATTCATAGGTATTTATGTGGCCTCTCGATTTCACTTAGAGAACCATGATTACCAATCTACCATGTTCTGAAAATGTTAATTAGTATTTCAACGTACAACTATGGTATTTCCATGTACTTTTTTTTAAGAAATTATATACATGGTACATGTTAATATAAATTCACATTATATGGATAGTGACATATAAGATCCCTTTATACCATGTTCTTGAGGAATTTTTACCATGAATCACAATGTTTTTGTGGAGTTTTAAAACATATTAAATGTTGTGTTTTTTTTCAAAACATATATCCACATTTTTGAGTCACTTATTTTCATAAATATTAAACAATGTTGATTATGGTGGCATAAAAAGACTTACCATCACTGAATGACTTAGTATCTATAAGATTAATACCCTACCTGAATGTTTTGGTTAACTTTTTGTATATTTAATGACAGTCACATAGTTGTTTTCTCAGTTTCTAAAAATCTAGATACTTGTCTCACATTATAAGTATGTGAATATTTGAAGATGAAATTCAACTACTATGACCAACTATGAATGAATTATTCAAAATGGTATGGGACATTTTGAATATTCAAACCTATTTGAGTAAATAATTAATCTATGTGGCTCACGTGAAAGTAAAGACATATTAAGGGTGTGCCCTGATAGCGCTCCAATGCATTGGGTAAATAATTAATCTATAGAGATGACAAGTTTTACAATACTTTGGTAAATAAACTTTGAAATTTTTATGACACCTTCGGGATGGACCTTGGTGATATGAATGTCAAAATGAAATGTTGAAGACACATATTCATGTTCTGTTACATGTCCTCTTCAATATGATATGACTATTATTTCACTACTCGTGTCTATATGATATTATCATGTTTAAATTGATGTCACAAGTAAAATATTAGAGCATGACCTATGTTTAACACTTAGTAAAATAGTATCCATAATATGGAATTGATGTTGATTCCTTCATGTGCAACTCTGATTAATAATTAATCTTAGCTGTCCAATTTGTGTTTAAATGTACATATGTCTTACATTATTTGAACGCCTTTTATTTATTACTCCTTTTGAAAATGCCTCAGTTGATTCATGTATCCCTATAAATATTAATTGAGAACTCTTATGTAATGTTAGATGTGTTGCAGTTTTTCTTTAAGAGAAATGTTCTGTGGAAGGTTTTAAATAATGTTTTAAAAAGTTACACTGGTTTATTTTAAAACCCCTTACCGGGAATTCGTATACCCACCCAACGTTTTGAGCTAAAATTTTCATGTAACAGTTTTTAAAAGATGAAACATTTCATAAGTAGCTAGTTTCCGAGAGCCCAAACCAAATATGATACATTATATGGGACATGATTAGTAGATTATTAGTGCATGTTTTTGTTTGAACATGACAGATCAGGTTCAAAATGCACCGACTCCTGGTTTTCTGGGGTCGAGTCTTAACTTTTTGTATTAGAGTGTTTGGTTTGGATAACTCTTGAAAACCAGAACTGAATCAAAGAAAAATTTACTTAAGCATTATTATATATTAAGTTTTCTAATTTTCAGATGGAAGATGAAGGTACTAATATTCTGTCTCATCCAAATAAGGCCCTAGAAACCATAATTTCAATAGCCAGCCATGAAAATTATATAAAATATGCCCATATACATATGTCTTAAAAGAATCTCTATGATATATCTAATTCTCCCCGAGTACATCAACTCCACTGAAGAGCGGGTCTGGATTATATCTTTATGATCCACACCCAATTTTCCATCCTACGCACGATGGGGAATGTACTACGAGGGACTTCTCAGATTATTCACCGCATCGGAAGGCATCCAGTACCACATGGCCATCCAATAAGCTGCAGTAGTCGGACACCTCCATGTGGCATATATGTGTCAAGTCATGTCCTATGGCCATTTTGGTTAGGTAATGGTCTTTGACATCCTTGAAAATGAAGCATCCCATTAGGTGTATAGACAAGAAGTATGTACAAGTGTCTCATAGTTGTACACCCCACATGTCAGTCTCCAGAGGCACTATAGGTGAACTCACGAGATAGAACCTGACTTCTTGGTTTCCATATGGTTTAGAGAGATAGAGAGTTTTGAGATTGTTTTAGGGGTACATGTTTTCAGGAATTGGGGTAACCATTAGCCTTCCTATTTTTATGAACAAGTGGTTATATAAGAATATAACTTGTTATCACTTCTTTCTTCTATACTTTCATCAGTTATACTTTTGAATGAGTATCATTATGTGAAAATTCATAATAAATTTTCAGATGAGTGGAAAAACCCACATCTTATCTCTTCCTGATGAGGTAATGGAGTTTATTATGATTAAAACATGTGAGGAAGAATTTATCCCCTTCGCAAACATGTGAAGGATGTGCAAACAACTATACAATGTATCAAACGGAATGAGCAATCTCCACACCTACCAAGAGAATGCTTCCATTTACCACTGCATAGCCTCTGTCCAACTGGCCACGCACATGCCAAGAGGATAATACCACGATGGAATTTTTTTGTGCTACTCTCGAGGCCGAAACTACATTGCCAGGGTATGTTTTCAAGAAGATGATTTAGAGGGAAACATTCATGCCACCTACATGTATCATCTCCTCAGTTTCATCCTATATGACATCGTCTATGACTTAAGTTCCCAAAATCAGAACATAGTCCAGCGTGTTCTATGAGATTCGGTCTATTCAGACATCTCCAAACATTCTTCTGTACGGGCCCCCCTCTAGAAGTCCAAATGCACCATACAAGAGTTCAACCATTTCTATCTGAGGGGTATTTGGGCTAGTTAAATAGAGGAGTTGAGCATCAATGTGGGTTTCTCACTGGACGCACATGATGTTTATCAACGATGGGGAAGATGGTAGGAACATCAGATAGTTGTATCTTACTAAGGTTGTAAGAAAGGAATTGTGGGGGCACAATTCATGAAGGTGGGAGTAGTGTAACATCCTGAAATTTTGATAGCATATAATGGAAATATTGGATTTTTTTTAAGGTCCTTTTAAACAAAAAGAATATAAAATATGGACATAAGGATATTTATTTAATTAAGAACACCGTAGTGTTTACAATACCCTGAGATCAAAAGAGTAAACATGCTAACAAAATATACCAATTAAAAACCCTATTAGAACTACTAGAAGTCCCCCAAACACCAAAAGGAGGCCTGATATATAAAGGAAATCCTTCGAGTCAATTAAAACAACGAACATCACCACCGTGATAATAAAAACCTTGCTGAGCATCAGTAGAATGGGAAGCACCATCTCCTACCTTTTTAGTTTTTCGGACTCTCTAATGGCTTGGTTTTATAAGTCACTTTTTTGACTGTTTCTTTGGTGACTTTATAAATCTAACGACTATAAATCCAGCTGTTGGGATTTGATATGTTAATAAAGACAAACTTAAGTATAAATTAGTTCTAAATAATTAAGTTTTAATTAAAATTATTATATAATAATATTTTGTGACCTCTAAAAGGATATGGTTTAAATACATCATTTTATACTTATGTGATTTTGAGAAGTATTAAGGAACTCAAAAAAATTAAAAAAGATTATTTCAAATAAAACAGAGTTATTTTCATTTCTTAAAAACTGTTATAAACTAATTCATCAAATTAAATTATTTTTTTAACTAAACATTGTTTTCTATAAAACTAGTACAAGAACTATCATGAAGGGTTATTAAATCTCAATTTGTAACTATTATAATGTTTCAGAGTTTATAAATTTAGAGATACTTTTAACTGGGACAATGCTCAAATATAATACTAATATTTAATAAAGGCCATGTTTAAGAAAATAATTTATTTATTGATATACTAAATTTGTTATTTATCCCCTTAGTGTCTTTTATAAGGGTTTTTTTTATAAAAAAAAATAGGCATGCTCAGGCTATCCCCAATGTCTATAGCACCGATGGAGGAAACTCACATGAAGTGGATGCGCTTAAACCCTCAGCCCAAGAAAAGGCCGGCCCGAGATCGGGCAGAGGATTCCCAAAGTGCGCATGGGATAAAAATCATGTAGGTGCACCACCATAGGGGCGAGGCCGCGATGGATCTTGGGTATGCCAAAGCCTGTGGGGATGGGGCGGGAGCCTGTGTATAGGGCCCCCATTGTGTGTGATGTGCGTTTTCGGAGCCGTCCATTGGAGGACCAGGATTATAAGGTGTAATGCCCTGACCCCAGTTATCCAGAGTCAGTGCATTATTACATAACAATGGCATGATGACAAAAGATCAAGTCTCGAATGACTAATTAGTTTATTAGCCTTGGAAATACTAGATACATTCATAAGTCTTACATTAAATCATAAAGAGAAAAACTGCATCAACATAGTCTCCATATTCCACACTCATATCCCCTTAGACTATCCCTACAGGTCAGTCATAAAATAGTTCTTCACATCCTGGGAAAAACAAAACATATAAATGGGTGAGCTCAAATGCTCAGTAAGGATACCAATATAGTAGAAACTTTTATAAATAACCTTAAACATTTAAGGAAATGTATAACTAAAAAAATCCTTTTAAACTTGAACTTCATCATAATATGGTAGAAATAAAATGAAATAATTCCATTTACTTATTCACATGGATATTCTACTAGTCGAATAATCACATGAAATATCAAAAACCACTTTCATAATGATAGAATGCATAATACCTGACTATCATAACCACATAGTCAAGGACTTGTGCCAAGACTACAAATAATATTTTTTCAAGGTCTTATGCCAAGACACCAGTTTGTCTCATCAAACCTACCAATGCATCGAGGAGCGATAGCGGGCTCCACCTGTCACTTACTATGTCCAGTACATTCCCCATATGAACAGGTTTAAACATAACAAAAACATTCGTATTAGAAATAGCATACAAAAATGTCAATAATTTATCTGTAAACCATGAATGGTATAAAAATAAAACATACACAGTCAAACATATCACAAAACCTTCAATAAAATATGGAAGTTTTGTATCATAATAAATAAACTTTTAATAAGCTTGAAATCCATCAAAGGATGTTGACAAGGATGAAATCAAAACTATTTGAGAGAAATATCTCTTTTTTTATATTATTTAAAACTAAAATTATTATAAAATAAAACATTTAATTTGAAAATATCCTTCTAATCTTTTAAGGGATTCTTCGAAGGTTTTATAATGGTGGAAAATAGCCGCACTCTCCGTATATGTTAAAAAGAGACATTCTTACCTTAATTATACCGAAAAGGTCAAAAGGGTCCTTGTTTGGAAAATGACGGAATGATTCCTTTATAAACATCTTATAAAAATTCAAACAAGGGTATAAATTACTTTACACCATAGTCTGTAAAATAGTAAGAATGATTTGAAATACATTTCTAAGAAACATGGATGTGGATGATAAAGATGTCCTAGTAGATAATTACGTACAAACAACCTCAGATAATGAATAGATTATGAAATAAACCATTACTATGTACTTTTACATGGTCAAGGGTAGGTTAACCTCATGTATAATAGATAAATTATTGTTATTAAATTATAAAATAATCATATACATAAATATTTTATCATATATGATCTTTTAATATTGTTTTTCTAATAATATTTTAGTATTATCGTCGTTTCGCATGTTCACTTACTCATTTTAATTTATATGCTTTGTTACATAATCCCTATTTTTTCTCAATAGGTTGTATCATATTCATATCCAAAATAATATCAAGTCCTTAAACATTATTTTTAATCATCAAATGAAAATTAGTCCTGAATGGATACGATGGGGAATGAATCTCATCACTTTCGTGGAGACGGTAGTCCGTACGTACGCACGAGCGACAATATCATTCTTTTGATATTAAAATAAAATGTAATTGAATGGTGTATCATATATAAAAAATAATTATCATGTTATATTTATTATTTACATGAATTACACATCATTATTTATCTTATCCAAATAATAATGTATTGAAGAACAATTACACCATGATGTGGAGACGGTAAGTCGTACGTACGCACGTATGGTGTCATGTCATCCAAGGGATGGATAGAATAATGAATTTTGTCATACCATATTTTTAATAACATCACAGTATATAGAAGATACAAGAGTTATTATTTTATAATGGAATGAACAAATAAAAAGAAGTGGAAGAAGAAAGGAACTTGAAAGAGGTTGGTGAAATTATTACCTCTACTTCGGGTTTTGCCTTTTGATTTGATCACAAGGGCTCCTTAAGTTGGCTTTATGATGAAAATAAGGCCTCTAGGATGAATTGAGGGAAGTTGAGAGGATATTTGGGTAGGGGTTGGATGAACGAAAATTCTTTGAAGGTACGATTTTTATAGAAGTGAGAGTTCCCTTTTATAAGAGGGGTGATGAGCACCATAAGGAAAACTAAAAATATTATTTTATAAGAAATTAATATTCGGTTAATAATGGCTCAAAAGTGACTTATTTCAAAGATAATGTGGGGATGGGTCTAAATAGTTTCAACCAATATATTTTAGAAAGGTTTGGGTCATAATATTAATCTTATCATTTATATTTAACTCTTAGTTAAATAGTTTTTACATTTACCATGTCTCCTGGTATTTTTATATTATATGGTTAATAAACGTACTATTAAAATCCAATAGAACCCAAAGTGGTTAATTATTAATATATATAACCTTATATAAGTCATTTTTCTGAACCATAGACATTTAGGAATAAAATATCAATTAATAATATAATATATATTTTTAAATACTCCTTTATGTGAATTTTAAAAGTATTTAATAATTGATTTTTTTAAATTTCTAACAACATTATTAATTCAAACTAAATTCATTTAATCAATACTAAAATTTCATATTAACCAGCAAAATTAGTTTAATTCAATAAAAGTCTCAAATTACATTTATTTGGATATTTATAATATCAATTATCTTAATATTTCATCAATTAGATAATTACTGCATCACCATTGTGTCATAAATAAATTACATTATTTAATGTCTAAAAATTATAAATAAAATACCATTATGTAGGAAATAAATTTAGATTTCTAATCAATATTTATAATAGAATTTAGCTTTTGTACATCCCTATATTAAAAAAATTTAGTTATTAATCTTTGATTTTAACTCATTTAACTCTTCTTTGAATTAAATAATAATAAATGTTCTAATCTAATCCAGGTGGACCAAAGAGGTTCATATTTTATTCCTAAGGTTATTTTTGGTCGAATTGTACTTATCCAATAGAATTAAAACATGTGTTAGGTTAATAATAATATCAATTTTACCCTTAATTACCCTATTCACATTTAACTATGGTAAATAAAAGTAAGAAGTTACTATTCATAATAAATTATTTTTATCTTATTCAACCACATTTTACTCCTTGATATTAATCATGTCTCTCGGATTTTCGAAATTCCACTCAATGAAATGGTAAAATTATGTTTTATGTGAATTTACAAATTCTTCTAGGAGATGGGTAAAAGACAGTGAAAAGTTCAATAAAATTTTTATATATCTATAATTTTTATAAACTGACACCAATGTATTACATTAATCTTATATATGTATTATGTATCTATTTTTACATAAAATAAATAATTATAAAAATGTTGTTTTAAACTATAACTCTGTGTTTTATCACTATTCATAAAAAATTGAAAGTATTCAGAAAAATACCAAAAATTCACCCTATGATAATTTTGATATTCTAAATCAAAAAATGAAGTCCATTTTGAAAGATAAAATTTATAAAATTTCCAAAATTCGGTATTACTATGCACAATGACTAGTTTGATTGGTTGTGGTGTGTGTTAGAACTCGAAGTTGTATACAACACATGCTACTGTATTATTCAAAGAGAAGCGTACTGTGGAAGCTTGAAGTGTTACATTCTCCCCTCCTTAAAATAATATCATCCTCCAAATTTCTACAATATTACTGTATAAAAATACTTGGGTGGTTCTTCATCATAAGTTCCTCGGGTTCCCATGTTGCCTCTTCCATCTTCTGGTTTCTCCATAGAACTTTTACCAGACGAGTCATCCAGTTTCTCAACACTTGTTCTCTGATATCAAGAATCATTACGGGCTCTTCGAAATAAGAGAGATCGGGTTCCATTTATACTTCCTCATAGGTGAGTACATGTGTTGGGGAAAGCATGTATTTTCTCAAGAGTGATATTTTAAACACATCATGAACTTGGGAGATATTTGGTTGCATTTACAAACGGTAAGCTACATCCCCAATTCATTCTAGAATTTCAAAAGGTCTGATTTACCTGGGACTCAATTTACATTTCTTACCGAAACATATAACTCCCTTCAATGGATATACCATCATTAAAACATAATCTCATACCTAAAATTCCAAATCCTTCCTTCGGTTATATGTTTATCTCTTCTGCCTACTTTGAGCTACTTTGATGTGGTTATGGATTACTTTAACCTTTTCCATCATTTCCTCCCCCAGTTCTGGGCCTACAAGTTTTTTTTCACCAACGTCATCCCAACAGGTTGTTGTGAGACATCTCTTCCCATATAACACATCATATGGTGCCATCCAAATACTTGAATGCAAGCTATTGTTATATTAAAATTCCACCGTAGGAAAATATTGATCCCACATACCCTGAAAGTCAAGTGAGAATGATCTCAACATGTCTTCTATGGTTTGAATAGTCTGTTCAGATTTTCCATCTGTTTGGGGTTGGTAAGAAGTGCTCAAACGAAGTTCAGTATCGAGGCCTTTCTGAATAATTTTCTATAATCTTGAAGTAAAACATGGATCGGGATCAGAAAAAGTCAATAGTGGTACTCCATGATGTCTTACAACTTCATTAATATATAGTCTTGCTAATCGTTCAAGTGGTAAATCATCTCTTATAGCAAGAAAATGTCATTAATTGGTAAGATAATAAACAATGACCCATATTGCATCATTCTTTCTATGAGTCTTTGGTATTCCCATGAAAATGTCCATTTTAACATTATCCCATTTCCACTTAGGTATGGGAAGAGGTTTCATGACTCCTCTAGGATGTTTCCTTCCAGATTTCACTTGCTGACAAACCATACATATGGACACAAAATCTGAAATCTCCCTCTTCATGTTGTCCCAACAAAAATGTTCTTTCAAATCTCTATAAATTTTGGTGCTCCCAGGGTGTATAGAGAAATTGTAACTATGATCATCACCCAACTATTCCCTTTTTAGATATGGTATATCTGGAACACAATGTCTCTTCCCAAATTTCAAAATTACATCTTCATACACAAAGTCACTCAATATCCCATCATTCACAACTTTAATCTTCTTTTGAAATTCTTCATCATCGGTTTGAGAAATCATTATCCTTTCTAGTAAAGAGGGTTTATCAACCATTTGAAAAAAGCATTGTTGTTTCACCTTCCATGGTTATTACCATATCCATATTTACTAGATCCATGTATATAGGATTCTTTTCAACTCTCATTTTGTTCAAAAATCCATGATCCTTTCTACCCAATGCATCTGCCACCTTATTTTCCTTCCTCGGGTGGTAGTATATCATGCAATCATAATCCTTTAGTAATTCAAACCATCTCCTTTTCCTCATGTTGAATTCTTTCTGTGAGAAAATATACTTCAATCTCTTGTGATCAGTATAAATCTCACATTTTTTACCATAGAGGTAGTGTCTCCAAATCATCAATGAAAAGATTACATATGGTAACTCATGATTATGAGAAGGATATTTTTCTCATTAATTTTCAGTTGTCGTGATTCATAGGATGTAACTCTATCATTCTGCATAAGGACACAACTAAGTCCTTTCTTTGATGCATCACTATAAAAAACTAACCCATCATTCCTCAATGGTAGAGTCAATATAGGAGAATTGACTAATATTATCCTCATTTCATCAAAAAATTCTTCACACTCTTTTGTCCAAACAAATTTAACCCCTTTATGTGTGAGCTTCATTAATGGGTTAGACAATTGGGCAAAATTCCGGACGAAATTCAAATAATAACATACTAAACCAATAAAATGTGTACCTCAGTTATACTCATTAGTGTTGGCCATTCATAGATTGCCTTGGTCTTAGAAGGATCAACAGAGATTCTATCCTTAGAGACAATATGTCCAAGAAAAGATATCTTCTAAAGCAAGAATTCACACCTTCTAAACATCCCATATATTTCATGTCTTCTAAGAATCTTCAGGATAATGCACAAGTGATTTTCATGATCATCGTAGCATTTGGCGTATACCATGATATCATCAATAAATACCACCAAAAAATCATTGAGATATTCCTTGAAAACTCTATTCATTAGATCCATGAATATAGAGTGTGAATTAGTTAATCCAAAAGGCATTATTGTAAACTCTTAATGCTCATACCTGGTGTGAAATGATGTCTTCAGAATGTCTTCCTTCTTCACACACAACTGATGGTATCCAGATCGAAGGTCAATCATTGAAAATTATTGATCTCCATGCAGTTGGTCAAATAAATCATCAATGTGAGATAAGGGATACTTGTTCATTATTGTTATAGCATCGATCTCCCTGTATTCAATGCACAACCGAATAGATCTTTCATTCTTCTTAAAAAAAGAATTGGGTCTCCCCATGGAGAAACACTAGGGAGAAGAAATCCCTTATCACTCAATTCCTATAGTAGTTTCTTTAGTTCCAATAATTCCACAGTGCCCATTTTATAAGGGGTCTTTGATATGTTCCTTAATTTAGGAATTAAATCAATGGAAAACTCAATTTCTCGTTCTAGAGGATGTCCAGGTAAGTCCTCTAGAAAAACATCAAAATATTTTTTCACAATAGCTACACCATCTATTTGAACATTCCTTTCCTCACCCACAGTTATTTCATTCTCTTCCTCCCCAATAATTGAATTTAGTTGAGCTATTGGGGGTAGATATAGATAAGAATTAGATGGTGATGATTCTTCTCTAATGATAAGGTGTTCCTTATCACCATCATCAAAAATCGTAACCTCCAGCTTCTTCTAATAAATATTCGCATCATGGTCCGAAATCCAATCCATACCGAGGATTATATCAAACTCAATCATATGAATGACGATGAGATCAGTAGATAAAGAACATTTATATGCTCTAATGGGAACAGATTTACAAAACTTTGTTGCGATGATACTTCCCTTAGGAGTTTTAACTAAAAAACTCCCTTGTTAAATCAAATTGAAAATATCTAATTTTATTAGCAAACTGGGAAGATATGAAACAATGCGATGATCAAGAATCAAATAAATCATTTTCTAATCATTAGGAAACCATTAAATTACCATCCACCACGTCTTTCAGATATTCTACCTCAGTAGTAGTGATAGCATAAGCTTGCCCTTGATCCTTTGGCATTTTCTGAGGTATGTTTTCCTGCTGCTTAGGACATTCATTTGCATAATGTCCCATCTCCCTACAATTGTAGCATTGAACATAGGAAACTTATTTCTTCCCCTTGTAGTCACGAGCTTGGTTAACCTTTTCACCACACTTGTTACATACTCCCATTCCTTCATGCAAGTACCTGGGTGTTTCTTCCCACATTTACTGTAGGATGGATATTCAAATTCTCCCTTCTTCCCCTTATTTTCATTTCCAGAGTGACTAGAAGATCTCGTCTTCTCTTGCTTTGCTTTAAAGTCGTAAGACATAGAAAATTCCTTTTCTGTCTTGATTGCACATGATACAATATCTTCGTACGATGAGAAGGATTGTGAGACTAATGCTCCATGGAGAAATGGTTTTAACCCATTGAAGAAATGATCAAAATTACTTCTTGGGTTAAATAAATAATCTGTATTATTCCTTGCTAACCTTGTAATGTTAGAATCATACTTTGCAACATTCCTATCTTCTTTTTGCCTTAGACTTAGAAATTACCTTTCCATATCCACTCAATGGTCATGAAGAAATTATTTTTCTAAGAAAATATCTTTTAACTCCCTCCATTCCATATTTGATACTTCATCATCTTCTTTCATGTTTTGAATCAATGACCACCATTGATCAACATCTCCAGTGAGGCGGTAAACTTCCATGACAACTTTTTCCCTTTCGCTACTCCCCAAGGCATGAAATATTTTCTCTATGTAATATATCCATTACTCACCTACTAGTGTATTTTTACCCCCATTTAATGTTGGTGGTTGTTTCCTCATGAAGTGATCTAACATTGATCCTCCACACTGCGGATCAGGGTGCTCCATATGAGTATGTTTATTATTCATAACCTGAGTGAGTTTTCCCAGTATGGTGATTGGCTGATCAGAACCAGTTGCAACACCAACTCCACTATAATTATCATGAGTAGGAGGGAAATACCTACATGGAGTGCGTGCATTGTTACAGTTTCCATTCCTTCCACTAGGCACCATTTCTTAACAATGGAACAAACTAGATTAGTTTATGAATCAAAATACATTATTCCAAACAGGTAAAACACTTAACATAAATTGAACCGTTTAGGGATATAATCCATAATCATATAAAATTTTTTCTTTTAGAAAGTATATACACATAAACACTTCATAATGGTTTGTAAATAAAACGATAATTATCCTAAGAATTTCCCCCGAGAGTGTCATAACCAAGAGTGCAGCAAGGCTCATTTTCATTCACCAGTTCTCGTTCGAGTCTAACTCAAAGAGGTGTTTTTGGGTTTTACCACTGGGTAAATATGTGCCAAAGCTACCTCTACCTGCTCATATCCAGATAAGGATGTATTTCAAGAAAAATTCACAAAATCTATAAAATAAAAAAATTCTAGGATCTTCTTCTATACTAATCCTCAAAGTCCATCTTAGGTCTATGTGCTCTAATAATAGTTTATCTAAATCTAGATTCCAAGGTTTGTACTAAACTTTCTTTAATACCAACTACAACTCCCCGACCCTAGTTACCCATAGTTGGTTCATTATTACATAACATTTGCATGATCAAAAAAGATCATGACTCGGAAGACTGATTAGTTTAGTAGCCTTGGAAACACTAGATACATTCATAAGTCTTAATTTCATCATAAAATGAAACACTACAACAACATAGAATCCATTTTCCACAACCATATCCCCTCAGACTATCCCTACAGGTCAGTCATAAAATACTTCTTCAAATCCTAGGAAAAATAAAACATATAAAGGGGTGAGCTCAGATGCTCAGTAATAATAACAATATAGTAGAAACATTCATAAATAAGCTTAAAAATTTAAGGCAATGTATAACTAAAACAATAGCCTTTTATACTTGAACTTAAAAATAATATAGCAGAAATAAAATGAAATAATTCCATTTAATTATTCACATTGATTTTCTACTAGTCGAATAATCCCTTGCAATATCAATAACCACTTTCAGAATGATGGAATGCATAACGCCAGACTATCATAACCACATAGTCAAAGCCTTGTGCCAAGACTACAAATACGATTATATCAAGGACTTGTTCCAAGACACAAGATTGTCTCATTAGACCTACTGATGCATCTAGGAGGTATAATAGGCACCACCTGTCACTTACTATGTCCAATGCATTCCTCATATGAAAAAGTTTCAACATAACATAAACGTTCGTATTTAAACTAGCTCACGAAATGTAAATACATTATCCATAAACCATGAATGGTATAAAAATAACACATCCATAGTCAAAAATATCACAAAACCTTCAATACTATATGGAATTTTTGTATCATAATAAATCAACTTCAGATAAGCATAAAATCCATCAAAGGATGTTGACATAGATGAAATAAAAACTATTTGAGAGAAATATCTCTTTTTTTAATCATTTAAAAGTAACATAATTATAAAATAAAACATTTAATTTGAAAATATCTTTATAATCTTGTAAGGGAAGCTTCATAAATTTTATAACGGTGTAAAATAGCCGCACTCACCGTATAATTTTAAAAAAGACATTCTTACCTTAATTCTGTCGAAAAGGTTAAAAATGACCTTGTTTGGAAAACAACAGAAAGATTCCTTTATAAACGTCTTATAAAAAGTCAATCAAGGGTATAAATTACTTTAACCCATATTATATAAAATAGTAAGAATTATTTGAAATATTTTTTTAGGAAACATGGATATGGATGATAAAGAGGTCCCAATAGATAGTAACGTATAAACAACCTCGGATAATGAAGAGATTGTGAAATAAACCCTTACCTTGTACTTTTCCTTTGACAACGGTAGGTTAACCTCCTATATAATAGTTAAATAATTGTTATTAAATTATAAAATTATCATATACATAAATATGATATCATATATGATCTTTTAATATTGCTTTGTTAATAATATTTTTGTATTATCGTTGTTTCGGGTGTTCACTTACTCATTTTCTTTTATATGTTTTGTTACATAAGCCATGTTCGTTATCCATATGTTGTATATTATTCATATCCAGAATTATATAAATTCCTTAAACATTATTTTTAATAATCAAATGAAAATTAGTCTTGAATGGATATGACGGAGAATGAATCTCCTCGCGTTCATGGAGACGGTAGTCTGTACGTACGAACGAACGACAATATCAATCTTTTGATATTAAAATAATATATAATAGGATGGTGTATCATATATAAAGAATATTTATCATGTTATATTTATTATTTAAATTAATTAAACATCATCATTATACTCATCCAAATAATTATGTATTGAATTACATTTACACCATGACGTGGAGACGGTAAGCCGTGCGTACGCGCGTATGGTGACATGTCATCCAAGGGATGGATATAATAATGAATATGGTTGTAAAATATTTATAATATCATCATAGTATATAGAATAGACTAGAGTTATTATTTTATAATGGAAACAACAAAGAAAATGTAAGTGGAAGAAGAAAGGAACATGAAAGAGGGTGGTGAAGTTATTACCTCTTCTTCGGGTTCCTCCTTTTGATTTGATCACAAGGGATCCATAAGATGGATTTCTGACTAAAGTAATGCCTCTAAGGTGAATTGAGGGATGTTGATAGGATATTTTGGGAGTGGTTTTCCAAACTAATAATCTTTGAAGCTATGAATTTGATTGAAGGGGGAGTGCCCTTTATAAGAGGGGTTAGGGGAACCTTAGGAAAAACATAAAATATTATTTTATAATAAATTTATATTCAGTTTATAATGGCTAAAAAGTGACTTATTTCAAGGATATGGTGGGGATAGGTCTAAATCATTTCAACCAATAGATTTCAGACAGGTTTGGGTCACCATATTAACCATATCATTTATATTTAACTCTTAGTTAAATAGTTTAACATTTACTATGTCTCTTTGTATTTTTATATTATATGGTTAATAAACATACAATAACAAGCCAAGAGAACACCAATTGGTTAATTATTAAAGTATATGACCTTATATAAGTCATTTGGTCAATCCTTAGATTTTTTGTAATAGAATATCATTTAATAATATAATATTTGTTTTAAATACTCCTTTATTTTAATTTTGACACTATTTAATAACTGATGTTTGTTAAAGTTCTAAAAACATTACTAATTATAAATAAATTCATTTAATGAATCATAACATGTCATATTAACGTAGAAAATTATTGGAGGTCATAAAAAGTCTCAAATTACATTTATTTTTATATTTATAAAATCGATTATTTAAATATTTCATTAATTAGGTAATTACTGCATCACCATTGTGTCATAAATAAAATAAATTATATAATGTCTAAAAATAATAAATAAAATACCATTATGTATGAAATATTTTTATATTTCTAAATAATATTTATAATCGAATTTATCTTTTGTATAACCCTATATTAAAATCATTTTAATTATTAAACATTGATTTTAACTCTTTTAACACTTCTTTGAATTAAATAATAATAAATGTCCTAATCTTATCCAAGTGGACCAAAGAAGTTAAAATTTTATTCATAAGGTTGTTTTTGGTAGAATTATTCTTATCCAAGAGAATTAGGACATCTATATGGGTAATAATAATATCATTTTTACCCTTAATTACCCTATTCCCATTTAACCGTGGTAAATAAAAGTAAAAAGTTACTATTCACCAAAAATTATTTTTATCTTATTGAACCACATTTTAATCCTTGATATTAACCATGTCTCTAGGATTTTCGAAATTCCACTCACTGAAGCTGTAAAATTATGTTTTATGTGAATTTGAAAATTCTATTTGGAGATTGGTAGAAAATGGTGAAAAGTTCAATAAAATTTTTATATATATAAAATTATTATAAAATTACTTCAATAAATTAAATTGAACATATATAGGTACTATGTATCTATTTTGACCTAAAAAAATAAAATAAAATAAACAATTATAAAACATCTGTTTTAAACTATAACTCGGTGTTTTATAACTATTCATCAAAAATTGAATGTTTTCAAAAAAATACAAAAAAATCACCCTAACCTAATTTAGATATTTCAAATCTAAAAATGAAGTCCATTTTGAAAGATAAAATTTATAAAATTTTATAAGGTGTGTATTAATATTCATAATGGCTAATTTGATTGGTTGTGGTGTGTGTTAGAACTCGAAGTTGCGTAAACACACGAGACTATATTATTCAAAGAGAAGCGTACCATGGAAGCTTGGGGTGTTACATAAGTAAGGATAAAATAGATCTCTGCTTCTATGTGGGATGGGATTTTTTAGGTGAAACGCAATCTGGTCCATTGGATCTCGTCGAGAGTGATCTGGACTGCAGATCATGATCTCGTTTTCATGCTTCAACAACCGCATTTTCCCACCACGGTTTTCTATGCCATTCAATCTACCAAAGATCTAATCAAAGCTATAATTATGTTCTAAAATTTCACGTCTAACCGAGGTCATCTGATCAACCATAGATTTAATCTGAGCTGCCGGATTCTTTGAAATAGCGAGGATGTGCCTCAACCCTTGGATGAAGATCAGAGTCGATCTGGACTGTCTGTTTTTCTCTGGTTTTCCCTCTTACCATGTCTTTTTTTCCTCTCTACATGGGTTGCACTGGTAACCCTACACTTTTTTTCCTAATCCACCTATGACCATCGGGGACCCTCCATGCCTCCCCATTTTCTCCAAACACGGCACCGCCATTTAATGCTCCATAAGGGGGGATGTTTTGGGTGAAAATGTTTTGTGTGCCTTTCTATATAAATACCCAAGACCTCTCTGTTCTTCTCCCATGCCCAAGTCTCCAGCAAGTCCCTACCAACCTCCCTCAAGTCTTCATTCCAATAGTTTCAAGGTATGTGTTTAAATTTTTCAGTTCCTTGTTCTTCAAGAGTGTATACACAAATATACTCAATATATATATATAGTATAACTTCACGGTTTAGTTCCAATGTACATTTATGTTGAACCTGGGCCTTCGGGTAGTTATATTCAAATGGAATGATAGATATAAAGAGTATTTTTCTTTGATGTGCGGTGTTGAGTGTATAATTATATATATATATATATGCACACACATAAGACCTTTAATTTTAAATAGCCCAACGGGTTAGTTTAAACCCTTCTTTAAGAAGGAACCTAGGACCCTTAATTTTATACTTTGAAGTGTTTGTAAAATTTGAATGTTTTTTAAGGTTCACAAGGCTTAAGACATTCTATGTATATATAATACATGTAAATGATATATATATATATATCGGTTAATATATGATTAGGTATTGATGTGGCCTCTCTATTTCATGTAGAGACCCACGATTACCAATCTACCAAGTTCTGAAAATGTTGATATGAATTTTAACGTACAAGTATGGTATTTCCATGTAAAATTTTTATAAGTGAGTATATTCTTGGTATATAAAAATATATATTCTTATTATATGGATAGTGGAATATATGTTCTTTTTATACCAAGTTCTTGAGGTGTTTTTACCATGAATCTCGATGTTTTCTTGGAGTTATAAAACAAAAGAAATGTTGTTGTTTTTTCATAACATATATCCACATTTATGAGTCACTTATTTTCTTAAATAATATATGATGTTGATTATGGTTGTATACAAAGGCCTGTCAGCATTGAATGATTTATTGTCAATAAGCTTAAAACCATACATGAAAGTTTTTTTTACTTTGTTTTATTTGTTTTATTTAATGACAGTCACATAGTTGTTAGCTCGGTTTCTAAACATATAGAAACATGTCTCACTTTTCTAAGTATGTGAATATTTGAAGATAAAATTCAACTACTATGACCAAATATGAATGAATTATTAAAAATGGAATGGGACATTTTGAATATTCAACACTATTTGAGTAAATAATTAATTTATGTGGAACAACTGAAAGTGAATATATATTTAGGATATGCCCTGATAGTGCTCCAATACATTGGGTAAGGAATTAATCTCTATAGATTACATGTCTCATGATACCTTGGTAAATAACCTTGGTAATTTTTATGACACCTTAGGGAAGAACCTTGTTGATATTAATGTAAAAATGGAATGTTGAAGCCCCATATTCAAGTTATGTTACAAGTCCTCTTCAATATGATATTCCTATTCTATCAATACTCATGTATGTATGATTTTATCAGGTTTATATTGTTTTCAAACGAAAAAGTTTAGATCATGACATGTGTTTAACACTCTGCAAAATAGTATGAAATTGAAGTTTCTTCCTTCACATGAAACTCTGGTTAATAATTAATCTTTTTGAACCAATTTATGTTTAAATGTACATATGTATTACATGTTTATAATTCCTTTTATTTACTAATCCTTTTGAACATGCCCTAGTTTATTCTTATATCCTTGTAAATATTAATTGAGCACTCTTATGTTATGTTACATGTGTTATAGTTTTTTGTTAAGGGAAATGTCCAATGGAATGTTTTAAAGAATGTCTTCAAAAGTTACATTGGTTTATTTTAAACCCCCTTACTAGACATTTGTATGCTCACCCTACTTTTTGATCTAATATTTTAAGGTAATAGTTTTTAAAATATGAAACATTTCAGAAGTAGCTGGTTTCCCATAGCCTGAACCAAATTCGATCCTCTGTATGGGGCATGGTGTGTAGTTTATCGGTGCATGTTTTTTTAACATGAAACATCATGTTCAGAAGGCACCTACTACTGGTTTTCTGGGGTTGGGTCTTCCCTCAACAACCTGATACTATGGTCTATTAGTATATATTGAACCCTTAATTTATCTCAGTTCCATAAAATCTATACACATCATGAAGGGCTCGTTTAGGTTATTATAATGAACATAAGTAGGCCAACACAGACATGTGCATATCTTACATATGAGAATTATAATATATATACTAAAACATAAATAAAATAGATCTTTTATATCACGTGTAATTAAACATTATTTCCTTGTTATCAATAGCCGCAAGGAAGAAACTACCTGCCTTGGGCATCTCCTAAATACTATAGTAGAGAAGATACATCACCTAGGACCGAGGAATCCCTTTACGCAAGTCATCCCAGGTAAACCGCCATGTTCAACCTCAAATATTCAACTTAAAAATCATTCCATTAATCATGTAATAGAAGTCACGAAGACACACCTAGAAAATATGATTTGGGCCCCTCAGATCTCAGCTAAGAAGGATCCATATCCACTCCTAGCATGACATCCAAAGTAGATTAATACCATTCTTCCAGATAGTATCACTATCTATTCAATAGTCGATATCCTCATGAATGGGTCCTCATAGTCCTTTTAGATTTATATGGAAATAACCACCTTCTAATTCCCTAAGATGCATCTATCAGAGGCATCTTCCAATATGAGTGGTCAATACTAGCTCAACATGTGAGTCTATCTTTGTGCAAACGACTAAAAACAGAACATTATCCAACACGAGTGAGTGTAAATCACCAAGTATGTCCCTGTGGAACACCATTTAGAATTCGTGTTTCCCTATTACTATGTCTTTCATCAGATGGAAACCACCATTTAACATCACATGGGCCTTGACTATATCCTAGAGGCCTCACCACCTCAACCCGACTACCAATTCACTCAACCAATGATCAAAATCACCTAAAAGCCTCTATTCATGCCTATCCAAATGATAATATCACCTCAAACCATATGGAAAACTCCATCTCAATCCTCAATCCATGTCCATATATTTCACATGGAACTAAATAATCAGTACAAATATTTTTTTAAAAATCAATTTTAAATAATAAAGCACCCTGACCTAAACAGCCCATGTTTGTAAGCCACTCACATATCTCAAACCCTTTTAATACATGAGGAACATTTCACAGTCATCTCCCATGAGATCAAATAATTATTTAAATAAAAATAATTAATTTATAGTTTCTCCTTTAGACTACCCAATGATATGCTCAATGATCCCCCCCCAACACTCATGATATCATTAATAAATATGATATCCAACTACCTCATGTTAGCAGAAATACACATATCTAATATTAGCCTATATCTCAATCCGATTTGGAAGAAATTTTTTTTTTATAAAAACAAACTGAATTTATGGAAAATTGGATTGATCAAATTTAGTGTTCTACTTGAATAAAGAAGATAAAAATAGAGTCATGTGGATTCAGAACCTTCTTCATAGGGATAAAATCCCACAAATGAATCAAATAACAAAGACTTACTGAATACAATACTATAAAACCATGAGGAGGAGGAAGGGACAACCAAAACTGCTAGTGTAAACACATGTGATAGAGAAGAAAAAAGGATAAAGAAGAATCCAAAGTGGGAGGGAATGCCAACATTTCACACTTTTAAATAGCCATAATGATTTGGTAAACAATGTAAAAAATGTGAGGTTCATGGTTCTTAAGAGCCTGACCCAACATGGTTTGAAGAAACCATTATGGGCCCATGAACATGCACTAGTTAAGTGGCACTAAGAATGAAACATGTATAATGTTTTCCCAAAATGTCATCCAGTCTTGTGGATCCCTCCACAAAAAATATCATAGGTTCATGCACAATCAATCACCCCATCCTCCATAGTATTCCAAACCATTCTCATTTAATTTATAGTGTGTATGGTTTCTCTTTATAGGACACATGTTTTTTCTAGTCTGTACACCACAATCTACATACATAGAAAGCATGGTTTTTTAGCTTCTGACAGACCCAAACCCCAATAAAACACTCAAGACACATCCGGATTATTAAGAATCATCTAGAAATAAGGTCTTGGGTCAATGAAAAACTCATAATCGGGTTCTAAATATCATATAAAGGGTTTAATAATCTACCAAACTCTATAAAATCCAAATATTCAATGATTTTGATGTACTAAAAAACCCAAGACATTACACTCACACCATTTCATAAATAAATTCATTGGGTTTAAGGATGGTTAAGGGAAAATATTATGTTGTGGTGAAATTTATAAATATTGTTCATAAAAAGAATATTTGTTTCATTTTAAATGTATTATATTATCAAAAAATGGATACTAATTAGAAGTGTGCACATTATAATATATGGGTTTTTTGTGTAATATTTATGAACTATCTCTCTAAATATATAATCCAAAAAGATATTTGGGAATGTAATAAAGTGTGTTCTGGTTTAATGCCATTAAAATATGTAATGTTTGAGGTCATGTCCTTAAAATTGGTATCAAATAATAGTTTTGATAACTTTCATGTATAGGAAAATGTTAATAGAATTCTCATAAATTATTATTATTTATTTTTATGTTAAAATGATAAATAATTATATGATTACCATGTTTATTTCTATAAACTATGACAATTTATAATTTTTTTACACATATGGAAGGGGGAATCCAAATAAGGAAGGCACTATGGGGATGATTTCCTTACAAATAAGAAATCTAAAATGATTGAATTGGAATAAAGCATATTTTTGGCTAATGAATTGGTTGACATGGAATATAAATGTAGGTGGTTTCCATGTGAGAGAGTAGCCAGATCTAACCTAGGGGAACATATTGTTTGGGGCTCTTTTTATGGGACATCACCCACTAGCATTCAGCGTATCTTTAGACCCAATTGTAGCTAAAGGATGAATTACATACATAAAGAATATATTTAATGTAATAGGTTGTTTAGAGAAAAAAAGGTAAGTAATTCTATTTACTATTTTGTAAGGGATTCAAATAAATTGTGGAAAATGGGTAAAAATAAAAAATAATTTCAAGATATTAATATATTGGAATGAGTTTTCCTTATTTAAGATTTACTTTTGAAATATATTTCTAAAGTTGATGAACTTTTGAGGAAAATGAATTTTTTTAATTGAAAAAAATGTGGATTATTCAGTGGTTCTGTATGAGGAAAATTTCAATTTTTAGGAAATGTAGAAACCAAATATTATATTGGATAATTATAGTAAAATTAATCGGTTTTTCTCAAGATTGAATCCAATATTTCAAAGGGAATTGGTTTCTTATGATTTTAAATTTTATCTAAAATAAAATTGAAGTGATGAGAGGTGAGAAATAGAGTTTTTCAATTCTCTTGTATTTAATTAAAAAATAACAATAAAATGTTTGGATGGAATGCAATGGGGAATCATTCATCATATAAATATAATTATAATAAAATAAATTTCCCATCTTGTGATAAGTGTAGTGAAATAATTTTTCAAATTTCATATGAAATTTGGGAAATTATTATAATGTGGAAAGAATGTGATGATTCCTCATGAAAACATAGAAAATCTATAGAAAAATAACAAAAATTTCATGGTTAGATCATTTAATTGAAACGATTCATAACATTATGATAACTAGTTCTTGATGTTAGTAACTCCTACTATAAATCATCTAGGTTGAATTAAAAAGTTTGTAGCAAAAATCTTCTACTATGATTTATGTTGGGCCATCAAAATACATATATTTAGGTATTTTACTATTATATTAAAATTATGAAAATAAAATATTTTACTCCAGATCAATGAATTAATACATTTTTTCTAAATTTTAATGTAAATTGTGAATATCACCTCAGGAAATTATGATCGATATTTCAGTGAAAACATCAGGTGGATATATTGAAGTAACCACTATTTTTAGGAATCTTTATATTTTTATCAGTGGACATTTAATTAAGTAAAATCTTGTTACACTGAAAATGGCAGATTTTGATACCATTTTGGGTAATGTTTGGAATTCAATTTATCAATATAATATATATTTTAGAGACATGAATGTTTTGTTGAATTATTTCATATCATTGATAACCTCCATGAAGATGAAAATTTTAATATTAATTGTCTTGAAAGATACATAGAATATGTTATTAAATAGAATACCACTATTCAAATCAGTGATATCATAGAAGATAATGAATATATGGATTTTATTTCAGATGATTTAAGAGGTTTTATTTCTAATAGAGAGGTTGAGTTTATTTTTGACTTAATACCTAATGTTAAGCCAATTTTCGAAACCACATTATCAAATGGATCAAGAAAAACATTTAGAATTGAAAATTAAATTAAATTAATTTATATATAATGGTTACATTAATCCGTTCACTTCACAATGGGCTTCTCATAACTTATTTTTTAAGTGGAAATATGGTTCAACGAAACATTTAATTATTTATAGAGCCTTGAAAAAAATCTATACATATAAAATTTACACTATTCCTCATATTAATGATGAATTTTTTCATCCCCAAGGAGTGTGATACTTTTTTTAATATTTATTATAGGTCAAGGTATTATTATTTAATGAAAAAGTTGAATATATTCTGAAGAATGAATTTTTGACAAGATATGGGCAGTATGAGATTATTGTTTTTCCATTTAAGCTGTCTAATGTACCATCTTTATTTATATATCTAAGGAATATATTTTTCCATGACTTCATGGATATGTTTTTCATAATGTTTATAAATGATATGTTAGTATATTATAAAATTCATTTCGATAGTGAAAGAAACAAAATTATTATTTTGAAAACATTAAATGAAAATAATATATAAGGAATTTTAGGAAGTGTGAGTTTTGGTCACAAAAAAAATAATTCCTTCATAAAATTGTTTCTAAATATAGAATAAATGTTCAGCCTACAAAAACTAATGTTTTTGAGGAATGTAAAAGACCAAAAGATATCATAGAGATCCATAGATTTCTTAGATTAATAGTTTAATATTAATGGTTTTTTGAAACTGTAGATGCCAAAAAAGTTAGTAATTCCTAGAGGAAGTTTTAAAATGATGTAGCGAAGTCATATTCGGACCCAGAGACCTGGTCCAGAGGGCCCAGAAGTGCTGCGCAAAATAAAGGATGATGTGCGGTGAAAAAGTTTGGCCACGCGGAAGGGGTCCAGGATTCGCGAAAGGACCCCGGCGCCGGGGCGCAATTTTGCGCACTGCCATCTCTGGAACGCAAACATTCAGGCACTGCCTAGATTCCATGACGTCAGATGCCTATATATAGAAGGTGACCCCTCCCATTTCGGGGTTGCGGAATTTAAACCGGCTCTCGTACGTGAAATAGGACTTCGTGCGTGCAAGATGACCTTTAGGTACTAAACCTTTTCACGCAGCCTCGCCCCGGGATCCGCCTTTGTGCACAATACCTCTGGCTTAAATAAAATTCCAAACTCCTAAAGGTTCCTCCCTTGCACTCAATTCCTTTCATTTCACGCAAAAGGTCCAATTGCACGCAGTCCCTTATGTGGGTGTTTCCTTGTCTTGGGGTTCGGCCTGTGCCACCTGTGTGCAATTCATTTCCGTTGCACGGAATTCTCTTATGCCTCACGCAATTCCCCTGCCCCAGTTCTGCACAGTCCCGGTGTTTTGTGCACAAGACTTCCCTTTGTGCGCAATCCCTAGGACCCCTCACCTTGATGCCCCCCCCCCCGGGCGCCTCCCGGCATAGATGCCCGATGTCCTCCATACTAGGCATACACGCTATGCGCTGTTTTCCCGTACTTCCTTCCAGGCTCGTACGAAGTAACCTCAAGGTCCCTTGGGCGGTATTTCCCTCTGCATTGCTTTTCCTCATGGTCCTTCGCATAGGCACACTAACGGCTATTTCTTCTTCGCATATCCACGCAAATATGGACCCCTCGATGGTTTTCTCTGCGGTCCCCCTTCACTACAGCTTTGCTGATGCCTTCCCTCCCACAAGGGGTAGAGGCTGCCAGTTATGTATGTCCAAGGGTGTGGAGAGTACCCACCTTGTCCGAGTTGCAAGACGTTAAACTGCGAATCACATAGTCTTCAACACATGACATTAAACTGTGATTTGTCCCCATGCTTCTCACGCAGGGTCCCCCCTGGTCGGACATTCTTTACACCGCTCGTCTCTACGGTAATGGAATCTTCCTCGCATGGAATGATAACCTCCATATCAGATGGGAGTTTGTCCAAGGGGGAAGGGCTGCCTCAGAGCGTAATCCCCTAGCCTCTCTTGCAAAAGGTAGCACTCATGCACCTCCGTACTTCCCCACTACCAAGGCCAGTGGAGTGCGTGATAGAGAATGATGCACCTCCTTTTCCCGGTCCCAAATCCATCTCCCTCCGCGCCATGTATTATTTCAGGACTCCATCCAGTAGTAAGCCCAACACCATGGGCCGCTCAATGCGTAATCCCCTCTCTATTTCCCACATATGCACCTTTCGTGATGTGATCACCTGGTCCCTGCTGCATCTTGTTTCTCACACCCAGCATGACTCATGTGGGCCTAGAGTGAGCATCGACCATGACACCCCCAACCATGGGCCTCCTAAGAGCGTAAGCCCCATCTCAGAGAACTACGAGGACTTTGTTCTGTTCGAAGGAATGGTACGTAGTAAACCTCCACGAGGATAAAGCCCACCGCCCGGTCCTTCCAACCTCTTCGCATCGGTTCACCAACTCCTTGGGACGCCTCATAGTGTATGTCCCATGTGTCGTCCTGCATGACGTAAAACTGTATGGCATCCAGCACAACATTAAACTGTCTTCCTCGTCCAGCATGATGTTAAACTGCACCACCCGAACTACGTGGAGTTTGATCTCTGCTAAGGCATGGTACGTAGGAAGCCTCCACGAGGTTCAAACCCACCACTGAGTCTTTCAGACCCCTTCGCGTCGGTTCGCCGATCCTATGGGCCACCTCAGAGAGTAAGCCCCATATCCATCATTATGGGCTGCCTCAAAGAGTAAGCCCCATATCCATCATTATGGTCCGCCTTAGAGCGTAAGCCCCATATCAATCATTATGGGCCGCCTCAGAGCGTAATCCCTAAACCCCCCCCCCCCCCCCGTCCCACATGATGTTAAATTGAATACCCGAAATACTGGGACTTTGATCTATGTCAAGGCATGGTACATAAGAAGCCTCCATGAGGATCAAGCCCAGTCACTTCATCATCCATCCTGATTCTCACCTCGGCCGCCACATCCCGCTGGGATCATGCCACCTCATTCCACTCCACAGTATCTGGGAAGCCGCCTACGTGCTGGCCCCAACATGGGAGTTCCCTTCAGGGGGTTCTTTTATCTGATCCACTCTCAGTGTTCCAAACAGTCTTATCCATCCCCACTAGATGTTAAACTCATGGAATACCCCATGTTAAACATGGGAAGTAGAGGAAAACCTTAGACACATGCCTATGGCATGTAATTCCCTGCTTTTGATGTGGGATGCCTCGGGCTTCGATGCCCTCGAGAAGCCCTATAATAAGGGATAATAGATAGACATGCCAATCCCCCAGCGTCAAGACATGCCTACCACGCCTCAGCATGACCATTCTCCACACCGAAGGTTGATTCCCCAACCATACCCCTTGGAGCATCTCGATGGAAGCAGTGTAATTAACTGTTGTCCATGAAGATATGGCACCAGGAACTAGATTCACGAAGACGTCTTAAAACTATGAGGGAGACCCGAACTAGGTGACGAACTCTGAGGAGGAATCCATGCAAGGAATAACCGACATCCCATCACCACGGTTTTGATCAAGGAGAACACATCCCTGAACAAGGAACAGATGTCACCTGCCTTTGGAAAGCAAGAATGTGAGGAAACAGCTGGGTGTCCACCCCCCGAGTGACGGATGTGCATGCGCCCCCATGGAAAGCGTCGGAAATAGAAAATGGTGAACCCGATGTGAATATGTTCTCCTCAATATAGAGACAGGTAGTGCTGGGGTGTCAGATGATTAGTGTGTCAGCATGTCCTGGCACCCAGCACCAGGACATGAAACCCGTCAGGGGTCGGGGCAAATAGGACGTTGAGCACTTCAATCTGCGATGTTGTCAGCATGGATCCCTCTTACCAATAACAGAATACAGAGTGGAAATAGTCTACTAGTTTTTGATTTCTTTTCCTATCGGTGTTAATGGGTTCATCTCCCTGCTTTAATGGATTAGATTGCTGCGTCGGGAGCTCGATCGCCACCTACCCATTGGCGCAGGGGCAGGGGCAGTTCCGACACGGCCACCCCGCGCGGTTCCGCCCATCCCACAGTCGCTTCGACAGCCATGACTATTGGGCGCTCACGCCCCCTCTCCCCATCCGATATTATCCAATGAAGGGTGATCAACGACCTTGCGCGCAGGTATGAGGAAGAAGGGGTCATCCCCACTAGGGACATGGCTCGTTTGGATCTCAAGGCAGCCGATCCTCACCGTCGTCGTTGCCCCCGAGGGCCATGCAGGGAGCCAAAGATCCCCACCCCATCTTTCAACCATTTTATGAGTTTATCCCTAGAACGCCTCGAAACCTCCCTTCCCTACGCTGATGAGGTAGGGGATGTCTGGGTTCACACGATCGCAGACTGGCTTCAAGGCTTCATGGAAAGGGCCCCCTCCAGGCCACGTTGACACTGCCTCCTGACTCCCCAGCATAGGGAGTAGGCAATCCCTATGCCCACGCCATCAACTTCAACCCACCTGACCCGACGCCAACATCGGGCACGATCGGAACAGGATGCTCGCCCTGGGGCACCAACGTCACCAATCACTGTGGCCCGAGCCACTACTGACTCCTATCATAAAACCCCCACACACGTTTAGTAGGGGAAGTTATATTCCCAATCTGGATCGAGGACCCGACCACCCCACGGGCTGGTTAGGTCAACTCTCCTGGTCAGAGCCACATGCAATGGTCACTAAGGACCAATTTGCGGTAGTGTCGTCCAGCAGGAAAGCCTACCCTATGCCACCATTCTGGATGATATGGGCCCTCCCTCCATCCATCCTCAGTTCGGAGGCCTACCTAGCACCACCCTCGCTGCAGGTAGGGGGCTTCCCCGTAATAGGAAGACTCTAGATGGGGCTCTCTCCAGCACCCACTACATGAGGAATGGGTTCACTTCCCCTACCGTAGACAGTGAGTATGGAGTCGTTGCGTGTCCGGTCACTCGCCCGCATGGAGGTCCTCCTCATGTCCCTTTTGACATTTTCCCCAGTGCTCCCCGCACCCCGGCCCTCAGTCCCCTCGGCTCTGGCACCAGCGTGGCCAGAGGACTTCATGACAGAAATCAACCTTTCCCCGAAGAGCCACCCAGGGGTAGGAAGGCAGGACATCATCGCCATAAGAGAAATTACAGGGAACGCCGGATGGAAATCAGACTGGTCCATTTCTTAGACTCTGAGGTGGAGTATGTCTCGGCGATGGAGCCCCCTCCTCAGTCCTCTGAGTCAAGGGTTGGGGTATGGAAACGACGCGTCAGCCTTGTACTCCCTAAATGCGAGATCCATATGATCCCCACCTCCCTCCTAAGGTATATACAGGAGGATGAGGACTTGGCGTACCCCCAGGGATCAAACATTCATTCACCATCAGCCTCTCCGGAAGCACCTTCTATCTCGGCCAGAGATGACAGAGACATTTTTTGGGTTCGATGGCGAAAGAGTTGCGACATAGCACATCCCCGGCAAGAACGAACACTATGACAGAAGGCTCATTCACCATCCCATCATATTGTGACTTGGTAGCCAGGACACTGCAACCCTCGGAGGGTGACTTAGGGTTCAGCGGCCAATCGGCATGCTCAACGTATTCTCCGCTATCCATCCCACTGGCCCAGCATCCTGCCTCGGGACCGCTTTCAGTTCCCCAATCACTCCTAGTTGATGAGTATGGATATCAAGGACCAGATCCTGAACTTGAGCCGTAGAGCTTCTGGACCATCCTCACAACTGGACACTTCCCCGAGAATTATTGGCTAATTGCAGGGTCAGATTTTGATATGCCAGAATTGCTCACCTCGAGAGAGCATGAATTTTTCCGCCAGACTCTCCGGGAAACTCAATATCGTCTTTTCCATCAGCAATTTCCTTATCCTAGGAGCCAAGCACACCTCGAGGATATCGGTGAGCAATGTCGTCAGGTCGACCTGGCCACACTCCCCGTGGTTCGGCACCATGAATCACTTGGCCACCATAGGGCCCTCCAAGGGGTCCACCCCCCACTCGCATGTCCATGGACGGGGGCAGTATGCCGCCCTTCTCTTTAGTGTGATTTCCCGATAGCCTGACTCACCAGGCAGCTCTGAGGAAATGCCCCCAAGGGCAGCGGCGGTAAACATGGTCGATCATTTGGGAGAGGGGAACAGTCTAAAACTACTCTATAGGGACTCACCCCCTGGGGAAAAGCCACTACTGGACCCATCGGGGACGATAACTCGTCAGTAGAGGACCCTCCTAGGGCTCCCCTCGCCCACTAAGGCATTAACACTGAGCCGGAACATCGGCAAGGGTAAAGAGTATGTTTGGGCTATCAAGCTCGTCGACCCATCTGCCTTAGTGTAAAAGGAAAAGGAATATCCCGAGAAGGTCTCATTGCACCATGAGCTTGCTGAGCAGAAGAGGATGGTAGATGAGCTTCTAGATGAATGCATTGCAGAGCGGCGGCTCGACTATGGTGATCCTAGACCAGGGCAGCAGGGGTAGGAACAACTACCCCTCGATGAGATTATCCTGGGCAACCACGATCATGTCGTGTTTGCTGATAGGGGAGAGGTCGGAGCTCATGGAAAGAGGGCATGATATGTTTCTCCAAACCCTCCTGAGCAGCGTGACCACCCAAGAGACCCCACTTGGTTTCCTCCCACAGTCCCAAGAGTCGGTCCACAAGCCTCCCCACGAGCTCCTAAGATTGACTACTGGATTGAAGAGTCTGACAATGCGCTTGTAGTTAGGGATCTTCATCTAGACAGGAACCCACGTCTAGATGATCCAATGGCGGAACTCATCACCCGCTTAGAGGCTTTTGCGACTCTGCAGGTGGCGATCCCACCAAACGGCAAGCCGTACCCAGCATGGGTGGATGATATGTCGGTGCCTCCAATATTTGGGAACCCCACTTTCACCCCCTTTAATGGGATAGGAGACCCACCACAACACCTGGAACACTTCAAATCATGGTGTGGACCTATGTTATGACCTCCAGCGCAATAGGAGGCCGCTAAGCTCTGTTTCTTTGTTTAGACACTAGAAGGTCCGCCATTCGTCCGGTACTACCAGCTACCTGTTGGATCTGTAACTAGCTGGGATGACCTTTTCAGGAATTTCCTCTATCAGTTTAGTTCTACATCCCAGAAGACGAACATCACAGACCTCTTCAGGTGTCAATGGCCCGATGAGCGAGTTGCGAACTTTATCACCCGGTGGAAAGGTCTCACATACTCCATTGACATGTCATTAACTTAAGAGAAATTACAGACAATGTCCATAGGGAAGATCAAGGTAGAGCTGGTTCCTTCTCTGATCACTCAGAATTACCCCAGAGGGTTCCGGGACCTCTCGGACAAGGCCCAGTGCCTAAAAGAAGCCCTACAACAGGCTAGTCAGGCACGCCCGCTACCTCCTGTAATCCATGCAACGAGAGCTGCCAGTGATCAGCCCGCTATTGTGGCCCAGATTGAGGCCCCCAGGCGGATAGAGTTTCTATCAGTGAGGCCAGCTCTACATCCCCATAGGGGTTTGCCTCTAGAGGCATAGCTTCCAGCCCAACAGCGACTGCCCCAAAATCGGAAATAACCTCCGAGTAACGCACCACCACCGCCTAGGTGAGATAATCACGTTTCGCCTCCTCAGCATGCTCCTTCGGCCCCTCGTCAGGTCCAACCTCATAGTGCCCCCTTTCCGTACAAAAGGAATCAGACCTACTCATTTAAAAAGGCTTAGGTGCCCTGTTACTTCCATAGTGCCTTGGATAAGAGGATTGTGTGGCTTCCTGAGTGTCGGAAGCCAGAATAAGGGCATCTCACTGATCACCCCAACTACTACCCTTATCACCAGACCCTGTGGAACACCATCCAGCGATGCTATGTGTTCAAGGACTGGATCCAAAACTAAATTGATAATAATAGAGTCAGGTTGTCCCTAGCCCCGACACAAGTGGTAGGTGTCTTTGTGAGATCAGATGGCAGAAGCGGTGACCGGGATTAATGTCAGCAGGTTTCCGACCGTGGGACCTGGAAGTATGACAACTGGATGTCCCACAAGATGGTTGCTCATTCCCAGGGAATTATTCGTGCATGACTAAATCAGAAAGATCTCTCAGAAGCTATGGTTTCTACCACAGCGTTTTCATCCCAGCCAGCCTCTTCCAAGAAGAGCAAGCATCAGCGGCGTAAGAAGAATGAATGTGCCCTGCCAATGTCGTCGCCATCGCACACTCTTAGTGACATTATGCCCCTAGAAATTGGGATTACTCCCAGGATCTGGCCATTGGTGGATGACATCTCAAGTTATATTTAGGGGTATTCTTTGGTTAACACCGTAGAGTTGGTAAATCCATTTTTGACTCCAGATGATGAGGAACGCCGGGTAGACCTTCACAATGTCCCCAGCCGTCACCGACATCGTCAGAGTAGTGGCTACATGAATCGTCTGGGTAAGGAAATTGGCACCTATAGCCTAGCCGTGCACACTACAGAGACCAGATAGCAGGCACAGTGCAGATCTCAGCACACGTGGCCCCTCTATTCAGTGGTCACAGGTTTGCCTCTACCACCGTTTGTGTTGCTAAATCAGGCAGAACCACCTCGGTCCTGCCGCGACCAGCTCTGCCCTGTCACCAGCCGACCTCATCCTTCCAGTACTCATCCGGAAGCCACTCTCTGGGCTTCGACTAGTGAACAGAGAGACATGCCTAGTACCAGTCAGCCACCGGTCCAGCCGACAGGTCCCGTCATGCATCTAATCACAGAACGACATCTTGTAAGCAGAAGCTCACATTTGGCCTGAAAGAATGATGTTTTGAAGCACTTGACCATCGTTCCAGCAAGTATTTCTACCCTTGAGGCTCTTCTCCTATCATCTGTAATGTGTGAGGTGCTCGTCGAGGCCGTAAGGAGCCCTCTCCAGTTTGAGATGGAGGTAGCAGCTCCAGAAGCCATCTACACTGAGGCAATTGAGGATGCCGAATGCCTGGCAGTTATCTCATTTTCCACTGAAGATGAAGACCATCCAATACATGGGTAAATTCTCCCATTGTACATCACTGGCTAGTTCAATGGCATGGAAGTTCAACGCAATCTTGTCGACATGGGTTCTGGGATTAACCTAATCCCAACTCGGACTCTGTGGAAGATGGGATTGTCCGAAGATTACATAATGTCGTCCGACCATAGGATCCAGGGGAATGAAAGGACCGAGAAAACATCATTCGGCAAGATTCTCTTGAAGACCCAGTTCGGTGGCCTAATTTCCAGCATCGAATTCATGGTTGTTTCTCAGGACACCGCATACAACGCATTTATGGGAAGGTCATGGCTTAATCTGCATGTAGCGGTCCCTTCGTCGTGTCACCAATACCTCAAATACTCCCTCAATGGTCGAGTCGGCATACTCCACGGAGATGTGTCTCCTTTTTCCTCTTGTGAATCCCATTATCTACAGGAGGACTATTACAAGAGCAAGGATAAGCAGATTCTGGTAGGTGAGATCAAGCCAGTCGCTGACATGAGTGATCCTTGGGCTGGTCTGAATGACGCTTATGTCATCCCAACCCATCGGTTGGAGGCCACAACCCCCGACATGGGGTAGTGTTTTGTCATTTCGGGTACAAGAGGAAGGCATATTTCTAGGCCCAAGAAACGGCAGAACATCACATCGTACTCCTACACCAACTAGGCTCGGGTGATCCCAAAACCTCCTACCACTGTACGGTATCGGGATGTCAGGCTCCTCGAAATAATGGTACGTCATAAATGTCTGTTTCGCCGAGATGGAATTAACAGGCCCAAGAAGACACGCCACTACTACTTTGACGTCATCAAGCGTGGCCCCTTAGACCAAAGACCATACGGGATTGGAGCAACTTCCTTCATCGCTATGGTCTCCGTGGATCATGAGTCTCCTCATATGATGACCACTAATGCCCAAGCCGGCACCAGCCACCCATCAGGGTTTGATAGCTCAAAAAAAGCTCCCTCCACTGATTATCCCTCCGCATGTGGAGATGAGGACATAGAAGATGCTCCCCCGCCTTTGATGAAAGCGTGTCCACCACGGTCGACGAGTTGGTACAAGTGAACCTCGGTAGCGAGGAGGACCCGAGACCCACATTGGTCAGTGCCGCTATGCCCCTCCCACCCCCCCCCCCCCGAAGAGAAACATCGATATGTGGATTCCTCATATAGCATCGTGATGTGTTCTCTTGGAGTTACGACGAGATTCTAGGGCTAGACCCCCAGGTTGCCGTCCACCGCCTTGGTCTCCCGATGAACCATCGCGTGTTCAAGCAGCCTCCTAGAAAGATGTTCCCTTCTCACGGTTCCATTGTTGATGCCGATGTTGATAATCTCATCAAAGCCAAAATCATCAAGGAAGATTAGTACCCCCGGTTTCTAGCCAACATTGTGCTGGTGAAGAAGAAAAAATGAAATATTAGGGTCTGTATCGACTTCTGTGATCTCAATTGCCACTGTACGAAGGATGATTTTCCCCTTCCAGTGATAGAATTGTTGATTGATTCCACAGCCGGGTTTCAAGCCCTCTCCTTCATGGATGGATATTCCGGGTACAACTAGATCCGGATGGCCCATGAGGATGAGGATTCCACTACCTTCAGGGCAACCCAAGGTACATTCTGTTACCAGGTTATGCCCTTCGGCCTGATGAATGATGGTGCCACCTATCAATGGGCTATGCATCACATATTCAATCCAATTCTGAGAGCAATGGTGGAATGCTTCATGGGCGATCTGGTGGTCAAATTTTGCCAGCACCAGGACCATCTGAAGGAACATGAGAAAGTGTATGGTTTCCTCCGTTCCCGCCACCTGAAGATGAACCTATTGAAGTGTTCCTTCGAGGTCACCTCTGTAAAGTTCTTTGGATTCATCTTCAGATACCGAGGCATTGAGATAGACGTGGAGAAGATCAAGGCCATCTGTCAGATGCCTCCCCCGAGCAATATTTGAGAGCTTCGAGGTCTCTAAGGCCACATAGCCTACATACGCCGATTCATTGAGAATCTAGCTAGCATGCATAAGCCCTTTTCCCAGATCATGAAGAAAGGAACCACCTATGAGTGGGATGATGAGTGTCAGACCGCCTTTGAGGAAATCAAGAGGTATTTCTCCAACCAATGGTCTTGATGCCACCCATCTCTAGGAAGCCACTGGTCCATTACGTGACCACACCGGAATGGTCCCTTGGTGCACTTCTCACCTAGAAGAACAACAGGGGTACATAGAATACCCTATACTCCCTCAGAACCATGCTTCTTCATATGGAAGTTAGATATTCTCCCATCGAGAAGAGTTTTTTGGCGCTCGTATTTTCCATACAGAAATTGTGTCACTACTTTCCGCACCAGGAGGTATAGTTGGTCTCTCGGGTGGACCCATTGATGTATATTCTGAGCCGACCTATGTTAACTAGCCGACTAACGCGTTGGGCGGTGATCCTCCAGTAGTTTTACATTATGTTAATACCTCAAAAGGCTTTCAAAAGACAGGCATTGGCAGAATTTTTAGCTGCCCACCCAACCTCCGCGGATCAGCCGTTGTACCTAGGTTTTCCTGATGAGGAAATCCTCTCAGTTGATCATGTCGTCCCATTCTTCGAGATGCACTTTGACGGTGCCTCCTGGAACCCCACAGGTAGGAGACTCAATGACCCTAGGCTCAATAGAGTGGTCCTGGGTATCGTCTTCATCACCTCGGAGCAAGCCATCTTTCCTTACTCATTCCTATTGTTAGAGGACTGCATTAACAATGAGGCAGAGTATCATGCCATCATCACCGGCCTCGAGCTGGCCCTCGAGATCAACGTTCCCCATCTGCATGTGGAAGGGAATTCTAAGCTGGTCATCAATCAGGTCAATGGAGACTATGTTTTCAGAAAGACAGAACTTGTGCCATTGTTAGAATGCACCCTCCATCTAATACCCCAGTTCACTTCTCGGCCAAAGGTCGTTCATATTCCCCTATCACAGAACGGTCGAGCAGATGCTTTAACCAGCTTTTCCGCGTCGCTTGTAGAGCCTGAACAGGATGACTTGATTATCCACGTGGCACATCAGAGAGTCATCGCTCCTATTACCTCAGAGGACGATTGTGGCCCGTGGGTAAACCATTTTACCACTAGTGCCCCTACGTCCGGAGCCCAAAGTTCTTTAGATATGGTGATTGAAATAGTTCCTGATTGGAGGACACCCTTTTTTGAATACCTCCAAGATGGTAATCTCTCGGCAGACCGGGAAGAGCACGAGCGAGTCCGATGCCGCGTGCTAGATTTCACCATTTAGAGTGGTCGCTGCCTTGAGCAGATCCTTTACAGATGCGGATTTGATGGTATTCCCATCATTTTACTTCAAGGAGTCGAGATTCCACAGGTCTGGCAAGAGATTCATGATGGTTCCTGTAGCACCCCTCAGGCCGAGTCAAAGTTGTCTCACCAGATTTGGAGGCTACGGTACTTTTGGCCCTCCATGATCTATAACTGCATCGAGTTTTCCAAGTGGTGTCATGTGTGACAGGTTCATGTTAACTTTGTGCATCGGCCACCAGAGCCTCTCCATACTACCAAGTATTCTTATCCCTTTGTAGTCTTGTGTTTGGATGTTGTAGGACCGTACCCACCGGAAACGACCCACCAATGCCAGTTCATTCTGACCGCTATGGATTTATTTTCCAAGTGGGCAAAAGCAATTCCGCTCGAGGAAGTCATATCCCATTCTATCACTGACTTCATGAGTTCCAATATCATCTATCAATTTGGATTACCTCACGTTATCCTCGTGGATAATGACACCAACTTCTGAGCGGCCGAGCTGAAGAAATTGTACGCCAAGTACAACATTCGCTCTAATCATACCTCCCGTTATCATGCGCAGGCGAATGGAAAGATCGAGGCATTTAAAAAAAACCTCTCTAACATTCTACAAAAGATGGTTGGTTAGAATAAGGAGAGTTGGCCGGATAATCTCTCCAATGCCCTTTGGGATTATCGGACGAGGACTCGTAATTCCAGCCAGGTGACCTCGTATTCCCTGGTGTACGGAGCTGAGGCTGTCCTTCCCATAGATATTCTGTTTCCCTCAATACGCACGGCGGTCTACGACCAGCAAAGAACTGGACAGGGTTACCAAAATCCGTCTAGCTGAATTGGAAGCGCTGGTCGAGAATAGGCTTCGTGCTTTGCACAATTGGAAAGGCATCAGAGCAGGATGGCTCGAGCTTTCAACAATATGGTTTGGCTCCGCACTTTCTTGTAAGGTGACCAGGTACTGGCCCTCAGGGCGCTAATGATTCCCAGTAGGAAACCACCCAAGTTGGAGCCCAAATGGGGGGACATTACATTATCCATAAGTTATACCCCAATGGAGCATATTCCTTGGTGACCATGGATGGTGAGCGTGTAACTCTTCCCACCAATGCCATGTTCCTCAAGTAGTACTTTTCCTGAGCCATCAGGTCTAGCATGACCCTAAATTACAACTATGGTCCCTCATGACCTTAAACTGGATTGCGGTCCTGCAAGACCCTAAACATCATCGGGTCCTACATGAACCTAAACTACAACTATGGTCCCTCATGACCTTAAACTGGATTGTGGTCCTACAAGAACCTAAAATAAATCTAGTCCTGCATGACCCTAACCTGCAACTACAGTCCCTCATGACCTTAAACTAGATTGCGGTCCCACAAGACGCTAAACTGCATCTGGTCCTGCATGGCCCTAAACTGCAACTACGGTCCCTCATGACCTTAAACTGGATTTCGGTCCCTCAAGACCCTAAACTGCATCTGGTCCGGCATGAACCTAAACTGAAACTACGGTCCCTCATGACCTTAATGTGGATTGCAGTCCCGATAGACCCTAAACTGCATCTGGTCCTGCATGACCCTAAACTGGAACTATGGTCCCTCATGACCTTAAACTGGATTGTGGTCCCGCAAGACCCTAAACTGCATCTGGTCTTTCATGACCCTAAAAATCAACTACGGTTCCCCATGACATTAAACTGGAGTGCGGTCCCGCAAGACCCTAAACTGCATCTGGTCCGGCATGACCCGAAAACTGAATTTGTCCCTACAGTTGGTCCCCTATGGTCCTGAATGACCCTAAACTGCACGTTTGTCGTGCACGATGTTAACATAAAAACCGATCAGGCCTCCCTGGCCAAGTCCTAGCCTCGAGCTTCTAACTCAGTCTCTCTTCCGTGGAATTGTACGATGTGTTTGGCAGGACCACATCCTCATTCACGTCGGGTTACTCGCAGTAGTGTACCTATCCCCAGATGAGATGTGTCCCCTGTCCCTCATGACGTTAAACTGAATTTCATCCTACATGACATTATAATATGATTTTAAAACTATGTACGGATTGATTCTCATCCTTATGGGATACGTAGGACTGTATGAACATCTAGGTTTTATGTCCATCCCCATCTCATAGGAGATCCCATGATCTCCTGGTCACCTCGGTCTCTTGGCATGTCCCTCGCCATAGGGGGGATATATAGGTGTCGTATAGGGTTTTTGGCACCATGCCCCCTTCTCCCAGGAATCTGCCATCTTTTGTCCGCTCTCAAACTGAGCCCTTCGACCGATTCCAGTGGTCCACTAATGTGTTTAGAGTACTTTGGTCTCAGACCTTGAGAGTTAGATTCAACTTAGGCAAGTTCCGTCCACTTTCCAAGCTTCGTGCTCCCCTTCATTTGGGCCCCCATTATCTTTTACACCTAGAGGGACCCCATGAATGGCTTGAATACAATGACTAAGGTCTCTCCTACCGTCACGGGCCAACGCACCGGAGGGTTTCAGAAAACAAATTGATACAAATCCCGCGTTGCGAATATGTTCAGTGGTTGATGCTCATTTGTTTGTCCCCAACGATAACACTATATGATTCTGTGTGGAGAACATGGTCAGCAGTAATCCTACGTTGTCATGCCAACTTCTTTAGGCACTGAATGTTGATTTCATGATTCACATTAGGTTCCACCCCATCATGTCAAGGTGGAATCTCGACACTCCTTGCACTAACCGTCAGTGCACCTCCACACGTCAGGCAGATAATGCCGCGTTACGGCGTCTCTCGAGGCTCTCGCGATCTGAGTTCTATGATTATATGCTTGGGTTTTTCTCTAAGGACCATACGCAACTTGACCCTCATCCCCATAGAAAACTAGGAGTCACCCAGACATTGTGTTTCGGGCCCAGCTCAGCGGGAAGCTAGTGTCTTCTGCCCCCTGATTTTTGGACCCTTGTCAGCTCCTTGTCCCAAGGCTCCTCTCCCGGAATTGCATGCGGTTATTGTATGGGATTATGTCCTCGTCCACATCAGTTACACCTCATCCCATCATGCGTGTTTCCCCAAGTCCAAGTCATACAACCATAAACTGTGTCGGTTGGTCCTACCACACAACAATAAACTGTGATGATATCGCCCCAGCCGCCCGACAGAAAACGACACTACATTGTGATGACCTCCCCATAGGGGACATCACGTTGGGTATTGGTCAATTATCATACCATTTTTCAACACCTGTATACAACTGGATTATTTTGGCGATGCCAACAGTTTCTACCCTGCGCTCCACAAAAGAAAAAACATCTACCTTTTAGAAAAAACAAGATACATCAAATACCTCTTCTTATGGTGCAAGGGCTTGACCCGCACTCCTCTTTCATCCTTTGCACAAGTACTATGTCGTGCTATGACACCTTCAAGAACTACATGCAGCTTGATCCCCATTCTTATGGGGTACGTAGGAATGCCCAGAACTCTTGTCTTTGGGTCCATCTTGAGGTCCGTTAATTCATCGTGTCTGTCCCGCCTTTGGGACTTTGACCTCAGGACTACGTGTCATAGTGAATAGGTCCTCTTCCTCGTTCACATCAGGTTTTCAATAGCCCCACCACGTACGTTTTGTTATAGGAATTATCCCTCCTACTTCTCTATCTTGCACGACATTAAAAGGCACCTCCAAGAACTACGTATGACTTAATTTTAATCCTTATGAGATATGTAGGAGTGCCCGGACATTTCCCCATAGGCCCAACCTAACTTTCGTGTTTGGTTCCTTGGCCTAAACACTTCTCCAAGGAGCACATGGTAATTAGGACCTTGTCCTCATTCACATCGGGTTTCGCAACTGCCTTACCATGCGTCTCCCGTCATCCTTACTAATCCTTGGTCTTTTTTCGAAGACTTTAAACTAATACCCTTTCTAGAACAACGTGTGGGTTGATTATCAGCCTTATGAGATACGTATGAACGCCCAAAAATTTTGTCTTGGGTCCATCCCCAAGGATTACCAAATCCCATCCCTCTTCACTATTGGCCCCTTGGCCTGACTTTTTGGGGAGTTGGGTAACTACATCATTTGCCCCGAATAAGTTCAGGATGCCCATAGTGATGATGGGAAGCTACAGTTCCCTCTCCAGAGATGTCCTATCTAAAAATTTGGAATAATTTTGACCATATTAATACATCTTCCTAATGTGCTTCCACCCTGGTGGCACAATTTTTGGAGTGTAGGATCTTGTTTGAACAAACCACCACTCCGCATTCCATGCTTTGTGTATCCCTTTTATTATGATATTCATCCTCTTTCATGTCTGATGGACCCCCTAACAGTATGGATTCTCGGCCTTTGGTCCACCTATTGTAATAGTATGGATGCTTGACCTATGGTCCGCCTGCGGTCATGGGACAATGTTCTGAAAGACTTGTCATGTTTGATTGGACCCCCTAACAGTATGGATGCTCAACCTCTGGTCCGCCTGCTGTAAAAATACGGATGATAGACCTTTGGTCCGCCTGTTGTAACAGTATGGATGATTGACCCATCGTCCGCCTGTTGTCCTATGCCAACATTCCAGAAGACTGGTCATGTTGGATGAGACCCCCTAACAGTATGGATGCTCGACCTGTGGTCCGCCTGCTATAACAATACGAATGATAGACCTTGGTCCACATGTGGTAACAGTATGGATGATTGACCCATGGTCTGCCTGCTGTCCTGGGCCAACGTTCTGGAAGACTAATCGACGATATTTGAGTAAGGCCCCGTGCTGTGAACATGGTCAGCAATCATACCTCATTCATTGACACAATTTTAGGCTGATGCGATATGGATGTTGCGTTTCTACCATGGTTAACAGTTATCCTCAATCATCGCGCCCCCCATAGTGTTTTTCTGTTGGGTAACGTAATTCACCCTTTTCATATCACTATGTTCAGTTGGATTTCAATTCCTCGGCATTGCCCTGCTCGTGCATTAGATCACATTGAGATTATGATACATCAACCAGGTCTAAGGTCCCCTTCCCATGGATAGGTCTCCCTCTTCTCCTGAAAAGTCCAGGACTGATTTCGGATGCCTGGATCTTGGTTGACGCCCCATGGTCGAATGAAATAATAACACAAGAATCCTTTGTTTCTTGTATTGGGTACGACCCACATTATCTTAGGGGTGAATTATTATTTATTTCAGGATTATGGTTGAGCGTATTAAACCAAAGGGTACAGGTAAATGGATTCGTCCATACATTGGATCGAAATGATGACCAGTGAAAGCAAAAAGTTCATGGGATGTCCAAAATAGATCCCTTAAGGATCAGTGACCTGGATTGATCTTTCCAACGCATCTACCCTATGGATGGTAGCCTCCAAGACTACTTCCCACTCCCTGAAGTCTCTCTCTTAATCCATAGCCATAGAACGCAGTTCACCAGTCATATCTTATTCCTCCACCCATTCCGATTGATGTAGTGTCATCTGGTGACTCTTGTCCATCAATTTTTCTTGGGCGTCATCCACCTGGGCCCTCAGTTTCTCCATAAGCTCAGAGCATGTTGCAATAAAGGCCTCTTTTTCTGTCGTCTGCCCTTTGAGGCGCAGAAATTCCTGCTCCTCCCTCAGGAACGCTCGAGGGATTTCCGATCTTTGTCGGCACTGGACAACGTCAGTGCGCCGTTTTCTCTCAAGTATCTTCTCGACCATGTAATCACATACCATCAGATGAAGGCGTTGAGCGTCAGCCCCTCCGGCACATAGGAAACGCAGCCAGTTCTGGACTGATCTGATCTGCCTCAGCCAATCTGTCTGAGGCTGCCATAGAAAGCACTGGATAAACTTCCACCCTTTAAACTATGTCATCCGGCTCTCCTTGGCCACTTCAGAGTTTGAATCATCTATCTCCTCGGGATCAGCATGACAGTATGCATGAAAGGTAGCCTGAAAAGTCAGCAGCTGGGTCTGCCTCTTGGATCTCTTCATGAGGAATAGGATCCTCGGCGTATGAGCGACCTTCCTCTCTTTCCCCGTCAGTGGTCGTACATTCTTTTGCTTCCGGCCTCACTCCAATGACAGCACCACTGATGTCCGCCGCCCCCTGCTCACCAATTTCCATGGCCGAATCAGTTTGGGAGGTATGTTCGGGAGGAGGGGGTACGTCCGCCACTAGTTCTCTCACGGACGGCCGTAGCTCAGCATCCTGAAGAGCCTCCAACATCGAGATCAATGTACAAGAAACATCCCGATTAGTTGAGTTCTCCGATAATCACCAGTAGTGAGTCAAGAAACTTACGGGAACCGAGAGCGTTATCCTCTGGTGTTCTGGCCGCTACTGGAGCTGTTGTGGCAGGAGACCCCTCAGATCTTGTTAGTTCGATGATATGCATCAGAGCCCCACACTGCCCCACCAACGTCTCTTCTCCTTCCTCTATTGGGGACACCTGATCAGCACATATGTGCTCCAGAGTGAGATAGACAAACGGGTTAGATATTACAAGAGGGAATGGAGAAATAATGAAGATGAATAAGGATAGAGGCAAACCTCGAGCAGCACGGTTATGTCCATATCGGAGCTGACGATCTCGCCACTCTCATGCAGGCTCCCTTGGCAGGACCCTCCTCGAGATCCTCCATCTTCTATTTTCTCATACTCTCCCTCTGACTCCTCATCACTGTCGTCATCTCCCAGCAACATCACTTCCGGATCATGCTCTTGGTCGAGCGTCACTTTCACCAAGAAAGGTGGCTCCTCGCGCTGGCCCTGGTGGCGCGCGTATGTGTCCATGGCCATTAGATACGAGTATCGCCGATGGAATTTTACTTGGTCGGTGACCCGGATGAGCCTGACCTCTGGCAGCTAGATTCCATCCTGTATTATCTTCTGCTAGATGGCCTCAACGCTCATTGATTTCCGCAAGGTAATCTAGGCCGACGACAATGCTGGGAAGATTGAATCATGGGAAGGTTCGAGGAAGAATCATATCTGCTTCCTAGGAAGCTCTCTGGCCACCTTGTGTGACCCCCCTCCGGGCAACGACATCGCAACAACACCATACGATGTCCCCGCTGCTGAGGTCTCAGCCTTCGCAGGCCTCGCTTCCTGACGCGCCCCTGGTCCCCCCTTCTAGCGGCACCATTCTTGCTCTCTCATCATCGGGGTTCCACGCAGTTAGTCTTGAGTTGCCTGACTCACATGCATAAAATCACCTCAGGGTATGCAATAGCCCAGTGCTTGACATACTCGGTTGATAGGCCAGCGTCGGCCCTAGTGGGAGGAAGGGTAATGACGTCACCCGAGATTTAAGTGGTGAACATTAACCACGTCTGGCGACGGACGCATGGATTCTTCTCCTCCCAGATATCTGTGAATACCTTCGCCAGCATTCTCCGGAGGCACCCGAACTGTCTGGCAAATCGGGACGGCATGTAAGGCTCACAGATTATCTTCCAATCAATCCGAGCAACAAGCACCCCACATCGGATGCTCTGGAAGTTTTGTTGCTACTCCTGCGAGAATTGACCATTTTCCACCATCTAGCCGACCGGGGTGGGGAACGGGATGTAGTTGAAATTGGTGTGGTTACCGATTCATATCCTTACGCCCTCCTCGTTGAGAGTCATCAGTGCAACCCCGACAATGTTCAGGAGAGAAGGCCACATGCCGTTGCCTGGAGGATGAACAGCGTTTGGGAAATTGTACCTGCCAAGATGAGTATCCACCCAACCGTGAATGCTCTGGACAGGGCCAGATACCCTCCAAGGTGAACCCCCTCTGGAGATGCAACCCAGAATGGCCTATATCATATCAAGAACGGTGACCCCCAGATTGAACCATTTGTTGTCAGTCATGGTTCCCGCCATCACAAGAGTTGATGGAGGGTCACCCATCCTCACGTCCTGCACCCGTAAGAGCCACCCACTCAGGATGGTGGCAAGGAACCCGACATATCAGAAGTTCAGGTCCCCGTCCCGACATCTTAACCGCTAGGTCCTTTTCTAGGAACTGGATGAACCAGTCATTGTAGGCGATGTCCTTCAGGAAGTCCTTGACCTGCAGCCTCTCTTTGGCCAGGTCCAGTAGATGCCACGTCAGCATTGGGGACTATGACCTGTCCTCCCAGATGTTCATTGGGGGAAGGAACTCATCGTATTGGTAGCCCTTCAGTGGGATAACTCCGATGTAGTGGAAGTCCCAGAGACTGATACCAACTTCACCATGGTGAATATGGAATGTGTTGGTGTCAGGGGACCATCGGGTGAAGAGCTCCGACCCGAGTTCACGTTGGTGATAGAAGTGGAACTAGGACGTCCACACTGCCTCGAACAGACCAATGTACCACATCTCGGCCCAGAATTGGCCGCACGTATGGCAAACCCAATACGCCCAAGCCAACTCACTAGTGATGTTACCTCCAGACCGTAAGTCCCAATCTTGCAGCCAGCCTCTAGTATCGTTCATGATGCTCTGACTGAATGTGCTTGCGTAGAGGTTCAGACAGCTCTCCACAACATGATCACCCCCAGCAATGGTCCTTGTCCTCGGGTTCAGGACATACAAGTCCATTTGTCTGGTCTCTTTGGTAGGATGTCCATTGTTGGTGATGTTGTAATGGGGAAGGTTGTCCTCCTGGGTCACCCATGACCGCGGTGTGTCCACCTTGAAGCCTGGCAGTGGAACCTCCTCTAGGATGCCGATGTTCCAGAGCGGGTGGTTATTGGACAGAGGATACTCCTTCTAGGTGGGGGTCAACAGGTTGAACAAGGAAAGGATGTTGGAAACAACTACCATGGCGCCATAAACCTCTTCATTCGCCACCATTTTAGCTCTACGAGCGACGACTTCCCCCTCATCGATTTGGTTCACATCCATCATGAGTTCTCTAAGGGTTGTGTGAAATCTGGATGAGATGCGTGAAATTGGGAAGAGTTTTGCAAAATCTGGTTCTATGGAATGCAATTCTGGAGTTGGGCGTGAAATCAGACCTGTCGGCATGAAATATCATGAGTTTGCACGTAAATACGGCCGAAACTCGGATGGAATTCGATGCTAACACAACGTGTTTTCCGTGCTGTCGCAAAGAAGTTTCGCACATGAGAGCTCGGAGCCTGTCATGCGAGAAAGCTTGAGTACGAAGTAGGGACCCAGGGCCCCTTTTTATAAGCAAAGGACAGGGTTCCATGCTACTCGGAAAGTGAACTCCACAATAAACCAGAGTATTTTGCGCCTCATGAGCTTTTGCGCGTGAAGGACCCATGAAATTCAACACTTCAGCATTTCGGTATTTCCCTCGGAATCCGATCATTGCGACTTCTCGCCGATCCAATTCCGAGGGGGGGGGCATTTGTTGATGCTGAAAAATTCCGTAATTATGAGAGAAAGTTTCAATATGATGAAGAGATGTCATATTCGGACCTGGAGACCTGGTCCGGAGGACCCGGAAGTGCTGCGCGAAATAAAAGATGATGTGCGCGGAAAACTTTTGGTCATGCAGAAGGGGTTCGGGATTCACGAAAGGACCCCGGTGCCAACACGCAATTTTGCGCGCCCACACCCGTGTGATTCCCTTTTTACGTGCTGCCATCTCTGGCATGCAAACATTCGCGCACCGCCTAGATTCTGCGACGCTGGATGCCTATAAATAGTAGGATACCCATTCCATTTCGGGGTTACAGAGTTTCAACCGGCTCTCGTGCGCAAAATAAGACTTCCACACGCACAAGATGGAATCCAGGTATTGAATATTTTCGTGAAACCTCGCCCCGGAATCCGCCTTTGCCAGTAAATACTCTAGATTAAATAAAATTCCAAACTCTTCAAGGTTCCCACCTTGCAAGAAATTCCTTTCATTGCACACAAAAGGCCCAATTGCGCACGGTCCCTTTGGTGTGTGTGGCCTTGCTTTAGGGTTCGGCATGTGCCACTTGCGCGCAATTCACTTCCCTTGTGCACAATTCTCTTATGCTGCGCGCAATTCCCCTACCCCAATTTCACGTCATCCCAGTGTTCTGCGTGCAAGCCTCCCCTTTGCGCGCAATCCCCAGGACCCCTCACCTTGAGCCCCCCCCCCCCGGGCGCCTCCCTTCATAGATGCCCGATGTCCTCCATACCGGGCACACACGACATGCGATGTTTTCTCGTACGGCCTTCCGGGATCGTACGAAGTAACCTCAAGGTCGCTTAGGTGGTATATCACATTGAATTTCATTTCCTCATGCTCCTTCACAAAGGCACGCTAACTGCTATTGCTTCTTTGAATAGCCATTCTAACGTGGACCCCTTGATGGTTCGCTTTGGGGCCCCCCTTCACTACGACCTTGAAGATGCCTTCCCTCCCACAAGGAGAGAGGGTGCCGGTTATGTAAGTCCTAGAGGTGTGGAGTGAACCCACCTCGTCCAAGCAGCAAGACATTAAATTTCCAAGCACGTCATCCTCAACACATGACGTTAAACAGTGATCTGGCCCCGTGCTTCGCATGCAGGGTCCCCCCGGCTCGGACATTCATTACACCACTCATCTCCAAGGGAATGAAATCTTCCCCACATGGAATTATATCTTCCCTATTAGAGTGGAGTTTTTCCATGGGGGAAGTGATGCCTCAGACTGTAAGCCCCTTGCCTCTCTTACGGAAGGCAGGAACCTTGCACCTTCGTACATCTCCACTACCAAGGCCAGTGGAGGGCGTGATAGGGAAGGAGGAACCTCCTTCGTCTGGTCCCAAATCCCTCTCCCTATTTACCCTGTTGCATTTTGGGACTCCATCTGGAGTAAGTCCTGGAACCATGGGCCGCTCAACGGGTAAGAACCTATCCATTTCCCACGGACGAACCTTTCATAACGTGATCATCTGGTCCCTACCGCCTCTTGTTTCTCACACCGAGCAAGACTCATATGGGCCTAGAGTGAGCATCGACCATTAAACCCCCAACCATGGGCCTCCTCAGAGTGTAAGTCCCATCCCAGCGAACTATGAGGACATTGATCTATGCTAATGCATAATACGTAGGAATCCTCCACGAGGTTCAAGCCCACCACCCCAGTCGTTCCGACCTCTTCGCGTCGGTTCACCAACTCCTTCGGCTACCTCAGAGGGTAAGTCCCTAGTGCTGTCCCGCACGATGTTAAACTGTATGGCGTCCAGCACGACATTAAACTGTCTGCCTCATCCCGCATGACATTAAACTACACCACCCGAACTACATGGACTTTGATATATGCCAAGGCATGGTACATAGGAAGCCTCCATGAGGTTCAAGCCCACCACTCAGTCGTTCCGACCCCTTCGCGTTGGTTCGTCGATCCTATGGGCCGCCTCAGAGCATAAGCCCCATATCCATCACTATGGGCCGCCTAAGAGCGTAAGCCCCATATCCATAATTATGGGTCGCCTCAGAGCGTAAGCCCCATATCCATCATTATGTGCGGCCTCAAATCATAATCCCCATATCCATCATTATGGGATGCCTCAGAACGTAATCCCCATATCCATCATTATGGGCGGCCTTAGAGCGTAATCCCCATATCCATCATTATGGGCCACCTCAAAGCGTAAGCCCCATATCCATCATTATGGGCCACCTCAGGGAGTAAGCCCCGAATCCCCCCATCTCGCATGACGTTAAACTGTATACCCGAACTACAGGGACTTTGATCCGTGTCATGGAATGGTCAGTAGGAAGTCTCCATGAGGTTCAAGACCCTCCACTTCATCATCCATCCCTATTCTCACCCGGGCCACCACATCCTGGTGGAATCATGCCTCATCAATCCACTCCACAGTATCCAGGAAGCTGCCTACGTGCTGGCCCCAACATCAAAATTTCCTTTAGGGGGTTCATTTTTCTGATCCACTCTCAGTGTTCCGATCTATCCGATCCATCCCCGATGGATGTTAAACTCGAGGAATATCCCTTTTATAACATGGGAAGACGAGGAAAACCTCAGATAAATTCTTATGGCATGTAATTCCTTGCATTCGATGTGGTATTCCTTGGGCTTCCTCACCCTTGAGATGCCCTATAATAAGGGACATAAGACAGACATGCCAATCCACCAACATCAAGACATGCAAACAACACCTCAGAGTGACCATTCTCCTCAATGAAGGTTGCTTCCCTGACCAGACCACTTGGAGCGTCTCGACAGAAGCAATGTAGTTAACTGGTGTCCATGAAGATGTGGCACCGGGAAGGAGATTCACGAATATGTCTTAAATCTATGAGGGAGACCCAGACTAGGTGACGAGATCGAAGGAGGAATCCATGGATGGAAGAACCGACATCCCATCATCCCGGTTTCGATCATGGAGCAGATGTCCCTGAACAAGGAACGAATGTCGCCCTCCTTTGGAAAGCTGGAATGCGGGGAAATGGTCGTGCGTCCTCCCCCCAAGTGACGGATGGGCGCGCACCCCGGCGAAAAGCGTCAGAAACAAAAACATTTTCTTATTTTTCATTCCTGCTAACTATTTTAACTAAAATATTAGTTAAATTCATCTAAATTTATGATTTTTTTAACTTTTATTAGTAACTAAGGTAGAATATTGTATAAAACATTGGTTCTGATCATTTCATCCCGAAATGGTATTTTTATCATCTATAATAATGATTTACTGACGATTGAAGGTTTTTTACTAATGCAGAATGATTAGATAATTTCTCATCCTTAAAAGAAGTTGTAACCTCATGAGTAAAATTATCTTACACATTAACTAGAAATTGTTGATGTATTTTTTCATTACAAATTTTGATGCATCATTTATATAAAGTAAACAATGAAATATATACTAATCGCAAAATTTTAATGTATATATTCACTTTGAAAGAGTTGAACATGAGTAAGTGAAGTTGGAAAAATCTAATTAAGGATTATGATTTCAGGATCCATTACCATACATGGAATGAAAACAATGTAAAAATTGCATTGAGTTAGAAAAATATTTCTTTATGAACCATTTTATGTTTATAACCTGACCCTTTGGTTAATGATTTGAGTAATTTTTTTATAAGTTATGGATGTATGAACTTCCTCTTTGTTGTTCGAGGTCTTAGAATAGTAAGATCAATAAGAATAAATTAAGATATCTTAAAAGGAGGATCATATTTTATAGGTGTAGGTAGAATTGGTTATGAAGAGTAACTTTCTTGAATTTTACTTTGAAAAAGAATGTGTTTTGAAATTTAGAAATGGGTTATGTGTGTCGTGTGACTCCAAGTTGAAAAAGATGATTATTGACTAAAGATCATAGTTATATGTTTTTAATTAATCCTAATTTCACTAAGTTATATAGATACATTCATGAGTATTATAGGTGTGAAGGAATGAAAATAGTTATTTAGGACTTCACCATGAACTGTTTGAATTGTAAACTTGTTAAAGTTTAAGGAAAATTGCCAAAATGGATATTTCATCTTTTTTCATTGACAGAGTAGAAATAGAAATATACTTCCATGGATTTTTTGGTGGGATTACTAATGAATTTTGATGGTAATAATTCAATTTTAGTTATTATTTTTCAATTAACTAAATGTTTTCATTTACTTCCCATTCAATATATAATATATTTTAATCATCTTTCTCGATTTTATCTCAAGAATATAGTCATGTCACATGGAATTTCTCTATCAATTGTGTCTTATTGTGATACTAGGTTCACTAATTTTTTTTGAAATTACATTAGATTTTGTTGGGAACTAAATTAAATTTTATTACAGCCTTTTATCCTCAGTCTAATAGAAAATATTAAGGAAAAATTAACACCATGGAAGACATGATTCATTTTTTTCAATGAATTGTCAAGTAATTATGGGTCAAAATATTTCATGGGTAAACTTTTTATATAATTAAAATTTTCATTCCATTATATAGATATAACCTTTTGAGTCATTATTTGGATAGATGTGTCAAAATCATACATTTTGGGATGAAGTGGGAAGAAGAATCTTTATCAGACAATAATTATTCGTGGAAATGTGTTAGAAGGATAAGAATATTTATAAATATAAGAGGATGTTATAGAGTAGGAAAAAAAATCAATGCATATAACGAGAGAAAATATCATTCTTTTGTTGTTGGATATCATGTTTTTTAATAGTATCTCTTTGGAAAATTGTTCACAATTTTAATAAGAATATATGTCCAAATAATCATTGATATTTATGAAATACTCGAGAAAGTTGGATCATTTAACTACCTTGGAGACTTACTACCATTATTATCACATGTATACAACATTTTTTCTGTTTTGATGTCAAGAAAATATCTGCTAGATTCATATAATGTTTTTAGACTTGAAGGGGTTCAGTTTGAAGAGAAATTTCATATAAGGAACAATATATTTAGATTAATTATAACAAAGAGAATGTGTTGTGAAATAACTTAATTAATCAAGTTATGTTTCTTTTTCAAATCCATATGGTTTAAGAAGAATTATCTGAACCTAAAATTTTGTAAGGAAATGATATTCTAGTTTATTTATATAATAGTTATAATATTGAGGACGTAATTTGTCCAAAATGGGAATGAATGTAAGAATGAAGATAAATTTAAAATAAATCATTTTTAGGTATTATTAATTTTTATTATATAGATTCATTATAGAAATATTAAGTGATTTTTTTTTTAAAAACGGAGAAAATATTTAATTTTACCCAAATTGGGTTTTCATTCATTGTATGGATTTATTAAAATTATTTATTTAAAATAATAGAATTTTAATGTGAAAAAAAATAATTTTAATATTTTATTCAGAATTATAAAATTATATTTGGATTAATATTCTGATATATTCTCAAAATATTTATCTATATATGAATATTAACAATTTACATATTCATGTTGAAAATGTTAAATTATTTTCAATTATTTACAATATAAATTTATATTTTTGATTATTTATAAAAAATCATAAGTTTATTATGATTATAAAAATATAATTGTAGTCTTTATAATGTTTTTTAATCTTGAATTTTTGTATTAAACATTTTTATACTTAAAAATGGATTTTTGGAAAAAATGGGTTTTTATCGCAATTTGGCAGCTTAATTTCAATTTAAATTCTAAAAAATTGGTGTTTTTTAGAAAAACTGGATTCAAAATATTTAATTATGCAGTTAAATTTGTGTAAATAGTTCCCTTTTTTTAATATGATTAATATCATTCGTAATTTTTGTTACCATGGTAAAAGGTAAATCAGGTAATTAATGATAAAAATAAAATATTAAGGATATAAAAATGGCCCTAAAATAGTCCATAATTATATTTAATGGGTATTTATCTTTCATAATCATCCAATGGAAGCATATATGGCCTTATTTCATATGAATGTGAGTATTACCATTATAATATTTTATCTCAGGAGATGTTATAAATGTCACTCTTATTTTTAATTAATATAATATTTTTAACATGGGGGTAAAAATTATATATGTTCAGTTATAGATAATATCTTTTGAATAAATTATTTATCTTCATCATTTTAATTTATTTTAAATTTATACTAAAACAATAATTCCCATAATTTCTTACACAACTTTGATGCTGATATTATTCAATTAAAAGAAAAAAATAATATAAATGCTTTTAAAAATCATAAATGTAGTATAATTCGTAATGATTAATTTTATATTAGAATTTTATAGATATAATTTTTATTTTATAAATTTTTTAAAGTTTTTTATTTATTATCTAATTTTTTTTAATCATGTTATTAATATCAATGTAAATATAATGTTATTTAATTGGTATTATTGATATTTAATGAAAATATTATTTCATTAAATGGTCTAAATTAATCAATAATATATCATTATAGAATTTATTCTGATATATAAAAAATAATCAATAATAGTCCATTTTTTCCATTTGTTATTTATAGTAACAATCTTGACCCTCAAAGACAAAAAAACTTGTTGTTGTGGAAAGTGTTAAAAGGTTTAATGGGGTTAAAACCAAAATATAAGGTTAAAAATGTGATGGAATCTCATCCAAAAAATATTGGATCATATTATTTAGAATAATAATCATTTAATATTCTAATATTAATAAATTTTATCCATTTTTAAAAATCAAATGATTTATACTAATTTTTTATTTTAAACATTTCCAAAAGTTCCCCTCCCCACCATTGTAAAAGGGAACAACTTATTCTTTTTGATTAACAATTATAAAATATTTGTTTCATCCAATATCAACCCAAATACCTTATTACCATACCATTACATATTATATAGGAATTATTTTTATGAATAATGCCAATCATAGATGGCATGAGGTTTTATTTAAATGACATTTTCCAATGAAGAAGTGTAGTTTTCACTACATGTTTTAGTTTTATTTAATCTTTACCATCCTTAAAATCTTGTCCAAAATTGATTAAAGAATAATAAAATAATAAAGAAATATAATTATATATTATTTTATTAATTCAATAACTAATACCCTTCTTATTTTCCATCAAATGAATAAAAAACAATATTCATGTGTACAGAGGACTACTGACTCACAAACTAATGTACTTCGTTTTCCTTCACCGTATATCATGGATAGATTTTAATGATTCATTTAATGTTTATATATTAAATACATGAAATATTTATCAATATTAGAATATAATATACAATTTATGTCTTTACCTTTAGAATCAATGAAAAATGATAACAACGTTCATGCTTGCATATGGACCACCACCACTATAAAGCGATGCAATTTTTTTCATCTCTTCATCAGATTGGGGATATATATATATATATATTAGTATAATTTAATAGTTAATATGATATCTATGATATAATTATTATTTTTTAAAGATAAAATAACAATAACCATCTTTCGAGTTTGATCGTGGATAATAAAAAACTTTCCTTATTCGTACGTACGACCTACCATCTACATCAGTGTATTGTAGTTAATTTTCAATAACCATAAATAATGGTTGAATTTAGAATTATAATTAAATAATAAAAATAATAATTTTTTAATTATTAATATTATGTAGATGATGGAATAGTGAACCCTTTGACCATAGTCAACTTATTGAATTCATTTTGGACATCTGTACTAAATATCTTATAACATTGTAATATGTGAGATAAATGGAATAAAAATTATGAAAATTAATTTCAAAAAATTAAATTATTAACATAAATTTATTATTTTTAATGATAATGAATATATTCAATGAGTCGGACTTCAGGTAATGTACCATCTTTTAAAACTACTCTTCTAATGTTTCCCATAAAAACTTATTTTCTCCCTTGTCCATTTTTTAAAAATTGTTTTATGGATGTATGTATATTGAAATAAAATAATTATATATAAATATTATATATCTTTGTAAATTTATTCCATGGTATTCAAAAGGAATATTTTTACGGAATGTTTTAACATTCTTAAAAAATAAAATAAATGTTATATTTTAACATATAAAGCGACAATGAATTTTCTTCATACATAAATGTTATTTTATTTTTGGATTCCAAGATATTATTTCCCATTCAAATATAAAAATCACTACATATACTCTAATTATTTTCAAATAATATTTTAAAATGTAATTAATATTTCAATATCTAGAAATATTCGATAATAGTAAAAAAAGAATCTTTTAATGACTCTAATGTTGTAAAATTAAAGATTTTATGTGTTTTGAATATTATATGATTCTTATGAATTTTTATTAGGATGGGAGATTATGTTATAAAACATGTATGGGTGCATATTTCTTTAATGAATAAAGGGTGTTTCCATGACAATCCAATGATGGTTGGGGCTGTGATAGCCCTCTAATTCATTGAGTATGGAAGTTGGTTGTATGGTTATTCCATTTGTAAGAGTGATTATATGAGTTATATGGAAATGATTTCCCAAGTATCCTTGATTTATTTTCTATATTTCTATATATTTTTATTATAATAATATGATTTCTAAACATAATAAAATTATATTATGTTTAAAGGAATGTATATGATACTTTTTATATGTGAGAATTATAACATTATAAATAGTTTATTGTAGTTTTTCATGAATTAAAACAATCAATTATGTGTTTTATTTATCATTTATGATTTCCTATGAAATTTTTTATAAAAATATTTTGTAAGAGAAGGTAATTTATTGTTTTAAAAAAATATCCCAAATTTTATTTATAATATGACAAAATAGGTATTCATGTATTAATGGTCTCTTTATTTTTTTACTCCCCATCCTAATATTTTTGTGATCATTAAATGTTTAAAAAAAATCACTTGTTTCAAATATGCATAAGGGAAAAGGATAATTTATTTTTAAAGCCATGAATATTTATGATGAAATGAAAATGTGCCCCATTTTGAATGTTTTATATTATATGAAAAATTAATGATGATTAGAAGTTTCCACATTATAACATATAATTTTTTATGTAATAGTAATGTCCTAACACTATAAAACAATAAACCTAAAATATCATTGGTTATTTAATAAATTTAATTCTAGTTTGAAGTCACTAGAATATGTGATTTTTAGCCTGGGTCCCTATAGACGATGTTTGGTTTTAGATTTCACAAAATTATATAGTTAAAAATTATAATTATTAATCTATATGTCTTGATAAGTATCATTATCTATCCCTATTTAATAATTTTAGAAATTATTATTGTTGTGATTATTGTTTTTGTCACTGATACCAAATTTTAGTATGTGGTTTTCTTAATAGGAAACAAATATTATTCAATTTCAATATTCATTTTGTGAAAAAGGTTTTTGGGTCATGGTGTGGGGATACAGTGATATGAATGTTATGTGTGTATTCCAGTGGTAAAATATTGATGGTCGGATAATAAAATATTGATGTGTGGTTCTTAAATTTATTATATCTAAGAAGAAATTTAAGGGCAAGTCTAGATGATAAAAATAAAAAGAAGGTATTTTCGGGTAAACAATGAAAAATAAAACATTGGAACTTTTTATAGGAAAATAACGATTAGTTCATTTTGTGATTCACATGGATATTTTGGTTATTTATTGAGTCTCCATTGTGGGGGGGTATGTCCTCGATGGGATGGGTTGGTGTGTTGTGATCTGGATCATTATGGTCTCTTAGGTGTGTTTGTATTTGTTTTTATAATACATACCCCTCAATAGAAAATATACATTTATAACAACAACCATAAAAACAATACAAACAAAATCAAAAATAAAAAACAATAATAATTACAATACACATATCTATAGATAGGGAAATTACTTTGTGGATTTATTTTTTATGTTTTGTTTGTCTTGTGCTTATATGATATGTATTAATGATAACCCTTTAGAATTGTTTTATTTTTTAAATTTATTGACTTAAAAATCTTGTACTTTATTATTTATAATGTTATTTCATATGTTTCAGGTTCCCTTTAAGGTTCTCAGAGTCTACATTATCTAATTATTATTATTATTCTTCTTATTTTTATTCTTATTTTTATTATTATTACATATATAGTTTTTTATAGTGCGAGTCTCATTTTCAAATAGGTTCTATAATTAAATTTCATAATATTATGATTAAAATAATATATAATTAATGTATTTGGGTAAGGGAAATTTCAATGGGATTATAGAGAGAGAAAAATGTGGAAAATTTATATAATAAGGCCCCAAAACAATATATGGGGGTGTAAACCTATTATTTCATAGGCACTTTGCCTCATTACGTCATCTTTATTTGATCACTCTAAATTCACAAATCTTCTCACATTAATATGTTTTGTATTCAATTTCTAGTTCATATGTTTCTTATGGTATAGTTAGAATAACAACAATGTGAAGGGATTATATAGAATTGTTACATTTGGATAAATTTGGAATATTATCTCTTCACCAAAGTGATAAAATAAAATGAAGGCTGCTGAAAATGAACCCCTTAATAATTTTTCTGTGATAAATGCGTGTGTATGTGTTTTGGGGCATGAAAAAATGTTATATGAAAAACAAATGGAATCTATGATGAAAAGATTAAAATAAACATTAAATATAACTTTCTATGAATTTAATAAATGTTCGAAAAAATTTAGAATAATTTTTTAGGGGGTTTTTATTTTATCAATTAAATTGAATATGTGATAAAATGGAAGATTGAATATTTTTTATAAGTTGTAATTAAGTTGGGGAAGCATGTAAATTGATAATTCATTGAAGTAGAATAGAATAAGAAAATTTCTATAGAAAATAAATAATTTTTTTATACATTTAAACTAAACATTAAATTACTTATGTTTTTTTATTATTAAATAGATACTATATTATCATGTTGAATTGTGAATCTAATATGATTATATGATCAATCTTATGTAAATATTTTAAATTCTATGGATATGACTGTATTTTTTTAACATTGTTGATATATTCATTTTTGTGTGTTATATGTCTTCTTGTTAATTAAAATTGAATAAAATGAAAGGTTGAAAATTATTGAGTATAATAAATGAGAAAGGTATAATGTGATATAAAATTAGATATAAACATCTAATTATATTTCAAAATATTCAATGAACCTGATTATTGATGTTTAAAAAATTATAATCACATATTTATTTCCTTATATGTAAATAAAATGTATATTTTATGATGTTCAATTTGGTAAGGGACATGATCCGCGTGAATTGACCCCTTGCCTGTTTTGGAAGACTTGGGTGCTCAGAGAAGGCTATGAAGAAGTCTGTAAGAGTCTTGTCACTAAATGATAGAATTAGTGGGTGTACAAGATGTGAACATGGGGTACATGACGTGAGGAGTTTGAGTTCTAGATAAATAAAATAGTGCACCGAGGTGCCCTATTTTTTGGTGGAACCCGACATCGCGGCAGTACACGATGTTAATGGGATGTAGAAATTGTGTACTGACCCGCCGCTATATGTATTAAATACATATGAACAACTCAGGTATTTTCAACACTACAGCCTAGGGTCCCCTCCTTCTCATCCCAGGTGATCCAGTAGACCCCTCCATGGCGTTTTAGAGATCTCTTTGGCTATGATCGATCTCAGGTTTCCTTCTCCAATCCATCTTCAATTCAAGGTAAGATCTACTTTTGTTCCTTAGTTTTCTTAGATCCATCTTCTCTTGTTTCTCCTTTCCATGTTATGACATTTGATCTTCACGGTTCTAATAGAGTTTCTTTTTGGTTTTTTTGATATGTTTGTGCTGTGACATCCTTGAGTGGATGCAGTTTCTATGGAGAAGGCAATAGGAATCTGCTGCTTTGACCTATTCTCAAGCGAAGAATGTGGGAAACCTTTTAAGGTAGTGGATTTTTGATTCTCTTTAATTTTACGTGTAACTGTATACTTAGAATGTTTTATCCCAATGGATCAAAATATAATTAATATAATTAATATTTGAACCTAATAAGTAAATTTAAATCGATCATATGTTATTTCATCTTTTTTTCTAGATAGTGTGATATCTACACCATCTTTGTTTAGATTTTATTTCTTGATTGAAATTGGTAAAGAACGAAAATCCTAAATTTATTATTAATTATTTGGATGAAGCTAAATAGGAATGTAAATGAATCTGATTGTTTTTGTTGTAATTTTATGTTCATCAAATTGATGCAATAAGCATGTTTAATCAATTTTTTATTGTTATGATAGATTGTTTTTTAGGTTACCCATATATGGAACCCAAAAATAATAAATTGATTAATTTTGGATGTATTAATGAACATGATATTTGATAAAAAGATAATTCCTTATAGGGTTATGAGTTTGTCTCTTTCTTGTTAGGTGCAAGAGCCTAATGCTTGGAGCTGTGAGAGCTCATTGTGTTTAAAGGTTGGATTCCTTGTTTAAGGGCCATGATCCCAAATTATATGATGCTTATGTTCATTCTTATTTGGGATGTGATGTGAGCCTGGATGGCTGTTGTGACACGTGGGGGTAGGATACCCTTTGGTAGTGGTAGTGGTTAATGCTTATAGTGGCGAGATGCATCAGTTTATGCATGTGGGTGTCAGGGAGGACACTGGAGATGATGAAACGTATTGGATGTGAATTTTTGGATGCTTCTTGATTCTTTTTGGTTGTTTATATTCATTAGTATCCTCAATCTTCAAGGTAGATGATTTTCTTACACTCCTTTCAAAAGGGTGGAAGACATGTGGGGTATGCCCCATGATTTCTGTGTTTAGCGAATCTTGGGTGCATGGGTCTATGCTCTTTCTATAGATTGAAAAGACATGATGGGTAGTTCATCTACCAACTATGCTGATCCCCCTTGAGATTAGTTGCTTAGAACGTTTTTTCTTGAATTCCTGGGAATATTGGAAAGTAATAATTTTGTTAACAAGTTATTGAATTATTTATTTTAACCCATGGGGTTGGAGATTTCTAGGATGCAATGATGATGTTTCAATTTAAAGGAACAGTTGACGTTAAGTGTGATTCTAATGAAATATAGTGTGGAATTGTTAATGGTAAATTAATGATTAAATAATTAATTAACAAAAAGTGAAACTGATAAAAAGCGAATGATGTAATGTAATAATGCTCTTTAAATGGTTGTGTGCATATATGATACCTAGTATTAGAAGTGGATGATTGGATTCTGAGAGAAGTTAGCTACAATTGAGTCTATGAATAGGTTATTCTCATATTATAGTTGTGAGCTATATTATATTCTATACTTTTGTGTTTCTATACTCTACTCCACCCCATCGGTTAGGGAACCTGACACACTGGGGATTCTGAGCCATGGGTGGTGTTTTCCCAAACATTTTGGTTGGATGATGGATTGATGACTACCCATTTTGGCCCCACTCTATTCTCATAGAAGTTACTTGTGCTGGTAGGTATAGTGGTTAGTTTTCCGCATATATGTGTGTATAGGGATGTAATGTCTTGTGGTTATTCACACACATATATTCTGGATAATGTTTCCAAAGGACAACTATATGGGTACTGTGTATAGGCTATGATGGCTTGAGGAGCCTTACTTGTTGTATGGTCTATAATGGTTTGATGTTTAATACCCAACATATGATACACATTATGAAAACTGTGGTGGATCCCAGAAACTACTTAGTTACTATGCATGCGTGGATGTGGTGGTTTGGTTGCATGAGGTGCATGTTGTAGTGCTTCACCTAGGTGCCTGCGAGAAAGCCTTTTTGGAGAGAAATGCTTAGGAAGTGTGATGTTGGGGAGAAGTGAAAACCAGTGGGGAAGTAGTTTCAATGTACCCTTAATATTATTTTCTTATGTTATATACTCTTGTATTTAATACATTGTGGGAGTATCCATGGTGAGGCTGGTAACTTAGAATACCTGTTTAGGTGACAAGTTAATTTCACTTGTTGTTCACTGTGCATTAATATTCTTCCTTCTGTTTTGCATGAGAGGCTCCATGGAGGATCCCAATGAGTATATTGTTATACTCAGCCTATGTATATATAAACTATTTTTCAAGTCACTTTCAGTTGGTTGGAGATCAGGATTGATACTGCTAGATTGGGGTTGTTGGAGCTGTTCGGGATTCATGGGTGCAGCTATTTTTACATTACTTTGGCACATGCAGTTTTTCATTTTGTTTTTATTAGTTTTGCATGACATTACATATGTGTAAATGGTATTTCTTTTATAATGATGTCTATGTTAGAGTTAGTTGGATTATTTCTTATCACTCTCTTTCTCATGTGTTTTATTCGAGAGTAATTCCTCCCATTAGTGTGTTTACTATACTGTCAATGCTAGTCACCTACCCAAGTCCTACTAGAGGAGGGACTTAGGGGTCACTATTTAACTTCTCACATTGCTGGCCCATGGGTGGTACACCTTATGGGGAGGGGGTTTTGATAAAGTGATATCAAAGGATCAGGTTAAAAGATATGATCGATTAGTGTTAGTCTTAGTTGATATTCCATGTGTTGGTAGGGAAATGATGTCAGTCAAGTATAGCCAGTGATCTTAACACTGCAGACCGGCTAAGACATTGGCGTTTTGGGTCCCCGGTGATCTGATGCACAGACCATTAATTTTAAAATGGATACTAAAAAAGGTTATTATAGTTTCAAGGTAGATACATAGGAAATGATCATGCACCATTATTCATTGTTTTTGTGTTTGAATGGTTAATCTGTGGGATAGGTTAACCTAAAATGAATAAAAGATAAAAATTAATTAAATAATGCTGACTCTTCCATATTTCATGTTTAAGAGAACTAACTGTTTGTTATTTTGCAGGTATGGCTCTAGGTCGACATCCTTGTTAGGTTCATGTAGAAGATGTCTAGCATGCTCTGTCAGTGGATCGTCACATGGTAGAGGTTGATGATGACAACACTTGGATGAGGACACTTCACGAGTTTCACTGATAAATTCTAGAAAAAGTATGAGGGAACCATTTCAGATGTATTCATTGAATATAGGTTAGAGAAGGTCAAGATAGGGTTTAGTTAGACCTGTTCTCAGAAGGAGCACTAGGTGTATTTGGTTGTGATGATGTTATGTGGAGTAGTGAGGCGGTGTTGGTTCTTGTTCTTCAGGTATAGTGAGGAGTCGGCGATCTCATGGGAGGTGTTCTAAGACAAGTTTAGAGTCAAGTTTATTTCTTCGACCGTGATGGTGTACAGTTGGTAGGACCTTCATACCCTTCAATAGGGGATATCTTGTGTGAATGATTTTGGAATAATTTTTAGGAAACTTGTATGATATGCTTTGGACAAGTTGCTAGATGAGGAGGCACCAGCAAGACATTTCAAGGAGTCTTTTCATCCAGGGATCCATCTCTAGGTCACCCCATTTTTGTTGAAGAGATATATTGAGGTGATGGAAAGGGAAGAGGACATAATGAAGACATTGGTAGAATAAGATCGTCATGAGAGGGGATTAATCCTGATTCCTCATGAAGTAGAGATGGGTTCGGGGGTTCCTAGTTTTCAGGGAATATGAATTTTCGTTCGTATGGAGGTAGGTCTCCGCCCTCAGCATCTCGTTTCTTCAAGGGAAGCATATCAGAGGCCTATTCCAAGGGATCAAGTGCTTGTTTTTCTTGTGGATGAAGATTTCATTAGTAGAGACAGTGAACACCATTTCATAGAAGTCATTGTGTAGTAGGTGTTTCTCTCTACGTTCCACGGTTATGATACTTCTAACTGAGGTAGCAACAGCAGGTTGCACCCGCTATTGATCAGAAGAGAGAAAATAGTAAAGGAAGAGGAAAACCTGTGATGCTCCCCATCTTTAGAGATAAGAGTGCGGCCAAGGTGGTAGTCATCATCAGGGTCATAGAGGTTGTAGAGGGGGTGGTGGTCAGCTTCTTGCTTTACTATTACCAGCACTAGGCAAGCTAGCCGTCATTCGAGGTACCCTTTTCTTGTTTTCTACTTAGGTGTATGACCTAATTGATTTAGTAGAAACACAATCCTTTATATCACCTTCCCTTGTCCATGCATTGTGACTTGAGGTAGATAGAATTCAGGTGCCCTTTGAATTCACTACGCTAGTTGAAAATCAAGCTTACATGATTGAAGTATGTACAGACTATGAGCTAGTGCTGGGGCTACACCACTCAGGGGATGATTTCATATGTTTACATATACAATCATATTATTTCATCCTCATCATGTATTTCTTGTATTTAGTGCCTAATATCATGTATTTATTCAATAGGAAGGCGATGTTCATTGATGCTGATGGAGATCCAGTAGTGTTTGTTGGTGAGTGAGACCCTCAGATGTGTCAGAGGCATGTTCCGCCCTTATCATCCTTGATGGTTGGCCTGATGCTGAATTCTTCAGAGGATCAGTAGTTGGTTTTTCCGAGGTTCTTAGAATAGTACCATTATGTCATTCTAGAAGAGGTTGTAGCAATACCCCCTTGATGAGAGATCAGGTTTTGGATCGAGATACATCTAGGAGTGTCTCTTACCTCTATGTCTCCATATATGATGGACCCTTATATGTTAAAAGAGCTATGTATACATCTCGATGGTCTGATACAATGTCTTTCTTTTGGCCAAGTGTTTCACTATGGGGTGCAACAATTTTGTTGTGAAGAAGGCTGACATCAATTTGTGATTTTTTATCGATTATCAATGCATAAACAAAGTGAAAGTGAAGAATCACTATAATATTCCATAGATTGATGATTTATTAGATCAATTAAAGGGTTCAAGTTGGTTCTCAATGATCTACTTCTAGTCAGGATATCATCAGATGCATGTGAAGGATGAGGATATCCTGAAGAATTCTTTTTGTTGCCGCTATGGGCATTACAGGTTTGTTGTAATGCCATTCAATGGTACGAATGCTCTATCTATGTTCACGGGATTGATGAATGCAGTGTTGCATGAGTTCCAGGATAAGTTCATGGTGGATTCCATTGATGAAATACTTGTGTAATACACATATGTGGAGAAGCATGTAGAACATCTGTATGCCATTTTGGGAGTTATTTGTCAACCACAATTGTTTGGGAAGTTTTCAATGTGTAATTTTTGGGCTCAAGAAGTACGTTTCTTGAGTCATGTTTTATCTCAGTTGGGAGTAGCTATGGAACCATCAATGATAGATGCAGTTGAGTCTTAGGAAACCCCCAAGATAGTGGTAGAGGTGCGATGTTTCCTTGGTTTCCCAGGCTACTACAAGAGGTTCATAGCTGATTTCTCTTGGTTTTGTCTCCTCTAATATCATTGACACAGAAGGATCATGAATTTTGTGTGGACTGATCAATATCAAGAAACTTTTGAGTATCATAAAGGGATGTCGGTATGTGATCTTGTTCATTGTCTTCTAACTAAGGGAGTTCAGTTTTATGTTTTTTGCGATGCCTCGCATCTAGGGTTATGCTGTGTTTTAATGCAGTGGAGATTAGTTGTTTCTTATGGGTCTCTGCAGTTGTGTCCACATGAACGTTACTATGCCACCCTTGATTTTGAGTTGGTAGCTGTGGGGTTTCTTTGAAGTTGTGTAGACATTACCTCATTGTCTAGTGATTTGTGTCTTTAACTGATCATAAGAGCATGAGTTATGTTTTCTTCATGTATGACATAGTATTGCGATGGCATTAGTGGATGTTGTTATTACAGGAATACGACTTTGAAAGCATGTATACACCTAGGACATGAAATGTTTTAGCTGATGTGTTGAGCCCGAAGTCATGTAGGGATGTAGTGAACGAATTTGGTGATTTCTGGAGAATTATAGAAGAACATTCAACGTTAAATCTTGATATGGGAGATGTTTGGGAAACAAGATTCCTTTTTCAGTTGATAGTGTAGTCATCTCTGGTGCATTTGGTAGAAGAGTCCAGGTTGTGGGATTTAAAGTTGGAGGTTTTGAGAGACCGGTTTTTTTGTGGAGAGGCCCCTGATGGTTGGTATGAGGATGAACAACACTGAGTATTGTATCATGGATGGCTATTTGTTCTTTGGAGATGCATGATATGGTTCATAGAGAGTTCCATAGGTTGCCTATAGAAGTGAATTATGGAGTAACAAAGATGTACTAATTCTTGAGGAGTCATTGTTGGTGGCCTAGTCTAAAATGTGTCGTTTCAAAGTTTGTGTCTTGATATTCGGTCTTCCAGAAGGTGAAGGACAATCATTGTGTCCCTAGTGGTTTTCACCATCCATTATATATTCCTTATAGTAATTGGGAGGACATCTCAATATACATTTTTACTGGATTACCTTGATCTTAGGGAGGACATGAAACAATTTGGGTGGAAATGGATTGTTTAACAAAATCATCTCACTTTATAGTGGTCAAGGAGTCATTCTCAGTGGAAGTTTTATCGAGGAAGTATCTAGAGGAGGTGTTGAGACTCAACATTGTCCCGATGATGATAATTTCTGATCAAATTCCTCTTTTTACCTCTATGGTGTGGATAGGTCTCCTGGATGATTTTGGTTCTTAAATATACTTGATAAATTATTTTCATCCACAGTCTGATGGTTAGATAGAGCAGACTATCCTGACTCTTGAAGATATGTTCCGCTCTTCTGTCTTAGATTTTTGAGATTCATGGATGATGAAATTACCCTTGGTGGAGTTCTCTTACAACAATAGTTTTCACTCCACCATCGATATGGCACCATTTGAAGAATTGTCTGGCCAACCTTCCCATTCTTCTTTGTTCAAGATTGTGGTTAGAGAGTCAGCAATTCCCAGTACAGAAGTAGTTCTGAATATTACAGAGTTGGTTCAGGAGATTCTCAAGACGATGAAGATAGGGTAGGATCATCAGAAATTATATCTTGACCAAAGGAGAAGACCTTTGGAGTTTGATGTTGGGGATCATGTGTCTCTGAAGGTTAATCCACATTATAGGTAGTGATGGTTTGGATTTGGGAGTATGATTCATCCCTTGTTTTTTTTCTTTTTGATGTGTTGTCTTATGTTGGAGCCATGGCATATGAAGTATAACTTCCCCAGGAGCTAAGCCAGATACAAGATGTTTTTCATGTGTTACAGCTCCATCGTTCTCTTCATGATTTCTCTCATGTCATCGATTGGGGAGAGATCGATGTTGATGATGATGCAACATTCGAGGAGAAACCTTTGGATATCCAAGACTACCAAGAGAAGGTGTTTCAAGGGCGTTCTATCCCCATGGTTCATGTCTTGTGGTAATGTGGTGTCATGGATAAGAGTACCTAGGAACGTGTGTCCCAGATACGTGCTTAGTACCTAGAGTTGTTTGATGTTTATCTCTTTCCTTGTAACATTGTTCGTTTTGTGGTTTTAGACCATTCTCATTTATGAGATGGATTTCATTGTTTCTTTTTGTGGCTGTCTATCATTGAGATGTATCTCCCCCGAGAGAGGATGTAGGATCTAGGTGTGGTTTTTTGGAGGCATTGTTTTGTTCTTTTGATGTGGTTGAGCTCATGTGGTGGAAAAATTCTTGAGAGGTATCTCACAGGCTATTAGATCAGGCAAACCCTTTCTATTTCCTCTCTGGGTTGGTTTTGGATTCTCAATGACAAGAATTTTTTGAGTGGTATTTGATGTAGGGACAGATCCATGTGGATCGACCCATTGCATGTTTTCAAAGACTGAGGTTCTCAGAGAAGGCATAGAAGAAGTCTGGCGGAGTTCGGTAACAGAAAAATGGAATCAGCAAGGGTACACGATGTGACCATGGGGTACATGAGGTGACCGGTTCAAGTTCCAATAAAAAAACAAAGCATCAAGGCAACGTGTTTTTCGGAGGAACTCCACCTTGAGGTAGTACAAGATGTGAATTTGAAGCGCACGTTGTTTACTGACCCAACATTGTATGTCTTAAATACATACCTGATGCTCAGGCGTTTCCAACCCTATGGCCATGACTCCCCTCCTTCTCATCCTAAGTGACCCAGCAGACCCCTCCATGGCGTTTTTGAGATCGCTTCATCTAGGATCGATCTCGGGCTCCTTTATTTGATCTGTCTTAAATACGAGGTAAGATATACCTCTATTCATTGGTTTTATCCGATATGTATTTTCCTATTAATCCTTTCCATTTTAAGGAATTTGATTTTCATGGTTCTAATGGATTTTCTTTTTGGTGATGTTGATGTGGTTGTCCCATGACAACCTCATGTGGATGCAGTTGCTACGGAGAAGGCGATCGTGATCAACTAAATTTATTCATTATCAAGAGAAGAACATCATAAACCATTTGAGGCCGGGGATTCATTTCTATTCATTAATTTTACATGAAACTATAGATTTATCTTGTTTTATCCCACTACATCACAATGGAATTGACATAATAAATATTTTAACTGGATAAATAAATTGATATTGATCATATATTATAGCATCTTGTTTTTCTAGATAGTGTGATATCTATACTTGATTTATTTATATATTCATTATTGGTGAAAATTGAAAAAGAAAATAATGCCTGAAATAATTGATAATTATTTGGATAAAGTTAAAGATCCATGTAAATTAATCCATTTTTTTTGTTTTAGTATAATTTTAATCAAATTGAAGTAGTGAGAATTTTTAATAAATTAGTGGTAGCTATAATAGCTTGTTATTTCAGTTACCCATAGTTGAAATCTACAACTAATAAATTGGTTAATTTGATATTGATTTAATAACCGGTTGTTTTTTGAAAAGATAATTCCTCATAGGGTTATGAATTACCCTTTTCTCATAAATTACAAGATCCTTATGTTTCGAGCTGTGAGATCTCACCGTGTTTGAAAGACAGATGCCTTGTTTAAAGGCCAAGATACCAATTGATATGATGTTAGTTTTCCACTTTCTTGTGTTGTGATTGAGTCTAGATGGTTGTTGTGATATTTGGGTTTAGGGAGGATCATCGGTTGTGGTAGTAGCTGATGTCCAGAGAGGCGATATGCATTTGTTGATGAATGTTGGTGTCAGGGAGGACACCGTGGATAAAGAAATGGGTTTTGTGGGAATGTTTGGATGATTGATGATTCTTGTTGGTTGTTTATCTTCATTACTTTTACCACTACTCAAAAAAGCTGATTTTCTTACCCTCCTCCCAAAAGGTTCGAAGACACACGAGGTATGCCATGTGATTTCTATATTTAGCTTCTCGAAAAAGGATGGGTCTATGCTATTGCAATAGGTGGAAAAGACTTCAAGGGTAGTTCATCTAACAACCATGTTAAGCCGCTTGAGTTTTTTATCTTAGAATATTTTTTCTATAATTCCTAGTTATATGGGAAAGTAATAATGTAGTTAATAAATGATTGAATAAATACTGTTAACCCATGTGGTTGGAGCTTGTTGGGACACAATGTTGAGGTTGCAATTTAAAGGAACAGTGGAAGTTGGGTGCGATACTAATGAAATATAGTTTGGAATTGTTAATGGTTAATTAATGTTTGACGAATTAATTAATGTAAAGTGAAATTAAAAAAATGGGAATGAAGTAATGTAATAAGTCTCATTAAATGGGCATGTTCATACAAGATAAATTGTCTTAGAAGTGGCAGTTGGTAGTCCTAGAGACGTTATCTGCAGTTGAGTCTAAGAATAGATTATTCCCACTTTATTGTTTCGAGATATAGTATGTTATGTAATTTTTATTTTTCTATATGATACTCCACCCAATCAGTTAGAGAAACTGACACCATAGGGATTCTAAGACCTAGAGGTGTTTTCCACAACATTCATGTAGAATGATGGATGGATGGCTACCCCCTTTTTCCCTAATATCTTATCATGGTAGTTACTTATAATGGTAGGAACATTGGCTAGTTTTCCCCATATATGTGTGTAGAGGGACGTAATGGATTGTGTTTATTCACACTAATATATTCTGGATATAGTTTCCTTTTGATTACTATAGGTGTAATGTGTATAGGCTATGATGTCTTGAGGATCCGTACTTGGTGTATGTGTTATAATTTCTTGAGGTTTAATACCCGACGTATGATACATGTTATGAAAGTTGTGGTGGATCCCAAAAACTACCTGGTTACTTTTCTTATATGGATGTGGTGGTTTTGTTGCATGAGGTGCATATTGTGGTGCATTGTCCAGGTGTCTGTGGGTAGGAATTTTTAAAGAGAGATGCTTAGGATGTGCAACATTGGGGAAGAGTGGAAAACTATAGGGGAAGTAGTAGCAGGGTACCCTTCATATTATTTTTTATATTATATACTATTTTATATGATACTATGTGAGAGTATCCATGGTGAGGTTAGGAACTTTGTATACATATTTAGGTGATGAGTTAGTTTCACCTACTATTCACTATTCTTTAGAATTCTTTCTTTACTTTATCATGAGAAGATCTGGGGAGGATCCTATTGAGTATGCTTTTATACACAACCTATGTATATATAAATTTTTTTAGGTCACTTGGAGATAGTTGGAGAACAGGATGGTTACTATGAGGTTGGGGTTGTATGAGCTGCTTGGGCTTCATGGTTTCCATTGTTTTTACATTCCTTTGACACTTGTATTTTTTCCTTTCAGTTGTAGTTGTTTTACAAGACATTACATATGTGTACTTTGGATTTATTTTTTATTGCAATATGGGTTGGATTCGGTTGGTGTATGTCTTATATCTCCCTTTCTCATGTGTTCTCTTAGAGAGTAATGCCTCACATTTTTATGTTTACTACACCCTCGATGATAGTCGCCATCCCAGGGACTACTGGAGGCGAGACGTAGGGGTCACTATCTCACTTCTCACATATTTGATTCCGGAGGGGTAAACCTTGTAGGGTGGGGGTTGTAACTGCCTTGTTATTCATGTGTTTTGATGATATGTATCTTTGTAAACTATTTTATAAATGTTATAACTTTATTAATTATATATTTATTATAGGTGATGATGTGATAAGAATGTGATTAAAAAGAGGAATTTTTATTTATATAATATATTTATATTGATAGAATCCAATGTTTTATATAGGAACATTTTAGACTATGATATGAATATTTTTTATATATTATTTCTATCATTACAATTTCTTGTATTTCCAATTTTTTTTGGGATAAAATTTGTATTTTTTGTTTGGGTTTATTTTATTTTGTTATGGATTATCTTCTTATTGGTTGGGACATTTTTGAAATCCCATGTTTGTGTTATTTATAAAAATATTGACATTATATTTATTTTGAAATAATATCTTACTGTTTTATATTTTAGAGTAATGAACACTGAGTATGATATTTACTAGAGATATAACATGAACCAATGATGTCACTTCTCCTGGAGTGTATCCTATCATAGATACTTGATACATGGTATACATTAACCCATTTAAATTAAATAATGGGTTTCTAGAATATAATTGATAATTTAAATAATTTTTATATCTTATATTTGATACTTTTAAATATTTTGTGACATGGGGTAGATATTTTATATGCGATGTTTAATTTTTTCAAAATCACTTAACATGGGGTACCCAATAAAACATCGATATTTGATAATTGAGGTTTCATGTGAAATATTGTTTTTATTTATGGTGTCTAGAGTGAAAATGATATTTTATATACAGTGTACCAGTATATTAGGCATAGAATCAAAATATTATATAAGAAGGATCCTACATATATACTGTTTCATAAAACATATTTTGATCTTGAGTGATTCTCAAAACATGGATGATAATGCCTTATGGGTTTCTACTATGAATAATTATGAATTAAATTTATTATATACATTAAATTCTTGTATTATTGTTTTACATGACACATATAATTTATTTTTTATGAAATCCCAATATTTATTATGTTATGGTATGACAATTCTCCTTCCACCATGATACATTGACCTTTATCAATGACTACACCAGAGAAATGTTCAAAAATAAAAAATAGACATTTTCCATAATCCAAAACCATGGTAATAGGTAATAGAACCATGGTCATAGAATATAGACATAGTATTCATAGACCATGGGTCCTGTTTCCATTTGGATTGGAGTTTTCCTATGGAAACAATTTGTGATCATGGTTATAAGACTCCCCCTAAGAAAAAGAAACTTATTTCCATATTCCACATCGACTATATATATAGGGAAAATCTATAGAAATGAACTGATACCATGGTTACATCCTTTAAGAAATTAAAAACAATCTATACGATTTTATACATAAACGTATTATTTGTTTTTTATATTCCATTATTACTTACCTACGACGGAGTTTAGGTATTCACACATATATACACACACATATATATAATTATTTATAATTTAGATTTACAATTATTATTTTACTTTTTAAAAAATAAAAAATATAGTGTACTCAACAACCTATGGTCATGATCCATATGGATCATGGTGATAGTTGGAACCAATTTCCGTAGTCCACATGCACCATGGTAATATGGGTTTCCATTTTTTTACTGCATAATTCCCTTGAATTTTCCATATCACTAAGGTTTCCCATATCCATTTATCACCATGGTATAAATTTATTATGTCTATATGGTTTTTATAGTGGGACTACTACCGAAATTTAAAATAGACAGTGGAAGATAGATTTCAAAAAACCATGACTTCGTCGACCAAGAAAATTGATTTGTAGTCATCAGACAATTTTCAAGTAGTGTTTCAAAACAACATTGTGTAATCTTATAATGTAATTCATAATCACATCCTATATATATATCCATGAGAACATATAAATATTATTAACCTATATTTTCATTTATATTTCAATAGATATTTTATATGTTTTATATATGCACTAAATCCATAATGACTCCCATAATATAAATCCATTTGTTATCTATATTTTAAACATAATATATCCAAATCTATATATATTGATATTTTTTCTAGAAATTTGTAATTTTCATGGGATATCATTCATATTTTGTTTATGTACTTATTTTTCATTGATCATTATAAATTTTGTACTTGAAAATCATTATGTGGTAAGGATTTAAGGTTATAGTCATCACAGAAGTGTTCTACAATCAATTATACAAATGGAATATCTAATAAAAATGTTCTAATATATTAGTAGATGATGGTAGAATAAATGTTCAACCTATTTTATATTTCTCTATTTAATGTATTAACTATATAAATTTATGTTTTTTATTAAACATAATTATATAATTGATGAAAATGAATTAATTTGATACTCTCTCTATTCAGTTCTCTTTATTATATTTGGTGGAAGTGATAAAACTCCATTAAATGGAATAATACATCCTACTAAAGTGTTTAGTGATTCCAATTGAAAATGGATTCCTATATATGATATTTCCTATGGGTATTCTTGATGTTTCCTCTACTAAATTCACTAAACAAACAATTTGAAAGATGAAAAATGTGGTAAACGTGACTTCTTTTTGTTATTCTTATACATGTAATTACATCTCAGCTGGATTTGTGATTTTTATGGGTTTCCATATATTATTTGAACGATTTTATGATTATTATTAGACCCAATATGTGGTGTTATAACCACATTTATTGAATAATCAATATAGGTTAAAAAACTGTAATTTAAAAAAAAAATACATTACAAAAATATATATCAATCTCCCTATTCAAGATATGCTCCACGTAATTCTTTTGTGAAACATTATACATTAAGAATATCTTTTATCATTTTTATACTATAACGTAGATGTACATCTAAGATAACACTATCCATTGATGATGTCAGAAAATTCATAAATAGTTTTCCAAATAAAATAACCATAATATTTTCCATATTTTATATATTTGTATTCCCATTTTAGGTGGGATAGTATTATATGATTAATGTACCCTTGAACTCAGAAATAATAAAATTTTAAATCATGGGTAACACCACAAAAATAAATTTCTTCAGTGATATAATATAATAATATATCCCCAAAAACATTATGTATAAAACATTGACCTTGTTATTATTTATAATTATATATTGAAAACATTTCATTATATTAATATATGTGATGTTAGAACATTCCAAAATATGAACTTGTAGAATTATTATTGTCAAATGTTGTTATATATCATAATGTATATTTTAATTTTAGATTTATTTAATACATATTTAATTTTTTTAATATAAATATTATTTTTTTGAGCATTTATGTCCTTTAATTTAATGTGTTAAAACTATTTCTTTTATTTTTCACACCACGAATATAATAGTTACATGCTAGTTAAAGCATTTGATTTAATTTTTTCATCCTATATAGTAACTTTTTTATGTACTGAAATGAATAATAGGGATCATTATTATATATATATATATATACACTATTAATTATGGTTTTGATTTAATTAAGATACTTTTTAGGTATTTTTCTATTGATTGGGGTACTTTTCTTAGAGACACATGATCACGAGAACAAGGTTTTATCTTAAATGTAATTAGATGGATATGTGTCATGAAATACATTCTATTGAGTAATATGTTTATTTCAAATGATTATAAAACATTACATAAAAATGATTTATATACCTAATGTTAGGATATCAAAGGAATGGTCAAACATTGAGAGGGGGTGAAGCAGTGTTGGTATATTTTTATTCAATTATAATTTTATTCCCTTGTAACCTCATCATGTTTTTAGTGAAGATATAAATATCTTATTTTGAATATCATTTGATTGGATTTCATGTATTTATATACAAGAAATAATCAACAAAAATCGAACAGGATTTGATGGGGGATGAATAAATCCCTTGGGTATGCTGGTGTTTTCCCCCTCACACAAAACTTATTTTTTATTATCAAGGAAAGCACCATAAAATGTATCAACATGTACTCATTATCCTAGTACCAACTAGGTATAACGAATGTTTATAGTTTTATGGTCTATATCATCCAAAAGAATATAGTATTCAACCACCTCATTGTAAATTTTTATCAACTACCTATATTTTGTCTTCCTATGACACTGATTATATGATCTCTTTCCTTAGGGTAATGAAATCAGATGGACTACATCAGTTTATTCAAAATTCTAAAATATATGTTATTATTATAGGCTAGATACATTGAGCTTAATCCTTTTTATTATCAATAATAATATTTTTATCACTTTACATTCATCTTTTGTTCTCCATCGTCAGTTTGATTGAAAATTATCAGTATGTGGCACTAGTTATCTAAGACCCTATCTTATTTTAGGTTCAACTCTCTGAGTATTATTCATTAGACTATAGTGGTCAAGTCTTTTATAGAGACAGAGTTACATTTTTCTTGTAAATGACGTAACATATAGTGAATTAGAATTATTTTACTCAATTAATTCTATATTTAAACATGTTAAATGGGTTTATAATGGGTTTTCCATGTTTTGGAAGGCATTAGAGGTGGATTGGGTCATTTTTTTAATATGGGAGGAAAACTATCTACATAGAATTTACATTCCATGTAAATATCACATGACTTGTAAAAAATGTCAAAAACATGCCATGAATCAATTCCTGAAGTGAAGTGGTTACACATCCAAAAACTAATTCACATCAGGAAACATTTGATCAGGATAAATATTAACCTAAGGAAATTGTTTTCTCAATGTATATCCCTAATTGATAAATATATGATTTTAAAGACTTACACACCATGTATGTCTCGAACCTAGTGATTTAAAGACCCCTTTATGCATATGATTCTATTATTATTTCAGATGTATAATTCCACTCTCGACCCTAGGTGGCTTATTTGAGATTTTGGAGCCTCTTCATCCATTCCATACATACAGTTTATACATCTTATCTGGGGTTAGTTAATCTACATATTTTTTTCCATTATCTTCTATAATTCATCTATTTTTTGTGTAAATATCTTCACCATAGGGTTTTTATAGCGTCCATATGAATCTGGGTAGATCTAATTTATTATTACAGTCTTAATCACCTTCTTCGTTATTGGTGTTTCAATTAGAATTGTTGATTTTATCATCAAATTAAGGTAGGTAATCTATACCTAACCGTATATTCTAATTAATTTTGATGAATGTGAAATATTTTTATTTTCCCAAAATAATGTGGGAATTAATTAATTAAATGGTGAATCAGATTATTCAATGGATTAATTAGGATCAGATTGTTAGCTACCTAGATTATGGCAACCTGTTGGGTGTGTTAAATATTGAATATATAAAATATGAATTGAAAAATGGTTTAAAGTTTGTTTATCATGACATGTGACCTTAGTTGAATTCTTGATATAAAATACCTAGGTAAGGGATTATTTCTTATGATATGAATGTGGATAATTTGATTTATAAATAAAATTGAAATCTAAATACAAAATAAAATTTAAAAATTAACTATTGAGGATTCTAGTGTGATATTATGATATATTTTTTGTTATGAATTATTTTTTTGATATGTTTTAATACATATAATAAGTTGGATTTGGCTAGTACTCTAATATAATGCTTATATAGAGTGGTCTCAGACCAATACCATATTGTAATGCTTATATTGATCACACTCGGTTCAGTCCCATGTTGTAATGAATATCTTGAGTGGGTACATACTAATACCATTATGTAATACTTATATTGAGCAGGCATAACTGAGTACCATTTTGTAATGCTAATATCAAGTGGGCACATCCCAATACAAAATTATAATGATTATATTGATAGATCCCTACCTATTCTATTATTGAAATTCATATATAGTGGGTTTCTCCAAAACTAGAATGTTTATACCATTTTTATGTTGTTATGTGTGAAATCCTGACCTGGGTTCTACTCAATGGTTCCCAACCATGGTTTCCAATATGGCCTCAAGTACACCTACTCATACACCAGAGGCTACCAACTAGTAGTGAGGGCCTAGGGTGTGTCTGTGGGGAGACTATTCCCTCATTACTAGAGTGGATCATATCATATATGTAATGATAGATAAATAGTGGAGGCATATATAACAAATGGAATATCAAAAAAAAAAACAATATAACAACTGAAAAAATAAACTTCCATTGTTTTAGAAAATATAAATAAGATGGAAATAATAATAATAATTATAAGCTGGAATCTGATTCATATAAAAATGATGATGATACATGTCATGTCTCTAGAAAGATGGAAAATAGGTGTACATGGAATCAGGAAACAAATTCAATAAAAAAGAAAAAAACCAAAAACTATCCAGCATCTCGAGCATTATCTCAATCATCTGGTACCAAGATCCATCTTAATGAAAGAAAGTCGGATTATGTGTCTAAATAAGGATACTTCCCCTTATTAACACCTTCACACATGTAATCACCCAAAGTACTAATGATATCTCAAATACTGTGAGATATAAATCTCATTATTCCACCACACATGAAGTCGATAAAATATATTCTATGAAATATGAATTGAAATAATATGAAGGAGGATATAAGAATCTAAATAAATTATAATAATGTAAATACCCTAATAACAACTTCACCATTAGTGGGTGTCTTTACATGTATCTATTTAAATATTTATGTTCTAGATTATAATAAGTGAAATTAGATGATCTATGGTATGACCAAGGCATCCAATAATGATGATAATAATAACATAATATCCTAAATAATAACCAATTTATCCATTATGATGATAACAATGAAAGAGGATCCAAGGTAGTAACGAAGCAATGCTGAACCGCAGGGGTCGATCCAACTCAATAATAACCTATATCCCAGCTAGAATGGGTTGTGAGTGTAATCCAAGGTGCATCAACTAATGAATTCCACCATAGTATGATTCTAACTGAGTTAAATGATCTCATCCTAGGTAAGCATGGTCTATGTAATTAGTGGACCCAATTGGTGTATCCGTGGAGCCGAATGTATGAAGAAGTTAATCTAGATCCAATAAGTGTATCCAAGGAATACTAAAATATGAATGATAGTGAAGGGATCATATGACATCATGCTGATCATTAAATAGTAACGATGGACCATTTTCTATGGTTGGTATCTCCATTGGAATATGGAATCCTTGAATAAGAATGAAGTCCTCTGAGTTCTCAAAGAATTCCCTTGATAATGTAAGGATGGATCAAGTTTGACCACTATTATAAATATGAGCATTTACATATGTAACATGATCCTTATACTTGATTCATTATGTATTCTAGGCCAGGTAATAATCATGCATTTTTGTATGTCATGAGGTTCTCTACATTTCCTTCTATACTAGGTGACATTGCTAAAATTACATCAATACATTTATTATTTTTATTTCATATTCAATTATTATATTCATTCCTTCACATTTCTTAAAATTTTATATATGGGATACAAAAATGAAACCAATCACTATTTTAATATATAGACATTAATTGGTTATTTCTATATCATTTTATTAGGTATAACATGGAAAATCGGGATAAGAAACCAATTCCATTTATTTAACTCAAGGCCTAGTGGTATCGATTATATACATTCTTTTTAATAATTCATCAATTAATTAATAAAAATCACCTTTAATGGGTTAAGTTAAATCACAACATAATGGTGATAAAGATAATAATAAAAAACCATAAGCGGAATAAATAAAGAAATAACCCTAATTGGGGTTCTCTTCATTGAGTTCATAGCCTTCAATATTGAATCAAACATTTATAAAGGGATCTAGAATATGATCATGATGAATATAAGAACTGAATATGAATTAAATAGGAAACAGATGACGAAATTGGTATGTACACAACAACAACATTTTATGAAATGTAGAGTCTTGAGGGATGAGTCATGTACCACATACCATATACCACCAACACTCTCCTCATCTAGTACCAGCCCCTAGTTTTTCATGGTATGAATTAAATATTAAGAACAGATCCACACCCGAAAAATAGGGTATATGAGCCCGTGTCCAATTTGAATTGTTGAGAGAATGACCAACGATGATCAGATCAATAAGAATAGGGTACTTACTGATGTGCTTATGGTGTGATAATCATGGATTGAATGAAACTTCAGAAAATGAGGATATTGATGATCCTTGGAAGAAGAATTTTGGATCTCCAAAAGGTGAATATGGATGATTTTCCCACTAGAATGAGAAAATGATAGGAGGTGTTAAACGCATACATTATTAAGGGTATTTAGTATTTTTACACTAGAAAAACATGGGAACATGGTTTTTCATAGATTTGGAAAAAACATGTACAACAATTCTTTGATCATTGCCTAAGAATGTTACCCACATGGTTAGACCACAAGGTTGGAGAAATTTTGTGCCAACCATGCTAAATGGATCTACTAAAAACTACAGACCATGTGTATGGGTGTGTTTCCCAATATGCATGGTTTCCTTAAACGTTTTATCCTCATGATACTAACTATCAATACTTTAATGGTTTGGGTTAAACATGTATCATGTCACACACTATTTATCTGAAGTCTGCATATGGTGAGTTTTTTCCAAAAATTTGTTGTCTAGGATCTGAATAATCTTGGACACCCCTATAAACTCCTTAAACTCATTATTCATCTTTATTAGGTCCAAAATAATGAATTAGAGTGAATTTAAAAGGATATAAAGCTTATATAAAACCTTTTTCATACATTCCTTCTCCCTTATTATAACTTATCCCCGAGTTCACATTCAAAGGGTAGTGAAACACTGCTTGAGAAAAACTCAGGCCAATCCTATCGCAATGAAGTCCCATACTGTACACATCATTAATTCCAAATAACCCCTAATAATGGAAAAAAATATCATTGAATATCCTTCATGCTCCCTTCCATGATGTGCTATTATAATCCTTAAATTAGGTATCATCATTTAACTCAACCTCCTAGAGATCAAAATTATATGATGGTTCGGAATGATAATGATGAAGTTGTGAAATATGGAAATAGTTGTGTATGGAATGATACCTATGAGGTAATATAATCTGATTGGATACCACCAGGACTCTATCTAGAATCATAAAAGGCCGGAAAAATCATTTTGATAGCTTCTATTACATTTATATTCATATATTCCCAATCTTGGGTGATACCCATAGTAAAATAGAATCCCCATCCTCAAAATCTAGAGTTTTTAGATAGCAATTAGAATACGTTATTTAACTACATATAGGAGCATACATACACATCCCGATCTGATAAACGTACCCTGATGTATCTTGAATTACATGAGGACCAAGTATATTTTCCTTACCTATCTCTAACTAGTACAGGGGTGAAAATAACATCATACCATTCAATGCATCAAAAGGATTCATATGAATCATCTCCTAAGAGCTATTATTATAGACAAACATAAATGGAGGGATATGATTCTCCCAATAACCACTAAAATCAAGTAGGTATTCTTAGAGCATGTCCTCTAACACCAATATTATCCATTCCAAATTTTTATCATCCTCATGGTTAAATTTGTGCTCAGAAGCCCCTGTGTACCCATAGCACTTTTTAACCCATTATTGGACATCAATTTAATGGTATCATCCATGTCTAAAATGATAGTATAAGGGACCTCATGTAGAAGAATGATCTCACAAAAATATAATCTTCCTATATCATCAATAATGAAATTCTTTCATATAGGAAGAAAGTTCTATACTTTCATCAGTCAATCCATGACTACCCAAACAACATTGCTACCTCAAGGTGACCTTGGTAAGCTGAATATAAAACCAATGGAAATATTTTCCATTTCAATTATTATACTAGAAGAATTTTTAAAAAGTATGTTGGTCACTGGTACTCTACCCTCACCTGTAGACAGGTGGACCACCTAATAATAATGCCTATTATATGATGTTTTACCCTAGGCCACCAATATTAGAATCACATGTCTCAAATCAGGATGGATATGACTATATAAACTACCCACCGATATGTGTGGGACTCAAAAATTAGTTCATATATCCTATCTATAGGAACACATACACACCCACTTATACAAAGTAAACCATATTAATCCAAATACCAATCTGGAGGTGGGTCCTCTACAAAAATCATCTCTTGGAGAACTAATCCTTGAAGATTTGAAATTTTTTTCTATTTACCCGATCGTGGAGGGATGGGGTAACTATAAAGTCTAAAAGATAAGACTTCTTGTGAATGTCATGAAACTCTATATTCATATCATAAAAATAGGGTCATCAATTTCCATTCATCACCTGATTCCTATATGAAATGATCTTGATTTTTCCGACACAACACATCTACTACCACATTTCCATTTCCAGACATATATGAAAGAACAAAATTGATGTTCATGAGATATTCAACCCATATTCACTATATAATATTTTGTTAATTCTATTTAAATATATATTAGAGGCACATGTGGTCCATATACAAAAAAAGAACTCACCCATCAAATATTGTTTATATTAGTGTAAGGAAAGGATAACTACTACATACTCAAGGTTATGAATCAGGTAGTTTCTATCATGAGGCCCAAACTGTTGAGATATTTACCTAATAATTTTGTCACAAAAGATTATAAATACTCCCAGGTCTATTCTGGATGCATCATAGAACTCTATATAACCTATACTCGGATCTGGAAGAATCAGAACATGTGCCAAAATAAGCCTTCCTTTTAGCTAATGTAAGTATTTTTAACACTCTTCTTACTATACAGATTTTACACCCTTATTTGTGAGACTATTTATAGGTGAATCATATTATGATAAGTTCTTTATGAAATTATTATAATATCCATCCATACCCAAGAAACATCATAGATCAAACATGCCTTTGGGATAGACCCTAGAAACCAAAATAGTTACCTTCTATTAGTCAACTAATACTCCAAATTTTGAGATAATATGACCCAAGATGTAAACATTTTCAATCTAGGAGTGGAACTTTGAAATCATGGAAAAAGTCGGTTCACTCTCAGTCTATTAGGAGTGATCTCAATATGGTAAACATGGTCACTCCATGTATGATAATATAGAAAGATTTCATCTTCAAAGACCATGAAAATGGAGTCTAGATATGGGTGGAAACCCATATTCATAAAATCCATGAAAAAAAATTCATGTTTGTAAGACTGAATTACATAAAAAGATACTCATATAGACCATACCTACATTAAAAATATATTGGATTTATGTTCTATGGTCTGACTCACATCTGTTAATAGCTTGATCTCAAGTTGATCTTTGTGAATATTCTAGCTCCTCAAAGCTGGTCAAATAGATAATCTATAGGAGGTAGTGAATAGTGGTTCATATTTATAATTTGTTTCATCCATAGATAATTCAAGCATAAATGAGGGGGGGATCCTCCTTTTTTGGGAAAATAATGGGTGAACCCCAAGAGGAATTACTTTCTCACATAAATACTCTAGACTCCAGATCCTCCAACTAACTCTTAAGATCCTATATCTTAGTATGTGTCATCCTGAATTGGGGAATAGGAATTGGATCTTCTATAAATATGAGATCAATTTTAAAATCTACCACTATCTGATGAGGTAATCTAGAAAAATAATTTGGAAATACATCCCTAAAATGATCTACTATGGGAGGATAATCTGTCAAGTGTACTACCTACTTATCTATGAAGAGACTGTTAATCTGTATAGACATTCCGCCTTGACAATGATGATCTAATCCAGGTCTTCCATCTTGGACATCCCACTCACCCATGTAAGGATATCTGCTTCCCTGTAGTGATCTAAAAGACACCCTTCGGTGATAAAATCCCATATGGGCATGATATAGAAACAGACAATCTATCATGATAATGTCATTGAATCTCAACATATTTAGAATAAAGAGGTCTCATAAAAAAGTATGGATTTCTTTGAGAAATTATTCTCTACCAGAACTGATCAAAATAAGTCTAGATACCCTAGCGATGACCTCCTCCACATGTTTTCATGTTAGTGCTACTCCAACTCCCCACCTTACATACTGTAAAACTTCTTTCCACTGAAGTAGAGATAGTGCACAGCCTCTTCCACTAGAATCATATTGATGGGTCCGATATAATATTTTAATATTCCCCATATATCCACAAGCATGAAACTCTAGAGTGTCTTCATTATACTAATGCTTCGGATTCCTATGTCATTCAAATTGATGGAATATAACGGATCTGCAAGTGTGGTAACTCTGACCGCCACTAATATGAATATAAATATATAGGGAATAAATCCTACTAGTATAAGAGAAACTATCCTTCCTTGAAACTAAACCAATTCTCAAAAAACAATCATCTTACCATAGTTTTCACTTATTGATAATATACTGATTAAAGATCTCAAAAAAAGAAGGTAGGAGAAATACATTCACCTAAGTATGGATGGAATACTATATCCCATCCTAGAAATATCATACTTGTGATATCTCATCAATAGTTAAAAGTTGTGAAAATCACTGTAGATTATTAAAATGTGTTGAATATCTCATAAATGATATAACACCCTACTTTAGATGCATGAACTATCTAGCTCGGCCAGCTCTCAAAATCTAATGAATGATGTCATCCTAGATGTAATTCTAGAACTCATCCTAGACCATTCCCTGATGATAACAAACATGGGTCACATCCTATCAAATTTTGGTCGAATCATAGATTATACATAGGGAAATATTGACCCTCCTCTCTCGAGGCATCTCCAAATGCTCAAATATTAATAGATTAGCCTCTGTCTCGGACTCAGTATCATGGGGATTGTGATCCCTCAAAAATATTATAGGATGCTTTTGCTTGAACTCATAGGTCTTACCAACCATTGTTGGTGTAGGTCATGGATCACCTTCAATGGACTATATAATAAATAAACACCCCCCTGCCCCTCAAAGCTCATAATCAGTGCCCTATTCGAGTATAATAGGTGGTTCCTCAAGGGAAACTATAAGAGGAATCACTGGTGTCTTAGGTCCCACCATATTCAGAGCATGGTCGATGACACCATCCTAAGTAAAAGCATGAGGATATCATGGTTGAATATCTCAAAAAATTCCAAGCACATACATCAGAAAAATATTAGAAATAGATTGAATCACTAGTAGAAATATATATAAGAAGTATGGCTCACTTCCCATGGTATACTACCCCAAATACCCTCTTAGGAGGCCAGATATTGTTAAGTGTTAAAGTTGTAGGGACTAAATTATGTATAATTTGTATTTGTAGACAATTGTAGTAAATAATGGTAAAAATAAAAAAGTAACACCAATGTGATTAGATATTGGTTGAAGTGAAGATGTTTGGAGAATTGTATTGGACTGATTTCACTGGATTTCTAGCCTGGGAAATTCTCTATGTTGTTACAAATTATAAAATTTTGTACAGATCCATAGTTCAAATGAACTTGTGTCAAAAGAGAAACATGGTTTATAAAAATTTATTATCTTCCATTGAGTATGATTTATGTGTTCTTTTAAATTCATGTTACAAAAATATGTTGGATAGGGCTTGAAGAATCTAATAATGATCATGCAAAATGAAAATATTCTTATAATTTTCCAAAAATTGGAAAAGACTAAAGAATGATGTTTTAAGAATAAGAAAAGAATGGAATTGATGTGAATAGAATTTGAAGTTGGTATCCATGCATGATAATTATGTTCAAGGGTGGCCATGAAATTCTACACATAGAAGTATTCGGTTCTTATGACCTTCAAATAAAAAATTGGGCCATCCCAAAAGCTAGTCGGTAGCCCCGACCCAAGGAATTTTCATGATAGAGTCGTCCACTCCCAAGGGGGAGCCATCCATACCAGACCACGAGTAGAAGGGATATGTATAGGCACGAAAGAGCACATGGGACAAATCCCATTCACAGTTCGGATGATTCCTGCATAGAGGGTGGGTTTAGAGAGAACCCATAGATAACACAGTATTAGGTTGTTCCTTGTGGGGAGAAGGAGTAATCGGGCCGGTTGCAGGGACAAAATCATTGATAAACCACAAAACTACCATGTCTTCATTTAGATGTGGGACAAATGGAAGCAGGTTACTATTCAACATTTCAAAATATGGGATGAATCTTGGCCATCTATATAATATGTATCTATTATATAATCCGTGGAGTTCATCTCATCCATGAGTCATGCATTTGAACCTAGGACATTCGATGCTCTTGTGGATTTTGAAGAATCTGCGTCATCACCTTCAACCTCTAGAGCCTGATGATGCCACTTCATGACTAAAGTTGATGAAAAACCATTTCTCGACCACTGTGGAATATCATTTTTACATCATGAAGATCATTTGATCATTCTGAGACCATGAATGCACCATACATTGTTCATGCATGTGATATCTCGAAGAATAAGGCTCGGTAGAGGAATATGTAGTTACTGAGGTCATATTGATGCATGATTGATTTAAAAACAAGAAACATGCATTCGAACATTACTCCATGCATGAATAAATTTTCTTATGTTGAAAAGGAAAAAACGGAGATATGTGCATATCATCATCCACGGTTCAACGAATCCTAAACACTGATGATCTCAGCAATTAAAAGATGTGAGATTCAGTTCATATCTATCACGAACCAACCCGGGTCGACCATGAACTGTTCACACGAGCTAGCCCGTGACATGGCTCAAGGGGTGTTCCTGATCCCCACAAGCTGGAAACTAGTGTCGGGCCTCAAAACCAAACAAGGGGGAACTATTTGGACTAGTGAAAATAAATAAACCGGCAGAAAAAGAAGAATAATGCAAGGAAAATAAATGACACCAAAAAGAAAGAAAAACCAAAAACAAAAATCTTACTCGGTCAAGACCAAAACACCTTGAGACTCCGAGAGTCTCTCACCAGTCCACAACCAACTATCTCCCATAGCGAGGGAGCTGGAGACCAACCTGCAAAAAAACTAAAAAAAAAGAAAACACTATAGTCGTGAGTAATTAAACATAATAGGCATGCCCGAAAAATTATTCCAAATAGACTACCAATAAATAAACAAATTTACTAATCCCATATTTGAACTAAATTTTACAAAATATGGGTTTCTACACACACACTTTCATTTCTAAAACAAGTAACAGTCCATTTCCCGTTTTAATTTAAAAACATGTTTAATGTTCAAAAGGAAAAGGTGTATTGGGTTTTAAAAAAAATTTGCAAACAATTTAGGAATCTATATTTTAGTTGTTAGTCATGCCTAACAATACACAACACGCACTATGGGAAATGGAAAAGAAGTGGAAGATAGGGGCAGCAACCGAACTAGACATCTCAATCATCCGCCACATAAAAATAAACAGTAAAGAAAACATGTGTCAAACCTAAGAGCTCGTGAACAATCCAAAACGTACTATACATTTGACTCATCATGATTTCATTCTTAATCTCAATGACATCATAAGGCCCTAATGCCCAGTGTTGCCCTACATGGCCTAACCGAGGGGCCCAATCCCCTAGTAGAGTGTAATCCGTACTAGGGGCCATTAGCCAGGGCGTAATCTAAACTAGTGCAACAATCATTCTCAGAAGAATCACTTACTATGCCAAGTTCCCATGTCAAAACATTTAATAAAAAGGAAAGGGGTGAGTCAACAAAGTCATTCAAGCGGTACAAAAAATCACACAAAAATCATGCAGTCAACATACACCAAATGTCACCTATGAGTCACCCCAAATAGAGTTTTCCAAAACAATTTATTTTATTAAGGATCCAAACATACCTTCACCAATTTTAATGAAAATCACCATTTCTCAAGTGAATCAAAACACATGTTTGTACTTTAAAATCAATCATTTATCAATAAACCATAACTACATTTATAATTCCCTAAATCATATTTAAATTCCAAATGAGCATTCTTTCAATATGGGGTGGTCGTTCATCAAGAAAATATTTCGAGTGTCATGTATAAAATAAACTACTCTTTTTTCACCAAATAATCATTTAAAAATTAATTATCTTATATTATTTCCCATTTATTAAATTTAACAAAATATCAAGAAATTAATAAATTCTAAATTTAACGATGAGTGCAATGGAGGACCTACCTTGGCTTGCAGCTCAGTTATGAAGACACGACACGTCTTACACTCGCGCCCATGTACGCACGACATGCTGACAACCTCAATATCAAAGGTCTTCCTCAATGATACGCTGCAACATCCGCACAACTAAAACACATAAACATATACTCAAAACAACCCAAACAAACAATCGAAACAAACACCACCTCGACATGATTTCAAAACACAACTCTCACCATCTAAATAATTTACTAAACCGTTTTAAGCATTATAAAACAAAACCAAAGAGAAACCCACAACCATACATTAACAAAACTGATTCAATGAACTTATTTTTGATCAAACTCACACCTGCATCCTACTTAATATAGTACGCACCACTTTCTTGGTAAAATAAATTAATTTAATAACTAATATAAAACACAATTAAAAAACTTAGGATTAGTTTTCATAAAACGCATATTAATCCACAAGAGTATTCTATAAGATATAAAACACAACTATGTTCATTTAGAAACTAAACTTCACACTAAACTACCTCACCACAAAACATGCCAAATCAATTAAGTAGATAAAATAATTATTCCAGAAATAAAAAATAATTAATTAATATCAATGATGGTGAAAAATGAAAGCAATAAAATCCTTTCTAAATTTAATGGGGTAATGAAACATGATGGTGAAGCATCAGGAAATCGACGTCAAAACCCAAACACAACTCAAACGCACCAGCAAAAAGTTAACACCTACCTAACACAACAAAATTGAACAAACCTATTGAATAAAAGGACCTTAAAATAAAGAGAGATCAATGGAGGAAAAAAAATACATGCAACCAACCGACAGAAAGGGTTCACCGGAGTGGTTGTGCACATAGAGGAGGAAGTCGAAGGGTGCTGAGGGAGGTGGTTGCACCACTGCTGGCTGAATAGCGTGCCGGTTGGAGGACGGGTAGTGAAGGGGGAAGGTCTTCAGGGGGTCTGGTGACAGTGGCCGATGCGGACGAGGGCATCGGCGAGTGTTAAGGCTGGGCGCATGGGTTGAGGGGTGGTGGGGTCCTGCGACGGATGAGGCCAGTTTTCGATTGGAGAGAGGTGAGATGAGGGGAAAGGTCGGAGGGGCCTGACCAGGTTTTGGGTGGCCTTCTGGAGAGCACCGATGAGGGAAGATGGGTGAGGTGGCATGAGGCTGAGGCTTCGGTGGGAGGCTTGTTATGTGGAGGGAGAAAGCATGGAAGGGGCATAAGAATAGAGGGGTAGCGCAATATAAATCTGAGGAGGCTGTAGGGAGGGGCGCCGCCGTGGGCATTGCTGCACAATAGGGCTAGGGGGAAGGGGGGGTTCTCGGTAGAATTAGGTTTCTATATTTTTTTTTCCATTTTTAATTATAATGTAATATTAATGATAATAATAATAATAATAATAATAATAATAAAAATAATAATAATAAAACCAAAAATAATAATATAATCAACACAAAAAATGATTATAATAAAATATCAACAATAAAATTAATAATAATAATAATAATAATAAATATAATAATAATATAACGTAATAATAAATTTAATAATATTAATAATTCAATAATATTAATAATAATAAAATTATTAAAACAATTTATTAAAAATTATATTAACATCAAATTTTTAAATAACAGAGATATTACTATCAATTAATAATAATAACATTATTATTATCTACACCCTAGCATTATTATTATTACAATTTTAATATTAAACTAGTTTTTATTTGAATAATTTTTTTAATTTAAAAATTTATACTATTCCGCGGTACCCAGACTGACTATGCGGCTACCGCCCACTGTACGGTGACCGCGCATAGGACTGAAACCCAGTAAATGATATAAAATGTAAAAAATTTAAATCTGGGCCCCATCCCCGAACTGGTCGCAAGGACCTAGAGCCATGTAATATTAAAATAAAAATCAATTAAAAAGTCGGGGTGTGACAATTTTCCCCACTACAAACACTTTCTGCACTCACAAAGTCACCAAGTTGAACAACAGACCGAACAAGAACCCAGGCCCGAATGAAACCAAGGGAAACCACAATACGAGAGAATAAGAGATAACAAGGGGGTTCCCCCCACCACAAGTGATCAACTAATGCGGAAATTTAACACCCAACCATAGCCCCCCAGGATGGGGGGCCGAAACGAGAACTCTTAACCGACCCAAACTAACTTCTATAACACTGTAAAACAACAACTCCACTAAAACCTGGAACTCTCGACCTAGACCAAGCACTCCTAACACCAGGGGAAAACCATCGAGCGGAACTTACCCTAAGCAATGAACCCGAGAAAAACCACATACATCATCTATTTCATAGGATCTTACATCTGCAAATGAACACCTCTAAACCAAGATTCACCCATACAAGGGTCAACCACACTCTTAAGAAAAACACAGAGCACATAAATCCTTGACCAGACAAAAAAAACTATTTAGATTAAAATAGAACATGTTTTTCATAACTCCATGGAAAACCAATGAACTGTCAACAGCATAAATAATTTAACTGTAGAAAAAAACGACTTTAAATTATCCTCCACCAACATGGAATAGAAACCCTAAATAAAGCTTCATTCCCCTAGAAACTGCTGACCATGTGTGAGCTTCACCCCAAGATCTGTGGCTGGGGCTCTGATGGTTGACGCATCCCCTACCTCAGATTCAGGCACTGGAATTACTCCAGTCACAACATCTTCTTCATGCGACGCTCCCTGCAGAATTTCTCTAGGTGACCCAGACATCTGCAATGATGGAATGTCTTTAGAGGGATGCGACATGACAACTTCACGTGCCCAAACTAGACACACTGGAGGCACACCACTAAATGGTCCATGAAATAGAAGCTAGAACCACTACAGAAAACTCTTTATCAACCAATTCCTCTAGAACACCCAGCTTGCCAGATGGGGAACCTTCATGAGTGACTAGATATACAGGATTGCCAAGAATCTGTGCTCTGGAGATCTATTCAGATAAGAACTTATAATCCACAAACATATCGAAACGATGGTCCCTAGAATTGAAGACCCACTCCATGATCTCTATACGAAGACCCCCGATGAAGAGAGAAGTCTTCATCAAATCCTGTGATGATACCTCTAGAGAAAATGACACAAATTCCTTGCAATGGTCAATATATGCCTCCACCGTTTCTTGGCCTTATTGAATACACACGAGATCATCCCATTTCTTCTTCTTCTTCTTCACTTCTTCAGGTATAAACCGTGGGATGAATACAAGTTTAAAGACATCCAACACCATCCCAACTTGCATTGATGGTGGGGTGAGAAACTCTTGTTCCTCTAGGGATGGACCTTCTAACATGCCCAAAACGAAAAGCACTCTAACATCTTTGGGAGTTCCCAACATCCTAAAGCACACTCGACCTCTTCAAACCACATAACTACCTTTAACGGACCCTGGTCACCATTATGTACAGACAATGTCTGAGAAGGAACAATAACTGGGCATGACTTATCAGAAACTCTGGGGACCTTTCTGGGTGGCATGTTCTGAATAGAATATAAAACACAGAGCCAATACCAATATCAAGCCAAAGAAACATCATTGAATGAATCTTCATCCAAAAACATCCAACTCAAAAAACAAACAAATACAGACACAACAAAAAAATACATTTTTATTTTATATATCAAAACGTCCTTCTTTGAAGGCCATTTCACAAATACCAAACCCACTTTTCAAACCAATTTCAGTTTCCAAAAATCATTTTCCCTTTATTAAAATCATATAAAAAACAACGACAAGTCTTTAATTCCTCGTGCAAATCCCAGTAATCCAATGAACTGTTGCACATGTCTTCATCGACTTTCATCCATACGCACCAACACGCACTTCTCATGCAATTTCTTACATGTTAAAATGTTTATAAAGAGTACCATTGGTTTCACCCAAACCATATCTCTACCAGTTCCAAGCAACCACTGAATTTTTAGACAAAGAGATTTCAGTTTTAAAAATCCCTTTCACAAATTTAAATCCATTTAGAAGAAAATGTTCTCATTTAAAAAACCCCTTTTCAATTTAAAAAGTGCACTTACACCAACAAGAACCAAGACAATACAAAACATACATCAAATCACCGAAGAGAGGGACTATTTTCCATGCTTAACTAACAACACGGTAGTGGGCCATGACCCAAGTAAGCATCAATGACTAGGAAGAACTTAAACCATGTACGCAGACTCCACATGGGTCACTACACCATGTAAAATCACAATGTAACATTAGTTTTCCTATGTTGTAATACATCAATCAAAAACAAATCAGAACGAGACAAGAACTCAATTCCCAGACTACCTCTGGTGACACGAGGTTCGAAACGGGTGAGGGCTCATGACGTTCTTCTCGTACCAACCTCTCAAGTCCCTACAACCCTATTCTCCATATATCGGACATCCCAAATAACAAGGGCCTCTAATGATACCAATTTTTCATGAACCATCCCAGGTAGACCCTGAACAGGTCACCCAAGCCGGCCCGCGACATGGCCCGAGGGTTATTCCCGATCCCCACGGGCTGAAAACTAGTACCGGGCCACAAAAACAAACAAGGGGGAACGATTTGGCCTAGTGAAAATAAATAAATCGGCGGAAAAAGTAGAGAAATGCAAGGAAAATAAATGACACGAAAATGTACGAACAACCAACAACAGAAAACTAACCTAAACACAACAAAAACTCCTCGTGACTCTGAGAGTCGCCAAAAATTCCACAACCAACTCTCACCCACAGCGTGAGAGCTCAAGTAAAAATTACAACAAAACTAAAAACATGAAGACACTATAGGTGTGAGTATTTATACTCAGTAGGCATGCCCTAAAAACTATTCCAAATGAACGAACTTTAAATAAAGAAATTTACTAATTCCAGGTTTGAACTAAATTATACAAAATATGGGTTTCCACACACATACATTCCTTTATAAAACAAGTAATGATCTATTTCCCGTTTTAATTTAAAAACAGGTTTAATGTATGAAAGGAACAAGTGTATTGATTTTTAAAACATTTTTGAGAACAATTTATAAATCCATATTTTAGTTGTTAGTCAAAGGGAAAACCACATACAACATACAACACACACTAAGGGAAATAGAAAAGAAGTGTCACACATGGGCTAGAAACTGAACAAGACCTCTCAATCGTCCACCACATAAAAATAAACATGAAAGAATACATGGTCCGAACCTAAGAGTTCGTGAACAATCCAGAACGTACTATACATGTGACTCATCCCGAAGTCATGCCTACTCTCTATTAAGTAATAATTCCCTAACGCCCGCTGTTTCTCTACATGGCCTACCCGAGGGGCCCTATCCCCAAGCAGAGTGTAATCTATAATAGGGTCCACTAGCCAGTGCATAATCTAAACTAGTACAACAATCGTTCTAAGAAGATTCACTTACTATACCAAGTTCTAATGTCAATAAATATAATAAACATGGAAGGGTGAGTCAACAAAGTCAATCAAGATGTACAAACATCACACACAGATCATGCAGTCAACATACACTACATATCACTTTTCAGTCACCCCAAATAGTGTTTTCCAAAAATAATTTATTTTATTAAAGTACCAAACGAGCCTTCACCAATTTTAAGGAAACTCCTCATTTCTCGAGTGAACCAAAAAATTTGTTCTCACTTCAAAATAAATCATTTATCAACAAACCAGAACTACATTTAATATTATGGGAATTATGTTTAAAGGAAAAACATGAATTCTTTCAATATTGGGTGGTCATTCATCAAGAAAATATTTGAACTGTCATGTATAAAATAAACGGATCTTTTTACACAAAATAATCATTTAAAAATTATTTATTTATATTATTTACCATTTATTAAAATTTATAATATATCATGAAATTAATAAATTATAAATTTAAATATGAGTGTAGTGGGGGATCTTCCTTGGCTTTCAGCTCAGTTATGAAGACGCAGCACGTCTCACACTTGTTCCCAAGTACGTGTGGCTTTCTGATGACCGCAATATCGCGGGTCTTCCTCGATGATACGCTGCAATAAACACACAGCTAAAACGCATTAACAAGAACTCAAAAAAAAACAAACAAATAATGAAAACTCCACCTCGACATGCTTTAAAAACACAACTCGCACAATCTACATTATTTAAAAAATCATTTTAAATTTTATTAAAAAAACCAAAGAGAAACCCACAACCTTACATTAACAATACTGATTCAATGAACACATTTTTGATCAAACACACACCTATGTCCTACTAAAATGAAAATGCACCACTTTCATGGTTAAATAAATTAATTTCATAATTTATATAAAAAATTAATCATATCAGGATTAGTTTTCATAAAACACATATTAATCCACATGAGTATGCTATAAGATATTAAACGTAACTATGTTCATTAAGAATCTAAACTTCACACTGAACAAACTCACCAAAAAACATTCCAAATCAATTAAGAAGATAAAATAATTATTCAAGAAATCAAAAATAGTTAATTAATATCAATGAAGGTGAAAAATGAAAGCAATTAAATCCTTTCAAAATTTAATGGGTCAATGCAACATGATGGAAAATCATCCAAAAATCGACATCAAAACCCAAAAACAACTCAAAAACACAAGTGGAGAGTTAAAACCTACCTAAAACAAAAAATTGAACAAAAAAATTGAAGAAAAGATCCTAATAAGAAATATAGATTGATGGAGGAAAAACTTCTCGCAACCAACCAACAGAAGGGGTTTGCTGGAGAGGTTGCGCGAGTAGGGGAGGAAGCCAAATGGTGCTGTAGGAGGTGGCTATGCCACTGCAGGATGGATAGCGTGCTAGATTGAGGTTGGGCAGAGAAGGGAGAAGGTCAATGGGGGGGTCTAGTGATAGTGGATTATGTGGAAGAGGGTGGAGACAAGAAGGAAGGCTGGGCGAGGGGGTGAGGGTGGCGAGGTCCCACGACGGATGAGGCTGGCTGTCGGCTGGAGAGAGGTGAGATGAGAGGAAAGGCGGGAGGGGCATGGTCGGGTGCTGGGTGGCCTTCTGGAGCGTGCCGGAGAGGGATGATGGGTGAGGCAGCATGAGGTTGTGGCACAGTTGGGAGGCCGGTTGTGCGGAGGGTGAAGGTAGGGCAAGGGCAGAAGCATGGAGGGGTAACATAGGATAAATCGTAATCGACTGTAGGGAGGGGCGCCACCGCGAGCGTTGCAGCACAATAGTGCTAGGGGGATGGGGGGCGCTGGGTTGAATTATTTTTCTTTATTTTTTTTCTATATTTAATTATTATGTAATATTAATGATAATAATAATAATAATAATAATAATAATAATATTATTATTATTATTAAAACCAACAATAATAATATAAACAACACCAAAACTGATTATAATAATATAACAACAGTAAAATTATTATTAATAAAAATAATAACAAACTTAATAATAATATAACATAATAATAAATTTAATAATAATAATAATACATTAATACTATTAATAATACAAATATCAAAACAATTTATTAACAATTATATTGACAAAAAAATTTAAATAACAAAGATATTACTATCAATTCTTATTAATAACAATATTATTATCTAAAAAATATAATAATAATTATTATTATTACGATTTAATTATTATATTAGTTTTTATTTGATAAAATTTAATTTTTTTTAACTTTAGACTATAGCGCGGTACCCGGGCAGACTGTGCTGCTACCGCCCACCGTGCGGTGACGGCGCACGGGACCAAAACCCAGTAAAATATATTAAATAACAAAAAATTTATTATGGGACCCAGCCTGGACCTTGGTACAAGGACCCGAAGCCACGTAATACTAAAATAAAAATCAATTAAAAAGTCAGGGTGTGACAATATCTAATGGGATTTGAACACAGAAAATGGAGAGACCCTCTCCTATAAAAGGATAAGTCATTTTCTAAGAGGATGATGGTACCTTCCACATAATTGAGTGCTCTTATTCAAAAAAATAGCACTCACTGATTCACATTTCATCACGATTGAGCAAGGAGACCCATAGTATTTTATGACTATGTGAAGTGGAGACAACTCAATCCTTTGATAGGTTCCATAAACTCTCGAAAAAACTTATGAAGAATTTTAGTCTATTGCAAAAACATGTTACCATAGGTACAAAACTAGTTAATACTCACCCTTTTTGTGTTTTTCAAAGGCCATGTAATTATGAGCCTGCTGTGGAGTTCCAATCTCACTATGCATTGAGAAGAGACCCGAACCGTGCATCCATTTCTAGAAGAGGTAGACATGTGTCCAACCTAGTTTTACAAAAACTGGATACATGGAGCTCTTATCTTATATAAATTTTAAACTCCCAATTCCACACATTATGAATGTACAAATTGTTTACAGGGAATTTTTTTAATGAGAAGAATGCATGCGAACGTACAATATATCACCAATGTTAAGAATAGGTTTGAAAGAAAAATATAGAATTACATATACCCATGCACTCATAAACTAAATACACATGAACCATGTGAAAATAAAAGGGAGGGAAGAAGAGAATAGTTCATTTGTGTGAAGTGGATTATACCCATTAGGGTTTACACATAATAATAAGATGTAAATTAAATAGATGAGTTCAACTAAATGTCACATGTATGATTTTGTTCATATATGAAATGATGAGAAGAGAAGAAGATGATTCTGATGATTCTAATTAATCTGATCTTTATTGTTTGAATAATCATATAGGTGGAGGTTATTCTTCCCAAGAAGTAATAAGGAGTTTTAGTGCATTAATTTATTGCACTAAAAGAAGAATAAAGAATAAAAATTTCTTGTTCAGTTAGTTTTTTCACTAAAGAAGGATAATAAAGAAGAATTAGTGAAGTTGGTTTTGTATTAGAGAATAAGAAAGGAGAGTTTCTTTCCAATTGATATGAAAGCAATAAAGTGAAGATCATTGAAAAGATCAAGAGAATAACCTACCTTATCATGAAGGAAGAGGACAATCTCTAATGGCAGTATTAAAAATCAGAAATCGGGCAACAAGTTAAACTATGTCATCACCAGTTCAAGAAGAAGATTGTTTCCATTCCCCCTCCAATGTGCAAGGACCCACATGACCCAAAGGATTGTTTCTCTATACAAACCACAATAACACTTATCACATAAGTTATTATAATCCATAAAATGGTAATTACCATGAATTGAAATTATTTAGTTGCTTTTATTGTGTAGTGAACCTTGTTAAAATATCATGTACAAATTTTTACTGATTTATATTATTGATTGCGATAAATAAAAGAGAATAAGATAATCAAGATCCTAACATGTCAAAATGTACTGGGATTAAATGTGGAATTTGTTTAAAAATTCCCCAAAATAGATTCACCCCCAGTGTTAGGTATATCCCAAACTGGTCCTCTCAATTGGTATCAGAGGGACAAGTTCTCCTCTATTGGATTCTCTATAGTGATGTTATTCACTTTGAAATAGTTTAGTTTCATTCCTAATTAATCAATGCTGGGATGTTTTAGTGAATATTCTTATATCTCTGAGCATATAACTTTATATACCAATACCATGATAAAAAACAAAAAGAAAGAGAAGATAAATTTGAAGAAGAAGTACTTCTTGTCTAAATAATAGGAAGTAACTACATCTCTATACCTTGCTAATAATGAAGACATATCAGGATATGAATATAACAAGATTTTGGATCAATATTCCACCATGATGATGAACAACGTTTATACCTCAAGTGATTATGAGTTATGTGTTAGTACATTTGGATGTTTTCCTCATGATGAAAATTAAAGCACAAGTGTTGATGATCAATCTACCAATTATAAAAAAATCACCAGTTGATAGGTTAAGATATATTCAGCATGATATTACTAAATAAATTAAATCTCTTCTTTATAGAGTATTTCAATGCATGAAAAAATTGATCACTTAGGTAGAAGAAGAAAATTATTTTTTAGAGAATGTAATACATGAAAAAATTGATGAATGTCAAAATCTCTCCTGACAGGTTGGATGCTTTTAAACAACAAAAAGGGAACATGAAATAAGATCTGAAAAATGGATCAAAGAATTTGAGGAGAAATAATGATTCAATAATACTATGAAATAAAATATACAGTCACTTGAAAACGAGAAAAAGGCAAGCACTGATGTGAAGAGATTATATTTCAAATAAAATTGATAGATTTTCAAGAAACATGACAATTTGTTACAAAAGAATGTTCTAATGCATGGAGTGGAAGATTAGAGTTTAAATATGACATGTGAAGTGAATATGATTATGATTGAAGACTAGTAGAGCATCCTAAATATGGAGTGTCTAAAATAGGAATCTTACGGCGCCAATCTTGAGAAGACACATATTGATTCCTCTAAAAAGAAGGTGACTATTGCTACTATTATTAATTGTTCATTGGATGATTCTATGGGTGAAAGAACACCAACCTGTGATATCAAGATGATTAAATCACTAAATTATCTATCACAAGATGTTTAGAAAGAATATGTACCATCCATACAATCTTATACTCGTGTTTCTAAATGTGTTTCCACAAAAATTGCAGGTTGGATGAAAAATGATAAACATGTATGGATGAGGAAAATAACGAGATACCTCCCACCATGGCAAGGGTGGACATGAATAAGAAGGTAGAATATGGGTCTCGATAGAGGGAACCAGAAATCAAGAATAATTCCCCACAACCTTATATAAAAGATGTCATGAAGTCGTGATTTTTGAGTCAGTTTTGGTGATGTAATATATTTGGGCATTCAGCATTATATTGTTGGTACAATCCTCACAATATAAAACTACAAAAGAATCCCATCTGAAGGGGGAAAATCCAGAAAGAATGAAGAAACATCAATAGATCCCAAAGCATTTGTATGCTCCAAAATGATTTAGAATTATTTGGAACTTCTACGGTGTATGCAATGGATGTGGTCAAAAGGTTGGTACTTGTTCATCCCAACTTGAATCCAAATATATTATGAAAATATGATCACAAAAATCTAGATAATAATGAATACGAAAACATGGAATGAAATCAAAATAATTTTACCAAACAAAATTCTCCAAAGAAGACTCCATGAAGGAAAAGAGATAAGACATTGGATTCTAAATCCATGAAAGTGAAGGGTGGAGCATCCAAGATAACTATTAAAAAGGTTTTCACTCAGAAGTAGCCATGTGGAAGATCTAATCCTGATTCTTTAAATTCGAATGACCTATTGGTTACCTGTATATATGATTTTTACTGAAATAGGGAAATAGAAGATTCACAATCTAAGGCTAGTGAAAAAAGAAAAAATAATATTTCACATGAGGATACTGTCATTCTATGTGTGATGTGAAACTAGGAATTCCATACTATTAGAAATTTATTTTCATTTATTACAGCTATAAAATAATTTCATATGATGAATAAAGTTTCACTAGGTGATTCTAGTTCATTGAAATCGCATGAAGAAAGAAGAGTCACACAAAAATAAATGGAAGAATTATTGGAACCCACACAAGAAAAAATAGAACTGAAGATCAGATGTGAATGTGTGAAGAGTAGAAAAAATGGGGGATCTTGGTTGAGAAAACAATCTCAACCTCGCTATTCATACTGATAAAGTTATAAGGATCTACCTTATTCACATAAAACCTCATGTATTGTATTTATTCTGATTATACATGGAAATGATGGTGAATTAATATCACTAGGGGAGAACCGGTGAGTAAGAGATGAGGAGTGTTCCCTTGTGGGGGAGACAAATGAATAAGCTTCCAAATTTATTATTCAAATTAGTATCATCTTTAGTTGGTCAGTTACTCTGATGTTTGTTTGATGATCATGTAATTGTAAATGGTATGTTTTTTATTAATCCATTATCCATGGTTACTCAAAATATAGATCATTATACATAGTTAGAGTAACTAAATTATATAGGGACATAAGAAGAGTGGATGAGTTCACATCTCATGAGGTATCATGATTATTGGGTAATGGATAGCTTTGATTCCTAAATTAAATCATCTTGTTTTCCACACCTAGAATAGATCAAGTAGAAATAGAGTGAAATGATTGATGGAACCTTACTTATGTATGTACTAATACCATCTCTACCATGATCTTTGTATTTCATATCAATAAGGGGGAGATAAAGTGAAATTAATGTTCAAAAGTTAGAGAATGAAAAATTAAGGGGTATAGAGAAGATTTTAAATTTGATATTGACACATTAATTTGAGAGAACATTTAACTATTTACATGAAATATAAAGGGGGATATTGTTGGGACCACTTTGTGTATAATTTGTTTTACAACAGTTTTCATTAATGGTCAAAATCAAGAAGTAACAGAAAAGCGACTAGAGATTGGACATGGTGAAGATGTCTGGAGAATTGTTTTGGACTCATAGAATTGGATTTCATGATTGTAAAATTCTACATGTTGTCAAAAAATTTACGATTGATGTAATGATCCGTAGTTTAAAATAACATGTGTTAAAAGTCACAGATAGCTTACAACAACGAAGTATCATCCATTGAGGATGATTGAAGTGTTCTTTGGAATTCATGTTCCACAAATAAATGGTGTTGGAGGCTTAAATATTCTAAGGGTGATCATGAAAAAAATATATTTATATAACAAGAATTAAAGGGAAATGATTAGAGCATGATGTTTGTGGAAGAAGAAAATAATATAATGCATGATCTTAGAATTTGAAATTGGTATCCATGAATGAGAATTATGTTCTTTGGTGGCCATGAAATTCTACACATTGAAGTATTATTTTTTTTAGCCTTCACTTAAAAAATTAGGTCATCCGAAAAGCTACCCAGGATCCTTGACCCAATTTATATGCTTGACAGATTCAACTGAACCCAATGGTAATCCATGCAGGCCATCTTGGGAGTGGCAAGGCCAAGTATTGGACCTTAGGAGCGCACATAGAAAAGCCCATGCGGAGTTGGGTCGAAGCCTGTGATGAGGGTGAGTGCAGTGTGTGCCTGTAGAGAACATGATTAGGGGTGGTACCATCAGAGAAGAAGGAGTAATATGGCCTATTGCTGTGATGGGATGATTGATAAACCATAGACCTAATTCTCCTCAATTTTTATGTGGGAGATATAGAAGCGAGTTATTATTCATCATTTAATAACATGGAAGGAATTTGGGTCATCCATCTAATCTGTGTCTGTGATCTAATCACCATAATCCATCTCATATGCACCTGACACGTTTGAACCAGGACCATTCGATCCTCCCCTATAATTTGAAGAAGCCACACCATTGTCTTCATGCTCCAGTGCTCAATTCTTCCATTGCATCCACCGAAGCTGATGAAGAACCACATCTCGACCACCATGGAAGTTCATTTTTGACATTATGAAGATAATTGGAGCATTCTGTGACCATGCATTCAACTTATGTTGTTCTTTCATGAAATATCTTGATAAAGAAGGATAACCTAAAGAAAATATTGTTGTCGAGGCCATACAGATTCATGCTTGATTTAAAAACAAGATACATTCACACGTCCTTTATCCCATTCAAGATGAAAGGATCCAACATTGAAAATAAAACAATTGATATATGAGCATATCATTTTATGTGGTTTAAAGTATTGTAACACACTGAAGATCATGACCATTAAGATATGAGAGCTTCTAGGAATATCTTGTGGGATTTGAATGTGGAAAAGGGAGAGACCCTCACCTATAAAATTAATGATCCTAAGTTGAGAAGATAATATTTTATTTTTCATATATATGTTATCCTATTCAAAAATATATCACTACCTAATTCACTATTCTTCATGAAAGAGAAAGGAGACCTGCAGACCTGTACGACATTGTGAAGAGGAGATCCCACAAGTTTGATAGGTGCCACACGCTCTCGAATAGCTTTTTAAAGATGTTTAGTTTTTAGAATGAACTAGTTCCCATGAGTAAACAATTGATGAATACTCACCTTTATTGTGGTTTTCAAATACCATGTCACCGTGATCCAGTGGTTGAGTGGCACTCTCACTATTACTTGTGAATACAACCGAACAGTGCATCCCTAGAATAAAGAGAGAGACCTATGACCAACCTGGTTTAATGATGAAGAATATTTGCAGAGATCTCTGCTCACGTGAATGTGAAGAACCTCATGTCCACAAATTTAGAATGAACACATTGTTTGCAGGGGTTTGTTTTTAAAGGATATGAATGCATGTGGACGTTCATGATTTCACCCAAGGGATGAAGATGTTTTCATGAAAGAGGGAAGTACATATACCCATGCACTCATAAACTAAATACACTAAAACCAAGTGCATAGAAATGAAAGGTATGAAGAGAATATGATGTCTGTTTGAAAAGGTCTATACCTATTAGTGATTACACACAAGAAGAAGATGTAAAATAAATAGAGGAGTTCAACTAAATGTCACATGCATTAATTCACGGATATATGAAAAGCAGAGATGAGAAGAAGCTGATTCTGATGATTCCAAGTAAGCTAATCTTCTTTTTTTGAATAATTACACAGGTGTATGTGATTATTTCCAAGAAAGGATATGGAGTTTTAGTGCATTCATTTATTGTACAAAATTATGAATAAAGAATATGTTCTAGTGACGTTGGTTCTTTTACTAAAGAAGAAGCAATTAGAAGAAGTAGTGCAATTGGTTTTTCACTAGAGAATTAGAAAGGAGAGTATCTTGCCTACTACATTGAAGGTATCAAAGTGATGATAATTGAAGAAGATCAATCTAAGAAACTAATTTTTCATCAAGGAATAAGATTGTCTTAGGTAGTAGTATAACGAACCAGTAAGGAGGATGCATGTTGAACTTGGTCATCACCAGTTCATGAAGAGGATTGTTTCCCTTACCCCACCAATCCGTAGGTACCCACAATGGCCAGCTAATTGTTTCCCTAGCCAAACCATTTTAATAGTTTTCACATTATAGTAGATAATCCATGAACTAATCATTCTCATGCATGGAACGTATGTACATACTTTTATTCAATAGTGAACCTTGTAAAAATATTGTGTGCTTATTGTTTCTTCTTTATTTTATTTCAGTAGAAAGGTAAAAGAGAATAACCAAATCAAGATCCATACAGGTCAAGAGAAATGGAGATAAAAAGTGGAATTGGTTTAAATAGTCACTAACAATGATTCACCATCCATCTTAGTTTTATGTATATACAAAACCTGTCCTTTAAAATTTTTTACTTAACAATGGTTCATTAGATGAGCAGTCAATTTCATTTTTCATCTTAATTTACTAGAGACCATTTCATTTTTATATGCCAATATAAACATTTGATTTTATCATTTTCTTATTTACACATAAAATGTATTATTAAATGGATTATTATTCTTAGTTAATGAGGTCCCATACACCTTATTGTTGAAATTGACACCCATTCAATTTATATTTAACCTTGTATACATTCAGTAATGGAATTTTATATGTAATATACAATGCATCGACTCGGTAAATTACCTATTACAATACATGATGGGCCATACACTTCATGAATTGAAAATGTCAATAACTAGATTATATCAAAAGAGTAGATCATGTAAACAGGGGTTCATAGCTGACATGGTTAGAAACCATAAATTTAAGAAGCCACAATAGACCTATATTAGAAAACAATATTTATAACGAAATTGAAACATTAAATAACAAACTAAATACCGTGTAAATTTGTTTAGAAGAATAAAAATATATAAAAATCATGGATCACTCAAAAATCATATGCAACACAAGCAATGAAAGCAATGGAATTCTCCTCTATGGAATAGAAAATGTATTTCATCAGAGTTATAAGTTAATATTATGATGCTTGTAAAAAAGTTAACATTCCATCATCTAATATATCCATGGATAAATTTACATAATGAATATCAAATCCCACAACTCATGGGAACCTCCCAACAAATAAATTATATCAACTCTAATAGTCAAAATACATAACAATAATTTCCTAATCCTAGGAAACCTAATTTTTTTACTTTGAGAAAGGGTTACCTACTCTTAGGAATAGATTATAAGATTGTTTCTTCATTTTTCTAATCTACTATCGATATTACCACATGAAAATATAAAATAAAAGAAAAATATGTTCTCATACCAGTTTTGTGAAATCCTGACCTAGGAGCCACTCAAAGGTTCCTCAAACTAGGTTTTCCACATATCCTCAAGAGTTCCTCCCCATATTCTTGAGGTTTTAGACATTTAGAGAGGTCCATGGGTGTGTCTTTGGGGTTACTATTATCTTATTGATATAGTGGATCGCATTGGATATGTAGAAATATATAAATAGAGGGATCATATATAATTGATGGCGTAGTAGAAGTAGAAACTACAACAACTAGACCAATAACTCACCATAGAGGAAGAAAACATAAATAAGATGAAACTAAAATTTATATTCAAAATCTTGAAATTGATTCATATATAATATTCTGATAATACATTTAATTTATCCATAATTCTAGAAAATAGGTTTTCATGAAAGTACGCAACTCATTCTATAAAATATAAGAAAAAGGGAAAAAACTATCCCACATCCTAAGAACTAGACAAATAATCTTTTACCATTCTCCATCCAAACTCAAGAAAATATTAATATTCCAAAGTGGGTGGATTCCCCTTTTCAACACATTCATGCATGTAATATTCTTAGGTACAAATGAGGAACCAAATAGGATGTGAGATAAATATCATTTGGCCACCACCAAAGACATCGATATAATCTAGTATGTCAAATATAAACTAAAATAGTTTGTAGTAGTAATTATAAAAGTAAAGAAAATACATCAATATAAATTCCCTGATACCTACTTCATCCCTAACTGCTATCTGAACATGTAATCATTTAATTAATTATTTTCCATTTTCTAATATGTAAAGTAAGAGGATCAAAGTAAGAACAAGGAATCATGTAATAATGACAATAATATTATAACATCCTATGTAATAACTATATAATCATTTATGAAGATAAAAATGAAAGAGAATCCATGGTATAACCAAATCATACATGACCTCATGGGTCAATCCAACTGAGTATTTACATATATCCTGGCTATATGGGAGGCTATGTGTAGTCCAAGTGGAATCACCAATGGTATTCCACTATAATATGATTCAAACCAAATCTTATGTCCTTATCCAAGGTAAGAATAATCTATGCAATAAATGGGTGCAATGGTTATGTCCATGGCCTCAAATGTTTGAAGGTATTAAGTTGGATCCAAGGAGTTTATCCAAGGATTCCAAATACATGATTAATTTAACATGATCCTACAGTTTCATTCTAGGCATCCCCTAGAAGACAAAGACTAGGTTCCAAGGTGGTTATCTCCCATAAAATTTTATATCCTCGAATTGGAATGGAATCCTCAGAGTGTTCAAGGAATTTCATTAGGAATCCAAGGCTAGATCAAGTCATACCACCCCTATAAAGCTGTGTAGTTCAATATGAAATTGGAACCAAAAACATTACTCATTATATAGATTAGTCCATTTAAAACTCATGCCATTTTATAAGTCATGTGGTTTATTAGATTTCTATTCATACTAGTTTACAAGGCTAAAAGTGACGGTATCCATTTATTAGTTTAACTACATATTCAAATTTTAGGTTCATTCTTTTACATTTCATAATAATTACTAGTTTGAATAAAGATATGCAACCAAATATCATTTCAATTTATAATTATTTAATTTTTTCTTTTTATGTATTTTAATAGTAAATAAAATGTAAATCGTGAAAGGTAACCAATTCCATTTATATAAGTCAATTACAAGTGATATATATTATATAAATTCCATTTAAAATTTAACCAATTATATATAACAGTTACCATTGGTGGATCATGTGAAAGAACACCCAAACATTGGTAGAGATAATACAAAGAAATCTATAAGAGAAATAAATATGGAAATTCCCCTACTTGAGTTTTTCATAGTTGAGGTCATAACCACCAATGAATAATGAAACATATAGAACAAGCTCTAAAAATATGAGCATTATGGATATAAGAATGGAATAAGAGTTAAAAATGAAATATCTGATGAAATCAGAATTCCCACAACAATAGTAGTTTATAATATACCGAAACTTGAGGGATGAGTAATAGACCACCTACGATATACCCATTCCATTCTCCTCATCCATTATACGCCTGTAGTAAGGAATATATCAAACAAAATCTAAAGAACAAGTCAACACCCTAAAAAAGGTCCTATGATCCTACATCAAAATAACATCATCTAAAGGATGAAAAATGACAAATTACACAAGACGAATAGAGTAAATAATAATGCACATACAACATGATGAACATGGATCAAATATAATTGAGATGCTGAAGAGATTGAAGAACCAAGGAGGAAATATTATTTAGCTCCATAGACTGAATATGGGAGCTGATTTCCATTGGAATGTAAAAGGATATGAAGGGTTAAACACATAAGTCATTAGAGGGATTTTAGTCATTTTACCAATGAAAAATTGAATCGCATAGTGGTCCAAAATATGCGCAAACCAAACATGGATAACAACAGATAGAGGGTAAACACATGGTTAGGCTGTATAGTTTGAGAAACAATACACCAATTATACAAAATGGATCTACTAAAAACCATAGACCTTCATAATAGGTGGTTGGTCCAATCGTCATTGTGCAATTAAACTAGGAAGCCTCTTTTTTCTCAATATTTAACCCCATGTGGTTAGGGGTAACCATGAAACCTATCCCACACGATTTATCCTAATTGTGTGGATAGTCACTTTTTCAAAAAAAAGTTGGGTCTTAGGCATTGAAAAATCCTTAGAAACCCCCATAACCTTTGTTAACTCATTATGCCTACATATTAGGTCCATAATAATGACTTTGATTCAATTTAAAAGAATTTATACTTTGGTAAAAAACCATGTTCCTACACTATCGATGGTATGTTTGAGACACATGTTTAGAAATATCCTTACATAGGGACGATGAAGGTTTTGTTTATGTTCTGGATATATGGTGACTGGTTGACATGGTTGTTATACATGATTATAGATATTCCATCATGGTGTTATAATAGATTGATTTATGTATTGTATAAATTTATTAATTAATAAACATATCTATCTCTTTATTTTATACAATTGTTATCATAATGGTCTTATTACGACATAGTGGGGTTGACCTACTAAAATTTACCCACACCTTATTCAAGAATGCATTTGGCACCCATTCAGATTACATGGATGAAGGTTTAGAAAAGGGAAATGGATCATTTAGATGACTTGATTACCTTTTGGTTGGGTTGGATTTTGGATATGGGCTTAACGTGGGGATTAGGACCTGGGTATTTTGGGACTTTTTTGTGTCCGATGTTTCTTTAATTGTATTTTTTTAGTTTGAAATCTAGATACATATTATCTTATCCTTATTTGTTTTATTATTTATTGGATTATTTGGTTCCACATTTTATTTCTCAGTTGTATGTTGCATTACTTTTACACGTTTACATCACATTGATATTTATTTATGTGTTATTTTTTTTGTATTTTACTCAATACTAGGGGGTTTCCTATTTCCACTATACATATCACACACCCACTTCTAGTCAGTAATCTCTAGCATATGGGTATGTGTGCATAAGGTCTCATGACCGACCCTATTTGGCCTTGTGAGAGAGTTCCATATCATGGGACGTTATAAAGTGATATTTGAGAATAAAGTTATTTTCTTTTGATTTACGATTTATGAATGGTAGAAAGAATATTAGGATGGGTCGGTACAATGTAATGATCTTTTTCATGGGAGTAGAAAACCCATGTAGGGGGGAATTTGAGTTCCCAGGGATGGGATTCCTCTTTCAATTATTCACTTGTTATAGTTGATTTTATTTCACCTTGGGTGGTTCAAATGTTGTGTGATGTTATTGTCTCTTCATATTTTCACTCCTGTCCTATGATGTAGTGAGATGTGTATGCATGCATCATGATAGGATCATAGAGACATATATTGACAAGCATTGTTCATGATCGGAGACTATTTATTGCACGTGTAATAGACATTCCTATATAAATTGTCTTATGGGATAATTGTTATATCTAATAAGTGAATGAATGTAAATAATATCTCATTCTAAATGACTAATAAATAATGTTTAGAGAGACTAATAGTAGTGGTTCTATTTTTTTCCCACCTGTTGAGGTTGACATTGTTTTTATCCAGTGTTCTATGGAGTGTGTTTTTAATGTATATAGAATTCATCTTCATCATCTCTGAGTTGAGCATTAGAATAGTAGAAATCATCATGATCCTAATGTAGCTGAGCTAGATATCATCGCACAAGTGAATATGAGAGGGGCCTCAAGCAGTGTCAATGCTCATTCAGTAGGGAGGATTGGGAACACTTCTTCTATTTGAATGAAGGATTGCTCTGATTGTTTTCCACAATCCAATAGTGGATAGAGCAGTGACGGTAGTGGGTAACCATCTCAAGAATATGTTCCATGATAGTAATTTCATTGTGGAAATTTTTCACACAATGTGTTTTCAATGTCCTTACCTCACATTGGAGTTCCATGATTGTAGCATGATCATCCATCTTCTTATTTTTTTTCAGAAATTCACATAGAATATTAGTGGATGGGTATCATGAAAATTACCATAGTCTAGGAAGGACTCATCCACTCCTTAGTATGCATGTAGATGAAGTTCCTTAGGATGTTCTAGTCGAGGCAAGGGACATGGTACTCCAGTGTATAAGTAGTAGTACAATGAAGAGGGAATATCTCAGGGGAGTCAGGATGGTGCCTTGATAATATGGGTGAGTTAGACGCATGCTATGTAAACTGATATGGATATTTGGGATGTAAAACCATCTACCATCATAGGTACAAATCTTGTATCATATATAAATTTTTGTGTTTTTCTTAACATGGGATCATCACCATACTTTTTTTCATCTATTTATTAAATCATTTTTTTATTTGATTGGGAAATCATAGATGTTGTTTTGGCCATTGATACACGAGTGGGAGTGTGTTCAAGGAATATATAACATTTCAAGACCTATTCTATAGTGATTAGTAGTTAGATTTTCTTTTTTGGGGCTATTAATGCATTAAATAATAGCTTTTGATTTGATTTTTTATATGGATAGGTTAGTCCTATACTAGGATCATATTTACTGTTATTGGATGACATTTACGATTTGTATCTATAGAAGTATTCAACTATTCTCACCAGGATGAGTGGAATCTTCAAGCTATTTGTGTTGGGAGAATTCAGTGTAGATTGGAATATCTCACAACTCAGATAGTAAGCCTTGTTCTAGATAATAGTGGAATATAACACGAATCTTTTCTTCTAGTGGTATATGTGTTTAGGATGTATTTCCAAACACGTTATATAGATAACCTCTTGAGTGGGATATAGACTTCATAATTGTGTTGATTTTGGGAGTAGATCTAGTTTCTAACATGCATTATAGAATTTTTCCCAATGAACATAGAGAGATAAATGATTAGTTGGATGATCCGGAAGATAAATGTTTCATATATCACAGTACGTATCTATGGGGTTCACAAGTTCTATTTTCCATGAAGGGTGATGGTACATTGTGATTGGGTTTGGATTATCAGAGATTGAACCATATGACGGTCAAGAACTTGTATCCTCTTCCATGTATCAAAGATCTACTTCATTAACTGGGTGGTTCTAAGAGCTTCTCAATGATCAATTTGAGATCCAGATACAACCAATTGAGGGTGAGTACATTGGAAATACCATAAACTAATTTTAGGATAATGTATGGATTGTATGAATTCATATTGATTCTATTTTTCTTACCCATCTCATAAGGGATATTAAAGGCTTTGATGAATTTGATATTTCATCCTCTTCAAAACTAGTTTTTGGTAGTTTTTTTTATGATAACATAGTTTACTCCTAGTGAAAAAAAATCATTCCCATCATTTGGAAATTGTATTGAGTTTATTAAGAGGGAATCATATTTATGGAAATATAAGAAGATATTGTTTTTGGATTGTTAAAGTGATCTTGTTAATTCATGTAATCTCATATGTTGGAGTGTTAGTGGACCCAGAGAAAGTTTGAGTCAATGAGACATGTAATATAACCATGAATTTATTCATGATTTTGAGTTCTCTGGGTTACACTAGTTATTATTTGAATTTTATGACGGCTTTTCCCATATAGAAGCACCAATGTATGGGCTGGCCAAGAAAGGGGTGAAGTTAGTTTGTTCGTATTCTAGTGTGAGAGATTTTTAAGAGATAAAAATCATGATGACCTTAGCATCTATCATCACTTTAACTATTCCAATTATGTCGTGTACAATATACTATAACACATCTGGATTTGGACTTAGAGTAGTTCTGATGCAGGGGGATTGAGTGGTTCATAGGGATCCGTACATCTTAGACTGTATAATTGGAATTACCATACACATAATATAGAGCTATCAGTAGTAGAAAATACCATATGATTCTTTAGACACTATCTTTTTGGGAGATTTTTTTGTCTTAAAAGAAACACAAGGGCCTTAGTTATATCTTTTCTAAATGGGACCTGAACGATCAGAAGAGGATGTGGGTCAAGTATATTCAGCATTTAGACATTGATATTCTTTATACATTGGGAAAGAGAAATTTCAATGTTGATTCTTTGATTTGGAAGATGTGGATTTAGGTAGTTTTGGATTCTTATGATAAGTGGAGGATGGTGAAATTATTTATAGGCATGAATCTAGAGGTTCATGAGTCTAAGGGATGAGTATGTATGAATTATACATATATTATACCCATTATTTTTGAACTAATTATGACTATGGATTTATCTGATCCGTACGGTTTATATCTAAGAGGCTAATTTTTTTGTGGGGAGACACCATTAGGAAGGCCTCTAGGTAGTTTAAATTATCATATTTTATATAGCTATGTTTGTTTTCCTATGGGCTTACAGGATGAGATAATGAGAGAGTTTCATGCTTCTACATGGGTGGTATATTCTAGATTCAAAAATATGTATAATGATATTTGTAGATATTATTGGTGGACATGATGGAAGAAGGGGGTTTTAGGCTTTAGGTTTAGATTTTTCACATGTTAGCAGGTGAATTACTAGTATCTTAGGGAAACTAAGATTCAATAGCCATTTTCCATTCATGAGTGGAAATGGGATGATGTCACTAAGGATTTGCTTATTGGATTACCTAAGAAAACCCATGAGAATGATTTTCTGTGGGTGATCAGGGATCGACTGACAAAGGTATAAATCTTTTTCCCTATAAAGGGAACCTTCAATGTTGATGATACAGGTAGTCTATACATGCATGAGATAGTTTAGTACAATGTTGTTCTTTTAGTATCATTTTAGAAAGAGAACCTCATGTTACATCACATTTCTAGAAGTATCTTCATAAGGATGTAGGATTGCAGGTTCTTCTCACTATGTCCTGTCAACCTCAAACTAATGGTTAATTTGATCAAACCATTCAAGTTTTGATGAATATGTTACAAGCCTGTGTTTTAGATTTTTATGGTCCATGGGAGTAGTATATGGAATTTGGGGAGTTTTTGTATAACAACATAATCTTGAAATTGGTACAGATGGAAACTTTAAATGCATTTTAGGGAAGGTAATATCATCCACCTCTTTATTCATTGAAGGTGGGTGAGTCAGTTATCTTTTGGCCTAGTCTCATGAAGAAAACTTCTGATTAGGTTCAGCTGGTCTGGAGGTGGTCGATGATCAGACAGACTAGGTAGAAATATTAAGTTGACCATCAAAGACGACCTATGTATTTATCATTTGGTCATTTTGTTTTCATTTGGGTTTTACCTAGGTAGGGTAAATACATTACCTTGAAGCGATTAAATATTTCATGATGGTTTTTTGGGCCATTTGAGATTGTTTAGAGGGTAGATCCTTTGGCATACTAATTATCCCTTTTACAGCGATACATTGTAATGAATAATGTGTTTCTCATGTCACAACTGTTGAGATATTATCGTGACCCCTCTCATGGGGTAGATGTAGAGTATGTTAAGAATATTGATGATGAATCCTTCTAGGAGAATCCAATTTGGATTATAGATTATAGAGATATGTATCTTCTGGGTAGGACAATAACCCTCGCTCAAGTGTAGGGGAAACATATGAGATTTTAGGAGGAGACATGGGAGAGGGATATTGATATGCGAGCATAGTGGACAAAAAAATTCTCCATGACCCCACAATGATGCTTTGAGTAGCTTACAGACATGATATTATATTTTGGGGAAGTTTTAAGATCCTGTCTTTTTCTAGATATATACATCTTTGTGTTTTTTCATTAGACCTTAGTATATGAGTCTTATTTAGAGATGGATATCCTTTTGGGTAGAATTACCAAATTTTTATAGAAGTATGATTATTTTAATTAATTTATTCTATATGTGAACATGTTTAATGGTTTTATTAGGGGTTTTACATGGTTCAGAAGTATTTTTAGGTGGATCAGGTCCTTTTGTAGACACTTGGAAGAAAATTATCTGTAGAGTGTTTACATGTCGTGTACATGTTACCCAATGTGAGATGGGTGCTAGAAACATGTCGTGAACTCATTTATGACATGAATTGGTTACCCATCCTGATCATAATTTTGGTTGTTTAATTGTCAATCGAGATAAATATTATGAAAATGTCACTATTAGTTTCAACGTATCTTCTTAATTAAGAAATACATTACACAAAATACATTAATTTCATGTAATCCTTAGACTTGGAGTTTTAATGTCCCCTTCAAATGTATGATTCTTTTATTATTTCATGTTCTTACATCATATCTCAATCATAGGTGGTTCGAGGTGACTTGGGAGCCACTTCATATTTTTTAGATGTACAGATTACACATATGATTCTAAGTGAGCTATTCTGATTAGGATTCCCCTCCCTTCTGTTGGTCCTTGATGTTGTGGGGTGAATATCAGTACCTTTGGTTTGTTTTGGGGTTTTCAAATTGACCATGGTAAATTTATGTTCTTATTAGGATCTTCTACACCATATTCTTTATTGGTGACTATAATTGGGAGCATTGTGTTGATCATCAGATAAAGATATTTGTCTAAACATAACCTTATTGCCAATATAATTGTGAAGTATGTGCAATATTTTTATTTTTTCAAAATCTGTTGTGCATTAATTAATTAAATGACGAATTTCATTATTATTTGGATTCCATTCAATCTGATAGATATATACATGGATTATGGGTACTCATTCAGTGGAAAACCCTAGAATATATAGAATATGAATTGGATAATGGTTTAAACTGTGTTTAGCATGACATGAGACCTAAGGTGATATCTTGATTTCCAATCCCTAGGTAATGAATTATTTATTCTTTATATGATTGGTGGTTATTTGAGATATAAAGTAAATTGAAATAGAAATTCAGATGTTAGTTTCTATAAAAAACCATTGAGGCATATGATGTGATATTTTGATATACTTTCTTTTATTACTCGTTCTATTTACATGTTGTATTGATGAGTTAGATCAGCCCAGCCTCATACTATAAAGCTTATATTGAGCTGGATCTATCCAGTCCCTTACAGTATTTCTTATATTGAGTGAGTATGGCCCAGTACCGTGTTATAATTCATACACTACATGGGCACAACCCTATCCCATGTTGTAATGCTTATATTGATAATCCGCTACTAGGTCCTATATTGTGATGCTTAAATTGATCAGCATTTTCCCAGTGACTTGTTTAAATTATATATATAGTATTGTTTCCTTGAATTTTATGTTTTATAAAATGGTTATGTGATTTTGGTTACCAAGGTTGTTTCACATGCTTAGAAATATCCCCCTATGGGGAAGAAGTAGGTTATGTTAATTCCATAGATATATGATTACTGGTTGGAGTTCTTGTGCTATATTCTCAGTGATATTCCAACATGGTGTTGAAGAAGTTTGGTTTATGTATTGTATTAATTATTTAATTAATAAACATGTATATTGATTTATTTCATACATTTATTAGCATAATTATTTTATTTAAACATGATGGTGTTAACCTAAGGATTTTTACTCACTCCATATTTATTAATAAATTTAATACCCGATCAAATTACCTGAATTCATGTTTGGAAATGGAAAAGGGACCATATAGCTGATTTGTTTACTTGTTGGATGTGATGGAGTTTGTAAATGGGTTAAATTTAGGGAATGATACCGAGGACATTTGGGATTTTTGTGTCAGGTTATTATTTTAATTACATTTCTTTTAGTTTGGCATATAGATACATCTCAAACTATCAGGAAATGTTTTATTATTTATTTGATTTTTGGTTCCTCAATATATTTCTCACTTGTATGTTGTATTGTTTCTTCTTATTCAGTTACTCTAATTTTTATTTATCTTGTATTTCTATTATATTGTGCTCTATGATATGGGTAAACTATCCCATAACACATATCACACCCCCACTACATGGTGTCCACATTTGGAATTCGTATAGGTGTTATTGACATCACCTAACCAACCAGGTTTGACCACATGAGAGAGTGACAGCTTGGGGGACACTTCAAGTTCATTTTCATTGATACTTAGATCTTGTATTATTGAATCATAGTATCCAGATCCCATAATTATTTCATTTATTCTTCTGTGATACATATATTATTTATAATCTTAGAATATCATTTTGAATATAATCCTCGATACTTAAAATATGGATTCTCCATGACCTTCATATTCACGTTATATTTCTTCATTTAAATTAGTAAAGAAAATCCGAATTATTATCTTATATTTATTGCTTATACTTACATATTATTCTTAGTCTTTTAGAACCATTAATTATTGATATTTAAATACCACCATGAATTTTGTTCAATAGTTCGGGTATTTCAAATGTTCTCAATCTTCCACCTTCACTAATACAATTATACTGAAGAAAATATATCATTTAAATCACCTTAATGATTATCTCATCAAACTCATTCAAATTAAAAATACATTGCATGTATTAATATATTCATAAATACAAGTGATTATTTAGTGTAAAAATGTAATAATCTTCATGTTTATTCATGAATCATTATTGAAATGTAATGTTCTAAAAACTCACATTACCTTAATTATTTTTTCATAATATCTAGTAACATCATGTTAGGAACACAATTATTACTTTTGAATTTATAGGGTGATCATTCCTCATTATTCATCTGATTAATACTACTTTTGGCATAATAAATTTTATGAAAACTACAACATGATAGTTTCATGAATTGAATACCTTATCAGATTAACCAATTCACACCCTTAATTGATGATGAAGGGCACTGAGATGATCTTAGAAAATGTTTCACCTCTTTTGTTCCATAATAATTATCATGTATTTAAATCCATCTATATGTATGATTGATAGATGTTCTATCGTAGTAATTTATCATAATATACTCATAATTTAAATCAAAGGATTCATACATTATTCAGTAAACATAAATCATAGAGTACACTACACATATTGTCTTCATTTATCTTCATATTCATATAAAAAAGATCCTACATTTTATATGTGTATAGATAAACCTCATTATCTAAATATGTAGAAATTTTTTATGGATCAGAATTTGAAAATGTATAGATCTATCAGAGGTATTAATTACCTTAACGATCAAACAATTTCCCACTTACTCATCCATGTTTTATTAAATATATGTTAAAACATCCCTTCAAATAATTTTTTTTAAATCTGAGCACTGAAATATAAATACAAGTGATTTACAAGCATCTATTTAAGGATTTATATAAGAATACTTATTTTTAGCTCAACATCTAATATTTTAAAATATCAATAGTATAATATTTTCATGGGATCTCGTTCATTCCATGCATAATATCAATATTTATACACTCAATAATTCATATCATTCATATATATGAAAAACATGTTCTTATTATAACATGTGGGAACTTCTTATTCACTCACAGTAGATTTTTTTACTCATGTTTATCATATTGGCAAACCTTATGAACCTTAACATTAATTCAAGTCTCTTCAAATATTTAAACACATTGTATTTTAAAAATTTAGCATTATATCTCTTATAGTTTGTCGATTGTAACATAGTCGATCCATAATAAACTTCATGGAAGAAATTTATCAGATAGAAAATTAATATAAGTCATCCTCACACACATGGATGATCTATGTTCCCTTTATAATGGATGGTCCAAAAAGGTTCTCATGGAAAAAAATTACACTCGTAGAAGATCAATAATTATATATTGATCTTGATAGTATAGTTGATCGATTTCAACTCATGGAATCTTCTTACATTCATAGAAGAACAATGCATTCTTTATACAAAAGGCTCATCTTCCATGAAGATTCTCTCAAAATCCCAACTTATTCATGCAATATCTCTTGTTAATTAAACTATAATCCATATTGATAACACATGAAAAATTCACATTATGGTAGATTAAATTTCATCATGTAATCAATCATTTTTACTTAGGTTTGGTTGATCTTATAATTTTCACGATTGATTTTCTGTTTCATGATCTTTGAAGGACCCTAGATTTGAATATTATCAACAATACCATCTTGGATATTGAATTTGATAATTCATGCCTTTAAATAATGAACAATTATATTATTTGGAATGTATCACATCATATTATTTGTTAACATTGAAATTCTTAATAAACTATAAACATTCCCTTAAGTGGCTCAAAAAACCATCGAATTGGGGATCAGTTCTTAGACACACTATTTACACACCTATGAACGTAATAATGCCACCTGATTACATGATGGATCCTACATATGAGCACTTCCTCTTATACGTATGGACCCATGCACACCCATTAACATTCCCATTCATGTGTCTCCCCATTCCACTTAGGTTTGATATTATGGCTTGAGTGGCCAGTAAAGTAGTATATGGGCCGGGTCCTATCGTCGGCCGATGTAGGCCTAGATTTTTCGTAATAAATAAAAACATTAAACACTAAGATATAATCAATGTATCAAATGTTAATTACATATAATAATTCCAATTAAATCCTTATTTAACATGTAATATACAATTTTTACATTTCAAACACCATAACAAGTCTATTTGATCACTAAACATCAGTTCTCCAAACATCTCAATTTATTCCTACTTCATCTAGGTTTTTATTCAATGATATTTTTACTTCACGAGGATTGACCATATTAATTTTCCTTTATCATAGTGATAATCATATTCAGTATAAGTCTCCATGGAACACTTAATCATCAAATTATTTTTCTGTCAATAATGAATAGAACTGAAAATATTTATAGAAAATAACATATTCAAATATTATTTTTTTCATATAAATTATTATAAGGGAAAACAATTTCTTACAACTATTATAGTGAACTTAAAAATAATTCCAAGAAATTTTTATTCTTCACACATTGACAAAGATTTAAAACAAATACAACACAAGACAATGTGGGTCATCAATCACTCGTGTTTTATTTTTTTTCAATTTCTACAATAAAAGGTAATGTAAATATGTTCCACCACATGGTACATATAATTTCTACATTATCCCCATTTATAATTTACTATAAGAACTTTCTAAAATCACTAACATATTTATAAAAAAATAACATTAGAGAGGTTAGAATCAATCTTTTATTAACAATTGTTTTATCATTTACCCTACTCAATGTCAACGTGAGCTGGGATCAATATAGAAAACAAAATGGATTTAATTAGAAAACAAATATATCAATAATAACATGATTTTAATACCAAATAATATTTATTTCTATAATAGATTTATAATTTCTTCATTTATAAATTCAATGAATTAATAATCATGTATTTAATAATATTAATTTTTTAAAATAACAACCTATGATCATATACTAATTTAAACACAATAGTTAATAACTTTAAATATTTTGAAATAGGTTTTATAAATTATCCCTAACAAAAAAAATATTCCCTCTTTTTGAATTCATTTATTCAAAATACCACCCCTGAGAACCAATGATGAGATTCAATATTTATACCTTTTCAAAGATAAATTTTTATGAACCTTATAGAATTAATATTTGTATGTAGTGTAATGTATTTGATTCTTTTTAAGTAACTCCCCATTTATGGATGTTATACTAATTAAAATAATTTATGTATATATTTTCTTTAGATATTATTTTATATTCCAATTTATTGAAAAATCACATCAATATGAAACATTTTAAGATCTAGAATAGTTATTCCAACAATATTTTCATTAGTTCTTCATTTGAGGACCAACATAACATTTAATTCCCCACTATAAATGATTTATGGAATAAAGTGGAAGCCCCCTTTTCACTTATGGGTGAGAAATATGTGGAAAATGATCATCACAACAATGAATCTCTTGTAATTTTAGGTCATTTTTTATTAGGAACTTTTACTCATACTTGTATATATTTCATATTAGTCTTTATAAGCATAGTATATTTACTTCTCTAGTTATGGAGAATTTTATTTTTAAAATGATCTATAATATAACATGTATCGCAGGGATTATTTTTTATGTTATTCATGATTTTATCTTGTGTAATTATAATTGTCATTAAATCATTTGTGTTGTGTCTATTTAGCATGAACCAACCAAAATGAAATATAGAAATTTTGTGGTCATAATTTGATGTGAACCACTCATAACATTTAGTTTCATTATTTGGAATATTTTTATTTCCATTTTATTTTTCTTTCAATTAAACTTCATCATTTATGAATTCTATTTATAGGTCCATTGAATATATAAAAAATTATATGGGAATGTGTAACTCAATATTTTTAATTCTATATGGAAACTCAAGAATGTCCTCCACCTCACCAATCATTTTATTTAATTCCTGGATTGATATATTACATTATTACTTAGGCTTTCTTCAATAAAATCTTTATTCAATAAAATGTTTATTTATGTACAAGGTTTGGCTACATTTCTAAAAAATAAGTTTCTTTTTAATCTAAGTGCTTCCATATTATGGGGAACAGATTTTAAAATTTTCCTTTCTTTTCTACATAGGACAACTCAACATCCTTCATTACTAATTTAAATAAATATTTCTTTTTTGAATCATTATATTACAATATTTACAAGGAATAAATCACTCATTTTGTCTCATGTTTTATTCTATTCTTATTTTTTTTCTAGTTTCATGTTTGAATGAATTTTACATAAATATTTCTTCAGAGTGATCAAATACATTGAAAATACCATATATATCTCCAATTTTTTCAGATCTATTTTCTATAAACATAGTTTTACATTTATCTTATGGTAATTTCATATTAATAACTTTTCTCTCCCTTGATATTGGATTTCATTAAACATTAAGAGTTTAAAAATTAATCAAAAAAATAATAGTCTTGTGCCCAAACATGTAGAAAAAAAAGCAATAGCCTGTGAATATTGATCTTTTTCAATGTGAATAAATCTATCCAGAATTTCATGTGTGTTTTATAATATCATCTTATTCACTGAATGGGTATGTTTGTGGGAAAACTCCACATATATTTTCTTTCACAAACCCCAATGATTATGGGGTATTCCTCACTATATTTATTGATCCATAATTGAACATAATTTTATTTTAAACATAAAAAATTCAAGAAATAGTTTTAATATTAAAATTAATTCTTGAAATGGATGATTCCTTTTATTTTTAGGATATTATATATTAATTATTATTTGATCATAGCAATTTCTTTAAAATAGATAGATTTCTACTATAATAAGATCAATGTTTTATAGTTTTTATGGGAAAATGATTCCTTCCCATTTGTTGTGAATACATGTATTAGAATGTATAATCTTTTTTAAATTTAATTTAACGATCAATGAGTTTAATGATAAGAATTAATTTTATTCCTATACTATATCTAGTTTTTCTTCACTATATTTCATGATTTTTACAACCTAATCATTAATAATTTTATTATTCTATTTCTTTGTGTCATCTGGTTGCTCGATCATATTGGCCTTTACTTCTTTCTAAAATTTTTTGTCTTTAATGATGGAATTTTTTCCTCTCATATAATGAATGAAAATTTTCTTTCAATCACTAAATTGCATAATATAATTTAGGATTTCCTAAATATATTTGTTACCATCTCTAGAGTACGACAATTTAAACACCTTAATTCTTATAATTTTTGAATTATAGTGTTTTTTGAGATCTCTATAAATATTCACGTACTATATATTTACTCTATACACTTTTCATCATCAAAATCATGATGGGGGTTTTCTTTATTAAATTCCTCCGGCATATTTTTCCTATAATATTTAAATAAAAATAAAGGGTCCTTCGGAACTGTTATTTAGTGGTCTAATAGCGATTTAAACAACATCCTATTTAATTACCATCAGTTCTAAAAATCATCGCCTATTTTATGGTTTCTAGTCAAATAAAATTGGTTTATTTATTTTGTGGCAGTATTTTAAATGTATTTTTTTAGAATTTAGCAGTTGTATATTTTTTAATTAGTGTATATTTCATAATAAAAACAATATTCACTTGGTATATAAATAAAATTAAATTAACCACCGTAATGAATTTAGAGATTGTTATTTTTAGAGGTGGTTAGTCTGAATGTGTGCTAAATACAATCAATATAATATGTTTTGTGTCAGTTACTACAAACCACCACTAAATCTATTTTTGGTTTTGTAAGAAAAATATTTAATGAAAAACTATAAATACAAAAAACTACCATGCTACAAATGAAATCCTAAATATATGATAAATCTATCATTCATACATCACACATCCAATCATATACAAACAATAGTGGTCATCATAACCTAAGTCTCAATCATCCCCATATATCAACTAATGCCTCTCTTATCAATATATACATAAAACATATGTCTTACCAAAACCTATACATAATATACATCCATGTCATATCCTCAAATACATATGTCTGCCTCCACGTCCTCTCATCAATAAAACCAACCACATAATCTAATCTACTATAACAAAAATTGAAAAAAAAATAAGACTAAACATAATAAATAAAAAATACAATATAATAATTAATAAAATTTTAACAAACCATAAAATATATTAACCGCTATAACTTCCTTTTGAAAAATTCCATGGATCAAAATGGTCATCCTCCAAATTACTACAAGCATCAACCAGCTACAATGAAAACCAGAACATTTTAGAAAAGAAACGTAGAAGAGAAAAGACATGGAATACATTCAAAACGCTAAAAAACATTTGTTATTATATTAATCAAACATAAGGAATTTTAATATAAAAAATAAAATATAATAAAAAACACTTTGAAAATCTAAAATATACCTATTTAAGATATTATTTAACATTTGAAACTGAAAAGTGATAAGTAAATATTCTAATTAATTTTTAATGTGACATGCGGTGTGCTTGAAAATTATTTATTATACAAAGTTTAATTATTTTTATATCACCACATGAACAATATTACAAAAAAACTAACACATTCTTTTCCCATGATTCCACATCTATATGAAGATATTTTCTATGGGTTTGACCATTCATGAATTTTTTAGTGTTTTGAACACACAAAAAACATGTTTATGGCCATTATGGGAAAACCGTCAATGGGAATTATGTTCCTCCAATCACTACATTTAATAATTAAATATATCATTTTTACCTTGATTTTAAGACAATCCAACATTGTTTTCTTGTTTTTGACTATTCCATGCATGTTTTTGTGTTTTAAAACACCAAAAACATGTTCAACACCATAATAAGAAAATTGTTATTTGGAATGATGTATTGTCAGTTTCATCCCTTCAAAATCATATTTATGGTGGTTTTCCACTGATTTTAGGATAGAAATATTTCATTTATCTTGTTTTGATTGTTCCAGGAATGTTTTTGTGTTTTAAAACATTAAAAACATGTTTATTGTCATAATTGGAAAACCATCATTTAGAATGATGTAAAATCAATTACTATGTTTCAAAATAAAATCTACATTAATTTTCCCCTAATATTTGTAAAATAAGATTCCGTTTTATAGTTTTGACTATTACATTCACTTTTTAGGGTTTCAAAACACTAAAAATTAATTTATAACTATAATAGGAAAACCATCCTTCGTAATGATCTGTCATTAGTTCCTACATTTCAAAATTAAATCTATGGAGGTTTTACCTTGATTTTTTGATAATATGATATATATTTTTCTAGATTTTCCAATTCCATACCCGCTTTAGAGTTTTAAAATACTAAAAATGCCTTTACAACCATAATGAGGTAACTTCTATTTGAAATAATGTTTCATTGGTTCTGACATCTCACAATTAAATCTTTGTTTGTTTTCCAATGAGTTCAGGCCAATCTAATATTTTTTTCCTAGTTTTCATTATTCCACTCATGTCTTAGTTTTTTAAAACCCTAAAAACAAGTGTATAGCGATAACGACCCAACCATCATTTCCTAAATTTTAAAATTAAATCTATGGTATTTTTCTCTAGATTTTAGAAAAATATGATATTTTTTGTCTAGCTTTGACTGTATCACAAACAATTTAGAATTTTTAATCACTAAAAATGAATTTACGACCATAATGGGAAAACATTCATGCATAAATATGTGTTGTCAGTTCTTAAATTTCAAAATTAAATATACGATCAATGTTCCATAATTTCTAGAAAGGCTAACATTTTTTCTTGGTTTTGACCATTCCATGCACATTATAGTGTTTTAAAATACTAGAAACACAATTATAGCCATAATAGGCAACCCGTCATTCGTAATGATGTGTCATTAGTTCCATCATATAACAATTAAATCTATAGTTTTTGTCCCATAATTTAGAGACAGTATGATGTCTTTTTTCTGGTTTTTACCCTTCCACGCTTTTTTCGGTGTTTTACAACATTAAATTCGTGATTACAGCCATAACAGGAAAATCATCATTAGGAATGATTTGTCGTCAGTTCCAAAAGATCAAAATTAAATAGACGGTCATTAACCCATTATTTTAGAAAAATATTATGTGATTTTCCTAAATTTTACAATTCCTAAAACGTTTTAGTGTTTTAAAATAGTAAAAATGCATTTACATCTATAAAGGAAAATGTGTAATTTAAAATGACATGTCACCGGTTCCTATATTTTATAATTAATTATATTATAATTTATCCCTAATTTCAGTGTAATTCGACATAATTTTCATAGTTTTGACCCATGAATATTGTTTTTAAATGCTTTGGTACCTATCAGAAGTGTTTATCGAGTAATTATAATCACATCACATGTCAGATTGACATGTTGTCTATGCGTACACATAAAAATAACTAAATAGTGGTTTTCTCTTGATTTCTGAACAATATGAAATTGGTTGTTTAGTGTAGACCATTTAACGCACGTTTTACTTTTTTAAAACCTAAAAACTAGTTTGCATACATAATAGGAGAACCATCATTAAGAATGATGTGTCACTATTTCCAACATTTTACAATTAAATGTACAATAATTTTTATCCAATTTCAAGGAAATATGACATCGGTTTCCTTGTTTTGACCCCACAACACATTCTCATAAAATCTTTTGTACCTTTTATTAGTGTTTACCATGTAATTTCAATCACACTTCACCTCAGATTGATGTTTTTTCTATTGGTACACATCAAAAATCCATTAAGCGGTGGATTTTCCTTGAATTCATTATCAACCAACATTGTTTTCTTGGTTTTGACAGTTTAATGTTGTATTTTATGTTTTAGAACACTAAAAACATTCATACAACCTTAAAGAGTAAACCATCATTTTCAATGACATGGTGTTCTTTAAGTCATTTCAAAATTAAATATACAATCATTTTCCCTTGATTTCAATACAATATGATGTATTTTTTCTAGTTTTGACCCCCTGACACTTTTTTCAATAAAAATTGTTCCATTCATAAGTAGTTACTCTGTAATTCTGATCACATCACACATTAGATTGATCTATTGTATACGTGAACATTCCAAAACCAAATAATATGTGGGTTCCACATTATTTCACTTCAATCTAAGGTATGTTTTATTCTTTTTTCAAAATTGCACACATTTTTTAGTGTTTCAAAATTCTAAAAATGTGTCTATAGACATAACAGGAAAACAATCATTCCGAATGACGTGACTTCAGTTCCGACATTTAAATATTAATCTATGGTCATTGCCATCTGATTTCTGGAAAATATGAAATCATATGTCTTTTTTGATCATTCCACACAATTTTTAGTGTTTTAAAACATTTAAAATGAAATTATAGAGATAATGAGAAAACCATCATTCGGAATGTCGTTCCATCGGTTCCTATATTTAAAATTTAATTCTATCGTCATATTACCCTAATTTAAAGATAAACCAGCATACGTTTTCTAATTTTTACTATTCCATTCATGTTTTAGTGTTTTCCAATAGTAAAAAAGTATTTATGAAGATAACGTGCACCATTATATGAAATTTCACGTCATTAGTTCCTACATTACAAAATTAAATCGACAGTCATTTACTGATTATTTAAGGGAAATCCAAGATCATTTTCCTTGGTTTTACCACCAAATAATCTCTTAAAGTATTTTGTAACTTTCATAAGTGATTACCTAATTAAAATCGACCAGAAAAGCATAGATGTATTTAAACATATAGATTACAATCCATAATTTATTTTTGATGTGTATAAATATACCACACATCTATCCAACACAATATATTGTTTATATTACAATAAATTTCAGTTTTCTATATAAAAGTATCATTTTAATTTATTGTAGAAGTTTTATGTGTTCTTTACAATGTCTATGGGGGTAATATAATGTTAGGGACATAAAAATTAAACAACAAACAAATAAACCAAACACATTATACGTATATTAAAAAAATATTATAATGCATTTTTAATTAGTTATAAATGAATATAAAATTAATATGACCATTGAATGAGTATCAAAGTCCTTGTTTTCCCAGATGTTGGAATATTCCTCTATTCTTTTTAATATTATGAAAGCTCATTATCTCGTAAGAAATTTCCCCATAATCATCCCATATATTCAAGCATCATCACTATTTGTCACCCGAACTCATCTAATGATATCATAATCATGAATTCATTAAGGTACCTTACATTTACTATGTTAATATTTTTATAAATTCTATGGTTTCCTTAATCTATTTTACATTGAATTTATCAATTAAAAAATATAATGTTTTTTTGGAAAAATGATATACATACCAGTAACAGTAACATGACAATATTCCCAATATGGAGGGATGAAAAACTACTTCATTTCCATGGGTAAATCAAGAAGTGTGATACCAATGATATCATGTGAAATGGATGGATCTCTTGTAGGTTCAGGTAAAAAAAAATAATTATTATCCAAATAGCATGAAACATTGGTGGGGTGCTATGATATTCTGATCCGCTAGATTACTAATTTTTTTGTTCTTGGAAGTCCTTATTTTCAAATGGTTTAGGTATATTAAATATATATAAAAATAAAAACTACAGTATGTTTACAAAAAATACAACAATATATATATTTACCAAAAACTTATCAATTAGAAATTTTAATACAATTTCATTAAAAATATATAAATTCAATTAACAAAATCTTTATTATCTTCATTGTTATCAACTTCCTTCGCAAAGAGTCCATCATTATCAAACTCTATAGAAAGTTCAAAAAATTTCAATAGTTTCATGAAAAATCTATTCAATTAATTGTGCTTAATTGGTGAAACTATCATAATTTACTAATTTATCTTCATCAACCATATTATATAATTCTCTATGCTTTAAGTGTGAAAAAACACTGCAACAGTCATGTAAATCATCATCCGCATAATAAACCATCTTCTCCTATAAATCTAAGTTAAATGGACAATGCACTACACACTCATTGGTATCCATCAAGTGAGGGAATTTGAAAGATGAAAAATGTAATGAATATATCATTATAATCCTATCAATTTCCCCCCTTGAATTTTAGTAAGATAATTGGAAAATGGACATGATATTTTAATTCATTTATTTCAATCAACACCCAGTGTATCCAACCTCATCAAAATTTAATACATCATTATTATTATTTAAGTCTTCTATGTGATAAATCATAAAAACTATAAATCCATGATTATTGTAGTCATTAAATCTATTATACTACCATAGAGGTAATCTAGGAAAAAAATTCTCAAATCATTCAATATTTCATGTAATATCCCAAAAATATTAAGTTATTACCAAATGATTTATATTTTAAATAATTAATGTAATTATTTTTTTATAAAACAATGTGAATTAAATTAATAAAAAAGAAATTTTTTTACATTTATTTGTATTGTTTTTTATAATGTCACATTTTGATTACAAGATGACATATTAAAATAAGATAAATTATTTATACATTATCATAAAATAATATTTTCTAATATATTTTTTAAATAAATAAACATAATTTAATTTAATATTAAAATTAATATATTAATATTTTTTTTTATTAACCTCCATTATATTTATGAAAAATAATGTTTCGAAGTATTGGAAAAAATGAATAAGATGAATAATAATAATTAAAAGAATTATTTTTTAAAAGAAACATAATATTGTGAATTCATTTTATAATTAAAAATTTTGTTTCAAATTTTGTTTAGCAAAAATTTATTTTTTATTAGAGGAATTAAATTAAGATGATATATTTTATAATTCATTGTTTTATAAAATACTTATGTAAATATACTTTTTTAAATTATATAATAAAAAATGAAAATTTTTAAAAGAATTGTAATTTTGATTTTATTTAATATTAAAATTATATATACATATATATTTGAAATTATCATGATATTATTATATCTTAATTTCAAAATTTCTTATAATAATGGAAAAATAAAATAAAAAATTCTTGAATTGAGATCGAGTTTAGGGAGAATCAGGATTGGGGTGAGACAAATATTTTTTTAGTTCTATTTGAATCTACAGATCTGAGGGTCTATATGAGACCAACGTATGGAGAGGGATGATTCACAAACATAGGAAATTTAGAAGAGAGGGATGAGTCATGTACCGAGAAAGGAGTCATGTAGCCAAGGTATCAGAGTGCTAGTTTGTCTTTGATAAGAGGCGAGGTCGAGTAAGTCGTAGTCGAAGGAGATTGGCGAGAGAGGTGGAGTTGAGTTCCAATTAGGAGCATCATCTAGGGTTTGAGGTTGGATCATGTCAGTTAGGACGTATATAAGGCTTTGGAACACCAAATATAATCCATATTTACGGTTTTAAATTAAATCTGGTGGGAAAATGACCTTTTAATTTTGAAGATCTACCTCGCATCATCCAGATCTTCAAGTAGGGGACAAATTCTTTAATTTATTAGGTATCCAAATTATAAGGAAATATTATCTTCTAGACTATTTCAATTTATTACTTAATATTTTTATCATCATCTTCATTTTTTTAATCAAATAATGAGTTTATATCATATCTGTCGTCTTTTAAGTGTTTTTCAACCGACCTCCCTATATAAAATAATATAAATTCATATATTAATTTTATGTGAATTTTTTGTCAAAAAATTACTTTGGATATATTGTCACATTAAATTATATTTATTTACTTCCTGTGATCAGTATTATATCATTATTTAAATGAAACTATTATGCTCGAATTGAGACATCCATCTTTTGTTTCGATTCATATCAGACGCTTCAATTTTTTCATTTATCTTGAATTTTCATAATCTTTGTATATATTCTAGTTCACAGTTGAATTAAACCATATTCTTATTGTCAGCCTTTTCTTTTCATTGAATCCTGTTTTGAAATTCAAAAAAACCAAGACCCTTTCTCTTTATGTTATATAGATCTTTATGTCTATAAAATGGTAGTACCTTCTCTACCAATTGGGCAACACTCCCTTTTCAATTTTTTTATTTTCTTTTTGTTGTTTGTGATAAAGGTTTAGAGAGGTGGAATAACTAAGGAATGTGAAATAGGTATAGAATAATCCTTTATTTTTTTTATTTATATTTTGAGGGTATATATGAGGTAAGAGTATCTGAAGAAAAATTATCCTGCAAAACAAAAACACAATGAATATTCAAATAATATTTTTAAAAGTGATATATTATTATTCATTTTTTTATAATTTATAAAATTAAAAATATATTTTCTATCTATTTATTTTCTTTAATAAAATTGATTAATAATAAGGGATAGTTTTTACTATTTCAAAATTATGATTTTTAACTTTTGTAAGGGATTTTTTTTATTTCTAGTGATTCTATTTTGAAAATGATATATAATAAGTGTTACAATTTCAAACCCTACATTTATCTTATTATCATAAGAGAATTTATTTGTTTTAAATATCTTATATTCTACATGATTTTAAAAGCGGTTGTATAAATAATTATACAAGATTATTTTCAATCAAACCTGAATTTATTAAATATTGAAAATATTATTATTTTTTCAAGTTATGGGATAATTGTTTTTGGAATTATCCTATATAAGTAACTATATTAAGAATTATTAATTGAAAAATAAGTTATTTAGTTAGGATATCAATTTATGTTTATAATTTATAGTTTTAAATAATTAAAACTATTAAGTCATTTGAATATGGGGTATATAAATTCATGTATTTTATCTATAAGATGTTTCCATAAACAATAATAAATTAGAAATCATGTATGAATTAGTTTTTATTAATATATATATGTGTGTAAGTCTATATGTATTTAAATATTAAATAATAATAAATGAGTAAATAATTACATTATATAAATTATTTTCAAAGTGGATTCTGCGAGTTTTAAACAAATATACCTGAATGTTAATTATATTTTGTTCACAATTCATGTATTTAGTATATGTTATATGGTGTTGTTATTTTTTTGACTCATGTTTTCTTATGAATTATTATTATGAATTAAATTTTAAATTATTATATTTTTAATTATTTAATTTAAAACAACTCCAGTGAAAATATATATAAATAAAGAAATATTAAACGTTTTTATAAAAACCAGCACATGGACATTAAAAATATGATATGTAATTTTGATGTGAACCCATCCCTCATCATGAGGGTAGGCCCGAGACATCCTTCAATGATTTAGGTTTCCTCCGTGTTTTATATTCAAAATTTTTCTTAGAATATTTTATAAATATCATTGGATTATCATTAATTAAAATTTTGAACATAAATAATTTTAAAAGGGGAATATAATTTTAAATAAAAACTAATATTGATAATGTTTTTAGAAATTATTTCTAAAAGTATTTGTTATTCTATTACCAAAAAAATATAAAGTCATTTCCCAAAAAGTTGTTTTTAAACTAATATTTTTTCAAGGGTATTTCAATGATTTTAGAACCCCTTATTGGGAAATTAAATTCACATCAAATGATCTAATTTTTTTTCATTGGAGTTCTAGAATATCTTAGTCATACATCAACGCTTGTGATGTTAGTGCACACAGAAATGTATTAGGCATTTGTTTTATTTTTTTTCAAATGTGATAAATTAAAGGTGTTGTCTAATTCTTCTGAACCTATATTGAATAATATTCTCTATTATATAAATAACTATTTATTTTTTATGTCTCTTTGAATTAAAAAATATACATATCATTTTTTAAGAACTAAATCCAGAAGCATGGGTTTGCAGCCATATATTTCAGATTAATTTTCAACATTCATTATCTAGAGAAAAAGATATAAGCTATTTATTTAAACATAGAAAACATAACTACAAGTAAATAATATGAATATGATAATATACTTTCACAATGGGATATCTATTTAACAATCTCTTTATTAATAGCTTTTGTTAATTCCAAATAATTTCGATCTTGATCCCTTAGTCAACACTTTTTTTACAGTCAAAACACTTCAATAAATGGATTTGAAATAGCACTATTTAGGTGAACATATATATGTGATTTTAGAGAGTCCAAATAAATTATGGTAAAATTCAGACCCATTACAATTCTCCATCCAATATTTGGAAATAATGATTACTGATATTTAGATATACAATTAGGAGAGATATCACTACCACATCTAGATTGATTTAATCTAGTATCAATTCCTTCCAAATACATTGAATAATGGTCATGAACTCTTTATCTATGTAACCTTAGAAATAGATCCTTCTATTTGAGATTTTTTCCTCACATATGATTTCATATGATCTAATAACCAGATGAAAAAATAAATAACAAACATATTAAAAATCCATGTAATGATTTGATAAAATTAAATTCACCCAATGAAAATAAAAAATATATATCATTTTACCTCTCAAATGGATGCAACCGTCAACAGTCTGTTGGTTCACTAAAATTATCTTCTTTAACCCAATTAATAGTCAAATGAATCATGAATGTGAAAAATACTGGTGGAAATGAAATCTCAAAATGACATAGTTTTAAAACAATTTATTATTCAATTTTATCGAGATCAGTTGGATTTAGATTTTCCATTACGCTCTCTTAAAAATGTACAAAACATAATAAGAACTATAGTTAGATTTTCAGTTAACATATTACATAAATCCAACGGTAAAAACTACTCCATCAAAATATGTTAGTCAAGACATTTCAATCCATGTAAATTTCTATGATTTAAGTCAACACACCACAATATCATACATGAATATCCACAAGGAACTATTAAAATCAATAATGTTTAAAATAATACATCTTCATCATTATTTTTCATTCATAAAATAGTTGAAGGATACTTACCATTCTAATTTTCCCACAAAACATATGTTATATTCATTGAACCAAATCCTTTCGAGAAATAAGATGATCCTTTGATTTAATTATCTCATTAACAACTACAGAAATTGAATTTTTAGGGATGTTATTCAAAATATTCATTATGTCAAGTTTATAACATATCAAATTAAACCCCCAATAAGTAATATTGAAAAACATTCAATTTTTATTCCATTTTTTTCTTCAGTCCTCTTTCGATATTGTACCTCAAACCCTTTTACTCCCTTTTTAATATGATGAAATTTCTAAAATTCATTAGTGACATTCATTAATTGTCCCAAGATTTATGAACTAGATAAAACATTCAGTGAAGTTCTCATTTAAATATATCCATTTAATTGAGTATTGTTAAACCAAAATTTATGAGAAGCATCAATAAATTGATTGTTACACACAAAAAACCATTTTCTACATTGAGGTGATTAGTGAGGTTCAAAATCCAAATTATGAACTGTAAAACTATCCAGTATGAGTGTTCAAACCAGTTAAATTTCCTATTCCAAGATAGTCAATAATTATCCACATTAATCTACCTTGAATTTTGAATTGTTTTCTTGTTGAATAATCATATATTTCCTTTCCATCATCCAATATTTATCACAATTATTTTATTAGATATTTATTGTATACAAAAATGTCATTTCATTGTGTTCTATTTATAATAATAATCATTGAAATAATGAATTATTCCTTCTTCAAGAAAATCCATGGAGGTATATAATAGTGGATAAAAATACATGGACAAATGATATAGTCAGTACTTAAAGAACCAAAATGGATAAAGCCATCAGAAGCTAATACCAAATGTACATTCCAGGGATTTGATGAAAAATATGGATATATTAAATCAAAAATATTCCATGATGTTGAATCATTTGTATGGATCTTCAAGCCAACATTACTATCCTAATCATTCCACTTAATTTCATCTAAGATATTTGACGACATGAATAATATTTCCAATCATGGTTTTAGAGGAATGTAATGAAATACCATTACAATAGATTTCTTGTACAATTTCATCCTATGTTTTCATTGATTTATACTCTCACTATTTTTCATTGACTTTCATCTAGGTTTTTAACATCATTCACATCTTTCATTATTATACTCTTCTCCCAAAAAAATCAAGCAATCATTAGGGAATGAATATATCTTTGTATAATCATGTCCATGTTTTTTAATGATTTTATTAGTCTCATATAATGATATTAGTATAATATATTAACTAAATGAATGAGGAATAAAGTATAAAATCATGGAAATTTAGTTTTTAGTAATTCCCCATAGATACTTAATATGATATAGTTGAAGTAGATAAAACAACTTTGAATACATAGCCCACCCTTCAAATAGTTCTTGATGTCTGTCTTAATGTCATTCATAAAAATAATTTATTCGGTCACTATTTTTCTATGAATGATAAACAATATCAATATTAACTAAATGTATTATTGATATATTTATATCTTGGACCTTGTATTCATTAAAACAAAATGCTTCATTTAACAAATTTCAAACTGAATTATCCTCAGCTGGGTCACATTGTATTTCATTGAACGGTTTGTCATTATTTTGAATTTACAAATAATTTTATTCATCATTCCAAATCAAACATACATATCCAGTAGGAATCGATTTCAATATAAAATTCTCATATAATTTTTTTTCAATCATTGCTTGAATTTACAATAAAAAAATGAACACCTTATTATACCATACACTGATTAGTTTTCAATTATATGATCTAAAAATTTTCCCAAATACATGGAATATCGATGTTTATATCATGGAAAATTTATCCATCCTTTATCCATATTTATTAGAATGTATTCTCTCTATACATTCAGTTATAACGATTTAAATTTTTAATCAAACAATTAAAACCAAATTTAAATATCGTCCAACATCATCATAGACTCATTCATATCAACTATAAAGGAGAATGTGATGAATAAAATTTTGAAAATTTTATTACTAAACATGTAATATAAAAACATGAATCAAATAAATTATTATTTCCAAAAAAATAGATGAATGTGATCGACCAAATAAATGATAATGGTGCATTCTACCCTTCTATTTTAACTTAGGAGGGTTCATTCCATTAGAAATTTAGCTACATCAATTAATTTTTGAACCATTTTCCATGATCTAACTAAGACCAAGATAACCCATTTAAAAATAGTATTTCAAATTATAAATACTTTTTGTTACACGATATGTCTTGAATATAGAAAATATTAAACATTATAGTTCTATATTCTATTAAATAAGTTTTGTGTGACTCCATGACGTTCCATGATTTATATAAATAAACATTGTTCACATAACATCACATAACATCAAATTAGGTGTTCAACCAATTTGATATTAATATTAAAAAACATGATGTAAACATAAATTTGAATTATTTTTATTGTGATTTTCAAATAAAATGATAAAAAATAAGTAATTTGACTCAAAAAACAACCCACAATAATTAGTTCTATTAAAAATCATGTTACATAAATTAAAATCAATGAAACTATGCTGGTTGTTCTTGTTACCATAAATAATAATTTATTATCATGAACATAAAACAAAACCATATCTACTCTATCATTATGGGATATATTTTATAAAACTAAATGATTTCTTACATATGCAGAAAATTTGATGCATTCTGATAAATTTGAAGGGGTAAAATATCTTATTTTGAATGACTTTATCCTTAGATAACATACAATGGTTAGAGATGAATCCATTTGTGACCCCAAACCCCACCACCAATTAGATTGGAGTTATAAAATAGCCTAAATTATCTATCTATCATAAATTTGAGTCAATGAAATATATAGAACAAATTGGAATGCATTGATATCAAATAATAACCATGAAATTATAAAAGATTTTGATTCAGTAACTGACATATATAAAAACTATTTTTTATATTTAATATAATATAACCAAAATTAGTGATTATTATAACTCTATACTACTAACTTCAGAATACAAATAACACATTATAATCAAAAAATTAAAGAAATAATTACATTCCAATGAATAAAAAATATATTGTTTTTATCACCCATGATTTTCCATCAAATTGTACTCATTAAAAAATTTAGGGTGGGAATGATAGAACCCTTAACTGGGAGTATTCATTACTGTCGAGGAGGGCATTTAAGCTAGGTAGAGATAGCTTAGAGGGGGGGGGGGGTATGCGTCACAATTTAAGAGGGGAAATGAGAAGGTGTGGGAGAGTTTGGGGGGGGGGGGTCATGTTTCCATCAATCCATTTAGATATGAGGTCAGATTGGGGGTGGATCATGCGGGTTGTGGACAGAGGGGAGGTGTCAAGTGTCAGGGGTCATGGGTTCAGGTTCGTGGGGTCTAGGTTAGAGGATTAGGGCCACTGCTTGGGATATGAGTGTATGAGGTACGGAAGGGAATGTGGTTATGGTCTTTGTGTTTCTACTGGGGAGAGAATAGTAGGAGGTCAGGTCAGTGGGGAGGGGGAGGGGGTGGGTAAAGGTTACACAGAGGGAGCATGGAAGGTGGTGGAATATGGTTTTTTAATATTTTTAAATATTTTTAATTGAATCCTCCACTAATTGAAAATAAATATCATTGGGGTTTTATGATACCACCACTATATGTTTTTTGTATTTTGACCAAATTTATTTCAGACTAGTAACTATAACCTATATTAATAAATCACCACTACAAATCAACTTTTTATAGTGTGGGTGATCAAGAATAGCTCAATAGTTATATGGAGATATGTATGATTTAATGCTATGGATAATGGTTGGGTTTTATTGTAAATATATTTTTACCTTATATATATATTTTGTATATAATTTGGATGTTCATTAATATTAATTAGAATTTATGACTAGTTGATCAGTATGATATATATTATTTATAACATGGTGTTTACTTTCTATTATGTTATGAAATACATTCTGATTTTATTTTTGTTTTATTTTATATCATTTTTATGTTTCTCTTATATTTCTATTTTTTATATTTCTGATGCCAAGGGAATAATATACTCACACGGTTTTATTGTCCTTGTCACTAGTTTTAATCCTATGGTATAAGGGGAGGCTTGCATGATGTCATGTTCTATCCTATATAAAAAAAGTTTTATGTTAAAAATGAAATGGACCTATAACTATTTAATATGAAATTATTGATATGTTTGAACCTAATAAGACATTGTATCAGTATCTAATTTTTTTATTTCGGTTACACTTGACTGGGTAACCCAAAAAGGAATAGGTTCACTAATGAATAATGTTTGTATATTTTATATGATGAAATAAAATAGTAGTTTTCCATATAAATATAGATGAATCCAATGAGATATAATTAACAAAATTTAATAACTAACTGACCCATTGTTAAGAGTCAATCTATAATGACTCAATATTTAGTATAAAAGAGGTGTTGGGTCAATAATCAATATAATGCATTGGATTAATAATTTAATAACAGTATATTTGATATAAGTAATTTTTGAATTCTCATAAAACTTAAAATAAAAAAAATACAATTTTGTATATCATACCAGTCAACAGAATGATAATATTAATATTTGAATAGTTATGATCAGTAGTGAAATAAATTTTTATCTTTTTTTGATAATTGATCGAATGAGGAATTATTTTCGGCATTATGAAGTGAATTTAATATAATTTTTTTCCCTAATTTAGACACATTGATATTAGATACCAGATGTGAATCAATATATTGTGTTTATGTACTTAGACTCGTTAATAAGAGATAATTGATCAGAGTAGAGATATATATAACTGTGTGTGTGTGTGTTAAAAATGGTGATAGTTTTTTTAGTAGTTCAAGTTGAATATTATCAATATCTTCATAGTGGATTAATTATAGAATTATAAATATGTTACATTGATCGAATTATAAATAGAAATTTTAATTCTATATATAATTTTGATAATAAAGTATTTTTATTTTTTATTTTTTATAAGCTATATTCCATATAAATTAATAAAATATTTTATTGTGCTGGGAATATGGTAAGTACTTTATTTATTCTAAATTTGGATAATCCTAATTAGAACACATAATAAAAAATGTTCAAGGTCAATGATTCCAACAGAACTTATCTTTAACATTTTTATATTACAAACATACATAATATGGTCATATATATAGTACTAAATAATGACTATGGTAGTATACACCATATTTATAAGGTATAGTGATCATTTATAGACTTCTTTTTAATATCTCCATCATCTTATCCAACCATTCACGGTTTTTAAAAAAAATCAGAACTATAGACATGATATAGTTGTGTTTTTATAAAATCTCCACTGTATTTATTGTACACATAATGTTTATATATCCATGAAAATATAATATATATTGAAATGGTTTTAGGTAACTCATTACTATAAATTATATATATTAAATGATTAATAAACCATGTCCATATGTGGTTTCTTAAACAGAGTACACTATTCTATTTAAACCATCTACTCGAACAAATAAATAATATCTAATATCATTTCCATTATCCAACATCAAACACATAATTAAATAATAACATAAACTACAATTTTATATTTTAATTTTAATGAGGAGGAAAAAACTTATATTTCAATCATTGTGAAACTAATTTATATATATAGAATTTTTATAAATATAAAAAATTATCGGGAAATAAATAAGAGACTATTCTCCTTAACCTACAAATTTTGATTTAAAAACAAATTAAAAAATTAGTAGTTATTCTTTAAATATTATAATTTCAACTCTAGAATTATGTATTCATGTAATAAACAGTTCATTATATCAAATGTAAAATCAAAAAATATTATTATAAAATTAAACAATATTAAATTTTAAGGGGATATATCTTATAATAAATTATATTGCGTTAAAATAAACATCATAGATCAACAAAAAAATAAAAAAATATTTTAAATAATTAATTTATATAGAAAAATAAATAAATAAGTTCAACAAAATAACCATTATAATAAATGTTGGAGGTAGATTTTATTGGAGATTTTATGGGTGTGTTTAGTTTTTTTTTAAATATAATTGAGGTTGTAACTCAATTTGAAATAAACTATAATTAAACAAGGGAAAATTCTAAGTTTAAACCTCCCTATCACATTATACCACTTTAAAAAAAATACTAAAATTGAAATTATAATTTTTTATAAGAAATTACAAGATAATATATACAAAAACTAGGATATATAATGAAGTAAAAAATTAATATGCATTAATAGTTATTGTCAATAATTTATAAAATATAAATTTCAATGAAAATAATTTTAACTTCGTATTTTGTTCTAAAATAAACATAAAAAATCATCTGTGTATACATCACATTCATATATCATATTGTCAAAAATTCAATCATTAAATTTAATTATAGTATAACACAAATTTACAAATAATATAAATATTACAAACCACATTCTTTTGGAATGATTCAAACTCAAGAGGGTATTAAATCACTCACATTTGATATCCCAACATGAATACAAGAAAATCAAATCATTTATTATAAAAATTTAATTACAAACAAATATAATTTTAGTGACAAGGGATAAGAATTAAAATTTCTGAATAAAAAATAAATTTCTCTACAATTGACATAATCTATGTTAGGATACAGATTATAATAACTTTAATATTCAAAAATAATATTAGAATATTCTAAAAAATAGTAAATTAAAACATTATGTGAAAATATTATGTCATTATAATGAAAAAACCCATTAGATTTATGTCATTGCCTATAATACTTATTATTAACTAGAAAGATTATCAAGATATGTGAACCCACCAAAATAAATATTTATGCTACAAAAACTAATTGATCATTCATAAAACAAAAAATTATTAATTAATCAAAATATGAATTCATAATAAAAATAATTTATATTATATCTTACTGAAATTGAAAACCTTATAAATTAGTAAAAAAAATAAAAAATAGCATTTAAATATAGTGCATCATATACAAAATAATTTTGAGTTGGGTCATTTTCACCAATAACACATTAAGTTTCAATAACATTTTTCATTTTTTGTAAAATCAGATTCCTCAACTGTATAACCATGACAAACACCATCATTATTTTTTTGGATAGTCAATGAAAACAATTTGCTGGGAGAAAATCATATAACCCCAATGTTCATGCAATCATAAAACAATGAGAAAATATAACCTAGAATCATCAAATGAATAATTTTTAATATTTTGATCATAAATTTTCTCTTAATATCTATTCATTTTCTTATATTATCGTTGAATTGTTATATAATGGTAAATATGTAATAAATGACGCAATTGGATGATGGTAAATAAATAATCCGTTTAATATTCACTTCAGGCCTATATTAGACACATTGAGGGTTATCATGAGAAAAAATGATCAAAATGATTTCCATGACCTAAATAGAAATTTTTTTCTTTATCAAGAGATCCATGAAAACCCATGGAAGTAACTATTGAATTGAGACCAGATACGAAAATGAATAATTACATTATTTCTATTTATAAGAAATCAAACAATTTCATATAAAACTACTATAAAGCTTGGTTTTTCTATCATTAGGGGTTTAACAGCCCTAGATAAAAATGTTATTAAAGACCCACTTTGATAGTGTTAAAAAATAATTGTTAAAGGGCGACTATAATAGTGCTAAAAAATCACTGTTGAAGGTGGACCTTTATCCGCAGATGTAATAAAGAAATAATAGGGAGTTATGAGTTCTTTTTTAGAAATACAAATAATACACCCCTTTATAATCTTTTTTTAAAAGATGTGAGAAATGTATATGTAAAAAATATTTAATTAAAAATAATGTATTAATATATAAATATATTTATTTTTATATAAATATAATATAATTTTAAAAAAAATAGATAAGGTAAATAGGAATTTAAAAATAATATATAATAAAATCAGTGAAAATGAATTAAAATATAATTAGAAATTTATATTTAATTCATATTTTTCATATTAATACTGAGTAATAGTGATTTAATATCAATTTAAAGATAACAAATAAATAAAAAACTAATAAAATAATTAAAAAATTAAAATCATGACTCGAACTTCAAATGACCATAACTTTTCATCCGACTGTCTATTTGTGTTATACCATATATTGAATCAAATATTATGACAATATTTTTGCCTTGGTTTCTAAGGGTAAATACTTTTAAAAAAATTTAGAGTTTGAAAAAGGCCTGGAATGCCTCAAAAAATAAGTTTTTTGTTTGGGTACCCAAGTTTCATAGCATTTGATGGATTTTAAGCCTCGTTTAACAGGGGTTTTTTTCAATTTGATAGTGGAGAATAAATTTCTTTTTTCTACTTAAATTCTTATTGATATTAGGGATTTAAAATTGTATTTTATTACAACATAGTTTTATTTATAATTAAATATATGAATGTTTTATTGTATTTACTTATAATAAAACACTCATATAAGTACATAGATTTTCATATTAACATAAAAATGTATATTCTAATAATTGAAAATAAATAAATCATCTATACATGTATTTAAAACAATATCTATCCATTTTTTACATTCTAGGTACATATAAATATATATGTGTTTTAATAAATAGATATAAATTTATATTATATTCTATTATATCTTAATGAATATAATATATAATATATTTAAATAAATATATATATATATATATCCCACTCACCCACATATATTGTATAAATATATGGAAATGTATATTTATAAATATATATAAAAATATATATTATTAAACAGACAACAAAACAACATGGTGTAGGGGTAAAGGCATTCCATCTTTGAATGAGAAGTGCAGGGTTCGAATCCAGGCAGGTGTGTATGGGGAATAAAATTCGCGAAGTGCTAAAAATGGGGGGGGGGGCGGTGAAAAGAGTTGATTAAGGGGGAGAAAGATGTTAATTAGTGGGTGGAGTGTTGTTAAAGTGGTTATGCAAGCACTAATAAAGGTATTTGATGCTCATGAACATCCCAATCCCCCCCTTTAATAAGGTTGTTTTTATTATAACTTTTAAAGGGAACAATTTAATAGTGTTTTTAGCATTGTTAAGGTGTTCATTAAACATATATTTTTTAGTGATTATAATTGTTTTGGGATTTTAACCATGATCATATTATTTTCAATTTTTTAGTGCTGATAAGGGCCTATTATAGAGCTATTAATTTCCTATTTGTAGTAGTGTAATTTTTTCTCCAATGGATATATTTACTGAATTTCCATAATCATTTCCATGTATTGATAAAAAATGTGTGTATAAGGTATAAAAACATTAATATCTAATTATTTCTTAAAAAATATCCATTGAATTAATTTGAAAAGTTCCATTATTAAATATATATATATATATATATATAAGTTTTTGTGTGTTTGTTTATGTATAAATGATGAAAACTAAATAAAATATTACATGATTTTTCTAAGGATTCAACATAGTAGTCTACTGGATAGTGTGGAAACATTACATCCTTCACTTACTTTTTATTCATATATTTTAATTCCTACATTAAAATATCATTTATAAAAATAGTTTTTTTAAATAAATTATTTCATTAAAATAATAAATAAAAATTAACAATTTTAATCCTTAATCATAGGATTTTACCAAGAGAAAATAATCTATGAAATTTTATAAATTGAATATTTACTATATAATATAATAAATTCTTGTAGTGTACCAATTTGTTTCCTCTATACCTACTATAAATCTAATTTATAAAATCTCCACAGCTCACTATCATCAATAAAATGAGAAACCTTCATATTTTAAAAATCAAAAAAATTATAATGATGATGCATAAATTAGTCAATTGATTATATATAAGAATATACATTAATTATATATGAAAAAATATTGAAATATTTATACCCTTATATTTTCTTACATAATATATTTTATTATCGAATGAACATTACATCATGGGATAAGTAAAATGGGCTTACTATTTATATATTTCAAGTGTATAACCCTTAAAATGTGTAATTGTTTGCATTTTTATCAATAATTTACCAATATTCATTATATTTCTCTATGATATATGTTTATCAATTCCAAATATAACATGTACAAGTATGACCATAGTTTCTAGTAATAAATTAAGTATCACAACCAATAAATAATTACTAATTATTAATAATAATAATTACCAATGAATAATGATTATGAATATTATGATAATAAATAACCAAAATCCTAACTTATGAGGTCAATAACAATGTATATTACTATGATTGTTAGTGTACCTAATGTTATTTATGTTACAGGGATCCTTTGTACACTTATAAATTGACCTGAACCTATAAGGCCCTACATGGAGTGTTTTTTAGATGAGTATTACACGCCAATCTCTCCTATAGTATACTAGTGGCTAGTGACTCACAGAAAATAATAATATCTAATAGTAAGGGAGGATAAACCCTAAATTACCTATACATAAAAACATGTATTTTAAAAGATCAATTTGTTCTTTTTGAAAGATGTTTTAAATAAAAATTATTTTATTTTTTTTGTCTTAATAATTTATTTTTAAAGAGATCTTATTTTCCTTACGAAATTATCCAAGTGATATATCCTTCTCTTTATATGATGACATCCTTTGTTTTGGATTATTATTTTCAAGGGATATGATCCAAGGACACCATTATTATTATTTTATCTAATGGATAATGTTTATAATGATATGTTTTTTATGAAACCCAATTCGCCTCCATGTTTTATAATATGATATAATTATTAATAAATTCACTTTAATTCATGGGTTATTCTGTGATGAAATGATTTCAAAACCTATCTTCTACGATAAGTTATGATGTAATGAAATCTTTCTGACACCCAATTCATTTCATGGGATATGATATAATGTTTATTATAACCATCAATTTTTATGGGTCATGATATGATTAATGTTTTATTATCTTGTGGAACACTTGATATGAAAATTTTATTTGATTTTATAAACCCTCTTTATGGGCGATGAGGAACCAAAACCAAAAGGAACCGAAAAACATAGTTCAAAAATCTAAACATTCCATGAAATCTGAGAAGATCCTGAACCAAATTCATTCATATCTTCATAATTCAAGTATTCTACCAACAAAATCATGAGTACCATATCATCATCACCATCCATCACCATTGTCGACATCATCACTAAACCACAACAGCATCGGAGAAAATCATAGCCCGTCAAATCCACCAAAACTATTGCACCACATATTCTTCATTTTCTAGATAACTAATGATAAATAAAAGAAAAAGAATTTTCATACATCAACAATCATCATTGACTTCCATCACAATTATTATCACTAACATTGAAAACACCACTATCTTCCAGGACATCAACATCACCACTATCATCCCGAGCATGCACCTTTTTAATGTGCTATATATACATCTAAAATGATGTAATATCAATTTACTTTATTACCAGGTAACTATAGTAGGTATCAAAGGATAGGTTTAGTCAAAAATTAAAAACTAGGATTAGAAATCATTATTGAGAACCATAGATATATTTCTAATGATATGTCTTGGGATGTCCTTAAGGGGAAGTAAAATATAGATTTGATGTGTGGGAAAATGTCCTTGAATACTGTTAAAGGATATAGTGAGTGATTTCTTATATATTAATCCCTATCATGATACTACAAGTGGATGTGGCTCTAGCACAAATGTACCTAGGGGTAAAAACCTCAAAAACAATGTATTAATCAAGAATCTGTTGGGAAATGGTGAACAATAATGGTCTTTTCCACACACCTAGTTTTAAACTACAGAGGATATTCATTTCATATTCACAGACTCCTTACTAACCATCATGAAAGATATAAATATAATATGACTAGGAATGAACTCGGATGAATCTAATATTCAACTGATTTAAAAGAAACTGTAATTATATAGATATAATATATGTGATTTTTCATGATTATATGGTTTTCCACTAGGATAAGTGTTACTTAAACTATTATTTATAGTTTTAATCAATGGAGGGAACAAAATGTAACAAGGTTAATATTTACTGTGACAGATAATTTTTTGATAAGAAGTCAAATGGGATGACCACTATAGTGAAGGACATTTGAATTATACCTAATGTAACTCCATAATTTTTTGAAAATAATATTATATTGAATGAATGAAACACTAAGACTCTTCAAGACACCACTATGTTATAACCTAGCTAGTAAATATAAATTTTCCACCTCTGTGATTAAAAATTCAAATAACTAACAAACATATTTGTGTTTTGTATGATATTTAGAGTCTGATAGGACAAATATAATTTTAGGTGAATAGTATCATACACTTATATATGGTAATATGAATAGTAATATGATCCTTATGAATATTAAATAATAATAATAATTGTTTTTCTTAAGGTTATAAGATAATAAGATCTATATTAATTTTTCAATGTGTTGTAAAATGAATTATACCTGTAAAATTCTTTTTATCCAATGAAATATGATTTAAAAAGAAATTATAATATTTTCAATATGATTTCCGAAAAAATGGATTTAATATTATTAATTCAACATGTGCAAAAATGGTATTGGTGTATTTTTGGTATTTCTCAAAAATACATGAATTTTTGGTGAATAGTGAAATTCAATAATTTATGAAATAGGCTAAATATGTGAATTTCTGTATCATTATTGAGTAATAGATAATCTAAATGACAATTTATTATAACTCAAATGAACATTTTACAATTATTAGTCACAAGAATCAATACTATTGGTTTTATCTGAAAAATTAATAAAATAATGAGTAATATAATGGGAAAACCCTCCTCTCCTCCACTATAAAATCCATTTCACTACCTCTTCTCTCCACTCCTCTAATACATGAAGCTCATCAATATTCATCCCAAATACCCATAACTAGTCACTCCCCACATCTAGGAGATCTTGGTATTTCCAATGGACCCAAACCCCTTCCCTTAAGGAGTTTCTTAAGGAGGTTATTCCAAGAGGTAAAGCATCTTTCTTTTTCATTTAGTTTCATTTCAATTTATCTTCTTTTTATTCTCTCCTAAAATCCTCTATCCAATAGATCCTTATAACTCCAATATAATCTATATACTATAATTATACCATTTTAATGTAATGACAATTATCAATATTCTTACTCTCCCTTGGTCTCCCTTTTATAAATGAAATCAACATCCGTGACATTCCAATTTACAACCTTCATGGACGATAAAGTTTCGTTATTCAATTTCTCCTTCATTACTAGTCGTGAAATGATTTTTATGGTTGAACCATACTATAATATATGTATTATAACATACATATTATCCAGGAACTAGTATATTTACATTTTATTAATTTATATGACAAAACAAGTTCATAATAATCAAAATACCGCCAAATTTTCTTAAGTGAGTGTCATTAATATTTTATCCAATGATTCATCCTAATAACTTTTAAAAAATTCAATACATAAACATTATCAACTCAGTATTTTAATAAATAATATATAACTTAAATTCTAGAGAATTAAATATTTTCCACATGAACATCCATTGTCATATACAAATATACCGATCATGAAAACCAAGGAAATGAACACTCTGGAATAACATAATTCAATCTTATAACATATCAATAAGGACATAATGAACATAATAAAATTAATATAAACTAAAAGTTTATGAATTAAGTTATTAATATGTATGATTTCATATTCCTTCATCTTATGTTCAAGAGCGGAACACATTTGGATTTAAGGTAAGGTTTTCCTACCCGAACCTCCATTTTCATTAGGGTAAGTTTTATTATCTACTTAACTCAATTAAATTCTTATTAATTCATGTTTTCTCCTCATAAGTTCTATTTTAATGTTATATAAATGTGAATCAACTGTAATAATTACTTAACTTATGGGGGGGATATATATTTTAAGAGGAACTTTCAAAATACTTTCTGAAATACAAGATGAATCCAAGGGAATTTTCCAAATTCATACCTATTTTCAAGGACACTCTATAATCTATTTTTTATCATCCAATATTTTTAATAAATCACATGTTTTATTATGAAAATACTATATTTTATTACTTCTATATTTATAAAAATATTTTTCCAAAATAAATCTTCTTTTCAAAGTAAATGATTTTTTATCTCAAAAATTACTCGATTGTTTTATAAGAGTGATTTCATCTACTTAAACACTCTGGTTTTTTTGTATGTATTTTTGGGACTAATATATTATGATATAATACATCATATTTAATTAAATGAATTATTATAAGTTTGACTGTGGATTTTCTATCCTAAAACCATTCACCAATTTACTATGAATGGTCAGTGATTATGCTTAATGTTCAGAGAAAGTTAATTACATTTCACATGTTAGTTTCAATATGAATGAATATGTATCTTATGTTTATACATGATCTTGTGAGGAATTAATTGGACTTATTATTTGATTTTTGGGGCCTCAAATATCTCCCTGATTCATAGGTAACTCTCATGAGATAAATTGATATGGACTTGGTTGGGGCATTTTCCTTTTTGAGATATGGTTTTGGTAGATGCTTTAATCATTTTTAAATATCTGGGTTGAGCCCTTGATATATGTTTCATAATTTCCAGTATAAGAGTTTACCCTACTATGAATCTATAAATTGATATTTAATGTGGTTATTCGACTATTAGAATACCCATGATTATGTTTCATTATTAAAATATTTACTCAGCTCATATTATATTTTAGTTTATCATTTTTTTGAGAAATGACTTTTCAATTATTAACCATGTCTAATGTTCATGTTATCATCCACTATAATGTTTACCCTTTCAATGCATCTAGATCACACATTCATATGTTTCAATTTCCCCAAGATATAAAGATGTATATTTTGATTGAATGTAAGGGATAATATTAGTGTGGTGGTTGTTCCTAGTGGATTGTTTACATTTTTACTTTTAAATTTTTATTTTAAATATCATGTATATATCTTGTTTCTAAGTTATAGAAAACGTATTGGTACTTCGGGATGCATTTTCCTTTTTTATATGTCAATTTTATCAAATAAGGCTCTGACTCTGGGTAACTGGGGTCGAGTCCTTACAGTTGGCATCATAAGAAGATTACTATGAAACATTAAAACTAGATTTAGAAAACATTGATTAAGGAACAAACCCCTAAGATAAATTTTTAGGGTAAATATAAAATAACATCATGATGTTTTGTAAAGGAATAGATTATTTGTATTCTTTGAGATAATACATCCTTGTTTGGATACTATAAGTGAACGTGGTTCTATAAGAGTTGTCCATAGGAGTTAAATATCCAATAAAAAGTTTCATGGTTCACCTTGGGAATCCTGGTTCATGATAACGTGCCTTACTACGTACCTGCTTTGACAATCCCAGGGGATATTCTTAGGATAATTCACAATTTATTTAAAATCCATTATGAAGAATTTAAATGTAATTTTTTCTTGAAAGAATCCATGTTTCTGTTTAAAGGATTATCCATGAAAAGGATTTCAATTTATGCAATGTATTTTGCTAAGTTTAGATTATAAATTATGATTCATAACCTAATCTAGTGTATTCCATTATCTAGAAATTGTTCCTATTGTATGAAATGGAAACCACATGAACATGTGTATTCCATGTAGATATTTCTCTCCAATACAAGATAATTATGTTGGTTCTGGAGCTATAATAGGTTTTAAACAACTTATAACTATAGAGGGAAAACATTCTCAGCTTTTGAAAAATATCCTTAAACAAATGGAGCATTCATATCCACAATGTGGAGGAGCTATGTTGGACTCCTTATATGACAACATCCACTATCATTAAATGGGACTACAAACCAATTTGTAGCTAAGAAGTGGATAAGATCCCTAGAGATGATATTTCGTGGTTAGGGATGTAAAAAAAGAGAAAATTTCATCATGGATGTTAATCATCTACCAGGAGATTCTGTTTAGTAGTGGTCATTAATAAACAACACAAAGGAGGAAGAAGAGATACAAGATATGTATCAGAGTTAATTTATTAAAATATTCCCAGCTAAATACATACCTTGTGAATAGCGAGCGAATATGGTAAGGTAGTTTATAAATTTGATGCAAATGGAAGATGAGAATGTTTAGAAGTATGAAGCTGACTTCACAATGTTAGAATGTTAGGTTATGGACTACATATGAAATCCAAGGAGAAAATTTGACCAATTCATTGATGGCTTAAATCCATTCCTACAATGTCTACTGGTCTCGCAATGTTTTTCATCAAATGAGGATAAAAGTTCATGTGTTATGAAGATGGAAAAGGAGTTATCTAAGTGTTATGAATTTAAGGGTAAGATAGTGAATGATAGGGTTTTTAAAAACTGTGGAAAAGGAAATAAGGAAATGGTGAATAAGGGAAGAGTTGAATTTCCACCGTATGATAATTATGGAATGAAACACCTTGTTTCCTTCTTAAAAGGAAAAGCATCATGATAAAATTTTAGACAGAACGACCATCTTTCTGGTGATTGTAAGCGAAAGAAAAAAGCTATTAATTTCAAATACTATAAATTTATGGAGATAGGAAACTATCCTAATGATTGTCTAAATTTTCAAGGAAAAATGCCACAGAAAAGTCAATGGGAGAAGGGATGAGCTTATGCGATCACAACGACTGATATTGATGTTCATAGTGATGTGGTGGCATAAACTTTAATCATTTCCTCAAACATAGAAAATACATTTTTTGATTTTGGATCATCGTATTCTTTTATATCTTCCTAGTTTTCCAAAAAAATATTTTCAATTTGATTTAATAAGGGAGTTGTCAGTCAAATCTCTTAAGGAAAGTATCATTGCAACAATGTTTTGTCAAACAGTCCCCATTATGGCATATAAATGTGCATTATCTAATTATTTTATTGTCATTCCAATAGTTTAATTTGATATAATCTTCTGTGTGGATTAGATTTTGAACCATGATGTGAAAATTTATTGCACGAATAAGGAGGATTCAATTTTTGATGATGATGTGGAATCCATTATTTGTAGGGAAAAACATCACCGTATGATTCTCAACTAGATCCACCCCCATTAGCACTTCTAAATTCAATTATTGGGGAGTAAGGGAATAAAATGAATATGGTTGAGGAAAGGATTTTTCAAATACAGGGTATACCGATTATGTAATAATATGTTCATGTTTTTCCAAAGTATTTACCTGGGCATCTTCCAGAGCAGGAAATTGATATTTCCAATTACTTAATTAGTGATTCAAGTCCCATATCAAAGACACCAAATAGAATGACTAATATGGAATTAGTGGAACTAATGAAACAACTATCATAACTGAGGGATAAATGATTTATTTACCCTAGTGTTTCTCCATGGGGATTCCATTTTATTTTTGTTAAGAAGAAATACAAATATATGATGTTGGGAATTGACTATAGGTACATCAATGTTATAACAATAATTAAAAAGTCTCTTTTACCTCTCATTGATGATTTATTTGATCAACTTTGTGGAGCTCAATACTTTTCGATGATTGAACTTCGATCTGGATCTCATCAGTTTCTTGTGAGGAAGGAAGACATTCCAAAAATAACATTATGAACCAGTTATGGGCATTTTGAGTTTACAATAATGTCTGTTGGAATGATTAATACACCTTTTGTTTTCATTGATATAATGAATAGTGTTTTCAAAGAATATCATGATGAATTTTTGGTGTTATTTATTGATGATATTATGGCATACTCCAAAATAGATGAGGATCATGAAAATCACTTGTGTGCAATTTTGAAGACTCTTAGAGTAAATGAATTATATGGTATGTTTAGCATGTTTGAATTTAGGATTCAATATGTTTCCTTTCGTGGAAACATTTTCCATAAGGATAGAATATATATTGATCATGTGATGACAAATTTTGTGAAAGAATTTCATACTCCATAAAATGTAACTGATATACATATTTTTGTTAGTTTTGTAGGTTATTATTGGCATTTCATTGAGAAATTTACCCATTTAGGAAACCCATAAACCAAGATTAAATGTAATGGGGTTTAGTTTTAATGTAAAAATGAATTTGAGGACTATTTAGAAGAATTGAATAGGATATTTGTGAGTTATATGATTCTAACTCTACCATCAAGGAATGATGGGTTTGTGAAATATAGTGATGAATCAAAAAAAGGACTCGATTTTTCCTTTACGCAAGATGATAGAGTATTTGACTATGCATAAAGGTGGTTAAAAAATCATGAACAGAACTATACTACTCATCATCATGTGTTCGTAGAGATAGACTTTTTTATGAAGATATGGAGGCATTATTTCTATAGTGAGAAATGAAAGAAATATACAGATAAAAAGAGTCTGAAGCATGGAATCTTGTAGAAAGAACACAACTAGAGGAAAAGGATATAGATATAACTACTAAAGGATTATGTTTATTCCATAATCTACCACCCAGGAATGGAAAATAGGGTACTTGATGCGTTGAGTAGGAAGGATCATGGAGGTCTCAACAAAATGAAGATTGATAAGGATCCTTGTAAATGAATCTAGTAAGGATGGACCTGGGAATTTTAAAAGAAAGTGAAAAATCATTACTTTTTTCAGTTGGTTTCCCATATATCTTTATTAGAAAGGATTAAAATCTCTCAACCTGATGGTGAGAACTATCCAAAGAAAATTACTGTTGTAAAATATGGGATATTGGTTGACTTTATATGTGAATATGGAATTCTAACATTTATGAAGAGTCTATGTGTGACCTCTATTTTCGAGATGAAAATTATATTTTTCGATGATTCTCCTAGTTCAAATTTTTCTATACACCATGGTAGGACTAAAATATATGGACATTTGAAAGAACATTTCTGGAGGGATAACATGAAGAGGGAAATTGCTGATTATGTATCAAGATGTTTAGTTTGTCACAATGTGAAGGCCAAACGAAAAAACCCTAGAGGAGTCGTCAAACCTATACATATTACAAAAAAGAAATGGGGTGAAATAATAATAGATTATCTCACTATATTACCCAAAAATAAAATTAAGAATGATGCAATATGGTTTACTTTTAATTGACTTACTAAATCTATTCATTTCGTTGAAATAATGTAAGACTTTCCACTCGATAACCTAACAAGACTCTATATCAATGAAGTTGTGAGACATCAGGGAGAACCTATCTAATTTATTTCTAATCAAGATCCAAGATTTACAATGAAATTCGGGAAATTCTTTAGAAATATTTGGATAGTGAACTTCGAGTGAGTATTACTTATCACCCTCAAACTGGCGGGAAATTAGAAAGGAAGATAAAAAATATAGAGAAATTGTTGAGATCATGTTCACTTGACATTAAAGGAATGAGGGATCAATATTTACCTTTAGTGTAGTTTTCATACAATAATAGTTTCCATTCTAGTTTTAAAATGAAACCATATGAAGCATTGTTTTGGAAGAGATGTCATACACCATCATGTTGGTATGAAGTTGTTGAAATGAATATTATGGGCCCATAGCATGTGGAGGAAAGAAAAGTGATGGAAAAGACAATTCATGGCCATATCAAAGTAGCTCAAAGATGAAAAAAAGATACGATAATAATTTAAGGATGGATTTTGAATTTCAAGTAGGAGATCATGTTTTCTTAAAAGTATCTGAATGGAATGGTGTTATATGATTTATAAAGAAGGGAAACTGAGCCCTAGATACATTGGACCTTTTTAAAATTCTAAATATAATTGGATTTTTTCTTCATATCAAATGGCTATCCCACCACACTTGTCTAAAGTACACAATGTGTTCCATGTCTCATTACAGATAAAGTATATTCCAGACACAATGCACGTCCTCACGTCTGAAGGTATAGAATTTAAACATGAACTTTCATACTGTGAAGATCCTATTCGTAATTTGGGAACTAAAGAAAAAGTGTTGAGGAATCATATTACAAAACCGTTAAATATACATAGGAGAAATTATAAAATCAAAGATGAAACATGGGATCCTGAGGAACTTATGATGAAAAACTAACCATATATTTTTGTGGGGTAACATTATGGTAATTTTATGGATAAAATTTTTGTATGGATGGAATAATGTAACACCCCCAGGTTTTGAAAATACTTAAATATTGAATTCATGAAACACCGAGTCTCTAAAACACACTACTATGTAATAACCAAGCCCATAAACATTATTTTTCCACCTTTGTGATTTTAAATTCATAAAACAGACATACTCAGTTGCGTTCTAGAAGATATTTTGAGTCCAATAAGACTAACATAATTTTTGGTGAATAGTAAAATACCATTCTGAAAATTAATATGACCCTTTATGAATATTAAATAATAATATTATTTTATTTTCTTAAGGTTTTTAGTTAATACGATATAGATTAATTTTTCAATGTGATTTAAAATGAATTATAATTTTAAAAATGTTATTTTACGAAAAAATAGGATTTTATTTTAAAAATAAGTTAATAATTTTTAGAAAATTATATCAAAAAATTGAGTTCATTTTTTAATTCTATACATTTAAAAGTGGTAAGGGTGATTTGTTTTGGATTTTTTGGAAATTCCTGAATTTTTGGCGAATAGTGAAATTCGATAATTTACAAAATAGGCTAAATATGTGAATTAATGCATCATTCTTGAGACATGGATAATATAAATGATCAATGTATCAAAATCACATTCAAATATTACTATTTTTTTCACAAGAATATAGAATATTGGTTCACTTTGGAAAATTAATAAAATAATTAGTAAAATAATGTCAAACCCTCCTCTCCTCCACTATAACCCCCCTCACTTCCTCTTTTCTTCACTAAAATAATTATTGAATCTCCTTAATATTCTACCCAAATACCCTTCCCTAGTCACTTCCCACGTCTAGGATCTCTTGGTATTTCCAAAATACAAAAACCCTTCCCTTAAGTAGGTTCTCAACGATCTTATTTCATGATGTAAATTACCATTATATTTCTTTTTGTTTCATTTGAATTTATCTTTTTCTTATTCTATACTAACCTCCTATGTCCAATTAATCCTTATAACTCCCTTATCATCAATGTAATATAATTATTATATGTTAATGTAATAACCATTATCAACTATCTTACACTCTCTCTCCAATTTATAAATGAAATCATCGTCTGTGAGGTTCCAATTTACATCTTTCATGGATGATGATGTTTTTTCTACAAATAATCCTCCATTACTCGCCATAATACAATTTTTATTGTTTAAAATTACCATTATATATGTATTATAATTGAATTAATATCCAGGAACTAGTATATGTACATATAATTATTTCATATGACAAAACTAGTTCATTATAATAAAAATACCGCCAAATAATCTAAGTGATTTTCATTAATATTTCATCAACTTATACATCTACTAACCAAGTAAAAAATTATATATATGATCATTAGAACTTCTGGATGTTAATTAGTAATATATAATTTCAATTCTGGAGAATTACATCCTTTCCACATGAATATCCATACTCATATACAAATATACAAATCATTAAAACCAAGTAAATGAACACTTCAGAAGGATGGAATTCAATCTTATAAATTATCAATAGAGACATAATGAACATAATAAAATTATGATAAAATAAAAGGTTATGAATTAAGTTATTAATAAGTTTAATTTCATATTCCAGGACCTCGTGTTCAAGAGAAGAACACATTTCGATTAAAAGTAAGGGTTTCCTACCCAAACATCCATTTTCATTCAGGTTAATTTTATTATCTACTTACCTCAATTAAATTTTTATTCATTCAAGTGTACTCATCATAAATTATGTTTTAATGTTATATATATGATTACCAACTAAAATACTACAATAATTTATGGATGAGTTATATTTTTTTAAAGGAACCTTCAAAATAATTTCTGAAATACAAGCTCAATCCAAAGGAATTTTCAATATTCTCTCTTATTTTCAAGGAACTCTATTATATTTTCTTATAAACCAATATTTTTATAAAATCACTATTTTTATTAATAATGTACTATCTTACTTAACTTATGTATTTATAACAATATTTTTCCAAAAGAACTCTTCTTTTCAAAGTAAAAGAGTATTTATGTCAAGAATTGTTCGATTGTTTAATAAGAGTGTTTTAATCTATTTGAAAAATATTGTTTATTTTGATGTATTGTTGGGAATAATATATTATAATATCATACTCCATATTACATTTAATTTATTTTAATTTTTTTGACTGTGGGTGTTCTATCCTAAAACCATTCACCGATTTACTCAAAATGGTTATTGTTTATGCTTAATTTTCAAGAAAACTTAATTACATTTCATATGATTGTTTCATTATGAATATATTTGTTGTTTATATTTATCCTAACTCATATGAGAAATTTATTGGACTTATTATTTGATATGTGGGGCCTACTATAGCCACTCTATTCATTGGTAGGTCTCATGAGGTGAATAGATATGGACATGGTCGATGCCTTTCCCATTGTGCGATATGATTTTGGATGAGGTCTTAATCATTTTTAAAAATATTGGTTGAGGCCTTGACTTATGTTTAAAAAATTATATCATAGGAATTCCCCTAATTATGAATCTATTTATTGATAGTTCATGTGGTTATTATATTAGTATAATACCCATGATTTTGTTTCATTATATAAATATTTACTCATCTCATATTCCTGCCATATTATGTTGATGTTTATTATTTATTAAGGAATGTGTTTTCAATTATTTACATTGTCTAAAGCTTATGTTATCTTCCATTTTAATTTATACCCTTACTGAGCATATTGGATCACCCCTTTTTAAATTTCAATTTTCTCAGGACATGAAGAGTTATAATTTTATTAACTTGTGGGGACAATCATATAGTGGTTTTCATTCCTAGTAATACTTTTATGTTGTTTTCCTTTTTAAATATAAATGTTGATATTATGTACATATCATATTTTCAAAAGATTCTAAACTACCTGGTCCATTGGGATGAATATTCAATTTTTTATGACAATTTTATAAATTAAGGTACTAACTCTAGGAAAATGGGGAAGGGTCCTTACACCTAATCATCTTTCACTGAACATGATTTAATAATGTGTAACGTAACCAAATCATAGGATTATCAAAGAAGAGAAATAAGGTGTTCACTGACAGTTTAGGTAGAGGATACTATAGAGGAAATTATAATTATATTATTATAATTGATGAATGTTGGAAGAATGTTTATAGGTAATGTCTTTAATAGATGAAATTATTTATCGATTGTGGAAAAGAAGGACAAAAATATAGTTACTGTAAAGAGAAAATGAAGATTTTAGTTAATTTAATTGATGAAAATAATGGTCTCCCAATGATATTATAGATTATTGAGTGCTTGAAGTTTGTAAATTGTGGGAATTATTCATATCAAACACCTAAGTGAAAATCTTGTGAATTGGATCAGATAACAGTTCTGAGTAATTTGTATATTCCTAATTATAAATATACTACAAATGAATTTGGAGAGAAAACCAGTATTATGGAAAAAGATGTGTAAGCCTAGTTAATTTCATAAGTATGTGGTGGAATGATCAAAGTCTTTATTTATTTTGAATCAAGAATTAGGAAATATATATGGATTTTCAGAATATGTTTTTCCTTAGGGGTATAAAAGTGCATGTTGAATGGTGTTGATGAATTGGGAAAGTGATTTACCAGAAAGGTGATATTTTGATCAAGGGAAGGTAACCCTTAATATGTTCATAATGTAGAGAAAATGGTTTCTAGAATGGATAAAGTGATGATTGATTTGGAAAAAGTAAATTAGATATTACCAAAGATCATAGAACTGATAAAGGATTTTATGAAAAAGTAGTTTTTGATATAAATGATGGAGTTAGAAAAATTAATGGATATGTGTAATATATTCAATAATTCGTTGTTTAATTCAAGGAATGAGGAAGAATGATTTTTTTCATTATGGTTATATGGTAATTCATGTTATTATAATGTTCAAAGAGAATACTAAATGTAGGTATTCACATATTTTTCATGTGAAAACCATGATCTTATTTATGATATATGGGTGATCAATGTTAAAATGGTTTTGAGTAATTTAGTAACCTTCTTTTAAATGTATTCAATTTTCATATTTTGGAAGGGTTACATGGTTAACTAGTTATGATATAGTTTTTTTTGAACATTTGATGAGGTTTTAAAGATTAATGTATGAATTCACCGATTGAATATTTATTCATATTGGATAACTAGTGATAGATTTTAGCTATATATAAATGGAATGACTATTATGGATCTTATTTTCAATTAGTTCTTCATTTAGGAAAAATTATCTTTTATTTATTGGGGTATGAGATTAAGTGGAAATTGATCATGGAACAACCAAAGGGTAAGATTGTACTGAAATCAAACATGTATATCTTCTCATTAATGTTATTCATCATTAGGAAAATGGTCTTTAAATAAAATTTCATACTGTTATCGTCATTTTTTTATGATATCAATGACATTTTCCAAGCCTCTTTGGTTTATGGATTTTTTATCATTAGTTTTATCCTAACTTTGTTTTCTATCACACCGTATCTGTATTTGGGTTTTATTTTTCTCTTCCATGTCAACTTTTTCACATCCCACCTTTGTTTTCTTATTTGGAAACCTTTTTTTGTGTTACTTTGGGTAACTAATATGTTTCATACATTCCCTTTTTAAGGGATGTTTAATTATTATATTTTATGATGCAGTTTTATATGAAAGGAAATTAAAATTATTAATACTTTGATGACTTAGATTAACTTAAAGGGATAAATTCATTTTAAGAGGGGTATAATTTAATTCCAATAGTTTTTATGAATTATTATTTTTTGATAAATTGAAATTCTTCTGTGGATTGAAATGAATGATACACCAAGTTAACATTTCATTATTCGAAACACCAAGTTAATATTGTGATATATTCTACACTAATTTTATCTTGCAGTGCAAAAAGCATTATGTTTTTCTTGTGTTACAAATAACGTCAATAGTTTTTTACATCTTTCATTACATGCAAGAAAGAGTTTTACCAAAATATAGTATACTTTTAATTTTATTAATAAATATTATAATAGTTATCACCTTTTCATTGGAATGAGGTGTTTTAAAAAGGATCAATTAAATTATGAAAATATGGTTTATGAATATTTATAATGTTAATTCATTGGTAACCAATTCATTATAACTGAAAATAAGAACTATTTGAAACTAAAAAAATTCATTTTCTAAAAAAACTATTTTTCTATCTATGAACATGTTTAATAGCAATAATGTAAAAAGAATCTTTTAATGTACGTTTTTAATGAAATTTAGATATAATATATTCAATCAAGTTTTTTTATACTCATACAATATATATATTGGCATAATATAATAATAAATCAAATTTTCTGAATAATATATATATTTTTCTATTTGGTTGTTTTACGGCCATTCAATGGAATACTTATTTTAGATATAATTTTTGATAAAATTATAAGTTAAATTTGAAAATATAAATGTAGTTTTTAAAATTGGGATTTAAAAATTATCTTTGGGTTAATTTTTATTATTTTTATGAGAATATTTAGTTTTGGATGAATAATGAAAAATACCAACAAAATTTTGAATACTACTTTTTTTTTTAATTTATTTATAAAAATATTTTGTATTTTAATTTTTTTAATGTTTATACAGAACAATTATAAATCTATTAATCCAATTTAGTTTAACAGAAACAATTCAACCTTAAATTTGGATATAAAAGTTTTTCAAACTTTTGATCTTTTCACTTTAAAAACTAGGTTTTCCCATATGTGGGATTAATATTAAATTAATTTATGAAAACTATATGTAAATTTTTTGGAAAAATGGGTTAGATATTGTTAATCAGTTTAATTTAAAAAATTTAATAATAAAAATTAAATATTTTACGTAAATCGATATTAAAAATAGTCAAAATTAATTATACTGATTTAGAGAAAAAGAGGTTTACCAAATGAATAGACTTTAACTTAAGAGAAAAAATGTCCAAGATACATGTCTAAAATCCATTGTATAAAAATAATTATAACATGTAACCTATTTTATATAACTGTTTTCATTATTGGAAGCACATGATGTAAGGAATATCTCTGAATAGTGTTTACATTTTAATATTTACAAGAATGTCACTCCTATTCCACTATAAAAAGGCACATACCCACATAACAATTTACACCAATAAATCTATTTGTACAAACCAATGTATATATAAAAAAGTACTAAAACACCCTAGGTTAATCTTATAAACCTTAATTTGTTCATGAATTGAATTAAGGAAGTCCTTTGGTGTAATCTAAAAGGAGTTACCTGATGAAGAGATATTGTTCATCAACATTCATTTTTTTATTGTTTCCTTCTCCACCCCATTAATTTATTCTTTTATAATTATTATATAATAACATAAGTATATTAAATATAATTTAATGTTTCTATGTTAAGGTTATGGCCTATAAAGTTTCAATCTTCCATCAAATGGGATACACAATTATCGTTTGTGTGTACAACAAACTACCTTCTCACAAACTGATGTCATTCGTTATTGTATTTCCACCTTTCAATGTTGGGAATAATAATGGAATCTAATATTATAATATATATATATAGGATATTTGTGATTTATTTATTTTTATAAAAATTTTATATAACATATACCTTCAGGATTTCCATTTTGTGGGAATATGACAACGTTATTTATTTTACGGTGGACTACTGCCTAACAAAGTGATGCAATTGGTTAATAATTTACATAGAATGTATTAATTTTAGGTGTAATATAAATATGTGTTATATATAAAACAATAATTCTAATATATTGATTATATATATATATATATCAATTACTTTTCATTCCTTCAATTTCAAGACAAAATAGAAATAGCGTTCATGCATACATACAACCTATTGTCTCCATCAATGATGTATTTAATTTCTTTTTTCTATCATTTATAGATTATTATAAATACATATATGATAAACATTAATGATATTTTTATCATGGTTTAAATTATGTAAATAATAATTTCATGATCTAAGATAAGGGACCAAGAATAACATGTCAAGACACAAACAAAAAATAAATAGACTATTACCTAAAACATAACATTAACATGAAATTTTTTATAAATTGGTAATTAAAGGTCATAAAAAATTCATATATGGTATTATATAAATTAATATGATTAGTGTAATAGATTTATATTTAACATATTTTTATTATATATAAGGATTGAATGAGTACAATGGATGTCAAAACATGAGGTGAGTGGATTAATATTCCCTCATTTATTTTTGTTAGAATTATGTCATGTTCACCCCTAATTTCATTCAATATTAAGAATTAGGTAAATTTAAAGTGGAAATTATGACTTGAAATTGACCTATCACAAATAATATCTGAATAGAAATTATTTGTCAGAGATTTTTAATTTCTTCGTAAATGATTATTATTTACAATAAAAAAAATAATTTTTAAAAAAAGATTTGGCAGGGCTTCCCACTGCCAAACATGAAACATAGTAGAAATAAACATTTGAGATGGGATTCCATTTCATTTAAAAGTGTTGTTTTGCTAGGAAATATTTGAAATAGAATTATTTCTGTCATAAATATTCTATCAAAATATATATAAAATTATAACTTGCACGCAACCCTGTTATTACTCTACATCTTTTCCTCTCCTTCTCCCAAACCTATTCGAAACATGTTTCCCCAGTCACCCCACTCCCCCTTGATCCAACATACTCCATTGCAGCTATTTTTTTATAATTCGGGTTCAAATCATCTAGTAATGGATTCCTCTTATCTCCTCTTTCATTTTTTGGTTTTATTTATTTTATTACATGACTTCATTTTTGAAATCCTATGTTTTAAAGATTTATCCAATTTTAATGCTTTATTTTGGTATTTAGGATTTGTGAAAATTTATTATTCTTGATTATCATTCTAATCAATTCCACAAAATGTATTTTAATTGATTTTTAGGAATTTTTCTAATTGTTTAATTTTTATATTTGTATGTGTGTATATATGTATATATATTGACATGTTAATATATATAGATATCATTTTTTTAAAATTTTTATGATTATATATATATGTATATATATTTTTATATGCATATATTTTTGTTTGTATAAATTTATATTTAAATTTGATATGTATTTTTTAATAAAATTGTTAGAATAAATTTTTTGTATTTATATAAATATATATATATTTTAATATAAATATATATAAATAATACCTTCTTAATATAAAAATATATACAATATGAAAAATGAATATTTTTTTAATATATATATATATATGTTTTTATATTAACATGTCAATATATATAAGTTTTAAAAAATGTGTAGTGTTTTTGAAATACACACACACACACATTTATAATAATTTTACAAAACATAATATGTTTTTGATATATGTATGTGTTTATATATGAGAATATATATTTAAATATTTATCTGATATTTATATATGTTTAAAAAACATGTAAAAATATATTTGATTCTGAAATGTAATCATTTATATATATATAAACATTGAATATGTATATATAAACGTTTTAAAAAAATATAAGGTTTATTATTTATGTAAATATATGTTTATATAAACTTGATACGTATATATATTTAAAACTAGTTATTATATATTGTTTGTATTTTTATTTATTAAGATATTATGATACATATATAGAGTAATTATTAAAAATGAAATAATAATTTAAATAATTAATCAATACCATTAAATAATTTATAACGACTTATAAATATTATTCAATATTATTAATAAATAGTGAATATTAGTGTTAAATGCAATATATTATTATTAGTTGGAAAGTATAAAGAAATTTTGATTTAAAAAAATAAACAATCAAATATGAAATATTATAATTTGTGGAAAATTAGTAATAATTATTATAAATTTTTCTATAATTAATAAATAATTAAAATTAACTAACAAGTAATTTTATCAACAAGTAAATATTATAAAAATAGTGTAATAAATATTACCTTTTTTCAAACCATATATAAAAATATAAAATAATAACTATTATAATTTCACAATATTCTTAATGAATGTTGTATTAATTAAAATAATTTTTATAAATTTTGTAATATGTATATATATAATATTAATAAAAGATTAAATATGACAGCCTCACGTGAAATTTTTTGAAACACCCAATGCACACAAATCTTATGTTACGGCTAAGATAAATCAAGCAACCTCAGTCTTAGGTGGTCCAATATTCCTAATATGATACACCATTACATTCATACATAAATGTTTTTGTAAAAAAAATATAATAAAAATGTTAAATGGAATTACAGTCATGTTTGATGTTACCATATTTATGGCACATACAAAATTTATATCACGTCTAGGGGAATCCATACATAACAGACATAACGGTGGTATGTGATTATTCATACGAAGCACAGTTTGAGAGATACATTAATTTTTTATATGAAATTATAATAAAAATATTAAATTAATTACCTTTGTATGTAATATAACCAAACACCCATGACACACAAATGTTATATAATTTCTATAGTAACCCCATCTTCCCAAACCTAATAGTGGTCTCGTATTTTCCATAATATAAATTGTTCAAGAGATACATCAATTTTTTTATAAAAATATAATAAAAATATTAAATGAATTTCCATTATTCATGATTTCATCAAACTCTTTATATGGACAAATTTAATAACGTGTCTAAGCTAAACTTCGCATCCTGGACCTAATGGTGGTCTCATATATTTTATACAATACATAGTTTGTGATATAATTTTATTATAATAAATTATAATAATAATATCAAATGATTATCCCTCACGTGAAATATAACAAAACACCCAAAACACACAAATGTTATCTCATGCATTGGGTAACAACAGTATCTCGTACCTAATTCTGGAATCATATTTCCCATACGATACACCATTCAGAAGATATATTATGTTTTTGTAAAAAAATATAATGAAAATTTTAAATGACTTATCATCATGTGTGATGTTACGTAAAACTAGATGCACACAAATTTTATATCTTATATAGGGTAAATGTCACATCCTGGACATAAGGGTGGTCTCCAATTTTTCATATAATCCATTGTTTGGATGATACATTAAATTTTTTATAAAAACAAGTAATAAAAATATTAAATGAATTACTCTCAATTTTAATGAAACCAAACACCCGACACACACAAATGTTATGTCACTTCTAGGGTAAACCCAAAATCCATGATCTAATAAAGGTCATGGATTTATGATATGATAAACCATTATAAAGATACATAAATTTTTATAAACAATTATAGTAAAATGATTAAATGGAATTACCATCATGTGTGATGTTACAGAACTCTCAACGCTAAAACAATTTATTTAACGCATAGGGAATAACCTGCATCCTAAACTGAATGGTGGTCTCAGATTTCCCATATGAGGAACAAATTTGGACATATTCTATTATTTAGAATATAGTGTGGGTCTAATTTAATATATTGAATATTTTTATTCTATCTACACCGAGCCTCTACGGGCCCCAGAATCCAGTGTTAACCCAGTGCCTCACACTGATAATTTAGTATAGAATATTTCAAATTGTTAATATATAATAATAATTTTCATTTATTCAAAATGATCAATAATAATTATTCTTATTTATGTATTATTTTATATAATTACGTAATCAGTAATTAGAAACCCATTTTTATTAAATGGTTGAGATTAGGTAAATTATCATAAAAATCCAAATGGATGAAGTATAAATATTGTCTACATTGAATATGTTGAAACATTTATATCATGTTAATTATCAAATTCATATTTCGTTTCTAAAGGAAAAAATTAAATTTCCAGGTACGAAATGTGATATCAATAGATTCAAATTTTGGGATAATCTTGTTCTTCATATATTGTCTTTTGGTTTCAAAAAATATTATATTTTATGGTATCAAAACAGTGAATAGAATTTATTAGAAAATTAAAAATTTTGGTTTTGGATCCATCATTTCATAGTTTAGTTTAAAAGGTTTTTCGTGTTTCTATTATAAAAAAAACATGGAATTATATTCTAAATCTTGAATCATAATGTTATAATTTTTATAATTTGTCTAAATCGTCAGAAGAGGATGTATATTTGGGATGAGAGATGAGAAAACATGAAGTTTTTAGAAACTTATTAATATAAAATGTGATTTTGAAATTTCAAATTGTTCTTTCAATTTGATGTTATTATTGGTTAAATAAAATTTTCTTGAGATAAATACATTAGTAGCTAGTTTTTATGAAAGAAAGAGGTTGGTACACAATATGTGCCTTAGTTATCAAAATACTCATTCATTTTTAGATAACTAAATATTATATTATGGTGATTATGAATTAGTGGTTAACTGTCCATCATTTGGTGAATCACGGAATAAAGAATAAAAATAACAATATTTAGACTTTCTATGCAACGGTTGATGTATTTTTGAATTAGACAACATTTTCAATGGTTATCAATGTATCCTCACATAGATTCAATAATGGAATGGCATAAATAAAATATTTTCATTAGTAACAGTTTTAATTATCCATGTGATGGTGATTCATGGAAACATATTGATCATATGAATCCTTCTTTTACTTCAAAACCATATAACATAAGGCTGGGTCTTTATACTAATATTTTTGTCCATTTGGTGCATGAAATAGTAAATATTCTTTTTCACATGTTTTAATTAATCCATACAACTTACCTTCATGGATTCTGATGAAACAATTGTATATATAGTTGGTGTTATTAATTAAAAGACATCTAAAGAAGAATATTTATATTTATTTGAATCTATTATTTGATGAATTAATTTCATTATGGAACAATGGCGTGAATACAATTGATATAGTTGCATATAAAAATTTAACACTAAGGGTTACATTAATATGAATGATCAGTGACTTTATAGAATATTGTATGTTATATAGATAGAGAAAACGTGCTCTAAACCCATGTTCATACTATATGGATAAGAAAAAATCTTTTATACTTGTTAATGAAATTAATACTAGTTATTTTGAATACCATTAAATATTTCTCCCTACAGATCACCCTTTTCAAAAGAATGTTTTTTTTACAAAAAAAAATCAATGAGACAGACCTATATAAATTCTCTTATGGATTCAGGTAAAATCTATCATCTCTATATTACCATCAATTACCTTTGGAAGTACAATAAATGATCATAACATAAATGGTATTGTGGGAGATCATTACTGGATAAAGCAGAGTAGTTTTTGGGACCTTATATATTGATCTGATTTGTTGGATTACCACCTTTTTTATGTAACTAATGTTGAAAATGATTTTTTATAAATGATTTTTTGACATTTTTGACACACCTAAAATGACCAAAAATATTTTAAGGTTTCTAATAGATATAGCCCAAAAATACAGACATCCTGATATTGATTTTTTTGAAGATAAAAGATCACATAATTTAATAAATCGAAAATCATCTTACACAATTTCTAAAGATAGTAGTTTTTAATTTTTCAATGCATTTTTTATTTTAGGTTTCTAGATGGTTATGCTTATAAATTGTCTCACTACGTTATAAATAGGCATATTGCCAGTTTAAAAAGTCATGACAGAAATATAACTGCTTTTTGGTCTTAGAGTGATGTCGAATTATTCAATATGTGATGTGTTAACTGAAATACAATATTTCTATGAAGATATTTGTGTAGAAAATTATATAATGATTCATTGAGTATGCAGAAAAATGATGTTGTTTTAATTTTATATAAATTAGAGATTGTTTTCCTATAAATCTTCATTAAATAAATGTTACATTTAATATAAAATTTTCTGTATAAAGATAAATGTAGATAACTAGTATAATTTTTTATGTATGTACTCACTTTGGATATTTTTGATAAAGATAAATAATAAAGTATGATATAAAGCATCAGTTAAAGGTTCAATTGTAGAAGCGTAATTACATGAGAAAATTTCAAATTGTTTCTCTTATTATTGTCAATCAGAATATCATTCAAATCATAACCAAGTGGGTCACAATTAGGAAAATGTTGATGATCTCAACTGTTAGTTTTTAATTATGAATTTTTTTGTTTTACAGGTTATCATGGAAAAAGGATTTCAAAAGAAGAACTTCACAAAGATCATACATATTTTATAAAGAATTGTGATGAAAGGAAAAAAAATTTAAAGTACTAATTTTTTTATGTTGATCCTTTTTTATAAAATTTACCGTTATTTAAGTTAATTTCATTGTATACTATATGAATACCATATCAAAAAAATTATACAAATCAAAGCTTCTACATGTGAATAAATTTTTCAACAAATTTTTTTTATATTAGTTTCAAAGACTTGTAAGTTAATTTTAACTTGATTGAACAATTATAAAATTTCAAACTGATATATATTATTAATAATTTTTATGTTTTATAGGAAAAAAACTACGAAAATATAATTTATAGTCAATTATGTTTTCTCAAAAACCCTCCATCAATATTTTAAAAAATTATAATGGGTATGTGATTAATGTATTTTTATTCCATTCCTGTATATATAGTTACTCAAAAAAATTAATGAATAGTACTATTTCATTAAAATTATATCATCATAATGAAATTGAAGTGACTTTTATGGTATACTAGAAGAAATAATTGTGTTTTGATATCTAGGAACAAATTATGTTATAATTATCCAATGTAATAGGTTTGATAATGATTGAGGTTAGTGAGTTCATCTAAGACATGGAGTCATTGGCATTAAATATAACAATCTTCTTGCATCAAATGAACAATTTATATTGGAATAACAAGAAAAACACATTTATTATGCTAATTAATGTGATGTTAAAATATATTTGAATGACTTTCAGAGTGTGATATAAATTAAATCGTGTGGAAATCAGTTTTTGAAACTCTTTTAGATGAGTCTTACATCATCCATCAACCTATCTTTATCTCAACTCAGGTATGGGATGTATTATATTTATACTAGCTATCAAAAAAATTAGGAGGAGGTTATTATCTAGATATCATAGGTGGGGGAGGCATGAGGTCACACATAGGGACGAAAGTTTTATAATTTTTTTATGCATTGATGACATAGGGTAAAGGATATTATTTTTTAAAGTATATATACTTTAACTATAAAATGTTTTATATTAAATAGGCCCCTACTGCCCCTTATTTTATAGAGTTTGAGGTTTATAAGAATATATATATTGATCCCCATACGTGAGATATTTTAGGAAACTAACAATGTAATATTGTGGATAATAATTTTTTAAAATTTAAAAATATTAATTTTATTATTATTTTAATTTGTAATAATATTTAAATGATACGGATGAGGTTGTGACTTCTCATTTATATGATAGTCAAACCAAGAGTGAACAATATTTCCCTGGTGATTCAGATTTTTATGAGAAGACATGGATATAAGAGAATTTTTATGGTTTTTAGAAAGGATATGTGATTTATATTAGTTCCAAATTAACACTTATGAGTTATTATGGTACTTCTACGATGTCATCATTAAGCTCGAAAGGTGATCATCAAGATTTATTATCGATGGAATCAGTTGCTTCATAGTGTGATGATATGTTGAGATCTTAGGATGAGATTATACAGTGGATGCAGAGATAGGGAGGAGGAGTATGAGCAGCAATGTCGTAGAGATGAGAAAATGTTGGCATATATGCGACGACTTGCATGTGGAATTGCTATGGATTTTCCTTCCTTGATCCTTTAAGTGATCCTCCCCCACCTGACACAATTTGATGAATGGGGGAGTTTCATTTTTTTTAATTTGAGGAGAAATAAAAAATTTTGTTTCAAATGATATGTTTATTTTCTGTTTTTTAAAGTAGTCAATTTATTTATAATTTTTTTAAAATTTTTTAAAAAAAATTTATTAGTATTTTTTAATATTTTTAATTTTTTATAAATTTATTCTTTTTAAATATATTTAATTATAATTTTATTTTTTAATGATATTTAGAGAAAATAATTATATTTAAATATTTTAAATATTAATTAAATATTTTTAATTCTGTTATAAAAAAAATTTCATTAAATTAATTTACTTTTTTTGATTTCTTTTTTAAATATATGTTTTTACAATGAATGAACTGTCTGTTATACATAATATCAATTGTGAATGACTGTCGCAGTTGAATTTTTTTGAAAAATATGAAAGTCATATTCCATGGATGTTTTATTCATCACAATTAATTCCTATTTGAAACGAACTCTCACAAATAACTACATTTGTGACACTACTTTTTGCAACGACCCATTAGCGATGCACACCCATTACAAAAGCGTTGTCACAAGTAATCAAATATCTATAAATGTTTTGTGCTATTTATACACCTCCCTATGAAATGTTATATCATGAGTTTCATTTATTTCATGATATTATAATTTTCAATTGATGTTATTCTTTCATGAATCTCATGATTTAAAAGATACCCAATTCGTAAGGGATTTCGCTCTCAGTTTTTAACTTTGGTGATATATATTCCATATTCAGTAGCTCATTATTATATGTCTTTTATATAAATCCCATGAATATATTTTATTATTATTCTCCCAAAAAAAAATTTTATTTACATATCTATTTGAGGATCTCCCTTTCATGGGGGATATAAGTTAAAATAAACCAAATCGGTGAAGGATTTTTGTCTCAATTTTCCTTCTTTGAGACACATGTTATGTTATCCACCGATATTGTTTTTCAAGGTGTATGTACTTCCCCATTGTCATGTTATATCATGAATATCATTATTTTCATGACATTGTAAGTTTCATTTAGTGTTATCCATTCATGGTGATTTTGATTCAAGGTTACCAAAATGGTAAAAGATTGACGCTATAATCTCATTATTTATCTGGACTATATATGATTATACATCTATTGAAGAAACCCTTTGATACAACTCTAAATAATTCATATGTATTTTCTTCTCCTATATTTATTTATTATATCTTAATGTAGTGGTACTATCTTCCATTATTTGAGAGTTAAAATTATTAATAAAATAATTTTTTTTAAAAAATTCCAATATTCATTCTCCTTTTGGCCGGAAATCTATTTTCTTTACAAATTATGTTTTCTATAAATGTTCTTAAACTATTTTAACATATCTTTTAATATCATTATCAAGGTAGTTGATTTAAATTAAATTATTTATAAATATGGTTTTTTTTTCAAATATTCTATTATAATTGTCATGGTTATTTTCAATGAAATGGATTTTCAAAATGATTAATGATCTTATAAGTGTTTTTCAAAACTCAATGGATATCTTCTTTAAACAAAATTTAAAAAATTTCCAAAAAAAACTTCATAAAATTTAAAATCATTTTTCATCGAAAATGATTGTGAATATATTTTATGACCAAAAAATTATTTTCAAAGAATGGTTATTTTTCTTAAGAAATGCTCCGAGTGATATTTCAAAATCGTTCTCCATCTAAGAAGGCATAATTTGAAATAGATTGTGATTTAAGGGGAATATTATTAAATTAAACTATTATATTACTTTATTTAAATGGGTTATATTAAATATGACTTGTTCTTTATGAAACCTGTTTATCTTCCATTGGTAATACCATGATACAATTCTTATGAAACCCACTTCCTTTCTTGGGATATACGATAATTAAATGGTTATAAAACCTAATTTTAATACATTATAGGATTTGATGAAATGTTCATGATACCCATTTCATTTTCTTAGTTGTGATATGTTATTTATGAAACACATATGATTTTATTGTCTATGATATGATAAACAATATTGTTAACTTTTGGGACACATACATATGATTTCATTGTTTGATGGGTGGGACCTATATATTCATCGAATTTATTGGGTTAAAATTGATATCTAATAATATAGGAATTTCTTTAAAGGGGAGTAAGACCAATTATAGAAGGGGAACTGTCTTCTAAGATGCTATTTTGGGAGAACCTTGACAAATAATATGGTTTGGAGAGTTTACCAATTCCACTTAGATAGACATGGTGGTGATCATGGACAACTAATATGATGTTGGGGTGAACCTTGACTACTAATATATTATACATGAACTATCATGTATGTCTATAAGGTAATTTATGGACCTGATTTTTGGTCCATAATGTTATGCATAGACCTTCAAACAAGTCTATAATGTTAAAAGTTAACATGATTTCATGTTAAAAACATTATGAGTGGACTTGGTTTCATGTCAATATGTTAATGAAATGGCATGATGTAATGTCTATAATTTAATGAGTGAATATTTTTCTTTTTAAACATGTTCACAATGTTATAATATTATGTTTGTACACAAATTTAAATCATATACCCATGTCATGATCTCACAACTCATGTTTTTTGATATCCTTATTATTCCTGTATTATGATTTTCTAATAATTCTTCCTTGAATCATGATTATGATCTTTGATATTTAGGGTATGATATTCAATTGTCATGCTCGTGTTACCATACCCATATTTTCATGTTTTACTTACATATCTACATTACTTTCCCTTACTGAGAATTTGATATAAACAATTCATATGTTTTCTTCTTGAAGTCATAAAGAAATGTATTATGTATGATTAATATAAGGGAAGATATTTTTGGGAATCATTAATGATATTTGACCAAGTTAGAAGATTGGGTTCCACGTTTCCAAAGACACTAATCTATTATGGTCATTAGTCATCTACTTTTTTAATGTTCTGAATATTCTTCTAAAATGATGTAATATCTTTTAATATTACGCCTATTTAACTATCTGGATAATATTATGTATCACCTCAATTGATGAGGTAGTGTTTTATATCTCATGATATCATTATTTGTTGGTCATATTAATTTAGTCATGTCTATAATTTTATGCATGGGCCAGTTGTAGTTATAATCAAAAAACAGTGTTATATTGGCTTGTTAGTTATCCTTGACCTATATTTATGATAACATTATGTATGTTTTAGAAATAAAAATTATGATTGTCATGATGTTTTTTCACTTATTCATTTCTTACATAAGATGATTTTTTATCCTTTTATTTTATGTTTCCAAGTCATTATTTTTTAATCTTATCAAATCTCATCTCCTGATAACCCAATTATATCATTTTATTAGAATTTATAGACCACCTTTAATTTAGTTACTTCTCTAAGATATCATATTTTTTTGATCCAAAGAGGGATATAATTTAAATTATTAGTAACCCGAATCAATGTAGGTCCTATTAGAAACCTATTTATATTGTTAATCCTCTTTAATCCTCATTTCTTAGTTACGGTGTATTGATTCTCTTGTTCTCTCTATATCCCACTCTTTCATTATTTCTTGTTGCACAAACAATGACACACACATAATATGCATAATTATTTATAGGGTTCACCTATCATTATGAGAAGGATAATTTTTTGTGATCTGACTAAAATTGAGGTCAAATGACGCAATAATAAAACCCTTTAGGCGTCACATTATTTCCACATAATTGTATAAAGGGTGAATCCAGCACACTTTTTTGGTGCATCCTACAGTCAAGTAAATCATGTACATTTACAAATATATTTAGGGGAAATAATAAAATATTCTATCACTGATATTGAATTGTGTATTATTTTATATGTGTTGTTGATTCTTCTTCTTCCATTTCATATTTTAATGTATCTTCTTCTATTTGTATGATCAAAACTAAACACATAATATTGTAATTTTATTCATTGTATTAAATTGATATGGTAATAAGGGGCTCTGCCTCACTCGGTTTCCCCCATGTCGTCATCTCCCTTCCCGTTTGTGGATGGTGGTGTCTTCTTTCTTATTGTCTCTGTAGGCTCATTTTTGGCGTACAGATCACAATTCATGGAGGTGCCTTGTTGTCTTGATCCTCGACGATTCTCATTTCTGGCCTATTCTCTTCCCCTATTCATTGATCTAGCTGGGGGTTCTCTAGGTGGTAATATGGTGTCTTATAAATTTTCCCTTATTCTGTGGACAGGGGTGGTTTCTCGTTTCAGTGTCAACATTGGGTGTAGTGGGAGGTTTTTTTGCGGTCTCTGTGTGCATGCGGATCTGAAGGCAGTAATGGGATGGCATCTCGCGATGATATATACATCGAGTGTGGTCCAAAAATAGTTATGTTATGTGGTTTTTGTTTGAATTTGTTTTTTGTGTCTGGATTTTTTGAGGCTTTGGTTTTCATCTCCGGGTGTCCGTCAATATTTTGGCTCTAGTGATTAGGGTTTGATTTTAGTGTTTAGTCGGTTTCGCATTGATTGATGGAGGTGGTGTGTGGTTTTGTCTTGGATTTAGTTCTAATGATCGGTGATGGATTCTTAGTGAACAGAATCCTGGTTTGGGGTGATGTGCAGTGAATTGTGATGGCTTCACTGCGGTCGGCCAAGTTGATTGCATCGAGGGTTTTTTCTGGGTTTAGGAATTCATGGAATAGTTTTTTTGGTTAAATTTGTGAATCCATGCTAGGGTTAGACTGTTTGTTTTTTTGGCATTTTAGTTTGTGATCTATGGGTTAATTCATATAGTTCCCCTTAAGGAACAGATCCAAAATAGGTTTACAACATAGAGCTTTCGAAGATCATGTCCATCCAGAATTGAAATATGGAGAGGGTATGGTGTTTTCCATTGGTACTGTGCCCATGCATTCTTGCATGAGAATACTATCCGAGAAGCATTATATAGGTGGAAGCTCGTCTTAATGATTTTGATGTTGGGGAGGGGATCATCATTTTTTTGAATTGGATATTTTTATCCATGTACATTGGGCTGGGGTCTTGAATGTATTTTTAAGTCATTGATGTCATTTGGATTCCCCATTACACATTAAAAGCGAGACTATATTAAAAATAAAAAATTAACTTTCAGTCTTATCTCTTCTTCTATTATTAATATTATTCCATTTTGATAAGAGTGAATTTATATATTTTGTTCTTTTATTCTTCCTTACTTCTTTAGTGAAAAATAAAATTCAATATACATATTCTACTTAGTACATAACTCCTTGAATTGGAAGACCAATTCGTACAATTTTACCCATTCATTTTTATCTTCCTAAGAAAATAGATATACACTATAATTTCTTCTTTTCAGTTTTCTTCTATCTTTCATCATCAGTGCAAGAAAATTTGTACTATATCTCTTTATAGATTCATTATCTATTCAGTATGTATAAGAATGATTAGAGTCTGGTCTCTATATTATTATATGATGCCCGAATATATATATTTTTATTCTATATCAGACAAACATCTCCAAAAACACATTCATTGATAACATCCAATGTATAGATATATGATGATTATAACTACAGTTTTGGTTTCTCCTTTATATGATCTTCTTTCCGGTATTTCTCTTCACGATTTATTCTACATAACTATGTAAAATTAAAAATAACTTATTCATTCTTTTAATTAGGTTAGGATGAAACCCAAATTAAATTATCATTAATTTTGGATATTATTTTCTGTATAATATCCCATAATTAATATTCATTACGTTTTTATATATCTTTATTATGATATTTCAATATTCTAAAATGAACTCATAACTTAATCGTATTATCATGATAAATTTTTCTATAACTATTTATTTCAATGCCCCAATAACTCAGGTATTTATCATCATCTTTCGTCATGTGGGTTGTAATTACCATTTCATTTCAATTAAAAAATATATACCACATATATATGTATATATTAATCATACAAGTATTTTATAAATTTTTATATAAGTTCATGCATCTTCTATATTATTCATTCATCTTCTCATCATTCATCCTTTCATTCCTGTGTTTCCTTATTCATGATCATGTAAGACCATATTCATGTGTATCACATATATAGATTTCATAGTATGTTTAATTAATGTGATGAAACTAGATTCCATTTCCTTTTATTATATCACTATTCTTTATTGTGTGCATGTATCACTTCATACATGATACATCATTTTGATTGCACAAAAAAACATTGTTACTAGATGAATTAGTGAACAAATCATATAGAGATCCTGTAATTTTACATGATTGTACATATAAAATTAATTGAAATCAGTATAAATATTCCATATTATTTTAATCAGATTTGAAACCCTCTTCAATAAATATAACACGATATAAGACATTATTAATAATCTTTCATCTTCATGTGCATTTGAATATTCGCAACACATATTTTTCCCTTCAACCGTACATCAGTGTACTATAAAAAATGCTCTAGATATATCTTACATTCTTATTCCTTTTAACATCATTCTATATATTATTTTCATTGTAGAAAAAAATTCCATTTAACTCACAGTTCTTCTAATTTTCCTCATGTTATCACATACCAATGGTAACACCTCACAATAGGACACCCATGGTTGCAACACAATGGTAAAACCAAAAGTATTGTATCTCAACAGTAGTTCCCCAATAGTGGAACTCCATTGGTAGCACATTATAGTAGCACCTAGTGGTAGCAATCCAGTTATGGGAGTTGGAGGTAGCACCTGGCAGTAGTAATCCATTAGTAGACCTTGGAAGTAGCACACTACCAATATCACCTTTTTATAACACTTGATGTTAACTCTTCTTATGCAGCCTCAAATCATTCAATATAAACATTGAAGACACATTTAATATAATTATTAATCCCCTAATAAAGTTAAATAGTACATATGATTATCTTCCAATCCAATCTTAGGTTCCTTGTCATTAATAATCAATACATATTCATTCATTATCTGAGATTATTATTTAATATTCTTGGGTTATCCAAAAACCACCTATAATTACAGAAAGTCCTTAAACATATAGACTTACACATATTGAAGTCAATTAGAATACTAATAAAACATCCACGAAGATGTCTAAAAAATATCGACCATTATATTTTTTATTCAATACCTATATAAAAATGATACATAAATATTTATTATTCCTTCTCTCCCACTTCATTATAAAATATTCATTACACTTTCTCTTCCTATAATTTATATGAAATACAATATTCTTAGGAAAATTGGTATCATTTCATATTTATTAATGTTTATTCAACTATTCCAATATAAGACTACTTGATCTCTGATCTACAAATAAAACATGATTTTGTGATCAAGATAAAAAATGTGTCCCATAAATAAATTGAATGATTCAAAATGAAGCGATAAAAAAAATCTTCTTTTTAAGGGTGTGTATTTATAATTTAGAATGAGAAAAATAATAGATTCCATTAATATTAAATTTTATCATAAATTTCAACCAATAAATCATGCACTCACTTTAGAAATAGTTTAAAATCATTCAATTATATGGAGAATGATTTGAAAATAGTTATGGAATATTATGAAACCTCTCACTTTAATGTAATTAATAAAAATAATTTTCTCCCTTTTATTTTGGAATCATTTTTTTATCAAGGATAAGAGAGTTATGAAAAAAAACATTTTCAATGATATTTTCTTCAAGCACATTCTAGAAAAATGAAATGTGTATGAGAAAAATAGTTTCGAAGATTCTTTATCAACCATACCTTGGTCTCCCCATCAAGGGAAGAACTCATCAACATCTTCATAATAGTGAATATCATTCGGAATGGATTTTAGGATATTCAAATGTGGATATTAAAAAAATTCATTCGTTCAGGTTGTTATCCATATTTGAAAACATCTACATCATCATCAAGGATTATCTTCCTTAGTGAATACTCGTTAAGACCCCAAATATAAGATAAAACCATTATGGAATCATTTTCATATTTGATATTATAAATTAATTGAAAACAGTCTATTTTAGGGTCATCCCCTTTCCAAAATTCACCTTTAATTAAAAATATTTTATGTGTAAATATAAAACATAATATATTTTGTGAATAACGTGGGACCTTTTTTTCATCAAAGTGAACAATAAGGTTGATATTTTTTCAAAAAAGTATCTCTGTTTCATCAAGTCATCATGCTTGAACATATTAATTTCAGATAATATTTATCTTGAGGTGGCATGGATCTCATCATAGATTCCATTTATTTGCATAATATGGTTCTTCTATCTTTTTTTGAATAATATACATTTTAGGATGTTATCTTCATTCCGTTCACGGATTTTTCTTATATTGTAAGGGTGGTTAAACATCCAATTTCACTATGTCCAAGTTTATTGAATCTATAACATATAACATCTTCATTTAATTGGGCGGTTTATTATACTGAAAATATCTCCTGAAATTTAGTTTCTTTAGGGGGACAGATCTATTCATGATTATCAATATATTTTTCTTATGTTTCTTCATTCCCACTCCAAAAAAATTTATACATGTTTCTAAATTATCATTATCAATATTAAAAGTATGTTTGGGTTATCTGAATTCTATCCATTGAGTAATTTTCTTATCATTATTTAATTTTTGTTGTAAAACTCTCCTTGAATTTTTTTAATACCCCATAATTAACCCTTAGACATTTTGAGGTTTTATTGGGAGTATGAAGCTTTTCATATCCCTTAAGTTTATTTTTTATTAATGGGAATTATTTATTACCTTATTGTCTACTATACTTGATTTGTGACATAAATGATGTGATTAGCATGAATCAATATTGTAAACACAAAATCTACTAACATCATGGGAATATTTTACTAAAAAAATGTGTTAGATGTAGACATATTGTTATAATTCTGTTAATATTACTTCTGCTACACTAGGTTTCTCCAACTTAACATGATATTTATAATTTTCCATTTACTGGATTGTACCATATATCCAATGAACAATACCTGAATTTATTATAGTTCTAACATTACACACCAATCTATGATGTTATTATACTCAATACAATTTTTTAAGAACAACCATCATAATCATCATACATCTTTGGGTCTTCCTCACCACCTATTAGGATATTTTAAGGGATCTCACATCCACACTTATTTCTATAATGGACATTATGATATGCTCTTTATAATTTCTCCTCATCCATATTTATATAGAATTTATATTTAATATTAGAATATTAGAGAAATATAATAAAAAAAATTATTACCTTAACATATAAATGGTACCTATTTCATCACAGATGCTTTAGATAAATCATCAGGTGATGTAATGATCTTCCTTCATTATAAGAAAGGTATTTGTTTGGTAAAATTCTCCGAAGAATACTTTAGAGTAGAAGCTTCATATTTTATTCAATGTTATGTCCCAGTAAGAGTATTTTCAATATTGACCAATTTGATTTCTAGTTGAAGACATCTCATATTTATGTAATTAATTTAATCATCAGTAAATATCATTCTATCTTAGCAATCCTTAATTCCTCCAAATTCTTTATCATGCATTTTAATATTTTCTTGAACCAATGTATAATTTTCATTGATCATCTTGTATTAGATATCCAATTGAGAATTCTTGATAGTAAGAAAATTTTAACTATTTTTTATCAATTTATGGATCTTTGTATCAAACTATTTAATGGATTCATACTTTTAATGAAATTTATTGTGAAACACTTTTAAATGTTTGGCTCATATAAACATAATTTAGTCATACTCATATTATTTTATAGTATTGTTTTTGAGACATTAGTGAAAGTAAGATACTTTTCCTATTTAATCAATATCCATGTTGTTTTCTTCACTTTCAAGTAGAGTGATATCCTAATACATTCATTCAAAAATCCCACAAAGAAAATCTTCTATTTTTTAGGGAAAAGAATAAAACATATATAATTTTTTTATAGATAACTTTATTGATATATGTTCACAATCACTTGTTTCTTTTGTTGGAGGATAGATTAAAAAAATCAAATAACTTCGGAACACATGAATAACATGCTCCATTTTATGAAGAAATTCTTTTTATAAGATTTTTGTTACACCAAACAACAAGTTTTTCTCATTCCTAGATAAATCTAGCTTCCAAGAATGGAGAACAAAAGAATTATTCATCCTTTTATAAGAAAAACAAATTCATCCTAATGTTCTTCTCTTAATTTTACATATTCATCAATTTCTTCGTAAAAAATAAATTCTATTAAGAAACAAAAATAAATTCTCTAAAAATGCTCATAATTATAATTTCATGAAATAATGTCAAATAATCTAAAGGGAAAAATTTCAGATTGAAAATAAAATAACGGATAATCCCCTATGATTCAAATTATATGATCTACATAGGGATATTATTGAAACTAAAATGGAGTGAATCGATTTAGTTCCCTTTAAAACCAATTTTATTTTATCCCTTTTAAACATCATTCACTGGTTAATCTGTATTGATTCTCTGGTTCTCTCTCTCTCTATCTTTATTTTTATTCTTTTTTATTTCATAAACAAACACACACACACAATTGGAAAAATTATTTACAAGGTTCACCTATCATTATGTGAAGGTAAATCCTTAGATTTATCCAATAAAAACGGAGGCAACACAAACAACTAATAAAACCCTATGAAAATTACAATATTGTCTCTCGATATTGCAGAGTGTGTAGCCCACATACATGTTCGGTGAATCCAATAATTAGGTATATCACATACATTTATAATTAATTATATAGAAAAAATAAGATATTATAAAACCAATATATAATTTTATCTTATTGTTAATGTTCTGGTCCTTTATCATAATCTATTTTATAAAAGATGTTATATTCATCATTCTGTTTTCATAAAACCGCACACTACCTATTCTTATTTTCTTCATAGTAACAATAGGATATATTATCACTATAAGTACCCAACCTTAAACCTTACTTAATCTTGAGTTATTACAATATTACACATTAAGGATCTTTTCAGGTTTAGAGTTTTAGAGAATTAGATCATGAAACTTGCATTACATTCCACATTTAAACAAAGTGGTTACATAAAAGGCAATATTCATTCTTCCCATAAACGGAAACATATTTAAAATTAAACACGTATTCTTTCTTGACACATCCTTGACACTATCATCACATCGTGTACCTTTCCCTTGACCTGTGAAAAACATTTCAAAAACTTGGGATGAACATAAAAAGCTCAGTAAGGGTTATAAAAATATGGAAAGGAAACATGAGTTCATATATACATAAGAATAAAATCATACATTACCCATAAAACATAGGCACTTTGACATACCTCATCAAACAATGAATAAATCAAAGAAATCATAAGACATAAAGGTAACTTGAGGCATTCATAACATTCTTACGTAGGGTGTAACCCTCTTGGTTATGTTTTGGAATACCCATCACAGTATATTCCCTAAATCTCTTCGGAGAAACCTTAATGTTTCACTCCTTCGCATTTCCCAATGCATTGGAGAGCTATAACGGGCTCACCCGCCCTTAGTTTATCACGGAACCACCCGTCTTCATAATAATGCCCAAGAACCATAACATAATCATATCACATAAAACATGCATAAAAGAAATATAACATTTACACATTTCAATCACAATATATCAATACAACACATTGATATAATAAAAACATTATGAAAACCATTTTCAATACCAAAGTAAAACATGGTATTTATTTTTCATTTTAAAAAGGGTATGGCTTGTAGAGGAAGCTGAAACTCCAATAATGGTCATGGCGGCGGAGAAGTCATTGTCGTCGCATACGTACGACAAGAAAAACATTCCCTTTTATCGTTTTGAAAAATGCTTCGTATAAAAAAGATTCCTTTTGAATAAGCGTAAAAGTCAAAGGGGTTTATACACCGTATGAAATAAGGTTGTGTATAAAACAAAATATGCCTCAATGAAAGGAGATTGAGACGAAGTCCCTTTCAAAGACGGTATCCTTGGTTTAAGGATAAATCAATTAAATAATTATGTGTGACAAAATAATACATCAAATATAAGTGGATATTAAGTGTAAAATAATCAAAGGTCATTCACACATATTCAAAGGATGACATATTCAATAACAACATGTTGAACCCAAAGAAATCGAAATTGGGTTAAGAAGTTCCCTTGACAGCCTAACGGCGTCACATCAAAATGAGTTGATGAGAGATAAAAAAGGATATCTCATCACTTGGAAATAAAATATACATCAATAAGGATATATGAGAACATATCCCAACATAACAATATGTAAAATAAAAGACCCAACAAAATAAGTCTTTTAAAAAGAGGAGGGTGAAAGGTTCCCTTACCGACATGGGTATCTTTCGAAACATACACCCCGTGAAAGAAGGACAATACCACATTGATGTAAATACTCATAAATGAAATAATATTAAACAATGAGTAAAATAATGGTCAGTACATACACCACTCAAAGGAAATTTTGGAAAATGTAGCATAAATCTCACAGGAATAAAAGTGAGATGAAAAATCCCTTACGAAAACTCGGCAGCCTAACGGCGCCACATAAAACTTCCAAAAATAGATTGATGATATCAAATAGGGTATCTCATCACATTAAAATCAAATTTACAGAAATATGAATATAAAAGATCATCCCCCATAATAAAAAAGAGTGTCTTAAAAGAAGTGACATAAAGGAGAGTACTTAAAGAGAAAGAGAGAGGTTAGTTCTCTTTCAAAAATTCGGCAGCCTAACGGCGCCACTCAAAACTTCCAAAATGGATTGATGAGGGGAAAATAGGGTCTCTCATCATATGAACATAATAATTACATTAGGAGTAATATAAAAGAACATCCCAATCATAGGAAAGATGAGCTTAAAAGTAATGACATAAAAGAGTGTACTTAAAAAGAAAGAGAGGTGTAGGATCCCTTACCTCGGGTCCGACTTGACTCGATCATTCTTTAACATCCTGAATAATAAACTTGAGTTAATTTGCACTTTATTAAGAACCTTTTTCTAGTTCATTATTACTTTTAGATCACTTATTGTCATGTTATAAACATTATGTAATCATTTAAGTTAATAATGTTTGTTTTGTCGATATTTGGTTCTTAAGTCGAAAGTGTACTTCTTACAATTACATGTTGTTCGTGTGGTCAAAGGTTCTTTATATCAAGAATGACATTCCTGATTTTGATAGCATATATATCATATATATCAAGAATATACATGTATTTATAATATTACATAATCATTTAGATTTAAGAAATGAAATGCACCGTTCATGGAGACGGTAAGGCGTACGTACGCATGAACGCTACTTTCATTTATTTGTCATATTAATGGAATTAAAACTAAATGAGAGGTATTATTATTTTAATTCCATAATTATATTCATCATTTAGATTTATTATTCATCATATATATCCATTATATACATGTACTTATAATAGTACATTACATTTGGGGATAAGAAGTGAAATGCACCGTTCATGGAGACGGTAAGCCGTACGTACACATGAACTCTACTTTCATTTCTATATGATACTTTAATGGAAAGAAATAATAATGATATATAGGTATATTATAATTCCAGTATAACATCATATATAATAACATTCAATCCATCCTTTATACGTCCCACGTATGGGATTAACGAATCACATCACTTTGAGGGGGCGGTAGTCCGCACTTTCTAAAATGAAGATATCGTGTATACCCATAATGGAAACAATAATGGTATGCCATAATTGAAAAATACATAATATTAAGGAAAGAATAAACATATTATATATCATATATAAAAATAGTGACATCATAATGTCCACCTTTGAAGGTGTTAAATGAGTATTGAACAATCACTGTTTCGGGAGGCAGAATTTCGCCATCCACAAAAACCGTATGTTCTTAAACATTTTGATGTAGTTGTGTGAGAGTGTAGCTCGAATAAATCTTATAACAACATCCTAGTATATTGAAGATACTGTTTTTGTTACAAAATAAGTAAATAAAAAGAGTTTAGGGGGTTGGAGAAGCAAAATAAAACAAATGAACATGAGAGAATGAATTACCTTTAAAAGTGTAACTCCTTTTGATTTGAGCCTAAAGGCTTCCTTGAAAGGATTCTGCCAAAAGGGAATCCTCTAGGATGAGGAGAGGGATGTGGAGAGAGTAAATGGGCAGGGGATGGCTGAGCCAAAGGCTTGAGGAGTGTGTGAAATGTGGTAGAGGTGGGGGCCTTTTATAAGAGGAGAGGAGGGACACTTTTGGAAATCATGAAACTATTATTTTATTTTCAAAAGTGTTTCGAATTTTTAAGGTCCCACATTGATATATTTATAAGATAAGATGATAAGGCTTCTAAATATTCCCATCCAATAGTTTTTGGACAAGTGTAGGTCTTAGATTTTATATTATCGTTTCATTTTATTTAAACTGTTCATTAATGAGGTCATCGTTGCATCATCATGATGTCATAATTAAATTAATTAATTTAATGTCTAAAAATTATAAAATAAATATCCTGATGTATGAAATCTTATTATATTTCCAAAGAGTATTTATAGGAAAAAATATGATTAGTATAACCCCTTCTAAAAATTGTTTTAGTAAAACAATTTATGTTACTGTCATTTTCACCTTTATTTAAAAAAAAGGAATTAAAGTCATTATCTCACCCAAGAGGCTCCATAGGGTCCCCTAAATCGACCCATGGGTTGTCTTGGTATGACATGACTCATACAATAGGGGTAGGACAAGTTTCATGGTGTTTTCATATTTCTATAATATCATTTTTACCTTAAATTACACTAATTACCTCTAATCGCGATTAATGAAAAAAAAGTTACTATTCACCAAAAACTGATTTTCATCCCATTGAACCAAATTTTACATACTAATGACAACCATGTATGTCGGATTTTCAAAATTCAATACACATTAGTGGTAAAATTTCATTTAACTGAAAAATCAGTTTGCTTGATTACCACTTAGTGGTTTCACTATTCATCAAAAATTGGAGTTTTTCAGAAAATTACTAAAAATTCACTCTAAGCTATATTCGATATTACAAATTCAAAAATGATGTTTATATTACCAAATTAAATGAATATAAGTAGAATTAATTAATTTAATAATTAAATCCCGCTTTCAAAAAAAATAGCCTGTTTTTAAGAAACAATATATATCAAAAGATTAATATTTGTTTATGTCGAGTTTCAAAGTGAAATTAATTCCAAAGTCCACCATTGAATAAAATGGTAAAAATATTTTATGGTTTCACTTTAAAACCAATTCAAAAGATAATCTAATCATATAAATAAATTACATTAAAAGAGGTTTTGAATTAAAATACAACATTTTTCACTTATTCATAAAAAATGAACTTTATCGGAAGAATAACAAAAACATACACAAAGTAAATTTTGGTGTCCCAATTATAAAGAAGGATTTTATTTGGTCCAGAAGAATGTATAAGAGTGACCAAAACTATATTTAAATAGGGTTCTCCATCAAATGGTGATAAGTGAACCTTTAGTTAAAACTAGGGCATATACGCCTAAAATTGAATTCTTTCTGTATTTTAAGCCTTTATCTTTTATTGGATAAATGTAAAAACATTAAAAACATATATAATCATATTTTAGTTATTTCTATCCATTATATACAATACAACGGCTACATGTAAACTGCCATTTAAAATAATATTATTTTATTATTAGAGTGCAACGTAAGATTCCCAAGAAACTCGTTGTTGCGTGTTGGGTACGCCATCGAGCATAGCGTCCCCTTTAAAGTAATATTAATATTTTATTCATAAATATGGATAAATATGAAAATGTCATATTCTTTATTTACCTGGAGTGTTACATCCTTCCCCCCTTTTGGGAATTGCGTCCTCACAATTTTAAAATTGGGCTTGGAAACATCCTTGAAAGTCCCACATCGGAAGAAGAGTCAGTAAAACAATCACTTTAAAATAATGAAAGATAAGTACAAAGGTCACCCGAGTTAACACATACTAGGATTTCAAGTACGAAAACATGTACATGGAGGAGAAAACATAGGGTCATGTTCTGATGAAGAGTGATAAAAAACATGTTTAGGAGAAAGTTAACCATGAAAAAATCACAAACATGTGATGGGTTAAACGGTATTCGATTCCCCAGTAGGAAAAGTTAATAGACAAAATTTTTGTTTTAAGATACTTTTTATTGGGGAATTGATTCATAAGGAAACATAATCACTTATCATGTTGACTTTCAACTTTTATTAGATTCCTTACACAAACTCATATTTTCTCCAAAAGGTGAGTATTTAGGAAGACTTGTTCACATTAAGAGTACTATAATCAACTTTTAGAGAATCACCTAATCCACAAAAGAGAACTATATACTTCCCACGTCTTTAGACTTTAACCAAAACCAAAACCAAAAAGGATAGTACAAGACCAGATAATCCAGAAAAGGATAACCCTTTATAAAAAGAAAATCTATTCCTAACCTCCAAAATTTGTCCAACAAAACCCAAAGTTCAATGAGGACCATTAGATAAACAATTTGTCCATAAAATTCTTCAAAGTAAACCAATCTAAGATTGAAACCCAAATATTTGAAGGATTTAGTCACATAGTCTTCCATGTTAAATCGTAACATTTATCTCCATACAACATCAGTTGCTCCTAAAGTCTCGTATTGAAAAGTAATTAACCTAATCACATATCATCCATGACAGGTTAATCATTTTCATAAATAACCCAAATTCAACTTACTCTTATGTCATAAAATCACATAACTAGAAAGAATCAGTCAAAGTAACCAGGAACTTCACGTAGTCCAGTGGTAGGTAATAAATACCAGTCGCACTTTGGTTGTGGGTTCGATTCCTGCAGCATTGTCCAACGCGACGGGTTGTCACACGGTCTGCGTGTTGTCCTTTTTCCAAAACTTTATAATTCTCAAAACATTTCCCAAAACGAGATAAAATCTTCCAAAATAAACATAACATATTTTAACCTCAAGTTTATCTCATGCCTTTCATTTTCCATCATAACATATAATAACATATAATTACCTCAAAAGTAAGGATCATATAAACCCAAATGGTTACCTTGTTAATTATTACCTGAACATCCACATTGATTGGTCATCTCGTACATGATGCATTATAGAACATACCAAGGTTCACGTGGTTGATCATGACTCCTTGATAGTTGGTTTAGAAGAACCACAAATTTCCTCATTGAATACCCCATTCCATCGAGTCTCTTAATCAGAGAACCACCACAGTTTCCTTCAAACCAATTGTCACTTTGGTGCCTGCGAGATCCAGCCATTCACTAAAAACAGAAATGTTAGTGTGAGTATATCAACAAAACCATCATGTATTAATGATGAAGGAAAACACTAAGATATACTTACTCATTCACTTCATCTAAAACTAAGACTCTTTCTGAAATCCTAACCATTATGGTAATGTCACTTATGTTTAGAGAATACCCTAACCTCTAAAGTTATCGAAACCGACCTTTGATACCAACTATAAGGACCCATCCTTAAACCTTACTTAATCTTGAGTTATTACAAGATTACACATTGAGGATCTTTTCAGGTTTATAGTTTTAGATAATTAGATCATGAAACTTGCATTACATTCCACATTTAAACAAAGTGGTTACATAAAAGACAATATTAATTCATCCCATCAATGGAAACATATTTAAAATAAAACACGGATTCTTTCTTGACACATCCTTGAAACTATCATCACATCATGTACCTTTCCCTTGACCTATGAAAAACATTTCAAAAACGTGGGATGAGCATAAAAAGCTCAGTAAGGGTTATAAAAATATGGAAAGGAAACATGAGTTCATATATACATAATAGTGAAATCATACTTTACCCATAAAACATAGGCACTTTAACATACCTCATCAAACCATGAATAATTCAAATAAATCATAAGACATAAAGGTAACTTGAGGCATTCATAACATTCTTACGTAGGGAGTAACCCTCTTGGTTACGTTTTCGAATACCCATCACAGTATATTCCCTAAATCTCTTCGGAGAAACCTTAACGTTTCACTCCTTCGCGTTACCCAATTCATTGGAGAGCTATAACGGGCTCACCCGCCCTTAGTTTATCACAGAACCACCCGTCTTCATAATAATGCCCATGAACCATAACATAATTATATCACATAAAACATTCATAAAGGAAACATAACATTTCCACAATTCAATCACAAGATATCAATACAACACATTGATATAATAAAAACATTATGAAAAACATTTTCAATACCAAAGTAAAACATGGTATTTATTTTTCATTTAAAAAAAGGGTATGGCTTGTAGAGGAAGCTGAATGTCCATTAATGGTCACGGCGGCGGAGAAGTCATTGTCGCCGCATACGTACGACAAGAAAAACATTCCGTTTTGTTGTTTTGTAAAATGCTTCATATAAAAAAGATTCCTTTTGAATAAGCGTAAAATTCAAAGGGGTTTATACACCGTATAAAAGAAGGTTATGTAAAAAACAAAATATGCCTCAATGAAAGGAGATTGAGACGAAGTCCCTTTCAATGACGGTATCATTGGTTTAAGGATAAATAAATTACATAATTATGTGTGACAAACAAATACACCAAATATAAGTGGATATTAAGTGTAAAATAATCAAAGGTCATTCACACATATTCAAATGATGACATATTCAATAACTACATGTTGAACCCAAAGAAATCAAAATTGGGTTAAGAAGTTCCCTTGACAGCCTAACGACGTCACATCAAAATGAGTTGATGAGAGATAAAAAAAAGGATATCTCATCACATGGACATAAAATTTACATCAATATGGATATATGAGAACATATCCCAACATAAAAATATGTAAAATAAAATACCCAACAAAATAAGTCTTTTAAAAAGAGGAGGGTGAAAGGTTCCCTTACCGACACGGGTATCTTTCGAAACATACGCCCCGTGAAAGAAGGACAATACAACATTGATGTAAATAATCATAAATGAAAGAATATTACACAATGAGTAAAATAATGGTCATTAAATACACCAATCAAACGAAAATTTTGACAAATTTAGCATAAATCTCACGGGAATAAAAGTGAGATGAAAAATCCCTTACGAAAACTCGGCAGCCTAACGGCGCCACATAAAACTTCCAAAAATGGATTGATGAGATCAAATAGGGTATCTCATCACATTAAAATAAAATGTACAGAAATATGAATATAAAAGAACATCCCCCATCATAAAAAAGAGGAGATTAAAAGAAGTGACATAAAGGAGAGTACTTAAAGATAAAGAGAGAGGTTAGATCTCTTACTAAAATTCGGCAGCCTAACGGCGCCACTCAAAACTTCCAAAATGGATTGATGAGAGGAAAATATGGTCTCTAATCATATGAACATAATAATTACAGTATGAGAAATATAAAATAACATCCCAATAATAAGAAATATGATCTTAAAAGGAATGACATAAAAGAGTGTACTTAAAAAGAAAGGGAGGTGTAGGATCCCTTACCTCGGGTCTGACTTGACTCGATCATTCTTTAACGTCCTGAATAATAAACTTGAGTTAATTTCCAATTTATTAAGAACATTTTTCTAGTTCATTATTCCTTTTAGATAACTTATTGTCATGTTATAAACATTATGTAATCATTTAAGTTAATAATGTTTGTTTTGTTGATATTTGGTTCTTAAGTCGAAAGTGGACTTCTTACAATTACATGTTGTTCGTGTGGTCAAAGTTCTTTATATCCAGAATGAAATTCCTGATTTAGATAGCATATATATCATATATATCCAGCATATACATGTATTTATAATATTACATAATAATTTAGAGTTAAGAAATGAAATGCACCGTTCATGGAGACGGTAAGCCGTACGTACGCATGAACGCTACTTTCATTTCTTTGTCATATTAATGGAATTAAAACTAAATGAGAGGTATGTATATTTTAATTCTAGAATTATATTAATCATTTAGATGTATCATTCATCATATATATCCATTATATACATGTACTTATAATAGTACATTACATTTGGGGATAAGAAATGAAATGCACCGTTCATGGAGACGGTAAGCCGTACGTACGCATGAACGCTATTTTTATTTCTATATCATACTTTAATGGAAATAAATAATAACTATATATAGGTATATTATAATTCCAGTATAAAATCATATATAATAACATTAAATCCATCCTTTATACATCCCACTTATGACATTAACGAATCACATAACTTTGAGGGGGCGGTAGTCCGCACTTCATAAAATGATGATATGGTGTATACCCATAATGGAAACAATAATGGTATGCCATAAATGAAAAATACAGAAGCCTAAGGAAATAATAAACATATTATATATCATATATAAAAACAGTGACATCATAATGGCCACCTTTGAAGGTGTTAAATGAGTATTGAACAATCACCGTTTCGGGAGGCAGAATTTCCCCATCCACGGAAACCGTATGTTATTTAACCATTTGATGTAGTTGTGTGAGAGTGTAGCTCGAATAAATATTATAACAACATCCTAGTATATTGAAGATACTGTTGTTGTTACAAAAGAAGTAAATAAAAAGAGTTTCGGGGGTTGGAGAAGAAAAATAAAACAAATGAACATGAGAGAATGAATTACCTTTAAAAGTGTAACTCCTTTTGATTTGAGCCTAAAGGCTTCCTTTGAAAGGATTCTGCCCAAAGGGAATCCTCTAGGATGAAGAGAGGGATGTGGAGAGAGTAAATGGGCAGGGGATGGCCGATCCAAAGTCTTGAGGAGTGTGTGAAATGAGGTAGAGCTGGGGGCCTTTTATAAGAGGAGAGGAGGGGCACTTTTGGAAATCATGAAACTATTATTTTATTTTCAACAGTGTTTTGAATTTCTAAGGTCCCACATTGATATATTTCGAATATAAGATGATAAGTCTTCGAAATATTTCCATCCAATAGTTTTTGGACAAGTTTATGTCTTAGATTTTATATTATCGTTTCATTTTATTTAAACTGTTCATTAATGAGGTCATCGTTGCATCATCATGATGTCATAATTAAATTAATTTATTTAATGTCTAAAAATTATAAAAATAACTATCCTGATGTAGGAATTATTTTTATATTTCCAAAGAGTATTTATAGACAAAAATTTTATTAGTATAACCCCTTTTAAAAATTGTTTTAGTAAAACAATTTATGTTAGTGTCATTTTCACCTTTATTTAAAAAAAGGCATTAAAGTCATTTTCTCACCCAAGAGGCTCCCTAGGGTCCCCTAAATCGACCCATGGGTTGTCATGGTCGTCCATGACTCATCCAATAGGGGTAGGACAAGTGTCATGGTGTTTTCATATTTTTATAATATCATTTTTACCTTAAATTACACTAATTACCTCTAATCGCGATTAATGACAAAAAAGTTACTATTCACCAAAAAATTATTTTCATCCCATTGAACCAAATTTTACATAATTATTACAAACATGTATTTAGGATTTTCAAAATTCAATACACATTATTGGTAAACTTTCATTTAACTGAAAAATCAGTTTGCTTGATTACCACTTAGTGGTTTCACTATTCATCAAAAATTGGAGTTTTTCAGAAAATTATCAAAAATTTACTCTAAGATATATTCGATATTCCGAATTCAAAAATGATGTTTATATTAACCAATTCAATTAATATAAGTATAATTAATTAATTTAATAATTAACTCCCACTGTCAAAACAAATAGCATGTTTTTACGAAACAATATATATCAAAATATTGATATTTGTTTATGTCGAATTTTAAAGTGAAATTAATTCCAAAGTCCACCATTGAATAAAATGGTAAAAATATATTATGGTTTCACTTTAAAAACAATTCAAAAGATTATCTAATAATATAAATAAATTATATTAAAAGAGGTTTTGAATTAAAATACACCCTTTTTCACTTATTCATAAAAAATGAACTTTATCGAAAGAATAACAAAAACATACACAAAGTAAATTTTGGTGTCCCAATTATAAAGAAGTATTTTATTTGGTCCAAAAGAATTTATATGAGTGACCAAAACAATATTTAAAGAGGGTTCTCCATCAAAAGGTGATAAGTGAACCTTTAGTGAAAACTAGGGCATATACGCCTAAAATTGAATTCTTTTCGTATTTTAAGCCTTTATCTTTTATTGGATAAATGTGAAAACATTTAAAAACATATATAATCATATTTTGGTAATTTATATTCATTCTTGCCAATACAACGGCTACATGTTAACTGCCATTTAAAATAATATTATTTTATTATTAGAGTACAACGTAAGATTCCCAAGAAACTCGTTGTTGCAGGTTGGGTACACCATCGAGCATAGCGTCCCCTTTAAAGTCATATTAATATTCTATTCAAAAATATGGATAAATATGAAAATCTAATATTCTTTATTTCCCTGGGGTGTTACAATCACTTCTTTTTCAACTAATCAATTCTTATTTTTATTTTACAGTTATTTATAGAGATGAGTACAAATATCTCTTCTTATCTCTTCTTCTTCCTTTATTTATTATTGAAAAAAATATTTTAATGGATCTCTCCTATTCCCGTTTCATCTATGTCAAATTCATGGACGACTTAGCCAATTCTTCTCATTATGTTTCTTCCTGGAAAAAATGTTAACCACGATACATTCTTCTCTTCTCATTTCTTCTCTCTTTGTTATTCAATTCATAAAATACTATACTATATCTATTTATCAGTTCTTGGACTCTTCAATATGTATATGATTGATCAGAGTTAAGTCTCTCTATTATTCATCAATACTAAAAAATATTATCATTAAATTCTATATTAGATCAATAAATAAAACAACATACACTTTAAAAACATATACATTTTTTAAATCTATCAATTATAACTGCATTTTCATTTTCTCCTTCACACAATATTCCTTAAAATATTTCCCTTCATGATTTATTCTTGATTATTTTATGTGACCAAAATTTAGTTATTCTTTATTTTCATTTAGTCGTGATGAAACCTGAAATAACATGTCACTAAGATAGGATCTTATTTTCAAAATAATATCCTAGAATTAATCTTCATTTATATGGAAAAAATCGTTATATATATATTATTATATAATTCATTAAAATATTGTATTAATTTTATCATTCTGAATAATTTTTTAATTACTCCTCATTTAAATACCATGATCACTTGATTATTCATCCACCTATTGGTTCACAAAATTTTCAATAACTACATAATTTCTATGAAAAATATACATACCATGTATGTATGTATACATGCATTGAACATGTTCATTAGTATGGTCTAGATATATACACACATCATCTATTTTGATTATTCATATTCCAAATTTTAATTCCTAAATTCCTATGTTATCGTACTCATGTTCATATAAGACCATATGTATGAGTATCACAAATATGGAATAAAATTTTCATTCCTTCAGTGATAAGAAAATTGAATCTATATCCATTAATTATCTCATTGATCTTTCATGCATTAATGTAAAAATACAATCATGATGCATCATTTGTATTACACCTAACCATATTGAAATAAAGATAAATAGGTGAACACAAAAAATTAAGATCCTAGAAATATGGAAAGAAATTACAAATTAATAGCTTTGAACAAGACATTGATTTTAAATATTCCCTTAAAACTGAATCAAACACATCATCATAATGGATAACATGGAATATATCTTTAAAAATATCCTTTAACATCATGTGAATTTGAATGTGCACAATAAATCCTTTTCCCTTCTATCATGCTTTAGTAGACCAGAAGAAATTCATTGGATTTATCTTACATTCTTATTACATTTTTTATTTGATATATCTACTTTATTGTAAAACAATTACTATAAGACCCAAAATTTTAATAATTTCATCAATAGGTATCCTACCTCTATAAGTACAACTAAAATCACACCCCAAATGTAAAACCTCTATGTTATCACCCAAAATGTTGCAACCAAACACTAGCACCCAAGCAATAACACTCAAACAGTAGTTTTTAATGGTAGAACCTAATGGAATCACATCAACAGTGGAACTTGGAGGTACTAATCCAGTGATATCACCTAGAAGTAGAACCTCAATGGTATCACCACCTTTTAAAACCTACCCTTATATCTTTTTTTTGGTCACTAATATGTTAAACCATTCTTATAAGGCATGTTTGGTATAATCATCATGACCCTAACAAAGTGACATGATATATAGGTCATCTATATATATATTATTGGGCTCTTCATCATTCATAATAAATACATCTTTATTCAATATTAAAGATTATTATTCAATATTTTTGGGTAATGCAATAAAATTCGGTAATTATGATAACTGCTTCACCATATTAACTCCATCATATTAAAATCAGTTTGAAAATAAACATAACATCAAAAAAATTTCCTCAATAACATTATGTGACAAGAGTATGATGAGTGAATATATTTATATTGATATGTATAATATTGTATTTATTTTTCTCATGGAATTAATTATATTAAAAACTAGGGTTTTTGACAAATGGTGATAGTTATTTACATAGTGATTTATTATTTACATTGTATTTTTTAATTTTTATTTTTTAAAGAGAAATAAAACAAGGAAAATAGTGGGGTTATATGGTTAGTGTAATTAAATATGTATTTTTAAGAATGAATGGTGATCAATCATTGGTGTATTTCCAAAATAATTGTTATTTTTTTTATATTGTAAAATTTTTTACATTTGTAAATATAATTTACTAGAAAGTGTCTATATCCTTCACCTCACTACCTCACACTATTTATCTAACGTAAATGAAAAATCCATTACTATCACATGTTAAATTAGAATTTTTTGAACATTAGATCAATGGTAGGAGGAATATTTCAATTATGTGAATAAACCCTTTAATTCCTCATCCATATTTTTAGATGAATCTCTAACACCCCCCTAAAAATGAACACTAATTACAAAACCATCCCATTTATATCCACCTATCTCCATCATATAGTAGCTGAAAAAGGGATAATCAGCCGTAAATCTATAAAAGTAGAAGATAATGTGCTGTGTAAATAAGGAAAAAAATAATAATGATTAAAACCTAACACTCATATAACTGAATATTAAAATAATAATAAAAAATCATATAAAATTTATTCCATAAATTGAAATAAAAAGTCATATTTTTACCCATTTGGATAAATATCAGTTGTCCCTACTCAAAAAATAGATTTTAAGATAACAAAATAATATAGTAATAGTCTTTATATAATTGAAAAAAGAAAATGAATGTAGGAAAAGGCTCATAGATGAAAAATTCTGAAATAAAAATTCCATAGGTTCTTTCCTATATTTAATATCTCTAAAATAATGTATTAGACATGTTATTATTCCACATGCATGAAATATTTATTTTGATATAATTTCATAGGTAGTGGGATTATAATTCTATCACTACTAATATTATGGAGGGAATGGGATTCTATTCCAATATCTTATCCTTTCTTATGTCTTGGTATATCGTCTATGTAGATATTTTATTATTTATTTTCCTAATTTTTTTAAAAAATTGTAATGGGAATCCCTACTCAATCCACTCATCTTTCATGATCTCAAAGTTGGAATAAGATGATCTTCAAGGGTACATATCTAAATGAATGTTTCCAAGAAAATTATATTCTAATATGAAATTACATTTAATCCACTATATACATGTAAGATAAATTTTCCAAATTTTAAAAAATACATATTATATTGATGTATAGGTTATCCTCATATAGGTTGAGTTTACTAATATTTGTCTTTAGATAATTGAGATTAAATATTAAGTATGGGTCCATTTGATCTTAAAAGAGATTAATATTTAAACTTTTTAGATATCATATATGATGAATCATTTTCCCTACAACATACATCCAAACATGTCTTTTCATTCACAAGTTGTATAGAAAATGTTTCAATTGGTCTTTACCTTAGGGTATACTCTTATACATATTTTTTTAAATTGTCTTAATTATATATGGGCATAGTTTTATTCTTCATAAATAATTGTTAATTTTTTTCATTTCCTATGACAAACTCAATACATTATTAAAGAACTCAATAGTTCACTTCCATTCCCAATAAATATTATCTTACAAAAGCTTGACATTCCACGTTTTATTCTTATACAACCAAGCTAGTTATTAGTATGTACAAAATTCAAATATCAATTTACTTCTTGATGCCCTTACTTGTCATCACCAATATAAATTTCTCCTTAAATAATTTGATTATATGATAATAAAAAATATAGTATTAATAAAATAAATAAATTCATGAAATTATAAAAATTTATTTATAAAGAAATAATATAATAAACTAAAAATGTGATGTTTAACAAAATATTTTAAAAATTACATGAACAAAAACCAGTGAATTATAATAATAAAAATATGTAAATAAGTGTTTAACCACTATCATGAAGATATATTTTTTCATCCAGGGGAAATATCAATATATAATTAAATATAAATTAAATTAAATCAAAATTTAAATGAACCCTACTTGTTCATCTTATTTTCATCCTCATTTTGTCATTTTATTAAAAACTTTTCATAATGATCTTGAAATATAATTTAATTACATTAATCCAACTATCCACATGTATATCTATCTCACCCATAAATTGATATATCACTCTTGATAAATATATTTTATAACATTTTCCTCTTTTTATGATCCTTAATAGTGTCTATATTATTGAAATGTGATTATGTATCTAGTCATAGTGAAATGATATTATTAATAAAAATAAATTTTTTTAGGTGGTGTTGGAGCTTTAGGATGTTGTTTTGATGTCAAAAATAAGAAATCAAATATGAGTTTAATATCATAAATCCCAATTCATTGAATTAAAAGTTATTAAATTTTAATTTTTACACTTTATTTTACTCCATGAAATACATTTACAATACAGAATGTTTTGACCCATTGCATGGTAAGTCAGATACAAAAAAATAATCACAATTTTTTCTTCATCCAATGTTCTTATTTTTTATATATTACAAATTTCTTCATGCAGAGTGGTATGGAATATAATGTCCTATAATTTTGGATCCATTATATTAATATTATCATCAATTTTTCATGGAAATCATAACACAAAACAAACACAACACCAAACTGAAAAAAAATAAACTTAATAAAATTACCTGATGAATATAAATATTTTTAGAAAAATATTTAATAGTAAATTAAATTAAATTTCATATTATAATTTTTGATTAATTTTTTTTATAATAATTCGTTTTAAATAACTATTTTACAAAAATAGGTTTAATATGTTTCCATGAAAAATTAAATTGATCACATTTAGAAGATTATTTTAATAATATATATTTATATTTTTAATCTATTATTTCATTATTCAATTATTTAGATTTTTTTGTTATATGAATAAATACACTTGATGTTTAAGAAGTTATTTTCCATTAAAATCATTTTTATTTATATTGTGTATTTTTATTTTTAAAAAATAGGATATAAATATTATTATTTTAATTTTATAAATACAACATCAATTTTTATTTTATAATTTCAAATTTATCATAGGATTTATTTTTTGGATTTTTCAAAAATGATTGATTGTTAGGTGAATAGTGAACACTGCAATTTTTACAAATAACAAGAATTTCATTACATTAGTAGTATATAATTATAGATAAGAAACTCATGAAACCTTTTTCTAATACAAAATATGTATTTTATAAATAAATTTAAAATTTTCAACAAGTTATTTTAAACCTATAAATCCTTAATTGAAAGTTTAAATCATAGGTTATAGTTTAAAGGAAATCATTTTTTATAAATTATACCTTTATTATATTGAAATTAGTGTTTTAACTTTAAGAAATTTAATAATTAAATTGATTAATAATTTTTAATTATTATATCCAATTTATATAATTATTATCAAATTATATTTGGGTATGAATTATAAATTACCATGGTAAAAACTAATTACCATAATGAAAACACAAATGGTAAAATCTAGTATCCAATGAGGTAAAGGGACTAAAATGTTAAAAAATTGTTTTTTATTTAGTAGTATAGGTGTCTATCAACCTTACATCTTAAAAACTATTTTATTTTTCTTTTTTTGATATACTTTACTTTGGATTAAATCCCCATTATTGAAATGTTTTTTTTATTTACAAAAATGTCATTGCTTTTCAGTTATAAAAGTATATCTCCTCTCATTACTTCTCAATGCACCTCCACCCCATATGTTCATCCTAAAATCATCCAAATACTATCCTAAAAAATCCCATACACCTTTAATATTTTATGGTCGTCTCAAAAGACTATCCCTTAAAGATGTAACACCCTTCGCAAAGGAGATAATTCAAGTAGTGAGGTATTAATTTCAAACCACTTTTTCATGATTATATTTCTTAATGTGCACTCTTTCCAAATGAAATTCCGTTTAAACATTTTAAATTTATATCATTAGTAAAATTATGATATTACTATTGGAATATAATTATTTTACAAGAGTTAACCACCTTTTTCACATTTGGATTAAAAAAACAAAATTGTTTAATTGTGTGTTCTATGGATTAACACCTCCATGGATAAACACAGTGATTTTACTTCACCTCAATAAAATGATGTAACAAATAGGGAACTTAATTTATAATTATGATATTTATGATATATTTTATATTCATAAATGATATGTTGTGTTACTTTTCCGTATTTTATGGAAAAAGAAATCATCATCTATCTGTACATGTGGACTACCACCTCCATGAAACGATGGATTCCCATTTTTTTTTTCATACCCATATTACATGGATAGTAACTATAATTGGATTAATGGATAAATATTATATTCATAATATAATTAAGGTTTGGTAACAAAATAATGGAGACCATATTAATTATACAACCAACAAAATAATGTCATTAATTCATTCATTTAAAACAAACGTATTAAGAGAAAAATATTATTATTCTTATTACATAATATTTTCATATACGTTACATATTCATTTAGTTTATGTAAATTATGATTTATCATACTAATAAACACTAAATATGTTAAATTTTATTGGCTTTGGAATGTAAAGATTATTATTAACCTCATTAATTAATAGATCAACTATAGTTTGATGAAAATCACTAAAACTTGATCTTCATTGATTTTATTTTCATGTATTGTAAAAAAATATCATGGAAATAAATTATAGTTTTATAAATTTAATGGGATATCTATTATAATACATATAATAAAATTTTAATGATTAAAATTTTAATAATAATGAATATTAAAATAATTTTTACAATACTATTTCAAAATGATCAAGATAACTCACACTCGATATTGAAAATATATAATAAACTAAATAATATAATATAATATAATGATTATAAATTAATATATTAATAGTTTATTTATATTAAAATTATTCAAAAATATTAATTAAATATATTCTTCTACATGGGATCTTCAAATAAAAAATTATTTCTCTCTATGAAACGTGTGATTTGGACAAAAGTTGGATTGGTTTTTTGAAAATGAGTGAAATTGGAAATTTTGAAAAAATTTAAACAAATATCACCTTATATTTAACTAAATCATACAAATATCTCTTTACCTATAGAATAATATATATATATATATACATAACTAAAAGTCATAAAAATTATACATTATATATGGATGAGAAAATTTAATAATAAGAATAATTATTTATATGTTATCCACTAGCATATAGAATAAAATAAGGAAAGAATGAATGAATAGAGACCCATCAGGGATTAGGATTTTAATTTTAGATACCATTTAATATCATAACTAAATGGTTTAAAATTAATTTTAATAGTAAAATACCAATAATGATTGTCAATCCCAATTCTTATGATTGAAAAAAAATTAAGCGAGTAAGAAACTATTGAAACTAATTAAATACACAGAAAAAATATAAAATGATGACCTCAACATGGTGGAAATTAAAATCTCAAACATAAAAAACACCGTGAATATGAAATTTGAATCTTGATAAACTCCAAAATAAAAACATTTAGTTATTTTGATTGGTAAACAATAAAACATAGTTTATCTCATTAAATAAGTTCATATCCCCCATATATAAAACCCAACACGGTCACCAATGTTGAATATAACACTGAATAAAAAAAGTTAATTTGGTTCAAAATATAATTTCAATTCTATAGTTCAATAACATGTTCAAGTGTAACAATAAAATTCAAACAATAATTTTTCAATAATTTTCAAAAAAATTCTCATAAAAAATTTATAGCAGTAAATACTTTATCCTAAAATCAAACAACAAAGAAATTATAAATAATAAAACTAGAATGAATAATGTTTAAAAATGGTTTTGAGAAGAAAGTGTAGTTCTTGAAATAACAAAAAATGTCTAAATAAATTCAAATAAAAATTCATGGTTCTCAATAAAAAAATCAATTTCATTACAAAAATTTCTAACATATAATAAAAACAGAAGAAAGTACCTATATAATTTAGATAAAATAAAAATTTTTAAACCATAAAAAAATATAGGTATCCCCCATACTTAATTTCATATAGTATGCTTAAATTAATAAACTAAATTTACATACATGAAAAGGAAAAAAAGCATCTGGTAATAGAACATTGTACTCTTTTAGGTTCATTAAAATGCACTCCTAATTAGTTCATGGGGTGAAGTTTCATATATATAAAGTTAAAACTCCTACAAGATGAAAATAGAAACATTAGATTTAACATTGTAGAGTTTACAAAATTAATTGACCAAAGAAAATGTTCAGGGGAGTGAATCATGTATGATCATGTTTTTAGGTCCTCATTGCATTGAAAAAAAGTTGTAGTTTAGCCATAGTATCTTCATACCTCTTCATAGTCTAATGGATTAGCACAAAAATATTTGAAAAAAGTATGAGACTTAGGAAAAAAATAAATTATTTTCAATGAATTAGAAGATAATTGAGAACCATGCACATAACAACAAATTATTATTTTTTGGGATAGAAAAAAAAGAAACAAAATAGACCATGGGTTAACTCACATGAATCATTGAGTTTAAATTCCTTTGTTAGACTCAATGGGTGTTCAACATTCAATAGAATATGTGGGGACCAAGACCTTTGGATTCTGATAAAAATAGGGTCTAAAACTTTTACCATTAACCAAGGATGGTATATTATGATCTCCAACAAACATAATGGCCCATTAATGAGTACCCTAATAATACCAAAAGGGAAAAATCATTTGGTTTTGAGTTTTCCTTTGAAATGTTCATTATGAAATTAATAATTAAGTCCCTATATATAACCTTAATGTGTTTAATTTTAATAATAGATTAATGAAAATATATATTTGTTTCTTTATAAATTCTTTCACTCTCATAAGACTCGATTAAAATTTCTATAAAGTAAATTAACTATAATAACAAAATCTCTACATTATAATTAAATTCATAGTTGAGGGATTTCACTTCACAATATTATTTATTATGAAACTCTACAGGACAATTTCTTGTCTTAACAAATATTAGTATATATGTTAAATCCTTATAAGTTTTTTATAATTGGCAATTTAAGCCCATAATATCTCATCTATCCTTCACGAACAATATTTTCTTTCAAAACACATAATTTTTTTTCATAACATGTTTCAATTACCTATTTGAGATCTATTCATTCCCACTATATTGTTGGTGATTGGTTGTTTCCATTTTATAAATATATCCATTCTCTTCCAACAACAATTTGAATTTGAAGATCTTAACATGAGTACCATAGTCTGCGATGAAGGCTTTTAGAACATCAAATATTGAGAAAATATGCATATAATTGAAATTAAAAACACTATTATCCATATTTTTAGAAGTTATACAACCTCAAACCACAAATATTCATTCTCTAAAATTACAAGGATATACTAATTCCCATACAATAATGTGAATGGTCCCATCAAATCTAACCCAAAAATATTAAATATTTCAACCTCTATACTCATCTTTTGTTGTAAATATTGTTTCATATGCACATTTCTAAACCAATTTCATTTATTATAGATTATAACATGGATTATTTCATCCTTGAATAATATTGGTTAGTAAAAATGTGATTGAATGAACTTATGGGGAGTCATCTATCTCCCATGATGTCCACCCAATGGAAAAAAGTTACTAATTTATAAAATAAAATAATTTCCTCATCTGGAACACACCTCCTGAGCATCCCATAAGTAAACCTCTAAAAAATAAAGGGATAATCCCAAAAGATATATATAAGATCAGAAATAAACAATATTCTTTTATTTTGGTAAAGTAAAATGGTCTAGACACCTTCAACTAGAATGTTGGAAGAATTTTCAAGCCCAGAAGATGGTTTCATAGAAAAAAAATTAGTTTTCATCTCCAAAATATTTATTTATCTATATTGGTATATTTTTTTGAATTGTGGTTTTGTGTAAAAAATACATGTGGTCTTATACCACGTTTTCAGTATCTTTCTTATATTTTATGTCTAAACCAAACACAATAAACAACAAATTCCATCTCATAAGCCTTGGTTTGGATGTTTTTTTTCTAAAATATATTTATGTGTAGAGTAGTTAGTTCATATCTTATCCTTTGAACATATGATATATTGAAAAACTTATTTAAGCCAAATATAATAGTGTTCAACCCTTTCTCAATAGTATAATAGTTCTTTTTTGTAATCATATAACAAATTTTTTTCATAGTAAATCACATGTAACCTCTTCAGTTTTATATTTCCTAAAATTGTCCATACATCTGAATCACTAAAATCATGCAAAACCATGAAATGTAATTTCCTGTCAAGGCATGGATTTTTGGTAAATTTGTAAGCTTTTACATTGAAATATTAAATTATTCTATGCACTTTTCATCAAACACAAATGGAGAATCCTTGACTAATGGTGGAAAAAGAGGCTATCTATATTAGGAAAATATATGATGAATCGTCAGTAAAAACTATAATGACCTAATAAATTTATAATTCTTTTAATATTTATAGGGTTTGTAGGTTATTTAATCACATTAATTTTAGTCTTCAGTAAAAACTGGAATATCTCTAGAAATAGTGTAAAATGGGATCTGTACATTATTGAAATAGGTAAATTAATTATTTAATCCCCTATTTAATGATATTATAGCTAGCATGTTGGGTGTTGAACCCATAAGGTTGGAAATTGTGTGTGTAGCGACCAATAAAGATATATAAGTCAGTATATTGACCGATACTTTTAATACATTGATAATACATATAATTAGATGAATATTGTTTACATAACTTAATGATCTAATCCAAAATCATATTGGCCTAATATTTTGGAATCTTGGGAATATAAAAAATTATTTTATAATAGTTCAACATATATCCAACTTATATCTTCATTATTATCTCCTTTAATAGTCATATAATGATTAATATCATTGTTCATAACATGGGGAAATGAAACATTATAATGGTTGAGCTCTAATTCTTTGTATGTCTTAATAAGGGAGATATCAGGGATCATATAACCATAAAATGAGAAAATATGCATGAGAATATGAGATTTACTTTTTAAAACCATACCTTTAATATAATATATACAAATATTTAGTCATGGTATAAATCATGGAAGTTCATGAAACATAAATTAATTAAACAACAAGATTCAGGAGAGAATAACATTGACATAAGACATTTAATTATGGGATAAAAACAAGAATATAAAATTATTTCCATGGTATTAAATGATTTTTCCATGAAATTCATTGAGGAATGAGTTCACTCCCCACAATATCATTGTATTCATTTTTCACTCCCACGACTTTAATAGTAGATGAAGTCCCTTACTAAATTGGGTAACTACCTATTCCAGTCCTATTTATCTCTTAAGGAATCAATCATTACAAGAAACAATGGATTGATATATAGGTCTCACTAGTCACATAATAAAAATCATACATATGTGTGTTGTGATATTATAATGCATTACAAATATCATAATTGATGAAAATATAAGGGGATTATAAACATTTTATCAAAGCATTACCCATTGAAAAGAAATTGGTTTCATAATCATCTTTTCATCATAAATATAGAATGTCCAGGGAAAGAATAAGGATGAAATAATTGGATCATATCCCTAGTAAATTATAATTTAAATCAATGTTTTATGCCTCTTATGAATATAAATACCATTAAATTAAAATTAAATCATTCCTTAGGGAAAAATACATCCATTTTAAAAACTGCACAATTATAAAAAAATAATTTCCATTAAAAATAACATTGTAAACATGTAATTATATTCTTTAATAAAAATCAATTTGTGATGTAGGGATATGTATTTCATTCCATATAAGTTAAAAAAAATTCATTCCATACTTTTTTTAGAAAATTTACATAGTACATTATATGGAAAATGACCAAATGATTCATTTCAATCCATTTTGTAAAATAGAAAACATGGGTGAAAATGAATTTTTTAAAATCATAGTATAATTCTAAAAACATTTATTTAAATAACTTTCAAAAAAAATATATAGATGACAAATATTCCCTAGAATAGACATAAACATAAATAATCCCAAATATTGGCGGGATTTTGAAAAAAAGCCCTTACCTCGAGTTTAATTAGCTGAAAAATCACTCTAACCTCCTATATAATAAATTTTAACTTATTATAATTATATAAATTAGTCATTTAAAAAATTATAATATCATATATTATGCAGTTATAACATTTCAACACCCTCTTCTATTCCTAATCCATTTTGAAAATCCTTATTTATGGGTGCTAACTATTTAGTTGGAATTAAGTATTTTAGCTCAATAGTTATGGTCATTATATATTTATATTGGTTCCATCATATCTAAATTATTAATAATTAAAAAATTATCATATAAATTAATTATATAAATATCTATAGTCATCCACAAACATTATAGACCTAAAAATAAATCGCACCATTCGTAGAGATAGTAAACTATATGTATTCATGAAGGATATTTTTTTAACGGATGAAATAAAATAAAGTGAAATATTAATTAAAATTTATAGGATCATTATTATACCATATATATTATATATATTCATAAATGTTTTTCACATTACCGTCCAATTAAAATGTAAATGAAAAAATAATCAAATCATTTCATGGAGTCGGTATTCCACACATACGCATGAATGAAATTATAATTTACTAAAGTATAGGATGGTTAGTAGATAGATGTGATATTAAAATTTAAAAATTATAATTTTATCATAAATATCATATATAACCATTAAAACCCTCATAATAACCATTCATAAAATATGGTGATGAAAAATGAATTTTATCTCTATGTGGAGACAGTAAGGTGTGCATATGCACAAGCAATAATTTCACATCTCATTTGATGGGGAGGAGGGTGTATAAGTGTTTTTTCATAATCATAAAAAAAATTTAAAATATTCAAAAAAATGATGTTATTATTTTATGATAAATAATATAGATTTAGAGGAGATAAATTGGAATAGAAAAGAAAGTGATCGGTTAAGGAAATGAGATCCCCTTTGAAATGGATCCTTTATATCTCTTCTAAAGTGCTATAGGGATGGTTTGTTGGGAATAAAATAACATATAAAATTTTTATTGGGATGTTTATAAGATGTTTTCTATATTTTGGTAAATCAATATATAACATATCAAACATTTATTAATTCCACTTTATCTAACTAAATGCCTTATTTTTTAAAATTGAAATATAAAACATATAACCTTCTTTGGTTTTATCTTTTTGTATTTTAAAATACCATTATGAATTTTTACAATTTAAAATATAGATATTGAATAGTGATCACATGATTAGTATAAATATATGGCTTTAACAAATCAAATTTACCTAGACCAAGGAAGTGATGGCCTCATCCAGTAGAATTTCTCCATACGAAGCCCATTTGTTGGAGTTCAGGAATGATGTTGTATCACATGGCGTTGCTCTGGACCAAGCCCAAGTCGAGTTTCCACCCGTTAAGCTTGAATGGAATCGACTACAGGGAATTTCATGTTAATAGAGATTACCACTTCGGTGATGTTATTTGAACCACCCCTAGAGTCTACCACAATCTAAAACCTTACCCTTAAGTCATATACTCCTATTATAAAATGTTATTTAACAAGTTATTAGGTACTTAATGTGTAATCTCATTGTGTAAATAAAATTTATATTTTATCAATTCTATTCTAAGAATTGTCTTCTTAAATATGTTAAATATGATTTTCAGATAATTAAGGGTTATAATGTGTATTTTAATAAAATATTATTATTAAATAATGATTATTAATTTTAAATGGATATATAATTTTTATGATGTGAAATGTAATTTTTATAAGGTTTTGGAAACTGTTTTTGTCCAAACCCATCAATTTTCAATAAATGATGGTTTTTATTTTAAATGAAAAAATTAACATATATAGAAAATTATTTAGATAAAAATAATATTATTTTTGGATTATTGAAGTCAAAATTATCAAAGGGATAATTTTTCATATTTTTTTGAGACAGTCAAAAGTTATTGTAAAAATTAAATACCAATTAAATATATAGTGTTTTTTATGACATCATAATGACCCAATATTTATGTAATAAAATACTATTAAATATTTATTCAGCCAATATATGTGTTAAAATTAAAATAATTTTATTTTATATTTGATTTATAAATTATACAATGCCTTAGTGGTCCCTCCAAGACTTATAAAATATTCTAACTTTTTAAAATGATTTTCTTGAGAGTGTGACTTGCCTCCACTTAAGAAAGCCTAATATTTTAATATTTTCATCCATTAGCCTTATAAAGTTTTTCTTCTACACTCTAAACTGTCAAAAACCATGGGAAAACCATGGGATGGTTTTTGGTTTTTAATATTTAATTATATAGATTCCAAATCCTATGTTTGTGAAATATTAAAGAATTCCCCTCTCATTTATTCTATAAACCAACCGAATTTCCCACTTATAATCACTCAAAATACTTGGATCAAATTCATAATCTTTCCTCTCTCTCTCTCTCTCTAGAATCCTCTCATAGCACCCCAAGCTCTCAAGAAGCCACCCCTAAGTCGCTATAAGTCACACATTCAAGTAATTGATCCTCAATTTCATTCCTTATTTATCTCCGTATTTCTTTATAATGTTATGACCTTTTATTTTCAACTTATAATGTTGGGGTATAATTTCCAAAGTCCCCTATACTACACTTCTTATGTTTTAATGGTACGATACCCTTCCACTCTCATTAATACCTCCCATGTACACCTGTTACCATGCCGAAATTTTATAATAGATTTATCTCTCATCATTTAAATTGAATAAATTTTTCTATATTATGAATCTAAATTACATTCTATATATTGGGATATATTGTTCCATTACCCCCTTAATATCTATTTCATGTATAAATGATGAGATACCCCTTTCTCTTTCATCATCCCATTTTATGTTTTCTATTTGACGTCATTATACTGATGAAGTTACACCAAAATATACTATGCCAAAATCATCATGTAAGTGAATAACATTAGTATTTATTTATTAAAGGTATTCACCTTTATTTACATGTACTTTTTGATTGAGTATTTACATTTATGTATTACACATATCTTATTAATGGAATAAATTATAATTTTTAATGAATCCATGTTGTATGATCTATTAGGCACACGTATTCATTAAATGAAGTGATTAAGAAGGGTGTTCCCTTATAGTGCTCCAATCCATTAGGTAAATTATTGTTACATGATATTTCATGTAAATTAGTATTGATTCATGATAATTCATGTTCAATATGGGTTTAATCATTCTAATTCATGTTCAATGAGGGTTTACTCATGCTCCATGTGCAATGAGCCTTGGCTCAGGCTAATATCATGTTAAATTTATTTTTTCCACATCTTCGTGTTATGGTAATCATGTTATATCATAAATTTATGTTCATGTTTCTATTGTTCTCCATTTATTTTCTTATTTTATAACATTTATTTTATTCCTCATGTTCTTCAATTTTTTTCCATTAGTGGACTTTATATCTCACCACGTTCTTATGTACATCCTCAGGTTATCCCATACAGTGAAAAGTACAAATGAATGTTGTGGTCATGTAAAATAAGTATTCGATAAAGAGGTATATTCTATGTTTTATATTGTTTTGTAATTTTCATAATTTCTCATTAATCTTGAACTCTCAATCCTTATAAATGTTTTAAGTGAATGTTTATGTAATAAGTAATCTTTATGTGTGAAAGAAAGAGTAGGGTTGTTATAGTTTGAATTAGAGGATAGGTTTAGTTATTTTTGGGATTATTGTTATAAAAACCTAGTGAATGAATTATGTTTAAGACTTAGTATAATGAAAAAACTCTACACATTTTTGTGAGTATAGAGTAAGTGGCTTATCAAAAAAATGCATCCTTGCCTGGATTTGAACTAGTAGGATCTAGCACAAAAGTGTCTACAGGTAAAATCACAAAACACTGCTTGGAGATGAACTCAAATATGAACTACTGCATGACAAAGGGCCTTGCTGCACTCTTGGTTCGACACTCTGGGGGGATATTATTTGTTAAATTCATAATCATTGTATGAACCATTATTAAAGGAATAATGAAATACCCGTAAGAATATATATTGGCAAGTAGATCATGGATAACATAGATTATACATATGAATCCATAATTTAAGGAAATAGATGTAATTTATAAGTTATCCCTCTTTTTCTTTTGATCCCCCTTTATGTGCACCCTTATCATTCGTTTTATTCTAGCCAATGGCTAGTAATTAAAGGACTCGGGCTAGAAATCGATGTGAAGATCAATGTGATGACTTTTCTAATGAGATGCCCAATCTGATGGGAGTGGGACTCACAAACATTTCCATGATACTCTCTCATATAACTCCTATTTTGAGTAGAAACATGGGTTAAGAGGAATGCCCCCCCCCACCCCCCGTGATAAAACAATCCACAATCAGGAGCTTCATGAGACAAATCCCTCTTACTTTTAATGGATCATCTAATCCCTCAATCACTGAAAAATGGAGCAAAAACACTAAGAATATCTTCTCCATCATTCAATATTCCAAACAAGAGAAGGTTCTTCTAGATGCTTATCATATGGGGGGTGAAGCTGATCAATGGTGTACACTGATCAAAAATATAAATCTTGAGTATGATATCAAGGATTTGGAATGGATTGATTTCTAAAAAATGATTTCCAATAAATATTTTCCTCAAACCCTTTGAATTAAGATGCAAGGGGACTTCGTTACCCTCAAGAAAAAAGATGAAAAATCCCTCAGGACATATGAGGAAAAATTACAAGGTATCCATGATATGACTCTATATTTTTTATTACCCCAGAATGTAAGGTTGACCACTTCTTTAGTGGGATAAAACCCAGCCTACAGAAAGCCCTAGCGATCTATGACTTTGATAGCTATGAGGAAATTGTCTAATGTGCCCTCAATATTATAATAGAGATCATATAATCTAAAGGGAATCATAGGGATAAGAAATAAAATGTGGACTTTAATTTGGACGGTCTGATGGATAAATCCAATGGTGCTAAGAAATTCCATCACTAAACATTCCAATGTTGAGGAAATAAGATCCCTAGAAATTGCCTGAAGGGGATGAGGAAATAATTTATGTGTGGAAGAGAAGGTCACCTAGTCATTAATTACCGACATAAAAATCATTTTGTTGTAACAGAGTGAGGAACACACCATTATACCCTCAACACATTTTTTATTGATTCAACTTCATAGAATTGGGGCACTTTTCAAACCAGTACCTTATGAAAATGGTTTTTGGAGGCCACCAACAACCTCCAAGGAAACAAGGGTGATCTTTTTCCATCACTACCATTGAAGTTAACCGAAACAACGAAGTTGTGATAGGTATTCTAGATATTCATTAATGAATAGAAAATGTACTTTTTGATTCTGGTTCAATGAATTCTTTTATATCCCAAATATTTAGTAGAATAATCCCGACACCACCAAAAATCATTGAAGTAGAGATGTCGATGAGAACGACAAATGAGGAAATTATTTCATCCCCTGAATATTACTCCTCCCCTATCACAATTTGTTGATTTAACTTCTCAATGAACCTCATCATACTCCCTCTGGTGGAATTTAATGAAATTATTTGCATGGATTGGATTTCCCTATATATATCCAACATAAATTTTTGTGACAGGGAAATCACTCTCCATATAGTAAATTGACCCCCAATTCTATACAAGTGAAAAGAGTAGTATGAATATTCTTAAAACCATAATGTAAAGCGTGCATATTAATTCCCTGTGAGAACATGTATCTTGCTGATATGATTGAGTCTAAGGAAGAAAAAATATTTGAAGACATGCCTATTGTGAGGGAATTCAGTGAACTATTTCTTGAGGAATTTCCTGGTCCTTATCTTAGAAGAGATGTTGAATTCTTGATTGATCTTATACCTGGGGATTTTCCAATATTCTAAAATCCATATTGAATGGATATTGTGAATCATGAAAAGCTACTTAAACAACTATAGTAGAATCTGGATAAAGGGTTTATACGCCCAAGTGCTTCACCAAGGTGTGCACCATTCCTTCTCATCAAAAAAAGGATAGGTCAATGCTCATTTGCATTGATTATCGTGAGATCAAAAAAATTAGGATAAAGAACAAGTATCATATACCAAAAATTGATGACATGTTCTATTATCAATGTGGGGAACAAAAAGTATCTTTGGTGGATATGTGATCGTGATATTACCATGTATGGGTGATGAAGGAGGATATCCCCAAGACAGCTTTTCATACAAGGTAAAGGCACTATGAATTCATAATAATTAATTTCAAAATCACTAATTCTTTATAGTTATTCATGTACATGATGAATAGAGTCATTTATGATTACCTTGACAAATTCGTGGTAGTCTATATAGACGATGTTATAATATACTCCAAAACCAAGGAGGAGAAAGAGGAGCATCTAACCATTTTACTAGAACCTTTGAAATGAGAAGATCAATGAAAATTTCAACAAGTGTGAGTTCTATTTGAAGGATGTATCATTATTGGTTCATATAATTACCAAAAATGGGATTTCAATGGACCCCTCCAAGACAAATGCAGTTGAGTGATAGCCAAGGCCAATGTCTTTGACATATATTTGTATGTTCCTTGAGTTAGCTAGATATTATCACCAATTTGTGAGAAATTTATTACTATTTTCAAAGCCTCATACCAAGCTAACTTGGAAGGGAATGATGTTTTCTTAGAGTGATTAATGAGAAGATAGCTTCAAGGAGTTGAAAAGGAGGCTTATCATGGCACCCATTCTCACACTATACAAAAGTGGAGAAATTGTTGTGGAATTGAATGTTGATTCGATGAAGGGTGTAGGATATGTGTTGATGAAAAATGAAAAATTCATTGCCTATTATTCAATTAAATTTAATTTTCAAGATCAAAACTATCAGACTCATGATTTGGAATTGGCTGCAGTAATATTTACATTAAAAGTTTTGGAAACATTACATATTTGGGGAGAAGTGTGAAATATATACGAATAACAAAATCTTCAAGTATATATTCACACAGAAGGAGTTCAACATGCACCAATGAATATGGTTAGAGATGGTCATGGAATGTGAATGATCAATCCATTACCACCCAGGTAAAGATAATAAGGTAGAAGATGTTCTAAGTAGAATAGTCCCACAGATTCTATCATTAATGAGAATTGAAAATGATTCAAACTTCTTATATAGGATGAATATGGACATGGATATCATAAATAAGGGAACATCATCAAAACATTTACAAATGATTGAACAATAGTCTTTTTTGAAAATGTTAAAGGATCCTCAAAAGGATGATGTGGTAATTAAAAAGAATAGGCAAACTATCAGAAATGGGAAATCCTTAGAGTTCTATTTTAATGAAGAATGAATTGTGAGATTTGGGACAAGACTGTTTGTTCCATCAAATCTAGAGTTAAATAATGATCTTTTGGATTATGCACATAGTCTTAATTTCTCCATTCACCCAAGAAATAAGAATATGTATTGAGGTCCCCGAGGAAATTATTTGTGGGATAACATGAAGAAAGAGGTCACTGAGTATACATCAATGTTCCTGGTATGTAAATAAGTGATGGATGAGAGGTAGAATTCTAAAATGATTATGAAAACATTACCCATACCAACATTGAAATGGGATGACATCAACATGAACTTTTTACCAGACTTCTAATGACATCTAATGGAAAAAATGCTATCTAGATTGTTGTGGATCATCTTATAAATTCTACACATTTAATTTAAATTTGTGAGGTTTTCTCATTGGATCAACTGGCACTGATATACATAAGGGAAGTATTAAGGATTGATGGAGTACCACTATCTATTGTATTCAATCAAGACCCCAGATTAACCTCTATGTTTTGTAAGAGTCTCCGACATGCTCTGAATACTGAGATGAACTTCAGTATAGCTTATCATCCATAAAATTATGGCCAATCTAAGTAGACTATCCAAAAACTTGAGGAAATGTTGAGATAATTATTACTGGACTTCAAAGGAAGATGAGATTAATATATTCCTATAGTTGAGTTCTCTTACAATAATAGTTTCATCTAAATCATCCTAATGGATCCATATGATGCCCTTTATGGGAAGAGGTGAAGAACCCCTATATGTTGTGATGAAGTTGGGGAGAATAAACTCATTTGTACAGAAATGGTTGGAGAAATAGTGGAGATAGTTAAGACCATCTAGAAGCACATTAATGCTACTTAGATTCCACAAAAGTGCTATTCTAAAAATGCTCAATGAGGCCTAATGTTTGATGTTGGAGAAATGGTATTCCTCCACATATCATAATCGAATTTATTTATGTGATTTGGGAAGAAGGTAAATATTAGTCCATGGTACATCATCCCTTATTTAAATCATTGATCACATTGGAGTAGTAGCCTATTGGCTATAACTCCCTCTGAACCCATCACAAGTACATGATGTATTCCATGTATCGCTCCTGAGGAAGTACAAACATGAACAATCACATGCACTAAATCTGAAGTTTTTACCATTCGAGAATGACCTCTACTATAAAAATAATTTGGTGATGATATTAAATCACAGAGAATAAAGTTATATTAAATAAGACAATTCCCCTCATCAAGGTTTTGTTGAGAAACCAAAAGTTTGAAGATGCAACGTGGGAATCTGAGGAAGTGATGATGCAGAGTTACCCTCATCTATTTTAGTTTGGGAAAAGGAATGTTCGAGGATAAAATTTATTAAGGGGGAAAGACTATAATGATAAAAATTTTTATTCATTCCACTTGATCTAATTAAACGTCTTATTATGTAAAATAGTTATGTAATATATATTCACTTCCTTGGATCTTTGTTATTGGGTTTTAAAATACTATTAAGAATTATTACCATTGCTAATATAGCCATTGAATTATGATCACATGATTAGTATAAATATATGGATGTAACAAATTCAATTTACTCAGAAAAAGGAAGTGATGGCCTCATATAGTAGAATTTCTCCATACGAATCCCATTTGTCAGAGCTCAGGAAGGAGGTAGTATCATTTGGCTTCTCTCTAGACCAATCCCAAGCTGATCGTTAACATGTTATGCTTGAACAAAATTTCCTACGATAGAAGTTAAAATTAATAGAGATTACCACTCAAGATATGTTATCTAAACCACCCCAAGAGTTTACCACCATCTCAACCCTTACCCATAAGAAATATGAAGGTGTTATAAGGGGTAATGTAACAAGATATTAGATACATGGTGTATAATATCTTTGTGTAAATAACATTTCAATTCTATCAATTCTACTCTATGAATTTTTTTCCTAATTATGATAAATATGATTTTTAGATAAATAAGGGGTTTAAGTTGTATTTTAATAAAGTATTATTATTAAGTAAGGATTATTAATTATAAATGGATATATAATTTTTATGAAGTGAAATGTAATTTTTAGAAGGGATTGGAAACTATTTTTGTCAAAACCAGTCAATTTAAAAAAAATAACAGTTTTTATATTAAAAGTGAATATTAAAATATTTAGAAATTTATTTAGATAAAATTGATTTTTTTGAATCTTGGATGTTGAAATTATCTAAATATGAATCTTTCATAATTTTCGGAGACAGTCTATTTTTTGGGTAAAAATTAAATACTGTTTAATATATAATGTGTTTTGTTACATCATAATGACCCAATTGTGATGTAATAAAATACTATAAAAGAGGTATTCAGCCAATATATGTTTTACCTTTAAAATAATGTTATTTTACATTTTTTTGATTAATTTTACTATGCCATAGTGGACTCTCCAAGACATATAAAAGATTATAACATTTTAAAAAGATTTCCTTGAGACTGTGACTCAACTCCACTTAAGAAAATCAGATATTTTAATATTTTCGGCCATCATCCATATAAAATAATTTTTTCCACTTCACTTTGGAAAAACCCATGGGAAAAAACATGCGAATAATTGTGTTTGTTGAATATTTAATTATATATATTAAAAGACCTATGTTTGTGTGATAATAAAGAATTGCCTTCTCATTTAGTATATAAACCCACCCAATATCCCACTTATCGTCACTGAAGATCATTTAATAATTCCCCTACTATTTCATCCTCCCCATAAAATCCTCCCAAGGTACTCCAAGATGTCAGGAATCCCCCCTCATGCTCTTGAAGTCACACACTCAAGTAAGGGATCCTCACCTTCCTTATATCCTTATTTATGTCCACGTTTAATTATATTGTTAATCCCTTTTATTTTCAATTAAAAATGTTGGAGTATAATTTTGAACCTCCCATATACTTCCATAATTATTCTTGAATGATGATAAACCCATTTCTCAACCCGTAATTCCTCCTACGTAATCTTATTACCATGCCCACATTCCATGATGGATTTCTCTATCTTCATTTACATTCAAGATATTTTTTATATTATGCATCTGAATTATATTAAATATATTTGGATATTATGTCCAATGACCCCCTTATATTTACTTTCATTAATAAATGATTATATACCCCTTTCTCTCTCATCAACCCATTTTATGATTTCTATTTGATGTCGTTATGCTCCCAAAGTTACAAAAAAATTTCCCATGCCAAAATCATTATGTATGTGATTACTATACCCATTTCTCTATCAAGTTTATTCAACTTTATTCATATGTACTTATTGATTGTGGACTTAAATTTATGTATTCCACATCTCTTAGTAATGGAATAAATTACGAGGATTAATGAATCCATGTTGTATGATATATGTGGCACACTTATGCATGAAATTAAATGATTAAGAAGGGTGCATCGTGGTAACGCTCTAATTCATTGGGTAAATTATTGTATCATGTATCATGTTAAATGAGTGTTGAATCATCATAGTTCATGTACAATGAGGGTTTAATAAAGAAAATTCATGTTACATGAGGGTTTACTCATGCTCCATGTGCAATGAGCATTGGCTCATGCTTATATCATGTTGAATGTTTTTGCCACATCTCCATGTTTTGATAATATTGATATATAATGAATTTATGTTCAAGTTTCTCTTGTGATCCCTTGATTCTATTATTTTCTAACATGTGTTTTATTTTTCATTTTATGCCATGTTTATTCCCATACTAGGATTTATATCTCACCCCTTTTTTATGTATGTCATCATTGTATATCATGAAGTGCTAATTATGAAGGAATGTTGTGATCATGTAAAATAAGTTTTCAATAAAGTTGTGTATTCCATGATTTATGTTGTTATTTAATTTTACTATTTTATCAAGAAACAATAAATCTCAATACTTAGTGTTGTCTTAACTGTAGGTTTATGTGATAAATCTTATTAAAGTGTTTAATATAGAGTAGGGCTATTATACAATAAGTCTCAATTAAGTGTAAATAATTTAGGAAGGATAATATCTTTTATAATTGAGGTGAGGTGGTACTTTTGGAGTTTATTAAAATATTAAAATATACTATATTCATCATCAATCCAAATTCATCCAAGTTTCCTCTGATTCAAAGATAAGGGGGTATAGGGTTGCAATTCCACCAATATATTTAATTTATACCAAATCGTTTTTCATTTTAAACATTATTATTTTGATTATCATTGAGTTAAAAAGTTATAATTTTTACCACGAAAAAATTCAATATTAAAGGGTTGTAATTTTCACTTATAATCTGACAATTGGACAATAAATGGACATGTTATGAAATTTTCGACCATATCATAACTATCTTGTCTTATTTAAACATTATTATGGTTTTGAAATAATACATTAAAATATTATTTTGATAAAATATTTGTAATGTCAATTTGTACACTATTCATTTATGTTGACTAAAAAGACATAAAGAAAATGATTTATTTCATATATAATATTTTCAAATAATAATAATATTTCATTTCTGCCTATAAAATTTGTTTAACATAATAAATTACAGAAATTATATAACTATATATTTTCTAATTTATTTATTTTATTTACCATTAATTGAACAAATAAATTTTTTGGTGTTTTGTAAGTATTTAATTCAATTATATAATACTTAAAATTTACAAATAAATTAACATCATGAATAAAATTTAATTATATAAAACGAGACTATAAATATTGTTTCATAACTAGTTTTTGACAATATAGGTACATGTAAAGTATATTTAAAACTAAGATAGTGGCATTTTGTAAAATTCATAGATTAAAATAATATATAATTCATTTTCATGAACATGTCTAAATTAAAAAACTCAATATCAAGAATAAGGTGTTATGTGTAAATTAAAATTATATAATAATAATTACGATGAAAAATTATTGCCTTATCACTTAGTTTTAATCAAGATTAACCTTGTTTACCCTTAACTGAGGTGATAAATTTTACCACGGTTATTATTCATATTGGAAAAAACTAAAAGGGAACTCTTTGAAAAATTTGAACCTTATGATTTTAAATATGTAATTAATTTTTTCTAAATAAACACCAATAAATTGATGTAATTAATTTTAACATAAGTGTGAAAAATGCGACAAAATATGCTATAAAAATTCATTTTTAAGTATACAACTAGGTTTGTTCATATCAAATGTCAAAAAAATTTGTTAATGTTTAAAACCTTTGATCTAGAAAATAAAATATAAATTTAATTAAAATAATTCACTAATAGTGTTTAATTTAATTTATTAATAAATACACATTTTTTCATAAAAATTATAGATAAACATAACTTTTTTTCAATTTTTTTAATTATATTCATTTATAACTAATGAATTCATTTTATAAATTTGTATAACATATATTTTTCAAACATTAGATATTAATAATCACACCCACCAATCCAAAAACAATGTGACAAAAGAAAGATGATATTTTAATAATGGTATGTGGTTCTTCTAATCTAATTGTTACGTGTAACAAAAGCTATCAAATTAATAAAATTATTTAAAGAGAAATGATTCATAAAAATATTAGGGTATTATATTCAAAAATCATAAAAATTAATTTATACCTTGAAATTCATTACTCTGATACACAATTATAAGGATACTCATGCTTTATCACATCCTATGGTTCCCACATAGCTTCATTAAATTAGTTGTTTTACCACAAAACATTAACTAGGTGAGTGTTCTTATTTAATTGAACATTATATCATTGATACATATTTTCTATCTGTTTTTGTTCATAAAAAATATCATTCTCTATAGATATGACCTCTATGTTCAATACAAGTTAAGGGTCAGGTATGTACTACCTCGTGATAGATACATGAAACACATCCCAAAATTGTGATAGATTTTGAGGAAGATCCAATCGATAAGATATCATCCAGATATGATCAAGAATTTCAAAAAGAATTTTATACCTAGGGATTATATTAGTCCCCTTTACAAATATCATCCCCCTATTCTAGGGTGATATTCATAGCAATACCTACTCACCAACTTTAAACTCTAGATCTTTCTAATTATTTTCCGCAAAACCCTTTTTTTCGATGCAGAGCTATAATATGCATTGTTGAATAGATATTAACTAATATTAAATTTATTTATACAGATTATATAATAATTTCATTCCTTATTCAAATTCATTCCACCATGTCTGATTCTTTTACTTCCATCCATAGAGGGATTAATAATTATCTATATAAATGCGGGAGTGAAAGCTTTGGTGGTAATAAAATTTCACAACTAGAAGGCGTTAATCCAAAACCCCTTTAAAATCCACTGATAAAGAATATCAACACATATTATAATGTTTGAATGTTCCTATCGAACTATTCATATGTATTAGGATGATAGGTAGTGTTGAAACACAACTCTATATCCAGAGCCTACTAAATACTTCTCCAAAACATCAAGGTAAACCTCATATCAATAGTAGATACAATTGATAGTGGTACACCATGAAATCATACAACATTTATATTGTATAAATGAGTTAGTTTATTAGGAGAGAAAACATATCTAATTTCAATGAATGAAACTTCCTTTGAAAGGTGATCGACTAAATCCCAAATTGCAGTATTCCATTTACATGCTTTGGGGGTTTTGATAAAAAAAATACATCAAGATGTTTTTTCCATTTCCATTATGGTAAGGGAAATGGTTGTGAAAAATCCTTATAATTTTTCCTCTTAACCTAAAATTTATGACATTCCACGCATCGAGATACATACTATACAATATCTCACGTCATGTAAACCCACTAGAAAGACTCTTTTAAATAACTATACATCTTCATATATCTAGGATGAATAGAGATTGAAAAAATATGAGCTTATTATATAAGATCCTTCTTCAAATGAGGTTCTTAAGGGACACATACTGGATTCATGAACCTTATTATTTTTTCACAATAAAAACATAAATTAGGAACACTTATCACTATCTTTTCCATGTTTATTTCCTACTTTTCTGCCTCATTAATCATTACATGAATGAATGGTGGATCACTCATTTGATAAAGATAAGATTCATCTTGTTCCTTCAAGATTTCAAGATACATACTTTTCAATTCCATAAAAATTTGATCTTTTTTTATCCTCATCATATATAAATAATCATTATCCTTTCAACTCAGATCACCTATCACCTTGATTGCATTCCTAGGGTGGTAATTAATTGTGTATTCGTAATCATTAATCAGATCCAACCATCCTCTTTGGAACAAGTTCATATCGTTTTTGCTGAAAATGAAATTTCAAATTTTTTAATTAGTATATATTTCACACCTTTCTCCATCAAGATAAATTCTCTACAAATTTAATGAAAAAATACCGTATAAAACTTCACATCATGATTTGGGTAATTTTACACATGAAATTTAAATTTTTATTAGTTATAAGAGATAACTAAATGATTATTCATGATAAAACATACCAGTAACTTATTTGATGTGTCACTATAGATTAAAAACCCTTATCAACTATAGGGTAGTGTAATAATAGGGGTGTTGGCTAGCTATTTCTTTAGTTGTTTAAAATATTCATCAAATTCATCTGTATTAGGTCTCTTATGAGTTTACTTATTGAGTAGATTCTATAGTCATGAGAAATTACTTAAAAATAACCAATATTTTCAAACCATTCCAAAATATCAAAGGATATTAGTAATAATGGATGGTCTCTTATATTGTTCAATAACATATATCATTGAAGGGTCTATTTATATACACTTAGATGAGATTATATGGCCCTATAATGAATATTCCTGAATCCAAAATTCAATATTGTTAAAATTTTCAAAAAATATTATCCTTTCATAGGGTCTTCATCACAATAATAAATTGATATTCATGCTATTAATTTTAATTTAGATAAATAATAACAACATCTATAATGACAACCATAATCTCATCAAACCAATCTATAAAGAATTTGTTCATTAAATCCATGATGATAGTTGGTTTATTAGTAAGAACATGTGGAATCACTATAAATTAATAGTTCCAATAACATATATGAAATGATCTCACAAGTATATCCTCCTTCTTTAACCTTAGTTTTTAATATCCAGAATTATGAAAAATCATGGAAAATCATTGAGCGCCTTGCATTTGATCAAAAAAGTCATCAATATAGGGAATAAGATAATTTTTCTTACTTGTGAACATTTTAACCTCTAAAAGATAAATCCAAAACAACATTAATCCATATTTATTCTTTACAAAGAAAATATGTTCACCCCAAGGTGATGCACTTGTAGAAATGAATCTATTTTCAAGATACTAATGGAGTTCTTTAATTATTTTATCTTAATCATGGACATTCTATATAGAGACTTTGAAATATGTTTAGTACCAAGTATGAGTTCTATTGAAAAATCATCTTTACAATTTTGGGGAAAGCCATGAAACTATTTTTCAATTAAATTAAGAAACTCCAAAAAATAGGCATATCTTTGAAGTTTATTTTTTCCTAATAATATTAGGTAAAAAAACACATTTTAATTGGAATAATGACTCATGTGATGGATTTAATTTCCATCAGAATTTCATTTTTTTCATCACAATGATAGGTGATCAAATGTTAGATTGGAATATTAAACCCAACTTACTTTAAAATGTAATTGATATAGGATTTATGTAAATAAAACCAATCCATTCCCAAAATGACATCAAATTCAATTAAAGTAATAATGATTTTATTTTTAAGAAACACATTCCCCAAACATTATCCTGAGAAGAATCATATACTTGGCATATGAGCATTATAAAATTCAGGTTTTCGGATGATAATTAAATATCTAATTTTTGTGGTGGTACTGTGATTCCCTTAGAAAAGGTTTAAGATATAAAAAATTAGAGAGATCTAGAATCAAATAACATTATAGTTGTTTTATAGTTGGTGGTAAGTTTACCTTTCACCATTTCTTTGTTAGAACCATCATCATTAATAATGATCATATAATATTTTCCTTTATATCTAGGATTAAGAGGTTCTTTATGTTGATAATCGTCATTAACCTTTAGATTAGGGAACTGGTAAGCATAATAACAATAATCCTTTCATTTAAAACATTAATGTGTGGGAGGAATATTTTATTGATCATTCTATCTATTCATATCAGCATCCAAATTATTCCCACCACTTCCACATTATATTTCTTAATGAACTTATTTTCCACACATAAAACATTTACCAGTTCTCTTATGAACATTTCCCTATGTTTATTTCTACACTTCAAGAATAATAAATTCATGTCTTCTTTCTTATATAGTTTTTAAAATATCCTATTAATTCCATTTTTTTCTTATTAAAACCTTGGGATTGATGAGTAACTATAATCTATATATGTACCTTGAGAGAACATTAAAAAAATTCTTCATAGATACTAATGTCCCTTATGGATAAACCCCTTTTGTGACTTGGTTTTAAGCCACTAATGAATAGATCAACCTTATTTCAGATCGGATGGTAATTCTTGAAGAATACCACACATGAATTGTTAAATTTTCTCCACCAGTACCAATAGATTCATCATCCGTACTCTTTATCTAGTGGAATTATTTCTCCATTTTCAAGTGAATAATACAAGGAAATTACTTATTGATAATCAAGATTTCAAATTCATACAACTATTTAGATTTAATTTATTCACGTTCTATTATGTTCATGATTTTATTCCACTTCTAATTTGAATATCCTCATAAATGATAATGTTCTTGAATAACATTATCATGTTTTAAACAAAAAAGAAGGTAAAAAATTTATTCAATGGAATTTACCCATTTTTGAAAGACCACAACCCTAGTATCCCAAAGTTGTTGGTTAATTTATTCAAAAGGCGTTAGAGAAAATAAATATCATCCAATAGAGAGAATAGTTTATTAGGATCGTTATACTAGATATATAATTGATTCTCATTTTACAAATGAATACATAGATTTAAAAAACATTTGTCTTCAAGTGTATCATTATTGGCTCTAGCATAAATCTACAAATCAATCATAATTCTCATATTGGAATCCTAGGGAAAGAAACCTAAAAAAATGCTGACATAAAATTATCAGAAATGATATGAGAATGGTGGAATCTATGTATACAAAATAAAAATTAATATTGAAATTTTAATAACTAAAAAAATTCCATTTAAACAATAAAATGATAAAAATATGAAAATAATAAATAATGATCAAATTATTCTACAAACATAATCATATGAACTTGAAATCATTCCATGAATATTATAACTAATCTAATAATCACATGAACATCAATAAATATTATCATAATGATTGAATTAATAATTATAGAGATGATAACCATGCCATCAGGGCCTCATGACATGAAAACATACATAAATGGACAAACCCTCATCCAAAAAACCCGAACTACTTTATATCAAGAGACCTACTGATGTATCAAGGGGATATAGCAGGTCTATTCCCTCACATAATAATTCCAATTAATTCCTCATATAAAAAGGTTGGAAAAAAATAACTATAATAAATCATATTTAAAATCAAGTATACAAAATGATAATACATTCCCTAATCCATAAAGATAATCATAAAACATTTTTGAGTAAAACGGAGAGTGGAACCAAAATATTACCACCAATATAAAACTAACCATAAACCATCCAGATAAATACTAATGATGGTATCATTACAAAATATTATCAATGTATTGTAAATTAAAATCTGGTTTTTTGTTTCTGAAGAATAGAAATACCATAAAAACTTACTTAAAGAAATCTTGAGGAAAATATATTTTTCATTTTTAAAATATCCATTTCAAAACTAAAACATCACAAAATATATTAAAAATTATTTTATTTTAAAATAAAACTAAAAACATGTAATATAATATTTGAAACATTTATTGGATATGATGGGGAAAAATTTTTTACAAGTTATAAAATTTAAGAAAAGATTCCATTCACATTTTTTTTAAAAGACAAACAGAAGTTGTTTCGAAAATGACATTATGATTCCATTAAAATTTTTTAGAAAAAAGGGTAAGTATTTATACGTTTAATGGTAAAATACTCTTTGAAAACATTTGTAGAAAACATGGATTTTTTTGAAAATGGATTTCCAACTGACGAGAGAAAAAAATTCAGATTTTCTTAAAAACATTTCATCAATCATTTTAATTACTAAAGAGAGAATAAATGATACTATAAATTGAAAATTTTCATGAATATACATAGGAAAAAAATATGTGGATTTTAATAAATATCAAATAATTCCCCATAGGATACATAAAAGTAAAATATTCCTGAATAATGATTAGATAGTTAAAATCAACCTTTCCATTTCGATAACATTAGAATCATAAGCCTTTTAAAGAAACAACTTCAAATTAAACATTAAATACCTTTAATAAAAATATATTCATGATTTAACTATAAAACGGGGATATATATACACCATATGAATCAATAAGTAGTGAATATGGCCTATGATTAACAATCGTAAAAGTGAGATGAGATAATGTTACCTAATGTTGGAATTCCATAGTATGTGTATGAACCTTCTATATAATAAATATAGTTTTATTATAATTATATTATATAACCATTATAATTTATTTTATACCATACATGTTTTACTTATATTCCATTATGACCCACTTATTAATAATTCATTATTCAGATCACTATCTCTCGTGATAATAGCTTCATTTTTCATCTATGTTTTGGTTCGATAAATGATGTTTCAATTTTTCTAAACAGATGGAAAAAAATAAAAATCCATCAAAAATCACATTTTTATCATATTTATTATGATATATGTATATATATATTATTAATTAAGTACATCCATTTTATGATCCACGTAACAATAAAATGAAAAAACATTTCACATCTCTACTTGTAGGCCGTAGTATACACATACACACAAGCGATATAACTATTTTTAATGGATTTGTAAGGTAAAATTTTATATGAGACATTATATATATAATTATTTTCTGGTAATAAATATTTTATATATTCATCAATTTTAACTACAATACATTCCATGTATTGTCCAAGTGGAAATGAAATTGAATCGCTTCACGAGCTGGTAGTATATCATACACACGAGCGGCATTATCTTATTCCCCCAAAAATAGAATGTGAGAAGGTATATGTGATAAAATAATTAAATAATAATAATAATTTAATAAATATAATATGAATATGTTAAATACATCATTACACCCTTCCTTTAAAAGAGGTAATGGAAACAAATTACATCGGATTGTAAGGTTTAATTTCATCGTACACATGTTCAACAATTCTACTTTCCATTTGCGGAAGCAGATAACTATATAAGATATTCCATTAAAATAATAAAATTTAAATATATATTATATAATTCTGTTTTTATATTATCTTTGTAAAAATATTTTTAAGGATGTGGGAGAATAAATAAAACAAACTGAATGTTTAAGAATTTTACCTCTTCTTAGAAAAGGATCATTAGTTATTACCTAAATACTTTATTAGAGGTTTTAATGAAACATAAGGAATATAAAAAGATATTAATGATGTAAGGAAGAGATTTTAGTGGTTATTTTTAGATAAAATATGATTTTCGAGTCTAAATATGGGAGGATAGGTGGTGTCCTTTTATAAGTGCGGGAGATGACACTCTTGGGATTTTGAAAATAATTCATTGTACGCACATGTTACCACTAAATATAGTACATAAAATAAATAATTATTGAACATTATAGACTTTAAATTCAATATGTGTCCATAGAAATGTTTTTGGAAATGTTTTTGGTCATTTTAACCCGTATCTTCTTAGTTTGACCCCTGGTAAATTAGTTTTTACCTCAAATATGTTAATTATTTTTTATTGTTTTCTCTATTCAGTATGGATGAAAATTAAATTAACCATGGTAGATAATATTATTTCTTATAATTAAAAATATGGAATCCATTTTTATAAATTCAAACCCCTTAATTAGTATAATTTAATTTGAAAAAACAACAGGCCCATAGAAAAATTGGTTTTTCCAATGAAAAACATTCAAAAGAATAAAACATTTTACAGCAGAATTCATTATTAAATTAACTAAAATGAAGACAGATATTCACATTTTTATATTAAATAACTAATTATAAAATACATTATTTAAAATAAAATTTAACATTTTAAATAATTTAAAATAAAATACATGTTCTAATAAAAATTAATATATTTTACTATTTATAAAAATAATATATTTTTACAAAAATTATCAAAATTTCACCAAAATATAATTTTATAATTTATATTTAAAAACTAAAATTTAATTTTTTTTAAAATATTCTAAAATTTGAAAAATAATTTTATTTTATGCACAAAAAGTGAGACTAAACAACCATTTAAAAAAATATAGGTTTTCAGAAAACATTTCACATTCATTCAAATGATTCTGATTTTATTTATAATAAATAGATATGAATAAAATTTATATTATACAAATTTAAACCATACAATTTTCATAATTTATTTATTCTTATTCATATCCTCCTACTTAACATCTAGGTTGTAATATTCATGTTTCAAAAATAATATATTTGTGAAGTATTTTGTGTTTTTTAACCTGGAATTTTGTGCATCTGAAGCTATCAAATGGACTGAGTTTACATAAATACAAATATATTTTAATGTCTCAGTGTGTTATATTCTCTTTTAATAATATATTTATGTGTCATATATGATATAAATGATTATATTCCTCTTTTAAAATCTCAGGGGATTACATTATACCTACTTAAATTATAAGGCCCCGGCCTTAAACCTTACATAATATTGAATTAAATTAATAATTCACATTCAGGATCTTTTTAGGTTTAGAGTTTCAGAGAATTAGAACATAACTATTACATCGCAAAAGATTACAAAGTAGACACTTCTACTAAGTTTCTATAGAATAAATGAACTCTTAAAAAAATGTATACTTCCGTGTTTTATATAGCATGACATTCCCTTGATCCAATCCTTGACCCTATTCCACATTATGTCCTATGAAAAACATTTCAAAAAAACTTGGGGTGAGCATAAAAAGCTCAGTAAGGGATACACAAAGAATGAAAAGAGTTAGTTTATCAAAACAACAAGTAAACTATGTATACTTTATCAAAGTAAAACTTTTCACCTTTATGAAGTAGTAAAAACTCTTCACTAAAATAAAAGACCATTAATTACCCTTTTGTAACAAAAATATTTCCATAAAACCCATATAAAGATCACATAACATATAAAGGTAACTTGGGACATAAACATACTTAAATAGAATAACCATACGGTCGACTTCCACTCATATCACTTAATGGAATAGCCATACGACTGACTTCCATACAAACTTAATGGAATAGCCATACATCCGAATTCCATACCCAATGCATTAGAGGTTATAACGTAACCAACCTTCCTGTTATTCACAGCACCACCCGTCATATGGTTTATCACGTAACCACCCATCAAATGTCCAAGTACCATTATAAAATCATAAGACATAAAACAAACATAATGGAAAGAAACTATTTCCACACTTTGATGACTATATATCACTCAAATATATTGACATAACAAATCCATTATAAAAAAAATTTCAATACCAAAATACATAAAATAGTATATGGTATTTATTTCATTTTAAAAACATCACGGCTGTTGAGGAATCCAAAGGCCAAATAATACCCACGGCGGCGGAAAAGGTCGTTGTCACGTGTACGTTTAAAGAAACATTCCTTTTTGTCGTTTTGTAAAACGCTTCGTAGAAAAAGATTCCTTTTGTATAATAGTAAAGGTCAAAGGGTTTTATACACCGTATAAAAGAAAGTTTTGTATAAAACGAAATATGCCTCAATGAAAGGAGATTGAGACGAAGTCCCTTACCTCGGGTCCGTCTTGACTCGATCGTTCTTTAACCTCCTGAATAATAAACATAAGTTAATTTCTACTTGATTAGGAACATTTTTCAAGTTCATTATTCCTTTTATGTCACTTATTACCATGTCATGAACACTGTGTAATTATTTAAGTTATTAACGATCGTTTTAACGATCATTGGTACTTGAGTCAAAAATATGCTCTTTATAATTACAATTTGTTCATGTATCCATTATATCCAGAGTTATACTCATGATGTAGATATCATATATATCATATATAGCCAGTATATAAATGCATTTATAATATTACATAATCATTTAGAGGTAAGAAATGAAATGCACCGTTCATGGAGACGGTAAGTCGTATGTACGCATGAACGCTACTTCCATTTATATGTCATATTAATGGAATTAAAACTAAATGAGATGTGTATATATTTTAACTATAGAATTATATTAATAATTTAGATGTAACATACAAAATATATATCCATTATATATGTGTACTTATAATAGTACATTACATTTGGGGATACGAAATGAAATGGACCGTTCATGGAGACGGTAAGCCGTACGTACGCATGGATGGTACTTTCATTTAAATATCATACTTTAATGGGAAGAAATAATAATGATATTGTGGTATATTATAATTCCATTATAACATCATATATAATAAAATTAAATCCATCCTTTATACGTCCCACATATGGCATTAACGAATCAAATCCCTTTGAGGGGGCTTTAGTCCGCACTTCCTAAAATGAAATTATCCTGTTTACCCATAATGGAAGCCATAAAGGTATGCCATAAATAAATAAATACAGAAGCTTAAGGAAAAAATAAACATATTATAAATCATATCTAAATATAGTGACATCTTAATGGCCACCTTTAAAGGTGTTATATGAGTGTTTGAACAATCATCGTTTCGTGAGGAAGAAATTCGCCATCCACAGAAACAATATGTTCTTTAACAATTAGATGTAGGTGCGTGTAAATTTAGCTCGAATAATTCTTATAAAAAAATCATAGTATATGGAAGATACTGGTGTTGTTGCAAAAGAAATGAATAAAAAGAGTTCAGGGGGTTGGAGAAGCAAAATAAAACAAAAGGACTCAAGTGAAGAAATTACCTTAAAATCTGGTAACTTCCTTTGGTTTGAGCTCAAAGGCTTCTTTGGAAAGACTTCTTCCCAAAGTGAGGCTTCAAGGAGTAAGAGAGGGATGTGTAGTGACAAAATGGTCAGGGGTTGGCCGAGCCAAAGGCTTTTTATGTGTGGGTAAGGTGGTAGATGTGGGGGCCTTTTATAAGAGGAGAGGAGGGGCACTCTTTGAAAGTAAAGAAAAGTCACTTTATTTTAAAATGATATTCGGATTTAAGAGGTCCCACATTGATAAAATTCTAGAATAAGGTGATAAGGGTTCGAAATATACCCTTCCAATAGGTTTTGGACATGTTTAGGTCATAGCTTTTACATTATATTTTCATTTTATTTAAATCCATTATTAATGAGGTAATCGCTGCATCATCATGATGTCATAAATAATTTAATATATTTAATTTCTAAAAATTATAAAAAAATATATCATGATTTAGGAAATCGTTTTAGCTTTCTAATGAATATTTATAGTCAAAAATCTGATTTGTATATCCCCATGTAAAAATTATTTTAGTAAAACAACTCATGTTTGGGACATTTTTATTTTAACATTAGATAAAAAGGTATTTATGTCATTTTCCAACCAAAGTGACTCGATGGGGTCCCCAAGTTGACCCATGGATTTTATTGATCTTCCATGACAAATCAAATAAGGTTAGGATATGTTTCAAGTTCATCTCATATTATTAAAACATTATTTTTACCTTAAACTACACTAATTACCTATAATCGTGATTAAAAACTTAATAAGTTACTATTCACCAAAAAATTACTTTAATCTCGTTGAACCAAATTTATATTTCAGAATGACAACCATGTATGTCGGATTGTTGAAATTTAATATACAGAGGTTGTAAAATTTCTTTTAAACGAAAAATCAGTTTTTTAAGTACCACTTAGTGGTTTCACTATTCATCAAAAATTGATGTTTTTCAAAAAAATACCAAACCATCACCCTAAGCTATATTTGATATTCTGAATTCAAAAATGAAGTACATTTTACAAAATTCACAACATATAAGTTGCATTAATTAATTTAATAATAAATTCCCGCTGTCAGAGAAAATAGCGTTTTTTTATGAAACAATAAGTATCAAAAGATTGACACTAGTTTAAGTCCAATTTCAATGTGAAATTAATTCCAACGACCACTATTGGATTTAATGGTAAAAACATATTCTAATTTCACTTTAAAACCAATTCAAAAGATAATCTAATCATATAAATAAATTAGATTAAAAATAGGTTTTGAATTAAAATACAACATTTTACACTATTCCTTAAAAAATGAACTTTATCGGAAAGATACCAAAAATTTACAAAAAGTAAATTTTGATGTCCCGATTCTAAAGAAGAGTTTTATTTGGTCCGATAGAATTTATAAGAGTGAAAAAAACTATATTTAATGACGGTTATCCATCAAAAGGCGATAAGTGAACCTTTAGTGAAAATTATGGTATAAATGCCTAAAATTGAATTCTTTCCGTATTTTAAGCCTTTATCTTTTATTGGATAAAAGTAAAAACATTTAAAAAAAATATATAATCATATTTTAGATATTTCTATCCATTCCCGCCAATACAACGGCTACATGGTAGCTGCCATTTAAAATAATATTATTATATTACTAGTGTGAAACGTAAGTTTTCAAAGAAACTCATCGTTGCATATCGAGTAGGCTATCGAACATATCAACCCATTTTAATTGATATTTAACTCGAAAATATTAATAAATATGAAAATTTATTATTCTTTATTTACCTGGGATGTTACATCCTTCCCCATTTTGGGAATTGCGTCCTTGCAATTTTATTCACTTATCAAAATAAGTGGGGGTATTTATCCCTCATAGCATTTTCAGATTCCCACGTTGCCTCTTCAACCATATGGTTTTTCAAAAAACCTTTACCTGGTGAGATACCCTATTTCACAACACTTGCTCTCTTCGGTCAAGAATCTGGACTGGTTGTTCTTCATAAGAGAGGTTCTATTCCAGCTCAACTACCTCTGGGATCAAAACATGAGATGAATATGGCATATACTTCCTCAACATTGAAACATGAAAAACGTTGTGTACCTGAGATAAACACGGAAGTAAAGCCACTCGGTAAGAAACTGATCGAACTCTCTCCAGAATTTCATATGGTGCAATTAACCTTGGACTCAGCTTTCCTTTCTAACCAAATCTCATCACACTTTTCCGTGAAGAAACCTTGAGAAAAAAATGATCGCCTACCTCGAAAGATAGATCCTTCCTCCGGTTATCTGCATAACTCTTCTGCCTGCATTGAGCTATTCTCATGTGTTTTTGAATCAATTGAAATTTTTCTCCAATCTCTTCTACCAATTCTGGTCCAATCAGCTTCCTTTCACCCACTTCATCCCAAAATGGTGGATTTTGACACCGCTTCCCATATAATGCCTCAAATGGTGTCATCTGTACACTGGAAAGAAAACTGTTATTATAAGAAAACTCAACCAAAGAAAGATGTTGTTCCCAACTTACCTGATAATCCATCGAACAAGCTCGTAGCATATCCTCCAAGGTCTGAATTGTTCATTCTGACTACCCATCTGATTGAGGATGAAAAGCTGTACTAAAATTTAATTCAGTACCCAACGACTTCTGAAGGCCTTTCCAAAAGTTAGAAATAAACCAGGGATCACGATTGGACACAATGGAGAGAGGAACTCCATGTAACCGGACTATCTCTTTAATATACAAAAAGGAAAGTTGATCTAGTGAAAAATTATCTCGTATAGGATGGAAATGAGAAGATTTAGTCAAGCGATCAATAATAACCCAGATTTCATTATTACCTCGAGATGTCCTCGGTAATCCCACAACAAATTCCATGGATATATTTTCTCATTTTCAATCTGGCACTGGTAAAGGCTGAAGCATCCCTTTCGGTAACTGCCGCTCTGCTTTAACCTACTGACAAGTCAAACACTTCACAGTAAAATCAGCAACATCTCTTTTCATTCCATCCCACCAGTAATACTCCCGCAGATCCCTGTACATCTTAGTACTGCCAGGATGAACTGAAAACGGGGAACTGTGAGCCTCACATAACAACTCATTCTTCAACTGTTAATCACAAGACACACATAATCTCTTCCCAAACCTCAAAAAAAAGTCATTATCAATGTTGAATTCAAGAAACTTACCTATCTGAACCACCTCTACCTTTTTTTGCAACTCACTATCTTTCTTCTGTGCTTGCTTAATTCTGTCTGATAGAGATGATCTCACTGATACCTGAAACAAAACAGAAGAACTTCCTGCACAAACAACTTCTATTCCAAAGTTCATCAAATCAAAAACCAAAGGATCTCGTTCCAAACATATCATGGTTAATGAAGCATTACATTTTCGACTCAAAGAATCGGCCACTTTATTTTCTTTTCCCGGATGGTAGTGATTTGTACAATCATAATCCTTGATTATTTCCAGCCATCTCCTCTATCTCATGTTCAATTGTTTCTGAGTGAATATATACTTTAAACTATTGTGATCAGTATATATTTCACACTTTACTCCATACAAATGATGCCCCCAAATTTTTAATGAAAAAACAACAGCATCCAATTCCAAATCATGTGTAGGGTAATTTACCTCATGAGTTTTCAACTGTCACGAAGCATAAGCAATTACCTGATCATTATGCATTAGGACGCAACCAAGTCCTTTCAATGAAGCATCACTGTAGATAACAAACCCACCATTCCTGGAAGGAAGTTCCAAAACTGAAGCATTCATCAATCTTCTTTTCAACTCCTGAAAAAAATCATCACATTCTTTTGTCCAGATGAACTTAACACCCTTACGAGTTAGCTTAGTCATTGGACTAGATAACTGTGAAAAATTTTCAACATACCTTCAATAGTAACCTACCAAACCAAGAAAACTATGGACTCAGTAACATTTGTGGGTCTTGGCCATTTTTCAACAACTTTTGTTTTAGCAGGATCAACAGTTATGCCATCTTTTGAAACAATGTGTCCCAGGAAAGAAATTTGTTGCAACCAAAACTCACACTTGCTGAATTTATCATAAAATTTCTTTTCTTTTAAGGTTTGAAAAATAACCCTTAAATTTCTTCCATGCTCCTCTATACTTTTAGAAAAAACCAAAATATCATCAATAAACACAACCAAGAACTTATCACCTGAGTCAACTGAGCCATCACTAAAGCAAACTCTTCAATTCTAATTCTGACCATCTCAAGTTTCTGATTTTAGAAGGTCATTTCCCTCTGTATGCCTTCCCAGAAAATCTGTTCTGTTTCTTCTACGAAAAACCATTCATGAAAAATAAATATCTTAGTTGAAGCAACATGGTAATCTTTAAATGCTATATCATTTCAATCATACCATAAATTAATTTATAATTTAACAATTTTCTAACTCCTAAAGTTGTCTAAACCAACCTATGAAACCAACTATAAGGCCCCAGCCTTAAACCTTACATAATATTTAATTAAATTAATAATTCACATTGAGGATCATTTCAGGTTTAGAGTTTTAGAGAATTAGAACATAACTATTACGTCTCAAAAGATTACAAAGTGGACACTTCTACTAAGTTTCTGTAGAATAAAAAAACTCTTAAAAAGAATCATGTCTAGTTCCATGTTTTATATTGCATGACATTCCCTTGATACCATCCTTGACCCTATTCCACATTAAGTCATGTGAAAAACATTTCAAAATAACTTGGGGTGAGCATAAAAATCCCAGTAAGGGATACACAAAGAATGAAAACAGTTAGTTTATCCAAAAAACAAGTAAACTATGTATAATTTATCAACGTAATAATTTTCACCTTTATGAAGTAATAAAAACTCTTCACTAAAATAAAAGATCATTAATTACCCTTCTGTAACCAAAAGATTACCATAAACCCCATATAAAGATCACATAACATTTAAAGGTATCTTGGGAAATAAACATACTTAAATGGAATAACCATACGGTCGACTTCCACACATATCACTTAATGGAATAGCAATACGACCAACTTCCATACATACTTAATGGAATAGCCATATGAACGACTTCCATACATACTTAATGGAATAGCCATACGGCTGACTTCCATACCCAATGAATTGGAGGTTATAACGTAACCACCCATCCTGGTATTCACGGCACCACCCATCATATGGTTTATCACGTAACCACCCGTCAAATGTAAAAGTACAATTATAAAACCATAAGACATAAAACAAACATAATGGAAAGAAAACATTTCCAAACTTTGATAACAATATATCACTCAAATATATTGACATAACAAATCAATTATAAAAAACATTTTCAATACCAAAATACATAAAATAGTATATGGTATTTATTTCATTTTAAAAACATCACGTCTTGTTGAGGAAGCCAAAGGCCAAATAATACCTGCGGCGGCGGAAAAGGTCGTTGTCACCGTGTACGTTAAAAGAAACATTCCTTTTTGTCATTTTGTAAAAGGCTTCATAGAAATAGATTCCTTTTGTATAAATGTAAAGGTCAAAGGGTTTTATACACCATATAAAAGAAAGTTGTGTATAAAATGAAATATGCCTCAATGAAAGGAGATTGAGACGAAGTCCCTTACCTCGGTTCCGTCTTGACTAGATCGTTCTTTAACCTCCTGAATAATAAACTTAAGTTAATTTCTACTTGCTTAAGAACATTTTTCATGTTCATTATTCGTTTTATATCACTTATTACCATGTCATGAACACTCTGTAATTATTTAAGTTATTAACGGTCGTTTTAACGATCATTGGTACTTGAGTCAAAAATATGCTCTTTATAATTACAAGTTGTTCATGTATCCATTATATCCAGAGTTAAACTCATGATATAGATATCATATATATCATATATATCCAGTATATAAATTCATTTATAATATTACATAATCATTTAGAGGTAATAAATGAAATGGACCGTTCATGGAGACGGTAAGCCGTACGTACGCATGAATGCTACATTCATTTCTATGTCATATTAATGGAATTAAAACTAAATGAGAGGTATGTATATTTTAATTCCAGAATTATATTAATCATTTAGATGTAACATACATCATATATATACATTATATATATGTACTTATAATAGTACATTACATTTGAGGATAAGAAATGAAATGCACCGTTCATGGAGACAGTAAGTCGTACGTACGCATGAATGCTACTTTCATTTCTATCTCATACTTTAATGGGAAGAAATAATAATGATATAGAGGTATATTATAATTGAAGTATAAAATCATATATAATAACTTTAAATACATCCCTTATAAGTCCCACATATGGCATTAACGAATCAAATCACTTTGAGGGGGCGGTAGTCCTTACTTCCTAAAATGAAATTATCGTGTTTACCCATAATGGAAGCCATAAAGGTATGACATAAATAAAAAAATACAGAAGCTTAAGGAAAACATAAACATATTATATATCATATATAAATATAGTGACATCTTAATGGTCACCTTTAAAGGTGTTATATGAGTGTTTGATCAATCATCGTTTCATGAGGCAGAAATTCGCCATCCAGAGAAACAATATGTTCTTTAACCATTAGATGTAGGTGTGTGTAAGTGAAGCTCTAATAACTCTTATAAAAACATCCTAGTATATGTAAGATACTGGTTTTGTTACAAATGAAATGAATAAATAGAGTTTTGGGGGACAGAGAAGCAAAATAAAACAAAAGGACTCAAGTGAAGACATTACCTTAAAATCGGGTAACTTCCATTAGTTTGAGTTCAAAGGCTTCCTTGAGAAGATTTCTGCCCAAAGTGAGGCTTCAAGGAGTAATAGAGGGAAGTTTAGAGACAAAATGGTCAGGGTTTGGCCGAGCATAAGGCTTTGGAAGTGTGGGTAAGGTGGTAGAGGTGGGGGCCTTTTATAAGAGCAGAGGAGGGGCACTCTTGGAAAGTAAAGAAAAGTCACTTTATTTTAAAATGATATTCGGATTTAAGAGGTCCCAAAATGATATAATTCTAGGAAAAGGTGATAAGTGTTCGAAATATACCCATCCAATAGGTTTTGGACATGTCTAGGTCATAGATGTTACATTATCTTTTCATTTTATTTAAATCCATTATTAATGAGGTAATTGTTGCATCATCATGATGTCATAAATAATTTAGTATATTTAATTTATAAAAATTATAAAAAAAATATCATGATGTAGGAAATCTTTTTGTATTTCTAATGAATATTTATAGTCAAAAATCTGATTTGTATAACCCCATGTAAAAATTGTTTTAGTAAAACAACTCATGTTTGTGACATTTTTATTTTAAAATTAAATAAAAGGGTTTTTATGTCATTTTCCAACCAAAGTGGCTCCATGGGGTACCCAAGTTGACCCATGGATTTTCTTGTTCGGACATGACACATCCAATAAGGGTAGGACATGTTTCAAGCTCATCTCATATTACTAAAACATTATTTTTACCTTAAACTACACTAATTACCTCTAATTGCGATTAAAAAGTTAATAAGTTACTATTCACCAAAAAATTATTTTAATCCCATTGAACCACATTTTACTTCATTATTACAACCATGTATGTCATATTTTTGAAATTCAAAACACATAGGTGGTAAAATTTCATTTAAACGAAAAATCAGTTTTTTAAGTACCACTTAGTGGTTTCACTATTCATCAAAAATTGGTGTTTTTCAGAAAAATACCAAAACTTCACCCTAAGCTATATTTGATATTCAAAATTAAAAAATGAAGTCCATTTTAGAAAATTCACAACATATAAGTTGCATTAATTAATTTAATAATTAATTCCCGCTGTCAGAGCAAATAGCGTGTTTTTATGAAACAATAAGTATCAAAAGATTGACACTAGTTTAAGTCTGATTTCAAAGTGAAATTAATTCCAACGACCACAATTGGATTTAACGGTAAAAAGATATTCTAATTTCACTTTAAAACCAATTCAAAAGATAATATAATCATATAAATAAATTAGATTAAAAAGAGGTTTTGAATTAAAATACAACATTTTATACTATTCATTAAAAAATGAACTTTATCGGGAAGATACCAAAAATTTACACAAAGTAAATTTTGATGTATCGACTCTAAAGAAGAGTTTTATTTGGTCCAATAGAATTTATAAGAGTTAACAAAACTATATTTAATGACGTTTCACCATCAAAAGGTGATTAGTGAACCTTTAGTGAAAATTATGGTATAAATGCCTAAAATTGAATTCTTTCCGTATTTTAAGCCTTTATCATTTATTGGATAAATGTAAAAACATTTAAAAAACATATATAATCATATTTTAGTTATTTCTATCCATTCCCGCCAATACAATGGCTACATGTTAACTACCATTTAAAATAATATTATTATATTTCTAGTCTGCAACATAAGTTTTCAAAGAAACTCATCGTTGCGTATCGAGTACGCTATCGAACATAGAAACCCCTTTTAATTAATATTTAATTCACAAATATTAATAAATATGAAATTTATTATTCTTTATTTACCTGGGATGTTACATAAATAAATTGTATCATTACAATTTATTCTGGATCTCATAAATTAAGGGTTTCACATTTGAAAATACTTTTATTAGAGTCCCAAATCACAAAAAAAAGGATTAGTGAAACATCTTATTTATAAGAGATAAATTCAATTTTAATGGTCATTTATAATAACAAATAACATGATTTCCACGTAGGATAACATTGGTGGAAATTTAAGATATGGACATGAATCGGAAATATAAATAATTATATAGAGTTTTAGAGATCATAGATCACAAGAAATTTAATTGTAAAGGAAGTATTAAGGACCTAAAATACATAAATATATGATTATTTAAAATACCATTTGATTCATTTAATATGAAGGTAGTACGATAACATTTTTTATTCCAGATCATTTTCCTAGCATTGGATAATTGTTTTACTATCTTAGAATATCTAAAAATATACTTAAATAGTTGAATTTAATAAATATGATTTAATCTTTTTTGTGCTTTAATAAATTTCCAATTCAACACTTACTCTAAGATATTAATATTGAAATGATTTTTTATTCACAAATCAATAAAATTATCTTTTAACATATCATGAGATCCATGAAATAGTGAAAACTCCTTTTGTATTTCTCTAAATATTTTCGAACAACAAAATTATTATCAATAGTAATCCTATATAATATATTAATCTCTAAACCTAATAAGTAACACCCAATATTCAATTTAATCCATTCCATATGTATTTTTCCAAAAACAAATTTAAATAAAAATAATGTCATATTAATCGGAACATCATGTTGTTCAGTAGTATGTCAAATGCCCTTTTCATGATTCGATTATGAGCCAAGCCCCAAAACCTTTCATAATGTGATAGGTTGTCACCCGACATGCAAGTTGGTCTTTTTCAAAAACATTATTAATATAATTCTTATGATTTTTCCAAATTGTAATAAATCATAATTTCATCAACATCAAAGGTAAGATAAACCTAAATGTTTACTAATACCTTTATAGAAAACTCTTTGTCATTATTATCTCAACATCCAGAACATATAAAGGGTTATCCTCCAAAAATCATGTGTTTACCAAGAAGTTAAACCTACCACTGATTGCCTTTTATTGGACATTGATACCATTAAAATTATTATCTCAAATCCTTAAAAATTATTTCATTACAGTGCTTATACATTTAATAATTAAAATAAACAAATTATAAATGATAAAATACTTATATAAAATAATTCATGAATCCAAACACAATCAAATTAATCATTAAAGTTTATCTGTAGTAATATATTAATCTTTGACTTTACCCCTTATCTTTTTTAAGATACATTTCCCATGAAACATGGGGACATAATTTTGGTAGTTCCATATATCCATACAGATTAAGTATTTCAAATTGGTAGATTCATCCATTCCCTTGCAATCCTGAGCCTGGTGGCCTATCTCTAATACTTATAGAAAAATCCATTTCTATTTTGTAAAGTATGAGTTCTTTTCATTCCAAAATTATTCGATGAGGGAAATAAATTTATATCTTCTTACCTTTATCCATATTTTTCTCATCTATAAACTTTTTCTCTTTCTTCCCTTCAAAGCTATAAGACATGGAGAATTATTTTTCTCCCTATATAGCACATGATATTGTGTCCTCATATGACGAGAAGGGTTTGGAGACTTGTTCCCTTTAAAAAATTGTATTAATCCCCCAAAATAAATTGTTATTCATTCTCTTTGGATTAGGTACAAAGTTCGTATAATCCATTTATAACCCTGTAAATTTTTCTTAACAATTAGAAAATTTTTAATCTTTTATTTATCAGAGACTCATGAATTGTCCCTCCATATCTTCTAATTTCTCATAAGTAATGGAGTTTTATAATAAGAGTACCTTAAAATAATTCCATTCCATATTTCAAATTTCCTCTTAATCCATACTATTTTGACTCAATAACCACTATTGATCTAGATCTCCGGAGAGATGATAAACTGCCATGACAACAATCACACATTCATTTCTTCCCAAAGTGAGAAATAACTTTTCTTATGAACTAATCCACTTCATAGCTACAAATGGATTTATAGTCCCAATTAATGATAAATGTTTATTTTAGATATTATATTTTAGCATTATTATACAACTTAGTGGATCAGAAAAATACTCCATATGGGTAATGTTATTGCTCATAACATGAGTTAGTTTCCCCAATAGGGTTATCATTTGATCAGTTATAGCTATAACTTCATCTTCGTGTTCATTATCATTCCTATGATGTTAATCACTACATGGGGTATCTGAATTTATATGGTTTGCATTCCTTCCTCTAGGATCCATTTAGAATCAATTTCAAGAAGTATATTAGATCATAACATTATGAAAAATAATTTATAATCCCAAAACTTGTGAAACACTTAAGATAAATTGATAAATTTATGCTTGTCTAATCTCATTATCATAAACATTATTTATTTGGGAATGTTTTCTAGTCATACAAAATATTTTTGGACTCGTCATTATGTTTTGGAAAGAAAATGTTGAATCAATCCAAATATACACCGAATGTGTGTCAAACTATGTGTTTTGTAAGGCATGTTTTCATTTACCAAGTAATGATCGAGTCAGGAATGATACAAATTTTTTCAGAGTTGTTACCCCAAGATAAAACTATGATAGAACCAAATCAACATATAGTATTGAGGGAAATAAGTATATCTTGGTAAACCACATAATATCTTCCTCACAAAAAATTCAATATTTCATATTATATGTATACTAGAATTCAATATTTTTTTCTCTAATCTATATTTTAATAATGATAGTTTCAAAAGTTTCTAATAATATTTATCTAATACCAACTATAAAGACCCTAACCCTAGATTCACAATGTAGTAGTTAATTTATAACATTGGAACCAGATTCAATAAATAACATCCCTAAATATAGAATAGTTTATTAGTCATAGAAAACAAGAAACATACTTGAATATCATTTTACAAATGAAAACATGAAGTAAAAAAAATATATTCAAGTGAATCATTATTTCATCTAGAATAACCATTAATATCAATTATAATACTCATCATGGCATCCTATATAATGAAACTTAATAAATAGGTGAGATCAAATTGTCAGTAAGGGTATGTGTATGAAGGATTATATTAGTAAATAAATTATAATTAATATGTAATGGTAATTAATTAAAACAAATTTCATTAAATAAATAACCTAATCATAATTCGTAAGTAATAAATAATGATCAAATAATTTGATATATATAATCACATGACCTTGAATCATTTCCATGGATATTCTAACCAATCGAATAATGACATGATAATCGGTAACTAATACCATAATGATGGAATACATAATTTTACACATCACAACCTTCCCATCAATGCCACATGCCAAGTAATCATACATAAATGGGTAAAGCCTCTACCAAAAACCCAATCTTTTTTGTCTCATGACAACTAACGTTGCATTTAGGGGCTATAGCGGGCCCTGAATAACACTAACTAGGTCAAATTTATTCCTCATATTAATGTGGTGAAACATATTAAATATAAATATTCATATATAAAAATTATCATATGAAATTTTAATACATTCCCCAATAAATAAACATGAAAATAAACCAATTAGAGTAATATGGTGAATGTTATCACAATAGTACTTCCCCAATAAAACTAATTATATAATATTTAGATAAGTAATAAGGATAGAATTATTATAACATATTCCCAATGGAGCATAAGGTAAAATGGGGGTTGTTTTTATTGTGAAATAGAAATACAATAAAAGTTTCATTAAATAAATTCATGTGAAAAATGTCATTTTCATTTTGAAAATATCCTTTTTAAACTAAAATTTCACAATTTTTTTAAAATTATTCATCATGGAAAATAACATTTAATAAATTTAAAATTTTTGTTAAAAAATTGCGTGTTCATGAGGGTGGGAAATTTAATCTATTCTATATATGTTAAAAAAATATTCCTTTCACATTTTCTATGAATACCAAGCGAGCCTTGTTCAGAAAATGTAATGAATATTCCATTGATAAAAATTCATAAGAGGAAAAAAACTGGGTAAAACTTATTAAATAAAGAATCTGAGGAATGTTAAAAACATTTTCGAAAATATTTTTAATTTTTTTTTATTTTGAATAAAAATTATTTCCCACTAAAGAGAGAAATAAAGTCAAATTTTCATAAAAAAATTCCATATATCACTTTAAATACCAATGTGATGAAAAATAGTACTATTACATAAAAAATCATGAATAAATAGAAGAGAGGAAAATATATTTGAGATTAGTAAATTTTGAAACATTCCCCCTAGGGATATACTAGAAAAGCTGTCAGAGGATAACCCCCTGACTATTTATTAAATAAAAGAGAAGAACAGTAAACAAGTACCACAAGTTGAAAGAGAAGATTACATATCAATGAAGCCATAACCTCCATCACATCCATGATGAGAAGCCTCCTCCACATTATCTGATTCCCATTTTGAAATTTCGTAATGCTTTAGAACCTTCACAAACATCCATCGCAGGTTCATTCATTCCAAGTATAGAATCCATGTGTTCCCAATCGATGACCTGGTGGGCATCGACTTTGGGAATTTGGAGTAATCCTTCCACAACCATCGTCTATATTGAGTATTCATGCTCCCCTGATTCTCGGTTATCTTCAACCCCCCTCCCTGAACAATCTCACTAAAAGAGAGAATGATCAAGCCTCTATCATTTTCCTTTCCACTATCCACATATTCCTGCCACTTTCCGGAAATATGGACCTCATGGGAGCCATCTTCCCCTCCTCGGCCTTCCTGAGATAGAAAATTAGGGTCAATCAGGGCCGGACACTTTGGCTGCTCCAATAATTCATGACTGTCCAAAGTCCCCTACCACAAGGCATCCTTCCCAATTCCATCCTCTGGAGAAAAGATCCCCTTCTATACATTTCCACCTTAATCCATTTTCCTAGCCTCTTTCAGATTCCCCTATTCCAATCATTGGAACTGGTTTTCAGTCTCAATTGCAGACATCATAGCTTCATCACTCACCTCTTGTCATCGAGACCTATCAGCAACTTACAACACATCCATGGGATTTCTCTCACAACATGCAGTATGAGCCTCAATCAAAAGCTCGGAATCCTTGCAGTCACCTACATCCTTCCCACTGGTATCCAATGATTGAAGAACCTCTTATTGTGAGGGCTTTATCACACTAACACCCAATGGCTCCCCCATGTCAACAGTCTCATGGCCATCAGCAGACTCCTTCTTCCCAACCCCTAAAACTAGATCACTCATATGTTGAATAAACACCAAATAAATCAGCGGATTAAAGAGAGCTGCCCCCTCACTCAATGCAATCTGTTTCACCATTCCATGATCTGACGTAGGTCCCGGACCAAGAGACCTACCTAACTTCTCATTCAGACTATACATCCTCCCAATCGATGCTTCACCTTTCCATTTAGAAATGATGTGCCCCAGACGACAGAAATTGGTTCAGTAATCAACCCATGTATCAAAAACAACGACTTGCAATTGGTACAGTAATCAACCCAAGGGATATATAATCATAAATAATCCAAAACAACAAGGAGATTATGAAATACACCGTTACCATTTTTAAATTTTTTGAATCATAATCCCCATGAATGGAATATCATAGAATGAAATTTTAGATATCGTAAAGATAAATAAATTTATGATATAACATATCAAAAGGGGAACATTTTCACCACAAAAATGAAATGGTGGTGATCATGACATATGTCTCACTAATGTAAAAGTGAAACAATAAACCCTTAACTCAGGTATGATATCCTTCATATATGAAACAAAACTGATGTAAAATAAATATAGGATTATTATACATATATTATAGAAACATAAACATATATTTCATACCATATCTAATTTACTAATTTCCTTTTATGACCCAATTATTGACAATAATTTTATTAAATAATTATTTTAGGTGATAATTTCATTTTTATTTCATGTATGATTTGGTTTAGAAAATTCATTATTTTTACATTGATCACAGTTCTAAAATTATCATATGTATGTTTTTATTAGATTAAAAGACAATAAAATACAAAAACATCCACGCAAGGTGAAAATAATGTTAAGAAAGAGAATTGGCCCAAACTATATCTGTATATTCTAGGGCATCCTATAAAAGAAAACATAAGGAATGATATATCATGTGCAGCCTATGAAATAAGTAAATCAATGAATTTGTTACTTTCGTGCCATGTATGGATCACCATAACTATATTTCTATTAAGGATATTACTTCTTAAGATATAATAAATAACGGTCTATGAAATAGAATCCCAGTCTTAAAAGATATTATATATGATCAAGTAATCCATGTCAACTGAATCCAATATGAGATTAATATCATGGAATATCTAGATAAAATAGAGATGTTCACAGCCCTTCATAAGAAAAGAATCACCATGACCATCAGATTTAGAGAAATCGATAATAACCATGCCTTTGGATTCTCAGAAGGTACCACTCACCAGTTGAAACCATGTGTACATGAACCAATAGTGTTTAGTTTATGTACATTACATGGTGGGGTCAACTTAATCCATATTCTCTAAGTATTAATTCTCTAAGAAAGGATGAGGGTTGTTCTACCAACTATAAAAAAATAAAGAGAGGGATCCTTATCCCACTGCTCCAAAAGAACACCCAAACCAACCACTATATTGTGGGATCTAGCCTCCAAATCCACTCGATATCTGAGGACCCCATCATGTCATGCCTTGTTCCTAGAATTCCAAATGCACCGATATAATGTGTCCAAGAAGTTCACTCTCAATTTTTATTTATACTTATTGCCTTTGAATCCATGATACCAGTTATGGGGGAAATTATCTATAGAGTATATATAAAAAATGAAGGCAAAGAACTCACCAATCATCCCCCAAATATAATCTCTCCACTCACCTTAGTCAAATATATTATTTATTGATTCTTATCTAGACATAAAAAAACATGTACATTTAGAGGCGAGAGACACTCCTTTAAATATAACATCCTTTTCCATGAGAATTGTCAATGATATTATTCTCTAAAAAAAATAGTACTTCATTGGGATATCAAGACACCAATGGACACCCCCAATCTCACAAGCCTCAAATAAGATTCTCCTTCAATAGAGAACCATATGCCTTGGAATAAAAGAAATCCATTGAGGCGATCAAAAAAGAAATTTATCATGTTTTTCAATAAACCATGTATTATGAAATATATAAATCTTTTCTTGATCTAAAAAATATCATATAACGTTCGGAAACAAGATAGCATGGTAACTAGAAAGTCCTAGATTTGAACACTTAAAAAATGTTAATAGGGCTCATGTCCAGTTATGGGTCCAAAAGTTAATATCACCACATCAAATTATCTATCATGAGGGGCATTTTATAGTTATAAAATAACCACAAATCCTTTTCTAAACCCCAAGGTAATCATATATATTACATCTAGATTTGATCTCTAGTTCCAGGAAATAATCATATCCCACAAATAACTCCCCTCAAGCCCATCCTATTAAAACTTTGGATGCATTGAATGCATTTATTGCATAACACTCTTTAAGTTGATACCACATTCTTGTAGTGTCTTTTCCATTGTATACAATGAGGCCCAATGATAGAAGTCGTCAGAATGGGAATCCCATATGAATGAGAAAATGAAATTTTTTATTCTTTTAAAAATAACCTTGGTTACTATTGAAATAGATAAATCGTGCATGGGAATGGATGAAAATGTATTACACCATTCATGGATATGACAGGTGATACATACACATGAACACTGTTTCCATTTTTATCAATGGATGAAATGAAAGGAAAATAAATATTAATTATCATTTAAAAAACAATCCTTATGTTATATACAATCTTTAAATTTATTAAATCTAACTTTATTAACTTCCATGTAAAAATAAAATGAAAATCATTTCATATCTAAACGTGAAGGTGGTAGTCCAAATGAATACACAAACGACGTTATTTTTTTCAAACATATTTGGAGGGTATGAAGTTATAGGTGATATTATATTTACAAAATTATTTTTATTCCATAAATAAAACATATATTCATTACTTTTAAACATACATCCTTTCATGTGAGGTGTATGTGAAAAATAAATCCCATCGCTTCACGATACGGTAATCTACCAAACACATGAGCAACATTATTGTACCCCCCCCCCAAAGAAAGGAATGTAAGTAGGTATATGTGATTTAATAATTTCATATGTATAATAATTTCATAAATATAATATACAAATTTCAAATACTTCATTATATCTATACATAAAATATGGTGATGTAAAAATAATTACACCGATTATTAAGGTGATCATTCAATGTACACATGGTCTATAATATCAATTTCTAATTGATATAACGGGTTAAAGATATATGTTATTCCATTAAAATAATAAAATATCACCATGTAATAGATAATTGGCTTATAATATAATAATATTTTATTATTGTTTCAATGAGGTGGAAGAATAAATAAACAAAATGCAAGTTTAATAAATTTACCTCCACATTAGAGGGCCTTATTAGGTTTATTCATAATTAATTATTTTTACGTTTTACTAATAAGAATAAGTAATATAGGTTAAGTGATGTTTAGAAAGATAATTGAGTAGGTATTTTATGATTTAATGGATTGGGGAGTATAAAGATGATATAAGATATGGTTTTATTTTATATACCAGGGAAAGTACATACTTTAAATTTTTTAAAACAATTATTTATACCAACATTGTTACAAGAGAAAAAGATAAAATATTTGTCATTGTTGAGACTTATAGGTGATAAGTTATTATATGGAAATATAATGGTTGATGGACATCTTTTAGGTCATTCATAAACATTATCTTCTTAGTTTAACCCCTGGTGAATCAGTTTTTATGTTAACTATGGTAATTAATTTTTAATTCTTTCACCATTCATTGTGGTTAAAAATTTATTTAGACTTATTATATAATATTAATTATTATTATTCCAAATATGGAATTCATTTTTCCAAATTCAATTAATATAACTGGTAAAAAAATTAAAATAAAACCCCCAAACGCATCAAAAAATCAATTTTTCCAAATAAAAACATTGAAATGAATACAAAATTTACATCCGAATTCAACAAGAAAATGATTTATATGGCCTAAATTAGTTAAATTTTAATATATTTGAACAAATATTTCTTTAAACCTAATTGAAATTGTTATTTATATTTATAAATAATTTAAATTTAAAAGATGTTTTTAATAAAAATTGGTATTTTTTTCTATTCATCAAAAATTCATCCAAATATAATTCTGAAATATATATTTATGAAATTATTTTTATTTTTTCAAATATATTTTCTACTATTAGTAAAAATAAATATTAAATTTTTTACACAAAGCATGACAAAGCCATATTTTAGAAAAATTCCATTTTTCAGATAACATTTATTTTTCATTAAAATGATTTTTATTTTATATGTAACAAATATATAACCATTTTATTTATTATATAAATTTGTAAAAATATAATTTTCAAAATTTAGTTATTTCTATTTTTTGAATGTGTGTAGCCTAATTCGTTAGGTTGATGTTAGGATGAATTCTACCAATATATATTGTGCACTAGACTGCAAATATCATTGGCCAATCTCTATGATGAGATTTTTTTATTTAAAGGGGGAAAACTCTACTACACTATGGTTCTAGTGAATTATGGCCCCAAAACCAAATTTTGGGTAAATGTAGTAAATATAAACAATTATAGTATATCTAACCAGGAGACACTGATAAGGCACTATAGTAGTTCAGAATATGAAATAGTTACTATTGTAGGTTGAACATTAGAGACAATGGTACTATAACTCCATGAAAATCTCACCATTATCCAATATATCATCTTGTTATTTTTCAGCCTCAAAATAGTAGTAGTGCAGCTTCCTACCACCATTCACTATAGCATTGTGAACTTACTCTGCATTTTGTGTTATACTACTTCGTCATAATTATTATCTCATTCGAAATAGAGTTTTTTATGGTGTCTGAAACATTGAGATCACCATGTAATTTTTCTATATAAATAATTGAATTGAATCTCAAACTCCATGGAAATATGGATTTTTCCTGAACCATGTAAATTGTTTTGTCTGTGTTCTTTTATTTCTTCTTTCTATTTTTATTTTTTATGTATTAAAACATCTTTCATAGTGAATCCCAATATTTCTACATCACTATTCATACAAACAAACTTATTTTCAAGGTTATAAGGGTCATTTCAAAATAATAATATTTTAACAAATATCATGTTTTAAATAAAACCGGTATTGTGTGCACCGTAAGCTACGGAATATTTGTAATTAATTTATAATAGAAATATTTATTAAAGTCTCAATATAATATATTCTCTTCTAATAATGGGTTTGTGTGTTATATATTCTATTGATGATTATGTTCCAATTTTACGATCTTTAAGAAATATTATTTCCCAACGACTAGTGGATTAGTGGATCCACTAATATTTGGGGGACATTTCCCCATGAAGGAGTCAACATAATATTGTTCCATACTTTTGTAACATGGATATTCAAGTTGATATCATATATTTTGAATGTTTTGTAAGCATATCAATGATATTTTTCATGCCATCCACCACCACATATGGTTTGATTATAGGAAAAACATTTCACTATCCGGCACAACTAGTATTAAGAAAATTCCATTTGGTTCTATCCATTGAATAAAATAAGAAATCATAGTTTGAGAAACATTAATCATGTTGGGTGTCTAAATAATACTATAAAATCAATTAAATTATGTCTAAATTGTGACAAATTCTTCTATGAAACTCTAAGTTTAACAGAATCCCTTCATGATCCTTACCAAAACTTTACTATTATATGATATAAATAGACTTATCTCAAGGGTTATTACAATATTTTTCTCTTATTAATTTCCAATGGATAAATAAACCTTACTCTGATACAAACTATAGTGCCCCAATATTTTCATACATAGATAATATATCAATGTATATGAATAATCGGTGGAAGTGCCTCTGGTCCCTCACCGCTCCCCCTAAGGTGAAATGTTTTTGGTGGTAGGTCTGTGCTGGGGTTCTTCCAACCTATGACTTTCTGGTGCAGTGAAATTTGGCGGAGGATGAAACTTTTCCTTTGTACCTCCATGATGTGGTATCCCCTATGAATGCAATTACTTCCTGTAAGGGGGTGGAAGGGGTGTGGAAGTCTTGGAGGCCGGATTTTGGTTCATTGTTTGATCTTTCAATTGTGTTGGTCACAAACCTTACTAAATTGGTGTCTCCTATATAACCATGAGTGGTAGGGTTGATTTGTATAAATTTCCTGGTTGGTGTGGACTAGACAGAATAAATTCATTTTCTAGATGAAGGTTACCCCTGATCACCTCTGGTTGGATCAAGCTTTGGAGTGGATGAATGGTTGGAAGAAAAGCGATGCAGGGTATTCTTTGAGCCACACTCGACGAGCAGATCCCTCTTGGTCGTCCCCCCCCCACCGAGGGTTTCTTCATGATTAATACTGATGTTGTCGTCTCTGCTAATTCAAGGATCGTTATTGGGCTCATTGCTCATAACAGTTTGGGCCAGATTATTGAAGCCCAGAGTAGGACAATGCCTTACTCATGGGGCCATGTGGTGGAAGAGGCCCCAAACATCCTCCATGGGCTTCTCTTTGCCCGTTCAAAATCTTGGCCTAAGATTCTGGTGGAATCTGACTGCCTCGAAGTGGTGAACGCTCTTTCAACAAAAGATGAGGATTCCCAGCCTTATGGACTCATCCTGAAGATGATCTGGTCTCTGACTGATGGATTCGATGCATGAAAATTTTATTTCATCAAAAGAGATGGTAATTCAATGGCCCATCGTTTGGTTCATTTTGGGAAACATTAGGGTAATCATTGTTGGGTGAACTTGTTCCCCGATTGTCTTTGTAATCCCGACTTCTTTGATCAGTAATTTATCTTTCCCTTCAAAAAAATGTATATGAATATTCTTTTCATAACATAATGATCCATGCTAGAATCATGTAGGTCTAGTATCGTGGGAAACATATAAACATTTAAAATTGGGTTATAATAGTTATACATCACCTCCCACATAAATATTCATGACTATCACTCTTATTATATGTATCATGCTTACAACTTTTATTCATACCTAGGGAAAATAATCCTAAAAATGGGTGATCACTGATTCTCTATATGGCTAAATAAAGCTAAATATCAATGATCATAAAATAATAACATAATAAAAGGTTATGTGAACATGAGAATAACATTTGAAAAAAATACCCTATATAATATATATTATTTTATTTATTAATGTGATAAATTATGGTTGGTCATAAATCATAATGGAATCAAGGAACAAGATCCATGAGAACAAAACATTGATATAAGACATAGAATTATCATATTCAAATAATTATTTAAAATCATATCATTATTAGCCAAGTATCTTTCACAAGGATGTGATAGTGGAATGGGTTCAATCACAAAATCATTATAGTAATAAAGCTTTAATCCAAGACTATCATAGTAAAAAGACCCCCTTACTTAATTGGTTCCACACTCCGTTCTACTTTGGTTTATCTCATGAGACATTAATCGTTATCCAATGTATTAGAGGGATATATATTTACCATACATTACATGATGAGAATCATACATATGTATTCCATGTTATCATAATTAAACAAGAATATTAAAACCCATGAAAATAAATGGGTTTCATAAACATGCCATCATAACATAACCCGCGGAAAAGAAATGAGTTTCATAAAAATTTATCATTAGAAAAATAAATAACCTATAGAGAGTATTAATATGGTATTATTGTATCATATACCTAGTATTTCATAAGTTAAATCCATTTTTTTGTCTTTTATTAATAGAAATACCATTAAAAGATCATTAAAATAGTATTAAAGAAAATGACCTTTCCATTTTAAAAAAAATTAATTAAAAAAATGTACTGTTATAAGGGAAAACATTTCACTTAAAATAACCTTGTGAACATATAAATAAATTGTAAAATAAAGTACTAGCCATAATTTATGTAAAATCGTTTCGTGCTGTAATAGATAAAAATCAATCCGTCTATAATTTTATTGTAAAAGTCGAAAAGTACTTCATTTAGAAAATGATAAAAAGATTCATTTCAAACCATTTTGAAAAAATTAAAACATGGAAAAAATGATTATAAAAAATAAGAAGAGAATTAGAAAATATTTATTTGAAATATATTTATAAAACCTTGATATTGAAGAAAACTATTCACCAATAGATACTTAAACTTAAAAAATTCATAAAATTAGTGAGATTACGAAATGAAACTATTATATCGAGTTCACCTTCTCCAAAATTACTATAAATTACTATATAATAATTTAAAATTTATTATAATTATATAAAAAGTCATGTCTATACTTTTAATATCATATAATATCTATTTTTACCATTTTAATACCCACTTTTATTAATAATTTTTAATTATAACCATTGTGTTTGGGAGTTAATTGTTTTGATTGTCATGTGTATTTTAGTTAAGTAGTTTATATACCTGTACATTAATCTTTGTCACTTCATATTTAAAATATAATTCATCAAATAAATATCATATATATTCATTATATACATTTGTTATCCCAACCATAAAATTTATATATATAAAAATGAATTATACTTTTCACGGAGATGGTAAGCTATACGTACACATAAATGAAGTTTTCATTTTTTGACATATGGAATGATAGAAAGTTAAATATTAATTTACCGTTATTGGATAATTATTATATAATATAAATTATATATATCAATCAAATTATTCCTCAATAATATCTAAGTAAAATATAAATAAAAAATTAATCACATCGCTCTGTGAAGGTAGTAGTCCACCCTTACACACGAACGACGTAATAATTCCCCAAAAGATAGGATGGTAAGTATAGAGATGTTATATTATAATTAATTTAGTATAATTATGTCATAAATATCATATGTAAACATTATACTTATCATATTACCCATACATGATATATGGCGATTAAAAACGCACTGTTTCGCTATTTGGAATTGGTAAGTTGTATGTATGCGTGATCAATACATTAACGTCACGTTTGATAAAAAATAGTCTATCTAATTGTGTTTTAATAATATTTTTTTAGAATATTGAGGATAATTAATTTATTATTTTATTATAAATACCATATATTTAGAAGTAGTAAATACGAGTAAAAAATAAATTGATCGGTTAAGGTGATTGTCTCTAATTTGAAACGACTCCTTTAGATATCCTCTTACTGGATATTGGGTTACTCATCTAAGAGGACTATATCCTATATAATTTCTATAGAAAATTTTAGAAGGTAAATAAGAAAATTTTGTTTGATCTATAAGGATGAATGTAGTGTTAAAAATTGATGGAGGAAGCACCCTTTCATAATAAAGGCAATGGGTAGTATTTGAATTTATCAAAATTTTAAATTATAATAAATTCATTCTCAAGAAAAATAAAAAAAATGGATAAATATTCAAATATAAGGTTGGATATGGATTTAATTATAATAACCCATACAATTCAGATAATATTTTGTGTAATTATAAACCTTATCAATTTTATTAATAGTTTTTTAAAAAATTATAATATTTTCTACAGTAACAAACATTTAAATTTTAAAGGGATGTTTTTCATTTATAAAGTGAAACTTGGACAATAATTAAAACATTTATGAAATTTTAGACCATATCATAACTAGCATATATTATTTAAGTTATTTTTATTATGTTTAAATAATTTTATAATTTTTTTGGTTAAATATCATTGTTTTCAATTTTTACACCATCCATTTAATTTGACATAAAATGCATAATGAGATTTTTTGTATTAATATATAATTATATAACACAATAATAATATATCATATACACATATAAATGTTTTTATAACTCTTTAACTTACCCAAATTATATCCCTTTTTATATTTTCAATTTTATTTACTTTGTTTTTCCATTAATTGAATATATACTATTTTGTCATTGTCTAAGAATTTAAGGTAATTATTTAATAACTAAAAAATATAAATAAATTACCAATTGGAATATAATTTTATTATTCACAATATTAATATTAATATTCATTCATAAATATTTTCTTCGGTATGTGATCACATAGAGGATATAAAAAAACTAAGAGAGTGACATTTTGTAACTTTCTGTGATTTAAGTAGTATATAAATAATTTTCACGGAGATGTGTAAATTAAAAACCACAACTATGATGATTATGTTTTAAGGGTATAATAACCTTCATCTGATTAGAGTTATGGTGGAAGTGCATGTCCTTATAATTTATTTTTAATTTATATTATCATGATATACCTTTTATTATAATGTTAATTTTACAATGATTATTCTTCATATTAACAAAAATAAAAGGGGGCTATTTACCAAATTTTGGCCTCCTAATTATAAATATATAATAAATTTTATCTAATTAAATACATAAAAATGGAATAAATTAATTTTATTGTATCTGTGAAAAGTGCGACAACAACTTCTTTTTTTTGAGAAAAATACATTTTTAATGATTAAAATAGATTTATTATTATCGTATTCGTAGAAAATAATTATTAAATATTCAGATATTTTAATCAAGTATATAATATATAATTTTTTTAAATCACTAACCAATATTTATTTATTTAATTTATTATAAAACAATTATTATGTCCATTATTCTTTTTGAACAAACATCACATTTATATTTAGATAATTTTTTACATTGTAATACTTTTATATATACTTAATATAATATATGAATGTGTAGACCATATATTTCTCATAATTTAGTGATTACTATTCAATCCAACCAATGAAACGATGAGGAAATAATAGAAAAATAATATTTAAATAATGTTATGTGGTTCATCTAAACTTGTTTTTTTGTAACACAAGCTATTGAATATATAATATTATTTGGGGTGAAATTTTTCATAAAATTTTTAGTGTGTTACAATAAATAAAGAAAACAATATCTGACAATCAAAAACACAAAAAAACATAGTAACAACATTACGATCATGTAAAAATATTGATGATTATTGAAAACAATTTTGGAAAAGGAAGATTTAGAATGAGTGATGAAAAGAGAAAAGTAGATCACGTGCTTGAAGGTTCAAAAATTATGAAGGTAGGGAGATCGATTGACTTGTTTGTTTCCCTCGGAATTTGGGGATGACCGCCTTGATGGGAGGTTCAAACATTCCGATAGGTTTCCAACGGGTTTGTCCGTAGAACCGGAAACATCCAATGATTCCACATCCATTTGGACCTAATTTCCAAAGGTATGCACTCATTAGTTTGTGGACATATGAGGCTTAAGAATTTGCATTGGTTGAGAGGATGGGAGGTCAGACTCATCACACCTTTTTGAGGGGAATTATTGTCTACTCCAGGACTCTCTTTATAGATTTAAGTTATGTTCATGAATCCTTATTAGATTATCAAGTATAAAATGAGCTTTCCTTCAGATTTGACAATCAATGATTAAATATGTAGGAAATTTATATAATCTTTTGTATGTATTCGAGGTTATTCATTGATAGACAATCATCTATATTTATTAGAGATTCTTGGTCAATGGTACCCTTCGACACATTTATATAGAAGTCTCTTGGTCATTTTGATGACCATGATTGTTTTAAAGCCACTCAGTGGGGCACCTGAAGTTTATTGTCATTCCGAAGGACATGTATTATTTTAGAGTTGGGATCGAACCCATAGAGGAGCTACCTATGTATCCTTTGTTTAGAAAAGGAATCAGAACCCACGTATTTCGAGTAAGGGAGTATGATGTTTATGATTGATGGATCGAAGAAGGATGTCACAATTACTTTTACAGTCTAAGCTCACGCGAGTCATGATCGTTGTGAGAAATAAGAGGTATCGGTAAAAATTAGACAATTGTGCCATTAAAGATGCAATCATAAGAAATAATGTGGGGCATATGTATGTATGACTTCCCAGATAAATGAAGGTTGGGATTTAATTTAAGGAAGAAATCCAGGAACATGGTTCATAAAGGTATATGTGCTTCATGGAGATTTTGAATAATCTAACTTGGGGGTTACATCTTAAAAGGAGGCCCGAATTAAGAGAAAACTTATGATTGCGTTTTACTCCTAAAAATGAATCCCAGATCAAAGGTAAATTAGGACTGGTTAAGAGAAATTAATACTGGGGCTTACTCTTAAGGAGGATGCCCAGATTTGAGACTATGGCTTACTACTGAAAAAGAGGCCCATGATAAGGATTATGACTAGGGCTAACTCTTGAAAAGGAGTCTCAGGTTAAGGGAATTAATGTTTTGGTCTTACTCCTGAGGAGGATACCCAAATTAATGGATTGGGGATGATTCCTGAAGAGGATTCCCATATTTGAGACTGGGGCTTACTCCAAAAATGGAGGCCCAGGATAAGGGATCTGGGGCTTACTCCTAAAGAGGATTCCCAAAAATTAAGGGACATGGGGCTTACTCCTAAGGAGGATGCTCATATTAGTGGACTTATGACTTGGGATTATTCTTGAAAAGGAGACCCAGGTTAAGGATTCTCTCATCTTAATGGATGAGGATGAATGAATGAAATCTCAATCTTTAGTGACATAAAGATGTGTAAATCACTAGGTCTTGAGAGATATTCCATAGAATTCCATTCAGATAAGGAATTCAAATCAATAAATCATGCCATAAATGGATTTTAAGAGTGTCTTAAAGACTGAATCTTAGATAATAAAGGTGGAATGTCTTAAGAGGGGTGAAATAGGCAAGAAGGGCACCCAAAAAGGCAGGGGCGCGCAAGTCCTGGAAGGCGTGTAGGTACTGCGTGGTCGCTCAAGTACTGGTCACGCAGGTATTCCTGCGCGACACATAGTGTACTTGTGTGACAGTTTTCCATCAGGGTAATACTTGAGTGACTCTTGATTTAAGCCTTTAGAATCCTCTTGAGGTTCTTCCAAAAAAGGGGCGCACAAGTTCTATTGAAGGAGTAAGACGGAACGCAAGTGTGGCCTTTTTCCCTTAAGGGCTGACCACTCAGGCGCGCAAGTGTTGATGAGTTTCAAAACATAGGAATTCTTCTACCTCTTTAGATCTTCTTTTCTAGGTATGAAATTATCTTCGAAGTGTTTCAGAAGCTTTGAGAAGAGACTAGGGCGCTGGGAGCTCAAATCTGAGTTTCTGGAAAAAAATCCATTTTCGAATGGGGGGCCCACATGGTCTATTTATAGGAAGGAGAAGACCCTGGGTGGTTACCACTTATGTCACGCAAGTCACTTGTGCGACCACTAGGCATTGCGCAAGTGGACTTGCACGACAGTGATAGAACTTGCGCGGCACATGTGCTTTTGATCCCTTGTTCATTCTTTTGTCTACTTTTGATATTTTCTTCAAAGGATGGATCAATTTGTGCTAATTCATTTCCCTTTACATTCCTTTGGACTCTGTGATGAAAAAGGAGTGTCAAAAAAATTCCCCCCTCAGAGTTGGATCCGAAAGAAATGAGGATGTGACTCTGGGGAAAAGAAGAAAACCAATGGAAACGCGGCACGCAAGTGATCTTCGGGCGTGTAGAGTCCAGCACGCAGGGGATGACCTTTAGTCACCCAAGGTATGGTGCACAGGGTCCTGGCTGTGTCTATAAATAGAGGGCCTCACTTCCGTACAAAGCATCCAGATTTCCAGACTTTATACCATCAATCTCTCGCCACGCAGGTCACCTTAGCCGCGCAGGTTGCTCTATTTTCCGGTGTTTTCCTTCATGTCGCTCTACTGTCAAGGTATCTGGGCCTGCGCGGTGATACATGCGCATCAAATACTTGTGCCTCACATCCATACTTGTGTGCCAAGTTTTAAACTTGGGCGCCTTAATGCCTTTTCCATTTTTCTGAATTTTATTCACAAATTTTATCAAAAATAAACCCATTTAATAGTTAGTTTATTCAATTTTTTGTGCAGATTCAATGGCTTCCAGGAGAATCGAAACAGTTTATGAACCGGCTAGCAAGCGGATTGATGACATGATGAACATTGTTGGCCATGATTACTATGATATCTGCGAGAGCACTTTCCCAGATTTGGCTAAGTACTTGAAGAAATATCATCTTAATTTCACAAAGAGAATCTACTTGTCCCTATATGGTCATGGTCATATGCAAGGAGTCAATGTTCCAAATGAAAATAACTATACACCTGAAATGCAGCTGCACTTCTACTCCTCTATTTCAGTTATGTTGTGCATTAAGAGCAACAACAATGGTCTGATCTTTCAAATTCTCCATCCATGCCATTTCCTTGCAGATGTGAAAATAGAAAACCCATTGGATGAAATGTTTTCTGATTTCGGTTGGTGGAGAGTAGACAAAGATGGAATTAGATCAATATCTTAAAAGATTACTCTCTCCAAATGGCTCATTACTTCCAATGATCCATTCCCAAATCCATTTATCCATCTTCCAAGTTTCTTGGACAGAAACATAGTCACTGTTTGATCAGCAGAAAATTTTCTCAAACTGCACTCAAGACTAATCTTTTACAATTGTTCCAAGAAGAGATGGTATCACTGCATCTCTTATGGTATCCAGTTCAATTAATGAATTCCAAGTCGTTGTTGAGGAAGCTCGGGATGCCGTAAATCAATTGAAGAGTTATGATGAATGCCTCTCGTAATTATTGAAAAAGAGAAGAGCCTCTAGTCTGTGGATGTCCTTCTAACTCTTGTGCATCAATGAAAAACACTTTCACCTTCACTCATTTGTACCTGCATTCTCTTTTTCTACATGCTTTATATTTTAACTAAGACAATGGGCCTAGTAATCATAGTTTGATTTTTACTAGGATTGATGTAAATAACCCTACAAACATGAACCTTTTAATTTCTCAATATTACTTAAATCATAAAAAATGTATGTTTAGTGAGCTGGGAACTTGACTTTTATTCAGATTTCCCTTGTCTTTTGTGGGCAGTTTAAAGTCATGCACGTCGGACATACAAAAGGCTAATGTTTAAGGTCGAAATAGATTTGACCAAAATGGATTAGTATAGACCCAATTCCTTGAAAATTCATCTAAAAACATATTACCATACTCAAGTATGAGGGAAAATATGTACTCTATGACTTAATAATATTTGAATCTAAGGAATGATATGAAAAAGAGCTAAAAGTCATTAGAAAAAGTAGTTTCCAATAATGAAGTTACCATTATTTATCAAACCCGTTAGGGGGTTGAATTATGCAGCGCCACCTAAGGGCATTGGCTGCATAGTTAAATAAAATAGTATCTTTTGGCTAACAAGTCTGTTATGTAGACTGTTTATGCAAGTCCGCCTATGGGAATGTGTTTTATAGTCAGGAAAAAGAACTCTCAGAAATTTACTTTCCTAGTGCTAAAAGCTGGTAAATGTTTATGGAGATTCAAATCATCCAATGTATAGAGGTTTCTATATGAAAAGAGGTACTTGAAATATAGAGAAGATATTTCCAAACTAGATTATCGAAGAACTGGATGAATATCACTCCTACGAAGGTCTGACCCAAACGTAGGGAAGAAGAATATAAACCATATACTTGAATACTTTCAGATCATGAAAAAGGATATGGGACTAATATGTTAAGGATCGCTATTTTTTCGGATCCCAACATATTGTCATTTAAGACAAATCAGGACAAAAGAGGCATTCTTCTCATTAATGAAGTTACCACTATCGGATAAACCCGTTAGGGGGTTGAATTATGTAGGTCCACCTAAGGGCATTGGCTGCATAGTCAAATAATAGTATCTTTTGGCTAACAAGTCTGTTATGTAGACTATTTATGCAAGGCTCCCTATGGGCACGTGCTACATTGTTAGGCAAAAGAACTCTCATACGTTTGACATTTTTGTGACTAGAAGTCATGAAATGGGTTATGAGGGTCTGAAAATATTTAAGGTTAGAATTATGACACATAAATATGGGTATTGTTCAATGTATACAGAGATACATAGATCAATGCTAACCATAATCATGTTGTGGTTGGGTCCTGAATTGAAATGTTGGACTTCACTACATATCCCATAAGGATGAGAATCAAGCTATACATAGTTCTTAAACTACAGTTTAATGTAGTGTGGGGCAAAACGATTAGAGATCTTAGTTTAGGGTCATAGAGCTTGGACCATTGTAAGAAATACACAGTGTGTGTTTTCATGGGGACTTTTCAGCCAAGGAACTGAAAGTGGAATTTGGGGTTAGGCCAAAAGACTTGGGACTGGATTCGAGGGACACTCGAATGTTCCTACATATCCCATAAGGATGGGAATCAAGCCCACGTAGTTCTATAAATACCCTTTGTACAAATTTGTTTCATACATGTGAAGGGTGAAAGGGGACTTTAGTATAATGATGGTTTAACCCAAGATAAAAGGTTTGGGCATTTCCATGTATGCACGTAGTTTTTGAAATGAAACATGACTAAAAAAATCAATATAAATAATGGATCCCTCTCAGGTGAGGGTATCAAATAACATTGTAGTTTATTGTCATACTAGACAAAAGTGTTGTATAGTTTAACGTCGTATAACAAGGACGAAAGTGAACCAATGTAAAGATATTGATTCTAGGGGCAGTTTCACGAATCAGCATCGTATGAGATGGAGATGAACCAATGTGAAGAGAGTGGTTTTGGGCTTGTACCATGGGAGGTTGCCTATGTACCTAGCAAGGAAGGTAAGGATCAAAGTCCGCATAGTTCAATTAAAGAATGACTTAATGATCAAGTTCTTCTTGGGGACAACAACCTAAAAATGATGTTGGGACTTACACATGGTTAGCGGCCCAGAGAGAGTGTTATGGTTGAGGTTTTCTCTAATATCACATGAGTCATACTCGGTGTGATAAACAAGAGGTAACAACAACCTTAATGATGCGCAGTTTAATGTCATGTATGACGTATCACAGACTATACAGTTTAAAGTCATGTAGTTATAACTATTGGTGCTGCATAGTTTAGTGTCATGTAGCAGGGAACAAATACAGTTTAATGTCATGTAGGACGTATCATGGAAATTCTGTATAGTTTAGCATCATGTAGTTAGGACGATGTGGATGATACAGTTTAGCGTCATGTTGGATGAAAAAAGGTGATACAATTTGGATTCATGTTGGACGAAAGTGAGAATAGTTTAAGGTCATATGCATGGACCGTGGATGGTGTAGTTTAATGTCATTCTAGACGGTGGTGTAGTTTAAGGTCATACAGGACCTTTGATGATTATGTAGTTTAACATCTTTCCATACGTAATGGAATTTTATACAGTTTAGAGTCATGTAGTTAGGACGTCACAGTTTGACGTCTTGCTGGACGTAAGGGACATACAAATAGTTTAGGGTCATATGCATGGACCGTTGATGATGCATTTTAAGGTCATACAGGACCTAGTTGTAGTTTAAGGTCATATTGGACCATTTAGGGAACTTTTTCACAGTTTGACGTCATGTGGGACGAATGTAAAAATAGTTTAAGGTCATATGTATGGACCATTGTTGTATAGTTTAATGTCATATAGCAAGGACGAATTACAGTTTAATGTCATGTAGGACGTATTAAAGTACTTTTGTACAGTTTAGCGTCATGTAGCTAGGATGATGAAGGTGACACAGTTTAACGTCATGTTGGACATATGTTCAAATAGTTTAGGGTCATATGCTTGGACTGTTGCTGTATAGTTTAACGTCATATAGCAATGACGAATAAGGTGACACAGTTTAACGTCATGTTGGACGTATGTGCAAATAGTTTTGGGTCATATTCTTGGACCGGTTCTGTATAGTTTAACGTCATATAGAAAGGACGAATAAGGTGACACAGTTTAACGTCATTTTGGACATATGTGCAAATAGTTTAGGGTCATATGATTGGACCGTTGCTGTATAGTTTAACATCATATAGCAAGGATGAATAAGGTGACACAGTTTAACGTCATGTTGGACATATGTGCAAATAGTTTAGGGTCATATGATTGGATCATTGCTGTATAGTTTAATGTCATATAGCAAGGAAGATGAAAAGTACTTTTCAATTTATACAAAATACTTCTTCAAAAATCTTGCATTGGTTGGAGTAGTGATGAGTTCTCCATCCATTGATATTAAGGAATAAGCCCCATTTGGTTAGAACCTATGTATTGAATAAGGTCCTTCCCCTTTTTGTGTAAATATTGGGAGGTTTCTTTCTTGGTATCATTGCAGTTATTAGAACTAATACCATTTCTCCCTAAGTGAATGAACGAAGACGAACGTTTTTGTTAAAAGCTCATGATATTCGATTCTGATAGACTTCCAAGTGGTGCAAAGTGCACAATCATTTCTCATCTAACCATTACAATTCATTCAATCGCTTTTGAGATTGTTCATCTGTAGATGATTGATTACGAATGGAAACTCTGAGATAGGGTAGTTGAACATCAATGGGAAATACGGCTTCCGTTCTATATACCAATGAATATGGAGTTGACCGAGTTGCAGTGCAGGTGGTAGTCCGATAAGCCCATAAAGCATGAAATAGTTTATCAGGACATGACCTCTTATCTTTATCCACCATCTTTTGTATCATATTTGAAAGTGTCTTGTTAAAGTCTTGTATCTTGTCGTTGGCCGATGCATGATACTGAGATGAATGCTTGGATTTGATGTTGTATTCTTGATAAAACTTCTTCACCTCGGATGAACAGAAATTGGTGCCATTGTCCGTCAATATGGTATGAGGGACACCAAATATGGTAATGATGTTAACCTTTATGAAGCTAACAATGCATTTAGAACTAACTTCCTTGAGAGGTATTGCCTCTACCCATTTGGAAAAGAAGTCAGTAGCAGTAAGAATGTACTTAAACTGCTTGGCCATAGCCGAAGGGTAAGGTCCCACCACATCCATTCCCCATGTGTCAAATGGCCATGAGTATTTAGCTATATAAAGAAACTAATGAGGTTGATGAATGAAGTTGGAATGTACATGGAAAGAATGACACTTCTTTGTGAAATGGACATAATCTCATATCATTGAAGGCCAAAAGTATCCAACCCTTCGAATATAATCAGACAGTCTATGTCCAGACTGGTGGGCACCACAGACTCCTGCATGCACTTCATTCATGACAGACATTGTCTCTTCATAATCAATGCATCTGAAGAGAACTCCATCAAAACCACGTTTGTATAGAATTTTCTCTAACTGGTATGGGCTATCATAAAGAGTAAAATTAACCACATGTCGCCGGATTTGTTCTTTCTCAGCTCTATTAGGTGGAAGTGTTCCATTTTGAAGGAATTCTCTAATAGGTGACATCCATCCTATAGTATGACCATACGGTTCAGGAATGGCACAAATTTCATTAATTTCCTCTGTTCTGATTTGAACATAAGGTGAAATTGTATGACGGTGGGCAATATTGATGGTTGTCTCATCCCGATTTGGATCTGCCAGAGCTGTGGCTATATTTGCCAATGCATCAGCATGAGCATTTTGTGATCATGGGACATAAGAAAATGTCAGTTCCAAAGGGAATTCCGCCATTAACTCTCTTACATAATCATACAACGGGATTAGTTCTTCTTTTCTGATGGCATAATCCCCATTGACTTGTTTGATTAATAGATCTGAATCACCTTTCTCCTTTATGTGATTCACCTGTGCCTGAAGTGCTAATTCCAAACCTACGATGAGAGCTTGGTATTCTGCTTCATTATGGGTACCACCTTCCCAGAATAAGATTGAATAAGGTAACACTGCCTTTTCTGGAGAAATGAGCATAATTCCTAAGCCAACATTGTTGAATTTAGGATTTTCCATTTTCCTCCCTGTTGGACTTCTGGAAGCACCATCAAATTACATTTCCCATTCCTGAGAACTTTCTTGAATAGAGAAGACTTCCTCATTAGGGAGTTCAATATCTGAAGATGTGTCTTCCACTAAAGGGTGTTCAGCTAGGAAATCAGCCAGAGCTTGGCCTTTTATTGCCTTTTGAGACACATACTGAATGTCGAATTACTACAAAATAACTACCCACCTTGCCAGATGTCCTGTAAGCATTGAACGACTTAGGATAAATTTGAGAGGGCTATTGTGAGATACCAATTGGACCTCGTGATGTTGCAGGTACTGTCTCAACTTCTGAACTACAATGATTAATGCCAGGCAGCACTTCTCAATACATGAATACCAGGTTTCTGCATCAATCATGGTTTGACTGAGATAGTAGAGGCTATTTTCATTCCCAGCATCATTCTTTTGATAAAGAAAGGAACCCAATGATCGCTCTAGAGCCATCACGTAGAGGATAAGTGGTCTTCCTTCAATAGGTTCCATGAGTACCGGTAGACTCAAGGGGTATTTCATGATAATATCGAATGCTTCTTGACATTCTTCAGTCCACTGGTAAGTGAGTCCTTTCTTCATAAATTTGGTGAAGGGTAAACCTTTTCCTGCTAAATTAGCAATGAAACGCCGAATATAGGATAAGTGTCCTTGACGTCCTCTTAATTCATTCAAATTTTGAGGAGGTGACATACCAAGGATTGAATTGGTCTTCTTAGGATCGACTTCAATAACACTATGGCGTACAACAAAGCTGAGAAATTTTCATGAGGTTACCCCAAAAGAACATTTTAAGGGGTTCATCTTCAAATTATGTTGTCGAAGCTTACAAAATACGACTTCCAAATCAGCCAAGTGATTAGAAAATTGTTTGGATTTAACTACCAAATCATCTATATAGAATTCAACAAACTTCCCCAAGAAGGGTTTGAAGATATGATGCATGACACGCTGATAAGTTGCACCTGCATTCTTTAAGCTGAAGGGAATTACCCGATAGCAAAACACACCCTGAGGGGATCTGAAGGCTGTAGATTCCTTGTCTTCTAGGGCCATTCGGATCTGATTATATTTGGAATATCCATCCATGATGGATAGTGCGTCATATCCAGCTGTTGCATCAATTAGAAGTTCTGTAATCGGAACTAGGAAATCATCCTTAGGACAATGCCGATTAAGATCTCTGAAATCGATACGAACTCTAATTTGTCTGTTCTTTTTCTTTACAGGGACAATATTAACCAACCATTTTGGATATTGAACTTCTCTGATGAAGTTATCTTTGATAAGATTATCCACCTTAGCTTCAATTTTGAAAGCATAAGATGGTTGTGTTCTTCTCGCGGCTTGCTTAAATCCTCGATGTTCTTCTGGTAAGACCAAATGATGAGTAGCAACATCAGGATCAAGCCCGGGAATTTCTGTATAGTTCCTGGAAAATATATCTCTATTTTTCTTTAGAAAAGAAATATACATCTCTTTCACTTCAAGAGTCATGGCCGCACTGATTAAAGTGGGGCGTGGATCTTCTTTTGTACCTATATTTATTTCTCTGAGTTCATCCACAGTGGTAGAGATACCCTCTTCAAATGCTGGAGGAGCAACTCTGAGATCGTCCCCTTCTTCTACATCATGTGTTATTTCTTCCGTATCTACTTGCATAGAATATGATAAAGTAGAATTCTCATGATCCTAAGAGATGTCAAAATTTGCATATCTTGAAGAAGAAGATTCCATTTCCGACCCGATTGATGATGAAGGGTCTTCTTTGGGTAATAAAGAAGAGATGATGGATTGAGAATCGACATCATTTTTCACCTTTGATGTTTCTATATCTTCTTCTAGACTAATTGGCGAAGAATAGACTTGTTGGATTTCAGCAGATGAAATGAAGACGTCACCATTTGTGCTTTCATCACTACTTGGTAGATTACAAATTTCTCCCATGTTGTCTGGCTCGATTTCTGTAATTGACATTATGGATCGTTCCATAAGAGTATTTTGATTTTGGTCTATTTTGTCAATTTGACTAATAGGAAACACATAATCTGTACTCACATGTGTAAATGGATACACTGTATCTTTTTCTAAACCCTATGAGCATTAACTTTGGTAATCTGCTTTGTTATGGATTTCTCCCTTTGCTTCATGTGATAGAATTCCGCCTCAATGTATTGAGACTCACATGTTTTGAATGGGGACTTATCACCATACAATGTCCCAACATGACCATCAAAACAATATTTGAGACATGTATGGTATGATGAAGGGATAGCCGCATGTTGATGTAGCCAGGGTCTTCCAAGCAAGATGTTGAAGGATGAGTCTTGATCAACAACCATGAAATCTGAATTGGATACAATATCTCCAAACTGAGTTCTGAGTGTAATTGCACCCATTGGTTCTTGTTCATTTTTATCATATCCCTATAGAATCATGGTGGAAGGAGATAAACCAGATTCTGTGAGGCTCAATCGACGAATTGTACGAATGAGCATGAGGTTGAATCCTAAACCATTGTCAATGAAAGCTCTTCGAACATCCACGCCATTGACCTTTCCAGACAAGTACAATGGTCTAATATGTGCATGAACAACATCATCTTCATCTTAATCTGTAAAAGATATTATTGCATGGCATTCTGCAGGATTATTCTCTATGTGATAGACTTCAGCTGCAGCAATTTCAGTTTCAAACTCTTGAGGACTTGACAAAGCCTCGATGAGTGCTTCCCGAAGATCTTTTGACAGATTAAGAGCATCCAGAATTGATAACATGGCTGGTACATGGGCCAATTGTTTCAATATATCATACTTTTGATCTAGAGGTCTGTGTTTCCCAATAAGAATATGTGGTTTAGCAGGTACCTTAGAATCAAATGCTTTGGAAGTTGATGCATCATGTATTGGGATAGGAGTTGGCAATATTCCTGGTTTTGGAATATTAGACCGATTAGATTCATTTACTTGCTGAGAGGAAGAAGATGGAACCTTCAACCAGTCTTCCAAAATAACTGGGCCAGGACTGAATTTTCTATTGGTAGAAGAACTTTCTTGTTCTTGCTGAGCTCACTGAAGGGCTCTACCACATGTTTCTGATGCGTACACAGTTCTAGCCGGGGTAGAATTGGAATGGTGACTTCTGAAAGATCTACATCTTCCCTTTTATCCTGAGCCCCTCGAACATCCTCTGATTCCTCTATTGGTTACAAGGAATTCAGGCTCATTGAAATTGAAACTTCGACTGGAATGTGGATCTGTTAATTTAATCATATTAACCGAACCAAAGATCAACTCTTCGTCTGATGAAGACTCTGCCTGATTAGCCTGTTTAGGCTGTGCCGTTTGGTGGGGAGGTGCCCGTGGCTTTTAAATAGATGGCATGAAGTCCGCCAAAGTCAAAGACATCTTAGGATTTGACACATACTCATCTTCTTATGATTCTTTTTCTTTCTTTGAATCATGCCGTTTCATTGAGGACTTTCCCTTTGACGAAGAGGGTTTTGCCGAACAATTCATGGCAGAAGACACGATTGGTTTCCTTAATTGTGTTCGCAAAATAGCATGAGTTCGATTAATTGTCTTTCTGACCATCCAATCATCATACTTATGTGCATTTTATCTTTTTACTTCTTCCCATTCACCTTTCTCCTTTGAAACTGTAGCAGTGACACATGCTACCTAGGCTAAGGATCCTTTCAATGTGACTTGTCCCGAATCGACCGCCTTTTGTAGGAGGTCTTTGAAGACAAACCACTCCTGGATGGGATGCCCCAACATTTGATGAAAAGGGTAATAATTAGGATGGTCTTCATCTCCTTTCTTGTTTGGCCTCTGGGGCATTTGAAATTGAACCAAATTGTTTTCCAGAGCCGAAATGAAATAACCAAGAACTTGTTCATTTTGGAAATAGTATTTTTTTCTCTTCAGATCCTCAAATTTTTTTTCCTTTGATCTTTTTGATCGTGTGGATGAATAGGCCTTTGTTGTTGTCACTCAAAAGGTGGAGCCCTTTGAGAAGATGAATGTTTTGAGGTAGAAATAGGTACATGTGCTTGTTTAAGCATAACTATTGCAGTTTAGGTTTTACCCATTCTCATTCCTGGAGCTGATGGAATTACACGAGATTTAGCCTTATCCTGTATAAGGGAATATTCAATATTCTGAGAGATTGATGTAAGGTCCCAAAACCCTCCGGTGTATTTCACAGGGATTAACGGCATGCGTAATTCATCATGAAGATTTTCCACACAGATTGGCAACAATTCTTCTTGAGAGAGTTCTAAACTCAAGGAATATGTTAATCCCTTCCATCGAGTAATGAAATCAGAGACCCTTTCATTCACCCTTTTCTTACAGTTTGTAAGATCAAAAACTGTTGTCTTTGGAAAAGTTGAGCTGAACCGAAGGAGGAATTTTTGGCGAAGATCCTCCCATCCTATAATTGACGGGGATTGTAAGCTTGTATAACAAAAAAATCTTGTTTTTCCATGGTTCGCACGAAGCATCCGAGTTTCACTGCTTCTTGCTGCTCCGGAGTTCCCATCATAGGATCACAACAAGACACGTAATGCATCAAATGTTGTTCAGGATCGCCTGATCCATTGAAAATAGGGAATACAGGGTTCCCAAAACTAGATGGAGGAGAAATTGAATCTACCCATTCAGGGTAAATTTTCATTTCTGGTTGAACTTGCGCACGCTTCCCTTCTATAGTTTCTAACCGATCTGTTAATGACTCGATAGTAGTTATTATCTTTTGAGAAACATCCGGTTGAACTTGGAATTGGGTAGGTGCAATGACTGGAGCTTGGACAGATGTGGCGATTGGTGCTGTAACTGATGGTAGCACTGCCAACTGTTGTGGCACTTGACCCGTAGGATTAGACCTGTGAGGGTGTACTAATAGAGGAGGATATTCTTGATCCATCTCATTATCTGCAACAAATTGCTTTGGCTGACTGACTCCATCATGCTTAAGAAGAAGACTACTCTGAAGTATTTCTTCATTCAACCTTCTTAATTCCTTCATTTTTTCCTCCTGTTGTACAAATCTCTTCTCTAGTGAGAACGATTGACCTTCTCCAGAGGAAGGATATGTAACCTGGTTCTTTCCCTTACCTTTTTTGGATCCTTTTCGGAGAGGGGGAAGTGGGTTACTCGAGGTATTACTTATGTTTTGATTAATCCTTTGACTTCGTGTACGCACACCTTCATCATTTGTGTCGGTGCGTACATCTTCTTGAGTAGGAACCTCTTCATCTGAGTCCCCTGAGTGAGCGTCATCTAGTGGATCAGCAACAACGGAATTGATAACATTGATTGATTCATAACTCATCGCATCCCTTATATCAGCATTTCTGTGATATTGTATTCTTCCATGTCTTTGATGAGACATTGCCTTTTTTTTATTTCATCCCTCCGGAACATCTTGACGAACCATAAATTGGATGGAATATCCTGATAATTTGGCTCTTTCTTCCTCTTGAGGTTTCTTCCTCGATCAAGAAAAGACCTACTTTCTCTGAGGAGGGGATTGATGATTTGAAAAAGTCCCAAGTCAAGTGGACTGGGGCTATTCCTGCTGTTCTCGCTCAACTACCCGAATCCTTTTTATTGATTCCGAGGGTTGGTTTCAAAGAGTCCCCAGTCTGGCGAGCTCGGGTGGTTCTTGACATTCTATGTCTAAGACATTTTTTAAAGTCCTCCTGATCTTGCGAAACTTAGTTCGTAAATTAGCTGGATGCATTAACTTGTATCCACTTTTATCACCAGGTTCAAAACACCATTGGATTAATTCCGACACTTCTATCACTTGGGGATGTGCTTGCTCCAAATGAATGTCTTGTTCAATATTCTCGTTTGCTTGATACTAGAGTAATTAGACAACCTGTTCTCTGTATTCTTGATTTTTGGAGGAACTGGTTGAAGCCTGTTCTTGGGTAATATTTTGATTACAAACAAATCCTATTGACTGTGGCCGACCATGGGCAATAACATTGCATGAGACCATTTTCGGCGGGCTTTGCTGACTGGAGAGCATCGTCAAATGTAGTGCTCCATGAACACCCCATCCTCTAACACTAATACCAGATGGGGCATTGGAAATTAACTGACGCAATATTCTTAGTGCGCCAAGGAATGAATGTTGAAGGGATCTCTGCTGCTTTTTAGCCTTCGGATATCGAGAGACTGATAGAGACACCAAATCAATCTGACGTTGTAACCCTTCTATAATCTTAATATTATTTTCATATTCATCATAAGATAATACTTCCTTTTTCAACTGACAAAGATTTTTCCATATGTTGAGACGAATACCATGAATTTCATCTTCCGTAAACATTTCTGGAATATTATACTACGAGTCACCCAGAGGCCAAAACATGACTGGCACTTCACCATTCGCTAGTTTTTTTCTCATGTTCAACATTTCCTCTTTATCATTTGATGAAGATTCTTCTACCTGATTTGACCACAGTTGGTGTTTCCTTGTTGCTTCATTGGATTCAACAGGATTGGTAGAGAAACCATTGATCAAACTAGAAGATGCATGACTTAGGGGTGGTTCGGAGAATGACCTACACCCTAGGCTATCTTCTGATTGAGAAAGTATTTCACCTGCAAGCGATGAAGCTTCAGACATGACTGGTTTCACATTTGCAAGTTCCTCAAGATAAGATGTCTTTCTCGGCACTAAATTGTCCACTGGAGAATTTTATGGGAAATGTGCATCACTGCTGCGGAGATGACTTTCGCAACAAAATTCATCATCATGGGGAGGACCACCATAATGGGTTACAACAAAATATGAGATCTCTTTCTCCTTGGCCTTTTGACCACACAGAGGGTTCCTGTGGCTCTCATCTGAAGATGAAACTTCGAGATCGACCGAATTGTCATGAATCAAGCCTTCATGAGGAAGTGTTTGTTGAAGACCCTAGGAAATAATGTTCCCACTCTTGGGAAATGAGGGAGTAGAATCTTGAATTTCAACAGATAATTTTCTGAGGGCTTCAAGAACTCCACCATCGAGCAAGGCCTTGTTATAGATTATCTCTTGATCTCCTGACTGTGATGGGCGGGTCTTTTTCTAAGACGACTTCTTACTCGCCTTGGAAACCACTTGTTGACGAAAGTGGTTGCTCTGAGAAGGCTAATATGCCTGATCAGGAAAGATTTCCAGGTTAGGATGACGGTCTCTAGTCAAATCAGGTGTATGTTCCTGACTTGGTTGTCTGTATGATATGGGGGAGTATGCCCCACAACCCTCTTGGACTAGAACAGATGTGTGTCTCTCTTCCAGAGTGAATTGTGGGTGTGTCACTCCACTGGTAGGGACAGATTTATGTGCCTTTCCCTGAGATGCCGTTGAAGTTGTTATAATATCCTGGCAGGCATCAAGAATATGAGCAGGGATATGTTTCTTCTCTTTCACCCTTGATAGAATATGCTTGATGACTTCAGCTGGTGGAACGGGAATATACGTCCATTCCGGGCTTGGAGCAGGTGTATGTGCCTGCTCGTTTCCTCCTTTTCCTATCAGTGAATCCTGACAGTACTCAAGTGTGGGGGCAGAGAGTTGAGTCTGCCTCCTATTTGTTGTTGGGGCTTTCCGACTAACTTCTCCGGATGCTACCAAATGAGACTGTTGGTAGTCTTGATTAATACTAGAAGGTGTATGTGCCTGCTGATTTCACTTCACCAAACGTAGTTTACGAGATCCATCATATGTAGTCAAACGAGCCTTCTGACTAGCTGATGATGTATAAATAGGTGTATGTTCCTGCCTACAGTACTCCACCAGAATTTCCTGGAGGGATTAGCATGATGCTACCATATGATACTATTGGATAGAGGAATTAAAATGGTAAGGGGTATGTGCATGCATGTTGCCTTCCACCAAGTTAGGTTGGTGGACTTCTTCAGAGATGGAAGAGATGAGAACCTGCTCACTATTGACCAGATTCCGCATCAGGTTGTTCGTCTTGCTTGCTCGGGTTCGAGTATCCTGAGCCGAACGCCTAGAGTCGGCACCCTCATCATGTTGAGGGAACACTGCCGCATGAGTCTGGCAGCGATTGATGGTGGGAGCCCTTGAAATGGACTCATGTCTGTTTGAATTAAGGTCTTGAGGGACCTGCTCATTCACCTCCCCAGAATATGGGAGAGAATGGGGATTGCGTTCCGGGGATAACGACTCGAAACAGTTGGATACGGTAGTCAGCACTGCCTACTTCTTGATCATTGGTCGTCATTGTATGGACGACTGATGTGAGTTATTTACTTGGAGGGCTTCTCAGGCAGCCTCCGGAGTTGGGATGGTACCGTGTTGACGGTACTCCTTAACCAGTACGTTTGATACCCAGCGTTGAAGACGCTGAGTAGGTGATATCGTCCTTAGAGCGGACGATGATCTAGCAGGAGTAGAAGTAGTGGAATTTACAGCAGTAGTATTAACAGGTGTGAACTTGAGAGCAGCTATTCTAGAAATACAGAAGATCTTTTAAAAGAGTGCCTGTTTGATATAACAGACGTAATCATGATAAATTCAGACACTATATCTTTTGGATGATAACATATGTCAATGATTGTTTTTTTGGCCCTCTCATTGAGTTTTAAATAGGGGCCTAACAAATGGGTAGAACATTATTTTAACTTGGTTAACGATTCACGTCGGGTTGACCATTTTTGTATCCCTCGGAATCCGGGGATGAACGCCTTTATGGGAGGTTCAAAAATTCCGATCGGTTTTTAATGGGTTTGTTCGTAGAACCGTAAACATCCAGTGATTCCACATCCATTCAGACCTACTTTCCAAAGGTAGGTGCTCATTAGTTTGTGGACTGATGAGACTTAGGAATTTGTATTGGTCGAGAGGATGGGAGGTTGGACTCATCACACCTTTTTGAGGGGAATTATTGTCTACTTCGGGACTCACTTTATAGATTTATGTTATGTTTGTGAATCCTTATTACATTACCAAGTATAAAATGAGCTTTCCTTCAGATCTGAAAATCAATGATTAAATATGTAGGAAATATAGAGAATATTTTGTATGTATTTGAGGTTCTTCATCGATAGAGAATCATCTTATATTTATTAGAGATTCTTGGTCAATGGTACCCTTCGACACATTTATATAGAAGCCTCTTGGTCATTATGATGACCATGCTGGTTTTAAAGCCACTCAGTGGGGCACATGATGTTTATTTTCATTCAGAAGGACATGGATTATTTTAGAGTTGTGATTGAACCTGTTGACAGGCTACCGACGTATCCTTTGTTTAGAAAAGGAATCAGAACCCACGTAGTTCGAGTAAGGGAGTATGATGTTTATGATTGATGGATCAAAAAAGGATGTCACAATTACTTTTACACTCTAAGCTCACGTGAGTCATGCTCGGTGTGAGAAACAAGAGGTATTGGTAAAAATTAGACAATTGTGCCATGAAAGATACAATCGTAAGAAATAATGTGGGGCTTATGTATGTATGACTGCCCAGATAAATGAAGCATAGGATTTAATTTAAGGAAGAAATCCAGGAACAGGGTCCATAAAGTTATATGTGCTTCATGGGGTTTTTGAATACTCTAACATAGGGCTTACTCCTGAAAAGGAGACCCAAATTAGGGGAAAACTTATGATTGGGTTTTACTCATAAAAAGGAATCCCAGATCAAAGGTAAATTAGGACTGGTTAAGAGAAATTAAGACTGGGGCTTACTCCTAAGGAGGATGCCCAGATTTGAGACTGGGGCTTACTCCTGAAAAAAAGGCACAGGTTAAGGATTAAGAATGGGGATTACTCCTAAAAAGGAGGACCAGGTTAAGGGAATTAAGGTTTGGGGATTACTCCTATGGAGGATACACAAATTAAGGGACTGTGGCTGATTCCTGAAGAGGATTCCCATATTTGAGACTAGGGATTACTCCTAAAAAGGAGGCCCGGGTTAAGGGATCTGGGGCTTACTCCTAAAGAGGATGCCCAAAAATTAAGGGACATGGGGATTACTCTTAAAGAGGATGCCCATATTATAGGACATATGACTGGGGATTATTCCTGGAAAGGAGTCCCAGTTTAAGGATTCTCTCATCTTAAAGGATAAGGTTGAATGAATGAAATCTCAATCTTTAGTGACATAAAGATGTGTAAATCCCTAGGTCTTGAGAGATATTCCACATAATTCCTTTCAGATAAATAATTCAAATCAATAAATCATTCCATAAATGGCTTTGAAGAGTGTCTTGAAGACTGAATCTTAAATAAGAAAGGTGGAATGGCTTAAGAGGTGTGAAATATGCAAGAAGGGTACCCAAAAGGCAGGGGCGCGCAAGTCCTGGAAGGTGCACAGGTACTGCGTGGGCGCGCAAGTACTGGTCGTGCAGGTATGCATGCGCGACACATGGTGTACTTGTGCGACGGTTAACCAGTAGGGTAATACTTGAGAAACTCTTGATTAATGCCTTTAGGATCCTCTTGAGGTTCTTCCAAAAAAGGGGCAGGCACGTTCTATTGAAGGAGTAAGGCGGCGCACAAGTGTGGCATTTTCCCTTAAGGGCTGACCACTCAGGGGCGCAAGTGTTGATGAGTTTCAACACTTAGTCCTTCCTCCCCCTCTTTAGATCTTCCACTCTAGGTAAGAAATTACCTTAGAAGTGTTTCAAAAGCTTTGAGAATAGACTAGGGCGCTGGGAGCTCAAATATGAGATTCTAAAAAAAACCTTTTTTTGAATGGGGGGCCCACAGGGTCTATTTATAGGCAAGAGAAGACCCCAGGAAGTTACCACTTAAGTCACGCAAGTCACTTGCGTGACCACTAGGCGTCGCGCAAGTGGACTTGTGCGACAGTGATAGAACATGCGTGACACATGTGCTTTTGATCCCTTGTTCATGCCTTTGTCGATTTTTGATATTTTCTTCAAAGGATGGATCAATTTGTGCTTTGTCATTTCCCTTTACATTCCTTTGGACTCTGTGACGAAAAAGGAGCGTCAAAATTGTTGAATAAATTTTATTTCACTCATGCATGATAAATTTCACTGGAACTATGATTTATTAAAGATAACTAGCTTTATTACAAGGTTAACTTATGACTAATATAATTCACCATTTTATCAACTATAGAACCAAATCATTCACAAAAATGATAAAATCGTTTTTCAATCATATAATTTTTTTCCAATAAATCATATTGCACCAATATCGCTATCAAATACCATGTCATAATTTTATAAATGTCAAAAAATTGTTTTTGAAAAATTAAATCAAGAAAAAATATCATTAATTTTTTAAGTGAAGCAAAAGAAATGCTTCAAGAATTACATAGAGAGAATATAAGTTGAGAAGAAATTTGTCATCATTGTTAAGTATTGATTTAAACAGTTCCTCCTTGTTCTGAAAGAAGCATGTCTAGAAGAAATATCAAAATTAAAATTAACTAAATAGTCTATTTAAGTGGTAGAAATAATCATAAATAAAGAAAAAGTGAAACATATTTGATGATAATATCTTCCTCTAACTCCAGAAAATATTTTCCTACCAGATTATTACCATGTGTATTACACTCTAAAAAATCACATTAAAATTATATATTGATCATCCCCATAATTTTCTAAAATGTATCCAAAAGTCTCCTTATGATCTTGTATTCTCAAAATTTATGTTTGTTCTTTTTCAATCTTTTTATAGTCGTCTAGTACTAGCTTTACTCAGTCCACATTAAAATAACCAAACATATATCACCATTCATGGTATTTTTTCATTTTCATGTGACTTAAAAAATCCACTTCTAATATCTAAGGTAGACCCAAATGGGATTAGTTTCAAATACATTTGGATGTGTTGTCAACTTGATGAATTATACTATGGTTTACAAGAAAGATTTCATAAATGAGGAGGAAAATTCATGAGGAATTATCTCAACAAAAGTTCCCAAAAATAAATGCACAACATCCAACTATGTACTTGAATTTTAGGTTCTGAGAATATTAAGAGTGTGTGATGGGTCATGCCCAACATTTCTATTTATCCTGATCGATGATCAATATGTGATCAAAATGATGATAAACATTGTGATCAGTGAAATTTTATCAAAGAAAATAGACAATGGATAAAATTTTAGAACCAAAGATAAGATAATCACATATTATTTATAATTAATTTAATAAATTAATGAATTAACATTTATAAATTCCTTCTTCATTGATGGATCTTTCAATAGATCTACATTATACAATCATTTTGTTGTTGGAATCAAAATAGGATTCCCTCTAGCAGTGATCCATAGGTGTTCCACAAATCATCAAAGATCATTATAGGAATCTTCAGGTGATAGCATGGAAGATCTTATCTCTCTCATCATTTGTCGTCGATCACCACAATAGTCATTTCCAAAGAATTATCACTGATCTCTACTGACATGAAAGTGAAGAGTGGAGAATATCACTCTCTATTCGTGGGATCTTTGTTAGAGAGGAATCTATGTAGGTATTGAGAGGATTCTCTTTATCTATCATTGCGCACAACACAAAATGAATTGGATTGTTAGAAAAATAAATTAATTGGTTTGAAATACCAGTATAGTTTAGAAATAAATTCATTCACAATTTTGCCTTAATATTAACTTAATCCCTTGGGTAAACCCATTCCTAAAATAAAAATATTAATACTATTTCCACAACCATTTCAAAAAAATAAAATTAAATAAAATATTATTTAATCAAATAATATTCAATGGGTATTATTTCACCTCTATCCTAATTACTCAGTCCACCATTCCCCCAAAATATTTTTCAAGACTTTAGTAATGTATATTTATTTAATTAATAAATATCACCACATTATTCTTCAATAAATAATTATATATAATATTCACTAAATAGGAAATAAATATTTATGAAATATTCATCTCAAATTATTATTTTTTGAATAACTGGAGAAGAATATATGAGATCAAGAAAAAATGATTAATTATTAAACCAAACGTGAGAATAATATTTGTAAAAATTGTTAATGCATAAATAATAATATAAAATTTAACTGATATATTAGATAATCTTAGTGTCAGACCCTCTAGGACTATTTCTCAGTGGTATTAGGTGAAGCCTATTAAAGTCCAAGGCTAATGTCTAGAAAAAAGACAAGGCACCCATTGAGAAAGAAGTTAATTCGAGAATTAAATAATACATCATAAGGATGCTCACTATATATTATAATTCCTTTGTAATTATATCTCTAATCATGCGGGTAGCATGCTGATGCCATCATCATGTGTGCTCGATGTCTCTTTATTTGACCTTCATGAAATAAAACATGCCTATAGAAGACAATGGACAAAGATTTATTTAGGATATATCATTTCCATAAATGGTCTTGATATATCAACTTTCATTAATGAATAGAATGTAAAAATACTTTATTTCATTTTTTTAATAATGAAATATTTCTCATGACACACCCAACATATCCTACATCAAAAAGAACATATGTAATCATAATGTTCACTAATACATCAATGTACATAAATAATAATAATAATTAATAAAAAACATGAATTCTAATGATCAATACACACCATTATAGATGGGAACATCTATTGACACATATAAATGTTGATTTTATATTGGCAGGCCTTGTTCTCATTATATCCTACACTTGATAATACAAGGGACCTACACCATGAGAAGGAACCTCAATGTCCTATGAGTCTCCAACCATGATGGAATGTATCATTTTAATCCCAAAAATTATATCATCTATAAATTGAACTTATATTTTAAAATAGTTTCATATCACTTCATTGTTCCCATCATATTGGGGTAATTCTATGACCTTTTAGTGCGATAACTACACTGAAGACATTATGACATTCAATTTTATACAAAAGAACAATCATGATTTGAAAATGAGTTTATTAGTATTCAAAAATATGAATACATGATATCATAAAGTATATAGTTGTTTTTTTGGAACCAACTCCAATTGACTCCCACTTTCACTAGATACAACTACTAAAAACCATCAGTCAGTTATCCCTCAAATGATACTTATTCTTCTAAATATATAAGCCTTTAGTTAAGGGTTCCAGCACATTCTTATCCACGGGTACTCTTCTTACTACCACTTCACCTCATTGATAAATACCCCGCAAGGGGTGATACTTATATTGTATATTTGTTTTTTGTGTTTGTGACCATGGATATTTTGTAAGATCAACCACTATAGTATTATCACAAAACAATTTCATATAGTCTATACTACTAGGTACCACATCAATCTCCTGGAAAATTTCAATATTCAAATAGCTTCCTTGGTTATACTATAAGACACTATATACTAGGAATCCATTGAAGAATCAGTGAAAACTTGCTACTTTGAACTCTTCCATAAAAAACACATCTATTTAGAAAAAGTATATTTTTTAATCGTTACTTCAAATCATTATAATATATCAAAAAACTATAATTAGTGTTACCCTAGATGACTAGTTCCTTTTCTCATCCATACTCAAGGAAAATATCATCAGTTCTTATCAGATACTTGAGGATATCTTTAAAAAAGACCAAAGCTATTCTTTGGGATCTAAATTATAATTACAACCCATTATCAGTTAATATGCAACATCATGTCTATTACATAACATGGAATATGTGATTTATCTTATCATTTATGTTTATGATCTCTTAATCATTCTATCTTTCTCTTGATGTGTTTTAGGAACCACTTTCTGAGAAGGATGTAAACCATGATACTGTAGAACCCATCCGTTGTTGGAATTTTCTATAATAAATCTCTTTAGTATCTAGTTAGTGTATGTACTTTTCCTTAGTTCAAGAAGCCTCATGGATCTATCATGAATGATATTGATCCCTAGAATATATATTTCTTCTCCTAAGACATTCTTGGAGAAACACATGATTATCTTGTCTTTAAAATAACGTACAACTGCTATATCATTTCTAAAAAGTATACTTTCATCAACATATATATTATGATAACAACCACATTCACACTAAACCACATGTAAGAACATATCTCACATTCATTCTTAATAAAACCATATTCTTTTATAGATTCATAGAATCAAATCTTCCATGACCTGGATTATTTCAACAATCCAGAAATGGATTCAGTAACATCAAAAACAATTGGCTTCACTTGAATTAAAAAACCATACTAGTTTTTTCATATAGAGATCATCCTAATTTTTCCCATTAAGTAAATTAGTTTTGACATCAATATGAGAAATCTCATAGTCAGGGTATGCTTCTATATTAAGTATAATTCAGATGCATTTAAAATTGGAAACTGGTGAAAAAGTTTCATCCTAGGGAATTCTTTAATTCTATTCAATCCCTTTAGCCTCCCCCCTTTCTTTATAGATATTTACATTACCTTTCATGTATAGTTTTCTATGGAATAACCATTTCAAAATATGGTATTTTCATCAACTAGTGCATTGAATAAAACCCAAACATTGTTTAAATAAATGGAATCCTTTTCAGAATTCGTTGCTTCTTGACATATTGCAGCTTTTGAGATCTATACTACCCATTAATAATATATATGATCATCATTATCAACTAATAATTAGCCATCATCTTTAGTGACTAGAAAAGAAAATTTTGTTCTCTTACCTCTCGTCTTATCCTACGCGGCACTTGTGTTCCATGAAATAACTATTTCAAGGGTAACTATGTTTTCTGTTCATGTACCAAATATTTGGTATTTTTAGCATAAAAATCATCAAATTTAAATTCCCCCGTATAATATTTGATGATACAGTCCCTCATAGGGAAGATGACTTGATTGAACATATTCAATTTCTTTTCGGAGGGGTGAAATATGTAATATCCCTTTGTTTTCATAGGGTACCCTATAAGGATAATGGTTTTTTCCTAGAGTTATAGTTTGTTGTGTGGGAAGGCCGTAAAAAATGCCTAAAAAACCCTAGCACACGTATGTGACAAAATGGGTTTCTTTCAACTCCATAACTCCAAGGAATACTATTTTATTCTTTAGGTGGTTCTCAGTTTAATGTCTATTCCAATGTTTGTAATGAATATCCCCAAAAAGATAATGGTAGATCTATATGATGCGCCATTGACCTTAATGGTTAATACTTTCTCCAACACCATTACTCTATGGTTTATAAGGTAGAATTAGTTGAGATACAATACCAAAATCCATTAAAAATTTGATAAACAATTGGTTATGATTTTCACTACCTCGATCTGATCAAAAATTCTTTATCATATTTCCATGTTGAATCTCTACTTCATTCGTGAATTCGATAAATTTATCAAAGTATTCTTACATAATAATCATCATGTAGACGTAACTATATCTAATCCAGTAATCAGGTAATGTTATGAATTACGAATACCCAACTCTATCTGCTATTGGAAATGGTCCATGCACATAAGTGTGCCCCAATCTTAAATGTGTTTTGGCCTTTTCACCATATCCATAAAATGATGGATTGTCCATTTTACTTGCAAACAATAATGACATATTTCAAGTGGTTTTATCTCAGAAGAGTCCAAATAAAAATATTGATATATATTTGTCAAATTATTATCATTTACATGACCATTATAGTAATTCCATAGATGGGTGTAATATGAGTCTTTTTAACACATTTCATTATCAAATTCAATTACGTGTTTTTTTGTAATTTTAAAAATAAATACTATTATTTAAATGTTACATAAAATAACATAAGTTGTTTTTGTAGAAGAAAAACTTTTATTTCCAAATCGTAAAATAAATCCATCTCCATCAATGCATGATACAAAAATTATGTTGTTTATAACCTAATATGGATAATAATAATATTATAAAACCAAAATCATTCTCATTGGAAATGAAAGGCAGTAGTCACCAATGACTATAGCATCCATCCTCGCACTATTTATAACATAGATATCCAACAATACTCAATATAGCTTTCAAAATAAACATGGTTCAAACATTTAGATAAAAATGTGAGCACCAAAAGGTGTATCTAATACCCAATGTGTATATATTAAAATATTACACTCAATAACAAACAAAAATTTAGATTCCACTTCCTCCTGGGTGTGGTTCTTCTTCCATTTACCTTTACTATTACATGAAAAACATACATTATCCTTTTCCTTTCTGTTCATTTGGATCTTCTTCTTCATGGATGGATCTTTATTACGATATTTATAGTTTTTGTGAAACTTGGGCCCCCTTTCCTTATTATTACTTTTCTTATTCACCATAAAGACCGGGGGTTTGACAAGCCCCATTTCCATATCCACTTACTGAATCAAATTAATAATTTCTAAAAGGATATTTTCTTTGTTTCTCATATTAAAATTTGAAATAAAACTAGAAATATTCTTTTCAATTGATTAATGTATAATATATGTGAGCAACTCATATGAGAATTTAATACGTAATATGTCTAAGAGTTCAATGTAGCCAATAATATTGACTACATGAGGCCTAATTGGTTTAGGATCTCCAGTCATATTTATAAAAAAATAATTAGAGATCTCATATATCTCTTCTATCATATTCTCTTGATAGAGATCCTGAAGGTTAGACATCATGGTATATGCATCCATGTCCACATCATTCTTTAAAAAGATCATTTTCCATGTATGATGACATGAATCATTGAATATTGGTGGAATCTTTTAAATATTTCTCCTTGAGATTTAACTCTTCATCAGTATCCTTATTACTAGCCACATGAAGAATAAGTTCTTCTAGAATATAAAATTTCATTTCATGACAAAGGATACAGTGTAAAAACCTTCTCCACTCTTTAAAATTTGTGTTTATTAGAATACTATCCTTCTCAAGTATGGATCATAGTGATATGATTGAAGTCATTTAAATGTTTTTTATAAAAATAATTTGATCACAATTTTAGTACTTTATCTGATAAAATTAAAACAAATAATTAAATACTATATTTATTAATCTCCCACGATTTTATTGAATCTTAATTTCCATTGTAATTAGATTTAGAATATTATATTGCATTAAAATTCTAGTAGAAATGATCCATATTACCCATCAAATTACCGAAAGTTTTGTTAGTCAAGAAAATTAAATGGTTTTACGTAAACATTCCAAATTCAAACTATATTAACTCATAGTTCCCTATTACATTTAGTAGACTCCCCAATCTCGAAATCATTAAATTGGATTTACTCAATCCTTCTCTATAAGTAACACCATGTCCTACTTTGGAAGCCAAATCTTGTAATGAAATAAGTTATGTCAAACCAAAACATCATTTTAGAATTTCCAAATAATTGAAAGAAACCCAACATTGGATCATCAAGAACTTTGGACTATGGTTCAGTTTTAACAGATGTAGTAGAAAACTATACTGAATTAATATATAACAGATCGATTTCATATTTTAAGCATAAATTTCAAATTATTATATTTATCACATAATTTTTAATATTAAGTGTATTTACATAAATGATTAACATGTCTTAGATAATATTTACACACAAGACCATTTATTTAGTTCTATTTTTCATACTTTTTAATTCAATTTTTCATGTAATCATGAAAAAACATCCATAATAAAATAAGCACGCAACTTGATTGAAAAATAATAATAAAAAGTTATGATCTTGATCATTTACTAATGATTAGTTTATGTAGTGGTTGATAATATAACCATTTACCTAAGGGAAAACATTGAAAAAATAATGGTTCATGTCACAACTTTCCACCAATCCACCCATGTATCTCTCTTGGATTGGTTTCACCTCGACTCTTAACCTGAACTACCTCAACTAGTTTGAGAGATCCATCTATTCCTAATTTTTATACTCACATACAAGTGAGGGGAGAAGGGTTTACATAATAGTGAGCATGGCCATGCAGACGCATAAATAATGAGATTATATATGGAATCAAAGAAAAAAAATAATTTATTAATTAATTAAAATAAACCCATCGCATACAAAGGTCTAGTTTATTCTTATGAACATCCATATGCATGCAACAAATTATTATCTTAATAAAACGATAATTCAATTCTAAATTTTCATTTTATAATAAATCACACTCAAATCATTTAATTATATTCTTTTGTTAATCAATTATTTTATCTTAACCATCAAAAAAAATTTCCTTACGATTCCCATACATAATAATTTTAAACAAATTAGATAAATTAATTTAAAATTATCTATGTACATAAATTTACCTTGGAGACAACATGATGAATTCCTATTTGAATATAACTAACATGTATTATACTCATGTACTACTTACTCTTGTGACATATGGAATTCATGAATTTTCATGTATATTCATGATGTGTACTACAAACCTAATAATTACATGAGATACATTATTTTTATGTCTTCTGTTAATATTTAATACACATATAGTAATTAGTTTAGTATGACTCATACGTGATACAAAGATCTGAACATTGCGTTCAAATTAATTAAACATTTATCTATATATATATATATGAAAATCATGACATGTTGTATCCTATTAACTAAATTACCACACAAAATGATATTTCGACAAGTTTTACATAAGATAATAAATTAATTTCAATTTTATATTATTTGTTATATGTTTATGGAATTTACAAGTGAGCTACATAGAATGTTCATCTCTTACGATCTATATGAGGCTCATACCTAGGGACATCATATGTAAACCGTTCATTATAAAAAAATGGAGTACACGTTGTGTGGTCTCCCAGTTACAGGGTCACCATTTAGGTAGGTCTTATTTGAAAATACATGTCTTGTCTATGACTTAAAGGACAATTCACTATGTATATGGGCTATACAGTGTGTACTCCGGCTGACCACACACCTTACTGGCTCGTTCAACATGTGGAGGATGAAATTAAATGCACAATGAGTAATCACTACATAGAGTCTAAATTAATTATGAATTAATTCCTGGTGAATTGAATACTAGTAGATGATGTGTATCTCTGGTTACATGGCGTGTACTATTGTTCTCTCCAGCTAGAATCCATGTCACCCCCAAATCAGTTCTTCAATTTAATTTCATTCATTAATTAATCTATTTGATTAGATCTACAAGAATCAAATGAGGATATAGTATATCTTACAATTTTATTTAATGAAAATGTGAACTTGATTTGAAAACTAAATTAAAAATTCCTAAATAAATTAAAAATATTTAAATACATGTAAATAATTAAGTGACCTATCTGATACCACGTATTTGTTTCATAAGTAGTTGAAGTGTCCAATTGGTGATGCCTAACTTTTCCCTTTTCCATTATTGATGATCTATCTTAGATCTACATGATGATAAATACCATGATCAATGAAAATGAATCAAAGAAAATACATAACAGATCTACAATGTATGTCCATTTCATTGTAGGAATTAAAAGAATATTCACATTAGAGGTGATCCAAAAATGTTCAATAAATCTCTGAAGATTAATATAGGAATCAATAGGTTCTTTAAATACTAATCTTATTACTATAATTTTTCACCTATGATCGCCATGAGACTGGGAACCTGGAGCTAGTAGAGCTAGTCTATACTTGTTTCATATTTGTATAATCAGGACATAAAATGTGGTCTTGGATATTTTTTTTAGGATCATTGGAATCCCCTTGTATTTTCTCCAGTTGTTTATATCTATAAACATGACTTTCCAAATAAATTTATAGAAATTAATTATAATAGAGGTGTTAAATTCGAGATAGAGATCATGTTAGCTAAAAATCCCAATTTGATACCCTATATCATATGGATTAGGTTGAGTCGAAGGATCTCAAGGTACAACATGAGGAATTGGAGATTAAGGGATTTATGAGGATGAATAAAACATAGTTTGGTGAACTTATCTTGTTTTACAAGACATAGGATTATAGTCTATGACTCTTCAATGATTATTGAAAATTGAATCATGTGGTGGTGAATAATATATATACATTTCCCATTATTGATGATCTCTTTGACAAGTTATGGAGATCCATGTGGCTCTCCAATAATAATCCTTGAAAGAGATATCCCCAGTTATGAGGTAGAAAGGATACTTATTGAAGACTATGTTTCATAGAAGTTATGGGATATATAAATATGTGCTAATTCCATTTGGATTAACTTATGATCCAACAACGATCATGGATCTCTTTAACAAGGACTTATACCTATATCATGAATCTTTTTTCACGGAATTCCGTGAAAACTTACTCATTTACTCACCTAACCCATAGAATCATGCCAGATATATTGAGATAGTTTTGATTCCACTTCAACCACGTCATCTTTATATTAAGCCATAGAAGTGTAACTTTTTTATTCAAGAGTTCAATATCATTTTAAATGCGGTGTTTGAGATATTTAAATATATGGACCCAAAATTTTTGATCTAGTAATTTCCTAAACACATCCCTATAATGTTTTAAATATCATGATTTTTATAGGATTAGAGGGATACTACCAACATTTTAACCGTGACAATTCCTATTTTTAGCACAAATAATTACACTAGAGAAGAAGGGAGTGCTATTATAGTTTTTAGACGAGTGATAAGAGTTATTTATTATACTGAAAAAGAGATTGACTACAACACCAGTGTTTATCCTTCTTGATCCTGGGAATATATATGTTGTACTATGTGATGAATCAGGTGTTGGTTTGGGAGTGGTACTGATGCAGGGGGTGTAGGTAGTAGCTTGTTGGTCATTTCAATTGTGAACCCATGAGTGAAACTATCCTAATGATCATTTGAATATAGAAATTGTGGACCATGAAATATTTTTTAGTGATACAATATATTTGGTTAGAGGTTGTGTTTATATAGACCACAATAGAAATCACTATATCTTCAGAAATCATGACATTAACTTTAGGTAGAGGTTATAGGTTGAGTACCAATAAACAGTAAACATGGATAAGGCATATGTACTAGGTAAATTTTACATTGTTATAGATTATCTTATCCATTGGTATTACCAACTTAGGTCCTTGGTGAATGGCCTTTAGATCAACAGTTTCACACGACGATCTTATTCTCTAACTAGAGTATGGATGATTCTAAAGACCATGGATTAATGATGTGTTCCCCTTTGGTGGTCACACATTGTTTTCTGTACCGAGTAAAGGATATATAAATGATTAACCATGATTATTATATGATATAGTAATCGGTATATGGTGGTGACTATATGCCCAATTTGTTATTGGATAGTGACAATTTGATCCTTGTGAATGAGAGAGTTGTAGTCCATGATTTCATTAGAGAAGAGATGATGAGATACTTCCAAAAATCTATTTGGGTGGTACAGCCTAGGGAAACAAAGATGTGCCCTGAGATTAGGTGGTTTTACTAGTGGTTAGGAATGATGTGGGACTTTGTGGGATTTGTTTTCCAATATCTTACATGCCAATTGATAAAATCCGTACACCAGCATCCTGGTGGTTTACTACAACCACTTATTATGTAACAACGTGAACATTGTAAAATGAAATTCCATTTATTAAATGAGTAAAATCATTATTAACAAAATATTTTGTGGAAATTAAATAAACTACTTTAGTTTTTTGGGACTGTAACATTGCCTATAAAATTCAAAAGACTAGTAAAAATCATAACCATCGATTATATATCAATTATAAAGTGACAATTAGGATTATTATATTAGTGGTTATGATAATGTCTACTTTATATAGAAAAGTGATGTGATGTCCTTAGATATTAGGATCATACAGTATGAACCCCATTTACTAGAGCTTCAGAGGGAGATAACTTCAAAAGCCTTTACCCTTGACCAATACCAATGATATATTTAATAACTATGTACAAGTGAAACTATTAATGATATAAGTTGATGCATTATGAGAACATTGAACAAACTATGCTCACTAAATTACCCCATGAAAATCTCACAACTACACACCCAATGTTTACCGAATTCATATGTGTAATAAAGGGTTCAGTATCTGTACCCTGACAATTATAAATTTTATATTTTATTTGTATTTATAATATGATTATATTTATCCATTTTTAATATTAATTTATATATAAATAATGAATGAGTTTGATAAAAACATTATATAGATATGATGACACACAAATTGTATTTTTTAGAAATATACAGATTCAATAATGTATCTCTTATTAATGAATTCAATTTTTTTTAAATAAATGATATTTTAATAAAATATTATTATTAAATAATATTTATGAAATATAAATAATAATATAATTTGAAAAAATCAACTGTAAATTTTCAATGGGTTAGAAAACAATTATTATTAAAGAAACAATATTTTTCAATAAATGGAAATTTTTTATTTAAATGTTTAAATTTCCAAATTTATTGAATTATTTGGATAAATGATATATTATTTCAGAAAAAAATATGTTAAAATAATCCAATAGTAAATTATTCATAATTGTTTTTGAGAAAATAGAATTTTAGGGTAAAAATTAAATATTGTATAATTATACAGTATGCATTATAAAATCATAAAAACCCAAAATTGGTGTGATAAATACCATAAATAATAACCATAAATAAAATTATGTTTCCAAATTAAAATATTTTTTTTGAATTTTTTTGAATTATTGTATTAACCCTTAATGAATCCCCCAAAACATTCATTGTATTTCAAGGTACTAAAATAAATTATTCATAAATGTAACTCACTTCCAAATCACCAAGGGAGTTATTTTAATGTTTTTGGTTATTATCTTCTAAAAATAAAGAAAATAACTTCTCTTTGATAAAACTCATTGACAAAAACTATTGAGTGTTTTTTTATTTTGATTACTTTATCATAGTGAGTCAAAAAAATAAGTTTTGAAATTTATAAATAATTATCATATTTTTTCAATATAGACCCACCCAACCCCCATTCATCGTCACTAAAAACTCATAGATCATGAATTTAATCTTCATTTACCTATCTATATACATATTAAGGTTCCCTAAAGAACATAATAATCTCCTCAAAATCATTGTGAATCACCCTTTCATGGAAAGGGAACATCTCCTCCCTATTTTATTCGAGCTCCTTATTATGTCATGCCTATTGGATTACCAATTTTTCAAGTTGTGATATGATTTTAAACATAACCTTAACATTACTTATGATTCCCATTTAATGATATACCCCTTTTTAAATAATTAACCCCTTCTATAAACCTTTACATACATCATTTATATTATCAAAATTATCCTGTGATTTTCCATGAAAAACATTTGTATAGTAAGTAAAATTCCCATTACCACTCAAGGGTGTTAACTTGGTTGTAAAATTACATCATTTATTTTGGATATATATTTATGTAACCTGAACTACTAATTATTGGGGTTAAACGGATGAAATAAAGCCTTATGTTTTATGATCTATGTGTCACACCTCTTCTTGTACAAGATATGAAGGTGATTGGTGGGATCAAAATAATATATCCCTTCAATGCATTGGCTAAAGGATTTATCTAATGTTATCCCATGTATAGTATATTGGAGGTTATCATAATAACGCTATGTTATGTTTTGATGGATGCCATCCTTGGGTTATGTTTATGATGTTATGTTTTATATTGTCACCAAATATCTATGATTCCTTTATGTTATCAGGATATATCATTCCTTATTTTTAAAGATTACGAATAAAACCCCTCTTATGACACATTGATATTACTATTTGATCACATCTATTAATTTAACTTATATTATGATTTATTTATTCCATTTATATGATTTATATCCCACCCATTTATTATGTAAATCCCTAGGTAATAACAGGTAGTTTTAGAATATCCATGGAATATAAGGGCATCATTTAGTGTTTTTAAATAATGATGTTGTACCCATGTTTAAAGTAAATGTTCTATGTACCTAATTCCCCAAAGACAAAAGGCCTCATGATATTCATGGGCTGTACTATGTGTACCTTTATGTAATAAATTAGGAATTATGGTGTAATAAAATAAGTCTTGTAAAAGTTTGTATTATAGAAATTTCTATTTATTTTTGAGGATTAGGGTTAGAAAACTCTAGTGGCAACCATAGTGAAAAGAAAAAACATATGAAAACATCCATAAATATTTGTAAATTATATATTAATTTCTTTCCCATAAAATACATATAACATCTTGTATATTAAGGTATCCTTTTTGGATATTTAAGAGTGTGTTTCTTCAGATTCAGCGAGGTTTTAATAGAATCTACAGGATCCCAGGATGGGAACTGTCTACTAGATTTTTTTACAATGTTTTATTTGATCATACGACATAAATTTCACGAGTCATAGACTAAAAACCACTATAGTCTATAAAAACATTATAAGAATAAAATATAACACCTCAAGCTTCCACGATACACTTATCTTTGAATAATACAGTAGCGTGTGTTGTATGAAACTTCGAGTTCTAACACACACCACAACCAATCAAACTAGCCATTATGAATAGTAATACCCAATTTTTAAAATTTTATAAATTTTATATTTCAAAATGGACTTCTTTTTTGTATTTGGAATATCGAAATTATCTTAGGGTGAATTTTTGGTATTTTTCTGAAAACATTCAATTTTTTATGAATAGAGAAAAAACACAGAGTTATAGTTTAAATCCAAATTATTAAAATTATTAATTTTATTTAAATTTAGTTTAGGTCAAAATAGATACATAATACCTATATAACTTCAATTTAATTCATCGGAGTCAGTTTACAATAATTTTATATATATATAAAATTTTATTGAACTTTTCACCGTCTTTTACCCATCTCATAGAAGAATTTTCAAATTCAAATAAAACATAATTTTACCGCTTCTGTGAGTGAATTTTGAAAACTTGAGAGACACGGTTAATATCAAGGATTAAAATGTGGTTCAATATGTTAAAAATAATTTATGGCGAAGAGTAACTTTTTTCTTTTATTTTCCACTATTTAAAGTAAATAGGGTAATTAAGGGTAAAACTGATATTATTATTACACTAACACATTTCCTAATTCTATTGGCTTAGTATAATTCGGCCAAAAACAACCTTAGTAATAAATTAGGAATCTCATTGGTTCACATGGATTAGATTAGGACATTTATTATTGTTTAATTCAAAGAAGAGTTAAAATAGTTAAAATCAAAGTTATAATAACTAAAACATTTTTAATATAGGGTTATACAAAAGATAAATTAGATTAGAAATATTAATTAGAAAGATAAAAATATTTCCTACATAATGGAATTTTTTTTTTAATTTTTTGACATTAAATAATTTTATTTATCTATGACACAATGGTGATGCAGTAATTACCTAATTAATGAATTATTAAAAAAATTGACATTATAAATATCCAAATTAATGTAATTTGAGACTTTTTATGAATTCCACTAATTTTATTGTTTAATATTACTTGTCATTATTGATTAAATAAATTTATTTAGAATTAATAATGTTTATAGAACTTTAAAAAAATCAATTATTAAATAGTGTCAAAATTGACATAAAGCATTATTTAAAACAAATAGTATATTATTAATTGATATTCTATTCCTAAAAATATAATTTTCATCCAAATGACTAATTTAAGGTTATATATATTAATTATGAACCACTTGGGTTTCTCTTGTATTGTTATAGAATGATTATTAACCATATAATATAAAAATACACAGAGACATGGTAAATGTTAAACTATTTAACTAAGAGATAAATATAAATGATAAGGTTAATATAGTGAACCAAACCTATCTAAAATATATTAGTTGAATGTATTTCGACCCATCCCCACCTTGGCCTCCAGATAAGTCCCTTTGGAGCCATTATAACAGAATATGAATTTATTATATAATAATATTTTATGTTTTTCCTAAGGTTCCCCTCACCCGTTTTATAAAAGGGCACTCTCCCTTCTCTCAAATTAATACCTTCAAAGCATTTTGGATTAGACAAATCCTGCCAAAATATCCTCTAAACATCCCACAATTCAACCTACATGCATTATTTTTATCATAAATCCAACCTAAGGATCCCTTTTGATCAAACCAAAATGAAGAACCTGAAGAAGTGGTAAAAATCTCACCATCTCTTTCATGTTCTTTTCTTTTTACACTTATTCTTTCATAGTTGTTTCCATTATAAAGTAATAAATCCTTAATCTTCTATATATTTTGATTTTATAATAAATATGGTACATCCATATTCATTATTCTATCCAACCTTTGAATGACATGTCAACATACGAGCATACGTACGGCTTTCCGACTCCACATCGTGGTGTAATTGTTATTCAATACATTATTATTTTAATGGGTATAATAATGATGTGTAATTCAATTAAATAATAAATATATCTTTATAATGATTCTTTATATATGATATAACATCCAATTATATATTATTTTAATATCAAAATAATGATATTGTCACTCGTGCATACGTATAGACTACCGTCTCCACGAAGGCGATAAGATTCATTCCCCATCGTATCCATTCTAGACAAATTGTCATTTGATGATTAAAAATAATGTTCAAGGAATTGTTATAATTATGTATATGAATAAGTTACAACCTATCAATAACAAAAACGGATTATGTAACAAAACATATAAGAGAAAATGAGTAAGTGAACACCCGAACCGACGATAATACTAAAATATTATTAATAATGCAATATTAAAATATCATATATGATATCATATTTATGTATATGATTATTTTATAATTGAATAAAAATGATTTAACTATTATACAGGAGGTTAACCTACCCTTGACCAAGGAAAAGTACAAGGTGAGGGTTTATTTCACAATCTCTTCATTATCCGAGGTTGTTTATATGTAATTATCTACTGCGACCGCTTTATCATCCACATCCATGATTCTTAAAAATGTATTTCAAATCATTAGTACTATTTTATAGAATATATGTTAAATTCATTTATACCTTTGTTGAATTTTTATAATATGTTTATAAAGGAATCATTCTGTCATTTTCCAGTCAGGGTCCTTTTTATCCTTTTCGTTAAAATTAAGGTAAGAATGTTTTTTAACTTATACGGCGGGTGCGGCTATTTTCCGCTATTATTAAATCATCGAAGCTTGTCTTACAAGATTATAAGATTATTTTAAAATTAAATTTTTTCTTTTATAATTATGTGACTTTTAAATGATTTAAAAAAAAGATATATTTCTCTCAAATAGTTTTGATTTTATCTATGTCAACAACCTATTATAAATTATATGCTTATTTGAAGTTGATTTATTATGATACAAAACTTCCATATTGTATTGAAGGTTTTGTGATATTTTTGAATATGGATGTGTTATTTTTATATCATTCATGGTTTATAGAGAATGTATTGATATTTCATATAATAGTTTTTATATGAATGTTTACGTTATGTTTAAACCTGTTCATATGAGGAATGCATTTGACATAGTAAGTGATGGGTGGAGCCCAATATAGCTCCTTGATGCATCGGTAGTTCTCATGAGAAAAACTAGTTTCTCGACATAGGGCCTTGACAAAATCTTATCTGTATTCTCGGCAGAAGGCCTTGACTATGTGGTTACGATAGTCTGACATTATTTATTCCATCATTATAAAAGTGGTGATTGATATTGCATGTGATTATTCGATTAATAGAATATTCATTTGAATAAGTAAATGGAATTATTTCATTTTATTTCTCCCATATTATTCTTAAGTTCAAGTTTAAAAGGCTTTTGTTTTAGTTATACATTTCCTTAAATGTTTATTCTTATTTATGAAAGTTTCTGCTATATGTTAATCCTTACTGGGCATCTGAGCTCACCCCTTTCTATGTTTTATTTTTCCCAGGATGTGAAGAAGTAATTTATGACTGACCTGTAGGGATAGTCTGAGAGGATATGAGTGTGTACTATGGAGACTATGTTGTTGTATTTTTTCACTTTATGATGTAATGTAAGACTTTTGAATGTATCTAGTGTTTCTAAGGCTACTAAACTAATAAGTCTTTCGAGACTTGATATTTTGTTATCATGCTAATGTTATGTAATAATGCACCCATTCTGGGTAACTAGGGTCGGGGTGTTACAGTTATTATTAGAGGAAGTTTAGTACAAAACATGGAATCTATATTTAGATAAACTCTGATTAGAGCACATAGACCTAATATGTACTTTGAGGATTAGTATAGAAGAACATCCTATAATTTTGGTATTGTAGAGATTTTGTGAGTTTTCCAAGCAATACATCCCTTTCTGGATAGGAGCAGGTAGAGGAAGCTCTGTCATAGATGTACTTAGGGGTAAAACCCAAAACACCGCTTTGATTTATACTCGAACGAGAACATGTGCATGACAACGGGCCTTGATGCACTCATGGTTACGACACTCTCAGCGGATTTTCTTAGGATAATTATCATTTTCCTTACAAACCATTATGAAGGATTTATGAGTATATACTTTATCAATGAATTTTTTTTAGGATTGTGAATTATATCCACAAATAGTTCAATTTATGTTAAGTGTTTTACATGTATGGAATTATGTATTTTGATTCATAAACTAATCTATTTTGTGCCATTATTTAGAAATGGTGCCTAGTGGATGAAATAGAAACTGTATCGATGAATGCACTCCATGTAGGGATTTCCCCCCTATTCATGATAATTATAGTGGAGTTGGTGATTCAATTGGTGTTGATAAGAAAATCACCATACTGGGACAACTCACTCAGGTTATGAATAATAACCATACCTGTATGGAGAACCCTGATCCGCAGTGTGGAGGATCAACGTTATATCTATTCCTAAGGCAAAAAACCCCAACATTCAATGTGGGTAAAAATACACTACTAGATGAGAAATGGACAAATTCCTCAGAGAAAATATTCCATGCCTTGGGGGTAGCAAAAGGGAGAAAGTTTTCGTGGCAGTTTATCGCCTCACAGGAGATACTGATCAAAGGTGGTCATTGATTCAAAACACGGAGGAAGATGATGAAGTATGAAATATGGAATGGATGGAGTTTAAAGAAGTTTTCATAGAAAAATATTTTCCTCATGACCATCGATCAGATATGGAAAGACAATTTCTGAGTCTGAGGCAAAAGGAGGACGAAAATGTTGCAATGTATGATTCTAACATTACAAGGTTTCCGAGGAATGATGCAGATTATTTAAGTAAGCCATGAAGTAAGATTGATCGTTTATTTTATGGGTTTAAATCATAGCTCCTTCAAGCATTAGTCTAACAATCCTTCTCGTTGTACAATGATATTGTTTCATTTGCTATTAAGACTGAAAACGAATTCTATAAGTCTTACGACTTTAAAGAAAAGAAAGAGAAGAGAGATCTGCTGATCACTCTGGAAATGGAAATAAGGGGATGAAGGGAAAATTTGAATATCCATCTTGTAGTAAATTTGGGAAGAAACACCTCGATACTTGCTTGAAAGGAATGGGAGTCTATTATATGTTTGGTGAAAAATGCCACCATTCTCGTTATTTCAAGGGGAAGAAAGAAGCTACCGATGTTCAATGCTACAATTTCAGGGAGATGAGGCATTATGAAAATTAATTTCCTAAGAGTCAGGGATAATTCACTCAGAAATGGCCAAGGGATCAAGGCAAAGATTATGCTATCACTACTGCTGAGGTAGACCCTCTGAAAGACATGTTGGAAGGCAATTTAATGGTTTCCACAAGTTTATAAAATTCTTTATTTTATTCTGGATCATCACATTGTTTCATATCTTCCCATATTGGTAAGAAAATTAGATATTTACATTTTTATTTAACAGGGGAGTTGTCAGTTAAAACTCTTAAGGGAAGTATCATTGCTACAAACTTCTGTGATTTAGTTCCCATTAGATCATATAAATTTTCTTTATCTACTGATCTCATCATCATACCTATGATTGAATTTGATATAATCCACGGTATGGATTGGTTTTCGGACTATGATGCGATAATTTATTTTAAGAATAAGGAGGTTAAGATTTTTTATGATGATGATAAGGAACACCTTATCTTTAGAGAAGAATCATCCCAACCTAATTCTTATCTAGATTCACCCCCAGTAGCTCAATTAAATTAAATTATTGGGGACGAAGAGAATGAAATAAATGTTGTTGAGGAGAAGAATGTTCAATTAGAGTATGTACCTGTTTTGAAAGAATATGTTGATGTTTTTCAAGAATATTTACCTGGACATCCTCTAGAATAAGAAATTTAGTTTTCCATTGATTTAATAGTCGGATCAAGCCCCATATCGAAGACCCCTTATAGAATAGCCATTGTGGAATTAGTGTAACTAAAGAAAAAAAAGAGGAATTGAGTAATAAGTAATTTTTTCTCCCTAGTTTTTCTCCATGGGGAGCCCCTATTCTTTTTGATAAAAAGAAAGATGGATCTATGAGGTTGTGCATTGACTGCAGGGAGATCAATGCTATAATAATAAAGAACAAGTATCTCCTACCTTGCATTGATGATTTATTTGACCAACTTCATGGATCTCAATACATTTCAAAGATTGACCTTCGATCTGGATTCCATCAGTTGTGTGGGATGAAGGAAGACATTTTGAAAACAACATTTCGAACTAGGTATGGGCATTACGAGTTTATAGTAATTCCTTTTCGGCTGACTAATGCACCCTCTATTTTCATGGACCTAATAAATAGAGTTTTCATGGAATATCTTGATGACTTTGTAGTGGTATTTATTAATGATATCTTGGTATACTTAAAAATCTATGAAGATCATGGAAATCACTTGCACATTATATTGAAGACTCTCAGAAGACATTAATTATGTGGGAATTTTATCAAGTGTGAATTCTAGCTTCATGAGATTTCTTTTCTTGGCCATATTGTCCCTAATGAATGAATCTATGTTGATCATTCAAAGACAAGAGCAATCCAGGAATGGCCCGCACCAACAAGTATAACCGATGTATGCAGTTTTAATGGTTTAGCAGGTTATTATCAACATTTTGTCAAGAATTTTTCCTGATTATCTAACCCATTAACGAAACCACCCGTAAAAGGGGTTAAATTGTTTTGGATAAAAGAGTGTGAAGAATGTTTTGATGAACTAAATAGAAGATTAGTCAATGACCCTATATTGAATCTACCATCGGGGAATGATGGGTTCGTTATTTATAGTGATGCATCAAAGAAAGGACTTGGTTGTCTCCTTATGCAGAATGATAGGGTTATTAACTATGCATCATGACAGCTAAAAATTCTTGAGAAAAACTATCTTACTCATGATCCTGAGTTATCTACTGTAATATTTTCTTTGAATATATGAAGAAATTATCTCGATGGTGAAAAATGTGAGATATATACTAATCAGAAGAGTTTGAAGTATATTCTCTCATAGAAAGAACACAACATGAGGTAAAGGCGATGGATTAAACTACTCAAGGATTAATATTGCACGATACACTACCACCCAGGGAAGGAAAATATGGTGGCAGAGGCTTTAAGAAAAAAGTATCATAGATTTTTGAACAAGATGAGAGTTGAAAGGGATCCTATTTTCAAGGATCTTATAAAGATGGACATGGGAATAACCATGGAAGGTGAAACATCAACGATTTTTCAAATGGTTTCCAAACCATCTTTACTAGAAAGGATAAAGAGTTCTCAGACTGATGATGAAGACTTTCAAAATAAGATTAATGTTGTGAATGATGGGAGATTTAGTGACTTTGTGTATGAATATGGAATTTTTAAATTTTGGAAGATACATTGTGTTCCTGATATACCTGATCTAAAAAGGGAATTGTTGGACGATGCTCATAGTTCCAATTTCTATATACACCATGGGAGCACCAAAATGTATAGAGATCTGAAGGAACATTTTTGGTGGGATGAAAAGAAGATGTATATCGCTGATTTTGTGTCAAGATGTATGGTTTTTCAACAAGTGATATCTGGAAGGAAACACCCTGGATGAGTCATGAAACCTCTTACCATACCTGAGTGGAAATGGGATAATATTATGATGAACTTTGTCATGGGACTGCCAAAGAATCTGAGAATGAACGATGCAATATGGGTCATTGTTTGTCGTCTTACCAAGTCAGCCCATGTTCATTTCTATAAGATAAGATTTACCACTTGAACGACTAGCAAGGCTATATATTAACGATGTTGTAAGACTTCATGGAGTACCACTATCGATTGTTTCTGATCACGATCCATGTTTTACTTCAAGATTCTAGAAAAGTTTTTAGACAACCCAGGATACTGAACTTCATTTGAGCACTTCTTAACACCCCCAAACTGATGGACAATCATAATGGACAATTCAAGCTTTATAAGACATGTTGATTTAATGCTCACTCGACTTTGATGGTATGTGGGATCAATATTTACCTCTAGTGGAATTTTCCTATAACAATAGCTTCCATTCAAGTATTCAGATGGAACCATATGAAGCGTTATAAAGAAAGAGATTTCTCACACCAACCTGTTGAGATGTTGTTGGTGAAAATAAACTCATAGGCCCAGAACTGGTGGAGGAAACAATGGAAAAGGTGAATGTAATCCAAAACCACATCAAAGTAGCTCAAAGTAGGTAGAAGAACTATGTTGACAACCGAAGGAAGGATTTGGAATTTTGGGTAGGAGATCATGTTTTCCTAAAGGAATCTTTATTTAAGGGAGTTATACATTTTAGTAAGAAAGGTCAATTGAGTCCTAGGTACATAGGACCTTTCGAAATTCTAGAATGAATTGGGGTTGTCACTACCAAAAAATCTCCGTTTAGCGGCGGTTTTCTAGCGGTGGTTGTAGGAACCGCCGCGAATCATTTTTTTAACAACCCTGACCCTCCCCCCCACCTCGACCCTCTTTCTCACACAGCGACCATGATTCCCCCAGCCCACCATTTACCCCGTGACCCCGGCCCCCCACGACCCCAGCGACTCCGCGACCCCGGTGACCCTGAGACCCCGACCACCCTGCAACCTCGGTGGCCTCGGCCCCCTGCGACACTAGCGACCCCGTGACCCCAGCGACCCTACTTCCTCAGTGACCTATACAAACCCTAGGGTTTGATTTCTAATTTTTTTTTGTTTTGATATAAGTTATTTTTTCTACTGGATTAATAGTTGTAATTTGGAGCTCTAACAATTTTATACTATTTCTTAATGTAAAAGATGTGTCATTATCCCTTGGGTTTATTCTTGTGTATCCTAGTAGAGATCTATATTGTTGGTCATGTATTTGTGTGCATAACTAAAATATTTGTTTTCTAATTCTCTCATAGATGATTTTCCATTTATATTTGAATAATTTAAATTTTATGTCATCATCCCTTGTGAATGTAACCATTATTGATTAGAAATCATTAATTTTTATATAATTTTCCCCCAATATAGTTCAATTTGGGATGCTGAAGTAGCATAGTTTTTGTTTTTTTCGCATCCATGTAATTTTTTATTGATTATAAGGTGAGTGGTTTGTTGTTTGTTATATATATCCTTGTGATTGTGATATATTTTTAAAATCACATTGAATAGGGAACCCATGTAGACCCATGTTCTAGTTTATTTGTTGAGTAGACACTTGTTCCTTCTAAATAATTTTTTGTTATTGTTTCACCAGTTTGGGTTGTACATTTTTTTTAAATTTCATCTTATGAAAATGGAAACCTAAAATTCAGACATGATATGGTCAGACATGTTATATAGAGACAATTGATAATCATGACGACGTTCACAATGTAGGAAATGTTCCACTTTCACTGCATGGACTGGATTATCCAAACATATTGACATGTTTTCTATCCTGAAATTGATAGATTCAAAATATATAGATAATAATGATTTATAATTTACTTGAATCGATCATTATATTCATATTGAAAAATATTTCACCAACTTGAAATTTTGTTTTCCCATATTTTGGATGAAGGTGACAATATAATCCAGATCCATTTCCCAAAATGCATTTCCAATAGCTATGTTGATCTATGAATTACTCTCAAGTTAACGTCCATAGTAGAATGTTTTCACCTAGTTCTTTAACTTTTTCCCATGATGAGGAAAATGTGGTTGCATGTCCTTTCGTCTCTCTCATGCTTCTCTTAGTGATTCATATTACTTATGATAGAATGGGTTGATGCCTCTATTTATTTTCAATCACTACAAACAAAATCTCTGTTTAATAGAGGTTTTTTTTGCATGGATATAGAACTACATCGAAATATATTCCTACTGAGTAATCCCATGTGTTCACCCTCTCAATAGTGTTATTGAGTTGTTTTTCTGGATAAATCGATAGATATTTTAAGTGATACTATTTGGGAAGCCAGATGTAACACCCCGAGATTTTATGAAAAATATTCTTTTAATTTCATTAATGTCTTGTGTTGTATTCTACACCAAGATTACCTTGCGCTATACGCAACACCGTATTAGCTTGCAGTATACGCAACACTATTCTTGGATCGTGTTACACACAATTTTGATAATAGTTATTCTACGCAACATTGAGTATATATATATATATATATTAAATGTATAAATGAAATATGGTTGGATTCTGTTATACGAAACAATGAAGGATTCTTTCACAACACGCAACCCTGACTTGGCTTGCATTACACGCAATCGCGACCTTCCTCGATAGCGTGTGTTGTACGCAATACCGGGTTTTAATAAACAATGTTATATTATTATAATATTGTCATGAACTAGCCGTTATGAATAGTATTAACTAAATTTTGAATTTTATAACATTATTATTCATCTTACACATTTCTAGAACATGGTATAAGAACAAAATAAATTTTTCGGGTAAAATAAGTATTTTTAAAAAAATGCAGTTTTACCGCCTTTTGATGGCGCACCCACATTAAATATAGTTTTTGACATGTTTATATGTTCAATTTGACAAAATAATATTCTTCTTTTGAATCAGGATGTAAAAATTTACATTAGATAAAGTTTTGATATTTTTCCGACAACTTTCATATTTTAATGAATAGTAAAAACACGCTATATTTTAATTAAAAACAACTTTTTTCATCGTAATATATTATGTGGTTAAATTATAATATTGAATGTTTTTAAATTATATTTAGAATATATTTTTACCACTTAATATAATTTTGGTCATTGGACACAATTTTACAATTAAACCGAACATAAACAAGTGTCAATCTTTTGATGGTTATTATCTCTTAAAAAACACGCTTTTTGTTTTGACAGCGGGAATTAATTTTAAATTAATTTCTGACACTTCTGTGTTTTGAATTTAGAAAAATGGATTCCATATTTGGAATCAGGATGTTCAAATTGTGTAAATAGATAACTTTTATTTTTAGACATTTTGAATAATTACTGTGGTAAATATTTTATTTACCATGGTTAAGGGTAAATCCGGTAAATAAGGGTTAAAAAATAATTTTATAATAATATTAAATTACCCTAAAACGTGTCTTAACCCCATTGGTTGATACATGGTCGACCATGGGCATCTTTGGGTCGATTTTGGGACCCCATTGATCCACTTGTAAGTGATAATGACACTTTATTTTAATTAAGTTAAAATGAATACAAAAATGACACAAGCATATATCTTTTAGAAACACAATTGTTACATAGGGTTATATATGTTGGATTTTAGATTATAAATATTCATTAGAAATATACAAAGATTTCCTACATAATGGTATTTTATTTGTAATTTTTATAATTTAAATAATTTAATTTATTTATGACACAATGATGATGCAGTAATTATCTTATTAATGAAATATTGACATAATTGATGTTATAAACACCAAAATAAATGTAATTTGAGACTTTTTATGAATTCCACTAATTTTCTAGGTTACTATGATATATTAATGTTGATTTAATTAACTTTCTCCGAACATTTAATTCTGTTATGACTTCCACAAAAATCATATATCAAATAGTTTCAAAATTGACACAAAATAGTTTTTAAATAAAATATTATATTATTAATTGTTATTTTATTCCTAAAAATCTACGGTTCGGCCAAATGACTTAGATAAGGATATATATATTAATAATAAACAATTTGGGGTTCTTTTGGCATGTTATAGTAAGTGTATTAACCATATAGTGAAAGAAAACAAAAAGACACGGTAAAAGTTAAATTATTTAACTTGGAGTTAAATCTAATTGATAAGGTTAAAATAATATCCTAAACTTGTCTAAATTCTATTGGTTGATATTATTTAGACCCATCCCCACCTTAGCTTCTAAATAAGACCCTTTGGAACCATTATAACCCGATTTTGACTTTAATATAAAATAATATTTTGAGATATTCCTAAGGTGCCCCTCTCCTCCCTTATAAAAGGACACCTCCTCCCCCTCCTCCTCACACCGATTTGAGCACTCAAGCTCGGCCAAACCCTGCCAAAATCTCTTCTCCACTTCTCTAGAAACATCCTAGAGGTTCTGGTCTTCCTCAAAGACCAATTTTAGTGCCCTATGAGGAGGTCTCAAAGAGGCGCTTCAAAGAAGAGGTAATTACCGTTACAAATTCTTTCATCATTATTTCTTCTTCCACTTCTTCTTCTTAGGTTGTTTCATTATGAAGTAATAACATAAGTATCACTCATATACGGATATGTTATTATAAGTATGAAACAACCCTATTTCACCATCTATCCATCCTACGGAAAAAGAAATCACCGCGCGTGCGTACGTACGGAATACCGTCTCCACGCCGTGGTGTAATCTATTTTCCACCACCACCTTACATGGATGGGTATAATGGTGTAAAGAATAACTATACATAGTTATTACAACATCATATTGATTCTGATATATTGTATAATCCACTCCAATTCAATTCAATATTTATAAAAATGATATCATCGCTCGTGCGTACGTACGGACTACCGTCTCCACGACGCGATGAGATTCATTCTCCATGTTAACCATTTAAGAATGATTATAAAGTATATATAAGAAATAATAATTAAATATATGACATTATAAAGCTACTGGATTTATGTATATATATACATATGTATGTCATCTACTTACTTCCATTTCAAGACAATAAGGAAAGGAAAACAGCGTTCATGCGTACGTACGGACTACCGTCTCCATGAACGGTGTTTTTCATTTTATTTATCTACCTATTATATATATATATATACTGAATATATATGATATATAAATCATATTTTATATTCTGGAAGTAATTAAATCATGATATAAGTAATAATGATGTCAAGAACAACAAGTCAAAACACCTACGATAAATGAAACGATTTTACCCAAAACGCTTCTTTAACATGGAATTTATAAAGGAACGGGTAATATAATGTCATAAGTGAACCATATATGATATCATAACAATGAATATGATTCTGTAATAAGTCAATAACATGATTTAAATCATTATACAGGAGGTTCGGACACTTACAAAGCAAGTCGGACCTAAGGTAAGGGAAAATACCACAATCTCATTTTTATCCGAGATTGTTTATTCGTAAGTATTTAATGGGGTGTATTTTATCATCCACATCCATGTTCCCTCAATATGTAATATTGTTTCCATCCACTTACAATATTTTAAATCCAATTTTACCCTTCGGTGAGTTTTTAGTAAAATATATGAAAGGAATCTTTTGTCATTTTCCGTACGAGTGACTTTTCCGACAAAAGTACGAAGAATTTTTTTTTAGCTTATACAGCCTGAATGGATTTTTAAAACATTATTTTCAAGAATATTCCTTTACAAGTTTTCAAGTTTATTTTTAATCAACTTATTTTATTTTAAAGTCGTATGACATGTTATGAAAGGAAAAATGTTTTTGAAGAAGAAAGGATATTTTCCTCAAGAATGGAGTTCAAGTGTTTTATCAAAATTATTTTCCATCTAAGATAATAGAGGGTTCTGTTTTATTCTTATTATTACATTTATTTGATCATGTTGTTATGGAATTATTTTTATGAATTCCTTTATCTTATATGAAATGTTTTATGATGTCACGATGTTTAAGATTCCCATTTTTATTACATGGGTTATGAAATGATGTATGATTTATGATTTTGTGGCACACATAAGAATGGTATCATTATCAGATGGGTGGGACCTATATCTCCCTCCAATGCATTGGGTAAAGATTTTATATCTCATGAGATAGACATGGCTGAAATGGTAGGTTATACCGGTTCAGTGAAACAGGACTGAAACGAGGGTTACTCGATTCAGAAAGGGACTTTGTCCACTAAGATAGTCTTGGCATTGAGTCTTGACTAACAAGAAATGATTCTCTATGATTATTTGTGCATGCCACAAAGTTTCAAGTTTCATGTTATGATTATGGTGATCTCATTTTCACTTCTATGATTTGTTCCATGTTAAGATATTATGATCTCTTTTGCAGGTCATGATTTTCAAAAAGAAATGATATGATTTTTATTTCTTTTGTATACCCTTACTGAGCATTTGAGCTCACCCTTTTATGTTTTCTTTTCCCAAGGATATAAAGAAAGGTTTTAGGTAAAAAAAATAGAAGATCTTTATGGGAGATATTGAAGATATTTCACCAGGATTAGAAGATTATGTTCCGAGTTTCCAAAGACACTAAACTATTACGATCCTTGTGTGTGTGTTTTTGTTATGTACTAAGTATTCCGCAAATGTAATGTAATGTCCATGTACGGCAGGCTTCGGGTCTCTACAGTTGGTATCAGAGGCAAAGGAGGTAGGAATGTATCCGATCCTTGGGAACTCTCACATGTGAGCGTTGGACGAAGCATGGCTCTCCGCCCAAGGGCTTCATGAGGAAATGGCTGCCACTGGGGATGGTGGTGTGTCCCGCCCAGGGGGTGTAGCCGCCCATGGAGTGCCCTGATAGGTATCAATTGTAGTCCACTGGAAGTAATTCTAGACCGCTACAGTTGGTATCAGAGGAAAGGTTTAGTCAACCTTTGGAAACTGGGATGCGAGAACTTTAGTGAGATCCCTAGAGATATTTATAAGGTATGTCTAGGGATGTCCTTAAGGATAAGTATACGTATAGGATACAGTCTTAGAACTACGGTAACGATCATAGAATTTAACCTAAGATGTTAGATATTGAACGTACTCCCCCTTTATTATGTTGTTTTCCCTAGCATTATTTTTGCCTCTCATACTATTCTTTTTGGGTTTTAGACGATGGCTGGAACCCGAAGGAACCGTGTTGATCAATTCAATGGACAATGCAATGATTGTCCTCCTGAAAAAACAAATGTTATGGGAGATGGAGTGAAAAATCTTATTGCTATACTTACACAAGCTATGAATCATTCTGGACTTCCAAATGAGCAGAGAAGGGAACAATATTCTATTGAGTCCTTCATGAGGCAATGTCCACCTTCTTTCAGTGGGTCTTCTGATCCACTTGTTGCTGAACAATGGATCAGTACCACTGAAAAGATATTTTCAGTTCTTCAATGTTCTGAACATGATAAAGTCATCTTAGCAGTATATCGTTTGGAAGGTGAAGCTGATCAATGGTGGAATCTTATTAAGAATACAAGGCAAAGGGATGAAATTGAGTCTATGGAATGGGACGAGTTCAAGAACTTATTTTTCAATAAGTACTTCCCTCGTATTCTCTGAACAAAGATGGAGAAAGAGTTCCTTGAACTGAAGCAAAGGGATGATGAATCTGTTAGTACCTATGAAGCAAATTTTACAAGACTTGCAAGGTACGCTTCTGGTATTATTATCCAACCTGAGAGTAAGATCGATCGATTCTTTAGTGGCTTAAAACCAAGTCTTCGAAGGGCATTAGCTATAAGAGACTTCAGTAGCTATGAATAAATTGTGCGTTTTTCTATCCAGGTAGAAATGGAAGTTGGTGTTACATATCCATCTCATGGTTTTGACAAGAAACGAAAGATGGAGTTCAAGGAGAAATCTCAGAATAATGGTGAAAAGAAGATGAATGTTTCCTTATGCACAAAGTGTGGAAAGAAGCATGGTGGAGATTGTCTTAAAGGGACTAGAAAATGTTTTAAGTGTGGAAAAGAAGGTCCTCGAGCAGCTGAGTGTCGAAGTAATGGAAAAAGGATTTCTAATGATGTGAATAAAGCAAACACTCCAGAGAACGCACCACCAACACTTCAATGCTTCAAGTGCAAGGAAATGGGGCATTATGCTAATAATTGCCCTAATCCAAGGGTTAGTGATGATCAACATGAGCAACCACTGAAGGCAAAGGACAAAGGGAAGTCACATGCGATCACTATTGGCGATGTTGAATATGATAACGATGTGGTGGAATGATTAAGTGTTTATGTAATGGGATTCCAAAATAATTTTGTATCATGGAGTATTGGAATATTTATGTATTGGTTTAATGTGGTATTCAAAGTGATTGAGATATTTTTGGAAATAAGATGATATGCGCATAATGAAGGGAAAACAAGAAAATGAAATGTTTAACAGTATTCATGAGCTCATGATTGATATAAGGACTAAGTGATATCATGGTTTGAGTATATAGAATTTTGAGGATTTTGGTATGTGGAAAGTGTTAACTTTTAACTGCATTCATGTTTTCACTAAGGTATTCAATATAATACACGATTAAGGACATTGAATGTTTGGAATGTGACCAACAAAACATATCTTATGATATATGGGGATCAACGATGATATTAAATCTCTGGTAATTGTTTTCACTATGTTATGAGAGTGGACTGCAGTATTATGGATAAGCCTAAAAATTAGAATGGATTATGTTGGACATAAGTTAGTATTGTTTAAGGATAGAAGTTTTTTCGATATTATTGATGGGATGTTATAGTAATGTAGTTTTAGAAAAAGGACAACTTGCAGGACGGGCAACAGCCCATCGCTTCGGACAAGGCTGTGGGAATCGAACCCACAACCGAAGTGCGACTGGCCTTTATCGCCTACCACTGACCTACAGGAAGTCCCTGTTTAGTAGAAACTAGTTTTATTATATTAAGCAGTATGATATATGAAGTATAAGTCCATTTTAGGAACCATATATGATTAATCTCACTATAGATCGACTTATGTATATAAGTTTTGCTAACATTTTGTTTGAGACAGATGGAATGACCTGTCATTCTATCACATGATTTGCTAACACATCACGAATAACAAATTCAACTTCGTTTCTTTAAGGGAAGAAGTGTAAATTGTTCAATTCACGAACAACAGTGAGATTATACCAAAATCAAGTAATTATTTCTTCTAATTCAAATTTTTCAACTTTAGGGAAATGATATTGAAAACCAAAAATGTTGTCCTAGTGATCTTATATCTGATGAATCGGATGGTACCTTAGATCGTCACAAATTTATGGCTTTGTGATTGCTAGCTTTTCCATAGCCATGTTCTCTACCACTCTCCATCAGAACATGATTGTTAGATTTCTCTTCCATATCCATATTTTCACCTATGTGGAAACCCAGTGATTAGTTTATTTGGGTAACCGTTACGTTTCATACTTTTGTTTTTAAAGATAAGTTTTGGTATTCTTTTTTACGATGTGGGTTTCTATCAAAGAAACTTTCGAATAGTAAACCATTTATAACCCCGACGAATTTCGAGGGAGAAATTCATTTTAAGGGGGGTAGAATGTAACACCCCGAGATTTTATGAAAAATATTCTTTTAATTTCATTAATGTCTTGTGTTGTATTCTACACCAAGATTACCTTGCGCTATACGCAACACCGTATTAGCTTGCAGTATACGCAACACTATTCTTGGATCGTGTTACACACAATTTTGATAATAGTTATTTTACGCAACATTGAGTATATATATATATATATATTAAATGTATAAATGAAATATGGTTGGATTCTGTTATAAGAAACAATGAAGGATTCTTTCACAACACGCAACCCTGACTTGGCTTGCATTACACGCAATCGCGACCTTCCTCGATAGCGTGTGTTGTACGCAATACCGGGTTTTAATAAACAATGTTATATTATTATAATATTGTCATGAACTAGCCGTTATGAATAGTATTAACTAAATTTTGAATTTTATAACATTATTATTCATCTAACACATTTCTAGAACATGGTATAAGAACAAAATAAATTTTTCGGGTAAAATAAGTTTTTTTTTTAAAAATGCAGTTTTACCACCTTTTGATGGCGCACCCACATTAAATATAGTTTTTGACATGTTTATATGTTCAATTTGACAAAATAATATTCTTCTTTTGAATCAGGATGTAAAAATTTACATTAGATAAAGTTTTGATATTTTTCCGACAACTTTCATATTTTAATGAATAGTAAAAACACGCTATATTTTAATTAAAAACAACTTTTTTCATCGTAATATATTATGTGGTTAAATTATAATATTGAATGGTTTTAAAGTATATTTAGAATATATTTTTACCACTTAATATAATTTTGGTCATTGGACACAATTTTACAATTAAACCGAACATAAACAAGTGTCAATCTTTTGATGGTTATTATCTCTTAAAAAACACGCTTTTTGTTTTGACAGCGGGAATTAATTTTAAATTAATTTCTGCCACTTCTGTGTTTTGAATTTAGAAAAATGGATTCCATATTTGGAATCAGGATGTTCAAATTGTGTAAATAGATAACTTTTATTTTTATACATTTTGAATAATTACTGCGGTAAATATTTTATTTACCATGGTTAAGGGTAAATCCGGTAAATAAGGGTTAAAAAATAATATTATAATAATATTAAATTACCCTAAAACGTGTCTTAACCCCATTGGTTGATATAGGGTCGACCATGGGCATCTTTGGGTCGATTTTGGGACCCCATTGATCCACTTGTAAGTGATAATGACACTTTATTTTAATTAAGTTAAAATGAATACAAAAATGACACAAGCATATATCTTTTAGAAAAACAATTGTTACATAGGGTTATATATGCTGGATTTTAGATTATAAATATTCATTAGAAGGATAAAAAGATTTCCTACATAATGGTAGTTTATTTGTAATTTTTAGACTTTAAATAATTTAATTTATTTATGACACAATGATGATGTAGTAATTATCTTATTAATGAAATATTGACATAATTGATGTTATAAACACAAAAATAAATGTAATTTGAGACTTTTTATGAATTCAACTAATTTTCTAGGTTACTATGATATATTAATTTTGATTTAATTAACTTTATTCGAACATTTAATTCTGTTATGACTTTCACAAAAATCATATATCAAATAGTGTCAAAATTGACACAAAATAGTTTTTAAATCAAATATTATATTATTAATTGTTATTTTATTCCTAAAAATCTAAGGTTCGGCCAAATTACTTAGATAAGGATATATATATTAATAATAAACAATATGGGGTTCGTTTGGCATGTTATAGTAATTGTATTAACCATATAGTGAAAGAAAACAAAAAGACACGGTAAAAGTTAAATTATTTAACTTGGAGTTAAATCTAATTGATAAGGTTAAAATAATATCCTAAACTTGTCCAAATTCTATTGGTTGATAGGATTTCGACCCATCCCCACCTTAGCTTCGAAATAAGACCCTTTGGAACCATTATAAACCGATTTTTACTTTAATATAAAATAATATTTTGAGATATTCCTAAGGTGCCCCTCTCCTCCCTTATAAAAGGACACATCCTCCCCCTCATCCTCACACCAATTTGAGCACTCATGCTCTGCCAACCCCTGACAAAATCTCTTCTCCACTTCTCTAGCAACATCCTAGAGGTTCTGGTCTTCCTCAAAGACCAATTTTAGTGCCCTAAGAGGAGGTCTCAAAGAGGCGCTTCAAAGAAGAGGTAATTACCGTTACCAATTCTTTCATCTTTATTTCTTCTTCCACTTCTTCTTCTTAGGTTGTTTCATTATGAAGTAATAACATCAGTATCACTCATATACGGATATGTTATTATATGTATGAAACAACCCTATTTCACCATCTATCCATCCTACGGAAAAAGAAATCACCGCGCGTGCGTACGTACGGAATACCGTCTCCACGCCGTGGTGTAATCTATTTTCCACCACCACCTTACATGGATGGGTATAATGGTGTAAAGAATAACTATACATAGTTATTACAACATCATATTGATTCTGATATATTGTATAATCCACTCCAATTCAATTCAATATTTATAGAAATGATATCATCGCTCGTGCGTACGTACGGACTACCGTCTCCACGACGCGATGAGATTCATTCTCCATGTTAACCATTTAAGAATGATTATAAAGTATATATAAGAAATAATAATGAAATATATGACATTATAAAGCTACTGGATTTATGTATATATATACATATGTATGTCATCTACTTACTTCCATTTCAAGACAATAAGGAAAGGAAAACAGCGTTCATGCGTACGTACGGACTACCGTCTCCATGAACGGTGTTTTTCATTTTATTTATCTACCTATTATATATATATATATATACTGAATATATATGATATATAAATCATATTTTATATTCTGGAAGTAAGTAAATCATGATATAAGTAATAATGATGTCAAGAACAACAAGTCAAAACACCTACGATAAATGAAACGATTTTACCCAAAACGCTTCTTTAACATGGAATTTATAAAATAACGGGTAATATAATGTCATAAGTGAACCATATATGATATCATAACAATGAATATGATTCTGTAATAAGTCAATAACATGATTTAAATCATTATACAGGAGGTTCGGACACTTACAAAGCAAGTCGGACCTAAGGTAAGGGAAAATACCACAATCTCATTTTTATCCGAGATTGTTTATTCGTAAGTATTTAATGGGGTGTATTTTATCATCCACATCCATGTTCCCTCAATATGTAATATTGTTTCCATCCACTTACAATAGTTTAAATCCAATTTTACCCTTCGGTGAGTTTTTAGTAAAAGATATGAAAGGAATCTTTTGTCATTTTCCGTACGAGTGACTTTTCCGACAAAAGTACGAAGAATGTTTTTTTAGCTTATACAGCCTGAATGGATTTTTAAAACATTATTTTCAAGAATATTCCTTTACAAGTTTTCAAGTTTATTTTTAATCAACTTATTTTATTTTAAAGTCGTATGACATGTTATGAAAGGAAAAATGTTTTTGAAGAAGAAAGGATATTTTCCTCAAGAATGGAGTTCAAGTGTTTTATCAAAATTATTTTCCATCTAAGATAATAAAGGGTTCTGTTTTATTCCTATTATTAGATTTATTTGATCATGTCGTTATGGAATTATTTTTATGAATTCCTTTATCTTATATGAAATGTTTTATAATGTCACGATGTTTAAGATTCCCATTTTTATTACATGGGTTATGAAATGATGTATGATTTATGATTTTGTGGCACACATAAGAATGGTATCATTATGAGATGGGTGGGACCTATATCTCCCTCCAATGCATTGGGTAAAGATTTTATATCTCATGAGATAGACATGGCTGAAATGGTAGGTTATACCGGTTCAGTGAAACAGGACTGAAACGAGGGTTACTCGATTCAGAAAGGGACTTTTTCCACTAAGATAGTCTTGCCATTGAGTCTTGACTAACAAGAAATGATTCTCTATGATTATGTGTGCATGCCACAAAGTTTAAAGTTTCATGTTATGATTATGGTGATCTCATTTTCACTTCTATGATTTGTTCCATGTTAAGATATTATGATCTCTTTTGCAGGTCATGATTTTCAAAAAGATATGATATGATTTTTATTTCTTTTGTATACCCTTACTGAGCATTTGAGCTCACCCTTTTATGTTTTCTTTTCCCAAGGATATAAAGAAAGGTTTTAGGTAAAAAAAATGGAAGATCTTTATGGGAGATATTGAAGATCTTTCACCAGGATTAGAAGATTATGTTCCGAGTTTCCAAAGACACTAAACTATTACGATCCTTGTGTGTGTGTTTTTGTTATGTACTAATTATTCCGCAAATGTAATGTAATGTCCATGTACGGCAGGCTTCGGGTCTCTACAGTTGGTATCAGAGGCAAAGGATGTAGGAATGTATCCGATCCTTGGGAACTCTCACATGTGAGCGTTGGACGAAGCATGGCTCTCCGCCCAAGGGCTTCATGAGGAAATGGCTGCCACTGGGGATGGTGGTGTGTCCCGCCCAGGGGGTGTAGCCGCCCATGGAGTGCCCTGATAGGTATCAATTGTAGTCCACTGGAAGTAATTCTAGACCGCTACAGTTGGTATCAGAGGAAAGGTTTAGTCAACCTTTGGAAACTAGGATGCGAGAACTTAAGTGAGATCCCTAGAGATATTTATAAGGTATGTCTAGGGATGTCCTTAAGGATAAGTATACGTATAGGATACAGTCCTAGAACTACGGTAACGATCATAGAATTTAACCTAAGATGTTAGATATTGAAGGTACTCCCCCTTTATTATGTTGTTTTCCCTAGCATTATTTTTGCCTCTCATACTATTCTTTTTAGGTTTTAGACGATGGCTGGAACCCGAAGGAACCGTGTTGATCAATGCAATGGACAATGCAATGATTGTCCTCCTGAACAAACAAATGTTATGGGAGATGGAGTGAAAAATCTTATTTCTATACTTACAGAAGCTATGATTCATTCTGGACTTCCAAATGAGCAGAGAAGGGAACAATATTCTATTGAGTCCTTCATGAGGCAATGTCCACCTTCTTTCAGTGGGTCTTCTGATCCACTTGTTGCTGAAAAATGGATCAGTACCACTGAAAAGATATTTTCAGTTCTTCAATGTTCTGAACATGATAAATTCATCTTAGCAGTATATCGTTTGGAAGGTGAAGCTGATCAATGGTGGAATCTTATTAAGAATACGAGGCAAAGGGATGAAATTGAGTCTATGGAAAGGGACGAGTTCAAGAACTTATTTTTCAATAAGTACTTCCCTCGTATTCTCCAAACAAAGATGGAGAAAGAGTTCCTTGAACTGAAGCAAAGGGATGATGAATCTGTTAGTACCTATGAAGCAAATTTTAAAAGACTTGCAAGGTACGCTTCTGGTATTATTATCCAACCTGAGAGTAAGATCGATCGATTCTTTAGTGGCTTAAAACCAAGTCTTCGAAGGGCATTAGCTATAAGAGACTTCAGTAGCTATGAATAAATTGTGCGTTTTGCTATCAAGGTAGAAATGGAAGTTTGTGTTACATATCCATCTCATGGTTTTGACAAGAAACGAAAGATGGAGTTCAAGGAGAAATCTCAGAATAATGGTGAAAAGAAGATGAATGTTTCCTTATGCACAAAGTGTGGAAATAAGCATGGTGGAGATTGTCTTAAAGGGACTAGAAAATGTTTTAAGTGTGGAAAAGAAGGTCATCGAGCAGCTGAGTGTCAAAGTAATTGAAAAAGGGTTTCTAATGATGTGAATAAAGCAAACACTGCAGAGAACGCACCACCAACACTTCAATGCTTCAAGTGCAAGGAAATGGGGCATTATGCTAATAATTTCCCTAATCCAAGGGTTAGTGATGATCAACATGAGCAACCACTGAAGGCAAAGGACAAAGGGAAGTCACATGCGATCACTATTGGCGATGTTGAATATGATAACGATGTGGTGGAATGATTAAGTGTTTATGTAATGGGATTCCAAAATAATTTTGTATCATGGAGTATTGGAATATTTATGTATTGGTTTAATGTGGTATTCAAAGTGATTGAGATATTTTTGGAAATAAGATGATATGCGCATAATGAAGGGAAAACAAGAAAATGAAATGTTTAACAGTATTCATGAGCTCATGATTGATATAAGGACTAAGTGATATCATGGTTTGAGTATATAGAATTTTGAGGATTTTGGTATGTGGAAAGTGTTAACTTTTAACTGCATTCATGTTTTCACTAAGGTATTCAAGATAATACACGATTAAGGACTTTGAATGTTTGGAATGTGACCAACAAAACATATCTTATGATATATGGGGATCAACGATGATATTAAATCTCTGGTAATTGTTTTCACTATGTTATGAGAGTGGACTGTAGTATTATGGATAAGACTAAAAATTAGAATGGATTATGTTGGACATAAGTTAGTATTGTTTAAGGATAGAAGTTTTTTCGATATTATTGATGGGATGTTATAGTAATGTAGTTTTAGAAAAAGGACAACCTGCAGGACGGGCGACAACCCATCGCTTCGGACAAGGCTGTGGGAATCGAACCCACAACCGAAGTGCGACTGGCCTTTATCGCCTACCACTGACCTACAGGAAGTCCCTATTTAGTAGAAACTAGTTTTATTATATTAAGAAGTATGATATATGAAGTATAAGTCCATTTTAGGAACCATATATGATTAATCTCACTATATATCGACTTATGTATATAAGTTTTGCTAACATTTTGTTTGAGACAGATGGAATGACCTGTCATTCTATCACATGATCTGCTAACACATCACGAATAACAAATTCAACTTCATTTCTTTAAGGGAAGAAGTGTAAATTGTTCAATTCACGAACAACAGTGAGATTATACCAAAATCAAGTAATTATTTCTTCTAATTCAAATTTTTCAACTTTAGGGAAATGATATTGAAAACCAAAAATGTTGTCTTAGTGATCTTATATCTGATGAATTGGATGGTACCTTAGATCGTCACAAATTTATGGCTTTGTGATTGCTAGCTTTTCCATAGCCATGTTCTCTACCACTCTCCATCAGAACATGATTGTTAGATTTCTCTTCCATATCCATATTTTCACCTATGTGGAAACCCAGTGATTAGTTTATTTGGGTAACCGTTACGTTTCATACTTTTGTTTTTAAAGATAAGTTTTGGTATTCTTTTTTACGATGTGGGTTTCTATCAAAGAATCTTTCGAATAGTAAACCATTTATAACCCCGACGAATTTCGAGGGCGAAATTCATTTTAAGGGGGGTAGAATGTTACACCCCGAGATTTTATGAAAAATATTCTTTTAATTTCATTAATGTCTTGTGTTGTATTCTACACCAAGATTACCTTGCACTATACGCAACACCGTATTAGCTTGCAGTATACGCAACACTATTCTTGGATCGTGTTACACACAATTTTGATAATAGTTATTCTACGCAACATTGAGTATACATATATATATATATATATATATTAAATGTATAAATGAAATATGGTTGGATTCTGTTATACGAAACAATGAAGGATTCTTTCACAACACGCAACCCTGACTTGGCTTGCATTACACGCAATAGCGACCTTCCTCGATAGCGTGTGTTGTACGCAATACCGGGTTTTAATAAACAATGTTATATTATTATAATATTGTCATGAACTAGCCATTATGAATAGTATTAACTAAATTTTGAATTTTATAACATTATTATTCATCTTACACATTTCTAGAACATGGTATAAGAACAAAATAAATTTTTCGGGTAAAATTAGTATTTTTCAAAAAATGCAGTTTTACCTCCTTTTGATGGCACACCCACATTAAATATAGTTTTTGACATGTTTATATGTTCAATTTGACAAAATAATATTCTTCTTTTGAATCAGGATGTAAAAATTTACATTAGATAAAGTTTTGATATTTTTCCGACAACTTTCATATTTTAATGAATAGTTAAAACACGCTATATTTTAATTAAAAACAACTTTTTTCATCGTAATATATTATGTGGTTAAATTATAATATTGAATTGTTTTAAAGTATATTTAGAATATATTTTTACCACTTAATATAATTTTGGTCATTGGACACAATTTTACAATTAAACCGAACATAAACAAGTGTCAATCTTTTGATGGTTATTATCTCTTAAAAAACACGCTTTTTGTTTTGACAGCGGGAATTAATTTTAAATTAATTTCTGCCACTTCTGGGTTTTGAATTTAGAAAAATGTATTCCATATTTGGAATCAGGATGTTCAAATTGTGTAAATAGATAACTTTTATTTTTAGACATTTTGAATAATTACAGCGGTAAATATTTTATTTAACATGGTTAAGGGTAAATCCGGTAAATAAGGGTTAAAAAATAATATTATAATAATATTAAATTACCCTAAAACGTGTCTTAACCCCATTGGTTGATACATGGTCGACCATGGGCATCTTTGGGGCGATTTTGGGACCCCATTGATCCACTTGTAAGTGATAATGACACTTTATTTTAATTAAGTTAAAATGAATACAAAAATGACACAAGCATATATCTTTTATCAAAACAATTGTTACCTAGGGTTATATATGTTGGATTTTAGATTATAAATATTCATTAGAAATATAAAAAGATTTCCTACATAATGGTATTTTATTTGTAATTTTTAGACTTTAAATAATTTAATTTATTTATGACACAATGATGATGCAGTAATTATCTTATTAATTAAATATTGACATAATTGATGTTATAAACACCAAAATAAATGTAATTTGAGACTTTTTATGAATTAAACTAATTTTCTAGGTTACTATGATATATTAATGTTGATTTAATTAACTTTATTCGAACATTTAATTCTGTTATGACTTTCACAAAAATAATATATCAAATAGTGTCAAAATTGACACAAAATAGTTTTTAAATCAAATATTATATTATTAATTGTTATTTTATTCCTAAAAATATAAGGTTCAGCCAAATTACTTAGATAAGGATATATATATTAATAATAAACAATTTGGGGTTCGTTTGTCATGTTATAGTAAGTGTATTAACCATATAGTGAAAGAAAACAAAAAGACATGGTAAAAGTTAAATTATTTAACTTGGAGTTAAATCTAATTGATAAGGTTAAAATAATATCCTAAACTTGTCTAAATTCTATTGGTTGATAGGAGTTCGACCCATCCCCACCTTAGCTTCGAAATAAGACCCTTTGGAACCATTATAAACCGATTTTGACTTTAATATAAAATAATATTTTGAGATATTCCTAAGGTGCCCCTCTCCTCCATTATAAAAGGACACCTCCTCCCCCTCCTCCTCACACCAATTTGAGCACTCAAGCTCAGCCAACCCCTGACAAAATCTCTTCTCCACTTCTCTAGCAACATCCTAGAGGTTCTGGTCTTCCTCAAAGACCAATTTTAGTGCCCTAAGAGGAGGTCTCAAAGAGGCGCTTCAAAGAAGAGGTAATTACCGTTACCAATTCTTTCATCTTTATTTCTTCTTCCACTTCTTCTTCTTAGGTTGTTTCATTATGAAGTAATAACATCAGTATCACTCATATACGGATATGTTATTATAAGTATGAAACTACCCTATTTCACCATCTATCCATCCTACGGAAAAAGAAATCACCGCGCGTGCGTACGTACGGAATACCGTCTCCACGCCGTGGTGTAATCTATTTTCCACCACCACCTTACATGGATGGGTATAATGGTGTAAAGAATAACTATACATAGTTATTACAACATCATATTGATTCTGATATATTTTATAATCCACTCCAATTCAATTCAATATTTATAGAAATGATATCATCGCTCGTGCGTACGTACGGACTACCGTCTCCACGACGCGATGAGATTCATTCTCCATGTTAACCATTTAAGAATGATTATAAAGTATATATAGGAAATAATAATGAAATATATGACATTATAAATCTACTGGATTTATGTATATATATACATATGTATGTCTTCTACTTACTTCCATTTCAAGACAATAAGGAAAGGAAAACAGCGTTCATGCGTACGTACGGACTACCGTCTCCATGAACGGTGTTTTTCATTTTATTTATCTACCTATTATATATATATATACTGAATATATATGATATATAAATCATATTTTATATTCTGGAAGTAAGTAAATCATGATATAAGTAATAATGATGTCAAGAACAACAAGTCAAAACACCTACGATAAATGAAACGATTTTACCCAAAACGCTTCTTTGACATGGAATTTATAAAAGAACGGGTAATATAATGTCATAAGTGAACCATATATGATATCATAACAATGAATATGATTCTGTAATAAGTCAATAACATGATTTAAATCATTATACAGGAGGTTCGGACACTTACAAAGCAAGTCGGACCTAAGGTAAGGGAAAATACCACAATCTCATTTTTATCCGAGATTGTTTATTCGTAAGTATTTAATGGGGTGTATTTTATCATCCACATCCATGTTCCCTCAATATGTAATATTGTTTCCATCCACTTACAATAGTTTAAATCCAATTTTACCCTTCGGTGAGTTTTTAGTAAAAGATATGAAAGGAATCTTTTGTCATTTTCCGTACGAGTGACTTTTCCGACAAAAGTACGAAGAATGTTTTTTTTAGCTTATACAGCCTGAATGGATTTTTAAAACATTATTTTCAAGAATATTCCTTTACAAGTTTTCAAGTTTATTTTTAATCAACTTCTTTTATTTTAAAGTTGTATGACATGTTATGAAAGGAAAAATGTTTTTGAAGAAGAAAGGATATTTTCTTCAAGAATGGAGTTCAAGTGTTTTATCAAAATTATTTTCCATCTATGATAATAAAGGGTTCTGTTTTATTCCTATTATTACATTTATTTGATCATGTTGTGATGGAATTATTTTTATGAATTCATTTATCTTATATGAAATGTTTTATGATGTCACGATGTTTAAGATTCCCATTTTTATTACATGGGTTATGAAATGATGTATGATTTATGATTTTGTGGCACACATGAGAATGGTATCATTATGAGATGGGTGGGACCTATATATCCCTCCAATTCATTGGGTAAAGATTTTATATCTCATGAGATAGACATGGCTGAAATGGTAGGTTATACCGGTTCATTGAAACAGGACTGAAACGAGGGTTACTCGATTCAGAAAGGGACTTTGTCCACTAAGATAGTCTTGGCATTGAGTCTTGACTAACAAGAAATGATTCTCTATGATTATGTGTGCATGCCACAAAGTTTCAAGTTTCATGTTATGATTATGGTGATCTCATTTTCACTTCTATGATTTGTTCCATGTTAAGATATTATGATCTCTTTTGCAGGTCATGATTTTCAAAAAGATATGATATGATTTTTATTTCTTTTGTATACCCTTACTGAGCATTTGAGCTCACCCTTTTATGTTTTCTTTTCCCCAGGATATAAAGAAAGGTTTTAGGTAAAAAAAAAGGAAGATCTTTATGGGAGATATTGAAGATCTTTCACAAGGATTAGAAGATTATGTTCCGAGTTTCCAAAGACACTAAACTATTACGATCCTTGTGTGTGTGTTTTTGTTATGTACTAAGTATTCCGCAAATGTAATGTAATGTCCATGTACGGCAGGCTTCGGGTCTCTACACCAGATTAGATTTTAAGAGGTCTTTGTTCATTGTTTCTGATTCATTATATTCATTATTAAATAGATTTTAAGTTGTATGAATTTTTTTTATTTATTTTATTATATATATATATATATATATTAAGTTGATTGGAGGTTCTATTTTTATACCTAGGAAATTAAGAAGTTGATTCATATCATACATGTCACCCCCTCTAAGACTATCCCTCACATGGTTCTTTCCACTCCAAATTAACAATGTGTTGAGTTTTTTAAGCATCATAAGGTTTTCCGAAAACATTATTTATTATAGATTTATTCGATTTTAGAGTTTTATAGGAAGACTCTTTAGAGAACATAGGTTGGGGTTATTCCAAATTAACAATATGCTTTGGTTTTCATGGTAATGTAGCTTCCACATTGTTAGCACATTGTTTCTCTTTACCAAAGAAACTTCCCCTATCCCAAACACTAGAGGGTTCATATATAACTCAGGGTCTCTTATTTATTATATTCTGTTTATGTAATTTTACACTATCATATATATGAATCTATTTCTCTATTTATTAGTGACTATGTGTTTTATTTATTTTTATTATTGTGTAGGAACAATGTGATATACATGGATAAAAGCTGGATCACATTACAGAGGAACACACCTCAGTATGTTAAGGGTTTTAATGAGTTTTTAGATTTTTCAATTTCTAATCTATCCGTTGAAGAGAGAATAAAATGTTAATATCCTGAATGAAAATTTAGAACATGTTTGAAGAGCGATGAGGTTTATGAACATTTAATACTGAAGCAATTCCCTAGTCAATATTTTTGTTGGATTTGGCATGGATAATAGAATGTTACAGAAAGATTGAGCACTCATGTTAATCCATAGAATGAGGTCCCAAGTTCGGCAAAAATGGAAAATGAAATAGAAAAACCTCATAAATGATGCATTCGGAACTGCAAGACACCACTATCAGCATAAAAACATATCAAAACAACTAGAAGAGGGTGCTACAAATTGCAACGACAAGTGATGTTTTTAAGACTGTAACAGAGGAAGATCAAGATTGTAACATATGATTGGATCCTCCTCCTGATTCTGTGGAGCCAAATGTAAGAGAAAACTTCACTAAGGAAAATGTGTTTCATGATTTAGTTGACGATGGAAATCAAGAGTTGTATAGTGGGTGTTTGAAATATTCAAAGCCTTCATTTCTTCTAAAGTTGTACCATATTAAATGTCTATGTGGAATTACAAATAAGGCAATGTCCATGACATTGGAATTGATTTGTGATGCATTTCCTAAAGCAATAATCCCATAATATTTTTATGATATGAAAAAAGCTGTTAACAAGATTGGTCTAAATTATAAAAAAATACTTCTGTGTCCCAATGATTGTATACTTTATTGGGGAGAGGATTCAAGTAGATAGAATTTCAAGAAATGTTCTTCATCTAGATGGCAGGAAAAGGGTGATTTTTGAAGTCTGAATGACCATAATTTCATGGAGAAGATTAAAATGAACACACCTACAAAGGTTTTCCGTTACATTCCTTTGAATCGTCGATTTCTAAGTTTATTCATGTCATCAAAAACCGCTGAATACATGAAGTGGCATTCTGTAGACAATAACAGGATAGGTTAATGAGACATCCATGAGATTCTCAATTGTGGAAGACATTTTATTCATTACATCTCGATTTCTCAGCTAATCCTATGAATGTTCGATTGGGATTGGCTGCCGATGGATTCATCCCATTTGGTACATTGAGTACCAATTATAGAGTTTGGCAAGTTGTTTTGTTCCCTTATAATTTGCCTCCATGGATGTGTATGAAACAAGAATCTTTTATCCTTTCGATGATTATTCCTAGAAAACAAATGCCTGGAAATGATATTGATGTATACTTGCAGCCTTTGATTGATGAATTGCAGGAGTTATGGAGAAACGGTTTTGAGACATTTGATGATTCTTCTAAAACAATGTTCAAAATGCATGCTTCTTTAATGTGGACCATTATTGACATCCCTGGGCTTGGAAATTTATCTGGTTGGAATACATACAATGGTTTGGCTTGTCCCGTTTGTAACATTGATTTTGAGACCAATCGGCTACCTCACAGTAGAAAATGGTGCTTCTTGTGTCATCAAAGATTTCTCGATGCATCTCATAGATTTCGGAAGAACAGATCAAAATTTAATGGTTCCATTGATCGGAGACCACCCCAAAAGTTGTTAACTAGTTCTGAAATATTGACACAGCTTGAAAATGTTGAAACAGAATTTGGGAAGGTTCATAATTTGAATGAGAGTGGAAAACTGGTCTGAAGTGCATCGTCAAGCGAAACCGGAATGCAAGAATGGAAGAAAAAAAGTGTATTCTTCAAACTTCAGTATTTGGAATTTAATTTGTTGCAGAATAATATTTATGTGATGCATATTGATAAGAATTTTTGTGACAATTCGATATTCAAATTACTTAATGGGCATGGAAAGTCGAAGGATCATCTCAATGATCGCAAAGACTTACAAGCCATGAACATAAAACGCGATCTCTGTCCAGATGAGAATGAAAAGTATCCTCCGTTAATTTTTTCAATCAAAAATAGGAATATAGATACATTCTAACGAATGTTAATGAATGTTAAGGAATCTGATAGGTATTCAAGTAACATCTCGTGGTGTGTTGACTTGAGGAATTGTAAGTTACATGGATTGAAAAGTCATGATTCACATATTTTGATACAACAGTTACTACCATTGGAATTGCTTACATTATTAGCTGAAAAAATTACTATTGTTGTACTCCAGTTCTGCACATTTTTCAGACAACTATGTGAGAAATCTCTACATTCATTTCAGCTTGACATCCTCCAGGAGTGGTTTGTATTGACCCTTTGTGCAATGGATATGATCTATCCTCCATCATTTTTTACTATAATGATGCATTTAACTGTGAATTTGGTTGAGGAAGATAAATTAGGATGCCCCATTCATTATCTATGGATGTTTCCAATTTAGAGGTACTTTATTTATATTTTTTCCAGTTAAGTAAAAAAATTTGGAACATAATTAAATGCATAATTATGTCTATTTTACTTCACAGATATCTTGGGAATTTGAAATCATACGTGAGAAATAAAGCTCAACCAGAAGGCTCTATTGTTGAAGGCTATTTGGCTGAGGAGTGTTTGACCTTTTGTTCTCGATACATGGATAATATTGAGACAATATTTAATCGATTTGGACATGTTGATGACACATCGAATCAATCTAAAATACATTAGAAATCCAAAATATTTCCTTCTATTGGCTGATTAGTTGGGAGGACCTCAAATGTGACATTGACTGAATTTGAATTATTACAGGCACATGGATATGTGCTTATGAATAGTGAAATTGTATATTCATTTTTTGAAGATTTTAGGATAAAAACAAAGAGACGAATGAGAGTCTAAACATGAAATGATAATGATATAACTAAAGATGTTAATAAAGAGCTTGTATAATGGTTTACATGAGTGTAATTTCATAAATATCGCAATAAATATGAATATTTGTTTGACACATACATTTTGTAAATCTAATAAAGTATATTTCTTTTTTTCAGATCATTAATACTGATACTCGAGCAGAGGTGTCAAAATATTTGATGTTTCTTTCTAGAGGTCCTCTAAAACAAGTTAAAAAGTTCAACGCTTATAATGTGAATGGATTTATATTTCGTACAGTCGATCGAGAAGTGGGTTTGAAAACACATAATAGTGGTATATTTACATTTGATGAAGTGGAATACTATGGAAAGATTAATGATATTATTGAATTAAACTACCATGGAAATTTTTCCATTGTTTTATTCAAATTCAAATGGGTCGATATTATCAGAGGTGTTAAAAGAGATTCCTTGCAATTTACTTCTATGCACTTCTCTCGCTTGATGGATGTTGGTGATCGTGAACTTCATGATCTATATAATTTGGCATTGAAATAAAAAATATTATATTATGTGAATGATGTTGCCGATGAAGGTTGGACTGTAGTGGATCACGTAATACAATGAGATTTGTATGATATGGTTGATTAAGTGGAAAATTTGACCTCTGAAATTGAAGTTAATCAGCAACAGGAAGCAGAATTATTTTTCCATCATGATATTTAAAATATTAGTCTAGTAAGGACGAATGAATTGGATGAAGAAATGGAGTATGAAACTGACATGATTGAAGGGGAAAATGATTGTATGTACAATTACTTATTTATTCAGCAACCACATGTTTCATTTCTGCAGTCATTCATTATCATTGTTATATATATTGTGTCTGTTAGTACAGGGCATCTATTATCATTTTTAGTTTTTTTTCTGCATAATTTTTTTGAAATATATATCCTGAACTTAATTTTATTGGATTAAATGATAGGAATTCCAAGGAGGAAGCGGTACACTATTTCATCTAGTTCTGCGACAGATTGTGATCCATCTAGCTCCCTCCCCACAACATCGGAGGCAACATCTTCTGACACCCCTGCACCATCTCCCCCTGCACCATCTCTCGCACCATCTGTGGATGTCCCATTAGAGGTTGAGTCGTCGACTCCCCCTTCAAGAGTCTCAGTAGTGGGGATGTGACATGCCCCTTCCAGTTCATCCCAGGCATACTAGAGTGTCACTATCATAGGTACAAAATTTAATTAAATAAATTTATTGCATTCTGTTTATACTATTTGTTTGATCATTGAATATGTCAAAAATTAAACCGTAGAGAAAAACATAAAAAGTTCAGATGTTTTGAATATGACTTTAGAGAAGATAGTCATGACATTTGATTCTTATTGGTTCTCTACAGCTGACGCCGTGGGGTTACATGGCCAGATTTTAGGCCAGCTGGCAGCGGAGCCTATTTCGCATCCCATTTCATATGATGATTGGAGACATATGCCTAAAGTCTAGAAAATGTAGTTTATGATTTTCAAATAATGGTAAATTTATTACATTATGGTTTAATTTAATGTCATCTTACTAATATGTTCAAAATGAATTTCTGTATACAGATGTTCTTCCACTTTACCATTGCTGACGTGATTGCATAGAAGTGGACATTGAAAAATCTAGGTAAGAAGTGGAATGATTTAAATGGAGATTGTGGTGTGATGTCAAATATACATTGTTGACCGTGCATCAAATGTATGAGAAGCTACCCAGTGGGGTACCGAAAGAACAATGGAAAGTGTTTGTTGACAGACATCGTGATCATAAGCGGATGGTATTGAAATATATATATTATTATATTATCCTCATTTTACCATTATACTTGTATATGAAAAAGACATGAAATTCAATACATTAGTATTAAATTGCATTTTATTTATTTCAGGATCTCTCAAGACAGAATTCATCAAACCGGGCTAAGCAAGTCACCCCACACACTGTGGCATCCAAACGTTTTTCTAGAAGCCGAAAGACATTGGTAATCTTTTAATTAGTATAAATATTTATAAGACAATATTATCTGTTTAACATATTGAATTGTTGATTTATAGTTTCTTAATACAGTCCCATTTTTTAGGGCATAAAGCATCCAAAACTGAATTGTCGTTGGATATTCACAAGAAATCAGATGGAAGATTTCCTAATGAGCCTGCTATTGAAGTTGGGGTATTAAGTCAATTTTTTATCAAAATTACTTATTATACATTTTTAATCTATTAATATATATTGATATTTGATTTATAGGTAACAATTAACGAACGATGGGATGCCAATCTTGCGCAGTCCTACTCAGTCTCCCAGGACGACCCAATTGCTAAAGTCCTTGGGAAGGAGCATCCTGGGAGAGTGTGTGGAATGAGTTTGGGACCCGTACCATCTGATGTTTTTAACAGGCCACCGGGGATGGCAGGTGCATCTACAACTGACATTACTCAGCCCATACACATAGATGAAAAGAAAGAGATTGTTTCTTTATGAAATAGAGTTCAGTAGTAGGGGGATCAGATATCTGCTCTGCAGAAAGAGTTGACTGAAATACGTTAGCTGATGAGCAGTTATGCCCTCGGTGGTATGCAGTTAAATCACAAAAAAATAAAATTCATTTAGTTTTCTAACATTAATTGGTATTATTTTTTAATATAAATATGAAACCGTATTTAATTTTCAATATAATGTTCTTACGGGTGACAAAAAAATGTGGAGATGAAGGTGGAGAGGGTGACGATGCATCATCGGACCTCGAGCAGTTGTATTGTTGATGTGTTGAACAAATATGGGAACAATTGGTTTTTATATGTATCATTTGTGGCACATAGTTTCCACCACACATTTTCATGTTCTAATGTTTCCTTGATTTCTCTTGTTTCTTTTTATGCATTTTAATGATTTTTGATGTTTCTTTTTTATGTCATGAATTCTCAAGTGTGGTATACATCATTCCATTTAGGCCTGTGTTTGAATTGGTAGTTTCCAACAAACCTTTTCAAGTTCTAACATTCACCCATACTATCACACATCAATCATTTCTACATCCTCCCTCAATAGTAGAAGTAATAATGGACTCATTAAACACCAAATACATTATTATTCAAGAGGGTTACTGGCTACAACGAATGATCTATACCTCAATGTGCATTGTGTGCATCAACTGAGAGGGTTACCAACTATATGAATGGAGGACCAATATCCTATCATTATGATAGGGTTACCTAATCCAAAAAATAAATAGAGCACTCATTCCTTGGATCCATTATGATACCAGGAGGGTTATCGACCCGATGGATGCTCCCATTGTCCACCCACACCTATTATAATCCTTACAAAGCGATAAAGCACCATGTACTTGAATGTTATAAATATAAACCCCAGGTTATGAATGCATGTGTAGCATCATGTTCTATATAGAAAAATTATTAGAATGGACTTCCCATATGTACCAAACTAACACTATAGATATAATATATATAAATTACTAGAATATATCTAGCACATAGGACCCTATAGTGTACATAGTGTGTAAGTCACTCTAGTAGAATTTTCATGTAATTTCACCACCCAATCTATGTGATGTTGATATGCATGGTGTATTCAATAAGGTATATAGAATATGGGGTCCATGTAGGTACTTTTCATGGACAACCTGTACACACTAAATTGACTTTCTCTAGATACACATCTTGTAGTGATGTGTGCACAATGTGGGTCTCTAATGTGTTGAATTGGAATGTATATGAGTACACACAAAATATATTGGTAAAATGGTATATGGAATGTTGCCCGAATTCCCATAGATTATGATATTTTTAATATCACACAACCCCTCATTGGGCCTATGATACATAAAATGTAACCTAGAGGACTACACACCATGTAGTTTTGGATTTCATATCTGGTACATGATTCTCCTCTACATCTCATGACATCAAATCCACTGAATACACCACTACTAGTCATGCCACCTCCAATTTTTATATTTGATGCCTCTAGAATCAACATCGTCCTTCACTAGATCATTTCTAGTAATCCACAATGATTTTCATCTATTTCCATTAGAACATTTCTCGAAACCACATCTGAAAATCCACTAATCATATGAACCATCATTTTCCCACTATTGATCATCATTCATCACAAATATAATCCATATTTCAATTTCCAATGCCTCATGTTATCCTCGTGATTCCCAATATTAAATTTAGGCTTCCTTTATAGACCCATAATTGGAAGCGAAATTAAATTAAACATTGGAGTTTATCAAAGAGCATAATTTGATGGAAAACTAGACCACCCAATATGAGTTCACTTCTAAGGGTCCAATATTATTATTTTTATATGTGTTTGGTTATGACTACTTTATTACTCATGGTTATGAGGAATGAGAACATGGGGTAACACCCTTTAAGTATGATCAAACTAAATAAAGATAGTAAACTAGTTAAGAGTAAATTAGAAGGGAAAAGTAATTTTCTTGTACTTTATATATTTTCATGATATTACAATGCGTTGAATCTTATTGAATGATAATTGATGATATGGATTACTTCTTGTTTTTATCATTTAAGAAAATGATTGAAGTGGGATGTGGGATTATGAATGTTATGGAATGGGTAAATTAATGGAATAATAATCTTAATGAGGCTGGTAAATAGTAAATAATGAGATTTGAAAATGATGTTAAAAATGTAATGTTTTTGATTGTGTGGTTTTCTTCTCTTGTAAATTTGGATATGTTACTGGTGATGATTTTTTTGTGGAAACTGATGTTTTGGTGTGTGATTGTCATGTTGTTATTTTTGATATTGAGGAAGTGATTGTGAGAATGAGATGTAGTGAAGGATGAGGGCTGGTGATGATGATACATGATGTGGGTTATGCATGGTAGGAGGGCCATAATGTTACTCAGTTGGCTTATATTTCTGGTTTGATTTGTTATTCATGGCAGTGGTGCAGCGGAAGCAGAAAATTTATTTTTTTTCTAGCAGCTTTTAGCGATAGTTTTAACCGCTGCGACATTTATATGGGTTGCGGTTTAAACAGCCGCTAAACTGTGAAAACTGCCATGGATATACATTTTTTCTTATGTTTAGCAAAGGTTTTAACCACCGCGACATAGCCGAATCATTGCTTCCTCGTTCCGTGGTGGTTCCCGTGACTTGAGAGGCAGTTTTAAGGTCACTGGATTTGAGTTTATTCACGACGGTTATAACCACCGAGAATAAATTGATATCCAGGGATCGTAAAAACCACCTCTAAATTCAGTAAAACCTCCGCAAAATGAGGCATCTACAATGCTTTCCTTAAACCGCCACTGAACCGAAAAAACAGCCGCGGATAGATTGGTGATGTCGTATAAGGCGGCAGTTTCGGTAAACCACCGCCAAACCATGTCACGGCGGTTTTAACCGCAGCTAAACACAAAAACAACTTCCACTAAAAAGAGATTTTGTTTTAGTGTGTAGCTTATCATTTGGCAATGCCGCCAAATCTCTCCAAAGTTCACGATGTGTTCCACGTATCACTGTTAAGAAAATACATGTCTGACCCAACACATGTACTCACCTATGAGCAATTAGAACTGGAACCTGATCTGTCTTATTGCGAAGAGCCCATCAGGATTCATGGTACGAGTGAACAAGTTCTGAGAAACCGTACGACTTGTCAGTGAAAATTTCAATGGAGAAACCATAAGATGGAAGAGGCAACGTGGGAACCCGAGGAATATATGATGAAGAACCACTGGAGCCTTTTTATGCAGTAATTTTCGAGAAATTTTGAGGACAAAATTATTTTAATGAGGGGAGAATGTAACACCCCAAACTTCCATGATACGCTTCTCTTTGAATAATACAGTACCATGTGTTAAATGCAACTTCGAGTTTTAACACACACCACAACCAATCAAACTAGCCGTTATGAATAGTAAAACCCACTTTTTAAAATTTTATAAATTTTATCTTTCAAAATGGACTTCATTTTTGGATTCGGAATATCGAAATTAGCTTAGGGTGATTTTTTTGTATTTTTATGAAAATATTCAATTTTTGATGAATAGTGAAAAACACTGAGTTATCATTTAAAACTGAAGTCTTATTTATTTAAATTTATTTTAGGTCAAAATAGATACATAATACCTATATAAGTTCAATTTAATTCATTGGAGTCAGTTTATAATAATTTTAGATACATAAAAAAATTATTGAACTTTTCACCCTCTTTTACCCATCTCCTAGAAGTATTTGTAAATTCACATAAAACATATTTTGACTGCTTCTGTGAGTGGAATTTCGAAAATACAAGAGACATGGTAAATATAAATGATTAAAATGAGGTTAAATAAGATAAAAATAATTTTTTTGTGAATAGTAACTTTTTTCATTTATTTACCACGGTTAAAAGTAAATAGGGTAATTAAGTGTAAAACTGATATTATTATTACCCTAACACATGTCTTAATTTTATTTGATAAGTATAATTCGACCGAAAACATCCTTATGAATAATATATGAACCTCTTTGGTCCACTTGGATTAGATTAGGACATTTATTATTATTTTATTCAAAGAAGAGTTAAAAGTGTTAAAATCAATGTTTAATAACTAAAACATTTTTAATATTGGGTTATACAAAAGATAAATTCGATTATAATTATTCATTAGAAATATAAAAATATATCCTAAATAATGGTATTTTAATTATTATTTTTAGAAATTAAATAATTTAATATAATTATGAAACAATGGTGATGGAGTAATTACCTAATTAATGAAATACTAAAATAATTTATATTATAAATTTCCAAATAAATGTAATTTGAGACTTTTTATGAATTCCAATAATTTTATAGCTTAATAAGATATGTTAGGATTGATTAAATAAATTTATTTCGAATTAAAAAAGTTTTTAGAACTTTAACAAAAATCAATTATTATATAGAGTCAAAATTGACATAAAGGAGTATTTAATTAAAATATTATATTATTAATTGATATTATATTCCTAAAAATATAAGGGTCGGAACGATTACTTATATAAGGTTATATATATTAATAATTAACTACTTGGGGTTTTCTTGTCTTATTATATTAAGTTTATTAACCATATAATTTAAAAATACAAAGATACATGGTAAATGAGAAACTATGTAACTAAGAGTTAAATATAAATGATAAGGTTAATATAGTGACCCAAACCTATCTAAAATCTATTGGTTGAAATTATTGAGACCCATACCCACTTTTTCCTAGAAATAAGTCACTTTGGAGCCATTATAAACCGAATATGAATTTATTATAAAATAATATTTTATGTTTTTCCTAAGGTGCCCCTCACCCCTCTTATAAAAGGGAACTCCCCCTTCTCTCAAAATCATCTCTTCAAAGCATTTTGGTTCGGCCAAAACCTGCCCAAATATCCTCTAAACTTCCCTAAATTCAACCTAGAGTCTTTAGTTTTATCTGAAAGCCAACATATGGAGCCCTCCTGATCAAATCAAAAAGAAGAACTCGATGAAGAGGTAAAAATCTCAACACCTCTTTCAAGTTCTTTTCTTCTTCCACTTGTTCTTTATTTTTTATTTATATTATAAAATAATAACCCTAGTATCTTCTATATACTGTGATGTTTTTATAAATATGGTATATCCATATTCATTATTCTATCTATCCTTTGAATGACATGTCACCATACGTGCATACATACGGCTTACCGTCTCTATGTCGTGGTGTAATTGTTTTTAAATACATTATTATTTGGATGGGTACAATAATGATCATTAATTAATGTAAATAATAAATATAACATGATAATGATTCTGTATATATGATATACCATCCATTTATATATTATTTTAATATCAAATGAATGATATTGTCGCTCGTGTGTACGTACAGACTACTGTCTCTACGAACACGATAGAATTCATTCCCCATCGTATCCATTCAAGAATAATTTCCATTTTATAATTAAAAATAATTTTTAAGGACTGAATATAATTATTTATATGAATAATATACATCCTATGGATAAAAACATGGATTATGTAACAAAACATATAAAAGAAAACGAGTAACTGTACACCTGAAACGACGATAATATTAAAATATTATGAACAATACAATATTAAAAGATCATATATGATATCATATTATGTATATGATTCTTGTATAATTTAATAACAATGATTTAACTTTCATAAATGAGGTTAACCTACCCTCAACCAAGGAAATGTACAAGGTAAGGGTTTTTTTACAATCTCTTCATTATCCGAGGTTGTTTATACGTAATTATCTACTGAGACATCTTTGTCATCGACATACGTGTTTCCTAAAAATTTATTTCAAATCATTCCTAGTATTTTATAGACTATGGGTTATAGTCATTTATACCCATGTTGACTTTTTATAAGATTTTTATAAAGGAATCTTTCTGTCGTTTTCCAAACTAGGTCCTTTTTAACCTTATCGATAAAATTAAGGCAGGAATGTTTTTTTAAACTTATACGGTTGGTGTGGCTATTTTCCGCCATTATAAAATATTTAAAGCTTGAATTACAGGATTATAACAATATTTTAAAATTAAATGTTTTCTTTTATAATTATGTTACTTTTGAATGATTTAAAAAAATATATTTCTCTCAAATAGTTTTGATTTTATCTATGCCAACATCCATTTCTGGATTTTAAGCTTATTTGAACTTTATTTATTATGATACAAAACATCCATATTTTATTGAAGGATTTGTTATATTTTTTATTGTGGATGTGTTATTTTTATACCATTTATGGTTTACGGAGAAAGTATTGACATTTTGTATAATAGTTTTAATACGAATGTTTATGTTATGTTTAAACCTGTTCATATGAGAAATGCATTGGACATAGTAAGTGATAGGTGGGGACCTCTATAGCTCCTCGATGAATCGGTAGGTCTCATGAGACAAACTAGTGTCTCAGAACAAGGCCTTTAAAAATATTATGTGTAGTCTGGGCACAAGGCCATCACTATTTGGTTATGATAGTCTGGAATTATGGATTCCATCATTAAGAAAGAGGTTATTGATATTATATGTGATTATTCGACTAGTAGAATATCCTTGTGAATAAGTAAATGGAATTATTTCATTTTATGTCTACTATATTATGCCAAAGTTCATCTTTAAAAGGCTTTTGTTTTAGTTATATATTTCCTTAAATGTTTATTCTTATTTATGAAATTTTCTGCTATAGTGTTATCCTTACTGGGCATCTGAGCTCACCATTTTCTATGTTTTATTTTTCCCAGGATGTGAAGATGTATTTTATGACTGACCTGTAGGATAGTCTGATGGGATATGAGTGCAGACTATGGAGGCTATGTTGTTTTAGTTATTCACTTTACGATTTAATGTAAAACTTATGAATGTATCTAGTGTTTCCATGTATACTTAACTAATCGGTCTTTCGAGACTTTATCTTTTGTGATCATACCAATGTTATGTAATAATGCACCGAATCTGGGTAACTAAGGTCGGGGCGTTACATAAAATACAATATTACATCATAAATATGTCTAGTCGGGGTAAATAAACCCATGATAATATATTTTTCATTGTATATGGATTATGAGCATATCACATCATAAATCCTTATATTATAGTCTTAGTCCACTCAATATAGTTGGTTTTATCATCCAATCATGTAAAACTAGCTTGGCTTTCTTTACACACAATCATCAAAGGAATCTTTCACTACACACAACACTAGCTTGGCTTTCTTTACACACAATCACGACCTTCCTCGATAGCATGTGTTGTACGCAATACCGAGTTTCACTAAACAATGATATGCTATTAAAATATTATTAAAACTAGCCCTTATGAATAGTAATACCCACTTTTTGAAATTTTATAGATTTTATCTTTCAAAATGGACTTCATTTTTGGATTCATAAAATCGAAATTATCCTTGGGAGAAATTTTGGTATTTTTTTTGAAAACTTTCAATTTTTGATGAATAGTTAAAACACTGGGTTACTATTTAAAAACTGAATTTTTATTTAAATAAAATTTTATTTTATTTAAATTTATTTTACGTCAAAATTGATACATAATACCTATATAAGTTTAATGTAATTAATTGGAGTCATTTTATAATAATTTCAGATATATAAAAATTTTATAAAACTTTTCACCGTCTTTTACCCACCTCCTAGGAGAGTTTGAAAATTTATATAAAATATAATTTTACCACTTCTGTGAGTGGAATTTAAAAAATCCGAGAGACATGGTTAATATCAGGGAGTAATATGTGGTTCAATAAGATAAAAATAATTTTTGGTGAATAGTATATTTTTACTTTTTTTTACCACGGTTAAAAGTAAATAGGGTAATTAAGGGTAATAATGATATTATTATTACCCTAACACATGTCCTAATTTTATTGGATGAGATTAATTTGACCAAAAAAACCTTAGAAATAAAATATGACCATTTAGGTCCACATGGATTAGATTAGGACATTTATTAATAATTTATTTAAAGAAGGGTTAAAATAGTTAAAATCAATGTTTAATAACCAAAGAATTTTTAATATACGGTAATACATAAGATAAATTAGACTATAAATATTCACTATAAATATAAATAGATTTACTACATAATGGTATTTTATTTATAATTCTTAGACATTAAATAATTTAATTTATTTATGACACAATGATGATGTAGTAATTACTTTATTAATGAAATATTAACATAATTAATGTTATAAATACTCAAATAAATGTAATTTGAGACTTTTTATGAATTAAAATAATTTTATAGGTTAATATGACATGTCAAGATTGATTTAATTAACTTTTTTTTAACTTATCATTCTGTTATGATTTTCACAAAAATCAATTACCAAATAGTGTCAAAATTGACATAAAAAAGTTTTTAAAATAAATATTATATTAATAATTGTTATTATATTCTTAAAAATCTAAGGATCAGCCAAGATACTTATATCATGATAGGTGTGTCATTAATGTACCACTTGGGGGTCTCTTGGATGTATATGGTAGGTTTATTAACTATATAATATAAAAATACAAAGTGACATGGTAAATGTTAATCTAATTAACTAAGAGTTAAAACTACAAGATAAGGTTAATATAATGACCCAAACCTGTTTAAAATATATTTGTTTAGAGGATTTCGACCAATCCCCACTTTAACTTCGAATGAAATTAATATGGAGCTATTAAAACCAGAATATGACGTTATTATAAAATAATAGATTATGTTTTTCCTAAGGTGCCCCTCTCCTCCCTTATTAAAGGGCACCTCCTCCATCTCCTCCTCACACCACTTTGAGCCATCAATCTCAGCCAAACCCATCCAATTTCTCCTCTCCACTTCCCTAGTAATATCCTAGTGCTCCTGGTATTCTTCAAAGCCCAATTTTAGTGCCCTAAGAGGAGGTTAAGAAGAGGCACTTCAAAGAAGAGGTAATGTCTGTTACTGATTATTTCCACTTTATTTTTTCTTCTACTTCTTCTTATTTAGTTGTTTCATTATGAAGTAATCACATCAGTATCACTAATATACCAATATTTTATTATAAATATGAAACAACCCTATTTCACCTTTTGTCCATCTTACGGAAAATGAAATCACCACGAGTGCGTACGTACATAATACCGTCTCCACGCCGTGGTGTAATCTATTTTCCACCACCACATTACTTGGATGGGTATAATGGTGTAATGAGTATCTATATATGAATATTTTAAAGTGATACATATTCTGAAATAGTATACATACACTTCAATAAAATTCCACGATCATGGGAATGATATCATCGCTCATTCGTACGTACGACCTACCGTCTCCACGATGTGATGCGACTCGTTCTACATGATCTTCATTTCATAATGATTATATAAATGAATTTAATAAATAAATATGATATATATTACAGTAATACCATTCTGGAAATGAGGTATCTATAACCTAAAAGAAGAATAAGAATTTATTCGACAAAACATGCATAAGAACAAAAAGTAATAAACACCGAATAACAAGTAACAATGAAATATTACTAATAAGAAGCTAAGAATATGACCATATATGATATCATAACAATGAGAACGATTCTGGAATAAGTCAATAACATTATTTAAATCATTATACAGAAGTTTTAGACACGTACAAAGAAAATCGGACCTAAGGTAAGGGAAAATCTCGCAATCACATTTTTATCCGAGATTGTTTATACATCAGAATTTACTGGAGAATATTTATCATCCACATCCATGTTTCCTCAATATTTAATATTATTTCTATCCTCCTAAAATAGGTTAAATCAAATTTATACTTCAGTAAGTTTTTATTAAAAGATATGAATGAAATCTTTTTTCATTTTTCGTACGATGTACTTTTTGACTTTTCCTGCTAATGTATGAGAAGAATGTTTTTTAACTTATATGGAATGAATGTATTTTTAGAACATTATTTCCATGAATCTTACTTTACAAGGTTTCTTTTTTATTTTTAATCAACTTCTTTTATTTTAGTATTATATGACTTTTTAAGAAAGGAAAATGTTTTTGAAGTAGAAAAGATATTTTCCTCAAGAACGGAGTTCAAGAATTTTATCAAAATTATTTTCCATCTAAGATAATATAGGGTTATGTTTCAATCCCTAATATTACATTTATTTTATTATGTTATGATGGATTTTTTTATGACGTCCTTTTATCTTATATGTATTATGTTATCATGGCATGTTGTTTAAGAATCCCATTTTTATTACATGGGTTATGCTATGATGTATGATTTATGATCTTGTGGCACACATAAGAATGGTTTCATTATGAGATGGGTGGGACCTATATCTCCCTCCGATTCATTGGGTAATGATTTATATCTCATGATATAGACATGGCTGGAACGGTAGGTTAATCCGGTTTAGTGAAACAGGACTGAAACGAGGAGTGAACTCGGTTCAAAAATGGACATTGTTCGCTAAGATAGTCTTGTCCATGAGTCTTGAATACTAAGAAATTATTCTCTATGATTATGTGTGTAAGCCACAAAGTTTAATGTTTTATGTTATGATTGTTGGGATTACATTTGATTACTATGATTTTTCTCATGTTATGAAATTATAATCTCTTTTGCAGGTTAAGATTTCAAAAATGTTATGTTATTATGAATATGATTTGATTGATATTTCTATTGTTTACCCTTACTGAGAATTTGAGCTCACCCTTTTGTATGTTTTCTTTTCCCCATGTCCGGAAGAAGGACATTAAGTAAGATATTCCGAAAGTGACTCTAGGTATGATAAAACAAAAGGGAGACAGTGTATATGATTTATGAACCAATTTGTTATGTTTTCCAGTTTCTAAAGACACAATACCTATACAGTCCATTCATGGTTTTGATATATGTTGTAATAAGTGTGCTTCAATTATAATTTAATAACAATGTATGTAAAGTATGAGTCATTATAGGTGGTATCAGAGGAAAGGTATAGTCAACCATTGGAAACTAGGATGTGAAAGCCATAGTAAGAACCCTAAGGATAAGTCTAAGCATAGAACAAAATCTTAGTATTTTAAAAATGGCCATGCACAACCTATGATAAGACCATAAGTGTGAAATTTGATTCTTGATTATGCGGTTTTTCTATTATAATTAGTGTTTCTCACACTATTATTATTAGATTTAGTCAATGGATGGAACTCGAAGGAACCGTGTTAATGCAGAATGCAACGGGCAATGCAATGATTGTCCCCCTGAGCAACCAAACGTTATGGGAGCTGGAATGAAAACTCTTGTAGCCATGTTCACACAACTTTCTCAAGCTATGAATCATGCAGGACTTCCAAACGAGCAAAGGAAGGAGAAACATTGTGTTGAATCCTTCATGAGGTAGCATCCACCCTCATTCAGTGGGTCTACTGATCCATTAGTGGATGAACAATGGATCAGTACCACTGAAAATATATTTTCAGTTATTCAATGTCTTGAACATGATAAAGTCATCTTACCAGTTAATCATTTGGAAGGGGAAGTTGATCAATGGTGGACTCTTATCAAGAATACGAGGCCAATAGATGAAATTGAGTTCATGGAATGGGATGAGTTCATGAACATATTTTTCAATAAGTACGTCCCTCGTATTCATCGAACAAAGATAGAGAAGGTGTTTTTAGAACTAAAGAAAAAGGATGATGAATCTGTTGGTACCTACGAAGCAGATTTTACATGACATACAAGGTACACTTCTTGTATTATTATCCAACCTAAGAGTAAGATCAATAGATTCATTAGTGTCTTAAAAACTAGTCTTTTAAGGGTGTTAGACATAAGGGACTTCAATATCAATGAAGAAATTGTTCGATGTGCTCTCACGGTTGATATGGAGATTGAAGTAACCCATCAGTCATATGCAATTGATAAGAAGTGGAAAATGAAATTCAAATGAAAATCTAAAGGGCACACTGAAATGAAGATGATTTTTCCTTTATGCTCAAAGTGTGGAATGAAACATGGAGGGAGTTGTCTAAAGGGACAAGTAAATGTTTCAAATGTGGAAAGGATGGTCATCGGGCATTTGAATGCCGCAATAATGGGAAAAAGATGCCTAGTGATGTGAACAAAGAAAAGGCTACCCAGTGTGCACCCCCTACACTTCAATGTTACAAGTGAAAGGAAATGGGGAATTATCCAAATCAATTCCCTAATCCAAGGGTTGTTGATAATGATCGATGTCAACAAATTATTAAGGCTAAAGACAAAGGAATGTCACATGAAATTTCTATCAGCTATGTGGAGTACGATAACGAAGTAGTGAAAGGAACACTTACCATCCACTCTAAAGTACCAAATATTTTATTTGATTCTGGATCCACCCACTCTTTTATTTCCGAACAATTTTCTAAGGGTATCGATTTATTACGTCATCAATTAGATGTTGAGTTAGCTGTGACAACCCCTAATGGCCCAATAGTCAGATTAAAAGTTTACAATTATTCTCTGATTGATGTTTGCGGGAAAGTGCTTACTGAAAATATTTTTATCCTTCCTATAGTGGAATTTGATGTGATTCTTGGCATGTATTGGATTTATTTATATGGAGCTCATATCAATTTCCAAAGAAGGTAAGTCACATTTCATATTCCATATCAATCTATGATCGTCTATCGATGCATGGATGAACATAACCTTCCTGTGGAAATTTATTCCATCTTATGGGTCTTGATTCCACCAAATGAAGGTTATTTATCTCAAATTGTTGGAGAGAATCTCACGATTAAGAATATTCCCATTGTACGGGAGTTTGATGATGTCTTCCCGGGGGAATTTCTGGGTCTTCCACCAAATCGTGAAGTTTAGTTTTCAATAGAAATCATACCGTGTGCTTTGCCTATTTCGAAGACACCTTATAGAATGGCCCCAATTGAGTTGCAGGAATTGAAGAAGCAACTCCATGAGAATCTTTATAAGGGGTTCATACGCCGTAGTGAATCACCTTGGGGAGAACATGTTCTGTTTGTTAAGAAGAAAGATGGATCAATGAGACTCTGCATTGATTATCGAGAACTTAACAATATCACTATCAAGAAAAAATATCCTCTCCCACGCATTAATGACTTATTTGACCAACTACGTGGAGCTCAATATTTTTCCAAGATTTATCTTCGTTCAGGGTATCATCAATTAAGGGTCAAAAGGGAGGATATACCAAAGACGTCTTTCCGTACAAGGTATGGACACTATGAATTTATAGTGATTCCATTTGGTCTTACTAATGCCCCTGTTATCTTAATGGAATTGATGAATATAGGCTTTAGAGACTATATTGATCAGTTTGTGGTAGACTTTATAGATGATATTCTTGTCTATTCAAAGAGAAAGGAAGAACATGAATATCACTTGATAATTGTATTAAAGACCCTGAGAAAAGAGAAGATTCATTCCAAATTTACCAATTGTGAATTTTGGCTACAAAAAGATGCATTTTTGGGTCACATAATTTCAAAAGTGGTGATATCTGTGGATCCAGCAAAAACAGAGGTTATTGAATGATAGTCGAGACCAGCAATAGTAACTAAGATCTGATGTTTTCTTGGTTTGGCTGGATATTATCGATGTTTTGTGAAATATTTTTCACGATTATCAAATACACTCACTAGGTTTACTCGAAAAGGAGTTAAGTTCGTGTGGACGGAAGAATGTGATGAGAATTTCAAGGAGTTAAAAAGAAGGTTATCTAGTGCACCTGTGCTCACACTGCCTTGTAGTGGAGAATGGTTTGTGATCTACAGTGATGCACCAAATAAGGGGTTTGTAAAGACCCAAAAAATTCAAGGAAATTTTTTTCATAATTTTCTTGGGAATTTTACAAGAACGCAGTTTTTGACGGCACCTGATTCCGAGACCCGGTGTGTCTGGAATCATTTTCTAAAGTTTAGATCGGGTACGTTTAGTGAACGAATGAGCGGGTTTTACTATATTTTGAACTGGTGCTCGGAATCGAATTCCGAGGGCACCAATGGAATAGCATCACCGGTAATTGCTTAGAAACACCTTTTCCAGAGTTGCGTTTTCTCGGGTGTGGTTTTTAATTTGTGGGGTTATGTTAAGGAATAAAATAAAAGTGGTGCGACAATTTATTTTATTTTACTTAAAGCGGCTTAACGTAAGATAAGCGGATATGGTGGGACCCACAATATCCTACCCACTTGGTAGGATATTTGTGAGGTGGGGCTCGTACGAGCCCCACCGTTTCATTCCTTCAATGTAACGCACCCGTACCCCCCCTTTTTATGAAGTCAAACTGTGCGTTTATTCTGGTTAAGAAACGCCTCATTAATTTGGGTGGTTAAATCGTTACAATTAATTCATTGAATTAATTTTTCGTTTATTTTCTTTTGAAATTCAAATGTTGGAATGTGTGTTAATAAAATAATACAACTCTTATTTTATTTCTGTTGGAACTTGTTACGTGGAGATGATTTGGAGAAAAGACTTCTTCTTCGACGAAGAACGCGAAGAACGTGAAGAATGCACCGACCTCCGATGAATAATGCCAAATCCTCGGAGATCGACTACGCGACACCGTGTACCGCAACGCCAGAAAATCTTCTTTCGAGAAGCTTCTTCCACGACGCTTCTCCACGACGTGACGATCCTCCCTCCGCGACGCCTTCTTCCACGATGGTTGTTTCCGCGACGAAACCTCGCTCATCAAATTCGACGAGGTAGGGGTTTATTTTGTGATTACATATGTCTCCATCTTCCTTTATTTTTGAGCCTCCTAATACCGCAATAAAGGGAAGAGTTCAGGCCGCACGAACACGTCCGACCCTCCTCCCCCTTGTTGGTTTGATTTTGATTGTGGCACGAGCAAGACAACGCGGTGCCGAAGCACCACCTGGAAAATATTAAAGAAAGGGAAGAAGCGCAGCGCCGTCGGGCCATGCTATTGAATGCGAACCAAAGATGCGGCACCGTCAAGCTGGACCGAAGAACTATTAAAGCACCACTGCCGGAGTTGGGCCATGGAAGAGGGGCGCGGCGCCGTCGCGCCACGCCAGATAGATCAAGGCCGCGGCTTGGACCGCGGCGGAGCGGGGAGACCGGCGGCCTGTTCCGGGCCACCGGCAGCAGAGCAAGGGGACTGGCCCTTGCCGGTCCCGTGGTGGAAGCAGCTGGCCGGCCGAAGCGGGCCAGCCGGTCAGGGGGAATCTGGGGGTCCGCAACCCCCGGTTGGCCAGCAAAGCGGCCCCCACGTGGGACAGCGGTTTCAAAGGAAAGCGGGTGGCAACCCCCCCCCCCCCCCGCGTCGCTTCGCTCGGCCGAAACGGCCGAGCCACCCGCTGGCCACGCCAGTGCGCCCCGGCCGGGCCGGACCCGGACCCGGTTAGGGCCGACCCTGGGGGTATCGGGCCGGGTAGGACCAGGCCCGAACCCCTTCATACCGAACCTCTTTCGGTCCGTTGCCCATAACATGAGTTGCGGTCCTCCGATCGACGCACCTTCAGTTGCGTAGCGATCCTTGGATCGTGACTGTCGTTTCGGTATTTTACACACAAGGTTTCGGAGTACATTGTGTTTGGCCGGGTTGGTTCATACATGAAACCAACCGGCCCCACGTTGCGGAAACACTTATAACATGAGTTTCGAACGTCTGATAGACGTCGCGTTGACTTTAATGGTTTCCAATTAGTGAGACGGACCTTTCGGCTTACTCCAATCAAGGTTTGGACGCAGGTGGAGTACGGTCGGGTTGGTTTTGACTTAAAAACCAACCGGACCCCTGGGACGAAAAAGCCAATAACTCTCAGACCGGGCGTCTGATTGACGCGCCGTCTGTGACGTTGATTTCCTGTTAACGATTAGGAACTTTTGGATACATCACCTCCGGACTATGTGTCATTTGATGTATCAGCCCCTCGGCTCATGGAGAAGACCCTCCCGAACGAGCTTGCCGTGTGCGGGAACCCTAGAGATGGCTGCGACGACGACGACGACTGTGCAGAAATCCTCCGTGGAATCGACGGCGACGACTACACCACTCAGTGATCCTACGTGGATCAGTGGTACCAATCCTGTGTGGGTAAGATCCTGTGTGGGTCAGCACTCAGCGGTCCTATGTGGGCCATCACCTACAGATCTTGTGTGGGTCTGATCCTGTGTGGGTCATTGCGGGGGTTAGTTACCTATCGACCTTGTGTGGGTCAGATCCTTTGTGGGTCATTGCGTGGGATAGTACCTATTGATCCTTAGTGGGTCTGATGACTTAGATAAATAAGTTGCTATATCTTATCATCTCTATCATCATACGAAGATGTATACCTGTGTGAGCTGAATCTTGACTTGCTTTCCTATGTGGATTGTGTTGGGCTATCCTGTGTGGACGTGATCGAACTTGGGCTCGGATGTTGGAGCCAAATTGGAATTGATGACTTAGGTATATGTTTGGGCATATACCTAAGCAGTGTCGGATGTTACTTCATGATTGTATCTTTCCTTTTCGGATCATCCCTTGTGGATTCTGGGAGACTTTTGGGGGTCTCGGGGTCCCTACTGAGTAGATTATACTCACCCCTACATGAGCTATGCCCTCACTATGTTGTGTTGGTTGCAGATGACGGACAGCGCTGATCGCGGTTGAGGCTTGCGGAGTAGGTTGGTACCTGGAGGTGGACCACTGGGCGGGACGTACTCGGAGCGGATGGCTGGACCCGAGCAGCTGTGGAGGTTATCTGTACTCACCCTTCAAGTGGTACATCCATTGGACAGCTCAAGGTTGTGGCTTTACTTTCAGTTTCTTGTTTTCCCTTTCCAGTTGTACGTTACTTTCAGTTTGGGTTTGTATACTGGCCCACTTACTTTTCTGCACTTGCTGTTGTACCCAGTTTTTACTTAGTGTTTACTTCTGCATGCTTACTATGTGGTGTTTGTTCATTTTACAAAGGCAATATCTTCCCTTTTTACCTGTAATTACGCATTGGTGCTAGTCGCCAGCCCCTGGCCTATGGAAGGCGTGCTTGGGGTAGTCACGGCATGGGCCCCGAGGACGGGTCGTGACAAATTGGTATCAGAGGAGTTCGGTTCTACCGCAGAACTCAGGTGTTTGATGTTTTTCTTTGTGAGGAAATAGTGTTAAGAGTATTGAGTGTGTTTATCAGTACAGGTATTCCAGTGTTAGTGTGGCGGCTGACGTATCCATACACCAGGACCCTGACTTCTGATTTCTGACTTAATGCACGAAAACATTGATTGCATGTGTGTTTAATGTTTTGTTTGTGATTACTTTGTGTCAGCTCACCAGGTATACTGTTCTGACCATGGTACACTTGTCTCTTTTCAGGATGGCCCAAAAATGGCAGACAGCTAGGGTTCCGAGATTTGTGCGCGACGACAGCCCACCGAGCGACCAGGCCTCTGTACAGGGCCCTTTTACAGTAGAGGCACTGGCGGTACCTCTACCCGCCGAGCCACTGATGCTACCAGCCCTAGCTGCTGACGATGCATGTCGCCTTAGTGAACTGCACGAGTTTCAGCCTCAGTGACCACCCAGGTTCCATGGGGAGACGGACCCCTAGGTAGCTGAGGATTGGCTGGAGGCAGTTGTACGGGTTTTTAAGCTAGTGAGGACACCAGCAGACCTCATGGTGATCCTCACAGCATGCCTATTGCACGCATCCGCAGGCATATGGTGGAGATTGATGCTCCAGGTGAACGACGAGGCATCTCTTCTCTCATCGGACTATGATATCCTCTTTCGATCGAATTTCTTCCTAGACACCCTCTGTGCGGTGCGCATCCAGGAGCTTCTACAGCTGCGGCATGGCATCATGACGGTCGCCCAGTACTCGGCGAGAATTAATGATCTCTCGCGCTACCCGACAGACATGGTATGAGACCCATTCTTCTGGGCTTGGACCTTTGAGAAGGGATTGAGGCATGAGATTAGGGCATCGCTGATCTCCCTCAGCATTCTTACTCAGGCAGGGGTACTGGAGCGAGACCTTTTGATCGAGAGCTTCCTTGATGAGCCTTCATCAGCAGCGAGACCTACCCTGGGGTGGAAAATAGCAGAGTCTTCTACAGCAGGTAGTCGACAGATGAATCATGGGTCCAGGCAGACCAGACCCTCAGGCAGACGACCTCAGGACACTGGCTCAGCAGTGCAGGGCACCCAGCGCGGAGCCAGTCTTTCGAGAGGCATATAGTGCTACGCATGCAGTGGGCAGGGCCACATGGCTCGTGACTGCCCGACCCTCTGTACCAGGGAGCAGTAAAGGGTTGAGGGACCACCCAGGTAGAGGCAGAGGGTCGACCGTGGCGGTCCGCAGGGAGCATGCAGATGAGGCAGAGGAGCTACCCGAGTAGGAGGTGGTGGGCGATGCTTTGAGGCTCTACAACCACCACCACCAAGAGGTCCACCCCGACCACAGGGAGCTGGCGGGCAGAGACAGGCACAGCTCCAGGCAGCGGACGCCTATGACCACGACACACCCGAGATGATTCGAGGTACTATCTGTGTCTATTCCACCCTTTCTGTAGTTCTTATAGAAATTGGAGCGAGTCATTCTTTCATAGCCACTGCCCTTGTTCGGAGCTCAGAACTTCTGACAGAGCCGTTGGCTCGATCCTTACGGCTAGAGACTCATACGGGAGCAGACTCGACGATTACGCACTAGTTCCGGCAATGTGAGCTTACTCTAGGAGGAGAGATCTTTGGCTGGGATCTTCTTGTAGCGGCGTCGCGGCCTTACGACATCATCTTGGGCATGGATGGGTTATATACAGTCCATGATCAGATTGACTGTATTATGCGCAAGGTGCTATGTGTACGCACCGACGGGAGCAGGTTCAGTTTCACCAGCAAGAAGGGATCCTTCGCAACACAGGATGGACACTCGTAGAGAAGAGGACAACCCATCACTCATCAGTTGGCTAGCCTCATTCAAAGAGCAGTTGATGTGCGGAGTCCTAGTTTTCCTGCAGTGGTGGATCAGTATGAAGACGTTTTTCCCGACGACGTTCTAGGACTACCTCCTCACAGAGAGGTAGAATTATATATTGATCTATACCCCGGGACAACCTTGATATCCACCCCAGCATATCGGATGGCTCCTGTCGTGCTTCGAGAGTTACGGGTATCGTTGGAGGACTTGCAGGGCAAGGGATTCATTCGACCCAGTGTTTCACCCTGGGCTTTCCCGATATTGTTCGCCAAGAAGGCGGATGGGAGATTGCGACATTGTGTTGACTATCGTCGCCTGAATCAGGTGACAGTGAGGAATATGTTTCCGCTACCGAGGATTGATGACCTCTTCGATCAGCTCAAGGGAGCATGGTGGTTCTCAAAGATAGACCTCAGGTCAGGCTATCATCAGCTCAGTGTTCGGAACGAGGACGTGCAGAAGACGACCTTAAGATGTCGGTATGGCCACTATGAGTTCTTGGTTATGCCCTTCGTCGTAAACAATTCTCCCGTAGGGTTCATGGGCCTCATGAACAGGATCTTTCAGCCATACCTCGATCGATTTGTCGTGGTCTTCATTGACGATATTTTGATATACGCGACGACTAAGGAGGAGCACACCTACCACTTGATGGTTGTACTTGACACACTCCGAGAGAACCGGCTTTATGGAAAGCTCTCGAAGTGTCATTTCTGGATATATGAGGTCCATTTCTTGGGACACGTCATCTCTGAGGCGGTAGTTGCAGTGGATCCTGAGAAGATCGAGGCAGTGCTAGCTTGGGAGCCACCCAAGAGCGTGACGGAGGTGCGGAGTTTATTGGGACTAGCTGGGTACTATTAGAGATTTTTTCCAGAATTCTCCAGAGTTGCGGTGCCACTCTCATCTTTGATGAAGAAGGGGAAACCCACCGTGTGGTCAGTCAGATGTCAGCAGAGCTTCTAGGAGCTGAGACAGAGATTGACCACCGCCCCTATCTCGAGGCTACCGAAGGAGGGAGTTGGGTACGTAGTCTACTGCAACGCATTAGGGACTGGACTCGGATGTGTCCGGATGTAGGATCGGGTAGTGATTGCCTATGGATCACGTTATTTGAGGCCGCATGAGTAGAACTATGCTACCCATGAGTTGGAGTTAGCAGCAGTGGTCTTCGCTCTGAAGACATGGAGACACTATCTAATGGGAGAGAGCTTTACAGTCTTTTCTGATCATCAGAGTCTCAGGTACATCTTCTCTCAGAAGGACCTGAACCTGAGACATCGGCGATGGATCGAGTTCCTACAGGACTATGACTATGAGATAGTCTATACTCCTGGGAAGGGGAACATGGTAGCCGATGCTCTCAGAAGGAGGATGGGCATTCAGCTACTTGGGGAGGCGATAGAGCAGCTAGCCACTTTGCAGATATCCTTTGTGGATAGAGATGGAGCAACCTTCCTTCAGTCACTCACAGTCACTCCTCCACTACTATAGCGGGTCAGAGAGGCACAGTGTGGGGACACCGACTATGAGACGAGGCGTGCGCAGATATCCTCAGGACAGGCACCTGATGGTTTCTCCTTAGGAGGAGATCACGACGTACTTTTCAGAGGACGTACCTTGGTACCAGTTGCTTTGCGGGAGGAGGTGCTGATAGAGTTTCACACTTCCCCTTTGGCGGTACATCCTGAAGTGGCGAAGATGTACCAGGATCTCATATGACAACACTGGTGGCCGTGCATGAAGAAGGTTGTGGTAGAGTTCGTTTCTCGATGCCTCACCTGCCAGCAGGTGAAGGCAGAGCATCAGGTACCAGCAGGCTTGGTACAACCCTTGGAGGTCCCGAAGTGGAAGTGGGACGGGATATCTATGGACTTCGTGACTGGACATCCACGCACTTCCAGAGGTCACGACATTATTTGGGTGATTGTCGACTGACTCACCATGTCGGCTCACTTCTTACCCATCATAGAGCAGGGCTTATTGGAGAGCTTGGGACGTCTCTACATTCATGGGATTGTTTGGATTCATGGTGTGCCATCGTCTATCGTCTCTGATAAATATGGTCTCTTTACATCCCGACTTTGGAAGGGGTTGCAGGAGGCATTTGGGACGTAGCTACGTCTGAGTACCGCCTTTCACCCTCAGACAGATGGTCAGACAGAGAGGACCATTCAGAATCTCGAGGACATGATCCGTGCATGTGTGTTTGACTTTGGTCGCGGTTGGGAGGACCACCTACCCTTGGTGGAGTTCACGTACAACAACAACTACCACTCCACCATCGGGATAGAACCATACGAGGCATTGTACGGCCGACCTTGAAGATCACCGCTGTGCTGGACAGACCCTGGGGAGTCAGCACTTGTGGGACCGAAGATGGTCCAGGCCATGACAGAGAAGGTCCAGGTCATCCAGGAGCAGATGAGGACAGCTCAGTTCTGGCAGAAGTCTTATGCTGACAGGAGGCGGATGCCACTAGATTTCGAGGATGGCGACCACGTCTTCTTGCGGGTCTCACCTCGACGTGGATTACAGAGATTTGGCCGAGGCAGCAAGTTATCTGAGAGCTTCATCGGACCGTTCCAGGTCCTCAGTAGGATTGGCGAGGTGGCTTATCGCCTGGCTCAACCACCTCAGTTGCACCAGGTGCATGACGTATTCCACGTATCTCAGCTGAGGATAGACGTGAACAACCCGACGCATATCATTGACCATGGGGAGCTGGATGATGATGATGGGGAAACTTTTGTGGAGGACCCAGTGGAGATTAAAGATCGATAGGAGCGGGTCCTACGTGGACATTCATTTCCTGTAGTGCGCATCAAATGGCAGCATAGGAACCTCCAGGAGAGCACTTGGGAGAGGGAGGATTAGATGCGTGCTCAGTACCCACATTTGTTTCCCTGGTTTTTGATATATCTTTACGGGGACGTAAATCCCTGTGGTGGGAGTGATATAAAGACCCGAAAAATTCAATTAAATTTTTTTCATAATTTTCTTGGGAATTTTACAAGAACGTAGTTTCTGACGGCTCCTGATTCTGAGGCTAGGTGTGTCCGAAATAATTTTCCGAAGTTTAGCTCGGGAACGTTCAATGAAAGAACGAGCGGGTTTTACTAACTTTTGAACCGGTGCTTGGAATCGAATTCCGAGGGCAGCAATGGAATCCCATCATTGGTATTTTCTTAGAAACACCTTTTTTGAAGTTGTGTTTTCTTGGGTGTGGTTTTTAATTTTTGGGGTTAAGTTAAGGAATAAAGTAAAAGTGGTGCGACAATTTATTTCATTTTACTTAAAGCGGCATAACCTATGTTATGAGAATAAGGTGGGAACCAAAATATCCTACCCACTTGGTAGGATATTTTTGATTTGGGGCCCATACATGCCCCCACTATTTCTTTCCTTCTAGGTAACGCACCCGCAACCCCCCTTTTTATGATGTCAACCCGTGCATTTATTCTGGTTAAGAAACGCCTCATTAATTTGGGAAGTTAAATCTTTACAATTAATTAATTGAATTAATTGTTCTTTTTTTTTTCTTTTGAAATTCAAATGTTGGAATGTGCGTTAATAAAATAAGAAAAGTCTTATTTTATTTCTGTTGGAACTTTTTTCATGGAGAGGATTTGGAGAAAAGCCTTCTTCTTCGACGAAGAACGCGAAGAACACACCGACCTCCGACGAAGAACGCAAAATCCTCAGAGTTCGACTACGCGACGTCGTGTACTGCGATGCCAGAAACGCTTCTTCCGCGACACTTCTTCCATGAAGCTTCTTCACAACACGACGATCCTCCCTCAGCAACGCCTTCTTCCGCGATGGTTGATTCAGTGATGAATCCTCGCTCATCAAATTCGACGAGGTAGTGGTTTATTTTGTGATTACTTCTGTTGCCATCTTCCTTTCATTTTGAGCCACCTGATATCGCAATAATGGGAGGAGGTCAGACCACATGAACACGGCCGAACCTCCTCCCCCTTGTTGGTTTGATTTTGATTGTGGCACGAGCAAGACAATGCGGTGACGAAGCACCACACGAAAAATATTAAAGAAAGGGAAGAAGCGCAGCGCCGTCGCGTCACGCCGTTGAAAGCGAACCAAAGATGTGATGTCGTCACGCCCCACAAAAGAACTATGAACGCACCACGGCCGGAGTTAGGCCGCGGCGGAGGGGCGTGGCGCCTTCGCGCCACGCTGGATGGATCAAGGCCGCGGCTTGGGCCGCAGCGGAGCGGGGAGACCGGCGGCCGGTTCCGGGCCGCCGGCGGTGGAGCAAGGGGACTGGCCCTTGCCGGTCCCGTGGCAGCAGCAGCCGGCCGGCCGGAGCGGGCCGGCCGTTCAGGGGGAATTTGGGGGTCTGTAACCCCCGTTTGGCCGGCAAAGAGGCCCCCACGTGGGGCCGCATTTTCAAAGGAAAGCAGGGGGCAGCCCCCCCCCCCCCCCCCGCGTCGCTTCGCTTGGACGAAACGGCCGAGCCACCCGCTGGCCACGCTAGTGCGCCTAGGCCAGGTCGGGTCGTGCCCAAGCGATCCGGACCCGAACCCGATTCAGGTCGACCCGGTTCGGGCCGACCCTGGGGGTATCGGGACGGGTCGGACCGGGCCCGAACCCCTTAATACCGAACCTCTTTCAGTCCGTTGCCCATAACTTGAGCTGCGAACCTCCGATCGACGCACTGTCAGTTGCGTAGAGATCCTTGGATAGATATGGTCGTTTTGGTATTTTACACTCATGGTTTCAGAGTACTTTGGGTTTGGCCGGGTTGGTTAGTACACGAAACCAACTAGGCCCTCGGAGTGGAAACGCTTATAACTTGAGTTCCGGACGTCCAATTGACGTGCCATCGACTTCGATGGTTTCCTCATAGTGAGACAGAACTTTTATATTACTCTACTCAAGGTTTGGACGTAGGTTGAGTACGGTCGGGTTGGTTTTGACTTTAAAACCAGCCGGGCCCTTGGGATGAAAAAACCAATAACTCTCAGACTAGACGTCCAATTGACGCACTGTCTGTGACGTTGAGTTCCTGATGACGATACAAGAACTTTTCGATACATCAAATCCGAACTATGTGTTAGTTGATGTATCAGCCCCTCGGCTCAAGGAGTGGATAGTCCCGAATGAGCATGCTATGTGGGGGAACCCTAGAGCTGGTTGCGACGACGACGACAACTGTGAAGAAATCCTCCATGGATTCAACGACAACGACTACAACACTCAGCGATCCTATGTGGATCAGTGCTACCGATCCTGTGTGGGTCAGATCCTATGTGGGTCAGCGCTCAGCTGTACTATGTGGGCTAGTGCCTACAGATCCTATGTGGGTCTGATCTTGTGTGGGTCATTGCGAGGGTTAGTTACCTATCAACCTTGTGTGGGTCAGATCCTTTGTGGGTCATTACGGGGGTTCGTACCTATTGATCCTTTGTGGGTCCGATGACTTAGATGAATCAGTGGCTTTATCTGATCATCTCTATCATCAGACGAAGATGTATACCTGTGTGAGATGAATCTTGACTTGCTTTCCTATGTGGATTGTGTTGTGCTATCCTGTGTGGACGTGATCAAACATGGGCTTGGATGTTGGAGCCGAACTGGAATTGATGACTTAGGTATTTGTATGGGCATATACCTAAGAATTGTTGGATGTTAATTCGTGATTGTATCGTTCCTTTTTGGATTATCCTTTGTAGATTCTGGGAGACCTTAAGGGGTCTCGTGGTCCCTACTAAGTAGCCTATACTCACCCCTGCATGGGATATTCCCGCACTACGTTGTGTTGGTTGCAGACAACGGACATCGCTGATCGTGGTTGAGGCTTGCGGAGCAGGTCGGTACCCGGAGGTGGACCACTGGGCGGGACGTACTCGGAGCGGACGGCTGGACCCGAGGAGCTGTTGAGGTTATCTGTACTCAGCCTTCAGGTGGGACTTCCAGTGGATGGCTCGAGGCTACGGATTTACTTTCAGTTAATGTTTTCCATTTCCAGTTGTTCTTTACTTTCAGTTTGGGTTTGAATACTGGCCAACATACTTTTCCACACTTCATGTTGTACCTAGTTTTAACATAGTGTTTACTTATGCTTTCTTCCTCTATGGTGTTTGTTCATTATACAAAGGAAATGACTTCCCTTTTTACCTAGAATTATGCCTTGGTGCTAGTCGCCAGCCCCTGGCCTATGGAAGCCGGGCTTGGGGTAGTCACGGCATGGGCCCCGAGGACGGGTCGTGACAGGGTTAGGGTGTGTTCGCATGCAAAATGATATGGTGATAGCTTATGCCTCACGAAAGTTGAAAATCCATGAGAAAAATTACCCAACTCATGATTTGGAGTTTGATGCGGTAATCTTTGCATTAAATATTTGGAGGCATTATCTTTATGGTGAAAGGTGTGATATTTTTACTAATCATAAAAGTTTAAAGTATATTTTCAGACAAAAAGAAGATGAATATGCGCCAAAGAAGATGGTTTTAGTTGATTAAGGATTACGACTGCTCAATTCATTACCACCCAGGGAAAGCAAACAAGGTGGAAGATGCATTAAGTCGACAAGACCATGCTAGCTTATCCATGATGGGGATCACAAAAGATACAATATTTATGGATTTACAAATTATGGATCATGGAATTATAATGGAAGAGGGAAAATTATATCTTTCTCAAATGAATGTTTAACCATCTATACATGTGAATATTAAATAGGCATAGAAAGAAGATGTTGGGTTACAAAAGAAGGTGAGAAATGTTCCTGAATTAAACCTTAGTTGTGATGGAAAATAAAGTTCAGGAATCGGGTTTGCGTTCCTCCCATCCCCGAATTAAAGATGCAGCTTCTGGATGAGGCTCATAGTTCATCATTCTCTATTCATCTTGGAAGCATGAAGATGTATATGGACCTGAAATAGTACTTCTGGTGGGATGGCATGAAAAGAGATGTTGTCGAATATGTCTCTTGATGCTTGGTTTGTCAGCAAGTTAATGATGAGAGACAGAAGTCTAAGGGGATGTTACAACCATTACTCATACCCGAATGGATATGGGAAAACATCACTATGGACTTTGTCATCAGAATTCCAAAAACATCCAAAGGCAATAATGCTATCTTGTTCAGAGTTGATCGTCTTACAAAGTCTGCACACTTCATTGCTATTAGAGAGGATTTCTCTCTAGATCAGCTTTCCAGGATATATGTAAAGAAAGTTGTAAGATTTCATGGAGTGCCACTATCCATTATATATGATCGGGATCCAATGTTTACCTCAATGTTCTGGCGTAGTCTTCAGCATACTATAGATATAGAGTTGTGTTTCAGCACTTCTTATCATCCTCAGACAAATGGTCAGTCTGAGAGAACAATTCAAACTCTAGAAGATATGTTAAGATCTTGCTCTATGGAATTCAAGGGTGGTTGGGATCAACACATTCCTTTTGGGGAATTTTATTATAATAATAGAATTAATTTCAGTATTCAGATGAATCCTTATGAAACTCTCTATGGAATGAAATGCTGGACTCCAACTTGCTGGGATGATGTTAGGAAAAGTAAGCTATTAGGACCTGATCTTGTTGATGAGATGGTAGAGAAAGTCAGATCTATTCAACAACACATAAGAGTAGCTTAGAGTCGACAAAAATGTTATGGTGACCACCGAATAAAAGACCTAGAGTTTGATGTTGCTGATAATGTGTTCTTACGAATATCTCATTGGAATAGATTAATGAGATTTGGAAAGAAGGGAATGCTAAGCCCTAGGTATATCGGTCCTTTCAAAATACTGGATCTTGTTGGGAAGGTAGCTTACTGATTGGAACTTCCACCGAATCTCTCTCAAGTTAACGATGTGTTCCACGTATCTCTCCTGATAATGTACATACCTGATCCTTCACACGTACTCAGCTCAGAAGTTGTACTGCTGGAGCATGATTTTTCTAATGAATAACAGTTGATAGAGATTCTGGATTATAGAGAAAAAGTCCTATAGAACAAGACCACTTGCTTGGTGAAGGTTTTATGGTTTAACCACCAATTATGAGAAGTTAAATGGGAGCTTGAGGATATAATGAGGGAGAGGTATCCTCATCTGTTCGTTACAAAGTGACAAATTTCAAGGGTGAAATTCATTTTAAGGGAGGTAGAATGTAACACCTGAGAATTTTATTTGAAATATTTTGTATTTATATTATATATATCATCAAATGAATCTTTCAATACACACAACACTAGGTTGTATTTCTTTACACGCAATCGCAACCTTCCTTGATAGATTGTGTTGTACACAATACCGAGTTTCACTAAACAACGATATCCTATTAAAATATTATTAAAACTAGCCATCAATAATAGTAATACCCACTTTTTGAAATTTTATAAACTTTATCATTCAAAATGGACTTCATTTTTGGATTCCAAATATTGAAATTAGCCTAGGTTGAAATTTTGGTATTTTTCTGAAAACATTCAATTTTTGATGAATATTGAAAAAACTGGATTACTATTTAAAAACTGACTTTTTATTTAAATAATTATTTATTTTATTTAAATTTATTTTAGGTCAAAATTGATACTTAATACCTATATATGTTCAATGTAATCCATTGGATTCCTTTTATAATAATTTCATATTTATAAAAAAAATTATTTTACTTTTCACCGTCTTTTACCCACCTCCTAGGAGAGTTTGAAAATTTATATAAAACATAATTTTACAGCTTCTGTGAGTGGAATTTCGAAACTCCAAGAGACACGGTTAATATCAAGGTGTAAAATGTGGTTCAATAAGATAAAAATAATTTTTTGTTGAATAGTTACTTTTTTCTTTTTTTACCACGGTTAAAAGTAAATAAGGTAATTAAGGGTAAAATGATATTATTATTATCCTAACACATGTCCTAAATCAATTGGATAAGTTTAATTTGACCAAAAACATCCTTAGGAATAAAATATTACCATTTAGGTCAACTTGAATTAAATTAGGACTTTTATCATTAATTTATATAATGATGGGTTAAAATAGTAAAAATCAAAGTTTAATAACTAAAAAAAATTTAATATTGGGTTATACATAAGATAAATTTGACTATAAATATTCACTAGAAATATAAAGTTATTTCCTACATAATGGTATTTTATTTATAAATTTGAAACATTAAATAATTTAATTTATTTATGACACAATGATGATGCAGTAATTACCTTATTAATGAAATATTAATATAATTGATGTTATAAATACACAAATAATGGTAATTTGAGATTTTTTTTGAATTAAACTAATTTTCGAGGTTAATATTACATGATAGTATTGATTAAATTAATTTTTTTAACTAATCATGCTGTTATGAATTTCACAAATATCAATTACCAAATAGTGTTAAAATTGACATAAAGTAGTTTTTAAACCAAATATTATATTATTAATTGTTATTATATTCTTAAAATTATAAGGTTCTGCCAAGATACTTATATAATGATTGGTGTATCATTAATGGACCACTTGGGGGTCACTTGGATGTATAAGGTATGTTTATTAACTGTATAATATAAAAATACAAAGTGACATGGTAAACGTCAATCTAATTAACTAAGAGTTAAAACTAAATGATAAGGTTAATATAATGATCCAAACCTGTCTAAAATATATTGGTTGAGATTATTTAGACCCATAACCACATTATCGTCAAAATAAATAAATTTGGAGCTATTACAAACCGAATATGACTTTATTATAAAATAATATTTTTTGTTTTTCCTAAGGTGCCACTCTCCTCCCTTATAAAAGGGCACCTCCTCCCTCTCCTCCTCACACCACATTGAGCCTTCAATATCGGCCTAACCCTATCAATTTCTCCTCTACAATTCCCTATTAATATTTTATAGGTCCTGTTCTTCTTCAAAGACCAAATTTAGTACCCTAAGGTGAGGTTAAGAAGAGGCGCTTCAAAGAAGAGGTAATGTCCGTTACCGATTCTTTCAACTTTATTTCTTCTTCTAATTATTTTTCTTTAGTTGTTCCATTATGAAGTACTAACATAAGTATCACTCATATACTTTTATGTTATTATAAATATGAAACAACCCAATTTCACCTTCTATCCATCCTACGGAAAATGAAATCACCGCGCGCGCGTACGTACTGAATACCGTCTCCACGTCGTGGTGTAATCTATTTCCACCACCACCTTACTTGGATGGTTATAATGGTGTAAAGAATAACTATATATGATTATTTTAAATTAATATTGATTCTAAAAGAGTATACATACACTTCAATAATATTCTTCAATCATGGGAATGATATCATCGCTTGTGCGTACGTACGGCCTATCATCTCCACGACGTGATGCGAATCATTCTACATGATCTTCATTGAATAATGATTATATAAATTAATTGAATGAATAAATATGATATATATTACACTAATACCATTATATAAATTTCGAATCTATAACCTAAAAGAATAAAAAGAATTTATTCAACAAAACATGCATAAGAACAAATAATAAATAAACACCCAAATAACAAGTAACAATGAAATATTACTAATAATAATCTAAGAATATGACCATATATGACATGATAATAATTAGTACGATTTTTGAATAATTCAATAAAATTATTTAAATCATTATACAGGAGGTTCAGACACGTACAAAGCAAATCAGACCTAAGGTAAGGGAAAATCTCGCAATCATACCTTTGGATTAATTATAGTTTCTATAGAAATTTTTCATTAAATTGGAATAGTATTTTGTGAAATAGGTATGGGTAATTATAGTTTTCCTTATATAGTGGTTTAGTTATTTTTATGGAATTAGTTAGAGAATATAATGGGGAATAAACCCTAGATAACCTATATCAAACCATAAAAATTCATAAGATAGGATTTAACTGTAATTTATTTGTTCTTATTTTTATGATGTCAATTTTATCATTTATAAATAATAATTCATGTATTAATATTCCCACCTAACCATTTATTTATTAAATGGATGGAAATTTTATGAATCATGTCAAAAGAACAATGCCATGGTAAAATCAACGATTTCTTTAAATAGGAACATAATACGATAAGAGTGGGATTTGATAACCCCATAGTAATACGTACTCAATTTTATCATGTTTTGTATTAAAACATGAACTATAGAGTGCCTAAATAAACAAATGAAGGATCATGTTTCATTTTAGCCCATTTTCTTTAACCACAACACCATTTTGGTGGATACTCTGCTACTTTAATCATGGAGAAATCGATAAACACCATTTGTATGAAATTTTATTTGATCTAATGCACTGAGAAATAAAAGGCGATTTATGGAAATTTATCACTTTGAGGGAAAAGCTGATTTGTGGTAAATAGAAATAAAGAATAACATTCCGAATAAATATATCGACTTAATGTTGTTGGATTAATTCAATAATTTTTTTCTATAAATATTTTTATATTATTCTTCATACTAAAATGTATATATAATTTCACGGGCTAGAAGAAAGGGTGAAATGATTAATTCAGTTTTATACAGAAAAATTTACAAGGATTGAATGGTAAACCTATATCTTTTTCATCAACCCGATAATCAACTATGGGTACTTATTTAATATCCAAGAGAAAAATGTTCAAAATTATTATTTATTCAAGAAATAATTAGCATTGAGGAAATAGTGGGATATTCCCTTATAGTAGATATAAGGATTGGTAGATCAAAAATTTTCTATTAGATTATATATATTAAAAATAATATTTAACACTATGGGTTAATTTTATAATACATTCAGAGGGATGAAGATTCACTTTCCCACACATAAAAACTGTGGGAAGATGAACATTAGGAATTAAAATAATGGAATGAGGGGATTATAGAAGTGTAAAAAAGGATAAAATGATAATGATTACAAAAGTGACCAGATGAAACCAATGAATATGATAAAAGAAATGAATTATCTGCTTAATCCTCCCCATAGTGTTCAATGTTTAGAGGAAAAGGAACATGGAATCTATGAATCAATATTCACAAACATGTGAGTAATTGAGGACAATTGAAAATATTAACCTCTAAATATAATTTTATGGGAAAGATCATATGTTATTACAACTACTAAGGTGGATTATTCAAATGAAGTAGTGATATGTACAATTATTTTACATTCCAGAATGTTAAATTTCTTATTTAATACCGCATCTACAAATTTATTCATATCATTCATATTATCTTGAAATATTCAAACCCTACCTCATGACATGGAGTTATAGCTATCAATAAAAAATTTGGGGAAATCATTACATCCCATGTATATAACTCTTTAAAAAATAAAATTTATATATAAATTCACGAAAATAAAGTTATATTCAATTCGATAGACTTTTATATTATGATATTTATAATTTTTTCCCTTATATAGTGAAAATATAAAATCTAGGTTGAGGGGGGATAACATTAAAAATCCCAAAAATTCATCCAATATTTTATAAACAAATTGGGAATTATGAAAATAATTCTGAAACATGGATGTTATTTTCTTATGTGGAATAATATCTAGTTAAAATTATCAAGGAAAATCAGAAGATTATCCTTGAAAATATGACTACTATATGTGAATATGTTGATTCATTTCATAAATATATTATGGGTATTCCTTATGATTCAGTGGATAAATTAATTATAGAACTTATATTAATATATTCAACCATATAAATAGATCCATATAGATATAACCATATTGAATTTATGTGATGAAGAAGAAACTACAAGATAACTTGTAAAATTAATTTATCCAACAATATGATTCTATATGTGTTTACCCTATCGTCTATTCCAAAAAGAAGTATGGTTCATTCATAACTATCATGGAGTGTGCGAAAATATTATTATGTTCCTAGGGAATGCAGTAGTTGTGGTAACCTAGGTTATCCATACAGAGGATTTATATAAATATAGTTATTGTAGGTAAAAAAATCATGATATTTGTTATTTATGTGAATAATAAATAATAAAGACATAAATTTTTAATCAAGAATGAATTTACTTGGTCAGGTTTAGATTCCCACTTGTAATATTATAACTGTATATAAAAACAAATTTATTTTCCTTATTAATTAATAAATGGTAGTTTTTATGATTTCTTACCCTATTCACCCTTGATTTAATTATTATGGTGAGACTATCAGAATGAATTCAATAAATAGGTATAACTTCCATACAATGTGTTAATGATACAGTAAATCACCCTCAAATCACTCAAGAAATACATAATTGGTTATTGTGATTCCTATGGAAAACAAATTTAACCACTTAAACATAATCATGTGTAATCAATCACTAAAAACTAATTACTTAAACCCCACATCATTCCATATATAATATCTAAAACCAATAAATGGGAGATTATGGATCTTCCACCAAGGAAATAAATAATATGATATAATAAATATTAGACAAAATCATATTTAACATAAAATAATTACCTAAATATTAAAATCAATTAACTATATATAAAGATAACTATTTTTATTATAAGATGATAGACTAAAGCATTAAAAGAGAGTTTTCATCCCTTCCCTGATAACCAAAAAGTAATATCCATCCATTATATTTGTAATAGTGTTTATAAGAGGAGATTTCATATGAAAAATAAAAAATATTATAGGAAAGTGTTATAATCAAAGAGAATAAATTTGATCTTATACATCTGATTCATCCACAATAATCTTATTATTCTTGGGGGTGTTCCTGAAGAATTTTTCTCCCACTTATAGGCACAATATTTCTCTATTCGAGTCTTCAAAAATTCACATTCAAATTCTAATTCATTTTTAAACATCGTAGAAAAGATTCTATAGTCTTACGAAAATAATAAAAATATTTATGAATTATGTATTCAAAAATATTAATCCATCATGTCATGGAATCATGTGATATATTCACTTTATCATTTAAATTCATACAAGAATTTATCTCACATGACTTCTCCATGTTTAGCATGGTAATTATTCATTTCTTGTGTATTTCCACATCCATAAAATACCTCATGTCTTATTCAAGATTGTTTCATATGCATGGATTTATTGAAATTTTTTATCTAATTCCTTTGATGTATAAATCATGAAAAAACTTCATAAAAACTGATCAATATTGTATGTATCCATTGTGAAATATATATTTTCATTTTTAAATGAAAATTTTCATTCATTCTATGCATCCATTTTTCACTTTCCAAAATTAGAGTATCAATGAACTGTGCCATGTTTCATGTCTAAAATCTTAGACATGAGGGTCAAATAAATTTTTTATTAGACTAGTAAAACATTTTTTTTGTATATTCATCAAGAGTCGTGTCTTTACCCTTATATTAAAATACAATTACTGAATAAAACATGAGTAAGGTCCCTCCAAATTATCTTGTCTTGTACAATGAATATACTCTAATAATATATTTCTCTCCAATTTGGTTAAATACATTTATTATCTTATTTCAATCATTTCAATGAAACCAATAAACTAATGAATTTTACTTTCTACCATTTCAAAATGGTTATTATTCTCCTTTCATTCATTTACATAGCATTATATACTATTTAGCAGGCATGCCATGTTATGATCTACCTCACACTAAATTATTCTATCTCATCACTCGTGATACAGATTCAGGTAGATTAGTTCTCACATCATGAGTACGCGATCCTTTTACAAATTATTTCAAAGGACCTAAATTCTCTACCTCATAGAGGAATAAATCCCAAATAATCAAGTTGTCATAGCCAAAGTATCTATTGAATCTGAGGTTTGTGGTTGGTGTGTATTGATGTTTATAAATTTGAGGATCAAATTATTGGTTTAAATCTAAATCATAAAACAAGACATTCAAAAATAAAATTTCAATGAAATTGTTCCTTAAAATTATAACACAATCACCCCAATTCTCAAAGAAATTTTTATAAAAAATCTAAGCATATTGAATTATGTTAACCCTATTGATTTTTTATTTACTTTTTCTAAAACTAATTTTCCAAATTTTTCCCATCTTTTTATAATGTTATACTTTGAGAAAACCCAACATCTACCACCTAACACCATATGATAAAATAAAAACGTTGGTAATGATTATTTTTTAATCTACCATGTCACAACCCATTATATATTTTTCCCATTTCTTTATTTTTTTATTTTATTTTTTTATTCAAGATGAGTAGTATTGGAATATAGAAAATGTAAATAAACCTTTCCCAAAAAAAGGTAACCCAAACATAGATTTATTTCAGTTTAATACATCACTTCCAGTATAGAAACCCTCACCCCACACTTCATCATTATGATATCATAAAATAAATAAATAAATATATATATATATATTAGGGTATGAATGGTGAATATTGTCTTCTATTGTAGCTTATTCCTAACAAGGTCATCCATGACTTCTAGGGGTTAGATAAAATTAATGTAAAAGGTGGTATCAATTTTAAGGGAAGTGTAAAAAAAATTCCTCAACTATATTAAAAAAATATCTATATAATCGTCTCTTTCACAAGTTCCAATGCATGTCCTTGTAGATGGCTTTCCCCGTTTTCATTTTAGAAATATACTCAAGATATAATAAAATGTATTTGGTTTAGTAGTCCAAAAATGAATGAAACATAAAATTTTAGACAATAACAGTTGGAATTAATAATAAAAACAAATTAAGGAACATCAATTTCATAAATTTAATGTATGAAAATGGTAGGGAATTTTATTTTACATGAATCTACAGCTTCTATCAAGTCATGATTTATCAAACTGACATCTTTTGACTTACTCTTGTAATTAAATTCACCATATTACTAAATAAATTTCATTAATTTTGAGTTTGAATACATGGAATCATGTGATTACAAATAAAATAATGTACCCTATATTATCAAAGTAAATAAAAAAAATTATGTGTGACGGTGAAATTTTCCTTTAATGCCTAAATAGATTTTCCAAATAAAAATTGAATATAAAAATTTAATAAAATTAAAAGTGAACACCCATTTCCATGTGAAGTTATTTATGTACATTTCTTATCTTCTTTATATTTTTGGACTACCTTGTTTCTTAATTCTTTGATGTTCTTACAAAATGAAAAAAACTCATTAACGTTTAAGTAATGTTTCATTTAATGTTAAATGGGAAAAGTAAACAAGACTTCATCCTAAATTCTTAAACACTATGAATGAAATAAAACTATGGTTTATTCCTTGAATAGACTTTGTTTAACATCATTAATTCAACCTAACCCGATGTTCTATGATCTATAGATAGGTTTGACATGTGTGACATCCTTCATTTTTTCTTGGGGTAAATTTCCAAAGTTCTTTTTTAGTATGTTATCGTTGATATAAAATGTATTTACATAACATTATTTATTAATATGTACAATATCAAAAAGATATACATGAGTTACTATAAATGGAAATTCCATATAGGAATGAATTTTATCTATCATAAGCTTCAGTCTATAATTATAGGGAAACACTTTGTCTCTAGGGTGGAAGATTTTTGGATGGATCAGTTTGTCACGATCCACATAAGATTGTTATTTATAAATTCCAAAGCATTCAAAAGATGCTATAGGAATTTATTCCCACTCTTGAAATTGGAATTTCTATCTTTCCCATTACATTTCAAGAATAGATCTATCATCATTATGGTCATATATTCTTGATTCTCCAACTCTATAGGTTGGTGATAACCTTTTCTATAAACCAACTTTTTGGGTATTATTCATATTGTTGTCTTATAGGGTTTCCCTTAGGCCCACAAGGTTTATTCGAACCATTATTTCCAACCCATTCTATTGGGTCAATTTCTTTTTCTTGAGTCTCTTTAATTTAACTCTTGGAAACTTTTACTTTTCAATTTCATCAAAGATGGTAGGGTGTTGATATCTTATCATCATCTCTATACGTACTCTGTATAGTATCCATTATTCTATAGAAAAATTGATACCCTTAGTAATAAATTATGTATAATAGAATTAAAAACCCATAAAAAATGTTTTCTGAAAAAAATCATTCATAACTCTGTCATCATCAGTTTTTGGGGATTTGGATTCCACCCATTTTGAGACATAATCAACAATAAACCTAACAATGAAATTTTAAAATGATAGGGAAAAAGGTCTAAGAAATTTTATACCCAATCATAAAATTTTGTAAAAAAAATTACAGGCTTTGAGGCATCTACTATCTTTTTGAAATGTATCCCTTAAATTGACATTTTTAATTCTATTTTCAATATTTATATGGACCCTTGACCATAGTGGGATAAAAAAATAAGATTAAAAATAATAATTATTGTTTATTAAATAAAAAGTTCTCTACATGGACAAGTGTGTGATAGAATATAAAATAAATTCAATTTCACTTGTTAAAAACCATCTTCTTATTACATAATCAATCTAAATTTTGAAATGTAATGGATCCTCCAAAATATATAATTCGGATTAATATTTATGTTTCTTTTTTTATGGGAGTTAATATGAGATGTTACCAAAATATTCACTAATTAATTGACTATATATACATAAAAGGGTACTTATCCTTCCATTATATAATTCTTTTATCTTCGTATATGTCCATACAATGGGTGATGATATAGAATTTCTAATTTAATAGTCTGGGAACACTTATTAAGTGATATAACATCTTGTTTTTAGATCATTTTTATCATTAATTTATACTTCGGACTCATAAATAATTAGAATCTATCTAAGAAGCCTTGTATTTTAACCTAACGGTTTTATTAAGTACCTAAGAGATGAATGATTTAAAAATATAAAAACATAAGTTAGTATGAAATTAGATTAGAATAAATCTAATAATGAAAAAACAATAAGGATCCATTTATTGGTGGTGGTTTAGTTGAGTTAACTAGAATGAAATTTTCTTTAGCAATAATCATTGAATTTTGTTTCTCCTTATACCTTTTTAGAGATAGGTTCACCCACCGATTAACTTGAATTATCCAAAAGTATCTAAAATTTATATTCCTCATTTAATGGATTCATTATGTGTGGGATGATTTTTCTTCTATTAATCTCATCAAATGGTTCCCTAAATTTTTCATTAAAATTAAATTAATATTTTTTTAAATGTGTCTTAGATGGTCAGAGATAAATCTTACTATAATCCTTATAAATATTATGTAAAAAACAATTTCACATAAAATTATCAAATATGTTTCACACAAGTGAGGCAGGGAAAATAATTTATCACTTAAACTTTAGATTATACTACCAAAATTACAATTTTAAAAATAATGTGTCATATGAATATTATTTTATCAACCATGAAATAAAAATTCTTATGATTCAAGAAAAAATTTCCTTTAAATGCATGTTTGTTGAATTTTCCTATATTTTTGAAGAAATTATGGTGAAAATGAAAAATTAAAATTTCATCATGAAATATATCTAGTAAATACTCAATATGATACAAAACCCACATACCATTATTCATTGAAATGTACATGGGGAATTTCATATTCAAAATGAATCATTTTTTGGGAAATGGTGCCATTTAAAATTGTAATTGTTTTATTCACCTAGTCCTTTGGAGAAATGGAAATGTGAAAATATCATAAAAATCTATCTTAAAAATAATATCATGTTAATTTTTCCAACCATTCTAGAATTTGGTCAATGAATGGAGTTAATAAGTGATTTTTTGAGCGACTTGATTTATATTTCTATATTTAATTCAAACACTACAAAAATGTGAAACTTTCATGGGAATAAATTCATTATGCTCATTCTTCACAATGGTTATTCATGTTTTTTTAGGAACTACATAGATATCTATTAACCTTGTATGATAGAAATTGAGAAGATGATATCATCACCTAAAACATTCATTATAAACTAATTCTCAACATCTACAATGGTGGGATTGATCCTTCCTTGTTGTTTTAGACTATTATAAAATACCATTCTTATAAAATTCCATGTGTGTATTTTTTTATGGATATATTTTAAACTCCGCCATATATCTCTTATGTTTATTTTAAAAAGGTTAATAAAAGTTTTTTATTTGTTTATTGAATTTTTATTTCAAATAATTACTAGTATATTCTATCATTCTATCTGGTATATATATTAACTCAATATGTAGAAATTTTGATTCCTTATTGGGGTTTTTCAAGAGATGAGATTGAATTAATATTCCACACTTCCCAATCTGGAATCCCTATGCACAATAAATCACATCGTCCATTTTTTCATCTAATAATTAATCAAAGAATTCATATGGGACCCATTCTTCCAAATTAAAATTCAAATTTCTATATTTTTGGGAATTCACATGTTCTATGGTATTATCAAAGAGAAAGTAAATTCTCAAGGATAATCATTCATTTAACATGCCAAAATATTCAATATGTTAAATACCTTATTTATGATTGAGTGAAAAAATATAATTATGGGTTGAAGTGTACAACATAGTGTCAATAATGATGAAGTTAAAAGTGATGTATCCAAGCTCCATAATAAGTGTCCCATTATGTTAATTGATTATTGTCTTGTCTATTATCAGAAACATGTTTCCCAAAATTATTTATTATTGACCTGTTTCTTTGTATACCTCTATGGAAAGAACAAAGATGCTAAATGGAAAATAAGTCCTTTTAATCCAACTAGCATATCTTCTATTAATCCCATTGAAAAAAAGTAGATCTAAATTCATGTTGACCCAAGACCCTTTTGGTATTCAATTTCCTATTTGAAATGATGAGAAGAAAGAGTGAGGAATGAAATTTATAGAAGCACCAATATATCATAATGAATCTGAAAGAATTTAAATTTTTGAAAGTAAAAGGAATAGAAACCGTAATTTTTTTTTGAATTGGTGGATTGATTATATTTGAGTCACTACTTAATCATATTATTAATCTATTCTAATAATGTCCCCTATTATTAGTGCGATTTTTTTTGATAAATTTAGAATACATTAAAGTTTATTTTATTTCTTTGAAAAGAGGGATATTGATTTTAAAATTTTAAAATGTTTCATGAATGTAACATTTATTTTTCTACATATTTAAGCATATTTGACATTATAATTATATAAGTGGATGTAAATGGGATATCCATAGTCTCCCTTTTTTTATTCTCAACGGTGTTTCTTCCTAAACATTGCCCTAAATTATAATTTCTCCTTATATTATTTTTGGTTTGTTGGATTGATCATTAAAATACTTATCATATTTCTCAACCATTATTTCTTCATGTTATGGTTTATAATTCATGTATTAAGGTGGTTGAATATAATTTATACACCTTGTTTTAATTGTTCTTACACTCTCCATTGGATTCAGGACTCTCTATAGAGATTTTTTCTCCATATTTTTAGTTAGCATGTATATAATTATTCTGAATGGGTTTCTAATATTATCTATATCATTTTATAGACCATTATCCTTGTATTGTAGTTATTTATTCTTAAATTATGGATCACTTGTTTAGGGATTCTCGTAAGTGATCTGTTAGAAAGGAGGTAGTTGATAAGAGTACTTCTAGTATGGCTATTGGTAAGGTTCACGGTAAGGTTTTGGATTCTAGTACATATGTTGATATGGTGGTTGATGTAAATACCCCACCCCTAGTATCCAAGAGTCAATGGTTACTTTATTACATTTTTACTAGATATAATTGATTTGATCCCGAAGGACCAAATAGTTTTGTATTCATGTTAAACTAGATAAAAACATGAATATCGCAAATATTTGAAAAAAATATATAAATCAAAGTATTTACATTATAACATAATTATTATATCAATAATATCCATGAATATCTATCTGAGTACACTTATTGGAATCCCAAGGAAAACCAAAAAAATTAGGTTGAGATCAAATTCTTAGTAAGGGTTACATATTGTGTAATTTAACTTGAATAAGTAATCCATAATCATATAGAATTTTATTTAACTAAAAACATTATCCATATAATTAATAACTTGATAATGATGAATAAAAATTCATGAATAAATTATAATAAAATATTACCATATTAATAATCACATGAGCTTGAAACTTATCCATGGATATCACAACTATTAAAATAGTCACATGGACATCCATAACTGATTTCATAATAATAGAATTATATTTTTATACATATTAAACTTACCATAGATTCATCATTCTAATAAATCATAAAAATTCCATCAAGACCACATTCCTAGACATCGTTCATAAATGTGAAAGGTCATGTCCAAATACCACACTTGTTTTGCTCATGAGACCTACTGCTTCCTAAAGGGAAAATACATAACCGGACCTCACCCATTACTACATGTACAATTAATTCATTATATATTGAATGATCAATTTAATTAATAAAAAAATACAACTTATCCAAAAATATCAGTATTGAGTAAAGGATAGATAATATCATGATTTCCCTTGTCAATCAAATAAATTTTGTAGTAAAATACCATAAATTGAAATGGTATATGGTTTAGGAAATATGCATATCCAGGATAAAATAATATGGATATCTAAGAGAAATTTAATGCCTAATGAGATGTGATTATAAAATTTTAATTGTTTTATTATAATTTAAATGAAAAAAGCATCAATATGTGGAGTAAATATAAACATTTATTCATTATAAATATATGTTTTCATGTAATATATAAGATTTCGGAGAATATAATAAAATTTTAACTGAAACATTAAAATAAATTTTTATATTATTTTTCTTGGTAAAACCATTTAAATATTTTATAAGAATAAAAATAGTTTAACATAGTTATGGTTTCATAAAAACCTTTTCACAACATATATGCTAATGAATCGTTCTATTTTACTTTTCCTAATAAAATTCTAAAATTATCCTTCTAGAAACTATGAGAAATATTATTTTAAAAAATTTTAAAAAATCAAGGAAAACATACAAATTGTTAATAAATAATTTTGGTAAATTAAAATTACTTTTGAAAAATAATTCTAAAATATAGACATAAAAGAAAAATATACCGGATCAAAAGAGAAATTTGATCATCTTTTCTTTAAAACATTATATTTATTAATTCAATTGAAAAAGAGACGGAAACTGAAAAAAAGTATTGAAACCCCAAAAATATGTTGTGGAAAATAAAATATATTTATTTTATGAAGGATATATTATTTTATAACTTCAATGAAAATATGATAAATCCTATGAAATGATATTAAAATAAATTCAGGTCACATTGTAAATATTTGAATTGTAGAACCTTGAAAGAGTAATCAATAATTGAAAATATAATCACAATGAATAAATATATATTCATATAAAATACCTAAAATTAGATTTATATACACTATATGAAAATAAATTGGTTCATAATACAAAATATGTCTCCATGAAGTAGAAATTGTGATTAAATCCTTTAACAATAATCAGACATTTCAATCATAACCCTCATGAAAGAAACAAGTTCAAATGAAACAATAAATATAATTAATATAAAGATAAAAATTTTATATCATAACATATGGAAAGTATATACACCATATTATTGAAACATGTGGTGAATTTGGGATAAGTCTCATTGAAAGAAATGTTAAATTTAGAAACCATTTCCTCGAGTCTGACATGTTCTGTAAGCAATCTAACATCATATTTACCAAATGTATCTTTATTATAATTAAATTACATAATAATTTAAATACATATAATATCATATATTATCCACTTACAATATTTAAACACTTGTTTATAAATAATTCATTATTAATATAATTATTTATACGTTTTAACTGTTTCATTTTTCGTGGAAGTTTGGGTAATATAGTTCGGGTCTTTGTACATTGATAACACTTCCATATTATCTAGATTTTTAAAAATGATATAAATATCATATATATTCATCATATTCATATATATATATATATTTATTTATTCATCCATAAAATGTATAGATATAAAAATGAATTACACTATTCATTGTAATGATATGACTTATGTTCACATAAACATTGTCTTCACTTGTCAATGGATTAAATGTAAGAAAGAAATGTAATTATTCAAATTTAAATAATTATTATATCATATATATATTATATATTAATTAAACATCTTATTATTACAATCCATGTAAATAAAACAATTAATCAAATTTCTTTGTGGAGGTGGTAGTACAAACGTAGGCATGTGCAATGTTATCATTTTCAAATGGATGGTAAGGTAAGAGGTTAAATGATATATTATATTTAAGGAAACATAATTATTCCATATATATCATATAAAAAATCTTTATATATCTATAAAAATCAAATTAATATTTTGATCAAAAAAATATTACACCATTATATGGATATGTTTAGCCATATGCACACACGAGCAATGTTTTCACTTTTCATCAAATGGAATGAATGTGGATAATTATTGCTTGATATTTATAATAAAAATTAACTATATTTAATAGACTAAATTAATTATATTATAATTTATACCTTGAATTTATATTACGTATAGTAATATATAAAATTAATGATGCTCATTTAAGAGTTGTACAACTTTGTTGAGAAACCACTTTTGACTTACACCATAATCATTGGAGGGATGGAATCTTTGTAAGACTAAAAGATTAAGGATGTAGTGGAAGAATATATAAAGTTATTATTTATTTATTGGAATAGATATATGTCTCAAAAGTTGTGAAGAAGAGATGATAATAGGTTCCCTTTTATAACTACTTGGAGGGTCACTCTTAGAATTAATTATTGTATTAAATTAATTTAAATTTATATCAATAATAAAGTGAAAAAAAATTGAAAATTTTAGAATATAGAACTATGAAAATTCAAAATATGCAAATATTATAATTTTTTACATTTTTAGTTATTGTTTTCACCATTATCCCCTTTTTAACCATCATTAATCATTTTTATAATTTCATTAAAATCAATTTTCTCCAATTTTGTAAGGGTAAGAATCTTTACATAAAAGAAAATTAACATAAAAACAGATCATGAATGATATTTTTAACCATATAAAATTAAATTGTATGAATATGGTATTTTCATGATTTATAAATAATTTAATAAACTATTATTTATTATAAAATATCATCAATTTCATTTTTGCAACTGATCATTTACATTGACATTAAATTCATCAATATAGTTATGGAATTAATAAATAACTTTTTAAAATACCCCTAATAAGATATATTTATCTAAAAACTCATGGAATACAATAATTCATCCAAATTGCGTCAATTATAATATTTCCTAAATCATTTATTTTATTTTTCTATAAATTTAATAAATACCAAGTCAGCGTTCCATAAGCATTTAAAAAAATAATTTAATCACTGTAAATTCAAAATAAATTTACATGATAAAAAATTAATTAATATATAATATATTTTATAAGAAAGCTTATCCTTTTTACCTTTATGTGAAAATGATATAGTTATTAAAGTCAATGGAGTAACATTTTGAATTTATTATTTTGTTAAAATAATATAAAGTTCATAACAAAAAAATGGTACCAAGTAAAAATATATTTTATAATTTGAAAATAATATATATATATATATATATATTAAATACACACATTCAAATTTATTATGGAAATATTTTTATAAATTTCACACACTTTTATCAATGTTTATCCTTATTTTATTTGTTTTATAATTACCGTGGTTAAAAATATAAACTGTGGTTATTATTCATAATGATAATAAATAAAATTTTAATAATTTTAAAATTTTATAATCATGATTATAAATTTAGAATCCATTTTTTATTCATTTAAATGAGGTTAGATAGTTTAATTTAATATTAAACACCCAAAATGAAACAAAATTATGTTTTCTAGAAAAAAATGTCTTCTTAAGTGTAAAAAATTTATATACAAAAATCAATAGAGAAAATTTATTAAGACGATCTTAATAGTATTATATGTAGATAAATTTAATATTAAACTATTTCAAAATGACATGTAATTTTTTAAATTTGTGAAATGAAAAGGCAGAATTCAATAAAATTATATATATTTTACTATTCAAAGAAAAATTAATATTTTTATAAAAAACACAAATATTAACCCTAATATAATTTTGATATGATGATTCCAAAAATTATATCATATTTTGAATGAATATTTTTTAATATATTTGAGATTTAAGTATATAATACGATAAAAAATACAATTAAACCATTTTTGATGAAAACATACTTTTGAAACCTAAAATAAATTTAATAAAAAATTGATTACATTTTTGATAATCATTAATAAATGTATTTAAAGTTTAAAAAAAATTTATATATTTTTCAGAATGTTGTTCTTACTATTCATACAAAAAAATTTAAGGACTAGGTTATAACAGTCATGTTTAAATAATAATATTTTAATAGTATGTCATGGTTTGTTTAAAATAGATGTTTCATATAACAAAATCTATCAATGAAATTAAATTTATTTGAAAATAAATATGCATAAAATATAGGGATGTTACATTTTACCCCCTTCAACTAAATTTGTCACTTGAAATTCTATCACTTTCATCAATAGTTCAACCTTTCTAAAAAACCCACGTCATATATAGGGTTTATAAAAAATATTTTTAATCAGGAATGTGGGAAAGATAAAGGGTACCTAAAATATCACATATTTGGACTACTAGGTAAATAAGACATTGGTGGTAGTTTGAAATATAGACATTTTGTAAAATACTAAATTCTATGGAATATTAGAGAGTGATAGAGAACATGGTTATGAGAGTGTTTATGAACATAAAAACATAAATCCATGAGGGGATAGAAAACTATCAATTAATAAAAAATAAATTCAACATGGTAACATATATAATTAAATATTTTTTTCTTATAGATGAGTAATTAATTTAACATATCGACTACGAACATAATTAAATATACTTCCTTGAAAAGTATAATTTCATACTATAACCAATTTCCCCAATTATCTCTTCTTTTTCTCTAAACTATGATTATCTCGACTAAATTATTCATACCCAAAGCACTAAAATCAACTTTTAATAGATCACATAATTAAAATAGTAATAAAAATATATTCCTATGTTTAATAATAAATTTTTTTTAAAACATTTAAAAATTATATAGAAAATTAATAAACCTATATATGAATAAATAATACATTATTGTCCAAATATCAAAAATAAACCAAAGTTTTCTGATAGATTAATAAATAATTCTATATCCTAAATAACCTGAAATACATCATTATTAAATATATTTTTAACCTCAATTTTTACCTCATATGCTTAATTATACACCTAAAAATGTAATAACATTCTTCCCAAATAATCCTTTATGTTAAACTTAAAGCTTATATATACAACAACATACTAAAAAATCCACCGAAGTATCATTATTCACCTCAAAATATAAAAAATTAAAAAATATTTGATCCTATAGTATTCGTCCCAAAATCAACATAATCTTTATCCATAAAATCATTTAAAAAATATAACATACTAACTAGGACATCACGTTGGCCAATGGTTGGCATTGCACCCTAATTTCCATACGGTTATGGGTTCAAGCCCCATAAAGTTTTTAGATATGACATGTTTTCACCCAGCATATGAGTTTTACTTATTATAAATTAATATAAATATTAATATTAAAACATTAAAAAAATATATTGATCATCTTGAAAATTAAAATTAATCATCAAATCAGTTTTCAACAACTACGGTGTTCTATAAATGATTTTTCTCAAATAATCAAATAATCTCAATTGAATATTTTTTTCCTTAAAATCAATGATCATATCAACCCTAAACGTTATCAATAACATTTAAATTATATCAAAAAAAATATAAAATCAGTATTTCTCTAATAACATTCTCAATAAAACATACACTAAACCAAAGGGTTTCATTTCAATAAATGTCTCAAAAAATATCCTTAATCATGTTAATATAGAAGCACATTAAACCAAAAAATATGAATATTTTCCATTTAGGAAATAAATATTAATATTGAACCCAAATACAATTAGTATTACCCCCCATCACAATGACATATCCTTTGATTCCATAGATTACATTCTCTCATTCATCAGAATGGTACATAAATAAAATGTGAATTAAGAAATATATATCCCCCAAAGAGTGTCAAACTGTGTGATTAGTAAGGATACAATCATCATGTAATAGAATAATGTCTTATACATATTACATGATCTATTATAACGTTTATTAACCATATATTCATTTTTTTACAAAACCACACCCATTTATAGTATCCAGACAATAATGCGTTGTTATGAAAAAAAATATCTACCATTCAAAAAAAATTGATATTATATTATAATTAGACATATCCTCAGACTTTTTCATAGGGGAATGATATATAACCTTTGTTTTCATAATCTAAATTCCCAAGGTTTTTACTAAATTTCCATTGATACCAATATTAATAAACCTAACCCCAGTTGCCCAAAGTTGGTGATTAATTTATTACATTGAGACTAGATACCGACGATATCATCTCAAATGGATAGTTTACTGGTTTTCATAAAATAAATATATACATAAATCTACCTTATATTTGATAAAATAATATAAAAAAAAGTATTTCCTTTTAGAACATAATTATTATCTCTATAATATACTTACATTTAAATATTTTTATGCTTCATGGCTTCCCATGTAATGGAAATTAAATATGGGTGAGCTAAAATGGTCACTGTGGTTATTTGAAAAGGAATATTTATTCAGTAAATATGGTATAATAAAAAAATAAATGTAAGTAATTAAAAATACATTCCATTTAATCAATAAATTGAGAACAATTAATAATATGGTAGTAATAAATTATAATCAAATAATGACATATAAATAATCACCTAAGCTCGAAACTTATCCATCAGTATTATAACTATTCAAATAATCACATGAAGAATAATAACTAAATTATTAATTATAGAATTCATAATGTTGGCTACATTAGGCTTATAGGTTAGCAATCATGTTAAGATATCATAAAAATACCATCAAGGTTTCGAGCATATACATATTAGATAAATGGGTAAGGACATTTTTAAATACCCAACATGTTTTGTCACATGAAACCTATCGATGCATCACGGGGATATCTATAATTGATCTCCAGTAATCACTGCATGTAAAATGAATTACTCATATATTTAATGATAAATTTAAATCATAAATAATATTCTATATAAAGAAATATCTATATTGAATTAATGATTTAGAATATGAATACATTCTAGCCAATAAAATAACAACCATTGTAAAACACCAAATATATAAATATTATATGGTTTATAAATATTCATATTAATGATCCAAACAATATGAATATTTAATAGTAAAAGAAATTGGAATAAATATATTGAATGTTCTTAAATATAAAAATATTGGAAAACAGATAAATATTATGAAAGATATATTATAGTATTTATTTAATAAAAATAAGATCTATACCTAAAAATTGGATTAAAATAAATACTTACCTAATTGGTAAATTTTAAATTTCATCCCCATAAAAGAGTAAAATTGAATTTAAAAATAAGTCATAATTAATATATATATATATATATTAAATGAATAAAATATTATGTATATATAGTAAATAAATATAAATAGGTGCATGATACCAAATATGATGTAATGGAGTGGAAACTGAGACGAAATCCCTTACCCTTGTAGTAACCATTGAAGCAAAACCCCCATGAAATAAATAACATCAATACAAATTTTAAATACCATTAATTGAGATTTATTCATGATATATCATATAAAATGATAATTATACTCACCAAATAAAATAAATGGGTGGTGAAAATGGAATATGTATCATGAATACAAAAGTGATTTGAGAAACCCATACCTCAGGTCTCACTGGCTTTTTATGTTTTTTCAAGAAAACCAAAAGGATTAATATTATGAAAAAGACAAAGATAAAAATTCATTAGGAAAGAAATTTACATTTATCATGTTTAAAAATGTTCATCAGATCACCTAGAATGTTGATGTAGTGTTTGCAGTTCCCTTCCAAAGCTCCTTTATTAGCAAGATAATCAGCAATTTGATTTGCCTCATGATAGATATGCGTAATAGTATAGCTCATTGAAGATAGCGAAGTAAAGAATATATTCTATTTGGTAGTGAGCTTCCAGGAAATAGTTAGTTGTCCATGCCTCACCGCTTGAATAATTATGGTTGAGTCACTTTCAAACCAAACATGATTCTAGCCTCTTTCCTGAGTAAACTCAAGTGATCTAATCAGGACCTTAATTTCTGCTTCAATTGTCGTAGCATTAGCACATGAACCGTGTTCCCCCTCAAAAGAATAACCATTGTGATATCTAAAAGTAAAACTATAACCATCTGGTATGGTATTTCCCCTCAAGGTGCCATCCGTGTTGCATTTAATCTATCCTGCAAACAGAGGCAAACAAAAAATTACAATGGTTCTAAGAGGTCTAGGGTAGTTACCTTGACGATGAAGCTAACATAGAACCTCGCATTTTTTAAAAGTTATTTAAAATTCTGTATAATAAATATTAATTTATTATAATTATATAAAATAATCATTTACCTAGTTATAATATCATATATGATCCAATTATGCAATTTAAACACTCGTTTATTGATAATTATTTATTAAAATCATTATTTCTAGATGTTACCTTTTATTATAGAATTGTTTTGTTCTATAGTTCCATTAAGGGAACCTTGATAATATTTAAATACACTCTATAATTCTACCCATGATATAAATATCATATATTATATATATATATATACACTTACTTATCCATAAAAGGTAGATATGGAAAATTGAATTACATGTTTCCTAGAGATAATAGGTCATACATATGCATAAACGATGATTTCAAATTTTATTTGGTTAAATGATATAATGGAGAATAATAATTCACATTTTGATAATAATTATTTCAATATATATATATATGATATATATTCATTAAATATATTCCTATTATTATCCATATAATGAGAAAAATAGTGGTGTCACTTCATTGAACTGGTAGTCCACACATAGGCATGAGTACTATTATCATTTTCCATCAGATAAATGAAAAAAGTGGTAAGTGATAAATTATATTTCTGGAACCAATATTATATCTTAAATATCATATATATTAATTATTTCCATATTTATAACCATCCATGTGAAATGGTGATGAAAAATTAATTACATCGCTATATGGAGATCATATTCTCTATGTATGCATGATTGAGGTTTTCACATTTCATGGGAAGAAAATAAGTTTCATAATGGTTATTACATAATAATAATAAAAATATTTTATAATTAATATATTTAATTAATTATTTTATATTGTATTACATGGTTTTTTTGAGGTATAACAAGAAATAAAATTAAAGCACTCAATCAATAGTTATACCTATTGGTTAAAAAAGCATTATGGATAACACCTTAATCTTTGATGTGATCAAATTTTGGAAGGTAAAAGACTATATTATGTGTTTAAGGAAGCTATATATGTATTATGGAATGTCTTGGATGATAAAAAAGTATCCAATGGTTTGATAAAGAGATGATAAAAGGTTCCCTTTTATAATAGAGGGGGGGGGGCTATTGGAATTATTTAAATAATTAATTTAATATAAAATAAAATTCATAATACAGTTATTAAAATTAAAATATTTCAAATATAGGATTCATATAATATAGTTTTGAGATTTAGTGGAAGTGTGCAATGGGTAGAGCCTAACATGACTTTTTTCCATAATCAATGATAAATCTGAGATATATATGACGACGAATGTCACAATCAACTGAAATGAATAAATGAAATTGAAAATGGGTAATTATGTCCAAATAGGGTGAGAGTGTTGTCAGATATTATTTATAAATAATTTAATTAAATAAAAAATTGCATTATTGGAAATATTTCTTTGTTAATGAATCTGGTTACATATCTTTGGTCCACCATTATTGCATTGTATAAACCAAGTGTAAATTTACTCTAATAGTGATCAAAATGTGTTCCATGAATCTCTAGATGTTGTCAAAATAATCTCTGGATGCATGCATGGTAGTTTCTTGCAATTTTTTCATCCCCCTTTTATCTCTTTAAGAACCACTTCAAATGTGTTTTCCTTGATCTGGTATAGGATGATTTCTCTCTATTCATGAGAGCATTCTAGGGGAAGAGATATCTCTATTCTTGTTTAGATTCCCCAAATAGGTTATGCAAAACCAAGATAAATGAATTGGTTCTATTAAAAAAATAACATAATTGGGTATTTATATTTCTAGGGTTAAAATAAACTAATGGAACAAGTTTCCTTATTGATTTATTTAATACAAGAAAAAATCCAATGTCACATAATAATAATAATAATAATATCATTTTTGGATATGTGCATAACATGGGAATTCATATTAAATATTATTTAACTAAATATTATTCAATATTAATTATTTTTGACCAGACCATTAAAATCAGTCTTCTATTCCTCCATAATATATATCACACCTTGAATATTGTCTATTTATGTAATAAATAAATACAATTACATTATTCTCCAATGAATAAATAAATTTTATATTAACTGAAAAGAAAATAAATAATTATATGCGATCAATAATACATGAATAATTATTAAACAATATATAAGAATAATATTTATTCGACCTATTATATAATAAATAATAATATATTATTTAACATAGATTCTAGATACACTTTGTGTGTGACCCAATAAGCCTCTTTCTCAGGGGTATTATGTAAATTAGCCTAACATCCAAGGTTAGAATCTAGAAATATGCCAAACCACCCATATGGAAAGTAGTTAATTCTATAATGAAATTTCACTCCTATGTGTTCTAACTATGTAATATAATCCCTTTATCTTTCTATATCTAATCAATCATGTTTCATGCTGGTTCCATTAACATATGTGCTCGTTGTCTCATTCTTGACTTCCCAAAAAATGTAAATTTTTTTAGAACCCCATGTATATTAATTTATTTACGATATATCATTTCAATCAATGGGCCTGAGATATCAACATCCATTACGAAACAGGTGGAAAAAATCATTTCATGCATTATTCATTAATGCAATATTTCTCATAGTGCACCCGACATATCCTAATTTTCCACAAACATATAATGTGACTATTTTCTTCAATACGTATATGTGTTTAACTAATAATACTCTTTAACAATAATATGGAATTCCAAGGACCAATACACATGTCTGCAGATAACATCCAATGACACATATAAATGTATATTTCTTACCAGCGGGTCTTGTTCTCATAATATCTTATTCAATATTACCAAGGGCATACACCATGAGAAGGATCCTTGATATACTATGAGTCTCCACCCATGATAGATTGTATCATTTGTGTCCCTAGAATTATATCATCCAACTATAGAACATTTATTCAGGAATAGTGTTGTAGAAATTTTTGGTTCTAATAATAGAGGGGAACTACTATGTCCTTTTAGTTTGAAAGCATGTCTGAGGACATTATCAAATATAATGTTTTGTATAATAAAAACCATGATCTGACAATGAGTTTATCTTAATATTCAAATCCATGAATTCATGTTATCATAAATTACATAGGAGTTGTTTGTGGGGATCTCACTCCTACATACTCCCACTTTAACTTGAGAAAACTGGTAACAACCTTCAGTATACTAGCACTCACATGATACTCTTTCTTTTTCTATGATAGGAATTTAGTCAACTGGTTTAACACATTCTTTTTCATGGGTACTCTGATAACTAAAAATTCACCCCTCTAATAAATCTCCCTCAAGATGTGATAATTCTAGAGTATATGGTTTTTTTGCTGATGTGACCTTGGCTCTTTTTCAAGATCCACAACTAAAATACTATCAAAATACAATGTGATATAGTCATTACTACTACCTACCACATCAAAAACCCTGGAAAAAGTTCCGAATCCAACTTTATTCCTTAGTATAATCAAAAGACACCATATACATGGACTCCATTGTTGAATCGGAAAAAACTACCAATGTTGAACTCTTCCATCTCATAGATCCTCTGTTGAGATAGAAAACATATCCTGATTGCGACTTTAGATTATTTTAATATGTCAGAAAACTAGCATCAACATAACCCTTGATGACCAATTACATGTCTCCTCCATACACTAGGAACATATTCTTAGTTACTCACAAATATATATGGATATTCTAAATATCTTTCTAATACTATTCTCCTGGATCTTCATGATACATGCCTACCATGCTCAATGAATAGGAACATCATGTCTAGTACATAACATGGTATACATGATTGATCTTATCACTGAAGCATATGTGATCTTACTCATTCACTCTTTCTCATTTTGTGGTAGAGGACACATTTTCTTAGAAATAATTAAACCATGTGACACTAGAACCAATCCCCTCTTTCATTGTTCTATAATAAATTTATTTATTTTCTAGTCTGCATTTGTACTTTTACTATGTTTAATTAGTCCCAAATATCTATCACGAATGATAGTGATCACTAGAATATAGGTTGTTTCACCTAAGTCATTCATTGGTGGACACTTTTTCACATTTCTTTAATAGACTATAAGATTTGAAATTCAATTAAAATAAGTAATATTTCATCAACATATACGACAATGATAACAACAAAATTTCTACAAAAATTCTTGTTAATACCCAACTCACATTCATTTTAATGAAACCAAATTATTTATGTCTTTTTCAAATTGAATGTTCCCTGACCTGGAATCATACTTCAATCCATTAATGGATCTATACCCCTTGAAAATAATTTCTACAACACATGGAGTCACAAACCATTTTCGTTATGTCATATAGATATTTTACTGAAGGTTCCGATTAATGAATGAAGTTTTGAAATCCATCTTCCAAATATCATAGTCATGGTAGAATGATATAACTAGTAGAATGATAATTCATTTCAACATGGAAAGTGGAAAAATATTTTCATTGTAATCCATTACATGATTCTTTTTATACCCTTTATCCACTCAACTTGTTTTATAGGTATTGAATTTACCTTCCATGCCCAGGGGATTCATGAATACCCATTTCCATCCAACAGGAATCACGTCAACTAGCACATTTAATAAGACTCCGAATTTTTTCATATAGATGGAATCCATTTAAGATTCATGGATTATTTCTAACTTTCAAGTTCTCATATTTCTACTACCTCATCGTTGTATTTAGTTTTGTCACTATTAACCAATAATGATTCACCATCCTTGGTGACTAGAAAACTATACCTCTCTAGATATTTTACAACTCTAATTCTCCTATACATTACTTGTGTTTATGGACCAACTTTTTCCACAAGGACCTATAGAATATGTTCACGTCCCTACTCCTTTGTATCTTTAGCATCAACTTCATTGATGTCAATATTGTCCCCAATATACTCTTTTAGGATGTTCTCTATCTCAAGAATGATGGAGTTTCTAGTGATAGTCACATTCTTGTCTGAGGGGTGGTATAGTTAGTATCCCATGGTTTTCCTGGGATTCCCTATAAGGATACATGTCATTACCTAGGGTGCTAGTTTTCTTCTTGAGATGGCCTTAACAAATGGCTCACAACCCCATATATGTGTATGCAACAAAACAAGTTTCTTTCCACTCCATTGCTTGATCGGAAATCGATTTTCCAATTTAGTTAGAAATTTGTTTAATGTCTATTTCTCCATTTGTAATGAATATCTCCAAAAGGATAATAGAATAACTGTATGACTCATCATCGACCACACTATTTATAACGTGGTATGTTTTCTACTTTCACTATCACAATTAAACTATGGTGTATAAGGTGGAGTGAGTTGGTAAAGAATCCCAAACCCCCATAAAAAGTCGATGATCTCATGGTAAAAATATTAACAACCTCAACACGATCGATGTTTCGTTATCTTCTAAACATGTTGATTTTTCTACTTCATTCTTTAATTTAATGAATTTATCAAAGGGATCAGACTTATACCTAATTAGGTAAACATATCCATATCTACTCATGTCATTAATAAAAGTTATGAAATATGAATATCCACCGCTAGATTCTACTGGAAGTGGTCCACACACATCAGAGTGTACCAATCCTAGAAACTTTTTGTTCCTTCCACCCTATCCAATAAATGTTTTTTTAAACAAATGGAGTCATGAATATGGTCACCAAATTCAAGACCCAAAGAAATTTATTAAATCAAAAGGGTTAAAATACAAGCTCGAGGTGCAAAGAGTTTACACCAACAAAATGTTTAAGAGCAGAACATGAGATATATCAAGGAAAATAATTCACCTCATGTCAAAGAATAGAAAACCTGTGAAATCCCATGGTCCTCATGTAGAGTCATCAAGAGGTAATGTTCGAAGGACTTTTTCCTTGCCCAACATCATCAACAGCAGCACATCATCTATCAACTTCAAGGATTTTGAGCCTCTCCCCCAATACTGCTCCGCTTTCATAGCTTTCTATTCGCATATTTCTATCAACATGTGCATCTATCATTGTGTTAAAAAAGTAAAATATATCTCCATAGCTGGATCTGGAAATATGCAGTTAATCCAAAATTCAGAGAGTTTTCCTATTGGAAAAAAATAGAACAGTCCAATCCCTCCTCCCCTACAATCAGCATAAACAGATAAAACACAACAAATCCAACAAATAGAGTAATCAAAAGTCTGGAACCTCTATTAAAAAATCTAGGCCAGATCAAAGACTTCCAAATAGAGAAATAAATACTCCATTTTATCCATAGATTCCTTTCCATAGCTTTCAAATAGACATGAGACTTGCTGGTCAAACCAAAGAATCAGTATACGTGAATCTAGAACTTTAAGCAGGGAGAAGAAGTCTTCAAAATCAACCAGATTCCAGACAAGAACAAGATGGAAGTCTAAAAAAATCATGAACTTGGCCTATCCAATAATGGTTGTTTTGGTCATTTTTTCATGAAAAAAATCATGATGTATATCAAGCGGTTCTATCTCAAAAGATTCTAAATAACCATCTTGATATAGCATTTCCAAATGATTCTCATTTATATGACTATGAATCCAACTCCCATGATTGGTGTTATATGAGTCATGTGAACATTATTTATTATCAATTTCCCCAATTTGGTTATTTTAATTTTATACATAAATATAATTATTTAAATGTAAAATACCATAACATATGTTTCCTTATAAAAAGTATACCTTATATTTCCAAACTAGAAAATAAATCCATCTATATCTAGGAATGATACATAAACTATGTTTTTTGTAACTATCATTACATAATAGAAACAATTCAAAACCAAAATAATTCCCATAGTCAATAAAAGTTGTTATTCAAAAATATATAGGTAATCTATCCTCAATCTATTAGAATCTCTAAAATCCACATCTCCTCTATAAATCATTCGTCATCTACGTGGTTCTTGCATTTGGATACATATGTGTGCACTGAAAACTGTATCTAATACCCAATGTGTAGATATAGAAATATTTCACTCTATAAAAAACACAAATTCATCTTCCCCTTTCTTCTTGATGAAGTTTCTCTTACAGTGTCCTTCTATTCCACGTGAAAAAAAATATTTTCTCTTTTTCCTTTCCCATCCTCTGAATCTTCCCCTTCTTGGAAGAATGGTGTTCAGGAGCTTCGGATTGTTTATATGTCTTCAGACCCTTTTCGCTGATATTCCTCTTATTAGTCACCATATGGAACATGAGTTGGTCTTGCCCCATGTCCTTATCCACATGTATAATCAAGGTTAGAATTTCCAAAAGACTCTTCTAATTATTTATCATTATTTATTTAACAATAAATATGGAGATGGTCCTGATTAGTGATGAAATTATGAGATCTATATGCAACTCATCGTGAAATTTATACACTATATGTCCAACTGTTCAATTTATCCAATAATATTTACTACATGAGATCCATATGGCATATACTCTCCAAACAGAGTTGTTAACAAAGCATTGGTGATCTCACACCTCTCTTGTCTACCCTTATATTGATAGAGATCGCAATGATGATACATCATGATATATGAGTCCATGTCCTCTTATTTTTTCAAACGATCATTGGACATGGATGTTAACATGAAGCACTGAAATTTGGTAGCATCATTCATATGTTTCTCAAAAATAGATATCTGTTCATCACTTGCATCATTACCAAGAACAAATACAAAAGGTTCTGCCAACACATATAATTTCTTTTAAGGGTGAATGATGACACATAAATGTCTTTTCCATTCATGGAAATTTGTGTCGGTGAGAAGGTTTCCCTTCTCATTTACAGATCAAAATAACATGTTTGATATCATTTTAATGTTGTTTCTACAAAATCGTATAATAAAAATTTATTACTTTATTTGATAAAATTATAAAAATAAATAAATAATATATTTATTAGTCTCCCACTATTTTATCAAAACCAAATACCTCTCACCATTGGATTTAGAATATCATGTTACCTGGATATTCAAGTCACAAGGATCCATATTCCCCTCCTTAATACTAAAACATGGGTTGATCATGAAACTTTAATGGTTTTAGAAAGGCATTCAAAATTCCAACCGCTTTAACATACAAGTCCTTGATTTGATGCGTAGACTCCCCAATCCTGAAATACATAATTGGATTTCCTCAACCTTTGCCTCTCAATTATGCTAAGTCATTCTCGAGAAGTCAACCATTGTTGTTAACTATGTTAAGTCAACAAAAAACCTCATGTTTAAATTCACCAATAATTTAAAGAACATCAACTTGGGTTGGTCATGAACTTTAAACAATATATTGAATTCAACCGAAGCAATAGAATGATATACTAAAAAAATATATATAATTGAGGGATTTTAACTTTTATTCCTAAATTTTTAATTATTATATTTATCACATGTTTTAAAATATTATGTTTTTTACCTAAGTTATTAACCACATATGAGATAATATTTATATCTAATCCAGCTTATATTAGTTCTATCATTCGTGTTCATTAATTTTCCTAAAATTACGTGATCACGATAAAACATCCATAATGAAATGAAAATGAAAATGAAAGAAAAAAATAACAAAGGTAATGATCATGATATTAACTAATTGTTAGTTTATATAGAAGTTGATAAACTAACTTTTTTCATAGGGGGATAAAAACCTTGAACTGATTAAGGTTCGGGTTATAGCTTTCCCACAGTCCACCTATATATCTGCATGGATTAGTTTCACTTCAGATCTGGACATGAAGAGACTATAATAGTTTCGGAGCAACATCCTTTACATATTCATTTTACTCCCAAATAGTTGAGGGGAAAAAGGATTTATATAAAAGTAACCATGTGAACATAGGCCCTACATAATAATATCAGATAAGGAATGCATAACAAAAATTTAATTTAATAATAAATTAAATGAAAACAATCTCATACAAAGGTCTAGTCTAGCTCATGATCATCCACATGCATGAAACAAATTACCCATTTGATAAAACAATAATTCATTTATAAATCGTTCTTATTTAAGATAAAACTTTTTCAAATCAATTAATTATTATGTTTAGTTAATCAATTATTTTTTCTTAATTATCATCTGAATTTCCTTGATATTCTAATCCATTACAATTTTTAAAAACTTAAATAAATTTATCTAAAATTAACTATGTACATAATTGTACCTTGGAGGCAACATAGTGAATACTCATCCAATTATTCCCGAAATATATTATACATGTATACTGTTTTTAGTTTTTTGACATATGGAATAAATGACTTATCACATAAATTCACAATGTGTGTACCATGGATGATTAAATTAATTACATTATTTTTCCACCCAATGTTATGCTTAAATGAATTTAGAGTAACCACTTGTAATACCATTCATAAATGATATGAAGATCTGATCATTACATATATATTAATTTAAAATTTAGATATTTATTTATATTAAAACCTATCACATGGTCTGTCTTATATATTATAACCACATTCATGTACATGTATCAAGATTTATATCAGAAAATAAATAAATTTTAAATCTATTTTAATTTTTATAAGTATGGGATGTATTCTTACGAGCTACAAGAAATATATATCTCTTATCGTCTATTAAAGTCGAACTCTTAGGGACTCAGTGTGTGAATCAATAGTCAAAAAACTAGAGTATATGACATGCTCAATAGGAGACACGCCCTGTGATCTCCAAATTATACATTCACCAATTAGGTAGGCCATTTATGAAATACATGGCCCGTTATTAATTCAATGGGACTACACACCATGTACATGTGCTACACTACATTTAATCTTGCTAACTTTTTGAAATTATGTTTTGGTTAACACATGGTTTAATTAATTCTTGTAATTAATCAATAATATTGAATTAATTTTCAACTTAATTATTTCGCATTGAAATTGACTACACCGTGTGTAACTCTGGTTACCTGGTTTATAGTCCTGTTTAGTAAGTCCTGAAACGTTGTCACATCTTGATGAGTTCCTTTATTTTATTTTAATCTTAATGTTAATCATCTCAATTAGATCTATGAGATATGGAGGAAGAAGAAAATAACATGATTCATATAAAAATATTGATTAAACATGAATTGAAAAACTAAGTTAAAATGAATAAATCACTAATGATATTTAAATTAATTATAAATAATTGTTTTACCCTTTAATAAAACATGTTGGTTTCGAGTGAAGTAGAGGTGTGTGATGGTCAGAGCCCACCTTGGAATTTTTCTATAATTAATGATCTATCTTAGATCTATGTGAAGATAAATTCCATGATCAACTGAATTGAATCAAATAAATATGAATTCCACAATTATGATGGAACCGAGAGAGAGGTCATCACATATTATTTATAATTATTTTATTTAAAAAAAGAGTTAGATTTGTTGAAATTCATTCTTTATTGATGAATCCAATGGCATATATGAGCTCCACCATCATTTTGTTGTAGAAACCATGTGTGTATTTCTTATAATAATGATCCATATGTGTTAGATGAATATCTAGATGTCACCGAAGGAATCTCTAGGTGCTATAATGGCCGATCCTTGGGCTTGTATCATTGGCCTTTGATAATTTCGAGAATCGCATCAAAATCATTCTCCTTGATCATGTTGAGGAGGATTTATCTCCGCTCATTGGATAATTCTTGTATAAGGGAGATCTCTAGGATGTAGAGAATTTTCCAAATCAGTTGTCTAAAACCAATACAATTGAATTGGATCTATTGAGAAAATAACATAATTGGGTATTTATATTTCTAGGTTGAAAATAAAATTATTGTACCATTTTCCTTAATTAATTATTTGATCCTAGAAAACCCCCATTTGAAATCACAGTAATAATAGTATTATCATTTATCAACATGTATTTAACTTTCAAATAAATAGGAAAGATTATTTAATTGAATAAAATTCAATATTTATTATTTCTCATCAGGCCATTGAAATCATTTCAAAAATCCTCGATAATATTTTATTGGGCCTTCAATAATATCTATTTATTAAATAAATAAATTTCACCGCATTTTTACCAATAAATTAATAAATATTATATTCACTAAATATAAAATAAAAACTTATATGTGATCAAGAATACATGAATAATTATAAAACCACATACATGAATAATATTTATTCAACCTATTAAATAATATATAATAATATATTCTTTAACAGAGATTCTGGATACACATAGTGTGTGACCCTCTATAACTATTTCTCAGTGGAATTAGGTGAACCATCCTAAATTCAAATATTAGTATCTAGAAACATGTCAAGTAACCCATAGAGAAATATGTTAATGCTGAAATGAAATTCCACCTCATGCATACACTTTCTATGTAATATAATCCATTTATCTTAGTATCTCTAACTAAACGGGTCTCATGCAAGTTCCAACAACCTATGTGCTCGATGCATCTTTCTTTGACATCCTAGAAAATGAAATTACCATTAAACCATGGACATTGATTTATTTGGGCTATATCATTTCAATCAAAATCCTAAGATATCAAATTATAATAATATACAAAAAATCCAATTCTATTCTCACATTATTCAATTATGAAATATTATTTAGGACATACCGACCATATCCTACTTCGCTTCAAACATTTGTCATCATAATTTTCATCAACACATCAATCTGTGTAACAAATAATACTACTTTATAATAATCTTAAATTATAAGAACCAATACACACATAAAAAGATAAGAACATCCAATAGCACATATAAATGTGGATTTCTTACCAGCTGGACTCGTACTCATAATATCTTATTGGATATTACCAAGGGAGTACACGGTGAGAATGTTCCTCAAAGTCCTATAAGTCACCACCCCTGATAGATTGTATCATTTGTGTCCCTAATATAATATCATCAATATATAAACATTTATTAATGAATAGAGTCATACAATATCTAGATACACATCATATAAATAACTACAATGACCTTTTAGTGTGACATCTACTCTTAAGACATTTTCACATACAATGTTACACAGAAGAACAATCATGATGTGATAAATATTTTATATTAATATTCAAAACTATGAATAAAAGTTGTCATAATGATTATATAAGTTGGTTCTAGGAAACCAAAAACAACTTATATGGAAAACTATTTTCATAAAATATAATTTTGATAATATTAGGTGTTGATTTCACCCTTATCTCTTTATTTTAGCCCACATTAAAAAAATTTACAATTACCAAAAAATCAATTGTTTCTACCCTTAAAGGGTCTAGAGTGTTTTCCTAAAAATAAATGTATCCCATTAATGGAAAATGGATGATATTTTAAACCATATACCATTTACTGGGACAAATATTAAATATTTATAATTTTTAGTTCATATTCTAAAATATTGTTATTATAAAGTATCATTAATTTCATTTTTAAATCTATTCATATATATTGAAATTAAGGTCATAAATATTGTTGTGAAATTATAATATAATCATTTAAATCATCAAAAATATGTTATATTTGTCTAATAAATTCATAGATCATAATATTTCAACAATATTTTATTACATACAACATTTTTAAAATAATTTATATGATTTTTATACTAATAGAATAAATATTATGTCATCATTTCATTTTAATTTAGTGTAATTATTTAATCACTAAAAACTAAAAATTAGTTATGATGAAAAATAAAATAAATTATCTATAATATAAAAAATTATAATTGAGCTCACCACTTTTTTATCCTTATGTAAATATTTTTTAATTATTGGAGTCTCGTGGAGAGACTTATTGTAGTTATTATTTTCATAAAATTATATAAAATTAATAAGTAATGAAAAGAGGTAAAATTGTAAATATATCTATAAAATGGATGCTAAGGGATTAAATGAACTCATACAATAGGATAAAGGGAAGTGTTATAGAAATTTTAAAGCCTTATTCTAAATTATTACACCTATTTTACCAGTTTTCCCTTAATGAAGTAAAAATTATTTACCAAGTAAAATATTTTTAATTATAAAAAGGGAAATATTTACCAAAATTTATAATCCTGATTTTTAATATTGAATTCTTTTTTTATGATTCAATACATTAAATTTTCAGAATTTAAATAAAAAATACTCTTTAAAAAGAAAATAAATTGGGTTTACAAACAAAATTATCAAGAAAAAAAAGTATAACAAAATTAAGTATAAAAGTTTATAAAATTGCATTAATATGATTATAATGAGATATATTTAATTTGAAACCATATTAAAACAAAATGGGACTTTGTAAATTTTTGGAATGAATAGTTCTTAATAAAAAAGAGTATTTGATACTGTTCACTAAAAAATCATAGTTTTTTCAATAAACATTCAAATTTCACCCTAAGATAATTTTTATGTTGAATCCAAAATTTATTTACACTTTTTCAAATACAATTTGTACATTTTTATTAATTTATTTATAACACTCATGCACAAAAATCCACAAAAACTAATTTTGAAGAAATAGTATTTTTGAAACATTAAATTACTTTACTAAATAACTATGTAATTGTTTATTATACAATAATAAATTTATTTTTATTATATTAAACCCTAATACATATTTCTTATAATTATTTTATTCGTATTCATACAATAAATTTTAACGACTATGTTATAATAGTCATGTTTGAAAAATAATATTTTAATAGTATATCATGGTTAATTTAAACTTGGGGTTGCATGTAACAGATGATATCAAAGAAATTAATTTTTTAAAATATAAATAAAACATTAAATTTTTTATTGTTATGATTTATTAGTATAAAATTATCTAAATCAATTTTTGGGTTCAAGGACCATGTGTTTCTGTGATTTCTACATTCATGGTTGGTTATTTTGGTTTTTCCTTGGTCGGAACACTGCCAACCAACTGTCCACCCCTCATAATTTATCCCATTTATCATTAAAGTGATTGGATTGAGAACAAAAACCACACACTATAGGTTGTTCCAGTTGTTCAATGAATTTTTTTATTGCCATTTTTCTCAATAAATGTGATAGTTCATCAAGTTTGGTTTCACGTAAGGGTGATGAATTGGATGTTATTACCTCAGGAATCCCTCTTTTACCTATTCCTCATTTTCCAAATTTCTCTGAATTTTATGTTATCTATACAATTAGGTTTATAAAATATATTAGTGAAATTTCAATCATATCTCCCCCAGATTATGTGTCCAAGTGGCTCCTTTCATTGTCCAACATGCCTTGATAAAAAACACTAGTACATAATATTCCTCCGCATCTTGATAAGGGAAAGATTGAAAAGGATTATTTGATATATCTCAATATTGGTATAGTGTTTCTTCTATTTATTATTGGATTTAAGTGATATACTTTCTTATAGTAGTTCTCCTAGAGAGTGGGAAGAACCGTTTTAAAAAGATTATCTAGAAGTCATCCTATTCATGGATATCTCTTGGTTTTAGGTTGTATGACCACTTCTCTGAAACTCCTTCATGTGAAAGGTGAATTACCCCACTTGAATAGATTTTTAGAAACTACTCAAGCCTTGAAACATAATTAAATATAGGTGATCCCTTAAATATATATATATAATTGGATCTTCAGTTGAAAGACTATTGATTTTTTGTAGTACCTGAAACATATTCACCTGTGATTCAAAATCACTATAAATAGTATTAACAATAAGTTGATTCTATGTATTGGAAAAATATGGGAAATATAATCCCCAAAGGGGTTCATTGGGATTTATTACCATGATTTTGGTCCCATAGTGAAGAATAAAATTTTACTCGACCCATCAAGATTAATTTATCAAATGTTATTATATAAATTAAGATTCACAAGTTTAGTTAGAAATGATATTTTTATTTATGGATCAAAATAAAATAATTCAATGTTATAGCTTATAATAATTTAAAATCTAATTTAGATTGGTAATCACTCCCAAACAATGGTGACATGCTTTGGCACACACTGATCATGGGGTTTGAAAAATGATTATTAATTTCCTTATGAATTTAGTAACAGTGGTGATCTAGATTTTCTTATATAAATCTAGTTGTTAAGACTGGGAAAAGGAATCTAGATATTTTTATTTATTGGACTATAAACCAAAATAAAGACTTATAATTTAGATCAAGAAACAAATGATCAATCTAGGATTGACTTCCGACATGTAAAACTATCACAGTCTTTAAAAATAATTTCATTTTTCTTATTAATTAATAAATTAATGGTTCTATAATCTATTATCCCCTTCACCCTTGAATGTGGTTCCCATTTAAACCATGTTTAACCACTAAAAATTAATCATTTTCTAGAAATCACAAATCATACACTACTTAACCCCCGTTTTATTTAAATTATGTGAACTAAAAACAAGAAAAGGGAGGTAATGGTTCCTAAAAAATGGAAAAAAACAATACAAATGAATAAATTTTAAAAATAATATTATTCAACATTAAATATTAAATTAAATATTGAAATCAATTAAATATAAAAATATAACACTAGTGATAGTTTAAGATTAAAGACTCACATGTTATAAGAGTGTCTCAATCCCTTCCCTAATAACATAAATTTTATACCCCTCTAATATATACAAAACAATTTTTAGGGGAGTACATGAAATATTATAAATAAATAAAAAAGAATGTAGTAGAAATCTAGAGTACAGGATTGATCTCCTCCAGTTGAGTATTCCATGGTCCTCCTCTCTATCTTAGTTGGTGTACCTTAATCTATTATCTTCCCATTTATGGGAAAAAAATTCCCTTCAAGTCTATAAATATTCACATTCAAATCAAACATCATGGTCAAACATCCTAAAATTCATTCTGATATCATTCAGATTTCTTAAAAATCACTATAACTCATGCCTTCAAAAATTATAATCCATCATATTATAGAATCATGATATATCTTGTATAGATAATTTCAATCAATATGATCATGAAATATATGTGACTAACCCATCTAAAATTTGGAAATTATTTCTCACTCATATATTTCCACATATGAAAATTTACTTGTTCATTATTCGATCTTATCTCATATGCATGGATTTATTATAATTAATTATAGGATTCCATCGACATGTAAATCATGTACAAACTTCTTATATACCAACTATTTATTTTTTACAAGATTATGATGTACAAAATTTAATTTTTTCACAAATATTTTTGTGCATACTATGAATCCATCCATCATATATAAAAATATGAGTATCACCAAACCTTGACATGCTCGATACACATATTATTAGAAATAAAGGTCTACTTTATTCTGAATTGTAATATGAATATTATTTCATTGGTTATTTTCATGGATTAAAAATTTTGCACCCTTCAATGAAATTATAACAAGAGAATAGAAGATGTGTCTTGTCCCTCTTGTATCTTTTCATACAAAATAAATACACAACAAGTATAAAATTATGAATAATTTTATCCATTCCATTGATCATCCTAGGTATCAATATTTTTTTGTGGTTTTACTGTTGAACATTGAAGCCCAAGTGGAATTAGAAGAGCTTCATTGGTAATAGTGCCTAATGTTTAACAGAATGCCATCACATGGTAGCATTAAAAAAATAGGATCTCCTTCAATGGAAATGGAAACAAGTGGATCAAGGCCGAATGGAATCATGGGAATGGTTGGAGGATGGTGATAGTGAGGTTATTGGATTCATTATTAGTGGCAATAATAACAAAACTTGAAGGCAGAAGAGTTTACTAGATGGAACCGGCGATTGTAGCTTGACCAATAGAAAACTCAATTGTCATCAAACTGGTGTTACTAGGATTATCCTAATTTCTCTATAGTGAATATATATAAGTATCTGAGGACCATCCTTGGTGGTTCATTGTTTCATAAGTGGCCATCAATGGTATTATTGATTTAGGTCCAAGGCAGTAATTGTGGAATCTGGGTTCCTTAATCCGAGTAATAATGTCTATGTTTTTCATAATTATAGATAAATAAAATATCCAATTTCAAACAACTATAATTATTTTTAAAACATGATTTATTTTTATACAAAAATACTATTTATAATTTCGTTTTTTCATAAAATGATTTATTTATTAATAAATTTTCATTTAAGCATTAAAAAATACATATTATTAAAAATAATTTTAGAAAAAATCTTGAGCATAAGTTGTTCAATGCCTATATATATTGATTATCATGAGGATAATAAGATAATGATATGGTAAAATTTTACTCCACCATATATTTACAAAATTTTTGAATAACACATGGGTCTCAATATATCTATAATTCAGATCATTGATTAAGGTGAAGGATAAGATATTTTCATGATTGTATTGCGTAAAATATATGGATACTATGATTTTATAGTAATGTTATTGAAATTGACTAGTTCTCCAACTCTCCCCACAGACATAATGAAATGGTTATATGGATATTAATAAAAAAAATTATGATGGACTTCATGAATGCTATTATCATATATTCCAAAATTATGGAATAACAGAATAAACACGAGAGAATTGTGTTAAATAATTTAAAAAGATAAATTGTTTGAAATTTCTAGTAAATATGTATTGAAGATAGTGTGATTAATAATCATAGATAATAAAATCACATGAGATAGTGAATATATTGAATATTGAAAGACTAATTTGACTGATGAAATCCCTTACCAACAATAAGGGAACCAACCTTTTTAATACACTATTTTTAACATAATTCTTTAACATAATGTTACAATAATAAATTTGATGTAAAATTAAAGGTTTATTTTCATGTAAAATTGGTACACAATACATTAATTATATAAGAAAAACATAAAAATAAGCTTTATTTCATCCTAAGGAAATACTCCTCTATTATTACATCATATTTCAAAATAATCCAAGTGATTTCCAAGGGATATACATCAATAGATAATGAGAAACATAAATTCCATTAAGGGATAAAAAATGAAATGGGACACGGGATAAAATCATGTGTAAAACATGCCAAATAATATGATAGAAAAGTAACAAGTACATAATATATACCATGGAAATGTAGATATAACAAAAAATGAGACATTAATAATCTTATCACCAAGGTTAAATAAAAAAAAGTCATAAAACATATTAATGCGGTTATTACCCAAGGCATCATAAAAAATTTCATATAAATAGATTAATTCATTACCCAATGCATTGAAACACTATCATGATTGAAATGCCTCGATCAGTTGTGATCAATGAGAGGGGAGGAGTGAATTAGTGATAAATTTTTCTTTTTTAGAATTTTTCCCTTTGAATGATTGATTCAACCTCTATGGCTGGTTAAGGCCAAGATCTACTCTTTTGGTGGTGCAGTGATAATGAAAGCACAGAACGCAAGGATTTACATGGTTCGGTACAAAGACCTACTCCTTTCCGTGTTGGTTACACTCCCCAACACGGATTCTTCACTATTCCAAAAGATGTTTACATGGTAATTGGTTATAACCCCCAATTACAAGTTGTTTAAACCCCCCAAGTTCATATCATCTTCTTCTTCACACCTTCACTTATTTTCTTCAAATGTGTTGTTCAATTCTTCATGTAGCTTCAACAGAATTCAGAAGAACATTTAGGTCTTTCTAACCAATACTTATCTCTCAGAATGATTAGTTATTTTTCATACACACACTTAAATGTCTTCTCTTCTTCTTCATAATGTATACACACCTTTTATTCAGCATACATGCATGTACATACATGCAATCCTTCCCTCTCCACTAGTGCACACACTAATTTTTTTCCCTCTTCACTTGTCAATCACACACACAAAACATTTAAATTTCACTCATATATGTGAAAGCCTCTACCTTCTTCTTTTCACACACCCTCACAACCCAAATGGTTGGGTATGGACTTTACTTCACCCGAACTCAATTAAAAAGAGGGTGCACAAGTGTGCGGCCTTCTTCTGTCTTCTATCGCGCAAGTTCATGGGAGCAATGGCCGCGCAGGGTGCGGGAGTAGTGGGCGCGCAAGTGGCAATAACTTCTTCTACCGCGCAAGTGGCGCGATAACTTCCTTCGGCCACGCAAGTGTGCATACAGATAGGGCGTGCAGGAGTGCGTGGATCATCCTTTTCTTGTCACGCAAAGGAAGTGCATAGGATGGCACCGTCCTTCTTCTTTTGTGCAAGGGTTGCACAAGAAATTTCCTCAAAGCCTCGGGTGTCTCCAGACCTCACAATTGCGCTTGTCCATGAGGATTCTTCCTTCGTGTTGCACGGAGCTTCACTGGACTCCTTCACATCGTGCAACAAGGCTGCGCAGAAACCTCTGCCCTTCACGAACCAATGGGGTTCGCGGTTGCTCCGTTTCTCTGGAGAAGTAGGAGCTCCATTCTTCAAAAATGGTAGCAATGTATTCTTCAAGGCTTGGGATCCTACTTTTATAGGCAAGGAGATCGATCAAATCCATGGGGTTTAAATCTTGAATGCCCGAGATATGCGGCAATTTTTAATCTTCAAAGTGGATTAAGATATGGCCGAGAATCACGATAACTTTCATTCAACGTGGACTCCTTTCTCGGTGAGTATATATCATGTACACATTTTAGAATGCATACAAGGATTCTCCTTGTACATCGAACGGGCAGTGCACCCTTGGATTGTTCGTTTCCCTCGGGTTCCCTCTAACTTCTTCAACTCATTTCATGCATGTGACTATTAACGCATGCATATGTTCATAAAGGGGAGATGAACACAATGGAGTCCTTCACTTCGTCAGAGGCGGACGGGAGCTCCTTCTACCTTGGCCGGGTGACTCTGGTTCGTGGGAGGCATCGCGGGGTGACCCTCAGCCGGTGGGAGGTTGAAGACTACTCCACGGCCATTGGATCTGCGTTTAATGAACGCAGACAGCTAGGATTATAACTTTGCATGGAGAGATGAATCATGCATCTAAGATTGGATGCGAGATTAGATAAACGACCAAGATTATATCTGTGTCTCTAAAATGTCATCCCACATCGAAACATGCTGCGGTTTTTGTGTGGTTTATCAATCAGTTCCTCCTAGCATCGATTCAGAAATCTCCTCTCCACCCTCCGGTGCCGCCCCGCACTGGTTCTCCTGCGGGCGTGCTGTAGCACCCACTATGCCTCCTGTGGGCACGGTCTTGGTGCCCACAATGCACCTCTGGGCGCGCACCTAGCGGCCCATGCTGCACGGGTTCATCACCGTGTGGCACCCGTGGGCTTACACACGGCCCACACTCTCATGCCTTGGGGAGGCCTTGGCTTTGAGGACTTCCCTTTAGCGCGATTGACCCTCAGGTCCCGCAAGTGCTTGAGGTGAGGACCTCAACTGGCCTCCTTGGTTGGCTTATTTTTTTAGTATGTAGTTGGTACTTTGTACCAAAACAAAGTAGCCAAGTACTCAAAATCCAAAACATACTTCCCCTCCTCATCATCTTCTCCTCCTCATATTCTTAAGAACTCCATATATCTTCTTCAACCGTCATTCTTCAAGCTGTACTTCATCAGTTGGCACACATTGACAGGTTAATGACAACAAATGCAATCACATGGTCACAACAATCTCCCCCTTTGTATTTGGCTGTCAGTACTTTTAAGCAAACTTTGAGAATGTCACAATGTGTGTGCTGATGATTTCTCCCCCTTATTGACCAAAAATGGAAAGGGATGAAAGGAAGTCATACCCAAAATGTATAACCGCTTGACCATGCACAACATCAACTACCAATGATCCCCCTTAAGGGATGCACTCATCTCCTTCAATTCACTGCAAGTAAGTACAAAAATATAAAAATTTAGGGAATAAGAAGAGACCTTTTTCTTCCACAAGTAAGAGGAGAAGGATAAACATGATGTTTCATCCTTATCTCAACAAATATTTATGTAATCATAGCTTTGGTAAAAATATCTACCACCTGATCTTGATTAGAAATGTATTCTAGAATGATGTCTCCACTGGAGACCCTTTCTTTGATGAAATGTTATTTTATATCAATGTTCTTGGACCTAAACTGTTGTATAGGATTCTTAGAGAATCCAATTGCACATTTATTATCACATAAGATACTCAATGGGTTTTCAGCTTTAATTCTCATATCTGCTAGCTGCACTTGCATCCAAATCAGTTGTGTACATGCATGTGTAGCTGCCACATACTCTTTATCGGCTGTGCTCAATATTACAGAATTTTGTTTCTTGATGTACCAGCTAACACATCCTTATCCCAAAATGAAGGTTCCACCAGATGTGGATCTTCTATCAGTACAATCATCATCCTAATCAGCATCTGTGAATCCCAAAAATTTATGTTTGTACTGTATTTGTATAACATTCCATAGTTGAGGGTTCCTTTCACATATCTCATGATTTTTTAGCTGGGATAAGTTAGATTCTTTTGGGTCACTTTGTAATCTGGCACACAAAGTCACTGCATATGTCATATCTGACATTGAAGCCGTGAGATAAAGGAGACAACCAATAGTTCCTATGAAATCTTTTTGATCAACATTGTTGCCATGTTCATCCTTTTATAGGTCGGTTCCAACATAAATGGGGGCTGATACTTCCTTTTCACTCTCTATTCCGAACCTTTTCAATAATTCCCTCGCATACTTTTCTTGTGAAAGAAATATGGAGTTTTGCTTTTGTTCCACCTGAAATCCTAGTAAACATGTCATTTGACCAAGCATGGACATTTCAAAGGTTCTTTTCATCTGCTCAGCAAATTCTTCACATAGTCCTTCCTTGTCACCAGCAAAAATGATATCATCCACATAGATAATGACTATGAGGGTACCTGTGGCCATTTCTCTAACATATAGATTACTGTCAACTGTTCCTTTGACAAAATTCATGCTGTTTAGACAACCATCAAATTTGGAGTACCAGGATCTAGGGGCCTGCTTTAATCCATACAAAGATTTTCTAGATCTTCATTCCATACTACCATCTTTGTCCCGCATGAATCCCTCTGGTTGTTCTATATACACCTATTCTTCAAGATCTCCATTTAGGAATGCAGATTTCACATCCATCTGGTAGACCTTGTACTACTTGTGTGCTGAAAATGCAATGAAAATTCTGATCGTTTCCATTCTAGCAACTGGTTCAAAGGTTTCATCAAATTCAATTACTTCCATTTGTGAATACCCTTGGCATATGAGTCTGGCCTTATTTCTGGAAACATCACCCTTTTCATTGAGTATGTTTCTGAAAACCCACTTTTTACAATTAACATTTTTATTTTTGGGCCTTGGAACAAGACCCCAAGTGGAGTTATTTTCTATTTGATTGAGTTCCTCATGCATAGATTGTATCCATTCCTCATTTTCAACTGCTTCATCCACTGTGTGAGGTTCAACATGAGAAACCAGTGCAGTATGATCTTCTAATATCAATCTTCTTCTAGTTCTTACTGAGGACTGTGGGTCACCAAGGAAATTTTTTGTGTCGACATGTTTCTTCAATTTGTTGAATCTCCTTTTTCCAATTTCATTAACTTCCTCTTCATCACTGGTGTGTTCAGAGTTGATCTCATCAGCAGTTGGTGTTGGCTTAGTTAATTCTTAATTCTTCTCTTCCAAGGTTGTGTCATTCTTTGAGTCATGATTATCAATAGTGTATGGTTTGGTGTTGTTTGCAATTATTCTGACATTACTGTAGTCAGTCATTTTGTTCAACCTCTTATACCATCATCTGTAGAATTTTCCTTCAGTTAGGTAACCCGTGAAGATTCCTTCTCCTGCTTTTTCCTCAAAATTTCCCAAATTAATGTTTTTTATCTTGATGTTTCAAGGACTGCTAAAGACTCTGAAGTATTTAGCAGTTGGTTTTCAGTTAAACCATATTTCATAGGATGTCGTTTTTGTTTTTGGACTAAGGAGAAATCTATTTTGTATGTGTATGGCTGTGCATACTGCTTCTCTCCAGAAAAACTTATAGATATTGTGCTCAGCTAACATAGTCCTCCCCATTTAGACTGTACTTCGATTCCCTCTTTCAGACATTCCATTCTGTTGTGGAGTATATGGTGTACTGTATTGATGCTTGATTTCATGCTTGACCAGATAGCTTTCAATGGAATCACTAGTGTATTCTCTTCCATTGTCTGATCTTACATTCTTGATATAGGGTCCTAATTCTTTCTCAACATGCCTTCTGAAATTTTGGAACATTGTGATTGCCTCTGACTTATGTTTCATGAACATGACATTGGTCATCTGAGTGTAATCATCAATGGAGGTTATAAAATAGAGATCTCCCCTTATAGACTTCTGTCTCATTGGTAAACATATGTCTGTATGGATGAGTTCAAGAGGCCTAGTACACATGATATCTACTCCTTTGAGTGAACTATGGGTCAGTTTTCCCTTCTGACATGTGTCACAAATTTCATCTCTTTGTCTCTTTAATTAGGGTAGATCTTGTACAATATTGTACTTCAGAATTTTACTCTTACTACATTGACCAAGATGGCCAAGTCTTCTGTGCCATAAGATGTTTTCATCCTTACAACTGAGATAAAAATAATTGATAGGCTCACCAATTTGAAATAGGTTTCCAGTGGTTCTTCTTCCTTGAGTAATTATTTTTCCATCATTTGAGCTCTTGATGATGCATGAATATTTCTTGAACAACACATCTTGTCCATCATCACATAATTGACTTACACTCAACAGGTTGTGCTTTAATCCTTCAACAAATAACACATCATTGGATTTTTGATTTGTTGTTTCAATCATTGCCTTTCCAACTACCTTGATTTTCAACGAAAAATCATTTCCTAACACCATGGTTCCTCCCTCGTGACATTATATGTTTCTTAGAATTTTTGTATTACCATTCATGTGTGATGAGCAGCCACTATCAAGAATCCATGACTTGGTTTTACTGCGGGATTTTAGAGAAACATCAGCAAAGCATGTGATTTCTTCATTGGGTTCCTGAATGCCTTTTCCTTTCATGTATTTAACTCTTTTTTCATGAACAATATTACACATTTATCAGCTCTATGACCTTGTTGGTCACATCTTTTACAAGATACACCCAGGAAGTCATATTTTTTCGGAAATGGAAGTTTTGATGCTTTCTGTAATACACTGTGGGTTTCAGGATATCTCTCCCTTGACTCATGCCTCATAATTGGAAGGTACATGTTATACCAGCATGCATAGGCCAAGTGTCCAAACACACCACAAAACCAGCAGTAGCCTCTAAACCTTGACATTCTCCACTGATAAGAGTCATGTTGTAATTCTCTATCCAAGGTTTGAGTATTCCTTCCTGGGGATTTCCTTTCTTCCATTGAAGATTATTTTTCACTAGTTTTTTCATCCCATGTTTGTCTCAATTTTATCTTTGAACCTGCATTGTTAGAAATAACACATGTATTTTGAGATTTACTTTATGGTGATTTGACCTGCCTCTGAGCACCAGTGTGAGATGATTCTGCCTTGATCTCAATAGCCTTGTTAAAGTTTTCTCTCATCTTTTTCAAGTTATTCTGTGCTTCAATCCACTTGGACTATGTCACTGATTTATCTTCTTCTTTGAGGTGAAGTTTTCTTCAAGATCTTTTTCCATCTTGTCCAGCTCAGCTATCTTTAGTTTCTGTCTCTTGATTTCATCAATGTACATTGTCTCTTTCTTCATACATTTTTTCAAATCCTCAAAAATCCTATTTCTTTCCTTTTCTAACAATTTATTATCTTTCTTGAGTTTATTTTTTTGCTCAATGCAAGCCTCTGATTCATCTTTCAATATGTGTTCAATCTCTGTTCGTTCACTTTCATCATCATCACTACGGCAGGTGTCAAACCCTTTTTCCACATGAGCCATAAAATTCATTTCTTCTTATGATTGACTGGATAAAGTGGAGTCTGATTCTTCCTCTGCTAAAATAGATTCTTCTTTCACCTGGAAAAAACCTTTTCTTTCTTGCACTAGATCTGATTCCTTCCCTTGGGTTTCTACTCCATTTCTTCTTTTCTGACTTATCTTCTTCAATTTCTGGAGCACTGGGTCTTTTCTTGGGACAGTTAATGGAAAATTGTCTAATGTTATTGCAATTGAAACACCTCGGTGGTAATTTCCATTTCCCCTTGAAATTATTTTTTCCAAACCTTTTTGATAAAATAGAAATCATTTTGTTAAAATATTCATCTTTTTCTTCATTGTCAGACTCACTGGATTCTATGACTTCGTCATCTATTATATTGAGTTGTCTCATGGCCTCGAAAGCCATCTCATCCTTGATCTTCTTCTTTAATATTGGGATCTTCCTCATTTCTTATTCAATGAGAATGTTGTGTAGCTCATCAAGAGAGAGAACATATCTATCTTCTAATGCTGAGTCTTTGGGGTAAAACCTGTCGTTAAAGTTTCTCATTAGTTTAATGATAGTTGAGTCCTCCAACTTCTCTCCAATGCCCCGATTGTTACTGACATTGAATCTTGTGAAATAATCATCAATATTTTCTTCTTCTCCCATCCTGATATCTTCAAACTGGCTTCTCCACAATTGTAATTTGGCTTCCCTGACTTTCATGTTGCCTTCATAAATTATTTCCAATTTTTCCCAAATTTCTTTAGCATTCTTGAGTCCCATGAATTTTGTGTATGATTTTTCTGAGAGTGACATAAGGATGGAGTTTTGAGGTTTACCATCAACATCCATATTTCTTTTCTCAGCAAGTGTCATAGCAACTTCATTAGCAAGGGGAGGGAATCCAAATAAGGTTACATCTCTAACTTCAAGGCCTAGAGATAGAAGGTTGGGTAACATCTGATTCTTCCAGTTGTGGTAATTATTGCCATCGAATGATGGAACACCCCTACTATTAACAGAATTTAGATTGTCCATCTTCTCAAAAAATAGATCCTAACAGAGGTAACATCCCTTTGATACGACTTGAAATGCATGGATTAGTTGTGATCACTAAGAGGGAAGGGGTGAATCAGTGATAAATTTTTCATTTTAAGAATTGTTCCCTTTGAATGATCACTTCAACCTCTATGGATAGTTAAGGCCTAGATCTACACTTTTGGTGGTGCAGTGATAATGAAAGTATAGAACACGGAGATTTACAAGGTTCTGTACAAAGACCTACTCCTTGCCGTGTTGGTTGCACTCCCCAACACAGATTCTTCACTATGCCAAAATATGTTTACACGGTAATTGGTTATACCCCCCAATTACACGTTGGTTAAACCCCCCAACTTCGCAACATCTTCTTCTTCATAGCTTCACTTCTTTTCTTCAAATGTGTTGTTCAATTCTTCAAGTAGCTACAAAAGACATCAACAGAACTTGTTTGTCGTTCTCACCAATACTAATCTCTCAGAATGTTTAGTTCTTTTGCATACACACACTTAAATGTGTTCTCAACTTTTTCTTAATGTTTGATAACCTTTTATTCAATGTTCATGCAGGTACATACATGAAATCCTTCCCTCTCCACTTGTGCACACACTAAATCTTGGCCTTCTTCACTTGTGAATCACACACACAAACCGTTTAAATTTAACTGATATATGTGAAAGACATTATATTCTTCTTTGCACACACCCTCACAACCCAAATGGTTGGGTATTTACTTTACTTCACCCTAACTCACTTCAATGGAGGGCACGGAAGTTTGCAGCCTTCTCCTGCCTTCTGCCGTGCAAGATCTTGGGAGCAACAGCCGCGCAGGGTGTGGGATCAGTGACAGTGCAAGTGGTAGTGACTCCTTCTACTGCACAAGTGGCGTGGTAGCTTCCTCCTACTGCGCAAGTGTGCAGGCAGAGAGGGCGCGCAGGTGTGTGCGGATCAGCCTTTTCCTGCCGCGCAAAGGAAGCACGCAGGATGGCCCTGTCCTCCTTCTTTTGCACAAGGGTTTCACAAGAAGTTCCCTCGGAGCCTCGGGTGGCTCCAGACCTCATAGTCGCGCTTGGCCACAAGGATTCTTCCTTCTTGTTGCACGGAGTTTCACGGGACTCCATCAATTCACGCAGAAATCCTGTGTGGAAACCACTTCCCTTTGAGAACTAGTGTGGTTCGCGGTTGCTCTGATTATCTAGAGAAGCAGGAGATCCTTTCTTCAAAAATTAAAGCAATTCCTTCTTCATGGCTTGGGCTCCTTCTTTTATATGCAAGGAGATCGATCAAAGCCCTGGGTGTAACGCCCCGACCCTAGTTGCCTAGAGTCGGTGCATTATTACATAACATTGCCATGATCACAAGAAAGATCAAATCTCGAAAGACCGATTGGTTTAGTAGCCTTGGAAACACTAGATATATTCATAAGTTGTACATTACATCATAAAATGAAAAACTACTACAACAACATAATGTTTCCACAGTCCACACTATAATCCCCTCATAATATCCCTGCAGGTCATTCATAATTTACTTCTTCACTTCCTGGGAAAAATAAAACATAGAAAAGGGGTGAGCTCAAATGCCCAGTAAGGATAACAATATAGCGGAAACTTTCATAAATAAGAATAAACATTTAAGGCAATGTATAACTAAAACAAAAGCCTTTTAAACTTGAACATTCAACATGGTATGGCATAAATAAAATGAAATAATTCCATTTACTTATTCACATGGATATTCTACTAATCTAATAATCACATGCAAAATCAATAACCACTTTCATAATGTTGGAATGCATAATGCTAAACTTTAATTACTTCTCAAGGCCTCGTCCCAAGACCTTGGGGCTAACTGTAACCGGAACCCAACCCGGAGTGCCTCTAATAACCGGACACCAACCCGGAGTGCCTCTAATAACCGGACACCAACCCGGAGTGCCTCTAATAACCGGACACCAACCCGGAGTGCCTCTAATAACCGGACACCAACCCGGAGGGCTTAATTTTACCAGTCCCTAACCTGGAGGGCTTACTTTTACCAGTCCCCAACCTGGAGGGCTTCCTTTAACCAGTCCCCAACCTGGAGGGCTTACTTTAACCAGTCCCCAACCTGGAACATACTTGTCCAACACATTCATATGAAGTAAAGATTGAAATATAACAAAAACATTCTTATTGGAACTAGCATACGAAATGTCAATACTTTCACCATAAACTATGAATGGAATAAAAATAGCACATCCACAGTCAAACATATCACAAAACCTTCAAAACAATATAGAAGTTTTGTATCATAATAAATCGACTTCAAATAATCTTAAAACCCATCAAAGGATGTTGACATAGATGAAATCAAAATTCTTTTTAAAGAAATATCTCCTTTTATTTTGAAATCATTTAAGATCCATATAAAATCAAACATTTTCTTTGAAAATAATCTTATAAGCTTTTAAGGGAAGATTTGACGATTTTATAATGGCGGAAAATAACCGCACCCGCCGTATAAGTTAAAAAAAACATTCTTATCTTAATTCTGTCGAAAAGGTTAAAAAGCACCTTGTTTGGAAAACGACGGAAAGATTCCCTTATAAACCTATTATAAAAAGTCAAACAAGGGTATAAATGACTTTAACCCATATTCTTTTAAATATTAAAAATGTTTTGAAATACATTTTGAAGAAACATGGATGTGGATGATAACGAGATCCCAGTAGATTATTACGTATAAACAACCTCAGATAATGAAGAGATTGTGAAATAACCCTTACCAGTTTAGTAACTTATGAAACATACATCCCATGAAAGAGGTATCATACAATGAATATGTAAGTACACATAAATTAGAGTGTATTACACAAAGGATATAATTATGGGCAGTACATACACCACACAAAAGGTAATGGTGGCAATATGGCATGAATCTCACGGGAATAAGGAGTGAGATGAAAACCCCTTACCACGTTAATCAACTGATTCGTATGGACAAAAGTTAATAACCACCAAATTATATACATAATAACATGAATATGATAATATATATCAAATGCCAGTACACAATACACCACTTTCAATAATTTAGTGGTGAATAATGGAAATCTCACGGAATTGAATGTGAGATAAGAAAAATCCCTTACCTTGTACTTTTCCTTGGTTGGGGTAGGTTAACCTCCTGTATAATGGTGAAATAATTGTTATTAAATTATACAAGAATCATATACATTAATATGATATCATATATGTTCTTTTAACATTGCTTTATTAATAATATCTTAGTATTATCGTCGTTTCGGGTGATAATCGATTCGTTCTTCTTAAATGTTTGGTTACGTAAGACATGTTTGTAATGGATAGATTATATCTTATTCATAATAATAATGATATTAACATTATTTTTAACCCTAAAATGAGAATAAGACTTGAATGGATACGATGGAGGATGGATCTCACCGCGTTCGTGGAGACGGTAGTCCGTACGTACGCACGAACGCTACTTCCATTTAATTTTTATTTTAAAAGAATTGAATCCAAATGATACATAGGTATATTACTATTCCAGTATAATATAATATTTTATATATGTTACTTAAGTTCATTAACACCATCCTTTATATGTTCCATGTGTGGTATGAACGAGTCATATCATTTTAATGGGGCGGTAGTCCGCACTTCCTCAAATGAAATTATCGTATGTATATACAACATGAAACGAATAATGGTATGAAATAAAATGGAATTACAGAAGCTTATATATAAAATATATATCATTAATATCATATTTAATTATAGTGCCATCATAATGGCCACCATGAGAGGCGGTAAGATGTATTTGAACAATCATCGTTTCGTGAGGCGTTAGTTTGCCATCCACAGAAACATTATGTTCATCATCCATTAGATGGAGTTGTGTGTATGTGTAGTTTGAATCCTTCTTATAACAACATCCTAGTATATTTAGGATACTGGTGTTGTTACAAAAGAAAGGAAATAAAAAGAGTTTGGGGGTTGGAGAAGCAAAATAAATGAAAATAATTTAAGAGAAATCGTTACCTTTAATTTAGGTAACTCACTTTGGTTGGAACCAAAGGACTTCTTGAAATGCTTTCTGCATAAGGGGAAGCTTCAAGGAGGAGGAGAGGGATGTGGGGAGCTTATTTGGGAGGAGTTTGGACGAGCCAAGTGGCTTGAGAGGTGTGAGGAATGAGTAGAAGTGGTCTCCTTTTATAAGGGAGAAGAGGGGCTCTTTAGGAAAGAGTGAAAGTATTACTTTATAATATAATTATATTCGGTTTATAATGGTCCAAAAATCATTGAGGTCGAAGATAAGATGACTCATATTCTAAATAACATCAACCAATAAGAATTGGACAGGTTTTAAATAATATTTTAATCATTATAATTTTATTTATTTAAATGATTTATTAATGAGGTAAACATTGCATCATTATTGTGTCATTAATAATTTAAATTATTTGATGTCTAAAAATTATAAATAAAATATCATTATGTAGGAAATCTTTTTAGATTTCTAATGAATATTTATAATCGAAAATCCAAGATGTATAACCCTATGTAACAATTGTTCTTCTAAAAGATGTAAGCTTATGCCATTTTTATTTTTATTTTAACTTTATTAATATAAAGTGTCCCTACCACATACAAGTGGATCCAAGGGGTCCCCAAATTGACCCAAGGATGCTCATGGTCGGGTATGTGTCCACCAATAAGGTTAGGACACGTTTTAGGTTAATTTTGTATTATTATAATATTATTTTTTTAACCCTTATTTACCGGATTTACCCTTAACCATGGTAAATAAAATATTTACCACAGTAATTATTCAAAATGTCTAAAAATAAAAGTTACCTATTTACACAATTTGGACATCCTGATTCCAAATATGGAATCCATTTTTCTAAATTCAAAACACAGAAGTGGCAGAAATTAATTTAAAATTAATTCGCGCTGTCAAAACAAAAAGCGTGTTTTTAAGAGGTAATAACTATCAAAAGATTGACACTTGTTTATGTTTGGTTTAATTGTAAAATTATGTACAATGACCAACATTATATTAAATGGTAAAAATATATTCTAAATATACTTTAAAACCACTCAAATTCATAATTTATCACTATTAATTATTTTGATTAAAAAAGTTGTTTTTAATTAAAATTTAGTAATTTTCACTATTCATCAAAATATGAAAGTTATCCGAAAAGTACCAAAATTTCACCTTAGGCTAAATTTGATATTCCGAATCCAGAAATGAAGTCCATTTTAAAATATAAAATATATATAATTTCAAAAAGTAGGTATTACTATTCATAACGGCTAGTTTGATTGGTTGTGGTGTGTGTTAAAACTCAAGGCTGCGTACAACACACGCTACTGTATTATTCAAAGAAAGCGTACCGTGGAAGCTTGGGATGTTTCATTTTAAATTTTTTATGTCCCCATTTAGTCAAAAAGTTTAAAATATTGTATTTAAAAAGGGTTCACTATTAAAAGTTGATAAAAGTGCAATACTGAAAATGAATTTGTTCTTGCATTATATCTAAGAAACTCATAATATGGATTCTAAAATTATAATGATTATATAAAGTTTAAAATTTAGATAATATTATCCATAACCTCTTTTGAATGGCTTTTTTTTGTAAGTCATGGTGTGATTGATCTCGTTGTTGCGTGTAGTGCAAGTTATTGAATTATTTTTAAGAAATAACACACTATGAAATCTTGGGGTGTTACATTCTCCCCTCCTTCAATAAATTGCGTCCTCGCAATTTGAAATTGTTCTTCAAAAATAAAAGGTTGAAAATAGAAAATATCTTTGTGGGAAAAACCCAAATCGGAAATTAGGTTACTAAAATTTAGTCTTAATATGAGGAAAAGAGAAATGAAAGAGTCACCACCAAATTATGATCTCGATTAGGAGAACATTGGTGGAAATTAGAGACATATAATTGGAGGAAAACGTAAATATTTATAGGTAGTGATTGAGATCATCAATCACAAACAAGTGTATAATTGAGGTCCTTAAATTCATCAATCTATGATGATTTGAAATACCATCGGTTCAACAAAACATAGGGTATTAGGATAACACATTTTTTACGTTTTAAAATATCTTAGTTGAAATCCCATATTGAAAAATGAATTAATGAGGCCTCTATTTAAAATAAATAGTCGAACATATGAAGATTACCGAAAATAACACATACTAGGGTTCCATGTAGGAAAATATGGATATGGAAGAAAAATCTAACCATCAATTATCTGATGGAGAGTGGTAGAGAACATGGCTATAAAAAGGCCAACAATCCCAAAGCCATTATTTAGTGATGATTTAAGGTATCATCTAGGAAAACATTTTTGTTATAAGATTCTTTTCTTAATGTTAAGGAATTTATTTATGAGATTGGCTAAGATCATAAGGAGATATACTTACTTTATAATTAGTGTTTTATCCATTAATAAATTTCTACCACAAACTCATCTTTCACTCTAAAAGATAATAGAATGTAAAAAAAATTCTATTTACACTATTCGTATAGGGTTCCAAAATAAACGAATTTATAATTCATCTACATGATATTTTAATAAAAACTACATTATTTAATCTAGGACATCTCATGGGCCAGTGGTAGGTGATACACCCTTGTCGCCCTTCGGTTGCGGGTTAAAGTCTCGCAGCCTTGCCGGACGCGACGGGTTGCCGCCCGACCTCCGGGTTGTCCTTTTATGGCAATCCAAAATAATCCAAACTAGAACTATCCAAAATACTTCTGTCCAAACTCACAGTCTAACATTTATAAGAAAGGTATACATAATATAGATCCTTTTTACCCCGTAATAGCATATGAATACCTTCATCATGTATTACCATATTCCTTATTGATTACATTCATGCTCACTTATTCCATATAGAATGCTGGATATACTTCATTAATCCAAAAATGTTTTAAACCCCAACAATGATGGAATATACAAATCATTAATCAGTTCCAGGGTAGTCAAGAATATCCAATATAATTTATTCAAAACAATCACATATTATTCCAAAATCACTACCTCAGTATCAGAACTATATTATGATTTATCATTCTCTCAACCATATATTTTCCAAAAATTTATCCTGCTATTGAGTCACTTTTCTTTGTTCCACACAATCTCAAGTCCTTAATGAAATAGTACTGCAGTACAATCCTTATATACTCCATGATTATTGTAACAAGTACATTGTTGATACAACACTCAATTGACATAATCAACATAAGAACTCTAATCATTCCTCTTCATCTGTGGTAGTATCATAACTTGATTATTATCCAATAACATCATTTGCGGCATAGTCTGATGACTGGGACATAGGTTTGCGTAGTGTCCAAACTCCTTGCAAATGAAGCATTGTACATTTAAAACCATTTTCTTACCCTTGCAGTCACGTACTTTGTGCCCTTTTCCTCCACACTTATAACAAACTCTCATTCCTTTCAGGCAAGTTCCAGGGTGTTTCTTTCCACAGTTACCACATATGGGAAAATTCTTCTTTTCCCTTTTCCCTTTATCCATCTTTCTCTCTTCCATCCTTTTCATCTCTTGATTCCCTTCAAAGCCATAGGAGTCAGTAAACTCTTTACTTATCTTATCAACACATGATATTATTTCTTCATATGATGATAATACATGGGAGACTATTTCTCTTATAAATTCTAGCTTAAGACCATGAAAGATATGATCCTTCCTTCTCCTTGAATCATGTGTATTTCTGGAGTTCTCATTCCTTCTACTGGGCGCCATTTCTAAACAATGGCATAAACTAGATCAGTTTATGAATCAAAATACATAATCCCATACTTATAAAACACTTAACATAAATTGAACTATTTATGGATATAATCCATAATCATAAAAATGTTTTCTTTGAGGAAGTATATACTCATAAACCCTTCATAATGATTTGTAAAGAAAATGAGAGTTATCCTAAGCATATCCCCCGGGAGTGTCGTAACCAAGACTGCAGCAAGGCCCGTTGTCGTGCACCAGTTCCCGTTCGAGTCTAGCTCAAAGCGGTGTTTTCGGGTTTTACCCCTAGGTACATCTGTGCCAGAGCCGCCTCTACCTGCTCGTATCCAGACAGGGATGTATTGCTCGTAAAACTCACAAAATCTCTACAATACCAAAATTCTAGGAAGTTCTTCTATACTAATCCTCAAAGTTCATCTTAGGTATATGTGCTCTAATCAGAGTTTATCTAAATCTAGCTTCCAAGGTTTGTACTAAACTTCCTCTGATACCAACTGTAACGCCCCGACCCTAGTTGCCTAGAGTCGGTGCATTATTACATAACATTGGCATGATCACAAGAAAGATCAAATCTCAAAAGACCGATTGGTTTAGTAGCCTTGGAAACACTAGATATATTCATAAGTTTTACATTACATCATAAAATGAAAAACTACTACAACAACATAATGTTTCCACAGTCCACACTATAATCCCCTCATAATATCCCTGCAGGTCATTCATAATTTACTTCTTCACTTCCTGGGAAAAATAAAACATAGAAAAGGGGTGAGCTCAAATGCCCAGTAAGGATAACAATATAGCGGAAACTTTCATAAATAAGAATAAACATTTAAGGCAATGTATAACTAAAACAAAAGCCTTTTAAACTTGAACATTCAACATGGTATGCATAAATAAAATGAAATAATGCCATTTACTTATTCACATGGATATTCTACTAATCGAATAATCACATGCAAAATCAATAACCACTTTCATAATGTTGGAATGCATAATGCTAATCTTTAATTACTTTTCAAGGCCTCGTCCCAAGACCTTGGGGCTAACTGTAACCGGAACCCAACCCGGAGTGCCTCTAATAACCGGACACCAACCCGGAGTGCCTCTAATAACCGAACACCAACCCGGAGTGCCTCTAATAACCGGACACCAACCCGGAGTGCCTCTAATAACCGGACACCAACCCGGAGGGCTTAATTTTACCAGTCCCTAACCTGGAGGGCTTACTTTTACCAGTCCCCAACCTGGAGGGCTTACTTTAACCAGTCCCCAACCTGGAGGGCTTACTTTAACCAGTCCCCAACCTGGAACATACTTGTCCAACACATTCATATGAAGTAAAGATTGAAATATAACATAAACATTCTTATTGGAACTAGCATACGAAATGTCAATACTTTCACCATAAACTATGAATGGTATAAAAATAGCACATCCACAGTCAAACATATCACAAAACCTTCAAAACAATATAGAAGTTTTGTATCATAATAAATCGACTTCAAATAATCTTAAAACCCATCAAAGGATGTTGACATAGATGAAATCAAAAATCTTTTTAAAGAAATATCTCCTTTTATTTTGAAATCATTTAAGATCCATATAAAATCAAACATTTTCTTTGAAAATAATCTTATAAGCTTTTAAGGGAAGCTTTGACGATTTTATAATGGCGGAAAATAACCGCACCCGCCGTATAAGTTAAAAAAACATTCTTATCTTAATTCTGTCGAAAAGGATAAAAAGCACCTTGTTTGGAAAACGACGGAAAGATTCCCTTATAAACCTATTATAAAAAGTCAAACAAGGGTATAAATGACTTTAACCCATATTCTTTTAAATATTAAAAATGTTTTGAAATACATTTTGAAGAAACATGGATGTGGATGATAACGAGATCCCAGTAGATTATTACGTATAAACAACCTCAGATAATGAAGAGATTGTGAAATAACCCATACCAGTTTGGTAACTTATGAAACATACATCCCATGAAAGAGGTATCATACAATGAATATGTAAGTACACATAAATTAGAGTGTATTACACAAAGGATATAATTATGGGAAGTACATACACCACACAAAAGGTAATGGTGGCAATATGGCATGAATCTCACGGGAATAAGGAGTGAGATGAAAACCCCTTACCACATTAATCAACTGATTCGTATGGCCAAAAGTTAATAACCACCAAATTATATACATAATAACATGAATATGATAATATATATCAAATGCCAGTACACAATACACCACTTTCAATAATTTAGTGGCGAATAATGGAAATCTCACGGAATTGAATGTGAGATAAGAAAAATCCCTTACCTTGTACTTTTCCTTGGTTGGGGTAGGTTAACCTCCTGTATAATGGTGAAATAATTGTTATTAAATTATAAAAGAATCATATACATTAATATGATATCATATATGTTCTTTTAACATTGCTTTATTAATAATATCTTAGTATTATCGTCATTTCGGGTGATAATCGATTCGTTCTTCTTAAATGTTTGGTTACGTAAGACATGTTTGTAATGGATAGATTATATCTTATTCATAATCATAATGATATTAACATTATTTTTAACCCTAAAATGAGAATAAGACTTGAATGGATATGATGGAGGATGGATCTCACCGCGTTCGTGGAGACGGTAGTCCGTACGTACGCACGAACGCTACTTCCATTTAATTTTTATTTTAAAAGAATTGAATCCAAATGATACATAGGTATATTACTATTACATTATAATATAATATTTTATATATGTTACTTAAGTTCATTAACACCATCCTTTATATGTTCCATGTGTGGTATGAACGAGTCATATCATTTTAAGGGGGCGGTAGTCCGCACTTCCTCAAATGAAATTATCGTATGTATATACAACATGAAACGAATAATGGTATGAAATAAAATGGAATTACAGAAGCTTATATATAAAATATATATCATTAATATCATATTTAATTATAGTGCCATCATAATGGCCACCATGAGAGGCGGTAAGATGTATTTGAACAATCATCGTTTCGTGAGGCGTTAGTTTTCCATCCACAGAAACATTATGTTCATCATCCATTAGATGGAGTTGTGTGTATGTGTAGTTTGAATCCTTCTTATAACAACATCCTAGTATATTGAGGATACTGGTGTTGTTACAAAAGAAAGGAAATAAAAAGAGTTTGGGGGTTGGAGAAGCAAAATAAATGAAAATAATTTAAGAGAAATCGTTACCTTTAATTTAGGTAACTCACTTTGGTTGGAACCAAAGGACTTCTTGAAATGCTTTCTGCCTAAGGGGAAGCTTCAAGGAGGAGGAGAGGGATGTGGGGAGCTTATTTGGGCAGAGTTTGGACGAGCCAAGTGGCTTGAGAGGTGTGAGGAATGAGTAGAAGTGGCCTCCTTTTATAAGGGAGAAGAGGGGCTCTTTAGGAAAGAGTGAAAGTATTACTTTATAATCTAATTATATTCGGTTTATAATGGTCCAAAAATCATTGAGGTCGAAGATAAGATGACTCATATTCTAAATAACATCAACCAATAAAAATTGGACAGGTTTTAGATAATATTTTAATCATTATAATCTTATTTATTTAAATGATTTATTAATGAGGTAAACATTGCATCATTATTGTGTCATTAATAATTTAAATTATTTGATGTCTAAAAATTATAAATAAAATATCATTATGTAGGAAATCTTTTTAGATTTATAATGAATATTTATAATCGAAAATCCAACATGCATAACCCTATGTAAAAATTGTTCTTCTAAAAGATGTAAGCTTATGCCATTTTTATTTTTATTTTAACTTTATTAATATAAAGTGTCCCTACCAAATACAAGTGGATCCAAGGGGTCCCCAAATTGACCCAATGATGCTAATGGTCGGGTATGTGTCCACCAATAAGGTTAGGACACGTTTTAGGTTAATTTTGTATTATTATAATATTATTTTTTTAACCCTTATTTACCGGATTTACCCTTAACCATGGTAAATAAAATATTTACCACAGTAATTATTCAAAATGTCTAAAAATAAAAGTTACCTATTTACACAATTTGGACATCCTGATTCCAAATATTGAATCCATTTTTCTAAATTCAAAACACAGAAGTGGAAGAAATTAATTTAAAATTAATTCCCGCTGTCAAAACAAAAAGCGTGTTTTTAAGAGGTAATAACTATCAAAAGATTGACACTTGTTTATGTTTGGTTTAATTGTAAAATTATGTACAATGACCAACATTATATTAAATGGTAAAAATATATTCTAAATATACTTTAAAACCACTCAAATTCATAATTTATCACTATTAATTATTTTGATTAAAAAAGTTGTTTTTAATTAAAATTTAGTAATTTTCACTATTCATCAAAATATGAAAGTTATCCGAAAAGTACAAAAATTTCACCTTAGTCTAAATTTGATATTCCGAATCCAGAAATGAAGTCCATTTTAAAATATAAAATATATATAATTTCAAAAAGTAGGTATTACTATTCATAACGGCTAGTTTGATTGGTTGTGGTGTGTGTTAAAACTCAAGGCTGCGTACAACACACGCTACTGTATTATTCAAAGAAAGCGTACCGTGGAAGCTTGGGATGTTTCATTTTAAATTTTTGATGTCCCCATTTAGTCAAAAAGTTTAAAATATTTTATTTAAAAAGGGTTCACTAATAAAAGTTGATAAAAGTGCAATACTGAAAATGAATTTGTTCTTGCATTATATCTAAGAAACTCATAATATGGATTCTAAAATTATAATGATTATATAAAGTTTAAAATTTAGATAATACTATCCATAACCTCTTTTGAATGGCTTTTTTTTATGTCATGGTGTGATTGAACTCGTTGTTGCGTGTAGTGCAAGTTATTGAATTATTTTGAAGAAATAACACACTATGAAATCTTGGGGTGTTACACTGGGGTTTAAATCTTGAATGCCCGAGATATGCGGCCTTTTGAAATCTTTATACACGGATCAAGATACTGCCGAGAATCATTGTATCTTCCATTCAACCCAGACTCCTTTCTCTTTGAGTACATCTGATGTACACATTTTGTAATTCATACAAGGCTTCTCCTTGTACGTCAAACAGGAAGTACACCCTCAGCAACTTTGTTTGCCTCTGGTTCCCTCGAACATCTTCAACTTGTTGCATGCATGAGACTTTTAACGCATGTATATGTTCGTAAAGGAGAGACTAACACAATGGAGGCCTCCACTTCATCAGAGGCGGTCGGGAGATCCTTCTACCTTTATCGGGTGACTCTGGTTTGCGGGAGGCATCATGGGGTGACCCTCAGCTGGTGGGAGGTTGAAGACAACTCCACGGCTGTTGGATCCGTGTTTAATGATCGCGGACGGCCAGGATTATAACGTTGCGTGGCGAGATGAATCATGCGGCTGAGATCGGATGCGAGATCAAATGAATGGCCAAGATTAGATATGTGTCTTCAAAATTTCATCCCACATCGAAATGTGACGCGGTTCATGCGCGATTTATCAATCAGTTCATCCTACCATCAGTTCAGAAATCTCCTCTCCCCCCTCCGGTGCCACCCCACACCGATTCTCCTACGGGGGCGCTATAGCGCCCACAATGCCTCCTGTGGGCATGCTCTTGGCGCCCACTATTCACCTCTCGGCGTGCACCTAGCGGCCCAGGCTGCACGGGTTCATCACCGTGCGGCACCTGCGGGCTTACACACGGCCCGCACTCTCATGCCTCAGGGTGGCCTTGGCTTTGAGGACCCACCATGAGCGCGGTTGACCCTCGGGTGTCGTAAGTGCTTGAGGTGAGGACCTCAATTGGCCTCCTTGGTTGGCTTATTTTTTGTTAAAGTATATATTTGGTACTTTGTGCAAAAACAAAGTAGCCAAGTACTAAAAAGACAAACCATAATTTCTCTCCTCTTCATATTCTCCTCCTCATATTTTTATGAACTCCATATATCTTCTTCAACCGTCATTCTTCATGCTGTACTTCATTAGTTGGGACACATTGACAGGTTATTGACAACAAATTCAATCACTTTGTCACAACAATGATAAACCCTTCAAATTTATTATTTCATGTGTTCCACGTAGATCATAAATAATTTCATCAATAACCAACAGAGAATAAATAATATGTTTCATATCAGATAATGGATTTTATAGGTATTTAAATATATGATCATTTCATCATTTTAAACCATCATAAGATAATATGGGATTGATTTATTTAAATATCTAATAAATAAAGTATAAATTCATCTATTTGAGTTTCCTCGATATGATATTGGTTTCAGTATTCATAACCATAAAAATGGGAATGGAAAATCAATGGTTGAAGTTGGTAGCATAATGTGTATTCAAAATTGTACATGGAACTCGATTAATGGGATAGTATGGAAGACTATAACTTACATAAAAACATTACAATAATAATGGAATGATTATAAGTTCATGAGAACCTAATAACATTGAAATTAAAACATTATCTACAAAGGATGTAAATGGATAAAGAGGGAGAGTAAAATAATACCTTACCTTATGAGATAGATTCTGTTACACATGGTTTTGGATATTGGGTTTTTATATAAAGAAGGTTGTATTTGAAATATTTTAGTTTTAGAACCAAAAATAAAAATTTTATATCAATATTTCCATGAGAAGATACTTCTTCCACTAAAAAATGCTTTTAAAAAATTATTTCCCATTTTATATATTGGAAATTTTTTATAGGTTTTGAAATTTAATTTAATTAATTTAAATAACCTATAATAATAAAATAACATATATTTTTTTTATATTTTGGTTTATTAATTATGAAATCATTAATACACATTTACAATGTAATAAATTCAATTGAAAAGTCAAAATTTTATTTTTACTCATCAATAAAAAAGAATGTATTTTAGAAAATTCTAAAATTTTTACCCTACCCTAATTTAAATGGTACTATTTAAAATATATTTTTTAAAATATTTTTATTTTCTTGATTTAAATAATTATATTTATTTATTTATAAAAATAAATTTTTTATGCCACAGTCAACCTTTCGATCCTTATAAATATTAAATAGGATATTATAAATTTATTTTATAATTTATATTTTAAAAAAGTAGTTCTTTATAAGACTATTTAATGAAATTAAATATATATTAGAAAACCAGAAATTATCAAAAAAATCATATATTTTCTAATTATATTTTTCTTTTATACAATAATCTATTTTTTATATTCATCTTATATTCATGTTGATTTTGTTAGATAAAATTATAACTAAAAATATAATTAAGAAAACCATTATTTCATTTCTAAAAACAATATAAACCATTATAATGCAATTTTCTAGATACTTAACCATTTATTACACTGGCATATACCCTAGGACTGTGATGGTGGTAATTTCAATGCATGGATCAACTAATATTAGCATAGTAATGATTCACAATAACATAAACATGTCCCAAAGTTGATTCCACTCGAGACTTACTTATGAAATCTCCTCTTGGGGTTGGTCAATGGTGAACCCTAGTGATGATGCCTCCCTCACATGTTATGATAAATGGGATTCAAATGGAGTGAAGCAACTTATTGAGGCCATTATTTCTTTAATATATTTTAATTCTATTTATTTCATTACCCTTTATATATTCTAATTATAATGTTTACATTATTAAAATTGGTCATAATTCCCAATGCTCATATTGACCAATAGCCATGTCGACCTATAGTAAAGTTAGTATTCTTAAAGGAATGGTCAATATTTCTAATGTCCAGGTTACCATTCAAATGATCATATCACTATTTTAATGGTCATATCACTATTCCAACAATCATATTACCTCCAATATATACCACTTAATTCAATCATTCATCATTAACCTCAACTCCACTAAAGGGTACACTTTTGTAAAATGATAATTGGATTACAAATGTTTTGTCTTCTATTTATAGTTTTATTAATAGATGTGATTATTCTAGGGATTCATTATAATCCTAATTATCATATTATTTTGATTTTATCATATATATATATATATTATAATTATAATAATTTAAATATATGTGAATTTTTATTCTACCAATGTAATATTTTCAATTACTGAAATAAATAATTTTTATTGTCATCATTTATTTGGGTTTCATTATTATGAAATAATTATATATAGTAAAACTAAATTTCATTTATAGAATTATTACTTGTTAAATTATCCATCACTAATATTTTGATCTGTGAAATTTTCACCAAACCTAAACAAATGGGGGTATTTCTCCTTTTCCGCTTCTTCTAGCTCACAATTATGTTAATTGAACTTATGATTTCTTCATATGACCTTCATGAGTTGTGTTGTATTGTTCCCTCACACATGTTCACTTTAATAATGAATCGTTATTAGTTATTCATCACATGATATGTTTGGTTTAAATTCCATATCATTTGGTATATTATATGTATTTAGTTTTACATTTACATTATTAACAGTGGTATGCGGAAGACTTCATAGGAATTAAATTTTTTTAGAGAGATTTTTACCTTGTAATAATATATTCCAACATGATCTAAATTCTAAAATGGCTTAATTTAACATGGAATAAGATTCCCCTTCTTTCATAACCTCATGATCTCCTAACATGGAGATATTTTAAGGAATACCTGATCCTTTATAATAAAAAATAAGTTATTCATTTGATTTTTAGCACAATTTTTTTAATCTAACTATCCTTCATATATTTTGTGTTAACTTGTATCTTATCCTTAGTGTATTCCACAATGTTTCTTCTAAACATTTTTCCTTTTCAAACATCAAACAAACAGCATTGAGTTCTACACCTCTTACTGTAGTGTTTTTATGAATACCCATTTAAATTCTTGAGTGAAAACATATTTTTATAGAATAATTAAACAAGTATAATGTGTTAATGCGAACTCACATGAAAGTCATGTGATATTTTATATAAAATGTCTTCCAATGTATGACTAGTAATGTTATACTACTCATAATTTTGAGGATGATAGGTTGTGATAAGGTATACCTTATAATTGATATTCTTTTGAAGGATCATATAAAACATAGATGTAAATCATGGATAATAGTCTGAAATAATTTATAGGGGAACACTATGATGTCTCCCCACTTCATGAATATATATACAGTAAGGTGATCAATGGAAAAATCTTCCCATATATGGATAAAATGGGAAGACATTATTAATCTATCAATCCTTAACCATATATAATTATTAGAAATGTAATCTTTAGAATGAAATTATCAAAGACCATAATGATATTTTACCACTTCCATATTGGTATGGGTTGTGGTTTCAATCCTCCTTTGGGATTTTTCACTCCACCTTCACCTCTCAATAAACTATATATCATGATTTATTTTAATTAGTAACCCTGTTCTTGTTATCCCATAAAAAATAATTTCCAGATCTCTATAATTTTTTTTATTTCAACAAGTATAAAGAATTTGAATATGTTTTCTTCTTCCATTAATTATTTCATTAACACTATATTATATGGGATGTGTGGCCTCATACAAGACCTCAATACTCTCCCTTGATCAAATCAATAATTTGAAAGCTTCTCATTTTCTATATCATATGGATTCCGTTATAACTTAGGATCAAATAATTTTTCTTTATTTTTAATCTCCAATAATGTTTGTTGAAAAATAATTTGATTATATTAATTACCATTGAAATCAATGTCCATCTATAGTTGCTTATTGATCAATGGGTCTTCTTTAATCCTCTTTATTTAAAGGACTCGAGGGACCTTCCAACACAATGATTCTTCAATTTTGTTTACTTTTACAAGGTGATAATTGATATAAAAATCATATCCTATAAGAATATATAACCATCTTAATTATCTCATGTTTAGATCCATTTATGTGAATATATACTTTAGACTATAGTGTTTAGTGTATATATCACACTTCAACTAATAATGATAATTTCTCTTTATCTTTAATGAAACGATAACTTCTTCTAATTCAAAATCTTGGGTATAATAATTCTATCCCTAAGGGTTTAACCGTCACAATGCATAGGTAATAACTTTTCCATTTTATAATAGTAAACATCGAATTACATTAGTGAATAGAATACTATAAATGGAAACTTATTCCTCATTATAAAGAAATGTTAGCCTAGGTGCACTAATAAACCTATTATTCAATTATAAGAAACTATATTCCCACTCATTTTTCTTTATAAACATAAGTACATTTTGAGTTAACTTGTTTAGAAGATTATAAATTAAGGAAACGATTTTCACAAACCTTCTATAGAATCTTGTTGGGCCAAGGAAACTATGAATTTCAATTACTATTGTAGGATGTGGCAACTCTTCTATGGAATTTGTTTATTGGATCCATTGAGATAAATTCACAAGTAATGATGTATCCCATGAATTTGTCTATTAGGTAACAAAAACTATCATTTTCTAAATTTATGAAAAACCATATGTTTCCTTATATTTTGTAATATGTCCATTATATAATCCTCTCGTTGTCCATGAATTTTGAAATATATCAGAATATCAATAATAAAAACCACCAAAAAATTATCAAAGGTAGTCCTTAAAGTTTTATTTTCCAAATCCATAAATATGGAAGGACTGTTATTTAATCCCATGGTTAAAATAATAAAAATAATAATGTACATATCTATTTCAGAATTAAATCCTAGGGATATTCTATCCTCACTCACAACTGATGATACCCTTATTAGCCTTCATTCTTAAAGAAGAATTTATCCCCATGAAGATGATTATACAAATCATAAATCCTTGAATGCGGTTATTTATCTTCCCTATGTCCTAGTATGTTCTCTATACATAATTCATAATAGTATTGATCCCAAATTCATGCACCCAAATAAAATAGGTGCTACCCATTTAGAAACACTTGGTCGAATAAAATCATTCCACAAAATATATTGATGTTTTTTCTTTAATAACTTTAACATCATGGATTCCATTCTATATGAGGTATTTTGTATTGTCTTATATCAAATAGTTATTTTAATTGATAATTAAATCTCTAAAAGGTAGTTATAGGTAAATGTATAGGAAATGCATAACTGTATTCTTAAACAATGGGTAAATCTCATATGTTTACACAACCTATTTCATATTCTTCTCTAATAATTTCCATTAAGAAGGAAATAAATAATGGATCTTGGGAAGAATCAGGGGGGGCTATCTATTATTTGATGATAATTATAGGTTATCAATTTATGAAAATTCAAAATTCATTTATTCTATCATTACTATTGGAATTATATTTTGACAACCAATTTATCACAATTGTTATTTCAAATTACACCATTGAAACAACCATATGGTGTGTTAAAAGATCATACTAGAAAAATTTGATCAGTTAATACCTATTTATCATTAATTAATTAATATTTATTCAATTATTTTTAACTAATGAATCTTCTACCACCATTTCGAGGGCTAACTGTCTGTTCTTTATAATCTTGAAAAAAAGAATATAATTAATAGTAAAAAAAATTAAACAATTTACTTTATATATTTCAGTTTATAATGACTGATATTTCTACAAGGTTATTTTCATATAAGAATATATATTTTTTTAATTAAAAAATAAAATTCATAATAGTTTTATAGAAGTTTCCCTCCAATATCATCTAATTTGGTTACTGTTTAGAAAAAATTTCATGTTCTCCACATTTAACGAATTGAACTTTCACCATCTTCCTATTTCATTTTAATTAAGATGTTGCAGATTTATATCTCTATAATTGTTTATATATGTATGTAAATTTCTTTCATACATTTATAAAATTCCAATCATGTGTATAAAATTCCCTATGATCCTTTTCCTCAATTTTTTCAGAGGGAATTTTATTCATTCTTCCATTCCCTTCAGCGTCCATATTATTTATAAAATTGTTCTATATCCTTATCTTCTTTTCAGTCTATTTATGATTCTATTGGGTATATCTAAAATCCATATGCAATTTTACATCCTATAGTACTATATCTTTATAACTCCTAATTTATCATATTAGAATTGCTTTCCATAGATGGGCTCTCAGCCTATTAATGAATTGATCACTCTACCTGTCAGAATTGATAACAATGCTTGAAGAATAACATGAAATCCTAGTAAAGTTCATATTATAATTATTTGCTCTTTATTTTCCTTTTTCTTCCAATCATGAAATTTAATATCCATATTGGTTTGGAGGTTGTGATGAAAATTCCATTTTAAAAGACCTTTTTAAATTCTTCCCATTTGATGGATATATCCATATCCTTTGGATTTTTTTTCTTGGTTATTGTCCACCACTAACCTTCTTCTCCTCATAATAAATATACTACCAATGTAACGTTACATTTTTAGGAAAATGGTTAATATAACATATCTTTTCAATATTATTGATCCATTATTATGCGAACAATAGATCAAAAATTTCACTAAAAATATGTTTTCATTGGTGCTTGAAGGATTTGACATCTAGTTGTTCGTTCATTGGTTAATTTAAGTATTCCATATTGTATATATTTTTATTCATAACATGAGATATCTAATTTATTATAATCATTATTTTTTCAACTCTAATTCCCCAAATATTGGGAAGGTATTCCTTATAATGAATGTTGAATCTGTTATTTTCATGAGCCCTTGTATTTCCAACTGTTACTCTAAAAAAATAAAACCTATGTGAGGAATCTATTAAAATTCTGAATAATATAAAAATATTTATTAATGAAATATCAATCCAATAATTTTTTACAACAAGCTGCTAGTATGATATAAATTAATCTTAAAAATAAATTATTTATATATCCATTATAACGGGGTTTAAAAACTTGCAATTAACAAAAGAATATCACCCTTGAGTGTTAAATCAGGTGTAAATCAAGGTATCTTTTTCATTCACCTGGTGATGATATAGTTAATAACTAGTAATCCATTTTCAATGTTATTTCCCCAAGGTATAATTATGTGAGAGCCACATCCACTTATAGTATCAAGACAAGGAATTCATTACTTAGAAATTGCAAGATTTATAATTATCCAAAATTTCAGGATTTTTTCCAATATATTGAATTATTCTTAGTGATATTACTATTTCATTTCAAACATAATATCCATAAATACCTAAACCATTCTATGATACCAATTATAGTGAACCACCTTTTTTATACATGTTTTTAACATAACTATTTAACAAAATACTACATTAATAACTTTTAAAGAACTTTTGAGGGTTGGTGAATTTAAATCCTGGTATATGATATAAGAATTAAATATGAAAAACATAAAAATAAACTTTATTAAATATTATTGAAAGACTTTTTAATAATTTCATCTTAGTTCACCACATTTAAAGTTATTTCCTAGGGACATGTATCGATAGAAAAGGGTAAACATAAAGTTGAGTAAGGGATTAAAAAATAACACAGATCATGAGAGACCATATCAGATAAAACATGAAAAGAAAAAAAGTGAAAATAAGAACTAACTAATACAGAATAAAGAAATTTTTCTAGAACTTAAGAATGATACTTTTATAAACATAACACCAAGGTTCTATACCAAGGTGTTATAAAACACATTACTAGAGTTATTTATAAAGTTATATTCAAGCATGTCATCTCTAGAGATAAATTATTTACAAAATACATTAGAGGAATATTAGTGTGATCCTATCATATGTCTTAATTCATTATTTCTAAATAGATCAAAAAACATTTCATCATCAACCTGTTGAAAATTAATAATGGATTTCATATAAAATCATTGAGTTCATAGGTATTTAAAGGCTTGAATGTTTTTTCATTATTAACCCCTGAGATGATAATATAGGTTTCATACTTCTAAATACCCAATAATTGAAGTATAATTTAATTTATATGAATAAAATTGAATAAAAATAGGGTTTGGTATTCATAACATAAAAAAGAGGCAAGGGAAATCAAATGATGATTTCAAGAGAATAATAGGTGTACAATGTGGTTTATGGAGTGGTATTAATGAGATGGAAAGGAAGTATATAATTGATATAACAAATTTAGGTAAATAATTGAATGATCTCAAGATAATGATAACATAATAATATTGAAATTTTATGACTAACTACAAAGTAAGTACTAGGATAAAAATGTAAATGAAGAGATTCCCTTGAATTATGAGATAACATCTCTAAGATTTACAAGATTTAAGTGGAACCGTAAATATTTCATTTAAAGTATATATAGATTTAATATTAATGGGGAATAATAATTAATTGTATAACCATTATATATTCCCCTATCATTTCACTAAAAACTGAAAATGTTTCTCATATGCACATACGTACTACCACCTCCTTGAATGACGCATTTAATTTTTCATCACCAATATTTATGGATTGTTACATAAATTTGTTTATAGGATATATACGTAATCATTTAAATTATGTAAATATAAAATTGTTTTTCAATAATTAATATTAAAGATAATCCATCATTGTAAAATATACCACCTAAAACGAATATCCTAAGAAGAAAAATGATTTATTTGAACAACTAATTTTATATTTAAATTATTATTATAAATAATAAATATTATTAATCCTCACATTAATATAATCTAAATAATTTCATTATTCTTCTATTATATTTATATAATAAAAATATAATGTATTCTATTAGCATACTCTCACATAGATTATAACATGTTCTGGTTTGTGTCTTTTTAACCCCTATATTAACAATTCATTAAATTTATATCAATGATAGCAAAGAAAAAAAATTGATAATATTTTATATTAATAGTAAAATAATTTTTTTAATGATAATATAATCATTCAACTCTTTAATTAAGATACCATTGTTTTTTCATTAAAAATCAATAAAATGACCTCACAACTAATTTACTCTTCAAGAAACTTGACTAAAATATCAAGAAATAAAATTAGAAATTTATATTCTATTGTTGAACATGAATTCTTATACCATTATGGATTTGGAAATGATTAAATTTTTATCCAAAATTATAATTGACACCATTTATATAAAACTATTAAAAATGATTAAAATTATTAACACTAATGTGAATATAGATATTAACAAACTTTTAGACATATAGAACATTATTATACATGAAGTGTATAAATTATTGTAGTTATTAATAAAGTTATGAAGTATTTTATTAATGTAGTTATGTTGATTAAAAAATTGGTCAAATATTATTTGGTGAAGTCAAGAATAATTGTAAGGGTTTCTGGGTCTCAATTCTTACTCTTTGATACATGCTATATATTGTGCACAATTTCTCAGTTTATATGGTCTTATTTTGAGTTAATTACAAATAAATTTTTTTATTATATATTTATGAAATTCATGGGATATAAAAAAACCATTATCATTCAATTATTTATCAATCTTTTGATACATGTATTACCCAATCTGTGATGGTTTTTTAACTCAGTTATTATTAATTGAGATATAATTGTTATTTTTAAAATTTATTCAAATTAATGTGGTACGTTATTCTATATGATTGTATTACATTAAATTTTATCTCCATGTTTTGGTATTTACATTTACATATAATAAATCCCTTTTCAACGGTTACGTACATCATGAATTATGATATCTATATGAGATTTTGTTAACTCAACCCCATTTCCTTGAGTTATAATATTTCATCATAAAATCATTTCCTCAATGCTTGGGTTCTTCCAGCATGATATTTTATTATATGGTATTTTCGATTCCAATTACTGGAAAGATGAATTTTTAATTAAAATATCATTACATAATGAATTTATCTCTCATGAATGTCTAAAATTTTTAAGAATAATTTTCATACTTCCCAAGCAATCTCATTCTCTTCGATATCCATGTTTTATATTCCTTAATGTTTTCTCTATAATGAACCAGGATGACAATACACAACTATTATAATGGTTATTCTAGATCAACATACCATAAAGTGATCATCGATGAATGGGGGTGCAATGGATCACAATGTTTTAGAAATAGGTCTATTAGGCTTGTCAAAAAAACTATGTAGGAAGTGACCATGGATTCCACATGGTAATATTAAATAACCAATGGAATCATCCTATTTTTGTAATTTTAGTCAATAATAAAGGATATGGGTGATCAATAAAATAATCAATTTGGAACTAAAAATAGTCTGAGTGGTTCTAGTGGAACCAACCCATTACTTTTTCATTTGGGTATTTGGAGGCATTCAGAGGAGGTACAATGGGATATATAGAGTTAAAGTTTCATATGTACTTCACATAGTGGTTCATGATGTGAACTGGAATCTCATTGTGAATTGGTGATTCAAATCTTGTATAACTGTGTGGTTTCCTTGCTTTAATATAGTGGGGGAGGAAACAAAAGAAATGAATTCATGTAGTGAAATAGGTTCCTAAAATGTCATTAATTGCATCCAAGGTGACTGAATTATCATCAGAAAATGATATTTTTTAGAATTCCCATGTAATTTACATCATGAATGGAGTTCACGACATGAAAAGTGTGGGGTTATAGGTTATAAATATGTTTTATGTCTATTTTCATTTCATTTGGATTCCCATCACCCTCTCATTTATGGGTGAAACATAGGAAATTTTTTAGGATCTTTTAGCCCTCCTTCTCATATTTTGACCTATTAGTTTGAGTGGTTTCCCATTTAAGATCCATGTTTATTTCTCCTCACTTATACATGGGTTTCATTATTTTGTTCTTTAGAGATCCACTATGATGGTGAAATTTTGGATTGGGGTGTGAGTTGAGCTTCATTTTTGAAAAATCATAATGTGGTGTTAGTTGATACAAGAGTTTTATGTGTGGTTTTGATTTTTATGAATTTATTCTATTCCCTAAGGTGAAATGAAAATTGGATAAACTTCTTTGAGGTTGGGAGTACCTCTTTTCTCACTATTTCATAACATGAGGAATGGTTTTAAAATTTTTTATATGTGGGAATATGCTATTCACTAGCCAAGTAGATCCAATAACCAAATTTAATTGAAATTTATTTGAAAGGGGAATTATTTACATAGTTTTTAGAGCTTTGATACTGTAGTGATATTGTTATTATAGAGGATCGACATGCTAATGAAAATTTTGGACATTGGGGGATTTGTTTTCACAATGTTTTTTGTGATTGTGGAATATTTTCATGATTTTTTTAAATCACCCTAAAATGGAAATTGGCTAACAATTTATACTTGGTTAATAAAAAGACTTCTTCAGGATCTATGGATTCTATGATAATTCCCCTAAAATAAAAAAGGTAAATTGATAAAATCCCCCTTTTGATAAATATTAAAGAATGTGTTGTGATGTTCTTGTTGTGTAACTATATTGTTGGGTGGGGTGGTTCTAATGTGTGTTTAGTGGAGGTCATGTTGTGGGTGTAGCAAGGATATTTGTTTGTTTGGTTGTGTTTTATGGAAACGAGGATATGGTTTGGTTTGGTAATATTGTGGGCCAGTGAGGTGTGACATTATATGGGATTGTGTTATGTGTCATTGATGTGTGAAATGATATGAGGCCATACTGTTGGGTGATGATGTGTCGTTGTTATTCATAGTGGATGAGACAATAATAGTTCTTTTGAGCTAGATTCTTGGGTCGTGATAAATAACTATATATTAATTTTTAAAATGTTAGGAATTTATTTAGTTAATGTCATGTAAAAGGTTAATGAACCTATTAATAATGTGAAGTGTGGTTAAATGTGGTTGATTATTAATAATTAAAGTAATGGGTTGGATAATGGAATTGGTTATAAATGTGAAATGTGGATTATGGCTTATGTGGTGTTATGCACTTTGTAGTGGTAGCAAAAGTGGAAATATTGTGAATTGGTTAGTGATTTTTTAACCCACCGGTTGGGATTGTTTGTGTTATATATATACATATATATCTTATGATTTTCTAAATATACCCCACTTGTGTCGAGCACTATGTGTGAACACCTGTGTATTTTTATGGGGGTGTTTTTACCATAATATATTTGATGAGGATGAATGGATAGCTTCCATCCCTTTCCTGATCTATCTTTTAGGGGAGTATATATCCACAAGATGTGATGAGAAGAGGTTTGATAGTGCTCTTGGTAATGTACTAGGTGTCTTCAGGAAATATGGGATATTACTATTATTTGTGGAAGTACCCCATGTGACTTCCAGTGAGATGTGATATGATTGTGGTATGGGGATGCATATGGGGGAGTCATATATGGTATGAGGAGGTCACAAGAATGATTTCCATTATTTTCACGATACCCTACTACCATGGTTATGATTTTGATGTAATGAAATAGGTTCTTTCGTGTGTGATGTGATTTTGTTGTGGGGTGGGATGTTTTTATATGATATATTGAAGAGAAGGAAGTGTTGGGACGTAAGTCAAGAGAGAATGAGAGTGGAAAATCGGTAGAAATGTTCTGTGTGGAACCCTTTAATGATATTATTATTATTATTATTATTATATTATTATACATGAATTTTTTTTATTTGGTGAGAATTACTTGGTAAGGTTTGGGTTCGATAATTGACATGTTTTAGGTATTGTTGGATCTATTATTTTCTCCTCAGTGCATCAGTATGCTTTTATCCCATGTGTATGAGCAACAATGGTTTTTCTACTAAGTATTCTTAAATGATCATTGTATGTATATAAAATATTTTAAAGGTTTCTAGGTGGAATATGTGGGTTTTTATTGACATTACTAGCTCATTCCCTTAGATAGTTTTTTCATCTCAATATTATCATTATTTTTGGGTATTTAATTTGGATGCATTAATTTGTACCTTTTATATTTATACATTCATTATGGGATGGGTATTTTTATTTTTATATTATTTCATGGATTTTGTTGTGGTTGATTCATCCAATATCCTGATCCTATATTATTATGGAAGGTAATTCCACCCATCTCAGGTGAATTTTATACCTTCTTTAATATTATTCAACTTAGGGCCAACTAGAGGTGGGACTCGGGGGGTTTTTATCTACATCCCATTATTGTGGTATCTTTGGTGGGAGGGTGTCATGTCAAAGTGGTATCAATGGTGATGGTCGAGTGATATTATGGAGTTTAAAGTTTGTTATAGTGAGGATTAGATGGTTTTGTATGGAAATAGTGATATCTGATCCTAGTACATAACAGAGGATCGAGAGAATGATTAAAACAAGAGAATTTAGGGTCCCTTGTGATCTGATTCATGGACAATGATATCTTTTAATAAAGAATTAAGGAAAAGTTATATTCAGGGTTGAGGCCTATGAGAGGCACATACATCATGATGACAAGTTTTATTATTTGAATTAAGTGGTTTTGGTATTGAGAAGTTAAAAAAGAATTAAATTGGATCTTAATAAAATTTTATACTATCAGGAATAGAAAATCATTATTTTTCATTTCGGTTATTACTCCTAGTCAATATATTCATGTTGTTCAGGTAGTAGATGTTTACTAGTTTGAACTAGTTTATCTATAGAAGGTTCATCTAGCTAAGGATGATTATAAAAAGAATAGGTAATTTCATGCTTTTTGGAGGTAGGATATGGCGAATTTTGAAGGAAGTGTTTTGGATGTGGAGACAAAGAGCTAGTTTTAGGATCTTGGGAACACCATGAGTTTGATCCATACCAAGATAAGGTATTGGGTTTCTTTGGTAGTTATTTATATATAGTAATCTTCACATAAAATGTGGACACAATTTTTTGGGTGTGAATTAGGAGGTAGATGGTTCGTGGGTTGATTTCCATATAGAGATTCATTTAGAGTTTATGTCATATATCATGAAAAAGGTAAGAGTCAAAAGTTTCCATCTCTTCAACATGGATTCATATTAGTGAAGGATATTTATATCATGTTTATGAACGTTTTTATCTTTTACCTTGATGTTTTTTAGGCATGTGGAGTACCATGTGAGACTTCCTGAATAAAAACTCCATCCTTCTATCAAAAATGCATTTACTCCCATTACATTACCAATGTATTTATCCATTCAAAAAAAATTAAAGGTAATCAATAATATGAACTCATGAGGATTTTTTCCATGGGAGGGGATCCTAAAGGGAGAAGAGATGTTATTGGTGGGTCTCAGGCATTATGACCTTTGAGGTTTCGACCAGAAGGGCTTCCACATCATCAGTCTCCTTTCCGGCCTACTAGGACCAATGTTTTTCATGATTTTACCAGGGAAATCAAGCTAGAATGTTTTTTCTATGGGTTTAATGGAAATTTTTAGAACCACATCCCAATGGATCTTTGAGATAAGTCTGGTGGAGGTCGCCATGTTCATCTCCATCCTTAGCAGTATTTTTCAGTGAGGTTGTTTCAATTTTAGGGGAAACAAGCATATGATTCACTGAGGAGAGATTTAGAATTTAGATCCCATCTATAATATATTCCTTGAGTTCAGGGACTTTTTCTTATGTGTGTTCATGGAGTTGGTCTTGAGTAGAGATCGATAGGAGTTATGTTTGTCATGTTTAATGCACTAGATGAAGTAGTTCTAGAGGTGTCAGATATCATTTGAGGTACACTCAAAATATCATCTACCTTTTTTATTCCTTTTTTTCATTCAAGAGATTCATAGTCTATTGTTCCACCTAATCTAGTCCATGCTATGGCACTAGACTATAGAAGATTCATGTGTCCTTGGTGTTTCCTATGATGGTCGAAGGCTAGACAAGCTTGTTTGATGTGTGTTAGGGATGCTGACTAATGTTGGGGTCACATCAGTCATGTGGGGATATTTTAATTATTTACATTTAGTTATATGATGGAATCCTCAACATAAAATATTTTTATTTTTTATTCACTATTGTCAACTTCTTTTGGATGGGAGTTGTGATCTGTGATTTGGATATCCAGAAAGTAACTTTCATTTTCATTTATAGTCATCTAGTGGAAGTAAGAAATATAAGTAATCTTATTTATTTGATGGTTAATAAGTACATGTAATCAGAAGATTGAATTATGTTGTAGGTTCCCATGGTTTTCAAATATTTTATAGATGTTTTTACTGAGTAGGTTGTGACACTACCCCCTCGATGTAATGTTGATTCGTTGATAGAACTATATCACTGTGATTATCTATTTTCAATGGAAACCAATTGGATGACACCCACTATGTTGTGGGAATTGTGAAATAAAAGATATTATATTATGCAGAATGTTTTTATCTAACCTAGTGTTTCACAGTGGGGGTCCTCTAGTGTTATCCACTAGAAGGAATATGGTAGCTTATGGTTTGGTATAGTCTATTTGAGGTTGAAGTCTGTGACAATCATGCATTGTAATCCTCATTTGAGGATCATTGATATTATTGACAAATTTATGGGATCTAGTTTCTTCTACAATGTCAATATATTGTATGGATTCACTAGTTGAGGGGGGATGAGTATGATGTATTGGACACTACCATTATATGATGGTATGCACACATTGACTTTTTGTTCATGTTTTTATTTCCCACAAATGCACCAGATGTGTCCACCGGATACATAAGATCAATTTTCCACGAATTCTTATAGTAGTTCATATTTTTTTCATCAATGAAAAATTTCTCAACATGATGTTATATGGGGAGAATCTCAATCATCTCTGATCCAACATAAAGTTTCACAGACTCCACCAGATACATGTAAAGTTTTCTAAGTGTATGTTCTGGACATGAGAGGATAATTTCCATGGGAATGTGTTTTCCTAATAGGTATTAGCCCTAAATGTTTCAATGGAAATGCAGTTTTTTGATGTAAAGTACCTAAGAACATGGTAGTGATTCATAGTTTCCTTATTATCACATGATATTATCATTGTTTCATGTCTTATATGTCTCATATCGTGGACCTATTGACAACATTTTCTAAGAAATAAAGTCTTGTATCTAGACACATCAGTGTCAGAAAACATTTGACTACCCGAAGGGGAAATTTTTCAGTGATCCAATAGTTCAGTTTCTGGAGTACGGTGTGATGTTTGGGGTGTTTTGTGACACTTCCCATCTAGTATTGGGATGAATCTTGTTATATTAAGGGAGTAAATTATTAGTGATATTATCTCATTGGGGATCACTTTGTGGTATTTAATGATCATAATAGTTTGGGGGTATATCCTTTCTCATCATGATATGGACGTGTGTTGACGAAGATGAATATAGTATCTTTGTGATAATAATGTTGAGATAAAATAATCCTCATTAAAGTGGAATATTTTGGATAATGATTTAATTGGGAAGTCATAAAATTTTTTTTTTCAAAATTATAGGGATTCTTATAATTTGATAGAAGATTTGGGAGCCCTGAAATTTGTTGTGAGGTTGGTCGATAGTGGTAGTTTCTTGTTCAGATGATAATGTTTTACTCTCTCATATGAAAGATGGTGGAGTGATAGTGTGGAGACATACTGGTATATAAGATGTGTTATGTGGGTTTCCATGTTGGTGCATTAAAAGAATGGTCGAAGGATAATAGGAACCAGATGTTGTTTCAGGGGCGGTTGTTTATTCCGATGGTAATGCGTGAAAGAGTCCTATTAGAGTTTCATATATCACCTTTTGTGTTACACCCAATAGTGTCTAAGATGTACCATGGTTCGAGGATGTAGTTTTTTTCAGAGATAAAGTAGGTAGTGGTAGGGTTTGTCTCTTAGTTATTGGTTTTCCACTAATAAAAAGATGACTATCATGTTCCTGGTAGTTTTTATTTCCACTGGATATTCTTGAATGTAAATGGGATGAAATCTCTATGTATTTCATCACAAGTATACCACAATATTGGGGAGGGTGTGATTCTATCTTGGTAATCATTGGTTATTTGGTGAAAGCATCCCACTTTCATGTGATCAATGACTCAAGAATAGTAGATTGTGTTGAAATTTAGTACATTGATGAGTTTCTTTAGCTTCACGGAGTTATGTGGTCTATTTTATCAAACAGTGATTCACTTTATTTACATATGAGTCAGGAAGGAATTTTAGTATATTTTTTACACTCAATTATAGCTCAACACTTCTTTCCACCATCATAAAAATTCAAATATGGAGTGGAGTATCTCGAAACTAGAGGATATGATGTTGGAATGCATCTTAGACATCATCAAATCATGGGAAAAATAATTCCATTTAGTTAATATTTCTTGTAATAATATCTATCACTCATTAATCAACATGTTACTATTTGATGATTTTATGGGAGACTCTACAATTATATATTATATTGAACGAAGGTTGAGGAGGCATCAAATCAAAGTCCTTATGTGGTGTAGAGATCAATAGAAAAGGTTCAAGTTGTTCGTGGGAGGATAAAAGCTTCACATGACTAGAAATAAAATCCTATGTTGATCAAATAATGCGGACCTAGGTGTTCGATGTTGTATATCATGTGTTCCTGAGAGTCTCCCCTTGATATGGTAAATGGAGGTTTTTTATTGGGTGTAATATTTCTCTAAATACTTTTGAGACTATTGACGTATTGGGACGACTTGGTGAGGTCCCATATGAGTTTTCATTTCCACCATGACTGGATAGGATCCAATACATATTCCACATCTCCTAGCTCTATCAATATCTCCATGACGAATCCCATTTCAATGAATAGAGTTATTTGGATATCAAACACTATGTGAAATTATTGGATCTACCAATAGAGATCTATGATCATTAAGATCAAGAAATTCATTGGGGGAAAATTCTATTGGTTTGGGTTTTGTTGAGGGATGGTGGCCTAAAAGAGTATAATTTGGAGTGAGATACATAGATGTGTTCCCAATACCTATAGTTGTTTTTATATTTTATCTTATTTTTTTTTCATATGATGTTTGAGACATGTTAATTAATTGTATGATATGTTTTACTTGATGTTTGATGTGTGAAAAAATTCAAACATATTAATTGGGGGACATGATTCCTAATTTGGACACATTTTACTACAATGAAATCGATCCTATGTGGGTGAGTCAATGATTCCTAGATAGGATCGTATCATGACATAGATTTTGGAATTCATGCTTCATTATTTTTGGGTAGGTTTTTTTTATGCTTCTGGTAGTTTTTGATTTCTGATGTTTGGAGGCATAAATAGTTGTGATGATGGTTTTGAGGTTTGTTGTGTGGGTATGAAAAATGTGGTGTTTTATTTCATGTAATGGATGTGTGTTGTTCTGGACAATGAGAATTGGTGATGTTTTTGTGTAGTAAATTAATTTTTTGTGTTGTTTTATGGGTGTTTTGGTTGGTGTGTTCATATATTGATAGAATTTTTGTTATGATAAGATCCTTAAAATTTATCTCATGGGGTTGTTATTCAGAAACTTTTTTCTCATGATTAGTTTTGAATATTATGGTTGATAATCATTTGAGAGGTGTCTTGGGTAATATTCTATGACATTATGACCCATTGCATTTCTATTCGTGGTGTTGGAGGTGATAAAAGAAGTACTAGAAAGATCAGTAGAGCTAGATTTGTAGTATTACTATAAGAAGTGGTTCATGAGGTGAACCAGATTAATGTTAGAAATTGGTGATTCAATGATTATGTAGGTGGATGGTTTCCCATCTTATGTGTGTATGTAGAAGAAATCTATGAAATGAATTAATGTCATGAAATAGGTTAATTAAATGTAATTAATTTTTATGGAAGAAAATAAATTTATGATGAAAGATTATGTGTTTTAGAATTCCTTTAGAATTCATGTAATGAATTGAGTTCATGTCATGTAATGTGTGGGTTTAAAGTTCTAAATTGTTTTTTTGGAAGATTTAATTTTTATTTTGATTCCATTTTCACTATCCTTTCTGTTCTTATTACTGTGAATTTTGAAGGATATTCCATCCCACATTCTCTTGTTTTGATACATTATTTCCAATGGATGCCAATTGGTAATCCTTGTAGTGTGATCCTCTATTCCATGTGGTTTTCCTTCCATTTTTCAGGGATCTCTATGGTGGTGTGGTTTTTTTCGACTGTGATTCAGGATAAATGTATGATAACCCATAATGTGATGTTGGTTCATCTATGGGATTTACATGTTATTATTGTTATTTAGAGCATCTTCTTTACCTTCTGGTGTGCAGCAAGTTGATAAATATTCTTTGAAGTAGTAAATCCTTAATTTTTCAAATTTGTGTATCTTATAGGAGTGTTTTACTATTTTATATCTATTGGAAAATGTTTTTAAATAGACTACTAATAACAATGAACAAATTAAATTTAAATTTATGAGGGAATGGGAATGATTCACTTGATTTTTATAACTATTAGATTATTGTGATATTGTGATTGTATGGAAAAAATGCCCCACTAAAAATCGTGGTAGTTGGGGGATTTGTATCACAATGTATGTTGTGATTGTGGAACCTTATTTTAATTTTTTATCATCAAACAAATATTGAAATTGGATAACCACTCAATCATGGTTAATAAAATATTTTCACCAAGAACATTGGCTAGTGTGATAATTCTCCTAATCCAATTATGTGGAAGTGAAAAAAGTCATATTTTACAAAATATAAAAGATATATGTGTGATTGGATTATTTAGTGGCCATGATATGAGGAACCGGTGGGATAATGTGTATTTAGTGGTGGCTAGGTTGAAGGGAGATGATCAGATATGTTTGTTTGGTTGTGTTGTGGGGTTGTAAGGAGATGGGTTGGGTTGGTCGTATTATGGAGAGGTGAGGAGTGATACAATATGAGGTCATGATAAGGGGAGATGGGGTGCAATGTGATATGTGGTCCAACTATGGGGATATGATGTGTGGTTTCATAACATGGAACAAGATACAAGAATGGTTTGGTTTTATTATATGGTTAGGTAGTGATGGAATAACTTGTTAATAACGATTTAAACGGTTTGGGTTGATACAGTTAATGGGATGGAAATTGTTAATGGATGAATTAATAATTTCAAGTGTGGTTAAATATGTTTTATTCTCAATAAAAAAACGAATGGGCTGGATAATGGAATTTGATGGAAATGTGAAATGAATCTTATGGATTGTGTGGTTTTATCCTCTTCTTAGTGGGAGAAAAAGTCATAGTGTTTCAATTTGGTTAGCGATTTTTTGTGAACAAGTAGGTTGAGATAATTTTTAGATTATGTGTAAATATTTATATATTCCTTTTGATTTTAGATATTCACCCCACTCACATCAAGAACCTTATGTCAACATCTATATATTTACATAGGGTGTTTTTTCCAATACCCAGATGATGGAGATGGATGGTTGGATACCCATTCATTCATACTCCAACTTCAATGCAAATAGATATCAATAGTGGAAATATATATGTCCATGTATTTTATTTTTACTGTATAACAACAATTTTCCACCAAAAATATATGTATGTGATGTTATAACTAATCGTTTTGATGTTAGTTTTAAAAACATGATATTTATTCATTAACTAGAATGTCAATTTAAGGGGGGTTTCACCATCAATGTTGTATAAAACGATGTTGAAAATAGATTTCCATGATGATATTAATGTAAAACCAATTTCGAAAATATAAATGGAATGTTTTAGTAAAAGTGGTGTTAAAATTATTATTATTTGAACTTGGAAAAATCAATGAATATTTTTAACATCAGTTTTCATATAAAATTGATATAGAAAAACACATTCAACATCAATTATTAACTAAAATTGATGTGGAAATTCCAATCACATATAAATTTCAATATTAGTTTTATGTTATAATGAACATTGAAAAAGTCATTCAACATTGGTTATGAAATAAAAATGAAGTTAAAAATTCACATATAGACGTTCAACATTGGTTTTATATAATAATAGATATTGAAAGTATCAATTATTAATTTATAGATAGGTTTTTAATGAACATATGTGGAATGTTTAATTAAAAATGAAATGATTACTTTCCCAAAATTATAAAAATCAATAAAAAAGTTAAAACAAAGAAAAACAAAATATACAACATTGTACACATCTATAAAATCAAAAATAATTTAAAAAAATAAAATAAGAAAAAATGTCTTCTTGATAATAATTTACCATGAAATAAAAATTGTATTGAAAAAATATACGATGTTGGATTAATCAATCTCCTCAATTTCTAAAATCAGTGAAAACCGAATAAAAATGAATGTTCATTTCAAGTGGAATTAGATTGAAATAATATAAATAATATTATATTCATTCCTATATCAAATTATATCAATGTGTTGTAGCTCTTTTTGGTATAAATCATAGAATTTACTTGTCAAAGAGAACAACTAAAATTGAGACTTTGTGATCAGTCACCAATAGTTGTACACTATATTTTTTGGATTATAAAATTATGATAGAAAACTATATATGTCCTAAAATAAATTCCAACAATATAAAAATAAAATATAAATAAGAAATATTTAGGTAAATGGTGAAATAAAAACATTATAGTGCATGCAGAAGATTAATTTCATTTGTGATACAAAATATTTACATCATAATTAAGAGCATTAATCATGTAGGTGTCACATTAATCATAATATCAACTATAGGTTCTTTTAGTTTTCTATATTATATCTACAATAAAATTCCTTATAAGATAGTCAATAGAATGAGTATTTTTTTATTGTTTTATAAAAATAAAAAAATAGGTAAATAATATAATGTTTCACATGAAAATTAAAAACATAAAATCATGTTACCTATTGAATGTTTTTGATTTCATTATTTTTTTTTGTTTCGGTACAACACAGGTGTAGTTGTAGTAGTAGATGATGTTATTCATGGACTAAGAAAATTTTAAGACCTAAAAGATGTGAACCTATTAATTGATAAATAAGGGAAAGTATCCACAACTAAATATTAATAAGGGATTACCTAAACATTGTTCTAAAACCTGTATCAAGATACTAGATGTCTTCTTGATGATATATTATTCATTAAGGGTTGGAATGTTTTCAATGGGATATTAAATACATATGGGTAAAACTATTTGCTGGAAATAGTAATAAAACAAAGTTAACATTTAATATATATCCAAATAAAATATGTTCTTCGAATTATTTTTTATTCATACATACCTGATTTAGTAGATGAAGTAAAATTTCTATTAAAATTTTCATTGATGTTTTTTATTTAAATGAGAAATAGATATGAAATATTATTCATCAAATTAAAATCATCAACAATTATCACTATTATGAAATCTAAAAAAGTGAAATAATTGCTACATCCTTTGAATTAATAAACCACTTTACATTATATCATTTGGAAGGGTTGGTTCATGAAAAATATCCATATCATTCTCTAAACCTACATTGACCAAGAAGATAACATTAATCTAGTTTCTACATTGAAATATACATAATTATATGTATTTTTAATAAATCTATATCATTATTTGAAAGAATCAGGTAGAGTTTCATAGAAATTTCACAAGTCTTCATGCCTCATGTCTATTAGAATAGTATTCTCCAAGATGAATGAGATATATATATAGATAATTCCAATACACTTTCGATCACTACTAGAAATCATTATAATCAACATGTAATATTCATATTGGAGTACTCATACTGGCTCATTTGAGTGACATCATTTTCATGAAAATCACGCATCAAATTTTTCCACATTAATGAATTTATTGTTAAATAAAAAAATAATCCATATAGTAATGTAATTAAAACAAAAAATGAGGTAACAATTTTGATATATAAATTTTTCATAATAAAATTTTCCTATAATGATATAAAAAATTTAATAAACCATATATCACTTGTACAAAGTGATAAAAAAACTTACAATCACATAGTTGTGGTTTTTCTAAAATGAAAAACTATTAACTAAATTTATAATTGAAGATTGTTTTCTAAAATAATACAAATTTATTTATTTTCTTTTATTGGACACATTTCATACTATATCATGTGTTTGATCAAAATATTAGTTCTGAACTAAAACACATACATTTAATAGTAATTTTACTTCATAACTAATATGAAATTGAATTTATTATTTTGGACATAAAATGTTATTTATATTATTTATATTGATAAAATATATATATTATTTAACTATATACACATTACCTCTTATATTGTTAGAAAATATAAGTCAAATAGATAACTTCTCAAATCATAAAATCATTTGAGTAAAAAATAATTCACATTATGATCATTTTCTTCATTAAAAGTCATGTAAATAGAGGTGAAGTCTATAATATTTATAAACGGTGATGTTCTAATTACCAGAAATGAAAAAATAAACAATCACAATGTATTTTTTAGGGAACATTCCAATGAAAATAAAAGGTAAAAAGGTATTTTTCATACACATTAAAGGAAACAAAATAAATAATAATTATAATTTTTTGGTGATTCATCAGAATCAAATCCTTTCAATGATTATCAGACAACCAAAAGAAGGAACAACTATTTAACTTAGAATAATAACATAATTGAGGATACAATATTCGGGTAACAAAAGAGGAAGAATCATTTAAATAAAAATCTAAATTAAAGGAGTTTGATAAAATTAGTGTTTTATTAGTGTATGACAACCAATACTAAAACCTATTATAAAATATTAAAGAATCATTTATGGAGGATCAAAAATGAAATTAGGATTTTAGCGATTTGGAAAGTACTAATAGTGAAGATGGAGTCCTAGATTTATATGGACCATGATAGTAGAATGTGATGAACTCTGTTTCGATTAGAGGTGCACGATTACACTAAAATTATGAAAAATAAACTTAAAATATAAACCAACATATGTATATGTAATAAAAAACATATATTATATAATATAAAATATATTTACCAATAATTTGAAGTAGTTGAATTAATTTGTATTCTTTTTTGACAATTTATTATTATTAAACCTTTTCCTTGACCTATATTTTAATATATCAATTATCAAAACACATATAAAGAAATGTAATTATGAATAATGAACTTATAAAAAAGTATAAAAATTAGTTATTTAACAATTTGTAAAATGTGTTAGGTAAAACACCTAATACACTAACAAAATTCAAAGAACAACCATATAATATTAAACACAATATACCAGCTATATTCTGAAATTAATTTTTATAAATACATAGTTATTTAACATTAATTATATGATACATTGCCAAAACATCTGAAACCTATAAAAACAATAAAAAACCTTAAGAAAAAATTATTGTGTAATTATTCATTTTTTAAAGTTTAACTAAAAGTGACATAAATGAAATTGTAAAGGCTTTTATAGTGTTGAAGTTTCTTTATAAATACATAACCCTTCATATAGAAGATAACATCCCTGTAAAAGTAAACAGAATATACCTACTTAAAGAAGGGAACGATTATAAAAATACCCATTTTTATAAAATTAATTAAATTAGATATACTTGATAATTTTTACCAAAAATAATTCTGAACACATAGTTTGTAAATAAACAATAAAGATGGGTAGGTTAATCATTCATATAAGACTCAATATCATTGAGAAGATATAATAACAATTAATGTTATAAAATTAAATAAAAATAGATGTTTCGATATAAAATAGAGAATAATTTATATAACTAACCATATCAAATTAATTTATTGACCCAATTATTATTATCTCATAAATCAATATTAAAACATAATAACCACATTCCACACTTCATTTTTGATGACGAAACTATAGTTTTAAAACAAAAAAATTAAAATAAAAACACACACACATATATATATATCACAAAATATTATCAAATATAAAATATATAACACTATATCCACGAATTGAGTTGTATTTGGATACTTTATCAACATGTGATATTTATTAAACCTTTTTTATAGCATTCATTTTTATATATATCACCTACCAAATCATGTATAAATAATAAGAATAAAAAATAAACATATTAAAATGAATACGACTTACTTTTCCAATAAAGTGCATAATTTTTTACGAACACCACCTAATAAAGAGAAAAACCAATATAATTTGAACTTATAAGGAAAAATAAACCCAAAATCTAATCAAAACAACAATATAAGAATTCATAATTAATAACATTATAATAAATAGTACATGAAAATTTCCATTGTGTTATTAACCATCAATAAATAGAATAAACTAGTATATAATAATTATATTTTAAGATATATTATATATGTATACATCTCTTGCAGGCATTTTAACATATTTCACAGTCATTTAAATGAGTTTTTGGTCTATAAGATCATAAACACTAGTGGTAACATTTTCAATAATAAGAATGTGTAGATAACTAATTAAATATGAAATATTATAATTCAATTTAAATCAACATTATTTAATTACATAAAATGTAAACATAAATTAACTTATTTAGAAAACAAATGTAACCCATGCACATCGAGCTTATAAAAAATAACCAAATCCATGATATATTTAATGAAAATTATCAATGTATACTCTCTTACACGTATATCCAATGTCATCCAAAACTCACAAATGTTATCTAAGGAAGAAAAAACATGGGACACTCTTTTTAGACCTTTAGAAATATCATAAGTACCTAAAGTTGGTTCATCATGATGATTTTATTTGTATTATACTAATTATTTTGATATCAGATACTCTTATGAAAATTAAATGTTAGAAAATGTTATAAGTAAATTTTAATAATATTTAAATACTATTTCAAAATTGACACATACCTCATATTTCATATAATAAAAAAGAGGATCCGACCAAAGTAAATTTTAACGAATATAATCTCTAACTACGGAAATCTCCTCAATATAAAATGTTAATAAACTAGTTGGATCAATAATATCATCCACTAATATTCCTACTGGACCCAACTGTATAGAATGGCAATGTAAAAAATCTCTCAAAACATATATGACTCGGTACTGTAAAATACATACATAAGGATCTCTATAATACAACTCATAGTATATGGTCATGTCCGAATGAGGAGGTTAAGGATCTGAGTATTCAGGTTGGGTAGGCTAGGTATGATTCTCAATCTCTACATATTGTGAATGCTATGAAAGATTTTCAAGATGTGATTGTCTCATCAATTATTCCAACATAGTCTAAACATATTATTTAATTTTATCTTCTATAGACTATTTCATGTCTTTTATCTCATTTCCAAGAAACTCTTTCAATGTATTTTATTACCAAAAAAACCTAACACTAGCACTAATATTATATCCTATTACATGGCAGGGGCGTTCTTGGTTTCCTCGAGCAGTAGCTAGGAAGTCCATTCTACTTTTATGGATAAGAGACCCCTACATTGCATTCTCCAAAATGAAATTATGAAATAAAAAATTAAAATATTATATTAATTTTGTTAATTTAAAAAATATAAACATTCAGGAAAAATAAAAAAAATTACTTACAATTTTGTTAGTTACTTTCTTGGTTATTCTGTAAGATACTTTTGATTTTTTCCTCTCTTTCTTTTGTATTTTTCCTGGTGAGTGTGGGGAGATAAATAAAAAAAACTAATCTTCTTCTAAACCAATAGAATATTGAGATATTAATGCATCAAAAATTCAAAAACTCATTTTATCCTTCCACAAATGATGTCATCTATATGATTATGTATCATAAAATAAATTTCTATACTGGATCTCTTGATTATATATCTTTTGGTCCCATTACATAAAAATAAATTATTAATTATTAATGTAATATACAATAAATTGTACAATGTAAAATATTTATAATACTAAAAATTCATCTTCATGTCTGCTAACAATAATTTCTTCTCATCTATCTAAATCTAAAATAAAATACATTAGGCATAATTTTTCATTCTATAACATTCTATAAACATATTTTTTTTATTTTTTTTAAATATATCCATCAAACAACTGCTAAATAAATAAATATTTTCTTTTATTTATTTTATTTCATTAAAATTGAAATTCATCTATAATTGAATAAATTAAATATTAGTTATTTAAAATATATAACATTCAGAAAATGATATTAAAATAAATCAGTTGATAAATTTTACTAATATCGACTCCAACAATGAGTCTTTTACCATATTTTTGGGGGACATCCAATCGGCATATAAATTTATAATTCTATAATGAATTTTCATTTTGATATAACTAGTAAACAATGTTGGATTTGGTCTATTTGGGTTATTTCATTCATCAAAATTAATATGTAATTTATATTATCTGCTAGAATGTGAAAAAATTGGTAAAATTGTAATATCATATTTAACAACTCAAGAAATTAATTTCTCTATAGAAGTAGGACAAGTCACCTCCGTGGGAGACACATCAGTAGTCCTAAAATTATTATTTTTTGTAAATTGAACAGTTTATTTCATTAAATAATTATATCAATAAATATTTAATAATATGGAAATAATTTATATACCTATGTAATTATTCATCTACCTCTATTCATATCACTAAAGTAGAATATTTTAATGAAATTCTATATATCTACATATTATTATAATATTTAATATTTAAAACTAATGATTACAAAAATATGTATGAAAAAATAGATTCACAGTTGTGTAAGTTTAAAAAACATTATTTCATGATTGTTAACCAAAATTTATATAAGGTAAACTAATAAATATAAATAGTTACTCTAAAATTTTAGAAATACTTATAAATATAAATATAATTGCTAGAGAAAGGGTTTTTTATATAAAAAAATTTAAAGAATATGTAATGATATACGTCAGGTTCTTCATTAAATTTTTTTTAACAATAACTGTTGAATATAATATTCATCAAAAAAATCCTATAAATAATTAATATATATATGTGTAAATATCCAATAATTAAGAAAATAGTGATTTTACACATGTAAATTTTAAAAATGAAATAAAATATAAATACTTAATTACAAAATTATGAGTGTGATTTAGTGTTTTCCCATAACCCTTCAGCATGATCTTTCTCTATAGAATGAAATGTTTTTGAATTAGTGACTTTGATATAATTTGGAAATAACATAATAGATGAATAATCCTCATATAAATTAATAATATCACCATCACCCTCGCAACCAAAATAAATTCTTTTCTCTTTCAAAATGACCGAAAAAATATCATTTTATGGATCAATGATATAAAATATTTGTTTTTCATGTGTCTCTATAATAAAAAATTCCTCTTTGGAACTAAGTCGTTTAAAATCAACCTGTGTGAACCCAAAATCATCATATTTCATTCTTCTATTACTATCAACCTAGTTTCCCCTAAACACTTTGACTCAAAATTTTGAATTATATGTTTCCCATATTTCTTCAATAAATACAAAATATGTTATTAATTGTTAAATTGGAGTTTTATCTTTTTTTCTCAAAAAATGGATTTCGTTTGAAATGACCGTAATCAAACTATATTTAAAAAATATCTTATCATCCTGATTATTTGTGTAAAATTTGTATTCATTAATATCAATACTATTCAATGAAATCTCATTATTATATGGACCCAAACAAATTATTTTAATTTTTCTGATGCAGATATCTCTATTATGACTTTATATTTAAACCATGAAAGAAATGTCTATTTTATTCTCAATCATCAACTAATTTAATTTCTTCACAGATATTGTACCTTTCATTCAGCTATATTTGATGATATATATAGTTAAACCTAATATGTTTTATTTAATATTTATAAATGTTCTTTCAACACATCATCATGTGGAATGAACTTAACCTTTAAGCCTCGAATCATTATACCTTGACTATAAACTTTCATTTGTCGAGATATGGGGAGAACAATACACTCCACTTACAAATAATCAGTTTAGAACACAATCATCTCTTTTGGTACACATTTTTTAAAAATATTGTCCTTTGATCGATAAGTATTTTTAATATATTGAGTCAAAATTTTCATATATATTTCAAAAGGATATATACTATGTGAAAAATAGGACCACATATTCTTATGTAATGCTCCAGATGAATCATCAGAAGAATCATTATATCAAATAATGTAGATGGGGAATGAATTTCAAGTTTAAATATTATAAGGGTAGATTCATTATAAAATACAACTAACAAATATAGAGCTGAAAATTTACTAATAATTTAATTGAAAATAGTACATTACTGGATGATAGACTTTTAATTATTTGTTGGAAATATACCATGTAGTGTGGCAATTAGTAGTTATTGAATCAATACATGAACGTCATGTGGTTTTTTACCTATTAATTTAAAATAATATAATGGCACCATATTCATGAATTTTTAATAATATTCAATAGGTACTTTCATACCATGCATACACTGAATAAATTAAACTTATCACTCTTTCTCAATGTCTGATAAGATAATGATAAATATGTGTTGATAACTTTCATAGTGGTATATTACTCCAAATGTTTTCTCATTGATATAAAGTCCAATATAACATGAAATAGTTCATTTTCATTCCTCTAATATCTAAAAAGATCTAATAAAATTGTCACATATGTTATCCTCAATATACATAATGGCAATATTTTGTTTTATCTCTAAAAATATCCAATAAGGTATTTAAAAAATTATAGACTATTTTTTCCATATTTCATTTGATGAAAATGGATTCCATTATATCCAAAACTAAAATCAATATTTTTCAAAATTTTATAATACTATTGAACTAAAAATGTCTATGGGGGAATATTATATTCCTATAAACCATTAAATTATTTTCTCAATCAATTATAAGGATGGTTATATTGAAAAAATTATTGATGTCCCATGTACACTATATTTTTTCCGTTATTATATTGATAATATTCAGTATGTTATTCCAAAATTTGAAATGATTTTTGTACCTTAATTATGAAGCCAGATAATTTTCCATATGAAGAAAATTTGATTATAATGAAGATTATCATGGCACAAAAAATAGTATACACTTTCTGGTATGTATAAAATACAGTACCACATGTCTACCATATAAGATTTAAATAATCAATCATTGTTGAAAAATACATATAAAAATCAATTCCAAGTTGTTTTTTTCAATAAACCACCAGGAGTATCATAAAATATATTTTCTTCATATATATTTATGGGTAAAGGTTGTAAACTAACAAAAAAATTCCATAAAATATATTGGCTACTTAACTCCAATGTGTATTCTTTCCATTTGTGAACAGTCCCATTCTAAATATTATATCTTCACTTCCAAAATCTTGAATTTTTTTTACCAAATATATTCCACTATGGTTAATTAGGTAGGTAACATAAGATACTAGGAGAGATACAATAGTTTTTATGAAATATTATCCTTTTCATCAATTGAATTTTCAAAGAGACCCTTCCAATGAGAAATTATTAGAAGGAACCAATTATATTGATTAGGGGGATTGATCAAAGATCTTGAGAAGGAATAAAAGTAAAATTTTTTATATTATTATAAGAAATTATTGGATGAAATTATTGAAATAATTCAATTTGATTAATAGGATGTCATATTCTAGTAGCTGATTTTAAATCAGAGTGGAATTTTTTTCTATCGTATATCGTGATGTCTCACATTTCAGATATTTTGATAAATATTCATATTAATTCATACTCATAACACAATCATTGGAAAAAGAATTTATCCTTTTATAACCAAATCGAATTCAGAATAATATTTTATCTTCCATATAATTGGAATCTTGAATAATTATTCCTTATGGAAGTAGCTCAAAAAAATGTTCATGCAACTCAATGAATGGTTTACCACTCCACCCATTTATTTTTTTCAAGTTAACTAATATCATAACTCCACATAACACAGTATATTTAGTGGACCTAGAAATGATGGTTTCTCAGAATCACCATACAATCATTCAACTTTGTCAATTTTTTATTTGGATTCAATTCATGCATCATGAATTAATTCTTTAATAGGATCCTTTTTCTCATTCTAAATATTTTCCTCAATATTAGATGTTTAATTTTCCATTATTTCACCATGATAGATCCATCTTGTATAATTATAGATAAGACCATATAATATTGGATGATACTTGATTTCTGTGAAACTTATATTTCTCACATTCAAACACTTCACACATGAAAATAAAATCAAATATATATTTCTAAATTTCTAAGAAAATTTGTAAAAATTATCAACTCCTTTTTCATATTCATTAGTTACTCTTCATAAATTAGTCCAATTATGATCCATTAAGTGTATAATATCAGAATATAAAAGTTGAATATTTTATAACATAAAACATTTAGAATTTATATCTAGAAAACTTCTTATCATAAAAACATATAATTAAAATTATTGGTGATTAGGTTAGAAATATATATGATTATTAATAAATACATAAAACATAAACAACTCTTGGTGTTTATTTTATTTAAATAATTAATTATAATATATTTGTATTATCTCAGTAAAAAATATGGATGCTTTTGTTTAGTTTAGATAGGGGTTTTTAAGTAAATATCACAAAACACCACTTCTATTCTATATATATCTTTTAATATAGACATCGACATTATTCTTTTGTTAACCTAGAATAGATATTCCAAAACATAAATTCAAAATTTTCATTATCAATTTTTTTTAATATTTTTTTGTTATAAAATCTATTTCAAATTAAGAATTCACTACAATAAGGTGAAAATAGAATGAACTCATTAACTGAAAGCCCCAAACACAATATTGCAATATTTTATGTAAATCAATTAAACTTTCATATTCAATATAACTTAATATGAAATAATTTTAAAAACAAATGAATTGTCTAATTATTAATCCTATAATCTTATCCAAATTATTTTTTTCAAAATAATCTTTAAGAAAACTAATACCATATGGTAATATGGACCAATTTTAAGATGTGATTAAAATAAGAATAAGAAATATGAAAATTGATTTAATATCATTAAATTTTTTGATAACTTATTTTCATAAAACACAACTACTGTTATGTGATTATTATAAATCACAAGAAAAACATGATGATATAAATATTTAAAATGAGAGTGGTTATCATTATCATGTATTATTGGTTTGGGATGAAATTATTGAAAAATGGAATATATTATGTCATAAACTTTTGTTGAATTTTAAAAATTATATTATGACATATATGACTCTATATCTTCTTGATGATTGTCATGTTTATATAAAAATATATAATTTTGATAGAATCAAAAAAGAAAAATACCCTGGATACTAGTTTCAAGTGATATAAATATATATATATCATATTTGTAAAAAACGTTTTATAATTCCAACAAATAAAATATTTATAATTTTAAAAAAAATAATATATATATATATATATAATTAAGGATGAAATTAATACATGTAAATAAAATTATATATTGAATTTATAGCTAACAAATAATTATTTTATCTTAAAAAATTTAAAAATTATCTTATATTATTAAAAGTTCGAAAATGATTAATTGATCATGAATATAGAAGTAGTAATTTGAATTTGGTGACATGGTGGACACTGTAATATTGTAGAAACATTTCTGTAAAAGAAAAGAATAAAAAATAACTAAAAAACCATTAACCATGGTCAGAAGTTGATTATAATTAGGTTTTTTCATAACTAAATATCCTTATATATCATGAAAAAATTGAAGGATAAATGATTAAGGATTAAAAATAATGAAAATATGATTAAAATGAACTAAAATTTACATTAAATATCTTCGAGTGGACTATGGTTATGTTGTTTATCGAAATATGGTTTTTTGAAAAAAAAATATGTCCACGGATTGAGAAAACAAGACGAGAGGTTAAGAATAAAAGGCTAAAAAATATGACTAAATATGAATTCAATAAAATAAAATTGAGATTTAAGAATGGTGGATGGTTTTTTATTCCTTCGAAGGTCTTGTGAAAATAGAATTTCAAAAAATGGGATGAGGCGTTCGAGATAGGTGTTTTTAATGGGTTTCCACATTTTGTTTAAAAAAAATTTACACTAAAACATTTTTTTAATTATTGTAAGATGTAGTTTTTTTAAAAAACTGACGCTGAAATCTTTTCTTACATTTAACATTGACTTTAAATGAAACTGGTGTTAAATGTTTATGTCTATAATATTTAATGTTGGTTTTATATAAAACAATCATTAAAGGTCATACATAGAATCATTTATTGGCATTTTTTTTCAAACATGATGTTAAAAGTTTTCTTGAAGACATTTTAATGTCATTTTATTGGAAACCAAATTAAAAATTTGATGTCAAATCCAATATTTATATTAGTGTATGTTAAAGCTATGATAGAATAAGGTTTGAAAGTACACCAAGTGATAATCCTGGTGTCTTCAGGAAAGATATGATATGACCATATTTTGGGGGGGTGTCCCAAGTGTCTTCATGTGATATGTGATATGACTATGTTTTGGTGAGTCTTATGGTGGGGGTCTTGTATTGTAGGAGGAGGGAATGAGGTTGATGTTCATCTGGTTTATGACACCCAACTACTCTGGTTATGGTTATGATATGATGTTCATGGTCTTTTTCTATGTGAAATGATGTGACCATACAATAGGGTGGTGGTATATGTTTTATGAAAGATATGGAATCCCCAAGACATACGAGGATGGACTGTGAGAGTATAGAATTAGAGGAAAAGTGGTGTGGCATACCATTTACCGATATTTTTCTTATTGTTATATTATACATTTCTAGGGTTATTTTTTGATCATTCGTTGGTGAGGTTTGGATTTGATAGTTAACCAATTTTGTTTTGGTGATGTTGGTTCTATTGATTTCTCATGGATTCATTAGTAAGTTTCTTTCACATGTGTATAAGAGACGTTTGTTATCCTATTGAGTATACTTTTATTCTCACCCTAAATATATACAATAATTTTTAGGTTTATAAGAGGAATACATGAACCATGCTAGATATTACTAGTTCAGACCTTTGGGAAGTTGTTGTGTCACTACATTATCATTACTTTTGGGTATTTAGTTTGAATAATTTACTTTCACTCGTTTTATTCATAAATGATTTTTGGGATGGTTTTTTTATATTTTTTTTATTATTTCTATATATTTTTTAGGTTAATTGATCATATATCCCAATCCTTTATTATTATATAGTGTAATTCCTCTCAATTGAGGATAATTTTATTCCCTCAGTGAAAGTTTCAAAATTGTTTCCTAATAGGGGTGGGAATCCGGGGTCATTATCTCTCTCCCTTCATTACGGTATTTTTTATGGGTGGGAGACATTTGATATTCCTTTATATGTCGAATACCAATTGTGTGTTATCACTTTTAATCTACAAGTTTTTCTTAAATATATTCAAAAAAAGGTTTTATTTTCCATTTTTATGATGTGTTTTTGAAGAATGGTATTTTAAAAATATAAATAAGGGGTGTAATTTAATTATCATATGTTTTATCTTCCACTCCACATTTCCTAAGTCAACCCATATATATTTTTCATGAATCCATTATTAATAGTTCAATTAAAAATTATTTTTTGTCAAAAAATTTACATACCCTTTTATTGAAATTACTTTTAAAATTTTCCTGAAACATCATTTTTTATGATAATAAAAATATTATAAAATATATTTTTTATAATTTTTTATGAGAAAAAATTATTCACCCAATATGTCCATTATTTTTTAACAATTATTCAACTTCATTTTTTAAAATACATTCCAAATAATCCTAATTCATAATGATTTTAAAATCAAAAGGGGAATTTCCTCTTATTATATAAATTGATTTACCCAATGATATTAAAGTGGTATTTTCCCTATATTTAAAAATATTCTAACTATTAATATGATATTATATAATGATATCATCCACCTTATTTACATAGATGGGTTATCTCATACACTATATTATCATGTAACCCATTTCGTTTAGAGTTTAATTATTCTTTACGAGATTTGTGTATGTTTTCCTCATGCATAACACATATTCATGAATATGTTATGAATATAAAGGGATATCCCTAATTCCAATACAACTCAATAGGTAAATTATTAATCTCTAGAGATTACATTTTCATACTCCCTTGAAGAATTCCTTGGTAATATTTTATGACACTTGGGTTAAAACCCATGTTAATAAAATTTATGACACCATAGTAATGGAATTTGTTGATATGCATATGAATATTTTATATTTATGTTGTATCCAGAATCCATGAAATTACTCATGTTCATATTTTCATATTAAACAACCTGTTTTTATTTTTACATGTCTATGTTATGCCATGGGTTTTAGCTATGTTTCCATGATACTATGTTATCGGTTTTATTATTCTAAAAGCATAATTTAATGATTTATGTCTTATGAATCAATGTTTTATTGGGTATTAATCCATTATAATGTGTTCATGTTCCCATTTTTTTTCTCATACCCATATATTCTTCTTATTCACACTTATTATCTTTCATTGTTATTGATTATTCTTACCATTAATGAACATTTGGGATCACTCCTTATAATTTAATTTCCCAATCTTTAGAAGGATATAAATATGTATGATATTTCTATAAGAGTATCTTATCTAAATAATGTAAGGTGAATTTTGAATAATTATTATGGATTACTATTCTATTATAATGTTAGAAAAATATTAATTACCTCAAAACCAAATCAAATATGTTCACCTTTCATTACATTAAAAACTATGTAAAAAAGAAATAAAGTTATTGATGAGGTTTTATTCCTCAAATGTTAATTGTAAATATTTTAGAATGATATGGTACTCATTACTAATCCGGCTTTCTTCCTCTAACTTAAGGGAAGAATCAAATCACAAAAACACCTCACCTAAATTACTCAATGTTTTTATTATTTAAAGGGGATGAAAAATCATTGAGAAATATATATCAAACATTCCTTATATATTAGTTACATATACTACTAACAGTCATTTTAAAATAAATCCCTTATAATTTTAGAAATTTAAGTTAAATATATAGGAACCACAACCTCCAAAAAAAATTGAGAAGGATCATAAATTCCCCTAAAAAATGAGGGTTAAAATTGACACACGGGATGAGTAAAATTCTAATAGAATTATTATCTCATGTCAAACTCAACATATCTATTCTTGATTCCATCCAAGCATGTATCTTAGTTTATAAATTCTATATATTAATTATTAGAAAACATATTTATGTTATTATTAGTCTATTTTATGTTTTATTAAAGTAAAATTATTTTTTACAAATGTTAGAAATTTTTCTATGTCTAGAATCGACTGCACATCGAATGAAAATTACTATACAAATACTAGACTGACCATTGTAAATATATGGAATACATAAGAGATTGTAAGAAAAACATATTGACCACATGTTGAAATCCATGAAACCACTATATTTAAGAATTTTCATAGTTCATGTGATTGAATACATGCCTAATAGTTCCAACATTACATTCACATAACAAATTATAGGATTGAACACAAGATAGTTTGATCGACTGCATGAGAAACTGTGAGACCAAAATAATAATGGAAAGAGAATTTTTTTGAAATTTTGATTTTCAACACAGAAGATAATTTACCACATTACCAAATGAATAAACCATGATAAAAAATATAAATTTTACAATGTATTGGATTGAAAGTATGTGTATGGAGATCAATTGTAAGTTAAACGAAATTAACATAGATACAATTGATCAATCAAACAACCTATAATTGAATCCAAAACATATTTATGAGACTATGTATGATTACATGGAAAATTTAAGGAGACTATATCTAATTATAAGTATTATATTATTTTGTTATTAAATATATTAATCCAACCACTTTTCTGTAGAAAATTTAATGTCTATTGGAATAATTAATTGTGTTTATATTTTCTGCCAAAGTATGGGGATTTTCAACGATGATTTTTCATTAACTATTTAGTTTGATATTATCTACCTTTTAATCTAAAAATATGTTTGATGTGAGAAAATATAATCATAGATATATTTGAATTTTATTTGAATAAAAAATAAGACACAATGATATTTTTTACTCGGTTTTTTTTAAACATCAACGACGCATTATTGAACATCTTAAAAGCATTTTTCATTAATTCCAAATTTAATTATGAAAAAAGAGGCCAATATCCTACAAAAAAACTGGAAAATATATTTTTCTGAATTGATTCCTATTCCTTTAACTTATTCTATTTTTTATACTTTTGAGTTGTGTGTGTTGAATATTATATAACATTTATCAACAATTACTATACTAGAATGAAGAGTGATAGAAAATATCTTTATATTTTATATTCTCCATTAGAGATATTTAGAAGAGGTTATGTTTCATGGACTGCCTACATGTATTTTTTGTCTATTATTATCACACATAGAACTATGGAAGAGGATCTATGTAGCATGGACATCCTTGTGTTTTTTATTGTAAAATATGATCTTGGTTTTGGATAAGTTTATTTATAATTAACTTCGTGGTATATTTTTATTTCAAATTGGAGAGAACTATGTATATGTTTGAGGCCAAACCTATTTTTTATTTCATCATTTGTTTTATCTATTTTGTTTCAATATTATCAATAAAATCTTTTTTAGTTTTCTAAAAAATATTACAAAACACCACTTTGATAGTTATATTTATATTGTGATTAATATAATGTGTTTTATTATTTAATGTCTATTTCAAAATTTAAAATTGTTTTAAACCTATTTTATGTTAGTAGTTATCGAACATTAAAGTATAATTTAAAAATATAAAATTATATAATTTTACTATTTTAGATAACTATGATATACTTTCTAAATTGGGGATTTATTTTTAAAATAATTTTAACAAAAAAAGTTATTGGAAACTCAATTCACTTCCCCCCTCTTGAGTAGTATACTATGAAAAAAAATTATCATAGAGTTTTTACATCTCTATGATTACATTTATTATAATCAAATTATTTTTACAAGATATTATTTATTATTTTCAAATCTATTATTATTATTGTAAAGTATGAAGGATATTCAACCAATATACCACCTTATTTTAATGAAAAAATTATGCTCAAGGAAAAATCAAATTGAAAATATTTTTTAATAGTATAGTTTTGGATATTTGGGGATCTATTGAGGATAAAAATGAAAAACCTCAAATTTCTATAATAGAATGGGATTCTCCAACTAAAGATACATATGATTAATAAAATACCGAATATTTTTTATTTTTTTCCATAGGAGAAGTGGAATTTAATAGAATATCATCTTATGATATTTATTATCTTATTTGATTATTCTTTTTATATAAAAAAAGGAATTTCTAATGTGAAATAAATCATACATAATACATATACTATTATGTAAGATCATTTTATAGGGAAACATAATGAATCTATTTTTGACATATACTTTAGCTTTAATGTGATTATAAACACAATGATCACACATTGAAAGATGATGCAAAAGAAATATTAAGTAAAGAGGATATTCATATGTCTACCATATATATAGAGAGGCATAATATTATCTATCCATGAATCATGTGACATTAGAAAAATTTCTCTCAAAGAATTAATTATGAAATTGATGACATTTGAAGAAGAGCTAATTGTGTTCAATTAGGATGATAAACCAAAATGAAAATATGTTTCATTTAAAGAATTATTGTCAAAAAAATTAATTTGGTAACTATTATAATAAATGTGGAAGTGAAGGTTTGACTAAATGTGATAATAAAATATTTAATCGAGATAGAAGTTATAACAATTTCTAAAAAGATATAAATTTTTCAAAAATTTAATCTATAAAGGAAAATATTAAAGGAGAGTGAATTTGAAAAAAAAATATTGAATAATTTGTGATACATCTAATGATATAATTTTTTATGAATGTGGAAGAAAATGAAACATGAAGTCTAATTGTATGAGGCGCAAAATTAATATGATATATAAATAATATGAGATAATATTAATATCACTCATGAAAAATACTTAGAGTGCATAAAAGTATAAATCCAGTGGCTCAGATTGAATCTAAAAAGATATGAATGAAAAACCTAATTTATACTTTTATGCATATTTCCATTTAGTACCTTCAATTTGTTCTTATATTTCTACTTATTAAGAAATGAATAATAAATTAGAGGAATACTTTTCTATGTATGAAGATAATGTGAATGAGATAAAAGACAAATATTACTTTTTTAAAAAGGATCATGTAAAATGTGTTGTAAAAATTATGCTCTAAAAATTGAAAAAAATTATAGTATATTAACACGTAATACTAATATAAAAATAAAAAAAATTACTAAAAAGATTCATTGAATGTTTTTTGGAAGATTTTAAAAATTAAACAAAGTTTTAGTCATTTAGGTTATACCTACCCCCAAGATTTAGTTATTCTTATCAACATGGATAACATAATAAACATTAAAAATATATGTTATTAATAGTTAAAAAATATATCTAGTATATATGAATATTGCTAGTTTTTAGAATTATTATATGAACTTTTTACCAGAAAAATATTTTACTTTAATGTCTTTTAAATCTATTTATAATGAGATTATAAAATAAATTTGGATTCCTAAAGATTTTATTTCTAATATGATTGGACCCAAGAAGATATGGGTACCAAAATAAATGTTTATTTAATTTATTATAGAAAAAATGATTAAATCGATCCATTAAAGATATATGGTATCTAGATAAGAGATGCTCTAGACATATTATTGGAGACAATTTATGCTTTAAAACCATTATAAAACCACATGGTGGGTATCTCCATTTTGGTGACAATGTAGTAGGAAAAATCCTTGGACTTGGAAAAATTCGTAACTCTAAAAATTTCTACATTTATAAATTTTTCGTTATTTATTGTATAAAATTCAATCGTCTATGTATTTTTCAATTATGTGATGATTTTTTTTAGTGTAATTTTTTTTAAAAAAGTGAAAATTTTTATTATATGAATGCTTTGGTGTTTAATAATTTTATAAAACCAAATTTTTATATTGTTATTTTAGATTCTTTATTGCCTTTAAATATTTATTTCTTGATTAATATTTATAGATAATCTGAAAATATAATTAGATACTAGGTTATTTACATATATAATCAATCATAAATAAAACAAAAAATGATTAATAAAAGTTCAACTATATCAAAAATTTCCTAAAGGAAAAGTATGTAATCCCCATCAAAAGGAAAAGAAACATAAAATAAATTTCCAACCAAAGAAATATGTATATATATATATATATTATAATTTGTTCATATGTATTTATTGGTTCCATCTAGAGTTTCTTGTTCATCCAAAAAACAGTATACTTATGTTATTATTGATGATTATTCTTGTTATATAGGGGGATTTTTTCTTTCTCATAAAGGTGAATATCCTTCACCATTAGATTAGTAATATATATATATAATCATAGACTTCTTATAATAAAGTCTTTGAAAAGTTATCATGGATGAGAAGTTGATAGTCAACAATTTGAATCTATCTTCTCATAATATTCCTTTACTCACAATTTCTCTGCACTTAGAATACCACAGCTGAATGTGGCTATTGAAAGGTGACGTAATACCCATAAAGAAATCACTATATCCATTTTATGTGAATATAGAACCCCTTTTTATTTATGGGATGAAGCTATTAACACATATTTCTATGTAATTAATAGAGTTATTATAAAATTTATCTCAAAAAGGTTCCATGTGAATTATTGAAATGTATAAAACCCAGTTTAAATTTTAGTAGATTTTTTTATTAGTTTTATATTCTTAAAAAATCAGAATCTAGAAACAATTTCACCTAAAATATGTGAAATAATTTTTTTTGGTTATTCAACCACTACTAAATCTTATAGGTTCATTCAAAATAAATCTCATGCTGTGGAATAAAATTTTCATATAATAAGATAGATCCAGATGAAACAATACCTTATTTATATAATATTAATGATGATTTATCAAATATGAATATCAATAACACCTTTATTTTATTTTATTTTTTTTTCTGATTTTCAGAATCAATCACTTGGCATAGATTATAAATTTCTCCCTATCCAAGAAGAATACTTGTAAGAACCATGATCTCTACTCCCAATAACCATTCAGACACATAGATACCTTCCATTAGATTATATAGTTAGAAATCTAGATTGAAGAACTCAGAACATAGCCTAACTAAGAAACGAGGTTGAATATCAATCATTATTTTCATATCTTAAACATAATAATATCAATGACAAAAATAAATGGAGATTTATGGGTAATAAAAATTTAATAAGAATTGAACCATTTTAGAAACAATAATGTTGATCCATTATTATGAAGACCTAAATACTAAATAACAATTAGAATTAGGTGGCTATATTGAAACAAAGATGTTGAGTGTGGAAAAATCATAAAATATTATGCCAGATTGGTTACATAAGGATATAGTCAACAAGAATGTATTTAATACGTGAAAACCGTTGAACTAGTAAATAAAATTGAGGCCATCGGAATATTGATTTCATATACCTCACATATAAAGTTAAAACTATATCAAATCAATTTTAATATTTCATTCCTAAATGGTTATGTAATTGAGGACGTAGTTTTTTTAACAACCTACTATATTTCATTACTCAAATTTTCAAAAACATTATTTTAAATTAATAAAATCCCTATATGGTTTAAAACAATATCCCAATGCTCTAAATATTGATCTCATCACTTTTATTATTTCAGATTCTCTTTACAAAAGGAATTATTGTTCCTATTTTATTTATTAAAATAATTTTATAGGATATTTTAGTAGTACATATTTATTTGGATGATATAGATATTGGATCCTCCAAAAAAACCTTGTGTAAATAATTTAACATAATGATGAAAAATGAATTTAAAACGAGTTCAATGGGTGAGTAAAATCACATTATTATATTTCATATTTTTTGAAAATTAAGAATGAATTATTTTAAATCAAAGTAATTACACTAACATTATATTATAATGTTTCATTTCAGACAACACCAAATTTATTGATACTTTCATTAGTAGAATATGAATTCTTGATATTGGTGAAAATTGAAATCCAGTTGGTCAAACTACTTAAAGAGGTATGATATGAATATTATTATAATTAATTAATATTTGGACTAATATTATGTTTAGTGTGTGTAGTCATTCACATTTAAAAAAACCCTAAATAATATCACATAAATGTTGTCATAGTTATTTTAATTTACCACAAGAATATAACCAATTTTGATTTGTTTTACCCTGAAGGGAAATAATTTTAATTATAATGTTATTTAAATGATAAATTTGGTGGTTGTAAGTTAGATAGAAAGAGAAACTTTGGAACATGTCATCATTTTGGAATGTCTTTAGTATCAGGGAGTAATAAGATGTAGAACTATGATTCAGTAAATACAGCAGAAGGTTAATATATAACTACAAGTAGTTATTCTACATAGATTATATGGGTAAAACAAACACTATTGGTCCCTGGATATCAATTTAAAAATTTACCAAAATTTTTTATAAATAAATGTGGTATTAAAATTTAATAAAACCATGTATCTCATTAAAGATCAATTAACATTGATATACGACAACACTTTTTGAGAGATCATTTTGAAAATTGTGATATAACACTTTAATTATTTGGAAAAAAACAATAGCTTTCTGAAATTTCCAAAAAGCATCTGAATATTGAGAGATTATGTAATATCATATATGAATTAAGGATGATTAATTTTGTTTAAATTTTTTATAATTAATTTAGATGTTTTTTATAATATTTTAAATTTATTTATAGAGATATTTAGATTCTTTTTATATTTAGTATTATATTAAATTATTACATTTTAAAATATATCATATGGGCTAGAAAGTATATAAAATTATTATTATTTTTTACTTCAAAATATTGAAAAAAAATACCTAACTAATTTATATATAAAATCAAATTCAAATCATTACACCTATTCTAACACAAACTAAAGCCTCGTTTTCAACCCTATTTCTCAATCCTTTCTTAAAATCCATATCGTATTGAGTACTGACGCGCAGCTTCATGAAACAGAAATTAAGATATTTTTTAGAGATGATGTTCATCAACTGTCCAAAAGAAAAGTAGTTAAAGAAAATATATGATGATTTTGAAGCTACATCCATTGCAACATGATGTAGTTTCTAAAAGTGATGTTGATTTTGAATGGATTGTAACTATTAATTTATTTCTATAGATATATGTTAACCATAATAAATTGAAAATTTTTGTTTTAGAAGAGAATATCCTTCTTATTTGTGCCATGTAAAAGTGTTTTACCACAAAATGGTGTTTGACGCTAGTGATTATGAGTATGTGATTTGAACAGTAGTTGATGGCCAAGAATGAAAGTTCACATTGACCTTTTAGGATAGAAAACTTATATTTTTTAATATTGAGGAATTTTATTACGATTAATGTTTATACCATATGGTATATCTCTATCTAGAAATCAAAAATGTGATGGAAGAACTCATAGATGAAAAAACATACTAGAGACCAGTAGAAAATGATCTATGTTAAAAATATAGGCTATTGTTTATGTTCATTCAACACACTCTCTGACCAAGAGAGATTTTATATTTGTAAGTCATTAATATTTTTTTCAATAAATAATTGTAAATGGAATTTATATTATATTTCATTGTTTCATGATTATATGTATGGAAGTGTGGACCAAACCATTTTCACGATTCACTATCTTTCTATATACGGAGTTCATTTACATTTTATGAGAATAGAAATGATACTCCCTTATTATATTGTAAAGAATAGTGTTTTCCAATGGTGTTTTTTAAATAATACCACCTATAAGAGGATAATGATAAGCTATAATCCTTGGAAAATGATTTGGATAGTTGATCTAGAAAGGATTTATGATAAATTTAATAAAATATATCATACTTCTAGGACAAGAGATATCATTGTACCTATTTTTATGTACATTAAATTGTTGATTTTGATTACTCATATGATTAAGAATCTTGAGATCCTATAGATTTTGATGAGAAATCTAAGAGAGAGTTAGTTGAACATCTAATTTTAAGGATCCATATAAAGTATAACCTATAAGAGAAGTGGAATCTCTTGGTATTTAAGTTCAATGGATTCCTAAATTCTTCATTGAATCATAAAAAAACCTGAATCACAATTTTTCAAAAATAAAAATAAGGATATATAACTCCTCAGGGGGAGATAGTTCCCAGGTATTTACTATTTGGACTTGTTATTACAAGGTTAGGAAGTGATAAGGATGTAGATCCAATTTTGGATCGTATTACTATGTTTTATATAGGGTAGATTCAATATTTTATTCCCCACCTTCTAATGAATAAGCACCTTCGATAAAACCTTTCTTTGATATGGGTGTATCTACTACGGGTTATTTTTTTGTAAGGATGATAAATTGAATGACAATGAGGATGATGAGGATGATTTGTGTCATTGGGTTATTAATAATGATGATGGGGGTGATAAATTTCCCAATCTATAAGGCCCTGATATTTATTTATGTTATGTTAATAAAAATATATTATACCAAATATTCGGCCTAATATTATTTTAGAGTGTCTTGTATGGCCTTCCTTCTATGGAGATCTATTGAATCTTTTTGATACTCCTCCTTCTCCTAGAGATAATCCTAAAAATCATTCTCAAGAAGAGAATGTCCATGACACTTACACCTAGAAAATAAGTTTTGGAAATGAAATATTATAAATAAAATAAAACACCGTTATTATGGAAATTGAAAGGCCCCATGGTATTTTATCCTCTGAAGAAGAATCTTGGAGAATGATTATTATGTTTAGTGATCATATGATTCAAATAATTATTTAAATTCTAAAGATTTTCCTGATTAATCGTGATTTTATTCATCTCATTAATATAAAAATTCCACAAATAAAATCCCTAAAATAACATCAGAATACATAATTTAGTTCAAGATTGATCTTTTGTATGTCATAATGTGTGATTCTATTAGTATTTTTTGGGTTAATAGTCATGACACAGATGAGGAAATAGCATACAATATTGAAAGTGTGGTTTCCCATAACTATACCAAGTTGTCCCTAAAATTAGTCTATATGCACTAAGATATTTATTCATTAAATTGAGAAAATGATAGTTTAGATGTTAATTAAGATCCCTATAATCCACTTTGACATATATTTTCTACCATAGATGAAAATATTAGTAAATGATGACTAGTCCTTCTAGACCTTCCAATTATGCATTTGTAGTACCTCTTGGTCATTTATTATCTATAGATGAGGATTTAATTTAATTGTTCATTCATGAATATATTCAAAATATCATGGAATGTTTAAAGCATTTCATAAATAATGTGAAAATTGATATTACTTCTCATTGAGAAAATCAATTTTATAGGATTAAATCCAGATACCTTAAGACTTCTATATATAACTGTGTAATCAAGGTTGATATAATATACAATATCAGAAGGATTTACAATAATCGTAATTTAAATACAATATTATTATTGTTGGATGGAGATTTTATTATTCCACCTATGATATCTACCTTCAAAAATATTATAGATTTGTTTTTGGTTACAAATTCTCTACTAAATTAGTTCTTGTTAGAGAAAGACAACGTACATCTAGTTATGGAATTTATAATTAGTGTTTTGGTGGATATTAAAATAATTTTAGAGCCTTAGATGTATTTTTTTTAATAATATTGTGCTGTCACCTCATGCTACTCATATTTCACGCATCACTACATCTCTTAGCAAATACTCAACTAAAATGTCTTTTCCACCCTCTACCTCACTTATACCTCCTGTAAGAACTTTTAATATCTATGTATCACAATATCTTGGCCAAATAATTCTAGTTATAGAGGGTATATCCTTTACTATAGATTCATCCACTTCCAATACTTCTGCCACTACTGTTCCTATTTATGGAAAATGAATATCCCCATTTACACATCTATATCCCATGGACTGACATTATGATTAGACCTTGGTAGAGTTTATGTACACTTTTTGAACATTAAATTAAAATTTTTATTTTTTTTATTTTTTGTGTCTTTATTGTTTTTATTTTGTAGGATATATTTTCAACTAATTCTATAGTTTATCTTTAACCCGTTATAAATAACATTTCATTATTTAAAAGTGTGAGTAAAATATGTGGCCTAAAGATATAATGAATAAATTATTGAATTTTATTACAATACAATATATTATATTTTTTAATGATTTATATTTAATATTTATGTATAGATATTTATCTCATGATTTGTGACCATCCATAATGGTGATATTATTGGATTAGTCTATTGATTATTTTTTAAAAGATCACCCATAATATTTATGTTATTGGTATTTTTTTATATTTTATGAAATTAAAATAATTTTATGGAAATAATGGTAATTTTGCTATGTGTGGATTTGATAGCATGAAATTCCCACCTAATCGAACATAAAAAAATAATTAAGATTCCCAAAATTTTATGATAAACCCACCAAAATAATTTTTTAATACAATAGACCTCAACAATCAAGAATTTCTAAAATTTCAGGGATCAATCGCATGACTAATAGATCATTCATAGTTGTCTCATTGAAAACGGTTGTATTGACCAGATGGCTAAATGGATCAACTACATAAGCTAACATACTGCCACAATGCCAAATTAAATCAATCATGTGTGAAGTGGGGTTTTTAATAAATTTTGACAATCGTCTACATAAGAAAATTAATAAATCATTATCAATATTATGAATTTGAAAAGATATTAGATTAACTGTAGGTGTAGGGTGATAAAAAAATAAGATATAATGATCGATCTTAAGTAAAAGTGATTAAAAACACTACCTGTAAAAGAATTCATGAAGTATTTAAGTAGATGTCCATGATGATGTGACAACATTAATGTAGATGTATATAAATATATATATTTTATTATAATATTATTAAATAAAATAATCAAAACAGTTCACTATGTAGATTTAAATGTTGGTCAAAATAATTTATTGAGTCTAGATTTCCATATAAATCATGATGATTTTCAAGTATTATTTTCCAGTGAGTATTTAAAGATAAATTGTTTATGTTTTAAAATCAAAATACATCTATTGTGAAAAGAATTAACATAGAAATATCATAATTTTACATGAACATCAAAATGATCTAGTACTATGTTTTTTACACTGATCTTTTCTGAACATCAGTAGTGAATTCGAGAAAATTTGAACACGTTTTAGTAATAATTCCAATTTGAAAAGTGTAAATGATTATAAAAGTACAATATTTTGATATTATAAAAACATACAAATCCACGTGAATTTATATTCTTATCTCCTACTCAATATTTCTAATTTTTGAGTTATTTCTGTTGTATACTGAATATATTTTATCACAAATTATTGTAATGAACTTGAGAGTTATAGATGCTCTCTTTATAATTTTTTTATCTATTATCCTATGAAGAACTGTAGAAGTAGATTTGTAGCCCGGATTGACTATATGAATTTGATGTCTTCTATAATCCCACATCAAATTGTGGAAGAGCATACATATTTCTTGGATATCCTTGTGTGTTGTTATATAAAAACCCATCTAGGATGTGGATCAGTTTATTAATATTTAACTGTAAGGTTGTAGGTGATTGCTTTGTGGAGATTACTAGGTCTTATCTAAAGACCAAAAATTTTATTTATCATATTTTTTATATGTTTTATTTTTCTCTAATTTTAATAAAAATATGTTTCAGTTTTATAAAATATATAGAAAAAACCACTATGAACATTAAATATATTTTGTGATTTATATAATGTTTTTGATTTGAGAGAATTTTTTTCAAAAGTTAAAAGACCATTGAACATGTTTTTATTGATTTATGGTCAAAATTCTAATAGTCTTTTGGAATGATCAAATTAATATGTCTATTATTTTAGTAAACTCGGTCATATTTTCGGAATTTAAGAATTATGGATTTAAATAATTTTTAATATAAATTTTTATTGGAAACAAAATTCAACCCCTCTTGATTTTTCCACACCAACAAACACAAACCATTCCCACAAACCCTACGTAACTTAAGGACTTATGTTCTTATAAAAGTAAAAATTTCCACAAAATATAATTCTTTTTTGGAAACTAATACAAGATCCATAATCTCAGAAACCATGCCTTATAATTTAAATTATATTAATTATCCAATTAAATTGTTCAACTATGAGAGAAAAAGTTTCTGAAAGACCAATTTTATATATGATAAAGATTAAGCCATAATCCATATGTTTTCCATGGAATGTTAAGAATTTATGAGCTTAATCCAACATCTATTACTCTCTAACAATATATTTATAGTATTGATGTTCTTAAGAGTACATTAAATGATGTGTGGGTAAAATTTGAAACATTCATTTACCCTAAAAAATAATTTTCTTTGAAACACATCCAAATTTAGGTTTTACGAAACAAAACCCTATCATACATCATCATCTGTTTGTTGCAACAATAATATTAGCCATTCATGAATGGAATGGGAACATAACCCTAAACATCAGAAAGATTATTCTCAATATAAAAAACTACAATGAAATATATAAATTTGTAATTATGAAGAGTTTTATGAAAAAAAATGTTATAGGATTTGTTGAAAATAGAACCATGGAATATTAAGAGATTATTTATTGATGTTTATGTAAAAGGGATAATACATATACTTTATTTACATGACCTAAATTTTTCTCTATGGCTAGAATCCATTTCATATAGCTCAAATGATGACCATTTAGATTAAAAAACCATCTAACCCTTGGGGTAAATCATTAAGTTTTAGTCAACACCCATCCCCACCACTGATCTATCCATTTTAGAGGTTGAAACATTAGTTCTAAAGGAATCGATTTCACTGAAATTCCTAAAAACGAAACTGAGTTGGATTCAATATAACAATTTATATCATGTAAGTTTTATGAACCCGATCATAAACACTAAGTCTTTACTTCTTCACTTAAGTATGAAATTTTAAAGGATAACCATACTATTAATATTTTCATTTCATTAAATCCAAAATCTAATTAAGAGTCAATTATCCATAATTTATTATGAAATATCAAGAATTTTATTAGACAGATCCTTTTTGATATTCCCAGATTTCACCCACCCATCAATACACATATACTTTTTCAAAAAATATATTATAATATTTATTAAAAACCCTATATAATATTAAATCCATATATATTAGAAGTGGTTAAAATGGTGATGATTTTTAGTACAAATATGTTATTATAGAACTTGTTTCTAAGAGTCAGTTGTGAAGGATGGAATTACTATGAAAACATATTTGGATAGAGACATCCTTTATAAATGTGTGAGTAATTGATGGATGGTTTTAATAGATTATATAATGATAAAATCATGAACTATGAGTGTCTGTTTTCCTTTTCCCTTCATTAAACATGTACTTGAGCACGTAATGAGACATGAGTTCTCTTGACTCCCTAATGCTTATTTAGGGTACATTACGGTACACTATAAAATAATGATACCTTTAACCCTTTCGGAAAATTCTAAACAGGAATTGTTTTTTAAAAATAATATGATTATTCCTTTGAAAAAAATTTAAAATTTAAATATTTCATTAATAAATTTTTTGGAGAATGATAAAATTGATTTTTCAGACCATTTTTTCAAAACATGAATATAAAAGAAAAAAGATTTTTCGACTTAATATAAAACTATAGTTAGTTTATATTAAAAATTGATTTTGAATCTATATTATATGAAGTGATTAGAATGACAAGAAATTTTTATTCTTAGGACATAATTAGTGGATAATAAATTTCACCAGTCACTTGAGAAATAGATTTTAAGATTTCATCATTATAATCATAATCATAAACAATCTCGATAAACGATAAGATCTTAGCATAAACCCATTTCCATTTTTTAATATTGAATCATTAGGACCATGATAGAATAAAATTTAATAAAAGATATAGTATTTTGATCATAAATAAATGCATGATATTAAATTTCATAGGTGATTTTTATATACCTCATAAAAGAAGATATGTGTGTAACATAATATATCTCCCAAAGAAGAAATATTGATAAAAAAAACTTTTACAACTTCAATAATCTCTTGAATCCTAAGTCCCATAAAGGATTATAATCTAGAAAAATATAATTATCATGAAAATAATTAGTTTCATGATATAACATGTCAATTATTTGACTATTTTGCTGGACAATCATCCCCTAATATCCGTTTTTCTATCACCTTTGTGACATAATTTTCAATTTCATGATAGCATTCAAGATTATATATTAACATTATAATTTTATTCATAGTCTAAAAATAATTCTCTTCAGGAGATTTAGTATATTTTACATTATCTTTTACTCTAATAGTAAAACCATAGATAACATTTATTTTTTCTTTGAATTAAATTTGAAATTCAATGAACATATCTATGTTTTTTGTATTTTCATATATGATATTTTTAATTTATTCCTTTAGATTGATCTTATCCTCTTAATTTAACTATATAAATTATTTGGAATCATGAACCACTCTATTGGATTTCTTCATTTTTGATCTCCAAATTTCTATTTATTCAAGAGAATCTTCAGGAATAACTTAGAGATAAAATATTCCTTCATATTCTCCATCATTAGTTTCAGGATATTCCCTTGTCTAGAAATTTGAATGAACATCCACTATATAATTTTTTCTATAGAATTTGTATAATAAAAACTCTACCACATATGTTTTTTATGAATAGCCATTTTCCAGTGAAAAGTTGTTTTTATTTTTGATGCAATTTAACTTATTTTTTTTCATTACTTTCACATTGGTGGGAGACCTAATTATGGTAAATTAATCACCACCCTAATCATCACATTGAAAGATATTCTTAAACTTTTATATAATTTTACCAACATTTACACATCAAAATCGTGTGATTGAAAGTTCTAATTTAAACTTCCCTTTTCCCTTATAATGTTTTGGGGAAAGGAATGAAATGAATGCATACACCTACTCGTTTTACTGGTAATTCTTTATGGTGAGGTTATTCTAGGATTTAAATGACACCTCTTTAGAATAACATTTCTCTATAGACTCTTTCTCATCAATTCTAATTTTTTATATGATAAGAGTATCATGAAGACTATCAAATTTATTTTCCTTGGGTTATGTTCCTATAATATAGATCCATTTAATAAATAAATGTTGAATTTTTATCAAGATATGTCTAAAGATCTATAAATCATCACGTATTTCAAATAGACCACAAATTTCATCCACAAAATCATTCACGTGGTCAAATAATTCATCAACAAAATCATTAGGGAATAATTATAGATCCTTATACTTGTTTCACAAAATCAATAATTTAGCTTCGCAAACATTTTAATCCCCATCATATATTCTAAAATAATATTACCTGAATAGAATGAGATAAATTTAATGAAATAACCTATGTGTAGATTATGTTCGATATGCACTCCATAATTCCTGGATTCTCCTACCATCAACATCCAATTACTTCAGTCTTCTTCTAATAAAGAACCACTATTTGTAGTAGTAAAAATACCATGTATTTTTAATGTACAATATTTAATTTCTAATGATTAGTTGTATTTATACATATGATTCTTTCACAATTGAAATTTTTTTTCCAAGAAATATTCAAATATCTTTGTGATTAATAACCGATATTGATCCTTATATAGATAAATACTGATTTTTGAATTTGGAATTGATATAAATTATTTGATCTACAATGTTAAATAACCTCAGAGTGTGGGTAAATTAGGGTATGATAGCTTAAATAATCTACCCCTCTGTGGATCATGTATCATTGGTAATCAAAAATATATTATTTCTCATTATAAAAATATATTATCATAAATTAAGACATCAACAAGAGATAATGATTTTTCTTAGTTTAACCACATTGTCCTATATCTAAGGATAAAACTAAAAAAAGGTTCTGAAGTTAAAAATACCCTATAGTGAACTAATATGATAAAGTTTTTATTAAACTCTCTATCCCTCCTTGTTCAATTCTATTTAGTTTGAATTTTTACTATTTTTTCATCTAAATTAGAATGCTTTCTCCTCTAGAAGATTATTCCATTTATTACATCAATGAGGTTTTTTATACCCCACATAGTGTATCCTGAATCTGAAATTTAATCCATATGATGAATATAAATGTATCAGATAATTTTTGGGTAATTACATTAGGATCACTCACTTTCACATTTTTAAAGAACATTCATGACTTTTATGAAACTTCCACAGTTTTCATACAACATTTTATGTTTTTCAAAGAACATCCATCTTTTAAAAAACATTTTTTGTTTTTTGAGGAACTCGCAAAATTCACATATATTTTAATTTATCATGGAACTAACATGGTCATTTGGACACAAGAACCTCTTATTCATGAAACTGATGTTGGATTCATTATGTCACATAGTAAATTCCTTAACTCAACACTTATGGAATTTCAGAGCCCATATTTTCATTAAGGGATAGTCACACAAATGAGAGGGTAGCATCCAATTTATATATGAAACTGACCGTTATCAAAACATCCTTATGTGTCATTTACCATTCACAAAATGTTCCATGTTCGCTAAAATTCAATAATTTCGTATCTCAGTTAGCCTGAAGCTCCCAATCACTATGAAACATCCATCTCTATTTGATGTGTATTCACAACACTTTTGTTCAATCCAATTATAAATTCTTTAAAACTATATAACGTTAATAAAACATGTTCTTTTACTATATTTTTATGAATCATCCATGAATATTTATTTTCACAAAACATCATGAAAATATTTCACCTTTTAATGATACTTTTAACTTTAATCAAAATCATTCCTTTTCATTAAAAAAACATTTCCCTTTTATCCAAATTTTGGATCCCAAAAATCAAGAAACCACATAGAAATTACACCACATTACATACAAATATTTTTGAACACATTCCAGATATTTCATACATATCTATTGTATTTGATTCAATATAAATTGTCAGTAATTTTCATGAAACATAACAATATATTTTGTCAACTTGAATTTTCCACAAACACAACCAACTAAAAAACATTGCAATGTCACCTTAGGGATTTTTTTGTATAAAACATATTTATTGAAATTAAAATTATATAATTTTTATTTTACATTACGGTATCGCTACATACGAAAATACATGTTTTCACAAACAACTACTCATTATAGATAATATATCTATAAATAAAAGTGAAACACTATGTAAAAACATTCAAAAAACAATTTATAGAATGTTTGATAAATTTAGTAGTATAAATAATAGACGGATTTATATAAAGGGTTAAAATAATAAAAAAAATTAAAAAAAATTACCAATATAGTTTAGAAAAAAATAAAATCCCTTTTTCCTCACAATTTAAAATACTTTAACATGAATCCTTATATTTAAAATCAAATAACAAAATAGTAGGATTATTAGAAAACACTTATAATAAATATAAATCATGTTCAATATATTATAATTCTTCCAATAAACCCTTATAAATTTCATTTTATTTAAAAATCATGAAAATTACATTCATTATCAAGGATATCCTCTTTCTTTTTGAACTATATAAACACTTACATATTCATGTGTAAGTATAAAAATTTCCAAAATAAGAATTAAGTCCTTTACACATAATTATATCCCTTTATAACTCAATTATTTATAATATCCTGACACATATCAATGTATAAGAAATAAAAATTTCCAAAAAATATATCATGAGATATTTCAATCAATTAGAATAATGTCTGTAACTATTTTGGAAACACTGAATGCTTTCCAGAAGAATCCAATAAAATTAAAATAATTAAGGGTTCTTAAATATATAAATATTAATTTCTAGTCTTGAACTATAAACATGAAACCACCACATTGTGGTAAAAAAATCTAACCCTTTCAAGATTTTATCGACACCACTCATTTCCATAATTCTAATTTCAACATTTGTTTCTACCATAAATGGTTTAATCAATCATATTCATGGATTGATTCAATGTTTATAATAATCTTACATCCACCAACCACTTAACTACATACTCATTCACGAATACTATTTTGTATCATACTAGGTAGAATAACAAGATAATATATCCAGACTATTAATCTACCCACCTAATCCAAATTCCCAATCACCCGAGTCTAGAACAATACCCAAGGGTATCATATTTGAAATAGTAATGATCTAACATTTTTAAATAATAAATATTTTTTAAGACTAATAAAAACCAAATGAATAAATAAATACCCCTCATATAGTATTTAATTAACAACTTTAATTTCTAATTACATTAAAAATACTTCATAGATACTATAAAAGACAAAACAATGATAAAAAAATAATCCAAAAATCTCAGTATGACATGATAGCTTTTATATTACTACTCCACCATTTCTCAATAATCATGTTAACAATCCACTCTTATAAAAGTTCAATGAAAATTAATTCAAAGAAAACCAATACAATACAAGGTTATATACACCCCAATTCATGTAGGGTGTGAGAAAATTCCTAGTATGATACCATGAAGACCATATTTAATTAATTTTATAAACAATAACAAAATATCTAGTTTAAAATTCAATTTTTTTCTTTAATGTAATACAAATAACCAATCACATTATGTTTTTATTAAAAAAAATTTACATTGGAAGTAGTATTTCATGGAAGAAAGTGATCAAGAACCCAACATAAAAATATAAGAATAAAAAATGAATGAAATTAGAATATCAAATTATTCACATTATAAGGTAATGTAAAATATGTTGTAAAACAAGACATGTTATGAAAACCATTAACCTATGGATATAATCTTGGACCTCACTTATGGAACCACATGTTGGACTGTTGTGCGATCTAACTGAAACAAACCCTGACATACCCATGTTTCATTTCATGGAATTAAAACCCTATCTAATATAAAACAAAACCTAAAGGAATATAATATGAGTAAAATTAATACTAGTGTAGAACACTTCTAGTATTTTACATATAGATATTCTAGGAAACCATACAGCACAACAATCTCAAAAATGGACCCTTTATCAATTCTATACTATAATGATTGATCTCGAAAAACCCGTAAATCCAAACCATGACTTCATGGGGAATAACCAATGAACATTATAAAAAGTCATTAATTATATAAATTATTCTAAACATGCCTTTTTCAATCATAACATAATGTAAAACCCAAAAAAAATATTCATATTAGAACAATAAAAAAATCTATTAAGCATCAGTTATTAATTTATTTGTTTCCAAATAGGTTTAAATGAAATGATATTGAAAGGAATTTCTTTATAAACTCAAGATTACATAGAAAAAAATTCCTTACCAAAAAAAATATTAGTCATAAAAAGATAAATGTTATTCAAAAACACACCATTATAAATCCATTTGAATCATTTATATCCTCATGGAAAACTTCAAAAACACCTTGAGTACATAAAATTGTATAAGAAAAATTTTATATAAAGATATCGTAATTACTCCACTGATATAAACCAAATTTGAAAATTGTCTTGAATTACATTATATAAACCATAAAAAATAAATTATATAAATATTTTATAATTAAAAAGTAAGCTTATAAATCGTAGGCATTATGATCATCGAAAAACCATAGATATAAATAGATATCATAACATTGTTTATAAAAACTGCTATAACATTGGATCTATAAGTCCAAATACCTCCATATTTGTCAGTAGTCATCCAAAACTATTATCTACAACTTTAAAGAAGAATATATATCGAGATTAATCTATATGGATGTCTAAATCGTCTATCCAAGTGGAGGGATCATTTTGGAGTGAAAACAGTCCACCACCTTGTGCTATAAATACATTTCCTCCAATATTTTCAAATGGAATGGAATTTCAGAAGAGAGAATCATCAATTGGCATGACCAAAGCCATTAAAAAGGCTTGATATCTACTTACATTCTCTAGTTTCCACTTGAGAGTCCTTTCCTCCTCTTTTTGTTTTTATTTACTTTTGTTTTCTTAATTTTTGTAATCTTATAAGTCTTTTTTTTGTAATTCAGTTTTAATAAAATTTTCTTCTTCAATATATCTTATTATAATCCACCATAGGTTGTTTAATATCAATGTTCTTAAAATAGATTAAATATAATTGAATCCTATTTGCTTTCATTTTTATTACCATTCAATCTGAAGTTAATTTTTAATTCTTATCATCATTCGTGTGTCTGTGTTCGATGCAAAAATATTTTCTTGTCCCTTTATTATTCTTCACATATTATTTCATCACCATAAACATATATTACTAGATTAATAACCATCTTAATGGCTGAGTAAATCTACCACTTTGGGGAGTTTTAATTTAGGTATGTTAAGTGATTAAGAGCTTTTTCTCGACGAGTATTCGTTGAATTAACATTGTGTATGTTGGACTTAACATGTCAGGAATTAATGACATATTTTTTTAACATATAAATTCCATGGATTATTGGAACCATAAATACACTACCACAATAAATTACTGATTGATATTAGAATAATATTTAAGTTATGGATTTGATTAAAGTCATAACACTTAGGATTTCCATTCAACATCAACTTGTGACATGGGTGTTAATTTAATGAAATACAAAGAAAAGCTCAAGGATATCACAAGCCTACCTAAATAATAGATAACTTACCCTAATCATTATCAATTTTTTTAATTCAATAATCATTCATAAATTATTTCATAAGATCTGCAAACAAACCCTCCAATCATAATACCATCAACCAAAAACAATCGAATACATAGAAGAATGATGGTCGAGGATTTGACCAGCATGTTGCTATACACATTAAGATATCGCTGAAAGCATGGCCGGTTGATAGGATAGAACTAGCCGCATATTCAAATGGTTACATTACTTTGGATGGTGAAATTAAGTAGCCTCTAGTTTCTGGTTATTCTAAAAAACCCCAAACAAAACTAAAATATAAATAAATTGAAAAAAACAATGAAAAACCTCCCTTCTCATAGAAATCATAAATGAAAAAAAAACAATATGAAAAACTTGTATTCCTATTTATTTCAAAATATATCTGAATGTACCATAGCCTTCCAAACAATCCCTCTAATTTGTTTGACCATGAAATTGAGCTAACACTTTTACAACATAGGAGGAACATAAGAGATAATCAACTCATTCAAGATCTTGTCCTTGTCCAACCAATTGAATTAGATATGGCCAATCCTAGGGAAAAAACACTTAATGAAGTTGATTCCCTGATATGAATTAACAACCTCATGGTATTCAATATCCAAACATAGAGGCTGACTTGGAACATAAATCAGGTTTGATTCATCTTCTCCCTCATTTCCACAGGCAAGCCAGCGAGGATCCACATCTTCATCTTAAAGAGTTCTCTGTGGTGTGATCTACTATGAAGCCTCAAGGGGTTTCTGAGGAACAAATAAAAAATCATGCATTCCCCTTCTCCTTAGCTGACACTACTATTTAATGTCTTTAATACCTCCCTCCTAGTTCCATAACCACATGGAATGACATAAAGAGACTCTTCATAGAGAAATTACTTCCTTCTTCCCGTACTGATTCTTTCCGAAAAGAAATAATTGGTATTCATCAATTCCCAAATGAATCACTCCATGAGTACTGGGAGAGGATCAAAAAACTTTTTGAATCCTACCCACACCACCAAATCTCGACCAAATCTTGATCCAAAACATCTATGAGGGGTTTTGGCTATGGGGAGAATCCTCATTGATGCCGCAAGTGTCGGTGCTCTTGTTGATAAAACTCCAGAAGCTGCATGAGATCTCTTAAGAAACATGGATGAAAACACACAACAATTCCTTACTCCAGTACATGATCAAGTAAAAAAAGTCAATGAGAATCAATACATAGAGCCGAACTAGATGAAGGAGTGGATGAGTGAACTTACTGGTCTTGTGCGACAACTAGCTGTGGCTTCCAAAGCCCCAACATCATATTTTCCACAATCAATGATTTCTGGACCTATAAAAAACTGTGGAATCTAAAACTCACCAGCTCATCCAACAGAAACCAGTTCGAAACTTCATGAAGAACCATCAAATTCATCTAGACCATTGGAGCTCAATGAAGCCCATTCTTAGCAGAACACCAACCATCAACTATCATGTCAGATTTTTAAAAACATCAACCATCCAAAATCTAATCCCTTATCTTCTTCCTAAAACCAAGGCCTGAGGTACGGTAATCTCATCTCTCATCCCCCTGAATTACCTCCTCAAATATCAAACCAATGTCAATATGGTCAATGTTTTGTTAACATCCAATAACCTTATCCTTTTGTTCCTCAACCACACATGAGAAATCCTTCTCATGCTCCTCCAGGATTCCAGTATCCTGGTGAGCCTAGCCAATTCCCAAACCAATACAATTGCATTCCCAAGAACCAAAGTCTAGACAATCCCAATCCGGGAAAAGCCTATCCTTCCAAGAAACCATTGGAAAGTTAAGTTAATGATCTTGAATATTTCACTCTTTCCTTCCTTAAAAACATGGAAACTAATGTCGATCAACTAGCACCCCACATTAGTCAGCAGCAACCATACGATTCTTCCCACTTCACAACTCAACCATTACCCAACCCCAAGAGTAATTTATGTGCAATTTCCCTTAGACCGGGAAATAAAATTTCTATCCCTCAATATTTGTCCTCCAACTCCCATTTGAATTTTGACCGAGAAAAAGAAAAGAAAAAGAAACTTGAAAAGGAAACTGAATCTATTCCCTCACCTCCTTCCATTTCACTTAGGAATCCAATTACTTTTCCTCAATCCATTTCTAAAAAAATAATTCCTTTGAACCTGCTCAAAAAATGCTCAACATGTTTAGACGCATTGAATTCAATATTCCCCTCTTAAATTCCGAAAAAAAATCCCCATGTATTTCAAGTTTCTTAAGAAATTGTGCACCTACAAGAGGTAACTAAGGTCCTTCGAAAATGTTCCCACCCAGAATTATGTTTGGATAAAGTGCAATGATCTAGGGACATTTATAGTTCCTTGCCAAATTGGAAGTTCCAACTTCAATGATGAACTCATAGACCTAGGAGACTCAATTAATGTCATGCCCAAATCTATATTCTCCAAATTGGTCTAGGTACCATTCATCCAACAAGTGTTTTCATTTAGTTATACAATTAAAGCACTTCTAATTCAGAGGGTATATTCAAGGATTTTCTTGTTTGTGTGAATGATCTTATCTTACCTACTGATGTTTATGTCCTTGTCAAGTAAGCTGGGACGAACTATTCTCAATCTCTCTTAATTCTAGGAAAACCATTACTAATGACACTGATAACCATGATTGATGTCCTTTTATGAATCATATCCATGGAATTTGGTGACCAACAGGTCATGTTCAACATTTTCTAGGCCAGGCGATACCAATCATGGGATCACTATAAATTCTCAATCCATTCTTCTTAGGACACTTCTAAGAGTCAATTGAAGCATATTCAATCATGTTCATTACATTCTAATGATAAAGGATCTTCTGAAATATGAACCATGATTTAAAAATTCATAAATGGTGAAGTTTAGGTGGACCATTCATTTATAGACTCCATCAATCTAGAGGAACTTGAAAACTCTCTTGAATCCCACATCAACTCCAATCTCTACTACTCCAAATTTGATAATGTCAAGGAAAATTAATCTGAAGCAACTGAAGTCCATTCCTACATTTTTGAGTTCTCTGACCCACAAATCAAATATGAAACTGATTTGAAACCTCTTCCCCAAAACCTGAAATATGCATTCATTTTCCATGATCACCCTTATCATGTCATTATCTCTACTTCACTTACCGAAACTAAGGAGTCCAAACTTGTTCAGGTGTTATAGGAAAAGAAAACGGCCTTAGGTTGGACCCTAGAATAAATACCAGGAATCAACCCTACTTTTTTAATGCATCACATCCATCTTTAGGAGTCATCCAAACCAATTATAAAACCACAAATAAGACTCAATCCAATCATACATTAGGAAGTTAGGGAAGAGATCACCAAGCTTCTTCAAGTGAGTATTCTCTACCCAATTTCTGACAGTTAATAGGTTTGTCCAATTAAAGTTGTACATAAGAAAGGTGGGATAGATTTTGTCAAAATTGAACATGAAGATGTAGTAACTAATCGAGTGAAGAAAAAATGTAGTGTGTGAAATGAATACCAAAAATCGATTGATGTAATAAGAAAAGTTCACTACCATCATCCATTCCTTGATAAAATGCAAAAATGATTAGCCGGAAAGTCACACTATCGCTTTCTTGATGGATACACCATTTACTTCCAAATCCAAATCTCACCTCAAGACCAAGAAAATAAAACTTTCACATGCCCCTTTGTAACATATTCATATAATAGAATGCCTTTTGGCCTTTGTAATGCTCCGAAAACATTATTGAGGTGTATGATGAGTATCATTACTGAATTCATTGAACACTGAATGAATGTATTCATGGATGACTTTACCATTTATGGTGATTCATTTGAATATTTCTTTAATTAAGCCTCTCATGACCCTCAGAATTGTGTCATGTGTAACTTGGTGAAAAATTATGAAAAATTTCACTTCATGGTTGAAAATTGGATTGCTCTAGGAGACATAGTTCCAAAAGACAGTATTGATGTTGATCCTTTCAAAATTGAATGGATCCAATCACTTCTTGCACCCACCTCTGTTCAAGACATATGTTTATTCACAGGTCATTCCAGTTTCTATCAGGGATTCATCAATAACATCAGTAGGATTGACCTCCCACTCACTCGTCTACTCCAATGTGATGTTGCATTTTATTTTAATGAGGCTTGCAAGAGAGCCTTCATTGCAATCAAAACTACTCTAAAATCTACCCCGATATTACAACCCCCACATTGGTCCTTAATAATTGATTTGATGTGTGGCGCTTTTGATATAGTTTTCGGAAATGTTCTTGGTCAAAGAAGAGAAAGGAATAATCATTTCATCAATTTTACCTCAAAAATTTTTGATGAAACTCAATCTCACTACACAATCACTGAAAAATAACTTTTATTAGTTTTTTTCCTTAGATAAATTTCGTCCCTATTTCATAGGTCCCCAAATCATCATCTTCATAGATCATTCTCTTATAAAGTTTTTACATGAGAAAATTTATTTCAAACTGAGGTTAATAAGATGGATCATAATGCCCCAAGATTTGGAACATGAAATCATAGAGAGACGATGAAAAGAAATCCTCGTGGAAGATCACATAAGTAGAATATATAATTATTCTCTTTTAGAAATCATTGATCCGAAATTCCCCACTTAGCACCTTTCATATCTCACTCCAAAAATTCTGTGGTATACCCCAATTATAAATTACATCGTTTTTGGGGGTTTTCCAAAAAAACATTCAAAAAGAAAATAAATTAATTTGAAAAGTGATTCAAAATACTATTTTTGGGAAGATAATAGTCTTGGGAATAATGGGGCTAACATGGTAATTATGAGATGTGTTAATGAAGATGAACATTCCTCAATCTTAGAATTATTTCACTCACTACCTATAGGTGGCCACTTTGGACCACAAAGGATATCCCAAAAGGTCCTGGGCTATGGATTATTTTGGGTTTCAAACATCGAGGACTCACATGAGTTTTTTTAATCATGTCCCACATGCCAAAGTGTGGCACAATTTCAAAGGGAAATGAATTTCCCCAAAATACTTTAATCTTATTTGAGATCATTGATGTTTGGGGCATCGATTTCATGGGATAATTCCTAATAATAATGGGTTCTCATTCATTCTTCTAGTGGTTGATTATGTATCTTGGTGGGTCGAGGCTAAACCCACTAGAAAGGATGGTTCAAATAATATTAGTGAGTTTTTAAATTCAAACATCTTCCACTGATTTGTCACACCACATGCCTTGATAAGTGATTAGGACCACATATTCATAATAAAACCATGGAATCTCTTTGGAAAAATAATGGTGTCGTACGTAAAACTTCAACTTCATATCACCCCCAAACAAATGGCATGTGGAAAATTCTAATAGATAATTCAAAAGAGTGCTTGAGAGAATTGTTAAGCCCTCCAGAAAATATTCTCCTCAAATACCTCGTGAAGCACTTTGGGAATATGGTATTTTCTATAAAACCCAAATTAGGATGTCTAAATTTAGGTTATTTTTTAGTAAATTATGTCATTTACCATTTGGAATCCAACATAAGTCGTTCTGGTCTATGAAAACCTTTAGATTTAACAGTGAAAAATCCGGTGAAGAAAGATTTTTTCAATTGGTTGAACTAGAGGTGCTTTGACTTGAATCATATGGGAATTCCAAATTTGTACAATGAGAAGGCCAAGTCACTGTATGACATAAATTTTTTTAAAAAGGTATTCCATGAAGTTGAAATGGTATTGCTTTTCAACTCTTGATTTTTTCTTCACCTAGGTAAGATTAATACTCATTGGGAAGGTCCTTTTATGGTTTCCCATGTTTACCCATTTTCTGAAGTGAAAGTCCAAAAACCCACTTCAAAAAGGACATTCACAGTTAATGCACATCGTTTAAAGAATCACCATTATAGGATACCCAATCCTGGAACCACATCGACATCCATTAATTCCCTAACATCTATAGTTGGCCCACCACTGGATGGAGATGGAAACCCCCCAAATACAATCCAAGGGGAACCCCTTTCACTTTAACTCCTATTCTCTATATACATATATATATCTCTCTCACTCTCTTCTTCCCCCTCCTTCTCATTTTGTATTTTTACCACATTCCTCATCACATTGTTTTATTTACTCTTCATATTTTGTGTGGGTATCTTTATAAAAAACTAAAAAATATTAAAAAAATAATAATAATATAAAAATTTACGAGTCATGCTTACCCACCTTCCAATTTTGAAATTATGTCCAACCATTTTGGGGAGTCAAAATACATGGTTTCATCTCAAAAATTTTGTGTTTTCTTCTTAAATTTGGATAAAGAATATTGTTTCAAAACAAAAAAAATTTGAATTCTCATTTATTTATTTGGAAAATGATTTTCCACAACCATGAGGACCAAATTTAGATTTCATGACAAGGATACCAATGTCCATATTTTCAAAATGTGTGTTATCACCCCCATTTGTGAGTCTTGGGTTTATGGACCTTCGAGCTGAAGTTCTTACATTATTATGCATTAATATGATAGATGAATTTTATAAACCCCATGAGAATTATAACAGCCAAATAGTTTCCCAATAACCATACATTAATCCTCCTTTTGAGAGCCCCATTGAACCTATGGAAACCTTTTCTTTGTTAGCCACATTACAAGACCAATACCTTATCCTAACTAATATCAACATTGATTTTCATTGCATAAAATTTTGAAATTTAAGTGTGGGGGAAGGATTTCATTTTGGTTACCCTTTTAATGACTTTCACCATGTAATAATAAGCACGAGGGAAAGAATAATTTTAATAGTGGGGGGGAAGGTTTTATTTCAGTGGGGTTTCACAATGTATATATGTTTATCTTGAACAAGTGTTACTGAAAAGTGTTCAAAAATAAAAAAAATCAAAAATCAAAAAAATCAAAAAAAATAAAAAACAAAAATGAAATAAAAATGGGTTGTGTCTTGGGTATGTCAAAATAACTCTTCCATAACCTTTGATCATGTTATAATTGTTACAATCATTGCCATGAGGATATCAATCGTGGATTGGGTGATTAGTGTGAGATCTGTTTCAAGTTCAACTTTCAAAAAAATTCAAAAAAGAAAAAGAAAATACGAACACTTATGTTATTGGGGGAAGTTTCATCATTTATAAATTTTTCATCTTCTCATCCTCTTCAAATTTATTTCATCTTTTGTTTCTTATTTCAATTTTTTATTTCCTTGTAAATATGTGTTTCTATTTCCATCCATGTTTCTTTTCAAAAAAAATGTGATTTTTTTTTTCATATTGGTGTTTTACCCAATTTTTACTATCTTTTGGATACCATATTCCTGCCATCCCATAACCACATAAAAACCCCTAAATGACCTCTTTATTTTTTAGCACCATAGGATATGGAGTGGAATCTGAGAGCTCTTACAAACTCTAATATTTATACATTTTGTTGGTGAATGAGTGAAACACCATATATTAATTTTATCATCATGAGAGGAGTATGTTTTTTGTGCAACCATTTTCCATTTCTAAATTTGGGCATGAAAAATGAATTATTTTTGGAAAATTATTTCAGTAGAAAAATTTCGTGGAAATCCATATGGACGAGTAAAATTGTCTAAACCTCCCCTGATTGGTGAAAAAATTAATATTTGTCGGTGAGTAAATATGATTTGGTTATGTTCTTTTTTATATTTTTTGTACATGAGTACATGAATAAAACTATACGTGGGGCAGTTTATTTTTTAAATATTTTAATGACTTATTATATACATCATTTACTGATTTTATATGAAATGTTCATAATTTTTGTGAAATATTAATGTTTCAATACTAAATATAATTTATGAGAATTTTTAGAAATATCCTAATTGGGTCAGTTTACTATTATATTTATAACTATCTCCATACTAATAAAAATTGATTGGATTTTATTTTTTAGGATTTTACATTCAATATAAAACATTTCATTAGAAGTAATCTGGGTCCAATTATGCCATTTGAAGGGACATATGGATCCCACAAGAATGCCCACAGAATCTGTGAAGAAACTGGACCATCCGTAAATATTTAATTACTAGGATCAATCCATAAGTGAAAATTCATTCATTCTACACAAACATTTGTGGAACAATTTAAGGAGTCTTGTAAAAAAAAATAATGTCCAGCTCCAAAAACAATGGGCCCAACTGATTCCATTATACTCATCCCACCCCTATGGTTGGGAAATAAAATAAGCACGGTATTAATGAATAGTCTCCTTATCTAGTAATAAAATAAAGCTCATATTATTCAGTTTGAAATATGAGATATAGGTGGCCTATTTTTTTATAAATCGTTTGGATTTTATGGAATCTTCCTATTGAAAAATCCTTACATGTTGTGGACCTCGAAAAAGAATGGTTAGAAATGGACAGTTTAACATTGTTTATGAAAACTACCATAACATTGGCCCGATAAGTTCAAATTCCTCCAAATTTTTTTGGTAGTTGACGAACATCATAATCTAAAACTTTGAAGAAGGATATATCTCATGATTCAGCTTTCTAGATGTCTAAATCGTGGAACCAAGTGGAGGGGTAGTTTTGGAATGCAAAAAGTCCACCACTTTGGGATATGAATACATCACCTCCTCTATTTTTAAAAGGGTTGGAATAACAGAAGAGAGTAACATCAATTGGTATAGAAAAATACATGAAAAACTCTTTGGAGGACCTTCGATGCTCTATTTTCCACTTTAGAGACGTTTCCTCCTCTCTTTGTTTTCATTTACTTTTGTGTTTTTCATTATTGTAATCTTGTAAGGGCTTTTTGTTCTTCTATTTTAATTAATGTTTCTACTTAAATATCTCTAATTCTCATAAAAATTATATTTTTTTAATTTTAATTTTCTTAAAATAGTTTAAAAAATGTTGAATCCCCTTCCCTTCTTTTTCATTCCCAATGAATCTAAATTACATTTTTAATTCTAATCATCATTCGTGTGTGTGTGTTCGACAGAAATATATTTTCTTATCCCTTTATTTTCCTTCAATAATTATTTCATCACCATTAACATATATTGCGATATTAATAACCATCTTAATGGTCGATTAAATCTTCCATTATGGTGAGTTATAATTTTGGTATGTAATGTGATTGAGAGATTTTACATGATTAGTATTATTTGAATTAACATTGTGCATGTTGGACGTAACATGTCATGGATTAATGACAAATTTTGTTTAATTTATGGATTCTATGGATTATTGGAACCATAAATACACTAAAAAAACAATTACTGATTTATATTATAATCCTAGTTAAGTTAAGGCTTGGAATAAATCCTTAACACTTAGTAATTCCAATCAACGTCAACTTGTGACATGGGTGTTAATTTAATGCAATAAAAAGAAGATCTCAAGAATATCACAAGCTTAACTAACTAATGGTGAACTCACCCCAATATTTGCTAATTTGTTAAATAAAACATCATCCATAAATTATTTTTTATGCTCTATAAACAAACCCCCCAATCAGAATACAATCAACTAAAAACAATCGACTATTAAAAAGTATCATCTCCGATTATTCGATCCGAGTGCTGTTATACACATTAGAAGAGCATCGAAACCTTGATCAGTTGATAGGTGTCAATCAGACGTGCTTTCGTTATGGATGAATCTTTGATAAGAATGGTGTTTTATTCCACTTAATGCCTAAATATCCATGAAAATCGTGGTTTTTCCTTGACCTATAAAACCCACCATCACTTCATAAACCCTAGGTCATGAGAGGCATTAGATGCGGGATATCCCCCTCCACTTGATTATTAGCCTCCATATGAGGAAATAAGGGTTGGAATTCCTCTTTTAGAAAAATAAGCATACTAATAATAATAATAATAGATATATTAAATATAACACTATATAAAACTACACAAGTAAATTAAAACCCCCAAGAATCAAACTTGGGAAATATGTGAACAAATATCCATAATATACCACTAACACATGAGGTTAGTGATTAATGAGAATAATAATAATCATCATAGTAATACTTGAAGGTTATATGAAAATAAAACAACACATACACCCCTATTTCTACAAGGATAGTCAACACCTCACTCAAATGGCTAACCTAATCTAAAGAAGGCCCATTAATTGAATGGATCAAAGGAACAATGTCCCAAAGTCCATTTATATGGGTCTTAACCCCTTCCTACATCACTCATTTGTCACTACCTTCTGTCACTACATACCTAAAATACTTCATACATAACTTCCTACAACATAAATCCCTCATGACATGCTAGTATTTGAACCCCAGTCTCTTGGATGTGAAGGCCAGTGGTGAGGGTAACTTGAATTTGTCTCAGGAAACATAATAATAATAATTATTATTATTATAATAATAAAAATAATAATAACATAATTTAATTTTCTCTTGAGTATTAAAATTATAATACCTAAAAAATAAATATTCATTATATATCTTATATTATAAATAATAACAAAACAAACTCAAATTTATTTCAATAACCAATCACTTGTAATTGTAAAAAATAATGCATAATCCCCAAAATACATGACACTTCACAAATTCAAATAATTTTTTTTGAATAAATCAACTAAAATAATCTAAAATTAGATAAAAATTATATATGAATAATAAATATAAAAAATTAAATTTCAACAATCCATAACTCATCTATGAATGGTCCTTAGAGTTTAGTACATGAAAAATAATGTTCTAAGGAAACTTTTAAGGATGAAAAATTACCATGTATGGTCAACTAAAATGATCACTAATCATGCATCACTCCATATCTAAACATATTAATGATAAATGCTTATTATTCAAAGTTTCTAAAATCCTACAGTATTTTTTTTTTCAAAAAAAATTAATCTTTTGATTTATTTTTTCGCAAAAGTATCATTATAATATCATTTATTAAAAAATAGAAAAGTTGGGTGTTGAATTAAAATATATGATATTACCTCTCTGTAATGTTTGGGTAATTAACAGTCTCAAAGTGGTTATTGGTTGTGGTGAAAGGGAAGATACAAAGTGGATTATATTTTCAAATGGATGAATCAATGATAAGGAAAATTATATTTTCATGTTATTTAGATGACATTGATTGTATAGGGATTCATAATTAATGTTTTGGGAACATGAGAAACAAAGGGATTGAAATTATTAGTAATAAATAAATTATTTATGGTATTTCATCATGTAAATTTAAATTTTATTTGACTAGTTTTGTAGGAATGAAATTAATTGTATAGTCTATTAGGAGAATATATTTTTCTAGGAGTATCATTTATTGTATTTTTTTAGATATTTTGGGTCCATATTAAATAGAGTATAACTTTTATTAGTGAACTTTTAAGACATAGATGGGATTATTTCCTAAAATAGAGTGCTTATGTATTCAGTAAAATTATGTAGTGGTATACCATAGATGAAGAACATATATGTGAATAAGATAAAGATATTATAACTAAAAATGTTGAAGAATTAAACAATCCATTGTTTGACAGATTTTCCTATGGTTATGGGATAATAAGGCACCAAACAATCTGAAATACACCACAATAAAATAGTTTGTTAGAAAATATGGTCCAAAAAATTAAAAAGATGATGCGATGTTTGTATTTAAAAAAATGACTTATTATGTAATTCTTGGTCGAGGTAGTTAACATTTCTTGTTACCTAATAAATATATGTCCCTCATAATTAATTGATTATAATTTTTTAAAAATGTTATCTTCTAGTAATCCTTAAAATTATTATTTTTTTAATAAATTTTTGTAGTCCATCTTATGATCATTTGAATTATGGTAAACTAAATTCTCAGGCTATGACATGCATATATTTAAGATATAATGTAGTAGAAAATACAATAAAAAGTTTATTTAGTAAATGTTTAATCCTATAATAAATTGTGTATTGTGAATTATAAAACCATAAAATATTTTTGTGTTAGAAATCATGTTGATGCCACATTATTTGTATTATATTTCATTCAATAGATTTTAATAGTTTCCAATAGCTTCATATTTTCATTGATGATTGATTTCAATTCATTGAATAATAATTAAGGTAGGGGATAAAGAATATGTTCTTGGAAGTTAATTTAACTATCCAAACATAATGGAGTATGTATAATAAGTTATTGGAAGTTTAAATGATTGACCAGAATTTATTAAATAAGGACAATATCCAAATAATTATTTCATCTATATTAGGTTATTGATGATTTGAAGATGCCTCATGTAGAATTGGCTTCATTTTCCATTCCATATCTTATATGATATTGAAAAAATAAAAATATTAATTCTGTAGAATCTATTGGAAGATTTATATTTGGAAAATGAAAAGTTGTTTGAATATTTTAGTTCCATGGAGAGGTTATAAAGTTATATTGTAAATATTTATGAAGAATATGGACTGATAAGGATTTGGTGGATATGTTCTAACTCATAAATAATGGTTAATCATAGGATATACAATGTTAAACTATAGGTGAATACTTTCCCTTTTTTATGAATTATTTTAAGATGTTAGAGTATGTTTTCAAGAATAAGAGTGGAGCTTAAAGGAGGCTCAAAAAGAAGTTCCATCACAATGCCTAATAAGTCGTTTAAATAAAAAGTTTTTTTTACGAATACAAAATATAGAGATATATATAACATGGGTGTTTTTAAAGTATTTTTTTTTTCTAGGTGTTACTCTTGGGTAAAATGGTGAAACCAAAATTTGTAATTGTGAGTTTTCGTGTTATCCTAATGTGGTTATTTTCATATACAAATGGGGATATCTCCTCAAAAAAATAATTTCAAAATGAATTTTGTCACACTCAAATTTTTTTCTTCTGTTGTTCTGGTTTATTTTTTGATTTCGATTTTTCTCTCAAATTCTGGGTGTAATAAGTTCTAAATTTGAAGGTATTTAATTGCCTAGTTGATCCACATGGTTATTCCCTAGTTTCCCATTAGTTTTTGGAAAGAATGTTGAGTTTTTTATATTTTTACTAGCCTAAAAATGGCAGTTTCATGGTTTGTTATACCATGTGGGCATCTCTGAGTAATCGTGTGGATTTAGTTCTACAAGTAGTTAGATGGCACATGACTTTTTCATGGTTTGTCAAATAGTGTTATAAGTGTGAAATGAGGTTCTATCTCAAGAAAGTGGTGCTTGGTACAATTGGATCATGATTTTTAGACAATGTGGCTAAACCATGTAGGTTCCCATTTGTGAACAACACGAGGTTCATGGTTGGGGCATCATTTTGTAAACCATGTGAGCAAAGATTGCGAGCTACCCAGATCGTAAATATTATGATATACAAACCCTACCCATTGGGGATTTTTAAACCAAAATAACTCCCCTCTCATACCACTAGTTCATGCAACCCCTATGTTCCTCTCCCCTTATTATTCAATCCTCCACTGTTCTCCCATGGTTCAAATCTTGGGTTTCGTCAATGTTTGGGGCTAGATCTATCAAGGTATTCTCCACTCCTCTTCTACCTCTTCCTCTTTTCTCTATTTTCTTTTAATTTATCTTTATCACATGGTCTCTTGGACTTAGGGTTCATGGATCACTTAATTTATGTTTGGGGTTTTTCTTGATTAAGGTTCTTCATGGTAGAACATAGGTCTTAGAATCTTGATGAAGTGTTTTCAAGAGTGCGTTGTTGATGCTCTAGGGATTTTTGTCAGGTTTCACTTTTGACATTAATTTTTAATATAATATTTGTCGTTTGAATTTTTTTCTCCTTCATTAGATTCTAAATAATGATGTATGAAATTTTTAATATTTTTTTGGTGTCTGAAGTGATAAATTATACATTGTTTTGGGATAAATAGATTTGTTTTTCTATAAATGTCCACACTATGTCTTTGATAAAATTACTGGTTGGAATTTATATGTGGTTTTTTTATTTTTAATCATCATTTTTCTTTTTAATTTTTGTGTTACATATTTATGGAAGTTTGGGGTTCTTAAAATTGATTTATAAAGGTTTATACATGAAAATGGTGTTTGTTTGGTTCCTTAAAATGAAATTTCTTGTGATGTTGATCAACGAACCATTTGCATTTTTTATAAAAATTTACTTGGATTGAATGTGTGATGTGAATATTTGAAATAGATTTCTAAATTAATTTTGAAATATAAAATGGAATTTTTAAACCAATTTTTAATGATTTATTTTGTTCTATGAGAAATAATGGTTTTGTTAAGGTTGTTTGAGGCCCATTCTATAGTTTCTGAAAATGGTAAATGCTTTTAATATAAAACCCCCATGGATAATAATATTTCCTTACACGTATATACATTTATATATATATATATATATTTGATATGGTGGGAATTCCTTTCTATGGAATCCTTGTGACCCATTCTCCTAGTGTAGAATTTGGAGGTTTTCGATGTGGAATCCATTATGATCAATGTTTTTTAGGTAAAAATATTCATACTTTGGGTGAATCAAGTGATTTATGTTGTGTAAATTATTATATATGTGTATGTGATTGTATTATCGGTTAGCATCAGGTGGATCGCTCTTTTCAATACTGTTGACATGGATAACCGGTCATATCCATTGAATTTTCTGATAACATTTGTTGCACTAGTTATGTTATGCACTATCTAGTGACTCATATCATGTGGGTATTTGTTATTATTTCTATAAGATTAGGACCCATGGTCTGTTCCATATGGGGTGTGTTTGAGCATGTTTTAGAGTCATTATGTCATCTAGTGACACATGCTTTCCAGGATGATTCAACATGTATTAAGAAGTTCTATATTAATCACGATATTTTAGCTTCCTCCCTTGACTATTGAAACTTAGTTACTTATGATGGATGATTGTGATGAATTATTGGTTGGTTACTATGGTGTGATTATTTAACTTGCCCATGTATTTTAATTATTTTGGTTTTATATTTTGTGGTGTTATTATTTTGAAAGTGAAGAGTTGGTTTTCATAGTTTTATAGAAAATTACTTTTTATATAAATTATTTCTACACTCTTGTTCTAGTTATGAAATGAAAGAACCACTTTCCTCTTGAAAATGTTAATATTTATTTAATGGAAATGTACTTGGTTTTGGAAATGAAAAACGGGTAATGGACCATGACTTTTTTTAAAGTGGAATATGTGTGGAAAATGATTACATTTATATATTTTATTTCAATCAGTATATTGATGTTTCATTTATTTTAAAGGAATCACATTGGAAATAATTTTATTGGGCACAAAAAATGTGTTTTAATACTCACTCCTACAATTTACTCTTGTTTTTTTTTGTATGTTCCATCTTGGTTTAGATCATCGTGGGTGATGTTTGGTCTTGGTATTAGAGAGTGGACATCATGGTCACATGAAGACGTTGTGGTCATCATGTTCTGTTTGGGTTTTATTGTTTGGTTTGTTCTATTTTTCATATTTGTTTTATTAATACGTTCAATTTGGATATTGTTATATATATTGGGATTTTTTGGATATCTTTTCAATTTTTAGTTTGTTTATTTTTCTTAATTGTGTGAAATTGTTTCCTATGATTATCTATGGATTCCCTTGGTTCTTGTCACTATCCAAGGAGGATCAGGAATGCATCTCGGGTTTTGACGTTGGCCAAATTGGGTGACCAGTTTGCATTTGACCTGGGTTAGTTCAAAAATAATTATATCATAGTAGCTCGACACTTTATAAGACCTTGATTTTTAGAGGACCCTTCGACACTTAGGGTTATCATGGTAGATGAAGTAAGATGATGAGAACTTGGGGTATAGGTCGGGGAGACTATCTGGCCAAGACATTCTGGACTGAACCATGATTTTGCACAGTATGTTGGGTTTCTTTTGTTTCCATAGGTTCTTATGGATTGTTATGTGATAGAGATATGTAAAGGCAGCTGTTTTAAAGGTATCAGTGATCTCGAAAGGCCCAGAAATCCATGTGGAGTGAGGGACATGGTCTTAGAATACTATTCATTATGGTGGTTTATTTGGAATATTTTTTCTAACCATATTTCCAATTCACCCATTGATATTAAATTCCCCCTATGATTTTCATTGAGGTCCTTTTGAATTTTAATTTTTTTGGGAACCCTTAGATGAAATTTTTAATGCAATATTTTGAAATAGAAATTTTTTGATTTAAGGAAAAAATTAAATGTTTTTCAGTTTTATTTTGAAGATAGTATGAGAAAGAGGAGTTTGTAAAAAAATTTATTATTAAATTCAATTTTTTGAGTTCCTATAATTTTTTTAAAGAGATTAAATGTATTTTTAAACAGATATTCCTATGATTGTATTTTTGAACATGATGAAATTGGTTGAAACGTGGAATTTTAAAATGCTCTTTGACTTGGTATTTAGTGATATTTTTAAAAAAAATAATTATTTATTATTTGGAAGTTAATTGAAAGTGTGAAGAGTGAGTTGAATGTTTTTTTTTGAAAATGAAAATGATTTTTGACCTTTGGTATTTCTTTGGGTTCTCACATGAATAAATTTTTATGAGAGAGATGATGTATGATTATGTGGGTGGATGAGTGACTAGTGTGTCTGAGATGTGGGGTACCTAGGGTAGCACAGGAATGTGTATGTCAATGAGACTCTAAAGAATTCTATTGGTGAGTTTGTAACCCAATTAATTTGTTTCCTTTTATAAATGTATAAAATAGGATAAATTTTAATCATTTCATCACTGTAGTTGTGTGGTTTGATATTCCAATGATTTGGGTAGTGTTGTTTTTGTGTTGTTTTGAGTTTGATAACTCTTGGTAGTGATATATTTTTTATTCAGGTATTTGTCATCGTGTTTCATAGTGTTCACCCCAACAGATCTATGATGGATATTTGATATGTGGACATAGGTAGTTAACCAATGTTAAACTCCCTAGTTGATCAACCTAAGGATTTAATTATTGAGTTTCAGAAGTTAAATCCTCCTCTATTTTATAGTTAATCATATCTCCTCGAACCAGACGAGTGGATACAATAAATCGATATGAACTTTAGTCTCATGTTGTTTCATGAGTCATTAAAGTTTATGTTTTCTACCTTTATGCTTAAAGGTCATGTTTGGATGTTTTTGGAAGACTGTATCTAAAAAAATCGTCTGGAATATCTTACATGGGAGTTCTTCAAGGCTTCATTCATCGAGTAGAATTTATCAAAGATGGTAAAAGTATTAAAGGGGATATAAATGTATTTTTAGAAATGTGAGGAATCACTTTTGACGTTCATTCTACATTTCATGGATCTTGTCCCTTATATTTCAAAATTATATGTGTTTTATTCCTTGAAGGATCGTCATTTTGATTTTGATCTTCATCCTAATATGCATTCTAAGGTTTTTGAGTTAAATATAAACCCATTTTTGACATGTTGAGGAAAGATGATTGTATGGAAGTTTGGAATATATGTGTTCATAAGGTATTATTCCCTCCATCAGTTCTAGGAAGCGGTGAGGGGAATTCATGTAATGATGTGAGGAAGCGGCTGAAAGTTGATAGAAGTGGTTTTGGAATTAAAAGTCATTGAGATCTTTCGTCAGCTTATTATACTTGTGGAATCATGATGTTCCATCTCAATGGAAAGCCTGGTCATAAGAAGATATCATGTATGAGTGCCCAAAAATCATTTCATCCTTGTGGGCACCTAGTCCACTTGCAACTATTTTGTTAGGGTGTTTCTAGGAAGTGATGTGGGTACAGTTCCCAGAAGTACAGATCTATTTGGGATTGTTTTTAAATACAGATTTATTATAGAGTTTATATCTATTGTTAAGGTTTTTCTTGTTGATATTCTATATTATTTGTAAAATAAGGGTTGGTTTTGGATCTTTGGAGAACTCCTATTTCTATTAAAGTGTGGTTTCCATTTGGAAATTCTAAATCTTTCTTTTCTATATGGTGGTGTCATCCACATGTGTCATGTTTAAAAAAGTGATTTCATGGTGTGTTATGATAATAGGTGATGTCTTCCAATGCGGAATCCCTAGTTTTTTGAATGTGGTCTAGTACATTCTTCATACATCGTAGCTCCAACTATAAGTCATGGATTAAATCTATTAACAAATTCAAAAACCCACTGGGGAATCAGGGGGGCTTTAGTTCATCTCATATCTTCAATGATGGGGTGAGACAGAATAAATCTTTTTTTCCATTGTGATATTATCCACTTGGGGTGGTTCTCATTCATTTGAATCCCCCTGCTCATCTTACGGTGGAGTATTTTTGTCATGTTTGGGGGAAGAATCAAGTTTTTTCTTAATGGTGGTGAGACCCACCATGGGTCTCATTTTGTATTTTCCCTAGAGCAAATAAGTTCTAGTTGTTTCTTAATGGTGGGGAATATTTTCCAACCACCCGTGTTGAGAAAGAATTTTTTTCAAGGGTTAGTTTTATAATTTATTGTTTCAATTCCCCGTTATATATTGGGAAGTGTTTTTGGTTTTCTGTTTCTTTTGAGAATGAGGCATAATTAATTTTTGGTAGTGTTCTAGGGGTTCTAGGTTTTAGAGTTTGGATCACATGGTTGTGAAATCTATAGTCATTGATTGATAAAATGGAATATATAATGGATTTCTATGGACCGTGGAGAATTAATAGTGGGGATAATTACCACACATGGTTTTTTGTTTTATTCCATTGTCCTGGTTCAGTATTGGATCTTGGTTCTTCTCTCTAATTGTAGGTGTGTCAGGTTCTTATTTTTGAGGTGTTTCCCTATTTATATTACAACCCATTGTAAATCCTTAGTCTTCTATGAGTTTTTGAGCTTATAAGAAGCTTGTTCGATGTCTGAACATGGTTGGGTAAACCGTTCATCCATTAATAGGTAACTATGATGCTTATGTTTTGGTGGCTGAGGGATAGTGCATGGCTTGTGCATGGTTCTCCAAACCATGTGGTAAGCTTTTGTGGAGGTTCCTTTTCAAGATATTAGAGTATAGAACATTTGTAACACCATTTATAGACTATTCGGCTAAACTGTGTAGCTTCCCATGTGGGTATAGTAAGGGTCGACGGTTGGCGCACAATTTGATATACCCCGGGTCCAAACCATATGGGCTTCCGAGATCATAAAAATTGAGAAATTTTAACCCTATCCCTTTGGTATTTTTAAGCCAAAATGCATATTCTTTCCTCCTTCTATTTTTTATCCCTAAAGAAAATATATTCTTTTTCTCCAAGCCTCCACCCATCTTCCATTGTCTGGATCTAGGGTTTATTCAAGTTTTGTGGCTAGATCTCTCGTGGTAATCTCCTATCCTCTTCTCCATAATCCTATGTCCTCCATTTTATTTTGAGACATATTTCTCCAATGGGATCTTGGATTATTGAATCATGGTTAACTTAATTTTTATTTTAGGATTTTTTTTGTTTATCTTGGTACATCATGGGTCTTGGAACCTTCGTGAAGTGTTTTCAAGTGTGTGTTGATGAAACACCTTGGATTTGAGGTAGGTTTCCATTGGAACCAACCATTATAATTTATGATTCAATAGTTTCATTCTTTTAAAACATTCCCTATATGATAAATAATAATTTATGATTTTTGTAATATTTTTTTGGTGTGCAATGTGGTGGTTTATACATTGTCTTTTATTAATATCATTGTTTTGTTATAAATGTGCACACCAAATGTTTGATAAAATACCCAATTTTATTTTTGTTTTTTTTTTATATTATTAAGAATGGTTTTACTTTTAAAATGTTTTTGTAACATATTGATGGTAGTTTTGGGTTCCTTAAATGGATTTATAAAGAGTTTAGATTTGAAAATGACGTGTGTGTAGTTACTTAAAATGAAATGGAATGTGATGTTCATCAATGGCCCATTTTCCATTTTTAGAAAAATGGATTTGGCTTGAAAGCGTCACATTAATGTTTAATATATATTTTTAAAATAATTCTGAAATAAAAATGGTTTGTTTAAACCTATTTTTAAATATGGTTTTGTTTCATCGAGAAATAATAGTTTTGCGAAGGTTGTTTGAGGTACAATTGAAAATTTGTGAAAATGGTGAAGGTGTTTAATATAAAATCCATCCATTGATAATAGTATTTCATTATATATATAAATATTTTTTGGGTGAGATTTCCTCATCATGGAATACTCATGGACCATTCACTTAGTGGGGAAATGGAAGGTCCCCCATGTGGGATCCTTTATGATCAATGTTTTGTAAGGGAAGATATTGATCCTTAGGGTGAATCGGGTGATTCCTATTGTTTAAATTATTACATACGTATATGTGATTGGATCATCGTCAAGAATTCTTTGTCCCACCCTTTTCTATACTCTTCACAAGGTGAACTTGGCATAACAATTAAATTTTTGGATTACAATTACTGCACTAGTTATATTACACACTAGCTAGTGGTCTATATATAGGGACATTTGATACTATTTTTATAGGATTGGACCCCTAGATCTTCTCCATGTGCGGTTTGGATGAGTATGTTAGGTTATTTTGATTTCATTGAGTGAGGCATGGTTTCTAGAATGAGTCAACATGAGTTAGTATGTTCTGGATTATTCACAAGCTCCTAGATTACTCCCATGTCTATTGAAACATTGTTACATATGGTAGATGATTGAGAAGCATGATTAGTTGGTTAATCTTGTTTTCTTATTTTCACATACATTATATTGTGATTAATACGGTGCGCTATTATGTGGTGTACTTATCTGGAAAGTGAATAGTTGGTGGTGAAGGGTTTAGGGAGAATGTATTCCCTTAAAAATTCTTTATACTCTCTTGTTCCGGTTATGAAATGAAACAATAATCTTCTCTTTGAAAATGATAAGTTTTCATTAATGGGTTAGAATACGGTTTTTGTAAAAGAAAATACGTAATGAACCATGAATTATTTTATAGTAGATATTGTATGAAAAATTAATAGTTTTATATACTATATTTCAAACATAAATTTTATGTTGCATTCATCATATAGGAAGTGAATTGCGAATAGTTTATATTTCCACACATACTGAATTTTAATACTCACAACTATTATTTCATATTATGATTAGTTTGTGGTACAATTTTTAACTAGTTTAAGATCATCGTGGATGATGTTCGGTCTTAGTATTGGAGAGTGTACCTCAAGGTCACATTGATATGTTGTAGTCATTATGTTTAATTTGGGTTTTATTGTTCAATTTATTTTATTTTTTATATTCTGGTATAAATATGTTCATTTCGGTTATTATTTTAAAAATATATTGGGCTACGTGGGTTATAATTCTACTATTTTGTTTTTTTATTAATATTAATTTGGGAAAAATGATCCCTTTGTCTCATTATTGATACCATTGGTTCTTTTCACCAGCCAAGGAGGATCTAGAATGCCTCTCGGGCCTTGTTGTGGGTCAAGTCGGGTGAACAGTTCAGGGTCGACAAGGTTTGGGTGATGGTAAGTTTTGAGCATAATTCCTCAATTATTGGAAATAATGATAAAGAACATCATATACGATTCGTCGTGGTGGTATTATGAAGAGTATGTGAATTAGGAATAAAACATGGAAATACAATACCATAGTAATCATTTAGTGGGTGTTTTGACTGAGAAATTTTAACATGAAAACTAGTGAAGCTCTAATTGGCCCTAGATGGGGTCATAATGACATAATAAAAGACTATCTGAAGTATATGAATCAAAATAAGGATTCCTATATTTTGGCATTTCAATGGAGACCATTCTATGAAATAATCAAAAACTCCATAAATTTTTCTCAAGGCGGAAATGATTGGAAGTCATCAACAGGGAGATAAATAACATAGAGTAACCCATAGAATAATATAGTAATACCAATTAAAAAAAACATGAGAATTAAATTCCCAATTTATGGGGGTTTTGAGAATTTTTTCTAAGATATTAAAAATAGTTAGACCAAAATATGGTCTAAAATTCCAAGTTCAAATAATGGTGTTTAATGTTTTTCATAAATGGCTTAAAGTATGTAATTTTGATGGGATAAGTCATGGTATGAAGGAATGCATTGGTTGTGAATGGATTTGATGATGTGGACCTATTATTGACCTAAGTAACACTCATGGTTGATTATTAATTTCCTTCACAATTATACATAGTTTTTAAGAGGTTATATTTTATCTAACTGTTTATAATAAATTGTATGATGTTTAGAAAGAATTTAAATAAGATTATTATTTTTATTGAAATTTCAAATTCAGGTTTTAATTTGTTGATGTTGTGAATTCTATAGATATATACAATTAATATAAGAGAATGGTGTATGGATATTAATTGAATATAAAATTATAACATAATTTTCAATGATGTAGATAGAGTATGATAGAACTAGTGCATTACAAAAGTAAAGAAATACTTTATGTATCAAAGAGAAAAAATATGTTCCCTTTCAAGAGTCATAAAGAAGTTATGTGTAACGAAGATAAAGAATAAAAAATGTAATTTTTATTTCACTAAAATTTAATAAGAGGAGGTATGAAGAATTATAATAATAATTTGTTTTATATTCCATGTTTTCGTAGATATTGGAACAATATTTTTACTAGTGGAATTGATGAAGAGGAAGTGTAAGTCAATGCATTTAAATTTTCGATGGAATAAAATTTATTGATCTTATAAAATAAAGATGACATTCAAACATGATACTAAGAGAATAAGGAATTAATATATACCCCTATACTCATATTGAATAAAATGAAATATATATATGTTGTTGTTAATAATCAAAATAGAATAATAAAACTATATAGCACATAACATTTTATTTTCTATAATTCTAAATTTATTGAAAACGCTTGTCTTGTTATCCTGAACTATTTGTAATCTCTCAGGATATAATTATAACATACCAAAAAGTTGTTTAAAGAGTTTGGGATTCACCAATAACTATCAAGAGACTGTATTGAATCCTTATTTCATGAATAATCTCTACTCATTATACAGACACGTGATTTAAGTGGGTAGTTTGATTTTGTTTAATTAAAAATATCACCAAGGACTAGTCTTCTCATATTTAGAGGAGAAAATTTAAAAAATATATTGTGAAACATGGCATGTTTATGTTTTTTTCATATAAAAGTTAAAGGAAGAAGATGGAACCAAAGAACCACTCGAAATAACCCATGATAGAGTTAAAGGAAGGAAAGAGATAAAAAGATAATATTGGATTAAAAGTAATAAAAAATGATTATCCACCCCATTTTTAATTTCATACCTAACATATCCACTTAGTTGGTTTCTAATATAGGTTCACATATAATTGGATTCTATATATTTTAAATTATTTTCATTTAAAGATTATAATAAAATTTTAAATTTAAACCATATTGTTGTTTTTTATAAAATTCATCTATTTCAAATCTAAATGAAATATCTATGAAAATTATGATAAAAATTAAAAAGAAACAGAAAATATAATGAAAGAAGACATTACTACATTATAAGTAATATAATGTTTCAAATAGTCCATTTAGTAATGATAATGAATATAAATCTTGAATTACTGGAGAAAAACTAATGGTACAATATATCACCATAAAATTGGATAGTATCTATCCCTTAGTTTATTCAAGGCATTCAAGTGATCATGAGTTATTTTAATATTATTATGTAAATTACCCTCATGAATATCCAAGAATTAGTGGGGTCGATCATATGTATAACAGTTATTTATTAGTGCATTAAAATATTTTTTCCATTGTTTTCCCAATGAACTTGTTTCTTTTGTTTGAGGAATATTTAATACATGGATAGAATAAATAAACTAGATTGATGTGGAATAAAAATAATGGGTTACTATTTGGAAAAAAAGGTTTTTTCCTATGTAAATATCTCAAAAAATATTTGATATGAAGAGTCTATAAATTTACTAATAGAATAAATTTCCTAAAAGTTTAATAATAATGTCTCAATCAAATCCATGAAATGTATGAGGGCTCTAACGACCTTGAAGAAAAGGACTATGAATTAGAGGAGAAAAATAAAAACAACAATGGAGTACAAAATATATAATTTGATTTTAAATATAATAAGATCATGTAAATCATAAAAATGATATATTAAAAGGTCAAGGTACATTATGATAATTTATGAATAATGAGAAAATATTATAGAGAGATATTTTTAGTAATTGAAGATAAAAATAACCCACACATTATAAAATTTCTAGAATTGTAATTAAGAAATGTTTATATTAATATGACATGTATTAAAATTTAATAATAGTTGATGAAAGTATTTAAAACCAAAAATTGTTCTATGATTAATTCCTATTTGAAAATACAATTACTTATATATATAATTTTACTAATAGCATAAAATAAGACGGTACCATCCATTTTAAATAGCAATGTTTTAACTAAATATATTTCATCTAATAGTAAATGTGTAAAAATGATATTAAAAATGGATGAGAAAAGTTGAATAGAATCCTAAAAGCATGCCTTTATTCTATAGAAGAAAACATTAAAGAGTTTGTTACCAATGTTAATATCAACTAGTGAAGAAAAAGGCTAAAAAATAGTGTTCAATCTAATTTAGAAATTTTTTATGCTATATAGTAGAGAAAATAATATTAGGTTCTATTGATAAATGATGGTAGTTCAATATGTTTGGGTACTATGTAATGGATTTTTTGTTTAATACAATAATATCTAAATATTAGAGGAATATCATTTCAAGGGGTAGTGAACTATAGATGAAAGAAAATTTATTGATTCATAACAATCATTAAATATGAAAAATAATTGGAAATCATGAAGTAATTTTTGATGTTTTAAATGGGTTTTGTCATATAAATTCGGCATGCACATCATATAATGTATCAAAATCTAATAGAAAGGGAAGTATATAATATTTTTTAAAGAAACAACATCTAGACACAGGAAGGAAGATAAAGGAAGTTGGAAATAAAAAGTTAAAGGAAGTTGAAAATAAAAAATACTTCCAAGAAAATTACATAGAAGTTGGATGGTTCATCCTTAATTTAAAAACCCAATGATTTTAGGAAGTGTGATATATCAAAAATGGAAAATGTGATGAAAAAACACAAAATAAGAATCTATAATAGAGACTCCTAGAAAACTACCAATATACATAAATCTTTGTTTGTAATAAAACAAATTTCTAATGTAAAAGAAGAAAATTCACATGAGTTTATCAAATTCTAATTGGGTATATCAACAAATTAAAACACTAGATATAGAGATGAACTATGTTTAAGATATAAAGAATGGGTCCCAATGAAAAAATATTCTTAACCATTATTCTAATATAAGAATATTCCATGAAAATGATAAAGGTTTCACTATATATAAATAAATTTTAAAACAAAATTACATCATACAAAAAGGATGAAGCTATGAAGAAATCCATTCAACCCAAATCAAATTCAAATTTAATATCCCAATGTGCGATCATAAATTTAAGAATAAATTTGATGATAAAATCCTCTATACCATTCTATTCACATTGAGGATCAATAAGATTCACCTTATTCTATTAACCTTTATGTTTTGTATTTGTGCCTAAAATATAGGGAATTGATGTTGAACATTTTCTTTGGGGTGTAAGATAATAAGAAGTAAAATTTCTTAAAAATTTTCTATATAACGAATCCAACATCCAATATTGTCCTTTTAAGGGGAATTACAAAGTAAAACTAATGAAACAATCATCTGTTGTGAAGTTAGAGGAAGTGTTTTCAACACTAGAGGAAAAGATGATCAAAATTACATCTTCGAATGACTTAATAATTAGTATTCAAAAATAAATCAAATAAATAAATAATAAATAATTAATATAAATAAGTTCATATACCCTATACAATAAAATAAATAATACACCATTCGGGTCTAAGATATCATTTTGTAATATAAATTGTATGTATTTTAGAATATCATCCTTGATGAAGATAAGAATGTTGTCAAAAATATATATCCACATGAAGATGTCCATTTTAGTTCATTATATATTATAAATACCCTAGAATAAATCAATAAAAATGATTCACCATGATATAGTTTATTTTTATTCCCTCCTAGAGGGTGAGTCTAGTGAAAAATGAAGAAAATGATGTCAGAATTATAATTTCATGAAAATATGATTATTTTAGAACTACATAGAGAATATATCATTAAATAAATAAATATTATTTATCTCCTAGACATGGAAAATAAATTTAACTTATAACATAAAATAGGTGATATTTGTTTAATTAATAAAATAAAAGAAGTATTTTGAAAAAGAATTTGAGTGAATCATTTATTTTTTTGCCTACTAGAATATTATATATCAATGAGTTGAAGTGACTGAATGAATTTCGGATTGATATATTTATGGAGAAATTTGAATCAGATTTTTTATCTCACCTGTTATTATCAAATATCTTCTTTGTATTTTTTATTGAAAATTTATATGAATGGAAAATAATATCTGATTTTAGTTGGTATAAAATTATTTTTATAATAGAAAACCATTCTATATAAAGTGTAACTTATTCTTTTTTAAACTAATCATGGATCACATAGACATAGAGTGGAATGGTTTATGAAATTTTTCTTAAGTATTAAATTATTCCATAATTACCAAGTACATTGTATTTATTGTTAATAATTGGTGATAGAATGTGAAATGAATTATTGATAAGAATGGTGAGGGGGAAATGATACACAAATTAATGTATCATTTTTGCATGTTGTAAAAAATGAATACAAAGAGGAAGATTGTTAATACCACATTGCCTATTTTATATTTTTCGTTAATAATTATCAATTATTTACAATAACTAGAGAGTTTAATTAATTATAAGTGGAAATGCAATGAAGGATAGGGTAAGAAGGTGTATGAAGATGAAGTTATTGCATGTTTAGATAATGAATTCAAGCTTCAGGAGTATAAAAATATTTTCTTGGAAGTTTAGTTGATGAATCCACTATTTTTGAAGAAGAAGAAGATACCATGGATTATAACTTCTATATTGGTTTTTGATGATTTGAAGAAACATCTTGGAGGACTAGAACTTTATTTATTGGAATATCTTATATGAAAAAAATTAAAAAATAAATATGTTCTATCCTTAGAAGATCAGGAAAATTTTATTTATGAATTTTTTTAAGATTTTATTTTCATAGAGGATATATAATGATAAATTATATATATTTATGGTTATTATTTTTTTAGATGGATGAACATGATATTCTTGGTTTGTTTTGTATTGTTTTTAACTCATGAGTCATGTTAAATATATGGTGAAGTAATTTTTATATTTGAGGTAAAAATCATTAGAATTTTTTGAAATTAGTTAAAGATGTTGAAAGAAGTTTTAAATTTCAATATTGGATAAAAAGGTGACTAAAGAAGAAGTGACATGAACACACCACAACAATAGTACAATCGGGAATTGTGATATGTTTATGAAGAAAAATAGTGATATATATAGTATACAAAAATTTTATAATGATTTTAAGATAGGGAGTTCCTATTTTGTTAAATGGGGAAGCTTGGTTATATCATAGAGAGTAGTTTTGAGCCCTTGAATACTTGAAATCTCATGAGAAATAGATACCATCATCAGAATATGTGTTTCAAAATGAATTTTGATTTAAATCCTTCACCTATCAGAAAAAGAAAGAAAAAACATGTTATAGTATTCATGGTGGTGGTATGATAAAGATTATGTGAACCAGAATTCAAAACAAGGAGTACTATGTTGCAGTGAATATTCATTGGGTGTTTCATAATAAAACTTTTTATATTCAAAATGATGAATCTAAAACATGTATTAAAATGATATTTGGTTGAATTTAGAAGAGTTTTGTTTTATTTTTGGAATCAAAATGAGGATTGTTTTGTTGTGGGGTATCCACATTGACTGTATTGATAAATCCAAAAAACATTGAGGAGTTTTTCCAAGGAGATAGGAAACTACTAGAAGTTATATAGAGGGAGTTATACGTCCTAATGTAACTCATGGTGTGAAGACAATATAGTTTTCTGAAACTTGTTGAGAATTACACAATAAGTTACTGGGAATATAGATAATGGATTCTTGGAAGTTCTAAATAATATACCCAAAATGTGGTCCAACGTATCATTTTGAATTTCTTGGTAATGAAATCATACTAAAATTAAATACAATATTCCCTGGAGATTGGATTAAAATCCATCCTTTTATGTAATTCATTAGTTTTGAGGGTGTTTACAGATGTGGCTCTATTAGTAACTCAATATATTATCATGTTTGATGTCAAATTTTAGTTATTTTTAACCATAATGTCTACGATGTCTCTATTAGTTCAAAATGATCTTTAAAAATTTTGGAATTTTTTAATGGAAATTGAAGATTTGAATTGTAATTTGAAAATTATATTTAAATTTTGTTTTACTACTATTTTGAATTATATAGATATATAAAGTAGAGGCAAGACATGTGTGTATAGATATGTGTTGAAAAGTGAACTCTAAGATACTATCTAAATAATTATATATTGTAAGAGATAATTGATATGATACATAACTGAATATATCTTTTGCGTATTAAAAATAATAACGGATTAGACACTGCTAGTCTCTGCAAAAAAATTATGTTTAAGCTAAAAAGAACGTTTGTTGTTCATATTGAACTATTGTAAAAATAAGAAGATGGAGGAGAAGTAGGATAATTTAATATTCATTACGAGTTACTACAAATAGATGTAAAATAATGTAACCAAACCAAAAGAAAAAAAAGGATGTGGAAATCTATGTATTTAATATTTTGATAGACACCAGAAGACTTTCTTTGTCTATGAATGGTTGCATTCAGAATTTCTACTATAAAGAGATAAATGGAATTAATGTAAATCACTTTTTTATGTAGAATAAGAATAAGTACATTTAAATCTTATGTGAAAGTAACTATATAAGAAAAATAATAATACCAATCATTAAATTGGAAAATTTAAAAGCATTATAAATTACTGGAACACTAACTTGTTGTTTTCAAACACCATTGTAAACTAAAGGGATGACTTTATGAATAACTATTCAAATGATAATAGAGTATGGGATACACTAAGAGCATTCAGAATAATATAGTGTAACATGACTTCAAGGATAAACACTACTCATTTTACTCACAATTAAATTATAGTGGGTAAAGTGATCTTATAAAACTCCAAATCACACTAGGGATAAGACCTATAATTTTGAGAGGAAAACCTTGTAAAAATATATTGTGTGTCCCATGTGGGTGTATATGACTATGTTTCATAAAAGATTCAAATTAGAAATAGATAATAAGATAATCATTCAGCTTAACCACTGAAAAAGGTAAAATAAGGAATTGAATAAACAGTTGTGATTGGATTAAAAATAATTAAGATAGATTAAACTCAACCCTCTCAGTGTTTGTTTCATCCCTAATATATCCTCAAAAATCATTTCACTGTGATTTTTTATTTTACGATTGTTTTATTTTTAGTGGTTTAATCCACCACTAAATGTTTAGTGATTATTTCTATTTAAATATATAAATATTATATTTATTTTAAAGGATTATTAATTTTTACTTAGGCCCACCATGATTTATATTGCCCACCTGAAAAAATTAATAATATATATGAGGTGGGTAGAATTAAAATCCCTTAAAGTTTGCTTATTTTTCAAAATTCTTACTACTCCACAAAGTCTTTCATGAGTTAATTAAATAGATATTAATATAATTGTATAATAACAAATAAACAAATGAGAATATATATATATATATATGAAAACAAAAATATATTAATTTATTCATAATTTATCAATATTAACTAATAATTAATATTCCCTAAATATATATATTACTATATATAAATAATATATATATATATACATAAATATATATAAATCGATATAATAAAAAATAAAAAATAAAATTACACATATATAATAAGTAAATAAAATTTGACATAGATACATACATATGTGTGTCTGTGTGTGTGTATTTAATTGTACAAATATATATATATAAATAAATTTATATGTAATTTTAATTTTTTAATATTAACTATTTTGTTTTTAATAATATCTAAAAATCATGAATTAATTAATAATAGTTGTTTATATCTTATTTATATGATAATATAATTATATTTTTAATTTTATATGTTTATATAAATTTAAATATATATTTCTAATGATTATGTATTTGTTATTAAATAATATTTATAAATTTTGAATTAATTAATATTCAATATTGATTATAAATTACATAATACTAATGACTTATTACTAGTTCTTAATATTAATTATTAAAAATATAATAATAAGTTTTTTAATTATAAACTATTATGTATTAATTATTAATTAAAATAAACACATTGATATATATATAAGTTATTACTAATATATTTATGAAAAATTGTATAATTATCTTTTTTTATGTTTTTTATTATCCGTGTTCATTTGTAAATATTTATACATATTTACACACATACAAACACACAAATATATACAAATATATAATTTTTTATGAGCATATATATATGTATATATATTAATATATTCAATTAATTGTTACTGATGGGTCATTTAAAAATAACATTTGATAATAATTTTTGATTAATTACTAATTACTAAATAATTTTAATCATTATTAATTACAAAAGAATAAAAAATGTTATTGATTAATTAATGAAAAATAATAATTATTAATTGTTTTTTTTCATTTTATAAAATATATTATCAATTTTTATATATTAATTAATATTAAAATGTATATATATTTGGAAATATTTGAATACTTATCACTAATTACTTGTTATAGATTATTAATATTAACAATTAAAATAATATTTTTCTTCTAATAAAATATTTTCATAATCTAAGAAACCACATTTATGGGATTCGTGGAATCCTGGATTAAAACCCCAGACATTGAATTTTCATTGAAAACAATATAACCTTCCAAAATACCAAAATGTAGCAAAAACCATTCAAAAATTTATCAAAATAAGTAAACAACATACCAGATTCAAGATCATTCTTGAACAATATCCGATGCTCAGTTCAAGTTGCCTACCTAATGTCGAAACACATATACTAATACCATTATTATTATTTGAGGCCTTAATGTGGTAATTTAGGCCATCATCCATCTAACTCTCATCTTACTGACATCAATAGTCATCATCAGTTATAAATCTGATATTTTGAGGACAAATAATTAACATTGAGGTCTGGATATATGTTAAAGTGTTATTAAATATATTTCGAGACGAATTCGATGACTACTAGGTTGAAATTTAGAGGAAAAAGTTTTATGTCAAACTCTGAAATATAAATATTTATATTTGAGTACAACCATTTTATGATTTCTGAATCCAAGCCTCGTGGTTCCTAAACCCCCCATCTCGACATTCTATTCCAGACACAAAATAAATATCAAATACTGTTTCTCTATTTTATTCATAATTTTTTTCCATTATATGAAGTGAAATGGGAATAAAAATAAATAGTTATATCCCTTGTCTTTCCATTAGGCATTAACTTCATTCAATATATAACTTTGTTCTTCAATAGCCTTGAACACTACTATTTGATCTACTTCCTAAGATTGGATAGCATTATCCTCATGTTCAGTCTCTCCTATTTTTTGGCCTAGGATTAAGTTAATTCAATATTATGTGAGGGGATCATGCCTATTTTATTTTTTCTCCCTTATCTTTTCTCTCCCCTCTATAAATGAATTCCCCTAAACAATATGGAATATTTTCATAAATATGTAACTCATCATCATCATTTTTGGTTAATTGGATTATTTATTTCAATATCTAGTTTTATTCCCCATAATTACTAAATAACCTCCTCCATAAAGTCTATTTTTATCCCCATTCATCAATCATGAATGATAATAATCTTCCTCTTTATTAGGTTACCTATTATATACAGGGGTTGGAAGGATCATCAACATTAGTTACATTCTCATAAGGATCAATTGGGACCAATGTTATTCGAAATGACTCTATTGGGTTTGATTCATAAATCATTCCCTGGTATTGCTTCATCTTTCACCTTGGCATTAATATTAATAGAATAATTATAATTTATTAGTTATAAGTTTTTATATATTAATTATTAATTAAAATTCACCCAAAAATGTATTTTTTAATATACTTAACAATAATTATATATTAATATATTAATTTTTGTGTGTTTATATATATATATATATTCATATATTTCAATATAATTATATTTTTATGTGTGTGTGGTAAACCATTAACGAAGAGGATTGGGGTTCAAATCTGGGTGGAGGTGAAATTTAAAAGCACTATAGAAGTTATTTTAGCATTATATTAGTTGGGTTCTATTAAAGGAATTGTAGTAGTAGTTTTACTATAGAGACATCTAGTAAATTAGAAGGTATTATAGAGACCAGTTACTATATAAAGCATTGTACTATTATAACACCCCATATGTCATAATACATTAAAGTTATAGTAGATTCTATTAGGTACTATATAGAACAATACAAATGTGAAATACATTTTATTAAAATGATTCATTACATAGATTGTACTTGAAACTAGGTATTAATAATAATGGATTATTACTCACCATGACTGAATAGATCTAATAAAATTTTATAAATTCATAGGGGATAATGAAAATAAAAGAATAAAATCTTCATGACCATGAAATAACCCAGATCATCATAAAAATTAAAAATCACCAATATCCAAATAAAACAATAATGATGAACTAAATAATTAATTAGGACAACATATTTCAATATCTAAAATTAAAACAATGATAATGAAATGTGTTTCTTAAGAAGTGTGAATGTTATGAATTACTGTAATAAGGATATATATATTGGATCGAAATATGGTAATTGAAAACATGGTTATTGAAAATATTTTCATTGGATATACATGTGAAAAATATGTATATTGATGTTATTTATTATTAGATAAGATCTTAAATAATATTTTTTTGAAATAATGAACAAAAAAACACAAATATAATACTTAATTGAAATTTTTTATAATAAATGTATTTTTAAACGATAAATTTTATTATTAAATAATGATAAGATAAAAAAAGAAATATTTTAATATTACTTTATTTGAAAAAATAAGTTATTATGATATAAATAAGAACTATTTAATTAGTAATAAATGTGAAAAAAATTAATAATAAATAAGGTTTTAAATGATTATTTATTCTATAATAGTAGTTCCTTGTTAATTAGAGTATTTTCATTTAAAAGAAAAAAATTTAAATTTTTTATTTTTAATTTTTTAAAATTAACTTCATTTTATAATTAATCATGTCAAAATTATATTAGGGTGAATTTATGTCATTTTTCTAAAATAGTCAATTTTCAGGTGAATCGTGAAGAAATATTGATATTGTTAAAACCATCATTTTTATGACAATATTATATTTCTATAATGACTTAAACTCTTTTGAAAACTTTTTTATATAATATATATATATAATTTAAATAAATCATTATAAATTAATTCTTTTTTAAAAACTCTTGTATATATATTTGGAAATATAATTAATAATTTACTCTAAAAACTAATAAATTCACTTCATTTAAAAAATTAGTTTCATTACGTGTATAATTTAAATCAAAAAATGGATTTAATATATTTTATTAACATTACATAATCTTTAATATGGTAAAATTTATTTTTTGGAATAAATATATCATCAGTATAATTACTGTTAATGACAATGAGGGCAGTAAAACAGTTATTTTCAATGAATTGTATTGTTAATATTGTGTAATTTTTTTTCTAATAAAATAAATTAATACCGTATAAAAATTTATTTTAGTTTAATTTTTAATCCGATATTTAAATAAATCATCACTAATTCAATTGTACTAAATACTAAATAATTGTAAGAATACTTAATTTTTAAAAACCATTTTTTCTACCAAATCATTTTCTCTATGTAAATGATTTTAATTTTAAAGATAAATTTATATTAATTATAAACATAATTAGATTAAATGGAGATTATATTTATTTTTATAAAATTTTATAATATTGGTTATTTTATATCTTTGGTAAAACGTAATTTTCGTGTGAAAAACCTTATTACCCAGGTAAAAACAAAACTAGGCTAGAAGTTAAAAATACAAGAATAAATGAATTCTAACAGGTTTGGATCATGTGCATAAATACTCTTTTGAGTCTTCCTAGACCCAATATATCCCTTTAATCCATTTTTTCTCTATTTTTAAACTTTTAAACCTTTAATAGTGCCATTTCATTATTAAATAATTATAGTTTTTCACATAAGTTCACTTTTCATCAATTACAAAATGAAATGCATCCACCTCTTCATTAAATACCCATTCATTCAAATTTATTTCTGAAAATATACTATCATTATCTTCCTAAAATTATATTTCATATTCATAGTCCTATATATCAATTATTTATCTTAATCTAGTTATTTCTAAGTAGACTTTCAATAAGAAGTTAAAGGATCCAATGTGAGTATTACCTAATCCATATATTTTTATTTTTATTATTTCCCTTCCAAACCTATAAAAATGGTAGTTATGTAAAAACCTCTATATTATAAATATAATTAAAAAATACTCTATTAATGTGACAACCCTTATTTATTCCTCTCCATCCACTTATAGAAATAAAATAATTCCAATCATTTTTTATGCAGACAACCTCCTCTATGAAATGACATATTTTATTTTTCACTATTTCATATCTTCACGGGTTATAATGATGGAATTGAAAAATATAATTTACATATATAATATAATAATTAATATAAAGAGGAAAATTATAATCCCCCTTCATTTCCTCTCATTTATTTTGAAATGAAATCGTTAACCCTGCGTTATGCAGTCTACCACCTCTACAAAGTAATGTTATTCATTTTAAATTTGATTTTCAATGTTTATAAAAAACCAATTAATATATGAATAATATCCTTATAAGCATTTTAATAATATTAATACACTTCTACTAAAATTATATAATGTTAAAATAAACAATTTATTAACCATACACACCCATAAAATTATAGTGTGTTCCAATTTTGTTTGGTCTATCCACCTATGTGAAAAATAACAAATAATAAAATCATTTATGACTTTGAGAACTTAAATAATAATTTTATTATAATTATAAATGTATATAAATATTCTAAATTCTTTTAATTTTTTATATTATGTATTTTTCTTATTATTAAAATATCATATTTGGTGACTAAAATTTCTGAAAAAGATGACACAAATTCCATTTTAATGTATCATAAATAAAAAACTAATGTAATAAGAGGAGATATTTATAAAAAACTATAACTAATATATTCAAGTAACTTAAATGAAATATTAATGGTAATTTTTTCTATTATTCTAAATGAAAAAACTACTATTATGAAACTATTCAAAATGGTCAATATAACTCACATCCAATATTGAAAATATATAATAACTATCTAATATACATGTATAGAATAATTTTAAATGATTTTTACAAAAGCTTATGTATATTAATAATATTATGAATGATAAATATATGATATTTAATTTTATTATATATAATATTCAATTACTTTAGCATAAGTCATAAATTATTTTAAGGGATTTTTGGTCTCAATTCCTACTCTTGGAGACATGTTCTATTTTGTGAACCATTTTCCCATTTATATGGTGATATTTTAAATTAATCCAAATGAAATAATTTGAATATAATTTTCCATTTATTAATTAGATATTAAAATCCAAATAATTTTTCTTTTATCATTTGTGTTTCGATTCAAGTGTTACAAAATTCATATGGTATTATGCTAAATCAATTTTCAACCAATGGGTTACAAACATTCTTATTTTACTCTACTGTTACAAGTTTTAGTTATTAAAACTTGTAAATAATGTTTATTTTAATACATTATTCTTTTTTGGGTTCTATAGTAAATCCTTATATGATCATTATCATGTTATACTTACCTCAAGGATTATGGTTTTTGAAATGGGGTTTTTTAGTCTCAATTACTATTTCTTTAGACATATTTCTTATTACACACCATGTTTTCATTTGGATCATTCATAAAATACCCATATAATAGTTTTAATAATTATACTATAGTTATTAATCATATTTAATTATTCATTTGAAATTATATCCTTTAGCATGTATTGATTTGAAATTTTCTAAAGTTGTAATTATTATTTAGCTATATTTTTAATTCTATGAGATATTTATGATATTATAAAAAATATTTTTTATGGTATGTTAACTACTATATTTCATTAAAATATAATCAATATATTTCATTTCATTATATTTTAATTTCATTTTATCCCTCAAATTTATTTTTTATTCTGACGTTAACATTATCATAAGGGTGTTTTCATCTCAATTTTTTTTCATTCAGATATGATTCATATTCACCACTTGTTTCCATTTTGTGGTGTATAAGTATTACATTGAATTATTTCAAAATTGTCACATAAAATATTCCTATGTGAGACTAATCATTGAGAAATTTATCATTATCTTTACCTCTCCAAATCGTCCTTGGTTATAGGCGTTATTTTCTCCCAATGTCATTCCTTAATGAATAAACAATTTTTCATAACATTGTTTTGTTTATAATACACATATATAGACCAACATTTACTGATATGGGTGATACTATTGACTTAATCAAATACCCATTAATCCATATGATTGTAGTTTTAGAGATTCTAATTTTTAAACCAATTCCATTTATTTATTTTGGAATTATTGAAAATCACTATACTAATTATTTTAATAAGGATGTTCTTGGATTTTTACGGTATGTTGATTATGTATTTTTTAGCAATAAAAATTATTTATATTGATGGATTAAGTCATTATATACTTTGAATGTATTTATTATCCAAAATTCTTAATCCCAATATAGATTTTTATTGATTCCCAAGTTAACTTGATTATTTATTGTATTGATATTCATATCTTTTATATGGAGAATACAATATAAATAATTTAGTGATGGGTGGAACCTAATAGTATATATCCCTTAGACGCATTAATAAGTCTCATAAGATAATATTTCTTGGTTATTTTGGTGTATTTAATCCCAAAGAAGAATATATCTTACACACATATCCTAAATAGTTATATCATGATGTATACGATCATTCTGTCTTGATATAGGTGATGGAATTAGTTATCCATAATTATGAATTTCATCACTAAGGAATCAATTATTATTATTATCCATTTATTTATTTATTTATTTTCTAACCATAGATATGTTATTCTCATAGTTTCTGTTGATTATTGAATTATTCAGACTCCCAATTTTATTCTATATTATATATGATCATTTTATTCTCACTTAGGATATTTAATTGATTTTTACTAATGTTTAAAATTAATTATTTTTTGATATCAACCCTTCATATATTTCCATTTTCTTGTGTTTTCAATTAATATATTATATGTGATATGTTTAATAGAATGGATTGTTTGTATAATTTTGGGGGATATGTTCATGAATTATTAAAAATTATGTTGTTTCTTATATAATGGGTAAAACATGGTCTATTTGATGAGATATAAATGGTATTTATTAGTAAATAATTTCTCCTAACTCTCAAAAACACTCAACCATAAAGGTACATTAGATATATATGAATCAATTTTATTTAGTGTAATTATAATTTTTAATTGTTAAAACTGGATCACTTCAGTCCATTTAAAATTCATTTTGTAAAGAAAGTGATTATTTTCGTCGGATTCTAGAGTGTGGGGACAAGGCATCTGAACTGCCATATTATTATTTGTACTACTACTATATTTTTAAAATAATCCTTTAGGATATGTATTTTTATCTTTAATCCAATGGACCATTGGGATGTCAAATTATAATGGGATAGCTTGGTTGTATGCCAATCATTTGGGGGGTGTGGTTTGATACATACAAGAAAAATGGGTGTGTGTGTGTGTGTGTTTCAGTTTAATTTGTAACCCCCTACCCACTAGTGGCTAATTACTAAATAATTTCATTCATAAATAATTACTAATAAATGAAAAATGATTAATATTTAGTTATAAAAAAATATTATAAGTTTTTATTATTATTAATAATCATTTAAATTTAGAAAAATTTATAGTATTTAAATATTAATGAATATATATATATATATATTAGGTATATTGGATTTCAAATAGTCAATACACATTCACTTAGGAACCCTAATGTGTAAATAATTATCTCTCTCCATAAGTAATATAAATCAACCAATGTAGATATTTTATTATATAAAGTGGATTCAAGGCCCGTTTTCTTTGTGGAAGTTAATGTTTAGTTGAGTGTATTCTTGATTCCATTATAGTAGATGACTGGATGTCCCAAATGAGCTACCTACATCACACTATGTCACTAGTCATTTAACTCACCTTCCCCTAACAGTAATCATCACAATATAACACCAGTCTAAATGTCATGCTGCCCCAGCTAACAAATAGTTCATTATCCTCCTCTCTAACATTCCATGTTAGTAACCCCACCACCACACATCGTAAATCCATATGAGAATAAATTTGGATAATAATTGAAAACAAATACATCACTCTTCTGAACTTCCTCGTAATAATGTATGAGTGGCATCCTACTACCCCATCTAACAAGCCACTTCATGCCATTTTATTGGTCTCCATGTATTTATTTTCACATGGTGGGAAACCCCTACCTCCCACATCTGGAATCCAAGTGTGTATAGGGATTAAATATAGGTACTAAAAATCCATCACTAATTCAATCCACCCACATAATGATGACTTTATGTTGTCACACTATAATTCTTTCCTTCCACACCATGAAAACTTTCTGGTTGCACTAAAGACACCTTGATGTATTTTGTTGTGTAGCCACACTTTCCATATAATGGGAACCATCTTTTAATTACATAAATGGCCAACATAATTCCCCTATAGAGGTGGTCCATATTCCAACCTTGTTTTAATGTAAAATAATAGGGTGAATATACCATTCACATAAGCCCCAAATTATTTTAAATATATATAAATACATTTATATTTATTATATACAATTTTAAATATATATATTATTATATATAATTTTTATATAATTTATTTAAATAATCTTTGAAATTTATTTTTAATCATATGTATTTATCAATTGATATTATATACTTAATAATGAATAATTATTAATTAAATAATAATAATAATAAATTTTTAATTGAAAACTCATTCAATATTAATAGTAATCATAAAAAAATATACTATTTAGTTATGATTTAAATATTAGTTAAAAATATTTCATAAATAACTAACATTTTTTATACAATGCATAAAAATGGAGTTTATCATTTAGATGTGGTTTTAAATAATGTCACTAAATGACTTATTCTTATAGTGGATAAATGGAAAAAATCATTTACCAGGATAAATATATCTTAAAATTTTATTTTTTGTTTTTTAAGTGGGTTGTAGTGAGTCTTTTGTTTTATATTTTTTGGTGGATTTTATACATCATGCAGGAAATACAGGTCATGGTTTTAGAGAAAAGGTAGATTTTGATGTTCAAACACCCATCAAGGGTTTTTCAAAGCATGGAATGTTGTTCAGAGGGGTTCTTAAGGTGAAATAACCACAACATAATATTGTAACGCCCAATCTTTAATGCTTCAAATTTCACTCTAGTTTGAGTGAAGCATTACCTCATGAGAGCATCCTGATACGTTAGAGGCTATCGACAAGTGGTGACAATCGACAATCAGTGTTGTGGATACTATACTATCTATATCATTGAAATTAATAAAATACAAATAACCAAATATAATCCACTATCACATATCAAAGTACATATATGGAAATACAACTAACAACAACCCATAAAAATATAATGTATGCATATTATATGAAAAATGATCAATGAATTTACATATTATTACATCTCTATAGACCACCCATGCGGCCATTATTAAGTAAAAAAATAACTATACATGGTGGCTATAATAAAAACCCCACGACTAACCCCAACCTATCCTTAAATCTTATTAAGATGTGATATCTTGATCTAATGTGTTACCTATGTTCAAAAGGGCGTAACAGACATTAAGACTGCATGTGCGCCTTGGTTCTCTTATAGGGGGTATGAAATTCATCTAAGTAGAATCTCAAAAATCCACCATAATATTAATGTGTATGTTAAAGGAAAATAAATAAATAAACATGTGGTGTACAATTTTAAAATTTATGTCGTCCTGTGTCAACCATGGAATTATGGAACACTACTATACATTGTCGGATCAACTCTATCGAACCATATTTATTGTAGATTTATGTCATAAAAATATTATCAAATTAAAGGACAAACACTACCAGACTAAAGGATGTAGAGAAATTTGAGATTTTGACTTATTAATCCATAGATAACAAGCAACAAGGGATCCTCACTTAATGATCATTGAAATGTCAAGCAATAGGGAATCCTCTCCAAGGGATTCTCGAATATTTAGGAAACTATCTCATTATGGTTTATGTAACATATCTTAAAAGGAAAATGAGGAGTCTAACAAGGGAGCTAACCACCCACTCATGTTAAGCAACCCTAGGGGAGGTTATAATGAATAATTACAGATAATGATATAATTTCTTGAGGTGGGAAGAATCATAGTCATGCTTCAAGTGCACAATTCAAACCACACAATCATAATGTAGGTCCCAGGGATAATTACACACACACACACACACATATATATATATATATATATATATTTATTTATTTAAATTGGATGTTGAGGTAGATTTTTTTTTCAAATTCACACATTATATTAATTACACCATTATATGGTAAGTCCCATTTCTATTTTAAAAAATAAATAAAACATTATAATGAGGGAAACAATAGATCTAATCTCACACAAGAACTGAAATAAACCATCTTAAGGAATTCCATATGATTAATCATATATATGAGAAATAGACCACAAGGAGGGAAACAATTGATCTAACCTCTTATTTAAACTCAAATATTATCCTAAGGTAATTCTCATGGATATCATTCATGAACATTGAAATCATGTAGGTAGGTTATTCCAATCCACATGGAAATCATGGTACTATTATATCACCCCATTAGTCATAATACTTTAATTTTATAGTATCTTGTCTTATATTCTACATCGAACTATAAAAACTCTGATACATTTTATTACAATGATTCATTACATCAAAAGAACATGAAACTAAGTATTAAATATCATGTATTATTACTCACTATGACTGAATACACCCATTTAATATTCATAAATTCATAGGGGATAATTAACTTAAAAGAATAAAATATTCATGACCTTAAAATGTCCCAGATCACCTTAAAAATTGAAGATCACGAATAGCCAAAGAAAAATTATTATGAGGAATAAAATAATTAATTGAGAAAATATATTTTGATATCTAAAATTAAAACTATGAAAATAAAAAGAGTTACTTAAGAAGTGTGAATGCTATGAATAAGTATAGTTAAGATATATATATAAATATAATCGAAATATGGTTGTTGAAAATATAGTTATTCCAAATATTTTCATTGTATATACTTGTGTAGAAGAAGTATATATATGTTATTTATAGTTAGTAACATTCTTAAATAATATTCTTTAGAAATAATAAACAACAAAACACAAATATAACACTTAATTAAAATTTGTTATTATAAAAATATATTTTTGATGGATAAGTGTTATTGTTAAAGAATTAAAGGATAAAAATATATTTTAATATCAATATATTTGAGAAATTAATTTATTATGATTTAAATAATAAATATTTAATTATTAATTAATGTGAAAAAATATTAATAATATAAAAGGTTTTAAATAATTATATTTACAATAATAGCAGTTCTTTGGTAATTATAACATTTTCATTTTAAATATATATTTATAAAATGTATATTTTTAATTTTTATAAATTATCATAATTTTATAATTCATCATGCCAAAATTATATTAAGGTGAATTTATGATATTTTTCAAAAATAATTGATTTTTAGGTGAATCGTGAAAAAATAATTATATTGTTAAAATCATCATTTTATGACATTAATATAATTCAGAAATGAATTAAATTATTTATATACCCCTTTATAATATAGATATATGTAAGTTAAGTAAGTCATTAAAAATTACTATTTTTATTTATACAACTAGTGTATATATATTTGGAAACATATTTAACATGTTACTCTAAAAACTAATTATTTCTCTTCTTTTAAAAAAATTATTTTTTCACTTACAGAAATTAAATCCCAAAAATGGATTTAATATTTCATATTAACATTATATTATTATTTAATCAGGTCAATTTTATTTTTTAAAATAACTATATGATCCCTATGATTAATTATTATGACCACGATAATAATAAATGTTTTCCTTTTTTAAAAAATAATTTATTAATTTTATGTAATTGTTTTGTAGTAAAATAAATTAATATCTTATAAAAATTTAATTTAATATTATTTTTAATCCAATATTTGAATAAATAGTCACTCATTAAATTGGAAATAAATACTAAGTAATTTTAAGAACAGTTAATGATGATTTTTGTTTCTAAAAAAATCATTTTCTATATGTAAAATATTTAAATTTAATATTTGATTTATTGTTTATTTTAAATTTTAATTAGATTAAATGGAGATTAAATTTATGTTAAACAAAAAAATGGGTAATATTTTTTATTTAATATATTTGTTAAAACATAATTTAATAGGGTATAAACTAATTTCCCAGGTAAAAACAAAACTAAGGTAAAATAAACAGATACAAGAATAAATGACTTCTAACATGTTTGAAACATGGATATATATATGTTTTTGAGTTTTAATAGACCCAATATCTCACTTTAATCCATTATTCTTCTATTTTGAATATTTTTACCCTTTAATATTATCATTACATTACAAATTAATTATAGGTGTTTACCAAAGATCAATTTTCATCAATTACAAAAAGATACACTTCCACCCATTATTTAAATTACCGTTACTTAAAATTTATTTCCAAAAATATGATATTTCTATCATCCTAAAATCCTATTTCATTTTCATAGTTATATTATCTCATTTAGTTATCTTAATCCCTTTATTTTTATATAGACATCCAGAAGGATGTTCAAGGTCCCAATATGGGTATTACTTAATCCATATCTTTTATTCTATTTATTTCCCTTCCAATACTATACTAAAAAAGTAATATAATGACCTATATATTATTAATATAATAAAATAATACTTTATTAATTTAATAAAACATATTTATTCTTCCCCATCCCCTTATAAAAATAAAATAATGTCAATCGTGTGTTGTGCGGACTACCTCCTCCACGAAATGACACCTTCTATTTTTTACCATAGAATATCTTCATTTATTATGAAGATGGAATTGAAAAATAAAATTTAAATATAAAATATATTTATTAATATGAGGATGAAAATTATAACCCACCTTCATTTCCTCTCATTCATTGAGAAATGAAAATGTTAACCATGTGTTGTGCGGACTACCGCCACCAAAAAGTAATTTTATTCATTTTTAAAATTTATATAAATTTTTTATAAAAATGTATTAATATATGAATAAAATATTTATAAATATATAAATAATATAATTATACTTATATTATAACTATATTATTCCAAAATAATAAAATTATTAGTCACAGACACCCATTAAATTATGGTGTGTCAAAATTTTGGTCACCATAGACACCTACTTGAAAAACACTAAAAAATACTATCATTTATTACATTGAGAACTAAAATAATAATGTTATTATGATTTTAAATGTATATAATTATTTTTTATGTTTTGTAATGATTATATAATGTATTTAACTTATTATTAAAATATCAACTTTGGTCACTAAAATTTATGAAAAATATGACACTAATTCTATTTTCATGTATCATAAATAAAAATCTAATGTATTTAGATAATAGGTTTATAAAAAATATATATAAATAATCAATTTAATTTCCTTAAAGATCTTTTAATTGTGAAATTATCTATTATGCTAAATAAAAACACGACTATTATGAAACTATTTCAAAATGATAAAGATAACTCACACCCCATATTGATAATAAATAATAACTATCTAATATACATGTATAGAATAATTTTGAATGAAAATTAAAAAAGGTTATATATATTAATAATCTTCTGAAATATAATGTAATGATAGATATTTTTGTTATATATAATAACTATTTACTTTATTTAAAGTTATAAATTTATGTATAGGATTCTTGGTTTCAATTCTTACTCTTGGGGACTTGTTGTATTTTGGGCACCATTTTTCATTTTATATGGTGATATTTTGAATTAATTCCAATGAAGAAATTTTAATATAATTGTTTTCTAATTAATAGGATATAAAAATAAAAAATCATTTTCCATTTATCATTTGTATTTTTATTCAAGTGTTACAAAATTCAAAAGGTATTATGTTAACTCAATTTTCTACCATTGGGTTACAAACATTATTATTTAACTATAATGTTACATTTATTATTTATTAAACCTTGTAAATAATTTTTATTTAATACACTATTATTTTTTGGTTTCTAAAATTAATCTTTATAACCCCATTATCACATTATTTTTACCTAAATTATTATCTATCATGAAAGGGGACTTTTTAGTCTCAACTAGTATTTCTTTAGCCATATTTCTAATAATGCACCATTTTTTATTTTATATCATTCATCTAATACCCATACAATATTTTATATCAGTATAATTTAATTATTAATTATATTTTATTATTCATTTTAAATTATATCCATTAATATGTATGGATTTCAAATTTTCTATGGTTATAGTTGTTATTGGTCTATATTTTAAATTCTATGATATTTGATTGGTAATATACACCATATTTTTTATATGGTTTATTAACTACCCTATATTATTCAAATATAATGAATATATTTCATTTATTTATATTTTAATTCCATGTTATCCCTCTAATTTATTTTTTAATCTTGCACTAAAATTATTATAAGGGTGTTTACATTTATTTAATTCATATAGATATGATTCATATTCACCACTTATTTACTTTTTTTGTATATTTTTTCCTTGTGTAAATTTATAAATCATGTCATAAAATATTTATATATGCGACTATACTTTTAAAAATCTATAACAATAATTACCTCCACAAATCAACCTTTTTTATAGGTATGTTTTTCTCTTAAATCATTCATCAATGAAAAAAAAATTTGATAACATTGTTTTAATGGAATTCACTTATATAGACATAAATTTAATCATTCGGTAAGATTATTTAATTAATTATATACCTATTAATCCAAGTGATTTTATTTCTAGGGCTGGTAATTTTTAAATCTATTCAGTTTATTTATTAGGGATATACCGAAAATCCGTATACTTAGTATTTTAAAAAGGTTGTTCTTGGAATACTAAGGCAAGTTGATTATATATTTTTTAAAAATAATTATTATTTCTATTGATGGATTATGTCATTATGTACTAGGAAAGTATTTATTTTTCAAATTTTTTATATCAATATGGATGATTATTGATTCCCATGTTAATTTGATTATTCATTATTTTGATATTCATATCTTTAATATGGAGAATTCAACAGACATAATGAAATGATGGGAGGGTCCAAATAGTATATATCCCATAGATACGTCTATAAGACACATGAAATAAACTCACTTGGGTTTTTTTGTATTCCATCACAAAACAAAATATTTCTTATATATAGGTCCTAAATTTTAAGATCATGATGTCTTGGTTTAGGGAATGGAATTAGTTTTTTTTCATTATAAATTTCATAACAATGCTAATAATTATTATTATTATCCATATATTTATTTATTTTTCAACCATAGATATTTTATTCTCCTAGATTCTTTTGATTGTGGAATTATTCTGATTACTGATTTTTTATATATTATATATAATCATTTTATTCTCACATAGGATATTTATATGACATTACTTATGACTACACTTAATTAGTGTTTGATATCAACACTTCGTATGTTTCCATTATCTTGGGTTTTGAAAAAACGTATTGTATGAGATATGTCTAATATAATGCCTTGTTTGTATAATTTTGTGGGAGATGTTCATGACTTATTACAATTTAAGTATTTTCTTGTATAATGGGGATCAAATTGTCCATTTAATGAGATATAAAATGGATGTATTCATTAATAAATTCTCATAACTCTATAAAACACTAAACCTAAAATTCCCATTAGATATATGTGACTCAATAATTATTAGTGTAATTGTAATTATTAATGGTTAAAATTAGAGAACATTAGTTCATTTCAAATTTAGTATGCAAAGAAAGTGTTTATTTTCCATAAATTATGGAGTACGGGTGCAAGTCGTCTCAACAATAGTAGTAGTAGTACTATTACTTCTACTATTTATAAAAAATTACCCATTATAATATTTATTTTTATCTTCAATCCACTATACCTTTGGGAAATAATGTTTTAATGGGTTAGCTCGGCTGTAGGCCTATCCTTGGGGGTGTCTTTTGATCCATACTAGACAAATGTCTGTGTGTGTTTTTTTTTGTGTGATTTAGCTTACATTGTAACCCCAAACCAGTATTGACTAATTTCTGAATAATTTTAATCATAATTAATTACTAATGAATGAAAATTATTAATAGTTAATTATTAAAAAATATAAATAATTATTTATTATTGTTAGTAATAAATTATAATTCATAAAAAATATTAAATATAAATATAAATTGATATATATATATACACATATAGGTGTATTGGATTAAAAACTTTAAATACACATTCACTTTGGAACCCTAATGGGTAAATCATTATCTCTCCCCACAAGTAATGGAAATCAACCAATATAAATATTTTGATATATAAAGTGGACTAAAGGCCCTTGTTAATAATGGACCTTTTGTCTTAGTTGAGTGAATCCTATATGTCACTGAAGGAGATGACTGGAAGGTCCAAATGACATGCCTACATCATGTTCTGTCACCAGTCTTGTGCCTCACCTTCCCCTAATAATGATCATCAGAATTTAACACCATTATAAATGCCATAATACCCTAGAAAAAAAATAGATCCTTATCCTCCTCTCTAACAAACCATGTTAGTAACCCCTCCACCCACATCGTAAATCTGTGTGCTGATAAGTTTAGATAATATTTGAAAACACACCCATCACTCTCCCGAACTTCCCAACCAATAATGCATGTGTGGCACCCCACTCCACCATCTAACTAGTCACTTCATTCCATTTTACTAGTTTTGATGATTTGATTTTCAAGTGGTAAGAAACCCCTAAATACCATATCTTAAATCCAAGTTTGTATAAGCAAGAAATATATGTACCAAAAAACCCATCATGCTCTATTACCACCCACCCAATTATGAATTCATATTGGCACACTATAATGCCTTCCTTCCACACTATGTTATCATATCGTTTTCACCTCTGAGACATTACTCTATGTTATTTTCCAGCCACACTTTCCATATTATGGGAAAAATCTTTTAATTACATAAATGGAAATCGTAATTCCCCTACAGAGTTTGTCACAATTCTAACCCCGTTATAATGATGAATAATAGGGTAAATTTACCATTCACTTAAGACCCCAATTTATATATATATAATTATATTATTTATATACAATTATAGAAATATATATTATTATATATAATTTATATATAATTTATATAAGTAATATATGATATTTATTTTTAATGACATTTATTTTTAAATTAATAATATATATTTAGTAGTGAATAATTCATAATTAAATAATAATAATAATAATTTTGAAATTTAAAACTGTTTAACTATTAAAATATATTATCACAAATAAAATTTAGTATTTAGTGATTATTTAAATCTTCATTAATAATATTTCATGAATAACCAATGGTTTTTAAAAATTTCATAAAAATGAAGTGTATCATTAAAAAGTGGTTTTCAAAAAAGTCAGTAAATGACATCTTCGTTTAGTGCGTAAATGGACACAAGTTTTATACCAATAAAGAAATATCTTAAATTTTTTTATAATCTTTGGGTGTGACTTTATGTGTACCTCTTTTTTTTTATTTGGTGGATATTATGCATCATTCAAGAAATATAGTTTAGGGTGTTAAAGAAAAGGAATATTTCGATGTACAAACTCCCATCATGGGGTTTTCAAATCATGGAATGTAGTTCAGAGGTGTTCATAAGGTGAAAGACACAAAATATGATATTGTAACACAAAATCATGAATTCTATAAATTTCAATCTATTTGGAGGGACACATTCCCTCATGAGATCCTCCTCATATGTAAGAGGCTATCGATAAGTGGTGAAAATCTATAATCAGAGTTGTGGAGACTATACAATTTTTATACAAATTAATAAAAAATAAATAACCAAATATACTCTACTATCAGATATCAAAGTACATAAATGGGAGTACTAATAACAACAACCCATAACAATATGGGCTTTGGGCCAAAAAATGGGCCAACGGGCCATGTTATGGGCTTACTACCCACTAGGCCTTCAAGATATGTAATGGGTCTCTATCTACCCAGTTAAAGAGGTATTTTCATTTCTTTAATAATAAATGGCACTTCGGAACCAACCTTAGAAAAATGAGATAGCATAGCTAAGCTTTCACTCGAGCGGAAACACACCATCGTAAGAAATTATCCATGATTAATCATGTATATGGGAAATAGATCATTAGGAGGGGAACAGTGGATCTAACATCCTACACAAGATAAAATATTATCCTAAGTTAATCCCCATATATTTATTTTTTGAACTAGTAAATCATATATGTAGGTTGTTCCAATCCACATAGAAACACCACCTCATTTCCTATCCCTTGGGTAGAACCCCTAAATTCCAACATATCTCCCAAAGAAATCATGGCCTATGAACTAATCTATTATAACCATGATCATATCCTAAATCATATCTCATCATCCATATATCCATGTGAGCTAGTATTATAATGTCTAACTCGATCACATAGGGAATAGATAACTAATCCATTGACATTCTAAACTCAATTATGATAGAATCTACAAGATTCCTCAAACCAAACTCACTCTCTAATCACTAATAAAAAATAATATTTTCACTCCAGAAAAACCCCATTGATTGTATGGACCACCTAAACTAGAAATTAATTGTTCTATAAAACATACATTCCAAATTTTAGATCACCATATTTGTCTTCATACCAATGGACCATGTTAATTCAACACACTCATAAACTCTTATAATCTCATTTCATGACTATGATAACACATACAAAATGACCCATACTAAATTTCCTGGTCATATCACTTAGAGGAGAGCTCCAAAGCATGTTATCAAGAGTAAACCCTTTTCATCTAACCATAAAATCCCTATAGGATCTTCCAGACACACCTTATACACCCAGACTCCATTCCATCCTCCAGAGGGTTCTCCCAAATAATCAAGAGACATGAATATTCAACCCATTATCATAACATATGCCCTATATACCTTACATAATAGACCATGATAACCCATAATATGTTATCCAAAACTAATTATAATCCAAATAACCTATGATGGTACCCCCATGCTCACTTTTAAACTAACTCATTAGTGTTAAAGTAACCTAGTGATATAACATTACTCCACATGTAATAGATAACTCTCTTGACACCTATAGTTCTCAATGAATCCTAAATTATCCACTTAGCGCACATAAATTCTTCATCAAATAAACTAGAACCCAATTACTATTACAGGAATGAATAATCATACATAAATATTTAAATAGTTTTGTAATATAGGAAAAAAGTATCTCAATATGTAGTTATGCAACTAATCCAAGCTCTATCAATCATTGGTCAGGAAAATGCCAAATATAATCCATGTTATGACACCCTATTTCATACCATATTTCAAAAATAATTAATTATAAAAATTTATAATTAATTAAGGATTTAAAATCATGATGCATAATCCCAAAAATTTCACCAAGCAGGATCCACTCATTGAATCTATAATTGAATATTCATGTAGGATCTATGATTCACTTTTGACACTTGAACAAGATAAATATCCATAATCCCACCCTAAATCAATCATCAACAGAGTTAAATTTATTAAAACTTCACATATAATATTTTCCAATGACATACCTTATCTCAAATGGGTAATGACAACATATGTTCAATGATCCACACCATCCTCTTTCCAACACACACATAAAAGCTCACAATTTGGGATGATTCCACCACACCCTAATGGAATAATCCTCAAATATTGAACAATAAAATCACCAAATCCATGGGAAACCCATAATAAACGAAATGTGTAAGTGAATAGGGGTAATAACTCAATTAAAAGAACCAAATAAATCATATTCTTCATATATCAAAGATGTAATTCGACGGAGAATGTGGGGGGATCTAGAGGAATTAATTTCAGATAATTAACATTCTCAATCCCTTCCCTGGTAAAGAACCCATGGATCCAAATTGTTAAATGACCATCATGACCCTGATAAAAAAATATCCCTTGGGAATACTGGGTACCTAATTAGACTATATCAGGTACCCATTTCCATATTGACTAGTAATACCAACTCTGTTAGTTGGTCGATAGGGGATCGGGGGGTGTTTTGTATATAGAATTTACATTGGTATCCTGGTTCCCATAGACCAAGTATTTGATGGATCCCTATTATACAATTTTATAATGAGTTCACCCTAACAATAATCTAATTCTCACATGACCAACAATTAGACCTCCCAAATATCAAGACATATTCAAAAAACATACTTGAGATCTCCCAACTCCTTAAATTTTAATCCAATCTGGATTCTTTGATCACCCCTACTTCAAAACTAAAATTCAAATTTTCAGGGAAATCATTATTCTTTAAAAATATGGGTAAATATAAACTACCCATGAATACTTTTTTTATCCCTAATAAGAAAGAAATAAATATCACACATACACTAATTAATTAATTGTAATTCAATAAAAATTTCTAGTTTAATATATTGAAAATTAACTTCCCTTTCACCAAACCTGAATACACTATCCTTTCCCAAAAAAACCATAGTTAGACCCTTGAAATATGATCGTCACATCCAATAAAATTTCAAATTACCATTATTATACCAGTGTAACCAAATTATGTATTACCCTTTAATTATTCCTCCATATCGTGATCTCTCCTAAAAACACCCAATCTCTCACACTATTAAGTTATCGCATTGTGCTGATCTCGATGCCTAAACTCTCATAAAATCACTTCAATCTCAACTGAGAGACCAAATTTGACACATTCTATAATTCAATGTAAGAATTATCAATATATCCCAAAATATTATTATATTTTCTTTAAAAAAAATTATAGACATTTATTCCTAGTCCCTCTAAGAGAAAATGTAAAATTCAACAATGAGTTAGAATCCAACACATTAAATCAACCTGAACACCACATCTTAATGCAAATATTTTATTTATTACGGAATTCATTGGATTTGGTATTTTTTTAACTATGATATCATGGATTAATCCTTAATTGCTCACCTTCATGTCTCAACACACATTTTTCTCTTATAATGTAAAGTTTTTTAAGGAATTAACTACATTATTCTCTTCATTATAGGTGAATTAGTATCTTTATTCTAGAAAACTAAAATACAAGACCCCAAAATCCACAATCCTATAAAATGATGAATTTAAGGAATGGATGTTACTAACTTTGTCATTTATAAATTATCACAAGAATAAAAAATGCTACCAATATTTGGATTACCATAGTATTGCCCTAAATATTCACTAAATCTATATAGAAATGAGGATCACTCACACAAAATATCATTCAAATGTTATCAATAAAATGGATTCAGTTATACTAATTTGGAAGATATATATCGCCCCAAATTATTATTACACAAGAATCATCCTATATAACCCATGATACAATCAACAATATAGAAAAAACTGTCATTGAAAACCACAAACATTGATCTTCCCTGATCTTTTGTTCCTCATGAATTTCATCAGTCCTCTACCTATCCTCCTGTTGATGAGCCTATATTCCCTTTCTGATCACTAACATGAGTGATTATTTTCCCTGATGCACTAGAGTCCCATATCATCCCACCAAGTTGTTGGTATTAATAGTAGTCACTAATTAACCATAATTAATTCTCAACATTGGTTATTTTGAAAAAATATAATTCTCAAAGGACCTACCCATAGCCTATACAAACACTTTATATATTTAATAGGAATCATGTAACTGCCTTGAATCATCCCTAGTACATATGGACCCCCTTACCCAAGGTTTTATGTTACACCCATTCTCTATCTTTTATAATCTAGAGTGACCCTTTTATGAGCCCTCTCATAATAAATTTTCCATCATCCATATCAATATCATTTGAAATAATAATTAGTATATGCTCTCTAACTACCCAATCATCCAACCTAACATATGATTTATTGATTTTTATCCAATAAACCAAGGATAATGCAACTAAAAACTACTAGTGCATTCTAAGAATGGTAGACATGTAATCCTAGACATATGTTCAATGATTCCTTTCAAATGAACTTGTGGTATATCACTTATTTCATGGACAACTATAGGATCTATTTCAACCTGAGAATCATTAAAAACCCACAACGCATCTACTCATGCTCTACCCAACCTAGATGCATCCTTTTTGTACCAGCATTCAATATTTCATCAAAAAAATTAATGAATTCAAAAATGCATGGAATTCAAAATATATTTCCATATAAACATAACCAGAACACTACAAGCACTCAATATTCATTGCACCATAGAATGAAAGGTATCCCACCTGCCTTTACCTACACTATTAAGGGTAAAAGCAGTATTAAGGAAACATAGCTTGTTATAAATTACAATGTTTCTTATGATCAAAAGACATATATTTAAAAAATTAGAAGTAAAAAAACCAAAAAATCAAGACCCTCATCCATGAAAAATTAAACCATACAATGTACTCATTCATATAGTCACATGATACTCTCTCAATATAACTGTTATCTTCCTTTTCACTTTTATCATTCATGATGCACTAGAATTTGGTGAGGGATAAGAGATCATTTCTCTAGAATTAATCCATTCAACAAAATTATGGATGAAATATGATTGAGGTATGTATTTAGGAAAACTCTTGGTGATATTTATCGAGCATTAATGAAGATACTAAAAATATTAGTATAAGAAAATATGAACAACCAAGTATAAAATAAATAAAACCATGATAATATAAAATAAAGACCCAATCATGTGAAAATAAAATCATTAATACTTATTTATAGAGGGTTCATAACTACTCGTGAGCCACTATATTCATTTACTTATGTTTATAATAAATGCATGGGTAAATAACTTCCATTAAAAATTCTTTATAATTTCTCACCCAATCCCAACACTCATATGTTTCATCATATGAAACATTTATTCTAATTATATCTTAGAATAAATATATTTATTGAATTTCATCCAATAACACTTTTTTTTCGTTATCATTCATAGTTCATACCATATGAAATATCTCATTCATAAATTATGATTCATAAGGAATTTGCATGATATAAGTATGCCCATTATTTAAGATATTACTGAATAAATGTGTATTCCATGTGTCATGTCATGAATATATCATACATTATGATATATGGGCTTTCTAGAATATCATATTCAATCTTCCACATTTACTAAAGCCTTATCGATTTTTTTCTATTTATGCATATATTTTATCATTTAAAATAACATTGGAAACCTTTTCTAAAAATACATTTTTATATCTTCCAAAAAATATTTTGTAAATATATCGTCAACATTATCAGGATCATATAATATGTAATATATTTTGAATAACCTTACAAAAATATTAAATAAACCTTAATAAATTATAGGAGTATCACCATGAGTCAAAATAAAGCCTCATTCAGTCAAGAAAGAATGTGTGACACAAATAACTTTTTAGCATTGACAATAAATATAAATCACTAGATCTATAAATTCATGAAAGGGTATGCTTATACAAAATCATCATTGATTCTCAAGTGATAAATAGACGAAGAATAATCTCCATAAAATACAGATATCTATATATCTAGATACACCAGATACATCATATGTAAGGATTCATTTTCATATGATTCTTTTTTCCAAGACATTCGGATACCTTGGTACCTGGAATATGTCAACACCATATAGATAACTCAAATTAGCTCAGTTGTACAAGTATAGATTATGAAATTCAATGAATACAACATATTTATCTCACATTCATGTATGAAGACATCAAATTCCCCACATCCAAATAGAATATAAAATCATATTTCCTATCTAGATGTGAAATTAAATTTCATAAGTCTATCTCAATTGAGGGACCAAATTTAATACTTTTCTTATGATCAGACAAATTATATCTTAGTTAATCTCTAACCAACAATATGATTAGAAATATACCAAACCACCCACAAATTATCCAATCCATGTGGTATTTTTATAAAAATTTTCAATGTATGAATGTTTTGACTCTAATTATCTCAAAAAAATTATGTAATAATGAAACATTTGGGCCCCACTGATATCACAAACACCCTGGCATTAACAATGACGTCGAGTATCGACCTTCCAAGTACCACCAGTTTTCACTATCACAAAATTTATCATTACAATATAATATTTAATATATTATTAATACCCATCCAAAAATCTTGAATAAAACCTAATAAATTTTTAGAGTATCACTTTGTGAAAAAATCAGACATCATTCAGTCATGCATAAAGTGGGACAAAAAATTCCATTATATCGTTGATAATAAATATAAATCACTTGATCCATAAATTGATGAAAGGAGAAGATTATACAAAATCATCACTGATACTCATGTGATAAATAAATTTATCATTGTCTCTAAAAAACAAATATATATCTATACATGTACACTAGATACATCATATGTAAGAATTCATTTTCAAATGACCCCTTCTACTAAAAAATTAGTTAAATTTTGGACATGGATTATGTCAGTCAGATATAGATAAATCTAATATTCTCAATTATCCTTGTATAGAATAAGAAGGTCATTGAATACATCATATTTCATTTACCTTTAGGTATGAGGACATCACATTCCCCTCACCCATATAGATAATAAAATCATTTTTCATATCTTGATATGAAAATAAATTTCCAATGCCTATCTCAATCGGGGGACCAAATGTCATAAATTTCATATAAAAGTAAAAAATTCAATCTTGGTTAATCTCTAACTAACAATATTATTAGTAATATACCAAACCACCCCATTATATTCCAATACTAATGGTATTTTCATGAAATTTATCAATGTTTTAAGGTTCTCATGATATGTGTGTCAAAAACATACTAGAGTAATAAATCAAATGGACTCCACTAACAACACAAACACCCCCACATTTAACAATGTCATTAGGTCCCATCCTTCCAAGTTCCACTATGTTTCCTGGATACATGTCGTCTCTTCCATGGGGCCCACCCATATTCTTGAATAGATCACAAAACTAATGACTACCCCAACAACCCAACACATGATCTTTATAATGTTCTTTTTCCTCACTCACAAATACTCTGAGAAACATACCCGGAGGTCACCCATTATAATCACTACTACAGTCCAATAACACTAAACTATGGATTTCTAATCAGGTAATCTCCCTAAAATAAAGTCATACTCTGTTTAAAAGAGTCATATCATTTAGTTATTTAACCCTTTTTCGTTTTTTGATGTTCTATTCATCTCCATATAAAGAAAAAAAATCCTTATTGTGGAACCTATATCACAACCTAGGAATTTCCACCACTCTTATTATTTTGTTCCTACTATAATACTAACTTAACAACTTGGCCACACTTACAACATATAAATCCCACCTATAACATGTTCGTCGAGTCAGGACCCTCTAGGTACCACCTCTTACCCCACAGACATCTGGTCCCCTACGTAGGACCACCAACATGCCCAAAATAGCAATCAAACTAATGTTTCCCCCATAATCCAACACATGTTCTTTCTAGTGTGATTTTTCCTCACTCGCACACACCCTAAAAGACATTCCAAGAGGTTTCCCTGATCAATAATCCTGTAAAATCATGTTAAACTGTGCAGTTATAATTATGTGGGGTCCCTAAAATAAAGTTTCATCTTTTGACCTGAGACATATCATTTAGTCATTTAACCCTTTATCCTTTTTTGTGTTATAATTAAGAACTCCAAATTTGAACTGTGAACCCCTAGTATACTAAATGAATAACATATAACATTCCTAGTTGTATACTTAATGGTCCATCTATTGCATAAAATAATTTTTCCTCTTTATAGGTATATTCTATATCTTTATATAATAATTATACACGTGATAACCATAAAATATCATCAAAGCATATAATACTACATAATGGACATAAGTTTGGAAGAACTCAATGATATAATTTAAGATTTCAATTATCCTTTCACATCATGAAATTTTTATCTATACCTATATATATATATATTAAATAACAATGAATTAATAATAAATTTGAGGTTTCCATTTATATAACATGATACATTTTATATTCTATCAATCCTTTATGAATACTTAAAAAACATAATATTTTCCTATTAAAATTATATTATAGAAAATATTACTATATTAGATTTCATTTGAATCATTTTCAGGGGTTTTTTATACCCATTACATCTCTATGTGTCCAGTTGATAAAACCCAACCACTATTATTTTTAATCAGAAACATCTATGGTGAAACCAATTCTGAATAAGGATACATTTTGGAATCATATTCAAAAAATTCATCTTGTTGAACAAAGTATTCAAACATATTAACTCCATAACATCAAATCTTATAGTTCTAATAATTTTTGAGACTTATTTTAACTTTTTATAAGTACATAATAATTATTATTGGAACCCTTTAATTAATAATTTTTTTACTAAAATATTTTTGGTAACTCATTACCAATAAATCCTAAACTCATTTAGAATATTATGTAACATTCACATTCAATTCCGTTTAGTATATGATTTTATTTATTAATTTTAAAATTCTCAAAGTCCAAACATATTGTCACTATGCACTTGAACACTATATTCGCTTCATAATATCATTATATGATATTTAAACTCCTTTTATTTAGTAAATAACACGTATTTTCTATTATTATGAGTATTTCAGGAGTAAACTATTATATACATATCATATAAAGTATTTTGTGCGTTAATGGAATAATATTGAAATGAATATTCCTCTTTATATTATTCCACTCATAGTGGTGGAGTATCACTTCCAAATATTTTATCAGATGTCTACATAAACACATTTATCATGGGAAAAATATTTTTTATCATTTCCCATTTTATAAACATGTAATTGAATATGATGACTCATAACTTATGTTTAGCATATCAAATTATTCATAAAAACTATTTGTTAACAACCAACTTCTGTCATCATATAAGAGAAATATGATGATTATAAATTTCATTTACTAATATCCATATAATATTGGTATATTACATTATTTTAAATTATTTGATATAGTTTTTCTTTTCTCCATTAATTGAATTAATACTATAGTATTTATCAATTATTATCATGATTTTGAATAACTTTATATTAAAAACATTGTATAATATATACTTGGTATCATATACATCTCTATATTAATGAATTGATTTCTATAACATTAATATTTTACAATGGAATTCCATGGTGTTTCTAGAACCCCTTAAAATATTTAGACAATTTCATCCCATGGAATCATTACCCCTCCTTTCTTATAACACCTTTATGTTTAAATTAAATAGAATAAAAACATGAATAAATATTTATGGAACACTGAGCTAACTTTTCTTCTTCAAGTTTTTTACTGACACACTATCCATACAACACTATAACAAATACACCACCCACTTAGTTAATATTTTCTCACTATTTTTAGAAAATAGGGAAAAATTTATTAATCCATTTCCTATATTTTAGATAATTTGAATAGATTATAATATATTTAATTATTAAACCAAGAAAATAATTATAGGATATCTTCAGTCTTACCAAGTCATTAACATGACCAATCTAATGGAGTATATGAGTGAACACTAAACTTGCTTTGGTTATTTTGAATTTAATACATTAAAACCAAAGTTGAATTCATCTGTGCATCTTATAAACATTTAGATTCACTTTCTAAACCACTTAAATGATTTACTAATTCAAGTAGGTGTTTCTATATAATATAAATTTTCCATTCCTTAAGATTTTTTATTAGGTTACCAATCCTATTTGTTTATTACTTGAAGATTCTAATTTTTATGGATTGACATTAATTTTTTGTTTGATATTAGTGATTTCATAAATATACAATAGAATATTTTATCATATGATTATCATGAATTACAAAAATTTAATACAGAATTTTATTAAATTTACTCCCACTAAATTATTGACCCCTTTTAAAAACATCATTCAAATTAGTTTTCAAAGAACCAAATTTCACTCATAAGTGAATCTTCATTGTAATTTAACTCACCAATTAGTTATTTATATTGGTCACTATTAAAATCATATTATGTATTACTCCTAGGTGGTTAAGAAACAACTGTTTTCCTAATATATTTTATTTATAGACTCAACACCAATTCTATGGTATCCTAACTCGTAGGGTTTCCAGCTAAACGTAACAAAAAAACTTAAAGTATGATTTAGTTACACAACTCTAATTATTATCCATTTCCACTATTTCATACACATGATAGTACATAGTCACCCTTAATTGGTAAAACCTTCCCTGATGAATGATCGAGGTCATGATATGTGTTTTTTTATTTGGAATTATTCTAATGCATAGTATTTTGAATGGGATTTAATCTTGAATTTCCCAAATATTGTTGGATCAATGATAGGGGGAGGGGTGAATCAATGTATACTTTCTATTGTAAGGGTACATTTCATGACCTGGAATGGAAGCTTTCCTAACCACTAAAACTTGTTGAAGTTATCTGTCCCCTTTTAGTATATCTTAGAACCTCGCATCATATAGGGTAAAATAAATAGGGATATCAATAAGAGATCTAAGGACAAATACGTCCTTGTTCCCATTTTAGTTATCCTTTATAAAAAAGATTATATTATTTATTTTTTTAGGATTAAAAAGGAATAGGTATAAAGTAGTTTTACTCACATACAGTCATTCCTCTAGCGCTCCCAAGCTCTACCCCAAACAATAAAATCTTTTTCCATAGTCGGTTACATGACCCAATTGACCAGACCATACCCACATTCTTTATATCTAGTTAAACACCCAGCCACAAGCATTTTTAGTAACAGGTATTACCCCCAACAACAACTTATTCCCTTTCTTATTTTCAGATCCACTTTAGAAATATCATCTTCTTCATATTCTCTTTATCCAAAATCATGTTGTGTAACATTAAACAATCTATAATCATTAATATCTTCAAAAAATTTGTTATGATTTTGTTTTTTTTGAAACATTATCCTTATAATAAAGTTACCAAGATATACTAAAACTCACTTTGAAACTTTAGCTAGAAATATACATAAACAAAATCCTATCTATTATAACTATATTCAGTATACCTTTCATCCAATGAGACCAAACATCATCTAGTACTATTTCATATTATATTACTCAAATTGAATCACTTTAGTCCAATGTGATCTATTCAATGCACTATTATTCAATGATCCTTAGTATGATGCTCCTTTGTATGATGAATCATGATTAGTCAGATGCACCTTATTCAACAGGGTAGATTCTCTATTGGAAACTCGTGATTAACATTATATTCAGTAGATGATATTCGGTTTGATACGTAACCCCCAAAATTCTAAAGTACAAATTTCTATTCAGTAGCATGTATGACACGCATAACTAAGAGTATAAAGAAATATAATATCACAAGACTATATTATATGTTTACTATTTAAAAAATCGATACATGATATAGCTTTTAATTCATCCAAAATAGAGTTAGTTTTTCATTCATGCATTGGTGACCTTACTTGATAGCTTCTATTATACACAAGGCTGAGTTTCACCAAAACACGATATACTAAAAAAATTATTATTTAATATAATATGATATAAACTAGAATTTATTAATGGTATAAAATAAATTATGAACATTTATGGGTAATATAAATATAAATTTAATTCATGGGTTACCAATTAATGATATCCCAAACGAAGAACCAAAAACTATAAAAATAAATATTATTTTTTTATGCTTCTAATGGAGTTTTTTCTTAATAAATAAAATTATTATAATTAGTGCATGATTTTAACAAAATATATATATTACATTATCAATGAAATATATTTTATATTTATCCATTCGGTTTTATAGGCATAAGATATAAACAAACACAATTTCACACATTAAAACATTTATTTTAATAAAACCAATTTTACCACCTTTTAATGGAGAAACCATTTTAAATTTAAATTTTTACAATTTAATTGACTTAATATGTCAAAATAAACATCATATTTTAAATAGAGACATAAAAATTAAGTTACTGTTCTTTTATTTATGTTTTAGAAACATTTCATTTTTCAATGAATAAATATAAATACAGAATTTTAGTTCAAAACAACATTTTCATCTAATTTATTTATAAATATAAATTATAATTTAATTATTCTTAATGTTTAATTAGAATATTTTTTAGAAATTAATAAAATTTATATAATTGGAATCAATTTCACTATGAAATTGATTATAAAAACATAGAAAACTTTGGAAGGTTTTTACTTTAAAAATCGACATTGTCTTCCTGCCTATATGATGAGTTTTAAATTAATTTAATCCACTTCTATCTTTATAATTTTAAAGAATGGATTGAATATTTTGAATTAGAATAATTTATAATTTCCAATATGGTTATGTACGTTTTGACCAACAATATTAGTGAAAATAATTAAAATTAATTAAAATATTTAATGAAAAATTAATCTTAATAAAGGACTAAACCTTTTACTTAAGGCCCCAAATGACCTAGCCACTTGTCCAAACCCCATCGGATGTCCATTATTCGGCCATAAAAATTATATAATTGGGTTTATTAGGCCTTTTTATTACTTTTGTTGTGTAAAAACGTGGGTACATCTATATTGTTTTCAAAATACTAAGTGAGTCATTTTCCTCTAATATAAATGGCCCCCACTTATCCCCATTACTCACACAACTCAAACAACATAGGTTCAGACAAGATGTTCCCAATTAACTTCAAAAAATAAATACCATAATCCTTGAAGCATCCATTTTAGAAAAAATTATTCCAAGTAATTTCCTTGGTATAAACTAAAACGAGTTACCCAATTTTAAGGTAACATTTTCCAAAGATATTTTTTATTTCATTTATTCCATCACCCCATAAATTATTTTTAAATTATTATTAAATTATGAAACCATTATACTAAATATACTATAATTTGATTTTATTATTTATTTTTCCCACACATACACACACTTCCATCTAATTTGTAACAAACATACTTTTTCAATATACGGTGAACTACTGCCTCACAAAATGACGATTGTTTATTTTTTCTTTACCACCTCTCATGGTAGCCATTGTGATAGATACTCTATTTATATATGATATATAGGATATTTTTTTTGTATTTATACTTATTTAACCTTTTATAACTCATACCAGGAATAACTTACATTTTTTGTAAAAATGATAACATCGTTTGAGGAATTGTGGAATACCGCCCCCTCAAATTAATACGATTCACTCACACTATAAATGGATCATATAAAGGAGTTTTTTAATTAAATATATCTGACATAAATAAACAATATATTATAGTAGTTAAATAATTATATTTATTTAATTATAATATATACCATTTCCTTATTAACCCTTTCACACAAATAAAATGTAAAAGCATTATTCGTGGAAGTATGGAAAACCACCACCTCGACATGATTTGATTCATTTTTTATCACAAGAATTATATATATATATATAATTATATGAATATATAATATGGTAGTTATAGTAAAATTATAATTCTTGAAAGATAAAATTCCACTTACGTTCTTTCAATAATGAGAATTGAAAAATGAGAACGTTACTCATGTGTACGTACGACCAACTGTATCCATGATTGTAAAGTTGACTCGTTTTTATAACCATATATAACTATTGATTTTAAAATTTTAATTAATGTATAAATATGATAATTATTTCATGTTTATTTTTCTAGAGATGTAATATAATTCCTCATTGACCATGTTTGACCTAAAAAATTTGTTTTTGACACATAAATTGAATTTGGTCAAAACACCCAATGTAAATTTAACTGTTCATGTAGATGAACACAACGTAGAAATAAGTTAAATAAAAATAATGACAAATCTAAAAAAATTCAATAAAGTATATAATTAATATAATTATTTTATACATGATGTTAAAGTATGTTCACCCAAAAGGAAACACGAGATAAGGGATTTTTGTCTCAATTTATAATCCATTATGACTTAATTGTTTTTATGAACCTAGTTTATTTTATATGGTTCATGTAATATATTTAACATGTTATATAATAAATAAATATATTCTGATTTTATTTTAATTTTTTGTATTATTATTTCATGATGCTTATTATTTATAATTTTTCTGAGTTTTATGAGAATCATTTTTTTTATTTTAAAATTATCTTCCTCAAGACTAATATTATTGACCATTCAATGGAATTTAAATTTTAGGAAATTATATAAACATTTTTTCAATGAATCCATTACTTTTTATTTGGAATTTCAATATCATTTTTTAGTATTTGTACCATTTTTTCACTCTTTGGTACTCAAAATGTTTTAGAAAATGTTTTCTAAAAAATCTTAATTTATTTCTCTCTTTAGTTAGGGAACTTATTTTCATATAAAAAAAATGTTTTCTTTAAATTTTTTCAAAAATGATATTATAATGGTTTGGTAGATATCTATTTACCTATTTATATATTTTACTGATTTTTTCAAAAGAATCTTCTTATCACTTTTTTAATAATGAATTTTTTGAACCATTAACCATTAAAAGGGAATGTTTTTTAACTCATAAAGATTGTATAAAATATACTCAATGTAATTTGTTTGAGGGTTCCGTTTAATGTCTAAAAGGATACTTTTTAGAGAAAATATTTTCAAATGTGATTTTTGAAGAATAGTTTTTTTCAAAAATGTTTTATAATAAAAAGATATTTTCCAGAATAATGTTTTTAAAAAATATTTATAGTATGTCTATATATAAATTAATAAAATCCTTATTTTTACTCTAGCTAGGATATTTTGTATTGATACCATCCCATTTCATCCTCAAGATGGTTTTTGATTTATTTTTATAATGATATTATTCACATCATATTCATTTATATGTTTGTTAGTCTCATTGAAATATTCAATCTCGTATGATCATTGAACATTGAATTTCCCATAAAACATCCATTTAATTTATTATTGATATAAATATTTCTAAAACATATACCTATTTACATATGGTGTCTACATTGACAATATTTTCCTATTTGGGGATATATTGATAAATATGGGTTCTTTATTCAATACTAATATTTGACGAGGCATATTATTTATTAATTTAATCGATTACTCGATATAAAGAATTATTTGGACACGGAATGATGGGTAGATCATGTACATGATATATCTCCTTAAATAATTGATAGGTTCTTATGAGACCAATATTTGTTCAACATAAAATGTGTTCTTATTATTTGTTTTAAACTGTCAGGAGGATAGATCTTGATAGTAGTGGTTTTCATGTTCTTGAGACCTGACATCCTATAATTTAACATTGCATTCATTTTCCTTCAATATTTATTATCCAAGATATTTTAACATGATAAAATATATGGATTAATTTAATTCTCATTTTATTGATTAAATAATTTTTTTTCAATTTATTACCTTTCTATATTGATTTTTCCTTATCAAGTTATTTGAATGTAATTTTCTTAGTTATTACTTTTCTATGTTATTTATGAAATTATTTATCATATTTTGATTATATAGTATGTGTGTTATACTATTTACCATTCCATAATTATTATTCTCATTGATTCATTATTTGTTATGCTATATGGTTCCCTTATTGAGCATTTGATCTCACCCTTATTATGTTCTTTCTTGGGGAATACATGAAGTGTACTATGAAATAGCTGAAAGGATGCTCTAGATGGAATATTTTAATATCAATGTTATTTATTTTTAATGAATAAAAATATATGTTGTAATTAATATATATATTTTTAAAAATAATAATCATTTACCTATCTGGTTCACCATTAATACTAAACTAATTAGTCCTTTGGGATTTTATTCCTTGTAATCATGTCAATTTAATTGATAGATGACATCAGCTTCAGGATTCCTAGGGTTTTGTAGCTAAATATGGTATCAGATGAAGATTAGTAGAAACCATGAGAAATAGATTTAGTAAAACATCATTATGATAAAATAACTCGTAGATAGATTTTTTGAGTATTATTATATAATAACATCCTATAATTTTTGTAAGTTAGAGATTATGTGGTCATTCAAAGAAATACATCCCTTTTTGGATACTAAAATTGGGTATGGTTCTGGAACATATATTCCTAGGAGTAATAACACCAACAATTTTTTCCATTCCTTGATCAAGGTAACATATTACACAATAATGGTCCTTACTGTGCACATGGTTTGACACTCCTTGGGGATACACATTGGATTATTCACATTTTATATACAAGCCATTTTTACCTATTTCTATAGATAATGAAAATAAAATACCTAGGTTAAACATAAGTTGTATTAGATTGAATATAAGGTGTCATGATTTTGGAATCCTATAAATGATAATATATATAAACCCTAGACCAGAAAAGGAACTATGATGAAATAAATGGTTGAAGAATTTGTATATTGGGGTTGTATTTAAAACCTTAGTTAAAATGTTGTTTATTAATTAACCTTATTTAAATTATGTCAATATATTTATTTTTGGAATTATATTAATATTTTTTATTTTAAATCATGTAGGCATGGGGGAAACCAATCAAATCATGCATGGCCATGGGTCTTAAACCCATGGCTGAATGATGATAAGTGTTTAGTGCCAACCACAGACCTACGCAATGTCTGTGTTAATTTTTCATTGTTTATAATATAATAATTTTTTGAATAATTATTAATGATGAACTAGTATTATCGATCTTAATGATTAGATATTAATCTATAAACCATACTTTTTGGGAGATATTTACAACCAAATAGTTATACTTGTGACTCTTTTATAGGCCTTACGATCCTTTAATTATTTCTTATAGTGTTTCAGGAATAAAAATTCATCATTGTTAATTATTTTCTTGGAATAATGGAATTAATTTTAATTTGATTAAAGAACATCCAAAAGATAGGATTTATAATATAAAATATTAACCTCTCAATTAAGTATATTTCCTTATATTCGTAGGCAGTAAAATAATTCCCGAACATGAGTAAAAGAATGTTCAAACAAAAATGTTTTCATAATAACATAATTTTTGTTGAACTAATGACTTTAAAATCATCTTAAATTATGTATTTTAGTCATCCCAATTTCTATTTATTGTTCACATGTGTGTGATTATTGACCTCATTCACTCCCTAATATTTTTAATCTTTTCTTCCAAGTATGTATATCCACTTTCCACTGATGTTCTCCTACATAGATACCAAGTTATATGTTAGTCTATGTGAACATTTCACTTCCAATTATCTATTATCTAGATGATGTTTTATGAAACCATGTCATAATGTGGTATTTACACATAGGAAATATCAAACAATTATATCACCAAGATTGTGCTTTAATTGTGAGGGAACAATTTAATTATGGTGGGAGAATGTGACACCATTAAATTCTAATGTACAACTTTTTATTCTATAACTTATATAATACGCATCACCAAGAACATAAGGGGATATAATATCCTAAGACTATAAAATATATATACTATTTTTAAAAAATACAATACATTATATAGATTTTAATTCATGAAACACCATGTTATTTTGCATTATAGAAAAGAGCAACCCTCCTCGATTGCTTATGTTACACACAACACTTAGTTTCATCTAACAATGATGTATTATTAAAATATTATTATTTTATGTAATATTATATTAAATATTCCTTATGAATAATATCAACTAAATTATTAAGATTTATGGTTTATATAAATATAAAATGAATTCATGGGTTACCAATCAATGATAAATTAAAATAATAACCAATTGGATAAAAAATATTGTTATTTTTATGATTCTAAAATAGTTTTGTATAAATAAAAATAATTAACTATATTTTATGAATAATTTTAATGAAATATATATTTTATATATTCAATCAAATATTTTATATATTTTAAAATTAGGTTTTATAGGTATAAGATAACAACAAAACAAATTTCATACATAAAAACCTATATTTTTAGAAAGGAAATTTTACTGTATTTTAATGGGGATCCAATTTTAAATATGAATTTTGAAACATTAATACATTTAATATGTCAAAATAAAATTCATATTTTTAATAGATACATAAATGTTTGATTAGGAGTAATTTTTGATATTTTTCAAAAACATATCATTTTTAATGAATAGTTAAAAATGTAGAATTTTAATTCAAAAATTCTTTTTCATATAATTTATTTATAAGGTTAAATTAAAGTTTAAATTTATTTTAAAGTTTAGTTGGATCGTATTTTTTTCAATTAATTCGATTTATGTCATTTTAATCAATTTCAATTTGATGTTTATTATAAAACCTAATAATATTTCAAATGTAATTTCTTTTAAAACCCGCATTTTTATACCACATACGGGATGGATTTTAAATTAATTTCTAACAGTTATGTGCTTATAATTTTGAAAAATGGATTACTTATTTTGAATCTGAATAATTTATAATTTATGATTTATAAAAAAGTTAACATCTTTTTTTACCAAGAATTTTAGTTAATGTAATTATGACTAATTACAATTATTTAGGGAAAATTAAGCTTAATAAAGGACTAAACCTTTATCTTAAGGGCCCAAATGACCTAGCCACTTATCCAACACCAATTTTATATGAATAATTCATCTTTGATCCTTAAATTATTTTTTTTATTTTTTATGACTTTTGATAGGTTAAAATGTCGGTACACCTTACTTGTTAACAAAATTCCGAGTGATTCCTTTTCATCTACTGTAAAAGGCCACCGATTATCTTCATTACCCTAACCTCTCAAACCACATAGTTTAGTCCACATTATGAAAAATTCACTTAACAAAATCCCCCCAACCATAGACCTTAAATCCTACTTTTTGGTATAAATAATTCCAAGTATTCCCTTTGGTATAAATCAAAAGAAGTTACCTGATTACATGGTAACTATATTCGATGGTCTATTTTCTATGATTTACTCCTCCATACATTAAATTATTTTTAAATAATTATTATATGATCTAAAACCATATAATCAATAAACTTTGATGTTGTTTTATTAATGGTTTTATATAAACTTACAAAAACGTCTATTTAAGGGTTATCAAACACATTATTTCTGTGTATGGGGTACTACTACCTCACGAAACGATGATTGCTCAATTTTAACATTACCACCTATCATGGTAGACAATATAATAGAAACTAGGTTTATATATTATATATATGTTATAAAATATGTATTTATACTTCATTAATCCCTTTATAACACATACCATTAACAATTTCCATTTTTTGTAAAAATGATAACATCGTTTGTGAAAGTGCGGACTACCGCCCGCTGAAAGTGATGTAATTCGTTCAGAATAGAAATGGAATATATAAAATATAGTTTTAATTGAACATATGTGACATAATAACTTATACATGATAATAATTATATAACTACCTTTCTATAAATTTTAAAAATATCATTTTTTAATTTATCATTTCACACAAATAAAAAGTGATAACGCCATTCGTGGATGTGAGGACTACCGCCTCTTCAATATGATAATAATCCTATTTCAATTCAATTTATATATATATATAACTATAAAATATTAAATAATATTATATTATTAATATAATGATAATTATTGACATATATAATTCTACACACCTTTTTCCACAAAGATCATTGAAAATCGGAATGTTAGTCATGTGTACGTACGACCTACCGTCTCCATAATTGTAACGTTGAATCATTTTTCATTACCATATGTAATTAATTATTTTAAAATTATTCTTAATGTATAAATTTTATAATTATTTCAATTTTATTATTCTGGAAATTTAATATATTAACCCCTTTGAACATAGTTCATTTTCCATAGTTGTTTTTGACACGTAGACTGAATTTGGTAAAAACACAATATGTAAAACTAATTGTTTATGTAGATGTACAATAAATTATAAAAATTGAATTAAACATAATTATATACAAAAAAAGAGTTCTCATTAAATTATCTAATTAAAATATGTTTAATTTAAATTTTGTTAAAGTACGTTAACCTGAATGGAAACACAATGTAATAGATTTTCATCTCAATTTACAATCTATTGAGACTTAATTGTTGTCATTCACATACTTTGTTTATATGGTGTATATAAAGAATTTGACATGTTATATCAAGAATACTATTATTCTCATGAAATTATATTTTTTTAATGTTGTTAATTCATGAGACTAATGATTTAAAAAAATTTAGAGTGGTAAGGGACAGTTTACGGTTTTTTAAAGGTAACTTTTTTCTAGCCTAATAATATTGATATTTTAATAGAATTTACATCCGAGAAAAATATATAACCATTTTTTATTAAACCCTTTCATTATTCCTTAGTAATTCATGTTAGTTTTTTATTATTTGTACCATTTTCCCAATCATAGTTACTCAAAATGTTTTAGAAAATATTTTTCAGAAAACTTAACATTATTTCTCTCTTTAATAAAGAATATATTTTCTTCTAAAAACCATGTTTGATTATAAAAATTTCAAAATAATTAGAATGATTTTTTAAATACAATTTTACCCTTTTTTACCAATTTTTTTAAAGGAATCTACTTATCGCTTTCATAATAAAAAACTTCTATACCCTTTAACTGTGAAAAAGGTATGTTAATTTTACCTTATATGGCTTTTATACAGTTAACCACTATCATTTCTTTAAGGAATCCTTTGAATGTTTAAAAACATATAATTTAATGAAAATATTTTCAAAATTTATTTTCCTATAAAGGGAGATTTAAAAAGTTTTTATTAATAAAAGGCTATTTTCCTCATGAATTTTTTTAAAATATCACATTATAATAATTCTATTCATCAACAAAACAACCCTTTTTTACTCCACTTAGGATATGATGTATTGATATCATCCTATTTATTACTATATATGGTTTTTCATTTTTTTTCCAATAATCTTTTTCACATTCACTTCGTTAATTTATCTTTTAGTCACATTGAAATATTAAATCTCTTATGATAATTGAGCATTTAATTTCCCCTAAAATATCAATTTCATTTATCATAGATATTACAATTGAATAAACATTATACCTATTTACATAAGGTGTCTACTTTGAGAGTATTTTATTATTTTGGTAAATATTGATAAATAAAATATCTTTATGAAATACATTCATTTGAAAAGGAATACTGTTTATTTATTAAATTTATTACTCTATATGAAGAATGATTTGGACATGTAATGGCGTGTGGAGACTAGAAATTATAATGATCCTTAATGAATTGATAGGATATCATTTCACAAAAAAGTTTTATAAATTAAATGGTTTATTATTATTATTTTTAGACTATATAGAGGATAGATCTTGACAGTAGAGGTTTTCATGTGCCTAAGACATTATGTACAATAAATAATAATTTCTTTTATTTTAATTCATTATTAATTATCCATTATATTTCTACATGATAAAATATATGGATGAATATCATTATTAGTTTATTGATTAACTAACATGTGTTTTTAGTTTCATACCATTCTATATTGACTTTTCCTTATCTAGTTATTTGAATTCCATGTTTTCTTAGTTATTACCTTTCCATATTGTGCATGCACTTCTTTATCAATTTGTTGATTATATGGCATGTGTGTAATATTATTTTAAATTCCATAATTATTGTTCTCATAGATTCATTATTTCTTCTGCTATAGTTTTAAATTATTGGGCATTTGAGATCATGCTTATTATGTTTCTTTCCCCAGGAATCCCAGAAGTGTACTATAAAAGATATGTAACGATACCCGAGAAGGAATAAATTTATTCTCCAAGATATTTACTTAGAATGAAGAAAAAAAGTGTGTTGTAATTAGTGTATTCTGTTTTAATATAATTATCTTTTATGTATATAGTTTACAAAGACAACTAAACTTGTTATTCCTCCCGGATTTTATTCCTTTTAATCATACAAATTTAATTGATAGCAGACACCGACTTCAGGGTTTCTACGGTCTGGTCGCTACATGATAATTTCCTTCTTCTCACGATGAAACATTTTCTAGTATTATTCTTATCAAATCTCCATGGTCTCATGATCCACCTTTAACTAATTATATCCTTGGTTGGATACTAATGACACAAATTCTTCAGAACTACCACTCAACCAAAATTGAACAAACATAGTTCTCTCATACAGTTTCACTCCTATTTTAGAGGTTTTCTTCTCAAGATAAAATTTGAGAATCCAAAGGTATTGTTTCACTCATCCAAACTCAATATCTTAATTCTCCCACACATTTAACATTTTATGAACTTATCTAATCTTACATAATCTTATTGAGACTTATTGTAATTTTTGAGGTGTTTTAAAACTTCCTCAAACTTCCTTAACTCAGTGTTAAAGAAATTCCTCATTCTTATATAAACTTGGAATGATAAAAAACATTGAATAAATATATTCATATCATAATTATTAAGGAAATTATGTAGTTAATTTAATTTTTATTAGAACTGTTTTATCTAATGAAACATCTCCAACACCCTTTTTTAACGGACTTAGAAACTTTTGTTTTCGGATGAACCTTCAATTTGTTTCCCTTTGTTTGGAAACCTTTATCTATTATTCTAATAATATGTTTCTATAATGACATCACATATCTCCATATAGTGGATCAATATACTACTCTCATGTAAGTTTATCTTATCTCAATATCAAACATTATACCACCTAGAAAATTCTCCATATGATGAAATCACAAATCATATTCTGTTTCATTTTTCAAATATATGTATGATGAATATTGATCAACTATTTCATCATCAATGATTTCTCCATATAGTGATATTCTCAAATTTCTTTAATCCAATAGCATTTATAATTAATCCTCTTTCTGAAAATATGATGACTGTTTGTCTAATAGATAAATTTATTCTCATCCACCTAATATGACTTCATCCATTGAATCATCACATATCATTCTACAAACACCTATAAACCACCCATTATAACTCAGACCTTAGTGTAATAAAAATTTCTCTGACTCCTTTATCCAATAAGAACTTCTATGAATCCTCTATAAGATCATTATACATTTTCATTAAAACCACATCCTTCTAAATATCACATATTATAACATTTTAAATTGGACTACAAACATCTGAAACTGATCACAATGGGTCTTTACATATATTAATATTTTCAACCCTCAACTATATTCTACCATCGACTTTTTCTAATATGTATGTCACATAATTTTTGTGTATTTAAATTTTCTTGAATCATGATTACCATCCATATGTTAATACCATAAACATTGACACAATATCATCCAATATAGTGAGAAATATTTCCCGCATAGTATAACGAAAATTCTTACACAAATCCAGGAATAAATTTCCTCAAATTTCCATAGCAACATTCTCTAGGAATATTGAAAATAAATTAAACATAACACACTTTACACTTATAATCTAACCCTTTTTTTCAATATCCCCTTATAAATCCCAAAATCTTATAAGTCAGTATGTGTACTTAATACGTCCTTCCCGTATGATGTCTTCATTTCAATTCTCCCTCTATGTTACATCCCCACCTTATTGACAATAAAATTCAAAATGTAACATGGATATCATTGTAACTAATTTTCATTCCTCATATAATGTTGAATAATATCTTTGAGAGACAAATATCATCACATGAGTTTCTTAATAAAGTTCCATTAGCTAATCATCTCAATGTTTACATGATTAGATTATGTATATAATACAATATTGAATAATAAAATTGATAAATTGTTTCTATAACATTCACTTCTTGTAATAATTTTTTAAATATTCTTCCAACGTCTTTATATAAGGGGAAATGTGAGTATGTTCATTAAAGAAACCCCAAAACCATATTAAAAAACCTATCAAAATAGTTCATGTTGATGATCAAAATTCCCTTAACCTATTATCTTTATCTTCTCCCTACATTCACTTCTTGAATTTTTTTGATGTTTATACCACATCATCATATTTTCCCCCCTTAAGGGTAGAGTTCCATTATTTTACATGATGAGATAAATATTCAATGATAAAAATTTGAAAATTTTGTAAAAATTATACAACTCTCAAACAATATCCCTACTTATTCTCTTTAAATTTCTTCCATGTTAATACCAATAAGAAAGTATTTATGTGAATAATAAAGAACCTTAATGTTTCATAGAAGTAATGATCAAATTGTGAGTCTTTTCAAAGTATAGAATTATACTATTTTTTTATTTTTCATGGGATTTATATTATATCTTATTATCAATATTAAAATAATATTACTGTATTTCTTATAATATAGACATTCTTTAGATGAATATTTCGAATTTGACTTAGCTTTAGTAACAAATTTGTTTCATTCAGTTTGAAACATACTCATCATTATTTATTCTTAATCTAGTAGGATAACCATATAATATATATTATAATTCCCAAAATTCCCATATCTATTTTAATTCTTCCTAATCCAGAAACCACAATTTTTTGGATAATCTTTGTTAATAATATTCTCATGTTTTAAAGTTTGTTTCCTCACCTTTTCATCTACAGTTATTTTTCTTTGCCCGATATTCTACCTAGGGTCATTTGATCTTTCCAAATAAATAATAAATATTTCTTACCTTCATAAAAATTCTTTAGAACATTTCATTACTCAAAATTATTACCCTACTTAACTTTTTTAGAATTATTACATTCTATTCATGAGGTATTAACATTCGTAACTGCCTGAACGTTTTTTCTGACATAGAAAACATTATAGATTTTATTTCATTATTTTCTCATTATATATACCCCCTGATTTATCCCATTTCATAGGTAAATACATATTACACTAGCTTAAATATTCATTATCTATGAAAAATACACAATACTAATTGTGTCCTTTGAATCTTGATCTTACAGACTGATAGTATAATTTCTCTAGTTTGTTTGGTTTTTCCTTTTTAATAATTCTAGGAAACATCGTTATGGTATATGATTTCATGATTAATTCCCTTATTTCATAGTGGTAAATGAATAATCATATATCATAAATTCTTATCATGAAATTTAAATAAAATCAGATCTACTTTGAGATTTTTTTTAAATAAGAAAATTCTTCTATAAACACTTCCTTTCAGTATATTCAAAAGAATCACATTTATTATCACTAACTTTGGTGATGTCTTCTCACATATTTCAATAATATATTTTTGTTATAATAAAAAATTGATTGTGTTTCTGACAAATCAACTTCTTTCTTAGTATAAATTTATAAAAGAACATTTATATATTTTCAAATTCCTCTAGCTTTAACCTATTATGGTCAATTTTCTTAACATTTTTTATTTAAATGCGGTTATGATTCCCCAATCTAATTGATGATTCATCACAAAATTTTAGGTCCTTTTAAATCTCAGACACTTTAATTTTATAAGATCTAATCACATTAGGATTTATATTTTACTTTTTATTTTCTCAATATTCTCCAAATGTATCCCCTTAAAATATTTTTTGATCCTCTTCCTTTCATTCTTGAGTTTTGATCTATTTTTAACAGAACCTTTTAAATTTTATTTTTTAATCCATTCAAGTGATTATTTTACTTCCCCATCATCATGACTATCTAATAAATCAATTACTCTTATAATATTATTTAAGAAATTGTCTTGAAAATTGGATTCATCATTGGATAAAGAATTACACTATTTTCTTGTTATCAATAATCTTATCATATTGATTCTAGGAAAACATTTCATATGTTCCTTCCACTTATATTTTCAAGACCTCTTATCTTCTTCTTTCGAATCAAAATATTCATAATCTTTCTTACAAAAATCCCCTAAAAGTGGTTGTCATCATTAAAATTTAAATATTGATGATAAATTTTACCTTTTACCCACCACATTCCCTTCTATAATTTTTAGAGAGAAGAGAAATGATATTTTGGAATTTATATTATTATTCATGTACCTCTGATTCACTTGATTATTCTTTATCTTCCGTATCCATGATCATATTTTCTTAAAAATATTTAAAAGATACATTATTTATATAATTATTCACAATGATTATTGAATTTATCATTTTATATTCCATAAGAATATTTTGATGTTCAACCAGAGATAAATCTTCTAAATATAATAGATCTAACACTTTGGAATCAAATATTTCTAGACATATTCCCATCAATTTCTTAATGATAGTGTGATATTAAAGCTTCTCATCAATACCTATGATATTGTTGAAAATATAATTTAATATTTTAATGTATTCCTAAATAATTTATTCATCACCCATCACAATATCTTCAAATATACTCCTCGATATTTATATCTTAGTTTCCATAATATTATAATATCTTTTATATATACTTCTTAACTTATCCCATGTTTTATAGCCATTTGTAACCTAATAATATTCATATAAATATTCTCTATGAGAGCCATCAACGTCAAGTTTAGATATTTTCCTTCAACATCCAAATTTTTCTTATAATTAGTTGTCAATGTTGCATAATTAAATGGCCGAAATCCCACTATTTCACCATCTCTAACATCAATTCCAAGAAATAAAAGATAAGTAAACATCTTAATCTTCCAACTGGGATAGTTTCTGACATTTATTATCATAACACCCATAAAATTATCTAAATTTAAAATCTCCAACCTCATTATATATTTGGATTCTCTCAAAGGTAACATTTTATAGATACTAATTAATGATCTCATATCATATATGATTAATGATTGGTGGTGGGGTGAATTCTTGATCACTCTTATTTTTAAATAAATGTTTCATAACCTGGTAAGGAATCTTTTATAACCATTTAAACTTGTTAAATTTCTTGACCACTCATTGAGTACCACATAAAATAACTTCATATACAACAATATAAAGATAGATATTATTGAATTATACTTACATGGTTCAGAACAAACACTTACCCTTGTGATGATAGTTATCCGCCAACCATGGCTGCTTTTACTATCTTACATCAGGAATACAAAAGGACAAGTTTCAACTAATTCTACAACATAGTAATTATTACATTAGCTAACCCTAGTTCTAACCCCATCAATCATCTCTTCTACTAATGATGGTTATACCACCAACTTTATAATTATATCCACTTTCATAATAGATGGTTATACCCACCAACCACATTTATTTTTAGTAACTTATTATACCACCAAGGATAAGATTGTTCATTCATCTTTTCTGGTCCACTATAGAAATATCTTATTCATATAATTCTCTTTATCTATAAGCATGTTGGAACACTTACACATGTATACATAAGAGGACCCATTTGGGATATTCCAAACACTAAGATTGGGGTGAATCCGTTTTGAGAACTTTTTAATATAATTCAAACTCTTTATCCTTTTACATCTTAACATGTTTGTATTTTATTCTCTAGTTTAATTTTCTCTATCGCATGCAATAATATTCGAAGCTATAAAGAAAATGCATACAATATTTTTACATGGTTCAATACTCAATAAGAAAATATACATCCTTGGAGTGGTTGGAAATAATCCTGACCACATAACCAATATAAAATAATAATTTTTTATGGTTACAATCAGTAGGACTTACCCTTACACTTATGAAGGAATTTGAAAAACAATACAATAGTACTAGTTTTACAACTCTTTTATGGATCATTATACTTCCTTCCAAGATATTTCTTTTCCTATTGAAAAGGGTTTTTGATGTTACTAAATTCCTCTACCTATTTAGTTTATAATGGTATCATTGTGATGGTTTATCTTCCACACTTCACTTGTTAAATTCTTATCATCTTTCAAGTAACCCTTCTTGCCTTTTCATTGAAGCAACCTTAATGGAATCACAATCTTCTTCTCCTTATTCCTTAGTAAAAATATAACTATACTAAAACCTCTTATTCATGTTATTTCTAGAATCAAAAACTTTATTTGGGATTATCAAATCAATAAATACTATCTCATCTTAGCATTATCACATTTACTAATTCTCTGATACAAAATGTCAATTTGTGAGTGTAATATTAGTTATATTCTTTTTTTCTAGGAGTAGTTGATTTTATTTTATCTTTATTTTCACCAAAACATAAATGTTATGAATGATTGAAAATTAAAATTAAACAATTACTCATTCCATGAAATATAACCTTATTAGATCAGATGAATTAATTTTATAATGATATTCTATGATCAATCTTCAAAAGTGTTTCGGGTATCTCTAATGAGGTGCATGAGTGAATGTGTATCATGAATGAATCTCATGAATAGTATGACTTTTTTTAATCCTATCAGAACAAAAAAATGGTTTAGTTCAATTCTTCTCTATCCATAGTATCTTCGTGTATGGGGTTCTACAAAAAACAACTTATTCTTCATCAAGAAAATGATGCATGGTTCCTCTATTCACCGGGTGTGTGAATATTCCTCAAAGAACAATAATGGTTTTTGGTTATTCCTCATGAAAGTGATGAATGGTTCTCCTACGTAGTGTTTTTTAAAATATACTTTATGATACCATAATGGTTTGCATATCTCTTCTTCCTCTTCGTGAAACTGAATATCAAATATAATATTCTTTTCAAGGAAAATTAGAACTCTCGATATGGTGAATGGTGTCAAACCTGCTCAGCCTCGGGGCTTCTATTAGTATAGGTGAAGATCAAATATTTTCATCACATAAAAAATCTCTTAAGATATTATATTTAAATCTATTCTTGGAATAATCTAGATCCATAGTTTTTCAAATATTACAACCTATTTTAAGATGCATTGAGAATCATGATACTTTTCTTTCAAGATCAGAACTATATTATTTATAGTGAATTTTTCACATACATGTGTTTATGAACGCATGAAAAAACCTCTCCCTGAAATAAAAATTCTTGAATCATCCATAAAAATTGGATAAATTGAGTGTCCTCAACAAATTTTTATACCATTGGTCGAACTAATATCATTTCTCTTCTTGCATGTATGCAAGACGTCTATTGCATGAATGTTCTTTATTAAATCCCAAGATACTCTTATGATGGGTATAGATCCGTCATGGTTGTTTGATGTCATCTCCCAAAATCCAGCGAAACTGCTGAGTGTCGGAGGGATGAAAACAATGGTCTATTTATAAAACATGTTGCAGCTTTTTAAGAAATAAGTCATGGGTAATCAAGCAGATCAGTATCAAGTGGGTTGTGATTAATGGATGAGTTTTTCGGCAAGATGTGATGGATGTTGTAGATCACTTCATTCATTAAAAAAACTCATCCCACATCAAAATGAACATGCGGTTGATCCGTAGTATATCTATCACACCTCTCCATTCGATGCTCATAAATCTATTCTCCCCCTTCATTGTAACACCCCATAACGATTTTATGGGCATGCTCTTGCTTCCACATCTTCATAGGACCTTGGCCCAAATTATGCATTATCTCACACTCATGCACTCTTTTGGGCTTACACTTAGCCATGTACATGGCTAACCTGTCAGACACAGGGGCTTCCCTTCGATGCAGTTGACCTAGAGTCATCCATACAACCTTCGTTGAGACTAGCTTGTTGGATTGTTTTTTTATTTTTAAGTAATCTTCTTAAACATACTTTGTTAAAAATTATTTATTCATTTCAATATCAAAATTATGGATGCCTTAGATCTTCAATCCCTTCCACACTCTTCAACCATCACCCATATTATATAAATTTTGTAACTAAATTCCAAAAAACATCTTTGACATAAAATATACTATCTTAACTGTTATAAATAATGTATAACATTTTATACATTTATTTGTAAATTAGAAAAAGGTTAAAAAAAATTATGATTTAACAACATAGAAAACTGATCATGTGTCAAATCCAATGATACGATTCCAAAACAATACTGTAGGCCTCATCACTTCAGCCAAAATTCATTAACTTTGGATATCATTAATCATATTGATCAACATTTAAAACGTTTAACAACAATTTCCAACACATAAAACAGATACACAAAAGTGGTCCCAACAATCTCCCCTTTTCTATTTGTTATAAATGCTCAAATCTCTCTCTACCCTTTACTGTTAAACTTTCATTTCACTTTATATACCCCTTATTGATAAGAAATACAATTTTCATGGGAAATTCTATTAGTGATTAAATAATAAATGTTACATCAGTTTTTTCACACATAGTCTACTTCAGCTTTGATCATTGTAGAAAATAATATGATTTGATTTAGATAAAAAATATTTCCATTAACAACTGATCATGATATTTGAATAAATAATAAATCATGTACTTGTCTTAAAGAATTATTCACATTCATTCTAGGATGTAATTAATAAATATGAGATGAATCCTTTTAAAAAATCAACATAAAACTCCTACACTCACCTTCACAAATAGATAAAAAACATTCAAGTACAATAGGCCAAATAAGTGACTATGGAGAACTTACATTATTTTTATGTCATTGATTAATTCAATTACTCTCCATTTATAAGGTGATATTGAAATTTAATTACCAAGAATGAGAGACTAAGTAATGACATACTTTTTTTAATGACATGATCCTTAATAAATTTCATGAATAACTTAATTTGATACTCATTGGAATGATAACTCTAGTAGCTTTTCCATTTGTATCCCCCTCTAGGGAATCACTTATCATCATATTCTTAATTGTAGATATCATCATTAGGAACGTATTTAATGAATTTATTGTATATAGAATACACTATAATGGATCTTCATTGTTGGTATCAATAATTGATAGCACTCCAAACGTCTTTGGTTCTCCCCCTAATAACATTCTTCACCTTCAATTACCTATAGTATAAAAACAAATAAAATATAAAGTGATTTAAGGGAATAAATTGGATCCTTGTTGATTCATCAATTTAAATAGAACGGTTGATATGGTTTTCTTAATCAATAGGATCTATTTTCTCCATAGTTCATTATTGCGCATCTGATATTTTGTTCTGATTTATGTTTGGGAATCATAGATCCCTTAAAATCCTATTCGGATTTGTGTGGATTACTTTTCTTCTTAACATCTTTTAGAGATGATGCATCATGACTCCCTTTTAAGAATTCATATTTTTCTGGTAATAAGGTTAAACAATATTTTTCAATGTGACTAGATTTCTAACATATCTCACACAAGTCTTCTTTAACATTAGAGTTTCCTTTTTTTGAAACATCTCGTTCAAATTAGATTGATCATGTGGAATATTTTCATTTAATTTTGAACTATCATTTTATTTCATGTTTTATATTTTCTTATTCATTCTATTACTTCAATAAAGAAAATTAATATGTCATTAGGAACTTTGGTAGCATGTTTGTATATTCCACATGGCTTCTTTTGAGTGAAATCCATTTTAGTAGTTCTTTTGGATGCACCGACCTTCAATTTATTTGATTAAGAATCCAATATATTCTCACCATTACTTCTTGGAATATTCTTGCTAGAATTTATTTTCAATGCATTTTTATGATTTGTTCCCAAGGTAGCTTCTTCATTCTCGTCCAGCTTATGGGGTATTATTTTCTAATCATCCTGGGATACATGTTGGGATGAACATATACCATCCTTGTTGAATCTACTATTGCACAAATAATATATGTTTCATATATTCCAAAAAAAAAAATTAGTATATAGATTCTACTAGACCTATGAATGTTACTTATTCAATTCTGGATTTATCCCCCTTGAGATAGGCTTCCATTGTGCTTTTATATTTTGAGAATTTTAAAAATAATTTAATGCACAATTCCCAAATCAATTGAAAGACCAAAATTGATCCACAAATCGTGATTTCTTGATATCTTATGTATATGGTTTTTGGGTCTTCTTCAAGATATTTTGTGGTCTATATGGGGAACTATCTTCTTCACTCTTTCCCCTATCCACCCTAGTCATGGGGGTAGGTTTTTAATCACATTTTATCATCCATGCTCGTTTAGAATTTGTATTCCTACCTGCACAATTTTTGGAAACAAATTTAGAAGCATTAGTATAAGATGGTATGGATGTTACAATTCCCTTTTCATATACTTGAGATAGATCATTGTATGATGTCTTGATCCTCATATCACTTGTTATAGGCCTTTTGAAAATAGAATCCTCATGTGAACATTTTTAACCAGTATCAACTATCTCTTTCATTTTTTAAGTTTCAATATATTTCTTCTCAAGATTGGACAAATGGGATTCCAATTATAAATATTTAATATTTTGAATAATTATCTTATCTTTAATCATAATCATTTTCTCTTAAAAACCCTTCTTCATTATTTCAACATCCTCTTCATGCATCACAACTTTTTTTAACAAAGAGTCATGTAAGTTGATCTTATTAGAAGTTTCTTCCAAATATAACCCTTTGACATCAGTTCTATTCTTCCACTTATTTTCAAGTACATGGATCTTTTATTTTAGAATCTAGTTTAATATATCCTCTTAATTAACATATTTTATAAATTTTTAGGAACTAATTTAAAATTCCATCTTTATTACATCAAAGGTTCCAACCTATTTGTATATAATTAATCAATCATAAATATTTTCTTGTAAGACCTTCTTTAATGCATAAGTTTATTCTTCCAGCTAGGAAATATTATATTGCATATATTTAAATAATCCACAAATGTCTTATGAACTTTCTTCAGGAATATCATGCAGAATAATTTTCAATCTATCCACTGGTAATTCATGAGAATTTTTAGATTGATAATCACCTCTTGAGCTAGAATTTTCATCTAGAGGAATGTTTTTAAATGTACTAACACATACCTCTTGGTCACTAGAAGTTAGAAGGTTATCAGTATTGTCAGTGAAAACATTATCCACATGCTCATTACATTCCATATATGATATGTATTCATTTTTAGCAGTTTATAAAGAAATAGATACTTCCTCTTCTTTAGATAAGACGGACTTCTTCGTCAAATTTATCTTCTCTTTATATTTCCTATTTATCATGGTATTTGAAAATATAGATTTATTCTTATAGTTAACTGAATATTCATCAAAACTACACTTCATTTTTGAGTCTTAAATGAAACTCTAGTATTCAAAAGAGAATATATTTAGTGTATAGAATCCAATTGAGGTGAATCTTTCCTCTGATACCAATTGATATAATTAGTTTAGAATATCCATAACAATGATAGGGGTGGGTTAATATGCTACGTAAATTTTAATCTAATTTCTATTTTTTATACCAATACATCTTGAACTTTTAGGATATTTATTATCTTATTCTTATTTCATTGTCACATGAAATAATATGAAGAGTTGAAGAGAACAACACACAATATTTTTACAAGTTTCCCTAATGAAGAAGAGAATATACATCCAAGCCAAGTATGAAATTAATCATAACCTTACATACATAAGAAAATAATCATTTTTTGTGGTTTTAATGAGAAAGATATACCATTACACTCATGAAGCACTTTGTAAACAATCGAATAGTGGCAGTTTTATAGCTCTTGGCTAGATCATTTTATTGCCTTCCAAGATAGTCTTATCCATGTTGAAAAGTGTATAAAACACTAAGAAATTACTCTATCTATTTATCCCTATCTTATTTCACAATGATTATTGATCTTCCACTCTTCACTTGTTACTTGCCTAGAAGCATTCAAGGAACCCTGATTCTCTTTTCATAGCAGAAACCTTGATTGAAACACAATCTTCTTCTCCATCTTGTTCAATAAAAAGCCAATTGTACTGAAACCACTTCTTCTTCTTTCTATAATCACAAGATTATTATGTGATTTTAAAATCAATAATGACCATCTCATCTTAGAATAATCAAAATTACTTCTTATTTGATACACAATATCAGTTAGTGAGTGTAGAATGATTTCTCTTGTCCATTTCATGGTTTAGGTGATGTTTGTTCAACTTGAAATGCATATAACACGCAAAGTTATTAAATAAAGATCTTGAAAAATAACAAATTAATCATTTCTTGAAATACAACCATATTAAATCCGATGAATTAATTTTATAATGATTATATAAGTAATCATCAAATTTGTTTTGGGTGTCTCAAATGATGTACATGAGTGCATGTGGATCATGCATGCAGCACCCTCAGAGTGTGAGATCCTCTTCTTCCTCTTTTCACAATTGAATTGTTCTGTTCTATTCTTCTCTATCCAATCTATCTTTACATAAGTTTATTTATGAGGAAATTTTTCTTCGTCAAGAAATGGATACGTGGTTATTCTAGGAACTGGGTGTATAGATCTTCCTCACTAAACTAGGATGGTTTTCAGTTCTTCCATATGAAAAGGATGTGTGGTTATCCTATGAAATAACCGTGTGAATCTACTTCACAAATCAGAATGGTTCATGGATCAGTCCATTCCCTTCAAGAAAATAATTCTCGGAGAGGCTTTATATTTCATGGAAAATTATAGCTCTTGGGTATGGTGAATGGAAGATTCGATACTTTGCCTAATAGTTTCTCTTTTAATAGGTGAATAAAAAATCGTTTCACCACATTCTAATATTATAAGATATTCAATTTAAATCTATTCATTGAGTAGTCATGATATACAACTCTTATATTCATCAAATAGTTTTTAACATACACCGAGAATCATGGGATTTTTCTTTCAATATCACAATGTTATTATTTGTGGTATAATTCTCATGTATATTTTTTTATGAACACATGAAAAAAATCTCCTTGAATAATCAATCTCAGATAATCCATAAAAATTGGATGAATGAAATGGCCTCGAGAACATATTTTGACATTGGTTGAACTGAGTTTTTCACACTTCTCACATAAATGCAAGTCTTCAGTTTCGTTGATGATCATGATTTGATCCTGAAATTCTAATTCGATGGACAGAGATCAGCCATGGTGATTTGGTATCTTCTCTGGAAAAATAGTGGGCCATCGATTGGAGGGGGGATGAAAATGGTGGGTTTGTAAAATATGTCACATCATTCAAAGAAAGATTCCATAGGAAAATCAGATGTATCTATTTCAAGAGATTTGTGATGAATGTCTTAGTATTTCTACGTGATTTGATGGATGACTGAGATCAATTCATTCGTTAAAAAACTCACCCCACATTGAAATGAACATGTGGTTGATTCACGATATATACATAGGGATACTCTATCTAATGATCAGAAATCTTATCTCCCCCTCCCCAGTACTACCGCACACCCGTTCTATAGGCATGCTATTGTGACCAAATCATCATGGGCCTTGGACAAAACTATACATGGGATCACCCCCATGCGCCCTTCTGGGCTTACACATGGCCCTACATTTGGATAATCGTCTGAACTGGGGGCCTTCTCTTAGGTGTGGTCCACAAAAAGTCCCATATACACCATTAGTCAAGGATAACTAGTGGGATGTCATATTTTTTATGTAATCCTTATAAAAAAATTAGTTAAATACTAAGTATGAAATTAAATATCAAATGCATGGCCACCTCAGAGCTCCATGACCTTCCACACTCTTCAACCATAATCATATTCTATTCTTTTTGGAATATGATTTCCAAATAACTTCTTTATATTCAAATAAACCATCTTCACTATTATAAATAATCTATCACATTTTATTCACCTATTTTGAACTTATAAAAAATAAAAAAAATCATCTAATTTAACAAATTGGAAATTGTATCAAGCATGGAATCCAATACAATTTATCCATAAAAATTATCCAAGATTCATTACATCAGAAAACCTACATTACCATGGGATATATTTATTCTTATTGATCAATATTTACAATATTTCATAATCTTTTCTAATATATGCATGTCATACACAAATGTTTCCAAACAATAAAATCATCAAATCCTAAATAACACTATTAAAATTATATTTTCTTTAAAATGACCTCTTGTTCTTATGAATACCTTGATATACTCCAAATCACATAGGAACATTTTATAGAAATAATCATTAAAAAATCCCATATGGAATAACTCTATCTAGTATACCATATAAATAATGAAAATAAACTTTTTTTGGTAAACTTTCATCTACTATTACTCGGATTGATGCACTTTAGTACAGTGTGCATTTTCTGATGCATCCTTGTCCAATGCTCCATGGTTCAATGATCCACTATCCAATGAATCAAGGGATATCAAATTTTACTTCATCAGTTGAGTAAAAAATTAGTTAGAAACATGAATGTATCCTCTAATTCATCCAATGATACCTGATCTAATATTTTCCTTATTCACCTAATGAAACTTGTTTTGATGATCTTCAATAAAAATCTCATATGTATTATTATTTTACTTCATGTATATAAAAACTTGGTTAGATACTCATCACACAAATTATTCAGCACTTCTCCTCCACCGCATGTGAACAGTTTAGTAACCTTTTATAGTAACAACTCTATTTTATTGGTTTGACTATATAAAGAAACGTTTGGAACACAAAATTATTTTCCCACTAAACCAAATTCCTAATTTTAATTATCTAATTCATTTTAATTTATTTATACACTTATAATACATTCTAGAATATTTTTGAGACATCCAGGAATAGTTTTAATTTTAAAGAACATATCAAACAACCTTAACTCGGTGTTAATGAACTTTTTAAAACATCCTTAACATTGGAAGGATAAGAACCATTGAATTAATATATTTTAATTTTCATTTTTTATGATTTTAAATATTTTATATAAATATCCTTAGATTTCTTATAATCAAGGAAATATATGTAGATCCCACCATCTGACATACTCTAAAAATTCCATCACCATATAATTATTTATTTGGTTTCCCTTTGTTAGTAAAATTTCATCCAATCTACTCATCATATGTTTTTATGGTGGCATCTCATATCTATGATTGGTAGAACATCATACTGATCCTTGGTTGGTGTAGCTCGGCTCTATATTGATCTTCATGACACATCGATAATTATCTATCTAATTTAATCACAAATCACATTCCACATGATCATTTTGGGGTCCATTAAATAAATATTCCCCAACCATTGTTGCATCATAGATTTATCCATCCTATTCTCAATTAATATTTCATTCCCCTGACATCTATGATAATATATCTACCATCAGATTATTTGATACAGGTTTGTTAAATGGATTGATCCATTCTTACATTTCAAATGAACTTTAACCATAAAACCTTATAGACCACTCCCCATAAAACCACAACTCAACCCATGTAATTCAAAATTTACACTAATAAGAATTTATTTGACTCCACCATCCAATAAGAACGTCACTGAATCCTCCCTCGGATCCTTCCTCATCCTTTTATTCTGAGATCAGCCATTGTGAAACCATAGATTATATCTTTATAAATCATACTACATAGATCTTCACCTAACCACATTGGGTTCTTCTATATGATTAAATTTTACAACCTTAACACTGTTCAACATTCGAATTCTACCACAATTTCCTTCTCCAAATTTTCAATTATTTCACTCGAATCAGGATAAATTTCAGTATTTTAGAACATAAATACTAGCATAAAATTATATGAATTTCTAAGGTAACCTTCCGACACACAAGATGAAAATTTGATTATTAAATTATAGTAACAAATTATTCTAAATTTCTCTAGTAACTTTCCTTAAAAGCATACATAGACATACTAAAAATAATTGAAACTCAACACATGTTGGAGGTACAATCTCCCCCATTGCATTTTTTCCCAATATTCACTTATAAATGAAATAAACTTATAAGTCAATATTTGTACCTGTAATTTCATCTTATATGATGATTTTATTTCCATTCAACCTCTATATTAGATACCTCATTATTGAAAATCAAATATAGAGGGTAACATTGATATCATTACAAATCATATAATTTACTCATAAAATCTAAAATTATATGTTTGAGGGGAAAGTAATATCAGGTGGTTTTCTTAATAAGGATCATTTAAATATTAATCTCTAAGTCTACATAGGTGATTCCAATAGAGAAAACAAGAATGTCTAATCAATTTGATCAATGATTTTCAATTACATTTCATTCATTAAAAACTTTCCCCAAGCATTATCAAAAAACATTAAACCACGGTAAATTTAAGAATGTTTGTTAAGGAAAAACCTTCACCCATATTAACAAACATATCAAAAAATTAGTTTATAAAAAAAATTCCCCTAATATCTCATTTTTTTATATTCCCTACATTATAGTTTATGAAAAAAAAAATTCATAACTTGTATTCGTTTTTTCTCTTCCTCAAGGTATAAATCCATTCCCCAACATAATGATTACAATATTAAATTATTAAATTCCATTTTTGGTAAAACAATTATATAGTACTTACCCAGTCCCCTTACATATTTTTAATCAATTCCCTATAAGTCAGTATAAAAAAGAAACTATATTGGAAAAAAGAGGAATATTAGTGTACCTTAGAAATTATGATTAGACTATGATTATTCTCATAGTCTAGCATTATTCCTATTTTTATAGATTTTCTATGGGATGCAAATTTTTCCTTATGTTCATCCTTCATAGATTTTGTCAATTATTTCTTATAATCTATAGATTCATATGACGAATCTATCTAATTTAATTCAACTTTTTAACATCATTGTTAAATTCAGTTAGTAACATAATTTTCACGATTTTTTCATGAGCTATTACGATAGTAAAAGAATTTCTAGTATAATTTCCAACATGATGACATCCCTTATACATAATCTGAATCTTAAAATCACTATCTATTGGAATCTCATTATCAATACTATTCTTATCTTTTAAATCCTCGTTATTCACCTTTTCTTCAACAATTGTTTTTATTCCTCTAACTTTCTAGACATAGACATCTGATTTGGAAAAATAAATAAAGAATCCTTATTACCTTACTCAATGTTATTGAGCTCTATCCTTATCTCAAAATACATAACATAATCATATTTTTAATCTTTTGACAATCTTTTTATGAGGCGTTAACATTTTTCTGCTTATGAACGTTCTTTTCGGACTCAAAAAAATTATATAATTTTTTTACTTCTTTAGTCATTATAGATTCCCATTTATTTATACATTTTTTCTAGTGGAGAAATATTGTATCAAATTGAATATTATTTATTCCTTAAGAATCCCCAACACCGGCAGCTACCTCTTATTCTTGATAATACATACCAATAGTATAATATCTCTAAATTTTGTTTTTCTCCTTATATTATCAATGTAGAACTTTTTTGGGAGATGTTTTCTTGATGGATTCCACATTTGTTTTTCCGAATAAGATTTCCCACATATCATAAGGTTTAATTAGGAATGGATAACAAAAGTAGATGTACATTGAGATTGTTTTGATGTAGAAACAACATATTTCTTGGGACATTGTTTCATCGTTCTGAGAGGATTCATCATTAAAATATACTTCTTTTGTGAATTATTATCTAATATTTATTAACTAAATTTATATTGTAATAAAAATTGATATTTTTTACTATTCATCATTCTCAACTGCGCATTATTTAATAAAATTTACCATCTATTCAAATTCTTCCATCTTCAACATATTATGTTAATTTCCTCAGCATGTATTATTTCTTCCTTATAAGGTTAGCATGTCGACCTGTTGTTTCATAAATAACTTTTAGTTTCCTTTCCATATCATCTACTTTCATTTTATGGGTTCTAATCATAATAATATTTATCTCCTCCTTTTTTATTTGTTTTTTATTCTAGAAATTTATCTTTTTAATACCTTTCATAATATCCCAAATTTCATTCTTGAGTTGTAAAATTTGATAGAGATACTATTCTAAATATTATTTTAGAATAAAATCAATTCCAATTCTCTATTCTCCATAATAATCACTACCTGATGAATCACATCCTATTTAACATTAGCTAAGAATTATACATGGCATTCATTTACATAACTGGATGAGGAATCATCACGCGCTCTTCTACTCAACAAATTGTTCATATTGATTTTTGGAAAACATTTCCTATGTTTATTAAAATTATATTTTTGATAATTATTAAATTCTTATTCTGACTCATAATATTCAATCACATTCTTGGGAAAATGTCATATATAATTGTAACACCCATGAACTAGTACTTCTTCACATGACTAAGTCAAGTGGGTTACATTACCTCGAGTGCACCTACCCATATTCCAAAGGATGTCGACTAGCAGTGAGGTTCTAAAAAGATAGTGGGATACTGTAACCTGCAGTACATAGTTAAAATAATAATTCAATAATAAAACATTGTAGCAGAAAATATAATAAACATTATAAATAATAGTTATGAAATCAGTGTAGAATAAATGGAATGTCAATAATACCATAATAATAAAGTCATGTAATTCCAATATGAAATGAAACTAAATAATGTGTTGTATCTAATAAAAATAAATGACTATAATAATCTAGAAATGAAACCAATTAAATCTATCATGAACCCCATTTCTATCCCTTCTCCAAGATCCAAATCATCCTGTAAGCAAAAAAACAATAGGGTCTCTTTTTCTTGTCCTTACCTTCTATCATGTATTCTTCCTAGGAACCAAATGACATCCTAAATATGGGGTTATAAAAACTCAGTAGGCTATGACCAATAGTATCTAAAAAAATCCCTCATCGGAATATAGTGAATGAAACAAAGAAATAGGAAGGTGGAATTATTTTTATAAAATAATACTGCTCATTAAATAAACCCACTGACCATCGAGTTATAGAGTGACACACAGGGTCTTCCCAAACTACTTTGGAACATTGCATGAATTCTTTAAGAATGTCTTAAAACTATTTCAACCATAACTATAACCCTCCCAGGTTATAGCCTATAAACTAAACATAGAAAAAACCTGGTATATCCCTCTGAGTATTTCAGCATGTCCAGGTCAAATCCCTCTAATTACTTTACAATGTCTTGATCTAAAAACTCTATGAATTTCAACATGGCTAGGTCAACCCTTCCTTGAATTTTATCATTTCCATGAAACAACACTCAAAGAATTTTCTCATGCCTGGTCAATGACACTATAATCATTTTAGCATGTCTATATTAAATTTTAATGAGAATTACTTCAGGTATAACAAAACTACTCACTCCACATTGGTCAACCATCCCATTACAAATTAGCAACCATTTATTCAATTGATCATAGTTACCAAAAATCAACATAATATTTTTGATACGTTTTTAATGTTTCAATTGAACCTAATATTCAATATCAGGTCATTATTAGAAACAATAAAATGATTAATAGTAATACTTCTTCTTTTCATATCCATTGATTTGCATTGAATTCTACTACTCAATTACCCAGTCATGGAAATTCCAAATCTTAATAACTTTAAAAATTAACATTACATCTAATCCACTGCATGTTCCAATGTAGGAACACCTCTGGGGTGGACACAATCCTTGCCACAATTCTAGTGGAACTGATAGGAAGCAAGAAATGTCTAAGAATTGTGATTACCATCAACTATGTGTTATTAAATTAAATAGATTAGATGCACTATGATTTCGTGTGATTGAAATTATTCCACATACTAGAAAGATTGAAAAAATGAAATAGATAGTTTATATTGGCCATCTGATTTAGAGGCTAGGAAGATGATGATAATTCCTCATTGTCCATGATACAAAGTGTTTCCCCTCCCTTTCAATAGCACTAAGAAACAACCAATAAATAAAAAATAGAACATGATCCAGTTTAGGTACTATGATCTTGGGTTATTCATATGGGAAAATAGAGTAGATGAGTAGGAGATTAAGAACAACAAGGATTTCCTCATATCACTAGGTCAAGAATCCATATATCAAATGGAACAAGATTCTAGATCAAAAAGGATTCTTGTACGTCACCACTGGAAGGTATGAAATCATGAGATAAGGGTATGCATTACAATAACACATGATAAGAAATTTGGGGGTTTTTAAATAGGTTAGTAATGGATAATTTATGATTTAATTATGAAATTTATGTCATGTATTACTTATTATACATATAAACTAAAAATATCATTTAATGGTGTTATTGTTTTCACTATCAAATGATGTTCGATTTTGGGTTATTTAGGTGCAATGGATTAGCTGACCAAGGTTGTCTCGAAATGGAAGAAGAAATTTAAAAACATATTAATGTAATTTTGAAAATAAAATAAAAGTCACGAAACCAAATACATAAAAGGATTTGGTGGGTTTGTTTATATGACCATAAGAATTATTCTAGAAGAATATTTCATTTTTTTAATGGAATATGATTAAAAAGAGACAACAAGAAGATGTTTTATTTAAGAAATATCTTAAAAGGCATAAAATATCTAACAATACCTCTTCACATACTTATTAATAATTATCAATAAAATTAATATTCACTTGATTTTGATTGTATGACTTTTTTAATTCATGAACCCTATGAGAAATAACTTTACTACAAAGCTGAAGTCAATTAAACCCTAGGCTTGCTTCAGAACATTCAATTATAGCATGTTGCATTGATTGAAATTTTATGCCTAGCATATGGTCCGTGATAAATTTGGGGACATATCCATTCTAGAAAATTACAATGAATTGTGTTTAGGGATTATATTTTAACTCTAAATATTTATCCCATGATATTTTGATTCATCATTTACGGTTGCTCTCCTATAATTAACATATTACTCAACCTCATGTGTTTTTTGAAGTAATTATAATATTTCATTCCAAGTTTAAATTAAATTAAAAACACTATTAAAATATAATTTTATTTGAATTTTATTATCTCATTTATTCAGAAAAAAATGAATGAAGAAGGTACAATTTAGTCTGATTACTAAAAATAACTACTCTTCCATTGGTAGTGTAGTCATCATATAAACGTATTCGTAGAGGTTTAGAAAGGTAATAACCCAATCCAATTTCTAATAATTAATTCCAGCAGAAATAGGATTTTTATGGGGGAATATAATTGAAGAAAAACTATGAAACAAATAAATATAAGACTAATTAATAATTTTATTGAAAAAACAAAAACATTAACAAAATAATATGAATAATAAGGATTCGATTAAGGGATCCTAGATTCAAGAGCTATCCCTCTTTAAATGCCTAGGTAAATGGAGTAAAACCAATTATCCTCTTCATTTTGTCTCCCAATGCACGTTACAACCCTTCTAATTGAGTTTTGAATACAAATTTTAGAGATCCTCTCCAAATTTGGGCCTATTTTAGTTATGGATAAAGATGTTAGCACCCAAATACAGAAGGGTTGTCCAATATGATGACTCCATCCCATTTTCACATCAGAGCCCATTTTCTCCAATCAAATGGATGATTTAGCTCATATATCCTTAATTAAAGTTGTATAACAATACTTTAGAAACAAAATTACCAAATAAAACAGTTTAAATAATAGAAAGAAAATTTTTTATTTTTGAAATACTACTGTGAATTTTAAAGGGTGAGACTGGAATTATCATCAAACATTAAAATGATTTATTTAATCCTAAATATTTTATAAATGGCCATATTTAGAACAATTTGAGGAAATTACATAATTTATATTAAAATATATTCAATAAAATTTTGTTTTGTCAACTCCCCCACACTTACCCTTCTGTACTCATGGGAAAAACATCATATCAGGTATTCCAAAAAATTGTGACAAGATATGCAAGTCCATATTTCTCAATCCACAATAGAAATATACGCAACATATGAGTTCCATAATGATTCAATATAAATAAATTTGAAATTAACTATCTCATTAATTGTATTAAAATATAATATAGTGAGATTAATAACACTAATCATATCTAAATATGTTATGGGTCCACCATGCCATTAATTCCTTATATGAGTGTGTGCCAACCATTTCAAGATCATATCTTCAACAATTATTATATATATTTAGATCAAGTAAAACAATTCATCATACCTAGTTTAATTCATTTATCCTCTTCTATATTCCTTTGAAATTAGTTTTCAAGACCCACTCACTTAAGCATTCTCAAAAGTCAAACCTTAAGCTCCTCACTTAGATATCCCCACATGTGGTAAAATTCATCACTCTCCTCATTTATTTATTTTTGGTTTTATTTTTCAAATGTTTCACGTGGAAAAACTCTCACACTCATCTCGCAACCCTTGTTTAATATCCTCATGACACTAATTGTTATATTTATTATAAGATCATAGTACAAGGACGTGTGGTATTTGACCCTCCTAAGACACAACCCATGTTTTTTTATTTTGTTTTATTTTTCTGGGTTTTTGTTTTTGAGCGCATGCAATACTCGAATAATAGGTACACACACAAAGGCGAATTCAGTATAGTAATGAAAATGGTTGGAAGTTAAAAGAATGTATGGATCAACCAATGATTTTTTTACCTAACTTTTATCTACCTTAAATTGAGTAGGAATAATTTCACAAGTCAGGGTTGAGTGAAAAGCTACGTGGAGAAATCAATGACACAATTTACCATGAAGAACTATCACAAATAATGATATCAAAATCTAAATGTTTTTATAATGACACAAAAAATTGCACCATCAACAACATCAATTTTTATAAAAATAAACCCTTGATGATGAAATCTTTCTCATTCTTATCATGGCACCAAAGAATTTTGAAAACATACATTTTCCATATATTCCAAATATAAATGATCATGTTACATGATATGTTTTTAAAAAAAATTAACATAAACAAATAGAAAATACTCAAAAATACATTAACAATAATCCTAAATATCATCCCCAAAATGTTTTCTCCCCCAACACTCTTAAAATATATAATTTTATTAAATATGAATCTATGAGATGATATGTGAATATGAAAGGTAAAATTTTAAAAAATAAGAATAATATAAAAGTGAAAGTTTTAGGAACATCCTAATATTATCAAGTGATGATGGGGTTATACAATGTTATGAAATTAACTACATCAGTATAAGTCCCTAAATGTATTGCATCAAACATTTCTCGTTGACTGTAGATAAATTTCTAGTGTCCTCTTGTGTGGTCTCCACTACACTATAAAGACAACATTATACACGACATAATGGCCTAAGAATCTGTAACACAAATTACTGAGAATCTTCTTCAATCATGAACCGTTGAGTAGAACTTTCACTCCTACAAGAAACTAACTTTGTTGGATTGTTTGGTTATGAGATTATATTGATCCTTCCTTTTTTATCCTTGAGTTATCATATGATGACAAATGAATCTCCTCAAGCTATTAAATTTAGATCTTCTTTCGAATTCTAGCATGGGCCGAGTCCGTGTGACATTTTTTGTAGCCCAATATGCTTGATTCCCGACATCCATTGGGAGATGAAAAGAATTCTAAAAAACAATTAGAAATAGAGAAATATTGATAAGGGTCGTGTATGCTATAATATAAGCCCACAACACATCTTCCAAGTGATTTATCCAATTCTTCTTATTTGGATGTATAGTTCATTCCAAAATTTTCTTCAACTCCTAATTTGAAACTGTTTCATTCCCATTTGTTTTGGGGTGGTACGATGTTGGTGTTTTCTATGTCACCCCATAATTCCAAACTATGGAAGCCAAATTCTAATTAAAAATGTGTGTCCATTCATCAAATATTATGGCCATTGGTACTCCAAACCTTCAAATCATTTGTGCCTTAACAAAGTCCACTACAACATGAGAATCGTCAGTCCTGGTGGCTTTAGCCTCCCCCCATTTACTCATATAATTAACAAAATGAATATATACAAAAATACAAATTAACTAGGAAAAGGAAACATAAAATCAGTGCCCCATTCATAAAATATCATAGAATAATATGAGTTTTTGGGGAATCTTAGGTCTTCTAGAATAGTTCAATGTGTGTTGGAAATGTGAGATTGACATAAAAAACACATAAGCAACATGAAATAAGATAAGGTAACATAACTGAAAGACTAATAATTGACTAGTTATTCCATGGAATCCAAAGTGTCATCCACATGGAATTGTATTGAAGATATGAAGAACAGAATAAATCTCAGGATCAGAAATACACCTCAAATAAAATGATCATTACCCATGAACCAGAGATAAGGATTATACCAAATATAAAATCTTAACTTCTTTTTAACATGTGGAATTTATGTTTATTTGAATTTTCATGAATTTCATAGACAATAAAGAAGTTCACTAAATATGCATTCCAAAGATGTGTACATAAGATGAAATAAATATGCTCGTTGGGGAAAGTGTCCTAAAATTGTACCTGGTACAAGGTATTAGCCTCTAATGTGTGAGTAATACTACACATGTGGTCCACCGCCAGGTTTTTTGAATCCTTCTTATCATTTATCTTGATGTTGATTTTTTTATGAAGCAACATCCATCAGATAAGTCTGATCTTTGTATCTGTCTTATTTTAAAAGTACTTCATAGTTGTATGGTTAGAAAAAACAACATCTTTAGATCCCAGTAAATATAAACGGAATTTGTCAAATGAAAATATGAAAACAATAAACTTGTATTCTATGGTTGTGTTGTTTGATTGGGCTGAATCTAATATCCTGAGGGCATAGTCAATAACATGTGTTCATCCACCACCCTCTGTGATAAGACTTGTCCCACTGTGATGTTTGAAGCATCACACAACATCTCAAATGTAATTTCCCACTGTGGGGGTTGTATGATCAGTGGAGTGGCCATAAAATATTTTATCTCATCAAAGGATGTCCTCCATGAATCATCAAACCCAAAATTAAAATCCTCTTGAGGTATTCAAGATATAGGGAAAAAATCTTACTAAACACTTTGATGAATTGTTGATAAATCCTCGCATTCCCGAGGAATGATCTAACCAAATTCACACATTAAGTATAGGTTAGGGATAAAATAATATCTAACATAGATATATCAACCACTACCCTATGTTTTGACACTACATTCTCTAATAAAATCCAATACTCTACCATGAAATTATGATTCTTAAAGACAAAGAATAGATTCTTCTCAATTCAACAATTCAACATTTTTTCTATTATAGATATACAATAATAAAATGAAAACAAATACACTATAAAATAATCCATAAATACCTCTATGAAGGTATAAATAAAATCAGAAAAATTCCCACCATGTATCTCTGGATGGTACCTAGACATTGGAAAGTCCAAATGACATCCTTCCATACAAAAATGCACTAAATGGAAAAGATAATGTTCTCTTATCCTAATCATCTAGAGCTATAGGTACCCAAAAATATATAGAAAAGACATCCAATAAACAATAATTGGTCTTCCCAGCTATTATCTCAAGCATTTGATCAATAAATGGGAGTGGAAATGGTCCTGGAGAGTGGACTGATTTAGTTTCCAATAATCAATACAAACACGACAGCTATTCCACACCATCATTGTAACTAACTCCTCATTATGATTATTAACAATAATAACACAACTTTTCATAGGTACAACCTGAATAGAAATCGACCACTTGGAATATACAATGGGACATATTATACATGCCTTGAGAAATTTATCAACATCTTTTATCCCAACTTTTAGAAGAGTTCAATTCTGTCTCCTTTATGGATGCCTAACTGATTTATCCACATCCTCAAAAAGTATCATATGCCTGAAAATATATAGGGAAATACCTTATATGTTAGCCAAGGTCCACCCAATTTCCCTAATGTTCTCCCACAAAATATTCAACAGTTCCTTTTCATGATCAAAAGGTATATTGTTAGCAAGGATAATATGTAATTTCACACCACATAACAGGTATGAGACTTTGATATTTGGTGGAATTTTCTTGATTACAAATGAAGGGAGGTGAAGTATGGATTGAGACATTGAAAGAACATATATATGTGTAGAAATAAAATCAGTATCAGAATGTAAATCATCAAAATCAGGAATAATGCATCAAATCCATCAGTATACTCAACAACCATGTCATAATCAGAGTGAACATTATCAGAAAAAAATCCATTTCAAAATCAAATCAAAGAGAGGTTTTTAATTATAAATAGGTGTGTTAGTACTCTTTGACATCAAATTATAACCAATACCCATAATATATCTAAGCATAGGAAAACCAAAATCCAAGGGTTTTTTACATGGTGGGTCAGAATGGGAGATAAAAAAAGTACAACGGTATTCTATGGTCTATATCATCAATTCCATAAAATTAAATATTACAACAACATCTCAAAACTACATGGATATTGTACCCTCATGGACATTTATGATTTTTTCTATTTTAAGGAAGGCCCTACCTAAGATAATTGGTGAATGAGAACATACCTAATAATACTCCATGTTAAGAATGAATAAATATACTGGAAAGATCATGTCTCTTACCCGAGTAAGTACTTCCTCAAGGACTCCCTCTAGATATGTTGTATCTATATTCACCTGCTACACCACTACTCTTTTTCACCTTCAACTCACAAAAACATAAATAATAGAATATAGGGTGAGTCATAACATTTATGTATGCTCATAACTCACAAAGAGTATCATGAAAGTGATACTCGCATATAGTGTATAGGACAGTGAAGGTCCCTGGATCCCTTCACATTGATGGAATTTCAAGAGTTGGTGTAATGAGTGCTAACACATTCCTTCCAAGATTGATCATTTCATTTCCCTTGAACCCTCATCTATCGGTATAAATTTTATTTAATAATTTGGAATACCTTGGTATAATATTTAATGTATTCAATAAGTGGGTTTTATCTCTACAGGCTTGAATGTGTCCAAAACATCTCTCTACATCACCACCCCATCCATCATCTCAGTATATACACCTTTGTTTCAAAAAGGAAGAGGTTTCAGAGTAACAACGTTAATATTTTTCTTACCTTTACCTTTCTCATTGGGTTTCTCATCAGTAGGTATGCAATATGGATTCTTTGGAGTTGAGTTGAATCTCGGTGGAATGATATGTGTTGATGTACCACTTGTTTGCTTTCCAATTCTCAATGTTATTACACTAACGTTCCTTATGGGATTTATAGTAGGTTAATAAGGAATATTTCCAAATTTCAGACATACTAGTTCATAGAGGGTGGTCGAAATTTGGTTCATTTCTGTCTTAAACTCCCTCAATATAGAACCTTGACTCTTAGGATCATTCTTATGATAAAGAATATTTTGTTTCAAAATATCATAAGTGTCAAAATCTACCTTTGGTTTATAATTTCATTGATGTTTTATTTTTCATTCTTGTTCTTTAAATCTCTTTTGGGGTTTTTGGAAACCCTATTGGTAAGGCGGAGACTGTAGGATATTTTATGGAAGATGGGGCCTTTGTTGTTTTCTCGATCCATATATCATGTCTGATTGATCATTCCAACCTTGGTTGTATGTTGAGGAAAAGGAGTCATAAATATTCATGGAATTTTGCTATTGTTGTGGCTACTATTTTCTCCCTTGTAATACTTATGCGCTATCCTCTGTCTCTTGTTGTTTGGAGCAATAATCACATGGGTGGTTTATTTTAGTAAAAATGCCACAAGGCCTATAATTTGTTGATTTGGATTTTTTTCCCAAGAAATATATCACACCATATCGGTTAATTCCTCCAACCTATTTTCAATTAAATTACTTAAAAGAGAATACGGACATACCTCATATACTCCACTAACATTTGGTCTACCTCAACCAACAAATTTATGGGAGTTTTGTGCCATCTTGTTGATCAATGCATGTGTAGCTACATGTGTTTGGTCGACCAATTTCTCTCTAGATACGGCATCCTCCATGGTCATATCGATAGTTATGAGTCTTTCATAGAAGTCCTGGATGAGTAGTTTCTCACCAATTTGTTGATTGTGTCATATTACACTTAACTTCTTGAATATCTCCAAGTATTCATAGCTTGACTCCCCTTGGGATTGCATGATTCCTGAGATCTATTTTTGAATGATATTGGTCTTTGATGTAGTAAAAAATTTCTGTATGAAAAGAAATTTCAAACCATTCTAACATGTTACATCTTTTTTTGTAAGTAATACATCTAGTCTTTTTTAGTACCATCATGTGATAATGGGAATGCTCTTACTTTGATTTTTTCTTTAGATACATTTCTTGGTTTCATGGTTGAGAAAACCACACTAAATTCCATTAAATTTTTATTTGGATCCTCAATAGATAATCCATGAAACATTGGACGAAGGCAAATTAACCCAGATTTCAATTGAATTTTTGATTCAAGGTTTGGATATGCAATCCAATTCGGTTGATAGTTAATTTGAAGTGAAATAAATTCATGAATGGTTCTATTAACTTCATTATAATTTTTTTGTCAATTGGTTCTTGTTTTATATTTGTATTATAATTTCATCCTATTTCAATTTTAAAAAAATAATAATTATCCGACTTGGTTAATGTTGAAACTTCCCATTTACTGAGAATGTCAGGTTTAATCCTTAAGGATATGTTCAATATCAGGGTAAACATATAAAATATCCTAATAATTATTAGTATAAGGACCCAGCCTTAAACCTTACATATTCTTGAATTAAATGGATAATTCACATTGAGGATCTTTTTAAGTATAGAGTCTTAGAGAATTAGTTCTTATAATTTACCTAACAGCATGAATATTACATGGATACAATTCTACTCAGTATCCATTTTTTGTAAAATATAAACTATTGAAAAAAAGAGTTTGTCGAGTTCCATGTTTTAGACACCATGAATTTTCCGTGATCCCATCCATGACCATTATTCCTCTTTAAGTCCAGTAGAAAACTTTTCAAAAACATGGGATGGGCATAAAAATCTTAGTAAGGGATATAAAATAAGGGATGAAAACAGTATCACATCAATAAATACAAAACAATGAAACCATACTTTTTGATCATAACATACCACATGAAATCATAAGATTTATGAATAACACACAGAAATCATAAATCATAAATGTATCTTGTGGAATCCATATCAAACTTACATTTTATATATCACACCTAAATAGGGATCCACATTTGTAATACCCGTCATAATATATTCCCTAAATATATTAGGAGAAACATTGACATTTACCTCTGTCATGTTACCCAATTAATTGGAGAGCTATCTCAGGCTCACCCGCCCTAGGATTATCACGGAACCACCCGTATAAGTAAATAATTCCAAATATCCATAACATATTCATAACCCATAAAACAAAAATAATGAAAAGATAACATTTCCACATTGAAATTACAACATATCATTTCGAAATACTGACAAAATAAAAGATTTTATCAAACCATTTTCAAAACCATTTAAAATATTAAATAATGAAATTTTTTAATCACAGTGTCTCATACCAATTTGAAGCGTTTGAAAGAAATTTAAATTTCAAAACATTCATGTCTATATTAATAAATCCATAAAACCATTTTTAAAACAAGGAAATTAATGTTTAAGATTTAGAAGAATAAGCCTTTAAAATATTTTAAAATATATTTTAGTTAATGAGTTTTTAACAAAATGAGAGACCCTAGAATACAAATAATTGAATAATAACATTTAATCTGAACTTAATAATATCATGAAAATAAAGGTATTCATGATATAATATTCCAATAGATAGTATAAACACCATATATTATTGAATAGGTGCATATCAACAATGAACTCACAATGGAAATGTAAATTGAGACGAAATCCCTTATAAAGACGGTATCCTTAGATTAAGGATAAATCAATTACCTAATTATGCGTGAGAAAAATAAATACGAAAAATAGATGTGTGAATTATGTGTAAAACCATCATAGGTTATTAACACATATTCATAGCACGATATAATCAAGAAGTGTGTGTTTAACTCAATAATTAAAATTGGCTTAAGAAGTTTTATTAATGAAATTCGACAGCCTAACAACATCATTTTAAAATTAAGAAAATAAGTTTATAAGAGAAAAATAGGATCTCTCATCACTTGGACATAAAATTTACATCAATAAGGATATATAAGAACATATCTCAACATAATAAGTTGTAAATTAAATGACATAACAAAAATAAGTCTCTTAAAAAGAGGATTCCAAAAGGTACCCTTAGCGGTTTGGTAACATAAGAAACATACACCCTATGAAAGAAAGATCACACAATGAATGTTTAAATACCCATAAATTAAATTATATTACACAAATAATAAAATCACAGGAATTACATCCGCTACACCAAATGAAATAGTGGCTAATATAGCATGAATTTCACGGGAATAAAAAGGGAGATGAAAAAACCTTACCACGTTGTAATCAATCAAGTCATATGAGAAAAAGTTAATAACCACCAAAAAATCACAAAATACAATGAATATAAATATATTCATGATAATATATATCAAATGGTATTACACAATACACCACTTTCAATAAATAAGTGTTGAACAATTGAAATCTCACGGAATTAAAAGAAATCACTTACATCGTTTTCGACTTGACTCGATCGTTCTTTAAAATCATGAATAAAAAACTAAAGATAATTTCTACTTTCTCAAGAACAATTTTCAAGTTTATTATTCCTTTTATATCACTTAATCCCATGTTATAAACGTAACACCCGAGACTTTTATGTTATATAAATCATCAAAAGGATCTTTTTCTACACAACACTTGCTTGGCTTGCTTTACACGCAATCGCGACCTTCCTCGATAGCTTGCGTCGTACGCAGTACCGAGTTTCACTAAACAACAATATGCTATTAAAACTAGCCGTTATGAATAGTAATAACCACTTTTTGAAATTTCATAAATTTTATTTTTCAAAATGGACTTCATTTTTGGACTCAGAATATCGAAATTAGCCTAGGGTGAAATTTTGGTATTTTTCTGAAAACTTTCAATTTTTGATGAATAGTGAAACCACTAAGTGGTAGGTTAAAAACTGAATTTTGCATCAAACTTAATTTTACTGCTTCTGTGAATGGAATTTCAAAAATCTGACAGACACTTTTGATATCAGTAAGTAAAATGTGGTTCAATGAGATAAAAATAATTTTTTGGTGAATAGTAACCTTTTACGATTTTTACCGCGGTTAATAGTAAATAGGGTAACTAAGGGTAAATATGATATCAATATTACCCTAACACATGTCCTAATTCTATTGGACAAGTTTAATTCGACCAAAAACAAACTTAGGAATAAAATATGACCATTTAGGCCCACTTGGATTAGATTAGGACATTTATTATTAATTTATTTAAAGAAGGGTTAAAATAGTTAAAATCAATGATTAATAAGTAAATCATTTTTAATATGGGGTTATACATAAGATAAATTCGACTATAAATATTCATTAGAAAGCTAAAAAGCTTTCCTACATAATGGTATTTTATTTGTAATTTTTAGACATCAAATAATTTAATTTATTTATGACACAAAGATGATGCAGTAATTATCTTGTTAATGAAATATTGACATAATTGATGTTATAAACACCAAAATAAATGTAATTTGAGACTTTTTATGAATTCCACTAATTTTCTAGGTTAATATGATATATTAGTGTTGATTTAATCAACTTGGTTCGAACATATAATTCTGTTATGACTTTCACAAAAATCATATATCAAATAGTGTCAAAATTGACACAAAATAGTTTTTAAATAAAATATTATATTATTAATTGTTATTTTATTCCTAAAAATCTAAGGTTAGGCCTAATGACTTAGATAAGGATATATATATTAATAATAAACAATTTGGGGTTCGTTTGTCATGTTATAGTAAGTTTATTAACCATATAGTGAAAGAAAACAAAAAGACACGGTAAAAGTTAAATTAATTAACTTAGATTTAAATCTAATTGATAAGGTTAAAATAATACCCTAAACTTGTCTAAATCCTATTGGTTGATAGGGTTTCGACCCATCCCCACTTTAGCTTCGAAATAAGACCCTTTGGAACCATTATAAACCGATTTTTACTTTAATATAAAATAATATTTTGAGATATTCCTAAGGTGCCCCTCTCCTCCCTTATAAAAGGGCACCTCCTCCCCCTCCTCCTCACACCAATTTGAGCACTCAAGCTCGGCCAACCCCTGCCATTTTCTCCTCTCCACTTCCCTAGAATAATCCTAGAGGTCCTGGTCTTCTACAAAGACCAATCATAGTTCCCTTAGTGGAGTATTCAAAGAGGTGTTCCAAAGAAGAGGTAATATCCATTACCGATCTTTTCAATTTCTTTTTTCTTCAACTTCTTCTCCTTTAGTTGTTTCATGATAAAGTAATAACATCAGTATTACATAAATACTGATATGTTATTATAAATATGAAACAACCCTAATTCACCTTCTATCCATCCTACGGAAAAATGAAATCACCGCGCGTGCGTACGTACGGAATACCGTCTCCACGCCGTGGTGTAATCTATTTTTCCACCATCACCTTACAAGGATGGTTATAATGGTGTAATGAGTAACTATATATGATTATTATGAAGTAATATTGATACTGAAATAATATATATATATATATACTCCAATACAATTCCACGATCATAGGAACGATATCATCACTCGTGCGTACGTACGGAATACCGTCTCCACGATGTGATGCGACTCGTTCTACATGATCTTCATTTCATAAGGATTATATAAATGAATTGAATGAATAAATTTGATATATGTTACACTTATACCATTCTGGATATCAGGAATCTATAACCTTAAAAGAAGAATAAGAATGTATTCGGCAAAACACGCATAAGAACAAAAGGCAATAAAGACCCGAGTAACAAGTAACCATGAAATATTACTATCAAGAAGCTATGAATATGAACATATATGATATCATATCAATATGTATGATTCTGGAATAAGTCAATAACATTATTTAAACCATTATACAGGAGCTTCGGACACGTACAAAGCAAATTGGACTTAAGGTAAGGGAAAATATCACAATCTCACTTTTATCCGAGATTGTTTTTACTTTGGTAATTACTGGGGTGTATTTTATCATCCACATCCATGTTCCCTCAATATGTAATATTATTTCCATCCTTCTAAAATAGTTTATATCAAATTTTACCCTTCATTGAGTTTTTAGTAAAAGATATGAAAGGAATCTTATGTCGTTTTTTTTCGTACGAGGTACTTTTTGACTTTTCCGAAAAAAGTACGAAGAATGTTTTTTTTAACTTATACGGAATGAATGGATTTTTAAAACATTATTTCCAAGAAGCTTCCTTTACAAGTTTTAAAGTTTATTTTTAATCAACTTATTTTAGTTTATAATTGTATGACATGTTAAGAAAAGAAAAGTGTTTTTGAAAAAGAAAGGATATTTTCCTCAAGAATGGAGTTCAAGTGTTTTATCAAAATTATTTTCCATCTAAGATAATAAAGGGTTCTGTTTTTATCCCTTTAATTACATTGATTTGATTATGTTGTGAGGGAATTATTTTTATGAAGTCATTTGCCTTATATTATTTGTTTTATGATGTCATGATGTTTCAAGAATCCCATTTTTGTTACATGTGTTATGCGATGATGTATGATTTATGATTATGTGGCACACATAAGAAAGGATTCATTATAAGATGGGTGGGACCTATATCTCCCTCCAATGCATTGGGTAAAGATTTATATCTCATGAGATAGACATGGCTGGAACGTAAGGTTATTTCGGTTCAGTGATACAGGACTGAAACGAGGAGTGAACTCGGTTCAGAAAGGGACTTGTCCACTAAGATAGTCTTGGCAATGAGTCATGACTAACAAGAAATGATTTTCCATGATTATGTGTGCATGCCACAAAGTTTCAAGTTTTATGTTATGATTAAGGGGATCTCATTTTCACTTCTATGATTTATTCCATGTTAAGATAGTATGATCTCTTTTGCAGGTTTTGATTTTCAAAAAGATATGATATGATTTTTATTTCCTTTATTTTCCCTTGCTGAGAATTTGAGCTCACCCTTTTATGTTTTCTTTTCCCCAGGTCAGGAAGATGGATATTAAGTAGAATATGCTAAAAGGGACCCTAGATATGATGAAATAAATGGGAGACACTGTAGAAGATTTATGAACCAGTAGTTTATGTTTCCCAGTTTCTAAAGACACTATACCTATACGGTCCTTTGTGGTTTTGTCATATGTTGTAATAAGTGTGCTTCAATTTTGAAGTATTAACAATGTATGTAAAGTGTGGGTCATTATAGTTGGTATCAGAGGAAAGGTATAGTCAACCGTTGGAAACTAGGATGTGAAAGCCTTAGTAAGAACCCTAAGGATAAGTCTAAGCATAGAACACAATCTTACAATTGGCCATGAATAACCTAGGATAAGACCATAAGCATGAAAATTTTATTCTTGAATTATGTGGTTTCCTATTATAATTAGTGTTGCTCACACTATTCTTCTTGGTTTTAGTCAATGGCTGGAACCCGAAGGAACCGTGTTAATGCGGAATGCGATGGGTAATGCAATGATTGTCCCCCTGAGCAACCAAACGATATTGGAGCTGGAATGCAAAATCTTGTAGCCATGCTCACACAACTTTCTCAAGCTATGAATCATGCAGGATTTCCATACGAACAAAGGAGGGAGAAACATTCTGTTGAATCCTTCATGAGGCAGCGTCCACCTTCTTTCAGCGGGTCTACTGATCCATTAGTTGCTGAACAATGGATTAGTACTACTGAAAAGATATTTTCAGTTCTTCAATGTTCTGAGCATGATAAAGTCATCCTAGCAGTGTATCGTTTGGAATGATATGCAGATCAATGGTGGAATCTTGTTAAGAATACGAGGCAAAGGGATGAAATTGAGTCTATGGAATGGGACGAGTTCAAGAACTTGTTTTTCAGTAAGTACTTCCCTCGTATTCTCAGAACAAAGATGGAGAAAGAGTTTCTTGAACTGAAGCAAAGGGATGATGAATCTGTTGGTACCTATGAAGCAAATTTTACAAGACTTGCAAGGTACGCTTCTGGTATTATTATCCAACCTGAGAGTAAGATCGATCGATTCTTTAGTGGCTTAAAACCAAGTCTTCGAATGGCGTTAGTCATAAGGGACTTCAATAGCTATGAGGAAATCGTTCGATGTGCTCTCAAAGTCGAGATGGAGATTGGAGTAACCCATCAGTCACATGGGTTTGATAAGAAGAGGAAGATGGAATTCAAAGAAAAATCTAAAGTGCACACGGAAAAGAAGATGAGCTTTTCCTTATGCTCAAAGTGTGGAAAGAAACATGGAGGGAGTTATCTTAAAGGGACAAGTAAATGTTTTAAATGTGGAAAGGAAGGTCATCGGGAATTTGAATGCCGTGATAATGGGAAGAAGATGTCTAATGATGCAAACAAAGGAAGGGATACACAGTGCAAGGAGATGGGGCATTATGCCAATCAATGCCCAAATCCAAGGGTTGATGATGATGGTTGACGTCAACAAAATCTTAAGGCTAAAGACAAAGGAAAGTCACATGCAATTTCTATCAGCGATGTGGAGTACGATAACGATGTGGTGAAAGGTACACTTACCATCCACTCTAAAGTAGAAAATGTTTTATTTGATTCTGGATCCACCCACTCTTTTATTTCTAAAGACTTTTCTATGAGTATCACCGTATTACCTCAACAATTAGATGTTGAGTTAGCTGTGACAACACCTAATGGCACATCAATCGCATCAAAAGTTTATAATTCATCTCCGATCGAAGTTTGTGGGAATGTGCTTCCTGCAAATCTTGTGATCCTTCCTTTAGTGGAATTTGATGTGATTCTTGGCATGGATTGGCTTTCTCTACATGGAGCTCATATCTATTGACAAATAAGGGAAGTCACATTTCATATTCCAGATCAATCTACGATCGTCTATCAATGCAAGGATGAACATAACCTTCCAGTGGAAATTTCTTCCATCTTATGGGTATTGATTCCACTAAATAAAGGTTATTTATCTCAAATGGTTGGTGAGAAACTCACGATTAAGAATATGCCCATTGTACGGGAGTTTTATGATGTCTTTCCGGAGGAATTGCCGGGTCTTCCACCAAATCGTGAAGTTGAGTTTTCAATAGAACTCGTACCGGGTGCTTTGCCTATTTCAAAGACACCTTATAGAATGGCCCCAATTGAGTTGCAGGAAATGAAGAAGCAACTCCAAGAGAATCTTGATAAGGGATTCATACGCCCTAGTGCGTCACCTTGGGGAGCACCTGTTCTATTTGTTAAGAAGAAAGATGGATCAATGAGACTCTGCATTGATTATCGAGAACTTAACAAGATCACTATCAAGAACAAATATCCTCTCCCACGCATTGATGACTCATTTGACCAACTACGCGGAGCTCAATACTTTTCCAAGATTGATCTTCGTTCAGGGTATCATCAATTAAGGGTCAAAAGGGAGGATATACCAAAGACGGCTTTCCGTACAAGGTATGGACACTATGAATTTATAGTGATGCCATTTGGTCTTACTAATGCCCCTGCTATCTTCATGGATCTAATGAATAGAGTCTTTAGAGACTATCTTGATCAATTTGTGGTAGTCTTTATAGACGATATTCTTGTCTATTCAAAGAGCAAGGAAGAGCATGAAGATCACTTGAGAATTATATTGAAGACCCTGAGAAAGGAGAAGCTTTATCCCAAATTTACCAAGTGTGAATTTTGGCTTCAAAAAGTTTCATTTTTGGGTCACATAATCTCAAAAGAGGGGATATCTGTGGATCCAGCAAAAACAGAGGTTATCAAAAGATGGTCAAGAACAACAACAGTAACTGAGATCCAAAGTTTTCTTGGTTTGGCTGGATATTATCGACGTTTTGTAAAAGATTTTTCACGATTATCTAATCCACTCACCAAGTTGACTCGGAAAGGAGTTAAGTTTGTCTGGACAGAGGAATGTGAAGAGAATTTCAAGGAGTTGAAAAGAAGGTTATCCAGTGCACCTGTGCTCACACTGCCTTGTAGTGGAGAAAGGTTTGTGATCTACAATGATGCATCCAAGAAGGGATTGGGGTGTGTTCTTATGCAAAATGATATGGTGATAGCTTATGCCTCACGACAGTTGAAAATCCATGAGCAAAATTACCCAACACATGATTTGGAGTTGGCTGCGGTAATCTTTGCATTAAAGATTTGGAGGCATTACCTTTATGGTGAAAGGTGTGATATTTATACTGATCATAAAAGTTTAAAGTATATTTTCACACAAAAGGAGCTGAATATGCGCCAAAGAAGATGGTTGGAGCTGATTAAGGATTATGACTGCTCAATCCATTACCACCCTGGGAAAGCAAACAAGGTGGCAGATGCATTAAGTCGACAAGACCATGCTAGTTTATCCATGATGAGGATCACAAAAGATCCAATATTTATGGATTTACAAAGGATGGATCTTGGAATTATAATGGAAGGGGAAAAATCTTATCTTTCTCAAATGAATGTTCAACCATCTATACATGTGAAGATTAAAGAGGCACAGAAAGAAGATGTCGAGTTACAAAAGAAGGTGAGAAATGTTCCTGAATTCAACCTTGATTGTGATGGGATAATAAAGTTCAGGAATCGGGTTTGCGTTCCTCCCATCCCCAAATTAAAGAATGAGCTGCTGGATGAGGCTCATAGTTCATCATTCTCTATTCATCCTGGAAGCACGAAGATGTATAGGGACCTGAAAGAGTACTTCTGGTGGGATGGCATGAAAAGAGATGTTGCTGAATATGTCTCTCGATGCTTGGTTTGTCAACAAGTTAAAGCTGAGAGACAGAAGTCTAAGGGGATATTACAACCATTACCCATACCCGAATGGAAATGGGAAAACATCACTATGGACATTGTCACAGGAATTCCTAAAACATCCAAAGGCAATAATGCTATCTGGGTCATAGTTGATCGTCTTACAAAGTCTGCACACTTCATTGCTATTAGAGAGGATTTCTCTCTAGATCAGCTTTCCAGGATATATGTAAAGGAAGTGGTAAGATTGCATGGAGTACCACTTTCTATTATATCTGATCGAGATCCGAGATTTACCTCGAAGTTCTGGCGAAGTCTTCAGCATACTCTGGATACAGAGTTGAGTTTCAGCACTGCTTATCATCCCCAGACAGACGGTCAGTCTGAGAGAAAAATTCAAACCCTAGAAGATATGTTGAGAGCTTGCTCTATGGATTTCAAAGGAGGTTGGGATCGACACCTACCTTTGGTGGAATTTTCTTATAATAATAGCTTTCACTCCAGTATTCAGATGGCTCCTTATGAAGCTCTCTATGGAAAGAAATGCAGGACTCCAACTTGCTGGGATGAAGTTGGGGAAAGAAAGCTGTTAGGACCTGATCTCGTTGATGAAATGGCAGAAAAGGTTAGATCTATTCAACAACATATAAGAGCAGCTCAGAGTCGACAGAAAAGTTATGCCGACAACCGAAGAAAAGACCTAGAGTTTGAAGTGGGCGATAAAGTGTTCTTACGAATATCTCACTGGAAGAGGGTTATGAGATTTGGAAAGAAGGGGAAGTTGAGCCCTAGATATATCGGTCCTTTTGAAATACTGGATCGTGTTGGGAAGGTAGCTTACCGATTGGCGCTTCCACCGAATCTCTCTCAAGTTCACGATGTGTTCCATGTATCTCTCCTGAGAAAATACATACCAGATCCTTCACATGTACTCAGCTCAGAAGTTGTACCGCTAGAGAAAGATCTTTCTTATGAAGAACAGCCGATAGAGATTATGGATCGTAGCGAAAAAGTCCTACGAAACAAGACCACTCGTTTGGTGAAAGTTTTATGGAGGAACCACCAACTTGAAGAAGCTACATGGGAGCTTGAGGATATGATGAGGGAGAAGTATCCTCATTTGTTTGTTACAAAGTGACGAATTTCGAGAGAGAAATTCTTTTTAAGGGGGGTAGAATGTAACACCCGAGACTTTTATGTTATATAAATCATCAAAAGGATCTTTTTCTACACAACACTTGCTTGGCTTGCTTTACACGCAATCGCGACCTTCCTCGATAGCTTGCGTCGTACGCAATACCGAGTTTCACTAAACAACAATATGCTATTAAAACTAGCCGTTATGAATAGTAATAACCACTTTTTGAAATTTTATAAATTTTATTTTTCAAAATGGACTTCATTTTTGGACTCAGAATATCGAAATTAGCCTAGGGTGAAATTTTGGTATTTTTCTGAAAACTTTCAATTTTTGATGAATAGTGAAACCACTAAGTGGTAGGTTAAAAACTGAATTTTGCATAAAACGTAATTTTACCGCTTCTGTGAATGGAATTTCAAAAATCCGACAGACACGGTTGATATCAGTAAGTAAAATGTGGTTCAATGAGATAAAAATAATTTTTTGGTGAATAGTAACTTTTTACGATTTTTACCGCGGTTAATAGTAAATAGGGTAACTAAGGGTAAATATGATATCAATATTACCCTAAAACATGTCCTAATTCTATTGGACAAGTGTAATTCGACCAAAAACAAACTTAGGAATAAAATATGACCATTTAGGCCCACTTGGATTAGATTAGGACATTTATTATTAATTTATTTAAAGAAGGGTTAAAATAGTTAAAATCAAAGTTCAATAAGTAAATCATTTTTAATATGGGGTTATAAATAAGATCAATTAGACTATAAATATTCATTAGAAATATAAAAAGATTTCCTACATAATTGTATTTTATTTGTAATTTTTAGACATCAAATAATTTAATTTATTTATGACACAAAGATGATGCAGTAATTATCTTGTTACTGAAATATTGACATAATTGATGTTATAAACACCAAAATAAATGTAATTTGAGACTTTTTATGAATTCCACTAATTTTCTAGGTTACTATGATATATTAGTGTTGATTTAATAAACTTGGTTCGAACATATAATTCTGTTATGACTTTCACAAAAATCATATATCAAATAGTGTCAAAATTGACACAAAATAGTTTTTAAATCAAATATTATATTATTAATTGTTATTTTATTCCTAAAAATATAAGGTTCGGCCAAATGACTTATATAAGGATATATATATTAATAATAAACAATTTGGGGTTCGTTTGGCATGTTATAGTAAGTTTATTAACCATATAGTGAAAGAAAACAAAAAGACACGGTAAAAGTTAAATTAATTAACTTAGAGTTAAATCTAATTGATAAGGTTAAAATAATACCCTAAACTTGTCTAAATCCTATTTGTTGATAGGAATTCGACCCATCCCCACTTTAGCTTCGAAATAAGACCCTTTGGAACCATTATAAACCGATTTTGACTTTAATATAAAATAATATTTTGAGATATTCCTAAGGTGCCCCTCTCCTCCCTTATAAAAGGGCACCTCCTCCCCCTCCTCCTCACACCAATTTGAGCACTCAAGCTCGGCCAAACCCTGCCATTTTCTCCTCTCCACTTCCCTAGAATAATCCTAGAGGTCCTGGTCTTCTTCAAAGACCAATCTTAGTTCCCTTAGTGGAGGATTCAAAGAGGTGTTCCAAAGAAGAGGTAATATCCATTACCGATCTTTTCAATTTCTATCATCTTCAACTTCTTCTCCTTTAGTTTTTTCATGATAAAGTAATAACATCAGTATTACTTACATACTGATATGTTATTATAAATATGAAACAACCCTAATTCACCTTCTATCCATCCTACGGAAAAATGAAATCACCGCGCGTGCGTACGTACGGAATACCGTCTCCACGCCGTGGTGTAATCTATTTTTCCACCATCACCTTACAAGGATGGTTATAATGGTGTAATGAGTAACTATATATGATTATTATGAAGTAATATTGAAACTGAAATAATATATATATATATACTCCAATACAATTCCACGATCATAGGAACGATATCATCACTCGTGCGTACGTACGGAATACCATCTCCACGATGAGATGCGACTCGTTCTACATGATCTTCATTTCATAATGATTATATAAATGAATTGAATGAATAAATATGATATATGTTACACTAATACCATTCTGGATATCAGGAATCTATAACCTTAAAAGAAGAATAAGAATGTATTCGGCAAAACACGCATAAGAACAAAAGGCAATAAAGACCCGAGTAACAAGTAACCATGAAATATTACTATCAAGAAGCTAAGAATATGAACATATATGATATAATATCAATATGTATGATTCTGGAATAAGTCAATAACAATATTTAAACCATTATACAGGAGCTTCGGACACGTACAAAGCAAATTGGACTTAAGGTAAGGGAAAATATCACAATCTCACTTTTATCCGAGATTGTTTTTACTTTGGTAATTACTGGGGTGTATTTTATCATCCACATCCATGTTCCCTCAATATGTAATATTATTTCCATACTTCTACAATAGTTTATATCAAATTTTACCCTTAATTTAGTTTTTAGTAAAAGATATGAAAGGAATCTTTTGTCGTTTTTTTCGTACGAGGTACTTTTTGACTTTTCCGACAAAAGTACGAAAAATGTTTTTTTTAACTTATACGGCATGAATGGATTTTTAAAACATTATTTCCAAGAAGCTTCCTTTACAAGTTTTCAAGTTTATTTTTAATCAACTTCTTTTAGTTTATAATTGTATGACATGTTAAGAAAAGAAAAGTGTTTTTGAAAAAGAAAGGATATTTTCCTCAAGAATGGAGTTCAAGTGTTTTATCAAAATTATTTTCCATCTAAGATAATAAAGGGTTATGTTTTTATCCCTTTAATTACATTGATTTGATTATTTTGTGAGGGAATTATTTTTATGAAGTCATTTGCCTTATATGATTTGTTTTATGATGTCATGATGTTTCAAGAATCCCATTTTTGTTACATGTGTTATGCGATGATGTATGATTTATGATTATGTGGCACACATAAGAAAGGATTCATTATAAGATGGGTGGGACCTATATCTCCCTCCAATGCATTGGGTAAAGATTTATATCTCATGAGATAGACATGGCTGGAATGGAAGGTTATTTCGGTTCAGTGATACAGGACTGAAACGAGGAGTGAACTCGGTTCAGAAAGGGACTTGTCCACTAAGATAGTCTTGGCAATGAGTCATGACTAACAAGAAATGATTTTCCATGATTATGTGTGCATTCCACAAAGTTTCAAGTTTTATGTTATGATTATGGGGATCTCATTTTCACTTCTATGATTTATTCCATGTTAAGATAGTATGATCTCTTTTGCAGGTTTTGATTTTCAAAAAGATATGATATGATTTTTATTTCCTTTATTTTCCCTTGCAGAGCATTTGAGCTCACCCTTTTATGTTTTCTTTTCCCCAGGTCAGGAAGATGGATATTAAGTAGAATATGCTAAAAGGGACCCTAGATATGATGAAATAAATGGGAGACACTGTAGAAGATTTATGAACCAGTTGTTTATGTTTCCCAGTTTCTAAAGACACTATACCTATACGGTCCTTTGTGGTTTTGTCATATGTTGTAATAAGTGTGCTTCAATTTTGAAGTATTAACAATGTATGTAAAGTGTGGGTCGTTATAATAAACATTATGTAATCATTTAATTTATTAACTGTTGTTTCATCGATATTTGGTACTTGAGTAAAAATGAACAACTTATAATTACAGTTTGTCCATGTCGTCAAAAATCCATTATCAAAAGAGTTATATTTATGATTTAGATATCGTATAAATAATATATATCCAATATATATGTATATATAATAGTACATAACATTTGGAGATAAGAAATGAAATGCGCCGTTCATGGAGACGGTAAGTCGTACGTACTCATTAAAGCTACTTTCATTTCTATTTCATAATTTAATGGAATTAAAACAAAATGACACATAGGTATATTATAATTAAAGTATAATATCATATATAATATAATTATCTACATCTTTAACACATCCCACATATGGAATTAACGAGTCCTATAACTTTTAGGGGGCGGTAGTGCTCAGTTACTTAAATCAAATTATCGCGTTTACCCACTATGGAAACCGTAAAGGTATGCTATAAATGAAAAATAAAGAAGAATAAATAAAACATAAACATAATATATATAATATATTAATACAGTTCTATCATAATGTCCACCATGAGAGGCGGTAGGAGTAAATTGAACAATCATCATTTCGTGAGGCGTTAGTTTTCCATCCACAGAAACATTATGTTCTTTATCCATTATGTAGAGGTGTGAGTATTTTTAGTCTGAATACACTCATAAAAACATCCTAGTATATTTGGGATTTTTTTGATGTTATAAAATAATGTAATAAAAATATTTTAGTGGGTTGGAGAAGTAAAATAATACAAAACATCTAAAGAGAAGACTTTACCTTTAAATCGGGTAGCTCTCATTGGTTTGAACCAAAAGGGTTTCTTGAAGTTCTTTATGCATAAGATAAAGTTTCTAGGATGAAGAGAGGGATATTGGGAGCTTAATTCAGCAGATTTTGTATGAGCCAATGTATGGATAAGTGTGAGGAATGAGTAATAAGTGAGGGATTTTTAGAAGGGAGAGGAGGAGCTCTTTAAAAATGATTGAAACAATCATTTTATTGTAAACTCATCTTCGGTTTCAAAAGTTCAATTAATCGTTAAAGTAGAATTTCAAATGACTCATGGTCGAAATAAAATCATCTAATGAGAATTGGATAGATTTTGGATATTGTTTTAATATTTATAATCTTGTTTATTAAAATCATTTATTAGTGAGGTAAATATTTCATCATTATCGTGTCATAAATAACTTAATTTATCTGACGTCTAAAAATTATAAAAAAATCCATGATATAGGAAATATTCTTAGATTTACATAGAATATTAATTGTCAAAATGATAACTTATATAACTCCATGTAAAAATTTATTTACTAAAAGATATTTTTTATGTCATTTTTGTCTTTACTTTAAATTAATTAATATAAATGTCATTATTACTCCCATGCGGCTCCATGGGGTCCCAAATATTACCAGAGGATGCCCATGGTCAGATATGTATCAAAAAATAAGATTAGGACACATGTTAGGTTAATTTAATATTATTATAATATTATATTTTACGCTTATTTACTATATATACCTTTTAATCATGGAGAATAAAATATTTAATGAAGTAAATATTTAAAATGTCTAAAAATAAAAGTTACCTATTTACACAATTTGGACCTACTGATTCCAAATATGGAATCCATTTTTTTAAATTCAAAACACAGAAGTTGAATAAGTTAATTTAAAGTTAATTCCTACTTTCAAAACAAGTAGTGTGTTTTTAAGATATAATAACTATCAAAAGATTGGGACCTGTTTGTATCCAATTTCAAAATGAAATTACATACAATGACCAAAATTAGATTAAATTGTAAAAATATATATTAATTACACGTTAAACACAATTATAAATATAATCTAACTGTATAAATAAATTAGATAAAAAAGGACGATTTGAATTAAAATACATTATTTTTCACTATTCATTTAAAAGTGAATTTTATAAGAAAAAAAAATTTTCATCCGAAGTAAATTTTGATGTCATGATTCTAAAGAAGAATTTGAATTTGTAAAATAGAACATATAAGAGTGACAAAAACTATATTTAGCAAGATATCTCCATTAAAAGGCTGTAAATCGACCTTTTAAACAAAATTATGCCTAAAATTTGATTCTTTCACATTTTAAGCCTCTAACATTTATTGGATAATTGTAAAAACATTTCACAAACATATATAATCATGTTATAGTTATTTTTATTCATTCCTTCCAATACAACAACTAAGTGTTAATAACCATTTAAAATAATAATATTATATTATTAGCATGTAATGTAAGATTTCAAAGAAACCCATTGTTGTGTATCGGGTACACCATCGAACATAGATTACCCTTTAAAGTAAAATTAATATTTATTTCAAAAATATTAATAAATATAGAAATCATATTATTCCTTATTTATCTAGGATGTTACATCATTCCCCACTTTTGGGAAATGCTTCCTCACGATTTTAAAACCGGTCTTGGAAACTTCATTAAAATTCCAACATCGAAAAAGAGTCGGTAAAACTACCACTTTAAAAGAAAGAAAGGGGAGTACAAAGGTTACTCGAGATAACCCATTCTAGGGATCCAAATAGCATATCATGGATATGGAAGAGAGAGAAAATGGTCAAGTTCTTAAGTAGAGTGATAGAAAACATGATTAGGAAAAAGTTAACCACCAGAAAATCACAAACTTATAATGTGTTAAATGGTCTTTGATTACCTAGTAGGAAATGTAAACCAACAACGTTTTTGTTTAACAACCCTTTATATAATTTTTAGGAATTAATTTACTACATTGAATAAGAACATAATTAAATATACTTAATTTCTAGTATACTTTCTTCCTTCAATAAGTTTCTACCAAAAACTAATCATTTCTCTGAGCAATGAGCATTCAAAAAGACGTGGTCACATAAAAATAAAAACATTAATCTTCTAGAGAATCACATAATCCACCAAAGAAGAACTATATATTTCCCTTGTCTTTAGACATCAACTAAAACCAAAAATGTTAGTGAGAGATCATATAATACCCAAAAAAGACAACCTTTTACAAGAAGAAAAACTACCCTTAATCTCCAAATTTGTCAAAAAAACCCCAATGTTCAACAAAGACCATTCAATAAACCACTTTCCATAAAATTCTTCAAATGTAATCCAAACTAAGATTGTAACCCAAATTTCATAAGGATTTAATTACATATTCTTCCAAGATACATCTTAACAATTATCACCAAATAACAACAGTTACTCATAAAGTCTCATATTGAAAAGTAATTAACCTACTCACATATTCTTTATGGTAGGTTAATCATTTTCATAAATGAATCAAATCATCATATGCCCACAATAATAACATAGATTCTTGCAAAATAAAATTTCAACATTTATTCCACAATTAAATTCTATTGTATTCTATATTCCTTATGCATATAGTGTTACCTCAAAAGAGAGAACATCTTCCACAACAACCTTTATCACTTAATCACTAAATCATTTTTCTATAGTAAGTATATCAATTTAATAAAACATATGTACCCAAAATCAACGTATTCTTGTTCCATAAAATCATTTTATTAAAATAATAAGACATACTAACTATGGAATTCATGTAGTCTAGTGGTAGGTGATAAATCCCAATCACACTTTGGTTGTGGTTTCGATTCCCGCAGCTTTTTATGATGCGATGGGTTGTCAAACAGTCAACGTGTTGTCCTTTTTATAAAACTCTAAAATAACCACAACATGTTTTAACCTCAATGGTTTCCTTATATCTTTAATTTTCTTCCCAAATCATTATGACGTCCAAATATTAATTCATCATATCTTTTATATATTGTTATTTTTTTAAATTTCGCCACCATATGATAAAATGAAATGATCCCCAGAATATAGAACATCATACCTTGATCATGGTGTCCACTTGGTTTGATTGTTATCTTGTTCAAATAGACAGAAGGTCCATGCATTACAACAATGATTTAGATATCCTTCAAAATAATTTTCTTCCTTCCTCCAAATAAACCTTGTACAACTTGGGTCATATGGATGTTCACATAAAAATTGTTTTGGAAAATAATCATGCATGACATATAATTTAAAAACATCAGATAAAACATGATTTCTATAAAATAGACTAAATTTTAGTGGAAACATTCAATTAATGGTCCTTTTAAAATACCATAAGTATGTTCTAAGAGATTATATTATAAAAGAAAATATAAATAGGTTGAATAAAGGTATCCTTATTCAGCATATTTTTCAAAATCAAAATATGCTTCAAAATCTTATGATAAGGTAAAATAGTTGTAAATTCCTTGATAATATTTACCTTTCTTGAAAATATTAGTATATTGTGAAAATATGATTTTATTAAATACAACCCATGATATACAATGATAAAGAGGCATAGTAGAGGTGTTTGATAACTCGAACTACTACTTGTAAGTGAGTTATATGCTAGAAAAAGTTTCACAATCATCTGAACATGACTTTGCAATAATTATTGCAATCCAGTCATCAGGAAGATATAAGAATATCATTTGAGATCCTCCTCATTGCATCTATAACTAACTCTCCTTAATCTTCAAAAATTTGTAAAACATGGATTTAACTGAAATAATAGACATATGTATAAACCATGTGTCTAATGAAAAATCAAAATCCCTAATGTTGTCTAAACCGACCTATGATACCAACTTTATGGACCCATCCTTAAACATTACAAAATCATGAATTAAATGGATAATTGACATTGAGGATCTTTTCATGTTTAGAGTTTTAGAGAATTAGATTATAACATTTACATTACAACATGAATATTACATATAGGAAATTATACTTAGTATCCATTTTTTTCGTCATATAAAATCTCTTGAAAAAAAAGAGTCAAGTCTAGTTCCTTGTTTTAGACAGCATAAATTTTACATGATCCCTTCCTTGACGCTTATTCATCTTTAAGTCCTGTGGAAAACATTTAAAAACCTGGGATGAGAATAAAAATCTCAGTACGAGATATAAAATAAGGAATGAAAACATTATCCCATCAATAAATACAAAACAATGAAACCATACTTTTCCATCATAATATACCTCATGAAATCATAGGATTTATGAATAACATATAGAAATAATATATCATAAAGTAAACATGAAGAATACATAGAAAAATTACATTGTACCTATCAAAACTACATAGGGAGTCACATTTGTAATACCAATCATAGTATATTCCACAAATATCTTAGGATAAACATTCACATTTACCTCTGTCACGTTACCCAATGTATTAGAGAGCTATCTCAGGATCACCCACCCAATGTTTATCATATAACCAACCGTATAAGTAAATAGTTCCCAATAGCCATAACATATTCATAACACATAAAACAAACATAATTCAAAGATAACATTTCCACACTGCAATCACAACATATCATTTCAAAATATTGAAAAAATCAAATATTTTATCATACCAATTTAAAAAACATTTAAAATATTAAATAAAGAGATTTTAGAATCAATGTTTTCCATGCCACTTTGATGATTTTGAAAGAAATTTAAATTTCAAAACATTCATGTCCATATGAATAAATATTTAAAAACATTTTAAAAACATGGACATTAATGTGAAAGATTTAGAAGAATAAACCATTAAAACATTTAAAACAATATTTTAGTTAAAGAGTTTTTAATAAAATGAGAGACTCTAGAATAAAAATAACTGAGTAATAAAATTTATTTATAACATAATTATATAATGAGAATAATTGTATTCATGATATAATATTCCAAAGGATAGTGTATACACCGCATAAGATTGAATTGGTGAAAATCAACAATGAAGTCACAATGGAAATTTAAATTGAGACGAAATCCATTATAAAGAAGGTATCCTTCGATTAAGGATAATTCAATTACATAATTATGTTTGAAAAATATAAATACACCAAATATAAGTGGATATTAATTGTAAAACAATAATATGTTATTCACACATATTCATAGCACGACACAATCAATAAGTGGATGTTTAAACCAAAAATTGAAACCGGGATTCGATGTTTTCTTACCGAAATTCGACATCCCAACGAGGTCACTTTAAAATTCAGAAAATAAGTTTATGAGGCAGAAAAGGATATCTCATCACATGGATATAAAATTTACATAAATAAGCATATATAATAACATATCCTAACATTATAATATGTAGATTAAAATACATAACAAAAAGAAGTCTTTTAAAAAGAGGGGGGTGAAAGGTTCCCTTACCAATTTGGTAACATAAAAAACATACACCCCATGAAAGAAATATCACACAATGAATATGTAAATTCCCATAAATTAAATTATACTACACAAATAATGCAATCATGGGTAGTACATCCTCCACACAAAATGAAATAGTATCTAATATAACATGAATCTCACGTGAATAAAAAGTGAGATGAAAACCCCTTACCACATTGTAATCAATCGAGTCATATGAGAAAAATTTCATAACCACCAAATGAAACACAAAATACCATGAATAAAAATAGAATCGTGATAATATATTTCAAATGGTAGTACAGAATATACCACATGCAATAAATAAGTGGTGAACAATGGAAATATCACGGAATTAAAAGAAATCACTTACATCATGTTCGACTTGACTCGATCGTTCTTTAATCTCCTGAATAATAAAATAAAGTTAATTTATAGTTTCATAAGAACCTTTATTGAGGTTATTATTCCTTTTATATCACTTATTACCTTGTTATAAACATTATGTAATCATTTAAGTTATTAACGGTTTTTTCGTCAATATTTGATAATTGAGTAAAAATGAACACCTTATAATTACCAGTTGTCCATGTAATCAGCAATACATTATCTCAAGAATGATACTAATGAATTAGATAAAATATAAATCATATATATCTAGTATATATATGTATTTATAATATTACATAACATTTGGTGATAAAAAATCAAATGCACTGTTCTTGGAGACGGTAAGCCGTACGTACGCATGAACGCTACTTTCAATTCTATTTCATAATTTAATGAAATTAAAACATTATGAAACATAGTTATGTTATAATAATAGTATAATATCATATATAATATCATTAAATCCATGATTTATACATCCCACATATTGAATTAACGATTCATATCACTTTGAGGGGGTGGTATTCTGCACTTCCTGAAATGAAATTATTGTGTTTACCCATTATTGAAACCATAAAGGTATGATATAAATGAAATATAAAGAAGTTTAAAGAAAAACTAAACATAATATATATCATATATAAATACATTTCCATCATAATGGACACCATGAGAGGCAGTAAGAGTTAATTGATCAATCATTGTTTCATGCGGCGTTAGTTTTCCATCCACCGAAACATTGTTCTTTAACCATTAGATAAAGGTTTGCTTAAGTGTAGTTATAATAATTCTCATAAAAACATCCTAGTATATTGAGGATACTAGTTTGGTTTTTAAAAAATGGAATAAAAAGAGTTTATGGGGTCTGAGAAGTAAAATAATACAAACAAAAACTTAAGAGAAGACGTTACATTTAAATCAGGTAACTCCCATTGGTTTGAACCAGAAGGGTTTCTTGAAGTTATTTTTTCCTAAGGTAAGGTTCTAGGATTAATAGAGGAATATTGGGAGATTATTTGATCAGAGTATTTATGATCCAAGATCTTTAGAAGTGTGAGTAATGAGTTAGAAGTGAGTGTTTTTTATATGGGAGAAGAGGGGCTCTTTAGGAAAGAGTGAAACAATTAATTTATTATAAACTCGTATTTGATTTCAAAAGGTAAAATAATTGTTAAAGATGAAGTTAAGATGACTAATGATAGATATAAATTCATCCAATATGATTTGGATAGGTTTTGGACATTTTTTAATATTTATTATATTATTTATTTAATTCATTTATTAATGAGATAAATATTGCATCAATATTGGGTCATAAATAATTTAATTTATTTGATGTCCAAAAATTATAAAACAAAATACCAATATGCATGAAATATTTTTAGATTGAAAATTAATATTTATAGTCTAAATGATTACATATATAACCCCATTAAAAATTTATTTACTTACAGATATTTTTTTATTACATTTTTTTCTTTACTTTAAATTAATTAAGATAAAGTGTCATTGTAACACCCGAGACTTTTATGAGAAATATTTTGTTTTTATGTTATATAAATCATCAAAGTAATCTTTCACTACACACAACACTAGATTGGCTTGCTTTACATGCAACCGTGGCCTTCCTCGATAGCTTGCGTCGTACGCAATACAGAGTTTCACTAAACAACGATATGCTATTAAAATATTATTAAAACTAGCCTTTATGAATATTAATAACCACTTTTTGAAATTTTATAAATTTTATTCTTCAAAATGGACTTCATTTTTGGATTCGGAATATCAAAATTAGCCTAGGGTGAAATTTTGGCATTTTTCTGAAAACTTTTGATTTTTGATGAATACTTAAACCACTAAGTGGTAGTTAAAAAAATGAATTTTTCATAAAACCTAATTTTACCGCTTCTTTGAGTGGAATTTAGAAAATCTTAGAGACACGGTTAATATCAAGGACTAAAATGTGGTTCAATGAGATGAAAATAATATTTTGTGAATAGTAACTTTTTACTTTTTTTTACCACGGTTAAAAGTAAATAGGGTAATTAACGGTAAAAGTGTTATTATTATTACCCTAAAACATGTCTTAATTCTATTGGATAAGTTTAATTCGACCAAAAACAACCTTAGGAATAAAATATTACCATTTAGGCCCACTTCGATTAGATTAGGACATTTATTATTAATTTATTTAAAGAAGGGTTAAAATAGTTAAAATCAAAGTTTAATAAGTATATCATTTTTAATATAGGTATATACATAAGATAAATTCAAATATAAATATTCATTAGAAATGTAAAACGATTTCCTACATAATGGTATTTTATTTTTAATTTTTAGACTTTATATAAGTTAATTTATTTATGACACAAAGATGATGCAGTAATTATCTTATTAATCAAATATTGACATAATTGATGTTATAAATACCCAAATAAATTTAATTTGAGACTTTTTATGAATTAAACTAATTTTCTAGGTTAATATGAAATGTTATTATTGATTTAATTAACTTGGTTAGAACTAATCATTCTGTTATGATTTTCACAAAAATCAATTACTAAATAGTGTCAAAATTGACATAAAATAGTTTTTAAAACAAATATTATATTATTAATTGTTATTTTATTCCTAAAAATCTAATGTTCAGAAAAATGACTTATATAAGGTTATATATATTAATAATAAACAACTTGGGGTTCTTTTGGCTTGATATATTATGTTTATTAACCTTATAGTGTAGGAAAACAAGAAGACACGGTAAAAGTTAAATTATATAACTTAAAGTTAAATCTAAATGATAAGGTGAAAATTGATAACTAAACTTGTATAAATTATATTGGATGAGAGTATTTCGACCCATACCCACATTATATTCGAAATATATAAATTTGGGACTATTAAAAAGCGAATTTGACTTTATAATAAAATAATATTTTTAGTTATTCCAAAGGTGCCCCTCTCCTCCCTTATAAAAGGGCACCTCCTCCCACTTTTCCTAATACCACTTTGAGCCTTAAAGATCGGCAAACCCCTTCTAATTTCTCCTCTCTACTTCTCTAGCAACATCCTAGAGGTCCTGGTCTTCTTCAAAGACCAATTTTATTGCCCGAAAAGGAGGTCTCAAAGAAGCGCTTCAAAGAAGAGGTAATGTATGTTACCGATTCTTTCATCTTCATTTCTTCTTCCACTTCTTCTTATTTAGTTGTTTCATTATGAAGTAATAACATCAGTATCACTCATATAATGATATGTTATTATAAGTATGAAACAACCCTTTTTCACCATCTATCCATCCTACGGAAAATGAAATCACCGCGTGTGCGTACGTACGGAATACCGTCTCCACGCCATGGTGTAATCTATTTTCCGCCACCACCATACATGGATGTGTATAATGGTGTAAATAATGACTATATATGATTATTGAAATGTTATATTGATTCTGAAATAGTATATATACACTCCAATACAATTCCACAATCATGGGAATGATATCATCGCTCGTGCGTACGTACGGAATACCGTCTCCATGATGTGATGCAACTCGTTCTACATGATCATCATTGAGTAATGATTATATAAATTAATTTAATGAATTAATATGATATATATTACACTAATACCATTCTAGAAATGTGGTATCTATATCTTAAAAAGAAAAATAAGAATTTATTCGACAAAACACGCATAAGAAAAAAAAGTAATAAACACCCGAATAACAAGTAGTAATGAATTATTACTAATAAGAAGCTAAGAATATGACCATATATGATATCATAAAAATAAGTATGATTATGGAATAAGTCAATAACATTATTTAAATCATTATACAGGAGGTATGGACACTTACGAAGCAAATTGGAGCTAATGTAAGAGAAATATCACAATCTCATTTTTATCCGAGATTGTTTGTACTTTGGAATTTACTGGGATGTATTTTATCATCCATTTCCATGTTCCCTAAATATTTAATATTGTTTCCATCCACCTACAATTGTTTAAATCCAATTTTACCCTTCTGTGAGTTTTTATTAAAGGATATGAAAGGAATCTTTTGTCGTTTTTCGTACAAGGTACTTTTTGACTTTTCTGACAAAAGTACGAGAAGAATGTTTTTTTAACTTATACGACATGAATGTATATTTAAAAAATTATCTCCAATAAGCTTCCTTTACAAGTTTTCATGTTTATTTTTAATCAACTTTTTTTAGTTTAGAATTGTATAACATGTTAAGAAAGGAAAATTGTTTCTGAAGTAGAAAGGATATTTTCCTCAAGAATGGAGTTCATGTGTTTTATCAAAATTATTTTCCATCTAAGATAATTCGGGGTTCTATTTCTATCCCTATTATTAGATTGATTTGATTATGTTGTGATGGAAATATTTTTATTAATTCCTTATCTTATATGAATTGTTTTATGTTGTCATGATGTTTATGATTCCCATTTTTATTACATTAGTTATGCTATGATGTATGGTTTATGATTTTGTGGCACACATAAGAATGGTATCATTATGAGATGGGTGGGATCTATATCTCCCTCCAATGCATTGGGTAATGATTTTATATCTCATGAGATAGACATGGCTGGAACGGCAGGTTAAACCGGTTCAGTGAAACAGGACTAAAACGACGAGTGAACTCATTTCAGAAATGGACTTTGTCCACTAAGGTAGTCTTGGAAATGAGTCTTGACTAATAAGAAATGATTCTATTTGATTATGTGTGTATGAAACAAAGTTTCATGTTTTAAGTTATGATTATTGGGATTACATTTCACTTCTATGATTTATCCCATGTTATGAAATTATGATTTCTTTTGTAGGTTAAGATTTCCAAAATATATGTTCTTATGTCTATGATGTGATTGATATTTCTTTTGTTTACCCTTACTGAGCATTTGAGCTCACCCTTTTGTATTTTTTATTTCCCTAGGTCAGGAAGAAGTTTATTAAGTAGGATATGCCAAAAGGGACTCTAGATATGATGAAATAAATGGGAGGCAAAGTAGATGCTCTATGAACCAGTTGTTTATGTTTCCCAGTTTCTAAAGACCCTATACCTATACGGTCCTTTCCTGGTTTTGTTATATGTTGTAATAAGTGTGCTTCAATTATGATGTAATAATAATGTATTTAAAGTATGGGTCGTTATAGTCATTATTACTCTAATGTGGCTCCATGGGGTCCCAAATTCGACCTAAGGATGCCCATGGTCGCCTATGTATCAGCCGAAAATATTATTATGAATGTTAGTGTAATTTAATATTATTATAATATTATAATTTACTCTTATTTACCATATTTACCTTTTAACCATGGTAAAAAAAATATTTACTGAAATAAATATTTAAAATGTCTAATAATAAAAGTTACCTATTTACATAATTTTGACCTACAGATTCAAAATATGGAATAAATTTTTCTAAACTCAAAACATAGATGTGGAAGAAAATAGTTTAAAATTAATTCCCCCTGTCAAAACAACCAGGGTGTTTTTAATGAAAAATTAAATATCAAAAGATTGACATTGTTATATCAAATTTCAAAATGAAAATAATTCAAATGAAAAACATTTAGATTAAATGGTAAAAATATATTCTAATTAAACATTAAAACCAATTAAAAATATAACCTAACAATATAAATAAATTAGATAATATGGGAGATTTATTTTAAAATACATTATTTTTTACTATTCATTAAAAAATGTATTTTATCAGAAAAGAACCAAAATTTTATCCAAAGTAAATTTTTATGTCCTTATTCTAAATAATAATTTAATTTTGTCATATAGATCATATAAGAGTTTCAAAAACTATATTTTAAGAGGGTTCACCATTAAAAGGCGATAAATTGACCTTTTAATGAAAATTATTCCTAAAATTAGATTCATTCACATTTTAAGCCTCTGCCATTTATTGGATAATTGTAAAAGCATTTAACAAACATATATAATAATTTTTTAGTTATTTCTATTCATTCCCACCAATACAACAGCTAGTCGTTAACTACCATTTGAAATAATAATATTATATTATTAGTTTGTAATGTAATATTTCAAAGAAACATGTTGTTGCGTATCTGGTATTCCATCGAACACAGCGTCCCATTTAAAGTAAATTAAATATTTAATTCACTACTATTAATAAATATGAACAGTGTATTATTCATTATTTATCTGGGATGTTACAATCAGTTTCATAAATCATATAAAAATGAAAAAGAATAATGGTGGAACACAAAAATATAAAATATAGATGTTTGAGTTGATGGTCCAAAAAATTAGAGGAAAAAGAAAGAAAAAAAGAGGAGAAAGAATTATGACTGGGTAAAGAAGGAAGAAATTACAGAATAATAGAATAAAATGAAAAAATACCGCTAATTGGTTGAAATATTTACTTACCTCCCCAGAATCATGGCCAATTTGAAAGGTGCTATCGTGGGGCTCTCAAATGATGTTTTTTATTAGTTTATTTAGGTGAAATAGAGTGGATGACCATGTTCATTTATTAAATGAGGAAGTAATTTAAAAAAATATTAAATTATTTTTCAAAAGAAAATAAAATGGAAGAAACAAACTACATTAAAGGATGTGGGGGGTTCAGTTTACAAAATAAGAATAAGTATGCGGGATAAAGATTTCATTTTTTGTTTTTATTTTTCAATTGAATTTTTTTAAAAAATACAAAAAATGATAATGTTTTTTGGAAAATATTTTTAAGGAAATAATCGATCAAACTCTACCTCATCAATTACTTATTAATCATTATCATTTAAATTAACAATCACATAATTATTATCCCCTAATCTATCCATATAATATCCAATAAAATTGTATACTCAACTCACACCCCACATCAGTTGTCTTTCTAGAAGTATATATTGTGAGAATATTTTTAATAGATGTTCTCCAAATTTGGTCCTATTCCCTAAACTTATGAAGAAGTTATGGCCCAAATAATAATGTGTTGTCCAATCTGATGAGTTCAGTCCATCTTTGACTTCATGGACAATTTTTTCCAATCAAAAGCATTATTAAGCTCATATGTCCTGAATAAAAGTTGTTTCCCATTAATTTGGGAACATAAGTACAAATGGTAAGTATAAATAATTTAAATAAACATTTTTTTGACATACTGCAATGAATTTTAAAGGGTAAAACTAGAATTTTCATCAAATTGTCAGATGAATGATCTAATCCCAAATAATATGAAAATAAACATATATAGCATAATATGAGGAAATTATATCATTTTTATCAATAAAATATTCAATAAAATTGTGTTTTATTACCCATCATTGAGAATTACAACTTAGAAAATGTATTTTATGTCGTAAATATTGCTTATGATGTAAACATGAGATTTACGATTTGTTTAGATTTTTTTGGGGTCAGATCATATAAGAAATTTACAGCATAAATATATAATTTATACTATAAATTTTTTCTACATACTACCATTTTCACCTCTATAACACTTACCCAAAACCATCCATTCATGTTTCCATACTTACCACCCAAGACATAAGAAAAGAAAACTAGACCCCAAAATGGTTAAAAAACATAAATAAACATACTTGGAAAAGACTAGATCTTAAACACCAAAAAACATATAACATATCAGCCTTATTGTATGCTATAAATAACCTTAGTGGGTATCAGTGAACAAGTCTATCCACTGTATCTATATATTAGATTCTATCTCCCTTATATCCTTTTTTCATACACATGTTTTATAACTTAACGCACATTAGCTGCATGTAATTCCCCCAAATATTATTCTCACTACATTAAAAAATATGAATCAGATTCTCTTTAATGGATTCATTAACATCCATTTCGACTTCATCAACTTATATAACCTAAGAAGTTCGATGATGATATCTCTAAAGATTTCACATGTGAAACACATCATGCATGGTGTTGTAAGGTTTTGGAAGAGCCAAATGATATGCCACTTGACCAACCCTTTACACTATCTCAAATGGCATGACAAACCTGGTGTTATATCTTCCCTTATATCTTGATACACCATTACCCCATCCTATGTAACACCGAATGAAAACATGATGGCCATCCTCAAACTCAATATATTTTTTATCATCTCGGTATAGTAACCTAAAAAATTTCGATAAATCGGACCTACTCAAATGCCTCTTTCATGAGAATTAGTTCTACAAGTGCTGACTCACCTACCTTTAACCAAAAAATAGGTGAATGGAACAACCTTCCACACAAATCCTTGAAATGTGATATTTGTATCAATGTTTGGAAACAATTATTATTGTGTAACTTTATTAGTGTGAAATACCGCTCTAAAAAACCACTAAAATCCAAAATAGAGGCTCATAATATATCCTCTAAAATCTTAATCACCCATTTAGATTGATCATCAGTCTATAAATGATACGTTTTACTAAAAATAACCTATAATCCCAAATCCTCCAAGATACCCTTATATAAAGAAGATTTGAAATGAGGATCTCAATATGAAATTATTCTTGTCAAAACATAGTGCAGATAAACTATCTATCACAAATCAAGAACTCTTAGATCATCAATAATGAAGTTCTCAGTAATAGTAATAAATTTGGATATCTTTTTTAGTAATTCCATGGTCACCCATATTGCATCATTTTATTGATGTTTTGTGGGTAATAATGTCATAAATTTCATCATGACATCCTCCTATTTCTATTTCAGAATGAGAAGTGGATTTAATAGCCTAGAAATCCTTTGATGCTCATTCTTAACCTACTTATAGGTGAAGTATATCACCATGAAACCCATCATCTCCTTCTTGATCCAAGTCTTCTAGTATTTTATAGGGATATCAGAATACATCATTTTCATATATGTTTGTATAAACAATTTTTAGGCATAAAACTCCATCATCAACACCTATTGTAAGCCTATAGGAACACATACATCTCCATGGAAAATGAAAACATTGTGGTTTCTATGAGACCATCCTAATAGTGGCTCCCCTCCATATATGTTTTCCCTCATATATAATCCCTTCATATCTGATAAAAGTTTGTATTAATATGTTCTAGAAGAACGTGTAATGTAGATGTTGAAGTAGGTTCTACTTGTCCCTATAAATCCTGAATAGTAAGATGCATGTCTAAAAATAGTGTCATTAGACACCATTCATTATAAGACCCTTGTGAAAAAAAAAATATGTCTTTAAGCACAATTAATGGGAAAAATTATCTTTCTAGATTATAAGCCAACATAAAGTTGAATGGTTACAGATACTCAACCCACCACCACTTTTTAATGCAATAGTTTTATTGAGAATTGACTTACTTGAGGCTCTTATTATTATGTACACCAAAAACATCTCATCCAAAAGATATTTTCTCCAATATCATAGGGTATGTATTTCCATAGCTAACGCAAGATCATGACTATGGTAATTTACCTCATGTGGTCTAATCATTTTGGAGACATAAGAAACCACTAAGTCATTCTAGATTAGAACTCATCTGATTTTAACTCCAGATAAATCACAGTACATGGTGTATTACATATTTCGAATATGTTATCTCAGTATGGTTTTTGAGTTCATCCCGTACTTCATATCCTAGAAAATCATCTCAAAAGCATTTGACCAAACAAACGTCACCCATGTATTGGTCATAAAGAACATTGGTGATGCCATATGGGAGACGTCATGGATGAAACACTGATATTAACCAGCTATACCATGAAAATTTTGAATCTCGAAGACATTCTTTGGCCATCCAAAAATACTATTGGTACAACCTTCTTAATTTCCACTAACACTCCAACCTCTATGATAACATGTCTGAATATATTCACTCTATAAATCCTGAAACTACATTTATATAGATTAGTGTAATTCGGATTCTATCTAAATATATTCAAGATGATGCAAAATATTTTGTTCTAGATCATCTGTAGACTCGGAATATGCTAATATTTCTTCAAAAAAACAATAAAATAATCTGATCATAGAATAGATGGAATATCTAGTTTATTAAATTCATGATAGCGATTGGGAATTCATCTAGACAAATGATATCTCCACAATCACATATATTCCATACCATATCCCAAAATAATTTTTGGGTATGGCCAATCATCTCACCCTAAACTGATGTCAACATGACCATAGGTCAATCTTGAAGAAAATACTTTCACCCTTTAGATAATCGAATATACCATCAATTCATAGAAGGGGATATCAATTCTTGACATTCACCTAGTTTAATATCCAATATTCCACACATAATCATAGACTCTTGTAAATATTCTCAGTGAAAATAAAAAAATAACCCCATGAATAAGTACTCATCTATATGAATCATTTTTCTTTCAGATCATTTGACAAGAATTTCAACTCATAATGATTTTCTAGTTTCCTTCTATATGAATTAATAGAAACTAGCTTGTATATTGATAGAAACAATACCATTAACTCAACCTCCCACTCATGAGGTAATCTAGAGAACTCTTCCAAAAAATCATAAAAATGGTTTAAACTATAGGAATCTAATGTTATTAGATTCCACCTTTCTTGAGAAAGTCTACCAACCTTGTCCATGAGAAGACCCAACCTATACTAAATTGGTTAGCCACAACAAATATGATGTTCCCCCTCACATTGATGAGTATATATAAACCCTTGGTGTGATAAAATGGTAACTCTCTTTTGATAATAGCTGATGTGATCCTGGTATAAAACAAACCAGTGCATACCAAGGATAAAATAAAATCATATAATATCCAATTTAATAAGTATATAAAGGAATCTACATCCATAAATTTCTAGAGAACACCCATTATACTTTTTTATATCCTTTAACCACACTCATAATAGTGTGTTGAAGATCATAATATTATTCAATCACTCCTAAAAACCCCAATCTATTGGAAAATTTTGTACATAAAAAGTAATTTTAGGACTCTACTTCAAATAAAAATATAGTTAAGTGCTGTTGATATAAGAATCAATCCTATGATAATATAAGGTCTTACATCAAGAATATTAGGATTAGACTACATAGTGTGAACCTGAATCACCCCTCTACCCTAAGATATAGTCCGAATCCATTATTTTATTCCCTATTCCTAATAACTCCACCCATATGCTAGGTCAAATCATCCCTATACTACATTCTAAACATACAATGGAACATGAGAATTATATATGATAAGGGTTAATAGAGTCACCCCTTACTCAGGTTCCTCTACCCATCCCCTACCATTACTATACAATTATAGGGACATAAAAACCTCTTAATATTAGATATCATTCTACAAGAACAAAACTACATAGTGGGGTGAGGACACTAATTGTGACTAAGGCCAAAATTTCCACATTGAATGAAATTTATTGGGATATGGTTGCATGATTGTTATCAACTTCCCAGGCTACTCTGTTAGCTACATCCTTAATAGTAACCATTATTGTGAAATTTCATACTATGAGAATAATAACTCAGTGGTCACCCAAATAAAATAGTCTATATTCCACTAAGGTCATCTCCCATGTTATTTTACATGATTACTTCCTAATTTATTATGGATTAAAAGCTAATTAGGTGAAATAAGTTCAACTACACCCTCATCTCATAGTGAATCCCATCCTAGAAAAACAAAACATGGAACCCTCATAAACTTCCAAGGATGGAAAAAATGTAGTTGTTTTTTGAAGAATCAATCATAGTCGATCCCTAAAATTACCTCTTATGTTATGTGAATTAAATTGTGATACCTATCATCAATCAATGAATTTGGATAGAAGTGGTTCATGAACATTTCACCAAATTCCTTACATGATAACTCCTCCTTCTACCTAGATTTCTCTAGGATGTCCCACCAATGCTTGTATGGTCATCCAATCATATAAGAATAATTCCTCACCCTCCCTTTCATGGGTGTCTTGAGGTGGTTAAAGATTTTCCAAAATGGGTCCATCTAGAAATTGTCTCCTTGGGGTCCTTCATACAAAGTGAATATATTTATATTTTGTAGCTAGAACTGTATAATCATATCAAACATAAATTATATTGTGGGAACAATATCCATTCCCATGGATCGCAATACCCTCTTGGATTTTTTATGAATATGATAATTTATCTAGATGTTTAAATATGAATGATGATTTGACTTGACCGCATTAGAATTATACTAATTTCAACTCTCCTGACTCTCAATTCAAAGTTGATGAGGATGCTTTTTCTCTAAATCATTTAATAAACACAATATAACATAAGTTGAAAAACAAAATAAAATTTGGAATTTGAAATAAACTATAGGACCACTTGCTCAAAGTCCCTCTTCACATTTCATAACATGTGATTTGGAATGATATAATAACTTATTTCATTCCATTTCTTTAAGTATAGAAAGAAATTTTATTCTATAGTTTATTTGAAAAAATATGTCATATGTAATAAATGTGTCCATAGATTGAATAATTAATGTAAACATATATATGTGTCTTCGTAAAATTATGCATGCATACCCATCTAGTGTATTACCCTACCATGATTAAAATATCAATGTAAACATATATCCATATCTTCTTAAAATTATGCATGCATACCCATCTAGTGTATTACCCTACCATGAGTAAAATCTCATAAAATAGTTAAATCACACAACATTTCAATCACCCAAGGTGAAATATTATCAATATAGTCACAAGCGAATAACAGGAATAATGATCCCATCCATAAGAACTCATATCTCTCCCCCACACATGGTCTAGATACTCCCATGAATGATATAATTAACAAATACTAACATAATAAAAGTCTTATTTCATGTTTCCAAAAATAATAAAGTAAGAAAAAAGAATATTGGCCTAAAAACTACTTTGTAACACCCCACAACCTGGTACTCACTCGCGTGACAGAGTCTGTTGGGTTATGTGACTTCAATCACTCCACCTCACACACCCGAGGTTGCTAAATAGTAATGAGGGTCTAAATAATATATTGTGGAGACAATACTATATTATATAGAGTGTAAGTAAAAACTGAATAATAAAACTGCATAGCAGACACATTTAAAATAATCATCATGAAATCAATGTAGAATCGAGGAAAAGTTAACATTACAATAACAATAAAATAATTTTATGTTAGGATAAAATATAACTAAATGATGTGGTGTATGTCATACATATAATAAACTATCATATTCTATAAAAGAAACTAAATACCCTAGTCTTAAACCCCATTTTTGTCTCATCTCCAACTCTGACCCATCTACCAGGTAACAGTCAACAATATGGTCCCTTTTCCATGTATATAACTGCATCCATGTAATTTACTCGAGTAAAAAATAGTGTCAAGGACAGTGTGTGAGTGAATTTTAATATTCTAACAATTATTATTAAAAAAATTCATACTCGTAATATAGTGTATGAAATAATGATATAGATTATTGTATTAATTTAATAAATTAATACTACTCATTAAATAATCCCACTAACAGTCGAGTTCTAGAGTTGCACTTCGGGTCAGCCAAACCTACTTCAACACATTCTCAGATATCTCTGATTATGTCATGTGATAATTCCAACTATATGTATGACCCTCAATGGGTATATCCAATAAACCAATGATAGTAAAAATTACGTTGACCCCTATATGCATTTCAGAATGTCTAAGTAAAATCCAACTAAAAATTTCTGTATATCTTGGGAAAATCCCTAAAATAATTGTATCATTTTTGAGTCAAGCCCTCTATGCATTTCAGTATGTCTAGGTCACAACACTCTAATAATTTCATCATTTTTGGGTCAGAACACTTTAATAATTTAGTTACACCTAGGGAAAAGCCTTCTAATAATTTCATCATGTCTGAAATAAATCAAAAACCACATTGTTTAAACATCCCAATATCAATTAGAAACCATTTATGTTGTTCATCCAAGTTAGCAACTATCATTATAAATTTTCTATTTTTTATCATGTATCAAATGAACCCAATATTAAATCTAATTCCACTATAAAAAATAATTCCCTAGATCATTATATCAAATCATCTTTTCAGTTGTTTGATTCACACTCAAGTCTATGACCCAATTACTATATCATGACAATTATAATAGTAATTCAATTTACGCATTAACAATAAAACTATATTTTTATGATCTCAATGGAAGGATCACCTCTTGGGTGGAAAAATCTTAGTCACAATGTTAAGGGACCCGATGTGATCTATGGAAGGTTTAAGCATATTGATTAACATCAAACATGGTGTTTTCAATTAGTAAGGTCTCACATACGGCATGCTAGCGTGATCCTAATTATTTCATATACAAGTAAAAATGAATGTGGTTAATGACCACCTACCTCAATGGTAGAGAATATGTAATGAATTCCTCAACATCTATGATATACTATGTTTCCACTGCCCTTTAAATGACACCAATAATCATTCATAAAAGAACAACAAAAACAATATCAGGTTTGGGTTTCATAGTTTAGGGTTATTGGAATGGGAAAATATATGATATTGGAGGGATATTATGAACCATAAGGTTTAACTCTGATCTCTAGGTCCAAAATTTCGAAATCCAATAGAATGAGCTTCTAGATCTATGTGGAATCTCATACATTTCGGCTAAAATGTTTGAAATCGGTATATAAGGGTTCAAAATACCTCAAAACATGACAGGCTACTGGAGGTTTTTAAAATAGGTTGGTTGCGAAAAATTTATAACTTAAATAGAGATTTAATATCATGAATTGATTGATTTAACTATACACAAAAAACACATCACCTTGAATTAAAACTGAATAAAAAAAATTATTTTGTAATTAATGATTACCACCTAAACCTATGATTTGGATTGTTTTGTTTTATTGGGTTGTATCACATGAGAAGTTTAAATTGTAAATATAAATTTTATTCCATAAATTCACTCAATATCTAGTATTCTTCCCTCTGTAGCACTTTCCAAGAAATATCCCAACTCATTTACAAACTCACCACCCAATGGTGGGTAAAATCAGTACTAGTATAATTAACCTCCATGGGTAATAGACTCTATTTTACTAAGAAAGACTCCTAGTTATTATAGGAGACTCTTGGGTTCAGTCATAACAAATAATATCAGAGTGAATACCTAGCTTGATGTACTGAGGAACTGTTTGGGTTTGATGTTTGGGGTCCACAATTAGGGTTTTGTTTGTTAGAGGTGCGGAGAGTGTAATAACCCTAGAAAATAGAGACTTAAAATGAAAATATAACACTACCCAATTCAATAAGGGCCACCTTTAATTTTATGAGAATATCTATTTAGAATCCCAAAATTTAAATTGCTTGACCTGGAGTAGTGATCAGTATGGGTGAACTATTGTGAATTTTCATAGAGTGGGAGTAAGAAAAAAACACACTAAAATAACATGTGTTGACCTATGGGGAAAATCCATAGTCATATAGGATACCCCAGTGGGTAATATAATATAGTGTGTTGGGTATAAGACCATTTTATTTTGGGAGACCTGTGGATTCATATAAAAAGGTACATGGCCCATGGATATGCAGGTCCTGAAAAAAATGGCCTTTATAATTACATTTCCTAAATTTAAGAGAATTTTTAACTTTTACCTTAATGTTTTATTTTTTATATTTTAGATATAATAGGAATGATTTCATTGAAGTCATATTCTTATTCTTTTATTATTGAATAACTTAATTCTTCTATATCTTCCTTATATCCAAGATTCTTTTTTAATAGAGTTTCAAAAGGTATATCTTCTTTATCCTTATTATTAATGATTATAGCTTTTCTCATTTCATTTTAAATGATAATATTATGAGGTTCACCAAAATATAATTCATATCAAAATTCAAAATTAGACACTTTGGAAAAAAAATCTATCTATAAAATTTTTCATTAGTTTTTTAATGATAGTATATGATTAAAAATTATCATCAAAACCTATGATATTGCTAAAAATATCATAGATTCTTGTAAAGTAGTAATCAATACATTTTTCATCTCCCTTCAATAAATCTTCAAATATACCTCTCCATATTTACCGTTTAGATTCCTCCTCTTTCTCATTTATTCAATGCTTCTTTTCATCTTATCCCACGTTGGTTTATGCATTTGAAACCCTATAATCTTTATATAATCATTCTTCATTGGAGGCATAGAAATGGAGTTATAATTTATTTCATCAATATATAAATTTATCTGGTATACAACTATCATTGTAACATAATTAATGAGTGGAAATACCACTATTGCAGAATCTATAACTTCAAGGCTAGGAAACAGAAGTTAGGTTAATATAATATCCATCCAACATGGATAGTTTCTACCATAAAATATTGTAAGACCCCTATAATTGCATGAATTAAAAATATTTACCCTCGATAGATAGTTTGATATTTCATAGGGAAAAATCCTTTAATACCAATTAATGTTCCTAGATCATTTATGATCACTGATATGGGGATGCAGTGAGTTAGTGATCTCATATATTTTTTAAGGAATGTTTCTTACCTTTCTAAGGAAACATTCTATCCTATAAAACATGGTAGAGTTATCAATCCAAGAATAGGATATATTTCAGCCTCACTTTTTATTCAATAATATAAAGGGATTGACCTACATATGGTATTTACAAGGATCAATATAGATACATACTACATTATATGTTGGCTATCCCTCACCAACATGGATTCATTTACTAACACGTTTTAGGACTACAACGGTAAATAAAAGACTAGATCCTTACCCGATTAATTGTTCCTTCATTTAACTATTGTTATACCCACGAGTAATTAGCTCTTCAACCAATGTTTGTTATACCCCCAAACTATCCTAAATGTATCCACTAACATCACAACTAGTTAAAAAGATAGAAATAAGTCATTTAAATATTTTTTATACCTTTAAGATACATGTTATTTCCTTCTCCTTTTCAGATCCATTATAGAAAGAAAGTCTTTTTAAAATCCCCTTTCTCATCAAAAAGATGGATCACCTTAACCTGTATAAAACATTAAAATTATTTAATAACTCTCCTAGGAGTTTAGTGGCCACAAAAATTCATCATAATATTTAGAATAAATATATATACTCAAAATCACATAGGAAATTTTTCCAAAAATATGAATTAACACAAGTCTTTCTCATATAATTATATCCTATATATCCTTCATCTGATGATACTAAATTTCACATGGTTCTATTATGTTTGGTATGCATAAAATTTATGTGCTTTAGTTTAGTGATCACTCTTCGATACATATCTGTCTGATACACATCAGTTTGATACTTCTTTTTCTCGTGAAGAATTTAATTTTTGACGTGTCATCTCCAAATGATTATAAACTTATCCTACTACTCATGCTTAGATTCTTCATCAATTGATGATACTCATTCAGATAGTTTCAATATTTTCATGATGAATCCCATTTTAATGTTCTTCTTCTAAAATATCCTTGATATGATGGACCTATTTCAGCTAATTATATCCTTATTTCGATACTCAAAACATAAATTCTTTAGCACGACCACTCCTTTTCACAAGAAAATGATTTACACTTATACTTTTACACCCCCCCTATTTTATATGTGATCATATATCGATAAAATATAGGGATATGAATTTTTTTCCCACTCAAACTAATTCGAAATTAAAATTCTCCAACTAAATTTAATTTCAATGGGTGCATATCAAATCTTCAGGATTATTCGTGATACTTCCTTGAAAATTTGAGATGTTAAAAAACTTCCTTAAACACTTATTACACAGTATTAATGAACTTCTTCAAGTTATTTAACATTAAATAGATAACAAACAATGAATTATAATCCTAGCATCATCATTTTTTAAGGACATTAAATAGATTATATAATTCACAGTAGAAAATATTTTTCTAATAAAGCATCTCATACTCCCTCCAACTGATGGAATGGGAGAAATTAGTAGTTTGATAGACCTTAATTCACATTCACTTTATTAGGAATCTATCATCATATTTACTCAACATATATTTGTCTGATGATATCTCATATCTTCATCTCGTCGATCTCCATACCTCTCTCCGGCCAGTGTATCTCATCGCCATTTTAAAATTAGATCCTCATTAATAATTCTCTATCTATTGAAATCAAAAATATTTTCCTATTGGTTTCTGAGATTTTTCATCTGACTGACCTTCCTCAACCATTAAAAAATCCTAAATTTCTCCATCCAGTACTCTAATAAAATTTCCTCTATCTGATATCTTTGACAAGATAATATCTATCATATTATATGATACATGTCTATCTAATGGACATGATAGTACTTATCGTAATGTTGAAACTCTATAGATCACTATCCACAAAGTCTCAACTCAACCCTTATAACCTAAAGTAACCACATTTTTAAATCTACACAAAAAGATAATTATGAATCTCTTTAAATAAAAATGAAATTATAGTACTTAAATAGTGTATCTAAATAACTAATAAGTTCATATTATTCTAAAGTTTCATTATTCAAAAAATATTCTTTTTATAAACTATGCTTTTTACAATTAAAATAAATATATTTGTGTGATAACATAAATTTATGATATGAATAATATATTAAAACTAATTAGACATTGGTATGAAATAAGAATAAGAGTAGTTAATATTTTAAGAAATCATTTTCATATAAAAATAGATTTTCATTATATTTTATTTTTCCATTTAAAATATAAATTACTAGAATATAAAATTTTAATTTGAAAAAATGAGCATCATTTTGGACATATCATGATAATATTATATATGGATCATTTTTTTCATTTTTCATAAAATATTGTTTTTTTTAATAGTGATAATATTATTTTATTTAATAACGTGACTTTTATGATATAATTAGAGTATAAAAATCATGTACAATTTATGAAACCATATTTTTTACCCATGATTTATATAATAAGTAATATTATATATTTATACTGACACTTATTTATTTTAATGCTAGGAAATAATGATTATTATTTTAGTAATGACTTTTATGTTTTATTCTGGAATATTTTATAAGCGAATTTTATGAAAAATAGAATAATTGTTGAAATGAGTCACTACTAGAAAGAATCACCCTATAATTTAGTCATCGTTTATTCAACTGACTCACCTCCATCCATTAGTCACTGCTAGATTAAGTCACCTCCATACATGAGTCACCAACATAAGATCTTTCATCACTATTCTACGTAATTATAATTAATTTAGCACAACAACTAAATTAATGAAATTAATATATAGGTTTATTTTATTATTTGTTTCAATACCATTTGAGGGACACAATAAATAAAAAATCATAGTCAGTACAAGGGTTCATAATATCTCAATGATTTTTCTTCAACAAGTTAATGTTGTGCTTTATATAGTAGATGATGTTACCAATGCACAAGTACTGAGTATCGATTGAATGCTGGAACGATAATCACACAAGAACGTAAATATGATATACTTATATGATTCCAGATATGAAAGAGAGGAACTCATTGAAGACCATCCTTCTTCTTTAATGATAGAACAAGGAGAACTTTGTGACACTTTGTATTACTGCAAATTTCATAGAAATTGTTCAATCTCCTCACCAATCCACATATAAGGTCACTTGAGAATATGAAGCACTATAGGCAAAGAAACATTACATTTTCTATATAATATGTCATTAACTTTTTGTTGTTTTCTTTTACTTTCGAGTAGTGTTTTTTATCTATTTATTTTCACACACTGACTCATGTTCTATAACTGGAGAATACAAGATATTATTTCTATTTGATTTTATTTGTACACCCATGTTATTTTTGGAAGAATTACATATGTTCCTTGTGTATTTTTAAATCCTAAATAAAACTATGGAAGAGGCTTTGATCCAACATTGTTGAGTTATGATGTACATAACTGATCCAGGTTGTGGATAAGATTATTTTTATATAATATTTTTATAGTAGGTGATTTCTATGTGGAGGGTATTAGGTATCAACTTCCAAAAGAACTCATTATATATTCCATTGTGTTATTTAGTATTTTTTTATTTATTTCGAATATTTTATATTATGTTAATTTTTAGCTGTAAAAAAATTTGGCACTTTGAGAAATATTCTTAACTATTATTTATATAAGTATTTTTTAAGTAAATCAATTTCAAAATTTATATTGATTTCTTGTATTGTTTTAACTAATCACTATTCTATATTTATTAATAAACTCATTTTTTAGCCTACTTTATGCTTATGTATTATATTTCTTCTTTGAAATATTTTAAAGTATTTTTAGTTTCGATCTATAAGTAAAACTATTACATGAATAGTTATTCTTAACTAGAGTTTATATAAGTATTTGATTAATTAAATAATTTTTAAAAGTAAAATTAATTTCCTCTATTATTATAAATTATTGTTAATAAATATTTAATAAATCCTTTAAAGGATAAAAAATATATTAATATTCTATTTTCATTGACATGGTGAATTTATTCTAATTGGGGGATTTTATTTAAACTCATTTTTCGTAGATTTTTTTTGGAAACTCAATTCACCCCTCTTATGATACTCACTCTGACAGTATATAGTATCAAATGATTTAAATATGTTTTCAATAGTTATTTTTGTTCCATTTTAAAGATATCAAATTTTTGTTTATTATTAATTTAGTAATTTAATGATAATAGAAAAGAATTTTATGCTGCCAACATACATCAATTTTTAATGTAAATATCTATTCTTAGTGGGAAAATAAAGATGAAAATGCATATTGGGGGAATGGGTTTTGAAATTTGGACTACTAGTGTAGAAAAATATGAAATACCTAAAACATCTAGAAATACAAGAGATTATACTACCAAATAATTTTATAATAACAATTCTAAATCTATAAATTCTTGGTATTGTGCTTTGGGTGATGACAAATTCAATATAATATCTGTATTCATAACTTTTTCTCAAATTTATGCACTTTAACTTTTTATCATGAAGGAATATCTAATGTTAAATAAATGTGTCTAAATATATATACTACTGAATATTATAAATTTATAATGAGGCATGATGACCCTATTTTTAACCTATATCTCATGTTAAACAAGATTGTCAATAAAATGAACTCATTGGAAAAGAATGTTTCAGATAAACACCAGGTAATGAAACTATTGAGGTGTCTATCAAATTGATAGAGAGAAACATATGTATCAATCATAGAATCATGTGATATAAGTAGTCTATCTAATAAGGATCTTATTAGAAAATTAATGATGTATGAGTATGAACTCAAATTCAATACAGAAGAGACGGATGAACCAAAATGATAATATATAGACATCAAACAAATTACATCAAAAAGGTTAAAAATAAATATTAATGGTCAATTGGGTAAGAATCACCTTCTAACACTGATAAAGAGATGGCCCATCTCACCATAATCTTTAAAAAAATTTATAAGAAGAAATATATCTTTAGTAAACCAAGATATAAATATAAATATGATAATAGATGAAGCTGAAAAACTGATTCAAATATTAATGATGCTTCAAATGAAATCAATTTCAATGAGTTTAAAAGGAAACGGAATATCAAAGCAGGATGTCCTAAGATGAAATGAAAAAACAAATATGCGGATAAGGATAATAAGTTCAAGAAGTTAATGAATGAAACATGGAATTTATCTGATGATAAATCGAGTGATTCAGACACAACCCAAGATGAAATGCATGACATATGTAATATTTATTTCATAGAAATCACATTTAAGGTATATGATACCTTTACAACTTGTCTTAAACATATATCTATTCATTATAGAGATGAAAATAATGATGAAAATAAGCCTATTAAAAATAATTTTGAATACTACAACATTATTGAAGATAAATTTATTGATCTTAGGGATATATTTAATACATTAAAGAAATAACATGCTCTAACTTCTGGTTTTAATTCTAAACATACTATCAAAAAAGGGAAAATTTCTCAACTATTAAAATAGAACAATGTATTTTTTTTCAAATGAGAAATATAAAATGGATCTGTATAGATTCTCTAATGGAAGAAACACTCTTCCTCAAATTATTGAAAAAATAGATTATGCCCATGTACATTATTGGTATAGGGTATCAGCTTGGATATAGGAAAATTTTTAATAAAAAATTATTACTGGTTTTTGTACTACCACTAGTTTATATCCATCTGGACCTAATAAAGTATTTTTTATGATAGATTTAAAGGCCCAAGAATATTTGGGTACCAAAATCATTTGTGGTATTTTTTATAGGAATCTTTCATGAATACATATATTAAGAACCTATGGTATATGGACAATGCCTATTCTAGATACATGGATATGTATTATTCAAGATCATGAATCTTATCAAAGTGGATGGTGGATATGTCAACATTGGTGTCAATTCCAATGAGAAAATAATTAATCATGTCCAAATTGGTAATTCTAATGTTGTTTTAATTTCTAACGTTTTATTTATATATGGTTTAAAGTATAATTTTCCTAGAATCTCATAGTTGTGAGATTAAGGTTTTCATGTGATAATTCAAAACAAATCTTGTAATCATATTGATGATAAAAATTCTTCAGTATTTACGAAATTGATAATTGACACATTTTGTCCTATGATAGGTTTTGTATTTTTATTTCTAAAGGTTTTTCAAAAAGAATAGGTGATCGTAATATTTTTATAAAAATAATTTCATAATATATTTTATTAGTTCAAATATATTTTGTTGCTAATATTTTTTGATATTCTAAAATTTAACTATGTATTGATTTTTAAATGTTGATGAAAAATGAATATGAAATTAGTTTAATGGGTGAACATAAATTTTTTCATTTTTTTCATTTTTTTTGAAATAAATTATTAATTATTTTAAATCATATTAAGTACATAGAAGATCAACTAATTTTTTTGGTTTGGATGGAACATAATTTTGTAATAATCCCATGAGAACCACTTATATATTGGATCATGATAATGTTGGAAATCCAGTGGAGTAATAAAATTATATAGTTATGATTGTATGTTTGTTATAATTGAATGTTGGATGACATGGTATTTTGTTTTGTGTGTGTATAGGTTCCCATTTTCAATCAGAACCTAAAGAGTCTAATTTACATGATATTAAAAGGATTTTCAAATACCTAAAATATACTACCAATTATGGATTGTTCCACCCTAGAGGACAATCATTTATATTATTAAGTTATTTAGATTTAGAGTGTGGTGTTTGTAAATTATATGGAAAGAATACATCTAGTAAACATCATATGTTTTTAAATTATATAGTATCTTTGTGTATTAATATACAAAATTTTGTTTCACTTTCTATTATTGAAGATAAATACATAGCTTTAGGGAGTTTATGTGTAGAAATTTTGGGGATGAAATACACATGACTATACTATTAATATCTATTAATACATGCCCATATAAATTCTGACAAAAAACTATTATAAAAATTTATAATATACCATTGTCTCGTCCTAGGAAAAATAATATTTATATAAGGCACCACTTTTTTAGAGACCATTTTCAACAGGATGATATAACTCTAGAATTAATTAGGACTAAACATCATCTTGATGATATTTTTAAAAAACCATTGATTTATGTGAGATTGAACTATATCAAATAGGAAATAAGACTGATAAATTCAATTAGTTTTTAGACTAGGTGACCCAGTATTGGAATGTCACTGTTGGTTGGACACTATTCTCCAATAACTATTGGCCAGTCAAGATTAGAGATCCACTATTAGAAAGTCACCATTAGAGATTCACTATTGTAAATTCACAATTAGTGGTCACCATTAGAGATACACCATTTGGGAGTCACCATAGGATAGTCCCCATCAGTGAGTCACTACTGTCAAGTCACTATTAGACAAGTCATTGGTCTATGTTTTCATTGTGTTGTTGTTACTAATATTTCAACGTTAAATTTTTAATTGTTTTAAAAGTATATATTTTTTTATTAATTTTTATTTATTATCCTTAAAAGATAAATTATGCTTAAATACTAAAATCTATTCACTCCCTCTCATAACTAATCCCTTTGAACTGAACTTCATTACTTTCCCTTTCTCTCTCGACTTTCAACATTATATTTCCCTTGTTTGAACATTCATTTCATTACAATGGTATGATTCAAATGATATAAAATGTTTCCCCCAAGTAATCTTGGAATACTAAAAATTTTAGTAGATAACCTAGTCGAGCTGTTTTCGAGATGAGGAATTCATAACATGTGAACCACATTGTTTTTTCTAAAGAGGAAGTGGATACTGACTAGTTTCTTCCTAGTAATTTATTGTCATTAAGGGTGATCCAGTAAAAATCATGGATAGAACAGTTCTCTAAAAATGATATAACTTTATATTCGATGATGGTTCATTAATTTTATCATTATATAGAGTTTAGTTTTGGAAATATGAATAATTAACTTCAGAGCATGATAGAGAGTAATGAGTCTACCTTTTCTTCATCATAATGGGAAAAGTGTCTAAATTCACCTCATAAAAGAGTTTTTAAAGATTAGAATGTTAAAATAACTATTGATAGTGAATCAATTTTTTATGAGGATGCACTACTCGATATGATTGGTAATACTACTCTTAGAAGGCATACTGATATTCAGTTTGATGGAGAATAAAAACTACTTTTCAAGTTTATTCATAATTTGTTGTGTACTAGGAAAGGGGACCTCAATAATATTACTTACTAGGATGTATACCATTGATTCCTTGTAAAATTAAGGGATATAATTAATCTCTATAGATACCTCATGGTATACATGAAAGAAATTTGAAAGTCATATTCTTGATCTAAATCTCTCATTTTTTCTATGTAGATTTTAAACATGTTTAAAGATGTAGGTTTTCTTGATGAGGAAGAGAAAGATAAATTAAAATGTGGTGGTTTCTGATTATGTAAAATAATATATAGAAGGATGAGAGTGAGTTGGAACACTTTTATTAAAAAGGGGGTTAGAGATAATGATATTCTCTATAAAGATTTTAATCCTATATGTCATCCCATTAGACACAAAAATTTAGTGTATCCTATATTGGTCCTAGATGAGATTGTAGAATAATTTGATTTGGAATAATAATAGGTTCTTGATGTAGATATATATGAGGAGGTGACTACCTTAATTGAGGAGGTAAGGGATCTTTATATCCATAAGATTCCTTTTATGACTTTTGGACATGAATGTACACGTACTTCTCTCCCTCATAGAAATAATCTCTTAAGTGAGAGAGATGTTGATTATGATAGGACAAAGGTTTATGGATATAACCAAATTATAATTTATTCTTATATACCTTTTAAAGAGGATGTGGATGTCATTGAAGATGAAAATGGAGAGTATGGAGATAATGGAGAAAATGATGATGATGATGATATTAAGGATGGTTGTAGTGATTAACCTGATCATAATGATGTTGATGATTTTAAAATGACTCAATCACATCATCCTTAGCCTACTATTTTAGTTTTCACTATGGAGATAATCAGTTTGATCATATCTGAGTCGTTATAGATATATATTCCTTATCAACCTATTGGTGATGCTGTATCTGGTAGAGTTGAGACTAAAGTAACTACTAAGAGAGAGAAATACCCTTGTTCTATTTGAGTGGACCCTACAGATGTGACTTCTTCCAAAGTTGTAGTATCTTCAATTAATTAGTGGAAGAAATTCCCAGGACATGTCCATCTTGGTTTGGACTATCCTGATTCCAATGAAGTTGAAGAAGATGTTTGAGAGCATAATCATGGTTAGGATGGTTCTTTATTGGTAGAGGGTGAGTTATGCTCTAATGGGGAGCCATCCTTGAGTTTAAAACATATTGGGGTATCTTGTACTAAATAAAATGATTATGAACAAAATATTACAATCGAGACTTGTGGATACGCTATCTCAGTTAGAGTTGAGATAGATCATAAGGGAACTCTTGTTGAGGATATTGATCAAGATAGTGAACCAGTACCTTTTTCGTTAGATGCCCCTGTTAGATCAGAACCGGCAGAGGATGTTATTACTAGTGATGGGATAGATTCTTCACCTCAATATATTTTTACTATTTTTCATTCAGAAATTTTATCCAAATAAAATTTTGTATGTTTTTAGAGAGAAGATGATTTTAAAAATATGTTTAACATTGGTGTCTGAGATATATCTTGTTACATAGCTTAGTGAAACTGGTTCTTGACACCTATTTGCGCTGGTCTATTCCCACATTCATCTAAAGATGAATTTTCATATTGCGGATGTTCAAATAAAAAATAGGATATTGTTCACTATGAAAGAGGCTATGAGAACTATGATGGAGGATACATGGACCTCTTTTGTAGCCATTCAGTATGCCATTTTGAAGATGTTGTAGAGTTTACCTTCTATTTCTTCCACAACTAGTGATTCACCTCCCTTATGTTCTATTGATTCCATGTAAATATATTCCATTGTCTGTGAGGAGATCCATGCTATTTTGGGAGATGTTAATGATTCTCACTGTGAGGAATTAAGGAAACTTTTTCAGCATGGTATGTAAATATACAAACTAATATGATTGTGTTTAAATGAAGCATGATGAGATAGAGAAACCATCACCTAGTATATTAAATACTATACTTATAGGGTGTATGCTAGGACTGGGATTAGTTATAATTTAATGTTTTTGGAGGAAAGTATAAGGATGAATCCTTTCATTAGGGTTTTTAAGGAATAGGTTAACCATTTAAAGTTTATGACCCCTCTTAAAGAGTTACATATAGAGGAAAATAAAGATTAATTTTTTCCTATAGAGTGAGGAGGTAAAAATATTATAGACGTTTTTAACCTTATGAATTCATGTTTTTATGTATTTAGTACTATTTTTGTTTCTCCCAAGGCAATTACCACAACATTCTTCACCTCTACTCTTTATTTAGATCATTTACATCCTTAGTTCCATCATTTTAGTATGTCTCCAGTTGATGCTATCAGAAATCTATGACCAATTGTTATCCGAGATATTACTACATCTACCATTGCCCCATCAGCCTCTACATCAGATCCTCCTACCTCTAGAAAGGTCATGCGACATTCTAATCATATCTCATAGGTTTATAGTGACTCTAATTGATATTTTCCTTTGGTATGTATTTTGTTTTATTTTTCTCTTTTATCTCATTATAAATTTAATATGATGAATATTTTCCTTAATGAAATTTCAATATTTTTATTCATTTCATTCATTTATATTCACTATTTATATTCTTATCTTTTTAGTAACCACTTAATGTGGAGAAAATTGGATGGAATTTACCTTTGGACATAATTGTATGGAATTTATCTTTGATATATTAATATTATTCTATGATACATCATTTATATATCCTTTGATATGTTACATTTCATAACATTCTATCATGACCCCCTCCCACAAAGGATGCCCCTCCTGAGATTGCTATGGTGAAAGTGGGATAATGACCCCTGAGTCCCGCCTCCAGTAGGCCCCCTAGTGGCGACTAGAACCAAGGGTATGAGTTTGTCACAAATATGGGAGGCATTACCCTTTTTATTATTTATGATCGGGAAATATGACAAGTCAACTACCAAAAAGGAAAAGAACAAGTGTATAGAATTAAACCCAAACCAATCCCACATGCAAGTTTAAACAATTCTGAACAAGGTACAAGTACAAGAAAGCTCGTAATTATAATACCAAAAGAAACAAGAGTACAACAACTGCAACAACTCCAACTGTCCGACTAGTAGGGTCCCGCACTGCCCTGGTAGTCCTCATCGAAACCTGAAAGTAAACATAGGGTGAGCATACAAGTATACTCAGTAGGGAAAACCTAAAGCACTCGTGCATAGGTGGGGATACATCCTAATTTCCTCTGAGAACAATAGAATAAACTAACCTAACAAGGAAATCTATCCACCCAACCTCACTAGAAACACTCACAAAAAACACATAACAACAGGTAGTAGTATATAAGAACAAGTATTGGGTAACCCGCATCATTTCCCACTAGCTAGCTTTTCTTCCTAACGGTGAACGACTTAACGCTACCACATTCTTCCAGCCCGCACACACCTGGGGCTCTCAAACAACATACCCCACCCGCACACACCAAGGCCTCACAAACCACAATCATATCCCCGCCCGAACACACTTAGGCCTCTTCCTAAAGATTCTTGGGAACAGTAGACCTGCCCAAAGAGTCTTGGGATAATACAACCCCAATCGAAACCTACCCGAAGAGTTTTGGGTGTAAGTTCACCTCAAGCCATCACAACCTATGGAAGAAGGAGCAAGAAGGAGCTAGTAGTTAAGTGGAAAACACCCTCTCCCATGAAATGGGAGTGTTCGGAACTAAGTTCTCAACATGGGTGGGGTGTGACAAAACACTAAGATAAAGATATATATATATATATATATAACAAACACACAGCCCAACCTATGGCTTCTAAATAGATAAACTGAGCATGTTCCTCGGCACTACTACTATGAAGAATGCATACAACAAACAACCCCCAACCCCATTTAGGTTTTCAAGTTTCATCAGCAATATTTTATTAGTTCCTTAACTATTGAGAAACTATCAAACCAGATCACGCGTTTCATAGAACGAAATCCATGCCAACCACAAGTCAAGATAGATAAAACAAAAGCAACATAACCCAACCTTTTATCATCAATCAAACCACATCGGTTGTTCCTGTGTTCATTATCATTCCATACTGTTCATTTATCAACTTTCCACTTTCTTTTAATAACACAACCCATTACTGCAGCCCTGATGCCACTATAACCACATCTCCACCACCGGATCACATAACAAGGCTCATGCCACATCATTGCCCCTTTAATATCATTTACCGCAGCTCCACTGCCCATCACAACCGTATCATACACGCCAACCCACAACCAAGACATCCGCACCACCGCTGCTCACTCGTTCTACAACAACCCATGAAACACCCCTTCGCATAAATAAACCCCAACTAGCACCTACATGTTCATTATTCCATTTTGTTCAACCGGGGTGATCACACACGGGTTCCAGATTTTAAATCATCCAACTTTACGTGATTAACTGATTTCCATATTACTCAATGTTCCATCCACAAAACAGTCTAGAAATATAGGGTAACATTTAATTGCGCAAGAAAGGGCCCCCAATGACCACGATTTTCAGTAGGCATAAGCATATTCAATTCAAAACATAATATCACAGGATATAAATAATGTAACTGCATTCACAAACTTCACATCCCCATTATAAAATCCAGTTATTATTTTTATTAAACCAGTTAAAATGTGTTTCACATAAACAAGAGTACACCTACCCAGTATGATGCATAATTTAGAGATACAATGGAAAGATCCCTACCTCAATAGTTTATGATCACAACGCTCCCCCGGATCAGCTTTAGAAGACGTCTGTCGGCGTGCGTCGCTTCTTGTCAAAACATGGCAAAACCTCCTTGGGTGGAAGCTGGGAAAGAAAGGCCCAAGGTAAAGTAACATATCCAAGCTCATAAGTTCCACCTCGTCGTTACGATCCCGTGGCCACTGACGGATCGTGAATCGGAGCTCGGATGGAAAAGTTATGGAAGAAATGAGCTTTGGAGTCTCTTGGGAGATCTCTACTGGAGGGAAAGGGGAGGAGAGGAGTGATTTAAAAAAGTGGAAAGCCCCCCTCCTTTTATAGGCGAGAAAAACTAAAGTAGACGGTGTGTACTTTCTAGTACATGGCATGTACTCGGCCATTTCACACGGTCTCCACGCGGCTTCTAACACGGCATTCAATACAGCACACGGTCGTTGGCTGGTCAACACACGGTTTGAGGGTAACGTGTACATGAGGAGGAGCTACACGGCGTGTAGTATGAGCAGCGTGAACTCGTTTATTTCACATGGCAAGGACACGGCACACGGCCGTTGACTGGTCAACACATGGTTTGAGTGTAACGCATACGCGGGGAGAAACTACACAGCGTGTAGTATGGGCTACACGGAGTGTACTCATTTATTTCGCACAGCAAGGACACGACTTCAACATAGGGTATACCCGACTAGTTATTACACGACATTTACTCACACTACACGGCGTGTAGTTCCAAAATTTTGAAAAGTGTGGGGAAAGTCCATTCTACCCTCCAGAACACTTCATGACCCTCTTTTTGACAAAGGAATCGGCCAGAGAGGTCCGGGCCATTACATCAGATACCTCTTAAAACATTCTCATCCCCGAGATTTCAAAAACCAACCAAGTGGAACCCAACAAGATACCTCTTCGAGCTCCCGTTATAACAGGAACCCAACCAACAACCCTAATTATATGTGTTAGGAATTCCCTCTCCTATGTCGAGATATTATCTGCTTTAGGTGGCACTGGCTTGCCTGCAAGGGTTTAATCGCATTTTCATTAATGCGTCTTGGTTAGGAATTTAGTCTTCCCACTTCCATATATTAGGATTTTTTCAACTTACACCGCCCCCAACACCGTACAACCAATACACTGTCTGAACACGTGGCTTGGGGAAATTTCTTCTCCCATGTTGAGATATTATCCACTTTAGGCGGCACAGACTCGCCCGCACGGGTTCAATCACATCCACATTAATGCGTATTGATTATGGATCAGTTTTTTTCCTTTCCCACATGTCTGGACACATTACACACTTCCAGAGAACAAGGAAACAAAACTTCTCACAACCGACAAGCCAAACAATCCATATATCAAGGGTAGAGAGCATAACATCAAAACAATGCTCAGACAAACAAAGAAAAACAAAAGTCAAAACAAATCTAGGTACTGAGCATGAATATGATCCTACCGCTCCCAAGTGCTCTCCTCGAGGCCGCCATGCCTCCACAACACATGAACCAAAGTGATTGTTCATCCACGGAGCACCTTCTCTTTACGATCTTCGATTCTGACTGGTCATTCCTCGAAGGTCACATCGTCTCCCATATCTAACTCTCCCCAGTCGATAATGTGAGAGTCGTCTTGTACGTACCGAAGAAGTTGGGAGACGTGGAAGAAGTCATGAACCTTCTCCAACTGAGGTGGCATGGCCAGCTGATATGTCACCTCGCCGACTCGCCTCATCACCTCAAAAGGTCCGATGAACCTAGGGGAGAGCTTACTACCCTTTCCAAACCTCTGATGCCTCCATCGAGTGGAATCCATCAAGAACCCCTGATCCCCCACCTCGAACTCCAAGGGCCTCCTCCGATGATCAGCATAAGACTTTTGTCGGTCTTGAGCCGCTTTCAGCCTCCCATGCACAAGATGGACTTTCTCTATGGTGATCTGTACTACCTCTGGCCCAAGAGCACCTGTCTCACCAACCTATGCCCATTAAATCGGTGAAATACATGGCCATCCAAACAAAGCCTCAGATGGTGCCATGACAATAGTATAGTGGAAGCTTTTGTTGTAGGCAAACTCTACTAAAGGCATGTGTCGCACCCATGATCCTCTGAAATCCAGAACGCATGCTCGCATCATGTCCTCAAACGTCTGGATAGTCCTCTCTATCTTCCCATTGTTCTGGGGGTGGAAAGCAGTGCTAAGGCATAGGTGGTTGCCTAAATAATGTTTTAACCCCTTCTAGGCTCACGATGTGAACCAAGTATCTTGATCTGAGGCGATAGTCTTTGGAACTCCATGAAAACGCACCACCTCTGGTCCTGCTGGAGCTCCCAACTCTGATGCGTGTAAATATCCACTCACATCTCCTCTGCCTATCTGATGTCGACCACCTCCCCGACCACACCCTGGTCGAGGTCCCTAAGGAGCACCCTGAGGTCGGCCTCCTCTTGCAAAGTCTTCCCTCAGAGGAGTAGTGTCTTGCTGCTGCTGGAAGGGCCTCGCTGGCAATTAGTGCTGCTGAGGCGGGCGCTGAACATTCCCACATCCACCGTACTGAGCTCGGGTCGGGAACCGACTCTAGATGTGCCCGAAAACTCCACAAGATAAACACTTCATTCCTAAGCTCGTGAAAAATGGATGAGGACTTGAAGATTTGAACTGGAACTGTTGGGGCCTACTCCCCACTGGCCTGAATCTGGAAGGTCCCGTCGCGGGAGATGTGCTACTAACTGCCTTCCCATTCTATGAACCTGGGTGGATCCACTCTCGTGGTGCACCTCCCTACAAGTGAATCCTCTCTATAACCTCTTCCTTCTTCTGTACGGCAAATTATGTTGGAAGGGTGAAGGGAGTGACATCATACTCGAGCGAAGGACGAAGCGCCTCCTCCAAACAACTCGCCCAAGACTCCTCATCTGGAAAGTGATCCGGAGAAAAGCGTATGAGATCCTTGAACATTATCCCCAAATCTCATACTGACTTACTCCCCTACTGGAGGGAGAGTAACTCCTACCGCTTCTCCGTATTGGTCATGGATGGAAGGAATTCCTCTCAGAACTCCTTCCCAAAGTCAGCCCACAGAACTTCTGCCTCTATCCTCTCCCCAAGGTAGAGTGTCCACCACTGGCGCACTGCACCTCTCAGCTGACTGAATGCTAGGGGAACCTAGTACTCCCTCAGATCACGGATCAAAGTAATAGCAATCCCTAGCTCCTCAATACACCCCTCTATCTCCATATCCGAAGAATTACCCTCGTACATCTTGAGGGTTTGTTGTTGGAAGGAACATAGAGTCTTCTTCCACTGGATATCTTCCTCCTCTCGATCAATCCTCAACTGATCGACCGCCGGAATTTTCTGGGCCTCGGCAGTCTGAGCCACCTGAGGAGGACGTCCAGGTGCCATAGCTGTACAGTAAACAAAGATCGTCTGAACCCAATTATCATGGAAATTTCTCAAGGTTTCATTTTATCACTTTATTTCTTTCCCAGAACACCCAAATCAAGTAAAAAACAATCATGATAATGCATGTACCTTCCATAGGGTCTCTACCCTGCAATAAATGTACTATCACATGGTTTTTCGATAGGCTCATAGTCCTTTCATCTAATTATAGGGGGCCCTAAAATCTCGTGTCCTAGTCGGTCTTCCCTGGCCTATGTCACGCACCACGATCAACCCACACTGTCACCCTATCATCCCATGCCATCCTCACCATGCCTAACTCCAGACTCCATCCTATCTCTCAACTTCCCTCTGATACCATTCTGTCACAACCCCCTCCCACCAAGGATTCCTCTCCTAAGCTGGCAATGGTGAAAGGGGGATAATGACCCCTGAGTCCCGCCTCCAGTAGGCCCCGGAGTGGCGAATAGAACCAATGGTATGAGTTTGTCACAAATATGGGAGGCATTACCCTTATTATTATTTATGATCGGGAAATAGGACAAGTCAACTACCAAAAAAGAAAAGAAAAAGTGTATAAAAATAAACCCAAACCAATCCCACATGCATGTTTAAACAATTTTGAACAAGGTACAAGTACAAGAAAGCTCAAAAGTAGAATACCAAATGAAACAAGAGTACAACAACTGCAACAACTCCAACTGTCCGACTATCAGGGTCTCGCATGGCCCTGGTAGTCCTCCTGGAAACATGAAATTAAACGTAGGGTGATCATAAAAGTATACTCAGTAGGGAAAACCTAATTCTCTCGTGCACAGGTGGGGAGAAATCTTAATGTCCCGTGAGAACAACAAAAGAATCCAAACTAACAAGGAAACCTATCCACCCAACGTCACCATCCACACTCACCAAAAACACATAACAACAGGTAGTAGTATAGAAGAACATGTATTTGGTACCCCGCACCATTTCCCACTAGATGGCTTCTCTTCTTAATGGCAAACGTCCTGACGCTACCACACTCTTCCCGCCCGCACACACCTCGGCCTCAATAACCACATATCCCGCCCCCACACACCTGGGCCTCTCAAACCACATACCCCACCCGCACACTCTTGGGCATCACAAACCCCAATCACATCCCCACCCAAACACACTTGGGTCTCATCCCGAAGATTCTAGGGAACAGTAAACCTTCCCAAAGAGTCTTGGGCTAATACCAACCCAATCGAAACCTACCCGAAGAGTCTTGGGTGTATGGTCACCTCAAGACATCACAACCTATGGAAGAAGGAGCGGGAAGAAACTAGTAGCTATGGGGAAAACACCCTCTCCCATAAAATGGGAGTGTTCAGCACTAAGTTCTATACACGGGTGGGGTGCGACAAAACACAAATATACAGATATATATATATACACCAAACACAAGGCCCAACCTATGGCTTCTAAAAAGATAAACTGAGGACGTTCCTCGGCACTGCTACTACGAAGCTTGTATACAACAAACAACCCCAACCCCATTTAGGTTTTCAAGTTTCATCAGTAATAGTTTATTAGTTCCATAACTAATAGGTGACTTTCAAACCATATCAAGCATTTCGTAGAACAAAATTTCTGCCAACCACAGGTCAAGTTAGATAAAACACAAGCAACACAACCCAACCTTTTATCATCAATTAAAACCCCATCGATTGTTCCCGTATTCATTATCTTTCCCTACAGTTCATTTATCAAATTTCCACTTTCTTTTTATAACACAACCCAGTACTTCAGCCCTACTGCCACTATAACCACATCTCCACCATTGTATCACATAACAAGGCTCGTGCCACATCATCACCCCATTAATATCATTTATTGCAGCTCCACTGCCCATCACAACCATATCATACACGCCAACCCACAACCAAGACAACCACAGCTCCGCTGCTCACCCCTTCAACAACAACCAATGAAACACCCCTTCGCATAAATAAACCCCAACTAGCACCCACATGTTAATTATTCCATTTTTTTCAATCGGGGTGATCACACATGGGATCCGGATTTTAAATCAGCCAACATTATTTTATTAACCGATTTCCACATTCCACAAAGTTCCATCCACAAAAACAGTCTAGAAAGATAGGGAAACATTAATTGCACAATTAATGTCCCCAAACGACCATGATTTTCAGTAGGCATAAGATTATTCAATTCACAACATAATATCACCATATATAAATAATGTAACTACATTCACAAACTTCCCAACCCCGTTATACAAGCCAGATATTATCTTTATTAAACCGGTTCAAATGTGTTTCACATAAACAAGAGGACACCCACCACGCATGATGCATAATTTAGAGAGACGAAGGAAAGATCCCTACCTCAACAGGTTCTGATCAAAACGCTCCCCGGATCAGCATTAGAAGACGTCCGTCGGCATCCATCGTTTCTTAGAAAAACCAAAAAAACCACCGTGGGTGGAAGTTGGGAAGGAAATTCTGAAGGTAAAGCAACAAAACCAAGCTCATAAGTTTCTCCTCGTCGTTATGATCCTGTGGCCGCTGACGGATCGTGAATTGGAGCTCAGACGGAAAAGTTATGGAATAAATGATCTTTGGAGTCTCTAGGGAGAGCTCTGCTCGAGGGAAAGGGGAGGAGATGAGTGATTTGAAAAGGAGGATAGGCCCCCCTCCTTTTATAGGAGAGAAAAAATAAAGTACACGGCATGTAATTTCTAGTATATGACGTGTACTCGGCCATTTCACATGGTCTCCACGCGGCTTCCAACACGGCATTCAACACGGAACACAGTCGTTGACTGGTCAACACATGGTTTGAGGGTAAGGCGTACGCGGGGAGGAACTACACGGTGTGTAGTATGGGATACAATGCATGTACTCATTTATTTCACACGGAAAGGACACTACCTCAACACGGCACACGTCCTTTGACTGGTCAACACACTGTTTGAGGGTAACACATACACGGGGAGAAACTACACGACATGTAGTATGGTCTACATGGAGTTTACTCATTTATATCACACAGTAAGGGCACAACTTCAACACAGGGTATACCCAGAAAGGTAGTAAATTACGTGTACTCACACTACACGTCGTGTAGTTGTAAAATTATGAAAAGTGTGGGAAAAGTCCATTCTACCCTCTGGAACACTTCATGACCCTCTTTTTGACAAAGGAATGGGCTGGAGAGGTCCGGGCCATTACATGTTTATCTGTGAAACCTTACTTATTTGGAAATATTTTTCATATTCCTTGATACCATATTTATTTAGATTAAATTTCTACCCTCTTTTTTTAAGTATTCATTTCCTTTTAAACATTAAATATTTATATACCACAGTTTTAATTAGAAATATTGAGAAAAAAAATTATTTTTAAACTATTCCATTTATTCCTATGTTTATTTTATATATTTATTTATATAATCCCTTATTTTTTTATAATCAAAATGGGGGATAATATTAGCACGTCATTATTTTAATTATAAAAAATCATGATTATTATGTTACTAATGTTATTGAGGTTTTATGGTAGTGTAATATTATATAATAAAATTTGATGAAAATTTGACTATATATTTAAATGAGTCACCCCAATGCATGACACACTTACATACATGACTCACCACTATAATTGAGTCACTATTTGTTCAACTAACTCACAGCCAGACATGAGTCACCATTAGTTCAACTGACTCGCCACCATATTGAGTTACCACTAGACATGATTCACTATTAGATCAACAAACTCACTACCAGACTAAGTCATTGCTAGACATGAGTCACTGTTAGTTAAAATGAATCACTAAAAAACTGAGTAACTTCTATACTAACTCTCTACTAATATAGGTTGTTTTTAGATATGAGTCACCCTAGACATGACTCACTACCAGACATTAGTTATTGTAATATTGAGTCACCACCAGAAGATCATTTATCACGCTTCTTCATGATTTCAATTAAATTATCTCAATGGATATGTTAATTCATTTAATACCGAGAGCTATTTTATGATTTTTTAGTAACTATTAGAGGTATTAATTAAATAAAAATCTAGATTCAGTACTGCGATTCAAATGATCATGATGATTATTCTTCAAAGGGTTCATGTAGTGATTTTTATTTTAGGGGATGTTACATGGGTGTAAGTGGTGTGTGTCGATTGAATGCTGGAAGTATCACCACATTAAAACATTCATGTGGCACAAATACTAACATTAAACTATGAAATAGTGGAACTCATTGAAGATTTTTCTCCGTTATGAAATAAAGAACAAAGATAACTAAATTATTCTCTATTTTACTATAACTTTTAGAGAAGAAGTTTTTGTTCCTCACCAATAAATATCTGATGACACATGAGCATTTGAATCACTAAAAACAAGGAAACCTTACCTTTTCTATATCTTATTTATTTTCCATTCCATTGTTATATTTTATTTTTAAGAAATGTGTTATTTTCTAGGTTTTTTATAATAAAATGAAACCTATATTATAACTAGAGAATACTAGATGTTATCTTTTATTTACTTTTATTTGTATACCCATGGAATCTATGGAAGAGGTCCCTATGTGAACTATACAGTTTTACTTCCCGCATAAAACTTTGGAAGATACCATTATCCTGGAAAACAAAGTTGTTGTGTGTATACCCGATCTGGGGTGGTGATCAAATTATTTTTATATAATCTAAATGGAAGTGGTTGATTAACAAGTAGATTGGATTAGGTCTTTACTTGATACCGAACCCATTTTTTATTCTCTTGCGTGATTCATTTTTTTTATTTATATCAATGATTTTTAATTATTTTTAGTTACTATATTTAAACTAAACAATTACATTGATAGATAGTCTTACCTAGTGTATATATATGTAATATTTAATGTAAATCAATTTCAAAAGTTAATGAAATTTCCTATATTGTTTTAAATGAGCACAAGTCATGCCTTAATAAATCCTTTAAAATATCAGAATTATATTAAACTAGAATTTTGATTAACTGTAAAATTTTATATTTATTGTGGGAATTTATTTAAAATCGTTTTTTAAAAAAAATTGGAACTGAATTCACAACCCTCGTGAGTTATTCAATCTAGCGAAAAATTTATAAAAATTAATTTTAAATTAAAAAACTATGATTGACATTGTGGAACTTGAGTTATATATTCGCTAAAAAAATTCATACATAATACTTTAATTATTTTTAAATTAATTTTTATTACCTTAAATAATTTAAAATTATAAAATATATTTCATGTTTTTAATCAAAATTTATAAATTAGTTAATCATGAAAATAAGTTACCAATGTTTAAAAATGAGTTTTCATGGTAAAAGTAAATCATTGTAAGAAAAGATATATTAATGGTGGAAATGAATAAAATATCTCAAACCTTATAACTTATTTTTTTATATGATAGGTGAATCAACCAATACTTATCCCCTCTCAATTATTTTTTACTTTTAGATAAACGTTCTATTAATAGTGCATCCCATACTAAAAAACATTCACTCGTGTCACTAATAAAAGGAACCCTTTTCAACCCCACTTCTCCTAAAAAATCCCTATTGATCTCCCATAATTATACTAATCAAATACTCAAAAAAATACTTTTCATATAGTTTGTAACATTATAAAAGGTCCTCGCTTCAAAGGGTTTATTCAATTTCAATGGATTTTTTCTATGGAGTAAGGTAAAAATATATAATAAACTATTTTTAATTTTTATTCAATAGTTTATTCTTATACCTCCTTAAAATATTTTTTACCCATGATAAAATAATTACATTTGTATATTAAGTAGAATTAACTATTATTTATTTAATGTAATAATCATTTTCTACTTTCCTCTCAACCGTTCAAAAAAAATGTTGCTCATGTGTACGTGAAATCTACTACCTCCATAAATGATGTATTTCATTCATAGTCACTGCCTAATATGATAATTATTATTATTTAAAGATAAATAATTATATTCCATATCTCTCCCCCATTTATAGAAAATTCAATACATGTCCCTTGCGTATGTGTGGACTACCACCTCCTAAGATGAGGTGTTTCGTTTTCATCGCTTCTATACATGAATGCTTCAGAAATTTATTTAATGAAAATATATGATAATTTGGTGTAATATATTTAGTGATTATTGTTTTTTAATTATTAAATAATTTTTTTATCATTATGAAGGATTATTTTGATGTTGGTAAATTACCCAAATCAAACTTGGCATGGGTCGTGTTCTCTCAAACCATGCCCATTGTTTCCATAAAATAAAAATGGGGATTCCAAATTAATTGAATAAAATGGTTTTAATATATTTTATAATATTTTAATGATTATCATAGTATCAATTAACATATTATTATGTCTCTATTATAGAACATGTGTGAAACAATTGAAATTACATTTATCTGGTGATGAAAATAAACATTAAAAATCTAATGAATTTATATTGGATGATTATTATTAAAGAATAGAAAATGTAATATATATGTTTTTTCTTATAAAAGGAGTTATGTTTATGTCAAAATACATTATAGAAACATACAATATGGTGTTTATGTTTTTTTTCATATAATTTATGGTAGTTATTTAAAATAATTGTTGAATTTGGTTGATTACAAATATTAAGCAATTCGTTATTAAAAGATTAAGATTAATGGACGAATGTAGAGTTAATGAAGAAAAATAAAGAGGTGAACATAAAGAATTTTTAATTTGTTCGGATCTAAATGAATGTAATATACTCTTTACACCCCAACCAATGGAGTATGGAACCAACTATATAGGGACAAACTTCTATACTAGTACAATCTCAATCCTAGGAAATTTACATGGGAGCATCCCCAAACCAAACTAATGTTCTTTGTGAGATGATAAATACAATTATTTTATAAAAGGAGAATCCCCAAACTATGTCTTATTCCTTTTTTTAGGCAAAAATAACCAATGACAAATTTTCACAAGTAGTATCCCCTGTATTGTGAAAAGATTATATCAATACTACTCTACCAATCCCAAAAGAAATAAATAACAAATAAAGAACCACTGAAAATTGTAATATAGATATTTTGAAGTAGAAACATTTACCATGACCCTTAAAAATTTATTTTAATGATGAAGTTCTATAATTACAAAAATATAATTTAGTAATCATTGAGAAACGATAAACCATATCTCTTATGAAGGATTCTTTGAACACTTAAATAGGGTGTACAGTTAATGTAAAAGAATTTTTCATTCTATATTATTTTATCACAAAGTGAGTTCACAATTGTAAATATATAACACCATTTTTTCAAGACTTCTATATCCCTTTTAATAAAATTAACTTAACATGTCCAAGGAAATCATTATTAAATTAAAATTCAAAATTATAAAATTTATATTCCATAATTTTCACGGTGAAAGAAAAAAAGAGAAAAAAATTATCATTTTGAATTCAAAATAACTTGAACATTAAAACTCCTTTAAAATAAATTTGCTAAAATTTAAAACTGTTCAAAAGTATTAGGTCAATGATATCTCAAAAAATATTTCATAGATTGAAACTATAAAACTCAATTTTTGAATTTTAAATATCTTTCCACATTTAGACACCTGATAATATAAACATATAAAATATATTACATTAAAAATATAAAAAAAAAGTCTGTTTAAATTCATTATCATAAACATTGAATTTATAAATTTAAAAAATAACTAAAAATAATAAATTCCCTTTTTTAGTATCGTATTCTATACATATGCATGTAAGAATAGTTTTGATAATCATATATATTTGTTAAAAGCATTATAATTTTATGATAGGTTTTATATAATTATATATAATTTATAGAACCATTATAAAAATTTAAACACTTTTTATAGACAATAATCCTTTTAAAATACCCTGTATAAGATGAAACGTAGTAATGTGTACATTTCATATTTTCATAAATATGTAAAGGTCATAAGAATTCCTTAGATAAAGGTAAAGTTAAAATTATAAATATATTTGTAAAGGTAACCAACATTTTCTAATGGTTACGTAAATGTAAATATTATATTTAATATCATACGTAAATTTATAGTGAAAAAAACACATGCTACAAAAATGTCATATGTAAAATATGCATGAGAGAAATAGAAATTAAGTAATTTTGTATCACCTTTGAATCAGAATATTTAGTTCAATATTAGACCCATTGAAAGTAATATTTTCTATCTAGTGAAGTTTAAAAATATTTATATAATTCTATTATTTTTCTATATAATAAACTATTGCCAAAGTCTAATATATTTAACTCATCATATCTTTGAAAAAGTAAAAGAAGAAAAATCTGAAAAATGGTAGATTACAAAAAAGAAATGATAAGACTTAGAACGTAATTTCAGAGATATATATATATATATATATGTTTTATTCAAGCTTCCTTTTAGTTTAATAAAATGTATATAATTTTCTTAAAAAATACATACCAATAATAATCATTTAATAATAATGTGTGTAGATCATGTTATAATCAAAATATCATACGTTAAATAATCTAGAAAAAATGATTTCATATGATGTTTTCCATGTTTCTGAGTTATGTAAGTGTAACTGTCAATTTATATTACGTAACTAAAGGATACCATATTTTCATGTGTAAAGGTAATATTAATTTTATATATTTTAATTAATGGAAATATGTTGTTTCTATAAGTTATTTAAGGGTAAATAAATTATATTGGCAATGTAATAGTAAATAGAAATTTTTACATGTTATGTAAGGGTAACCAAAAATTTGTAAGGATAAGAAAGAGTAAAAATAGACATCTGTGAAGTTGAAATACATTCTTGTAAGTTTAAAAAATATTTAACACATGATATGCAATGAAAAAAATACTTCTAAAATCAATTTTTCTTATTATTTAACCAATCAAAATATTTTCAATAAAAAAATAATAAGAATAAATTATGGATAACTAAATAATAGTTCAATTCAATAAAAACATAAAAATATAATTATCCAAAAAATGAAATAATGAGATTTTTCTTTTATTTCAATTAACAAAACATAAATTATTTAATGTAGGAAGGAGTAATTTTATCAATATCCCATTTTGATAATAAAAAATGAATATCAAAATTTCTCCTCTTATTAGAATTGATCAAATTGATTTTAAAATTTTTAGAACACTTTCTCTCCCTTTTTGAAATAAATATCGTAAAACAATCTAAATCCACAAAAGTTTTTTCCCATAAAAAAACTTACATCATATGAATAAATTCCCCCAAAATTATATAAATATATAGATAGATCCCTCTAAATTAATGCTTCCCAAAAAAATATAAAAGGATACATGAAAATTAATAATATTATATTCAAAGAATTGTAAATTATATGAAAATAATTTCAAAATAATTAGAACATTCTAGTAATCCAAAATGTAAATCATCGAATACAAGCTCACTGGGCAAAATAATATAAATTTTAAAGCATATGCCATCATACCTATGATTAAAAAATATGAATATACATGTTCGACAAAATGAAATAAATTTTTAAGAATATTCCAAAATATTTTATTATAAAAAATATAAATATACATGTTGTCCATAAAATAAAAAATATTTACTTGGACATCTAGACCAGTTTTGGCCAATTTGGATTTATAAAAGTATATTACCTAGACATTATGAATATTTAGAGCATTAAACCTCATTTGAGAGGAAACAAAGTTACATTTGTGTAGCAAAATGATAGTCTTAACATTTCCCCATAATTATTATCATAATTTATATGCAACCCAATTTTATAATAAATAACTAAATAATAAACAATTGTTTTGAATATTTTAATTATTAAAATAAATAAGAAGGATATGATTGGGTTTAGAAACGCTTTTAACAAACATTTTATTTTTAGAAAAATCTCATACCATCACAACATTTTCTATTTCATATTTTAATTTAATATCATTAAAGCATTAAAATTACTATAAGAAGTATAATTTTGCAACTATTCAATTTATTTAAAAATATTCTAACATTATTCATCAAATTGATTCAAATAATATAAAAATTTAAATTTCCTTTCTTCAATCTCTTTATTTTTAGAAATTAAATCCAAAACATTAAATTCTTATCTTAATGATTTAATATTTGAAGAGAATAACTTTATCATATTTCAACATTTTTAGATAAAATTTTGTTTCCTTCTAACAACTTTCTTATATTATAACTCAAGATATAAATCTAAATCCTTTATTTTTTTAAGTTTTTTGTGATAAGTGTCATGCATCTCATATAAAATATTATTCTTAAAACTAAAAGATTCATTGTCATTATCCTCTGATGATTTAAACATATTGTATATACTACTAGATTAGTCTTTTACTTTAGAATATTTTTACTCACTACCTTGATTGAATTTATTCTATCTGATATTTGTTTTATCCATCCATCACTAAATTAGATATTTACTTTATTCATGTTAATCATTGAGATAAAAATTACATAAAAAATAATATTAAAAACTAAAAACTATCATTGAATGTTTATCCTTTGATGAAAATTTTTAAGTAAGAATATTTTATGGAAATAAAAAATAAAGGGGGGATTTATTTTCTTAAATATTATAAAAGCTATTAAAAATAGATTTTGAATCTGGTGGATTAAAAAGATTAAACAATACACTCTTAAAATAATTAGAATAGTTGATGTATAAAGAGTGAATGCATAAAAATAAAGATATAAACACAAGTATTATTATAGTAGTTACTATCTAAAAAATATAATATACTCTTCACAGATCGACCAATGGAGTATAGAACCCAATAAATAGTGAGAAACGTTTACATGTTCACAATCCCTAACCCATGAATTTTAAATGAGAGAATCCCCAAACCTAACTATAACTATTCACATGAAGAAAAAACCATGGATATTATGTATGATGTATCCCAATATTATGTGTTTCCATTTTTTTCAAGTCATCAAAACCAAATATATCTTTTTATAGGTTTTACAACCTATTGTGTGAAAATATTATGTTAAAAAACTATACTTATCCCTGAAGAAATAAATTAAAATAAAGAAATTCAAGAGATTTGTAGAAAACTATGATGGTTTTGGAAAATTATTCATGACCATTAAAAATGAATTTTATTTATGAAGCTCTAGCATTCAAGTAATATACATTAGCAGGTTAAAAAGTGGGATTAATAATCACTCTGTTGAAAGTTTCTTATAGAATTTATATAGGGTGTACAATTTATGTTTTAGATGTTATCATTTGAAAATTTAAAACTAATTTTAAAACACTTGATAAAGTTTTCAAAACACATCTAATATAATATTTCAATGATATCTCATAAAATCTTATATTGATTCAAATTTAAAAAATTAAACATTTTAATTTCAAATAACATTCCATATTTGAACTTGTGATAATATAAAACATAATAAAACTAGATTTTAAACTATAAAACAATATTGAATAAATTTGTTAGCATCAGATATGAATTTATAAATTAACAAAACCACTAAAAATAATAAATTCAAGCTTTTAGTTTCAAGTTATATACATATGATTAAAAATAATAATAGTTTTAATCATCATAAATTTTTTAAAAACTCTATAAATCACTTTTAATATTTTCTATATCAGTAATAATAATTTATAGAATCATTATAAAAATATAAACAGTTGTTATAAACATGTATTAATTTAAAATACCATAAAAACATAAAATAGTGCAATATGGAAATTCTATATTTTTATACCAATGTAAAGGATATTTACATTCCTTGAAAAAAGGATAAATTTATATTAAAAACAATGAATAAAGTAAAACTATATTTTATAAAGGTTTTGGAAGGTTAAATACTAAAATTTATACTTTACAAAAACGTAAAATGATAAAAAACTAATGATGTGTAATGGTCAAATTTCAATGATGTGTAAGAGAAAAGAAAATATAGATTTATGTATTTGCTTATTAATGGATGGTTTTTTCCAATATTAGACCCTATAAAAATAATTTTATGATTTTGATGAATTTGAATTATATTTAAAAAATTATTTTATCTTTCTAAAAATTCAAATATCATCTCAATCTGATATCAGTAGCTCATGATATCATTCAAAAAATATATATCTTTATCTAAAAACATAGAAAATAAAATTGTCAAAATTAGACATTATAAAAATTATCGAACATCTCATTTATAGATTTATACCACCTTTTTGTTTAATGAAATATATAAATAACTATCTTATATATCCATCTTAAGAAAAATATGGTATTTATGACATATGTATCTAATATTATGTTCAAAATGAAATTTAATATTTAATATAGAAAACTTGGTTTTATGTTTTTTATCTATATATGGGTAACTCAAAATTTATATTAAGTAATGATAACAATATTTTTATATGGACAAGTTATTTTAATTTTATATTTGTAAAGTCAATTTAAGATGATGTTTCTAAAAATTAATCAAGGTTAAAAATATTACATGTTATGTTATGCTAAATAAAAATTTATACATTTTAAGTAATGGTAAAGAAATATTTCTAACGTAAAGTGTTGGTAAATATTAACATGAATTAGGGTAAAATATATTCATTTAAGTGTAAATAAATATTATCACATGAAAGGTAAGTATAAATAAAATAATTATAAAATTATTTTTCACAATAATTACCAAAAATAATTATATATAATAATGATACTAATAAGAATAAATTTTGAATTATGAAAGAATAATTAATGTAAATAAAATCATAATTTAAAATTATCCAAAAAATGAAACTATGAGATATTTTATATTTTAATTATTTATGCATAAAATAATTAAATTTTCATGGATCCACTCAAAAAGTTATTAAGATAGTTATGTATATTATATAAGATGTTAATGTGCTTTCATGGAAACTAGAGGAAAGGTGAGGGTTTCTCATCTCAACTTTCTCTCATTGAGACATATTTCATATTCACCACTTGTTTAATATTGTGTGGTCCATATAATATTATATGGATTATTTTTTTAATATATTTCATGTAATTAAATGTATTTACAAATCCATCTAATTTACTTTATTTCAAGTGGGTTTGATTCCAATGATATTGAAGCTGTAGGGCTCCCTTTCAAATATAATTTTCAAATATATATTATTTTAAATGAACATACACATGGGTAATAATTGAATAAATATTATATCCTAAAACATAACCAATTTATATTCCTTTGGTTATTCATGGGTTTTACATGTCTTCTTTCTCTATTTCATTTCCCTTTGAAATAATTTACCTGATGTGATTCATATAAGTTAAACCAATCACACCTCTTAGTTGTTATTATAAATATTAACTATTATAATATATATTCATTGGATTATTTTTTGGACATCCATATCTATTATTTTATAAATTATTAAGTTCAATTTTTACTATCATTACTCTATTAAATATGGTTATGAGGAATGTTTTAACTATTTCCATACAGGTTATTTTTTTCAAAAGTATGAAAAAAATATAGATTTATTGTTTTTAATGCAAAAACATTATTTTATAAAAAATATTTTTTATGAAGTTTGAGTTAATTTTATTAAGACTATTTTATGAATAAACATATTTCAAAATGGTTTTAAAAAATACATTTCTTCGTATTTTTCCAATTGATTTAAATAATATTCTCGAAAAAATGTTTTTCATCAAAGTGAATATCCTTTGATGTTAAATATATTTTACCTAGGATGTCTTATTATGGAAATAGAGTATTGAATCTCCCTTATCTATTTGAATTAGAAATTCATTCTTGATATACATTTTTATGAGAATGAGTTAATGATTCCTACCCCCTCGTGTTATAGGAAATGGTAATGATGCATGCCCTGTAGGATAAATATTGGAAAAATGGAAAGTGGAGGTGAATTTCACTTTAGAAAATTGATGGAAAATAATAAAATTTTAAAAAGTTCTCATAAAGATATTCATGAAATAAAAAACAATAAATTTTGAAAGTGAAATAAAAAAATTAAATATAATAATAAAATTAGAAGAATAAACGAGGAGATATTCTGTCAAACTATTTAAAAATAAATTTTTTATGTGTTTCAAACATAAAAATTATTAAGTGAATAAGAGTTAACTGATGGTATATACAATTGATTAAATGAATAATATAATGTGATAAAAATTTTAAACTATAGAAATTAAATGAGAGAATATATTTGGTAAGGAATTTTAGAAATAATACCTGATGGTACCTTTATATTTCATATTTCAATCTCTTCATTATTTAATTTATTAGTCCCTTGTAATTGATGGTATCCAAGATAAAAAACAATACCTTTCCATTTAGGGTATGGAAGGAAACCAAATAAAAAAGACACTAGATCATTAATGAAAATTTTATAAACCAAAAATTAAGTAGCCCCCCTCCATCTTATAACTAGTGGAAATAAAATTGTGGTCATTTACTTTAATGTAAGTAATAATGAAAAAATAGAATAAAGGTGAGGAAGAGAGTATTAGTAACTTACTCTATAATCACTTAAATAATATTATGTAACATATGGATATAAATATAACATAATGAGTGTGATCAATATATATAATTTGGAACACAATCTTTAGAAAAGAATGAATATTAAAAAAGGGAAACCTATGGGAGTTTAAAAATATTATATCATTGTGGAGTAATTCCCAACATTAGCTATTTGATGACCATGTTATTGTTTACCAATGATAATGAAGGTCTCAATTTATTGGTTCCAAATCCATTAAAAAATTTATGGATTCCATTGGGGGTTTTAATTTTGATGACATCCAAGTTCAGTTTATTTGGCCAATCATGTGTTCAATCATGCATGATACCTTTAAATATAACTAACTCAATATATTAATGTAAATAGGTATTCCATAAATATTTAAATTAGTAATAATAATATTAAAAAATAATCAAGTACAAATATATTGATAAAAATATTTTATCAATAACACTATCATTTTAATTTAAAACTATTTGAAAAACTAAAAATATTTTAAAATCACTCATTTGAAAGTGTAAAACTACTCCCAAATAACTGTTCAATGATATCTCATAAATCCCACACATATTCAAACGTTAATATTCCAAATTAGAATTTCAAATTTTTTTTTACATATTAAATAGTAGATAATATCAAACTATAATGATATTCTACTAAAATCTATAAATTGTATTTAATAACTTCATTAGAATTAATCATGAATTAATAAACAAAAAAAATAGAAAAAAATAAAATAAAAATAAGAAACTATTTTTTTAGTTTCATACTATAAGTATACACTTGAATGAAGAATATAATAATTATTAAAATAGTTTTTTTTTTTAAAAATAAAATTAACATCACATAGATTATATATAACTAATAATAATTTATAAAAGCCTCAAAAAAATTTAAACAACTGAAACAATCAAGAAAAAAATACCAATCTATTGAAAATTTTGAAACATGGTAATATTGAGAAAATCATAACTCTTTAACTATGCTGGGGTTATTTACATTCATTTTTAAGGATAAAAAATAGTTTTTGGATCTTCCTAAAGATAACCATTAAAATATAAATGTTTTATAATCATAATTTGTTATCACCTAAAGGTAAGATACATTTTATCTTTTATGTGTAATTATAGTTAAATACAATGTGTAAAGGTAACTAAGAACAATTTTTATTGGTAATAAGAAATTTATATACATTGAGAAAGGTTAAACCTAAACATAGGGAGAGTTAAAACTAAATAACATGTGTCATATAATGGTCAAGAGAAATTTAAAGTAACATATGTAATGTTACTTCCATGGATGTGTAAATCTAAAATATATTTATTTAAGGGTAAATAAAAAACTACATAAGGTAAGAAAAAGGATTCAAAACAATCATAATGGTAAATAAAAATTCATAAATGATATATAAGGGTAATTAAACATTAGAAAATTAATATTCATAAAATATAACCAATGAAATTATTTATAATAATAAGAATAATAATAAATGAATAAGTATAGGAAAATTAAATTCAACAAAATTTATTTTAAATATAATTAAATAAAAAATAAATTTATCATAGTCCAGAAAATGAAATTAAATGATATTTTATATTGTAATTATAAAAACATAAAATAATTTATGTGAGAAGGATTCATTCAAACATAATCCACTATTTTTAATCATTATACTTATGTTTATCTAAAATTCATGTGTTTTACATCATAATAAAATTATAGTTACTTATAATATAGGTTATAATATATTCCATGATTTATCCCTTATAATAAATTTTTATTTGCGTATTATCTTCTAACGTTTTGTTCTTGGATATTGATTATATTCTCATACCCACATGTTTTCCTTTTGATTACCAATGATCATGATTTTTTACCCTTACTGAGAAACTAATATCACCCTTTCTTAGGTTTCATTTCCTAGTTTATAAAGGGCTGTATTTATATTGATGCATTTAATAAGGTATCATGTAAAGAGACTCATTATGGGATATATTGAAAATGTTGTAGAGAAATATGTTTATGCATCTAGTCTCTAAAGATACAAAACCATTGGGTTCAAGGGTGAAATTAATTATTAAATGTGTTTAATAATCCTGAAAAAATAATAATTTTATATAGATGATATCTTAGGGTTTCCTAAATTGGTATTACACAATGGTTTACTAATTTTTTGAGATTATTTTTGTTTTTTTATGGATTAATACCAGATAACTATAGTGACTACCTAAGTAAAATTTAAAAATGTAGTAAAACATTATTAAATTTTAATATATTTAATAGTGTGTGGTTTCTTAGAAATTAAATCTCTATTATAATATAAACAAGTGGATTTATGATCTATTAGATATTCCCCTGGGTTAATATCCCTAAAAAATACAGGTTGAGTGTTAACTAAATCTTTATTTGATACACCCAAAGTGAGAATAAATGCACACCTAGTTTCATACTCACACGGGATATTCATTGTTTAACTCATATAATATTTTTGAACCATTATGGGGGAATTTAATATATTTTGGTTGGAGAAGATCATTGTAAATGAACATATATAACATAAACCTAAACTTATAGATTCGTAGGATTGGATATTTGTAACATCACATTTCCATCCATTAGGTAATTCTTGAATCCTATTTTCAATCCATTTTTGGTTTGCGATTGTTTTAGACCATTCAAGGATGGATATATTTTTCTATGGAAACTAAAATAAGTTATATTAATGTACATTTGATTGAATTAATGGATAATAAGTTCCATTGTGTCATGGGTTTTAGTGGGTTCTCTTTTGGGTATGAGGTGAGTTGGAAGTTGTGGGGTGTTTCTTCAAGATTCTATTTCTGAGAATTGTCTATAGAAATAATTTACAATATAATCCCTAGATTTAAAATTTAAATTATTTTTTAGACACAATTAATGATAATGGATTAAGGTGAAAAATTATTTATACCATAAAAGATGAACTTAGGTATTAAATTCTTTAATAGGTGTGTTTTAACTTGAGTCAGTACCTCTTTAGGTGTATATTAAAATTTTATGTGACTATATTGTAAGCCCTTGTTTTAAAATGTAAATGACCAATTCCTGGTACTTTTATTTGTGTGTAACTATTGATTTCATTATGAATTTTATTGGCACTTATTTTGAGAACCCTAAGCATCCTCTCATGCTTAGTGGGAAATTTCTTCCCTTACAGACATCTCAATTTCGCATTTTTTTCTTGGTCATTTGCCTCTCTTTGTATTTCTCCTAAACTATAATACACCTCTTAATTATTGATATTATCTCTTTTATTTCAATAGAGTCATAATGTTTTCATAATTTTTTTTATCTAGGGTTTTCTTTTTGGTCTCCTTCACCTTCATTCTTCATTACCTTTTTCCCATTACATATGTTGATTTGATTTATGCTTAAATGTTTGGTAGTTCCATATGATTTTCCCAAATAATTGAAAACTTTCATTTCATTATTTGTTTTAGATGAGTTTTTAAAATATTTAAATTTACATATTTGAGAATATTGATGATTTCTTTTGGAAAAGGAATTTATATTTTGAAAAACCCCCAATTTTAATGGTTTTGAATGTGTTGCATAAGTTTGAAAAAAATTGATGGTTTGATTTGGAAATTTATTTTGGCATAATTGGACTAAATTGAATGATTATTTGAAAATTTAAAAATTGATAAAAACGTAATATTTTTTTCAATTGAGAAAGTAATTTTAACAACTAAACATGGGTAATTTTGTTTCGAACATAGTTCAAAAGATTTCTTTTCTGATGATTTATGGATGTATTTACAAAATAACATGTGATTCATGGTAGTTAGGGGTTAATTAGGATAATCATTCTATATATAAACCCCTAAAACAATATTAATGATGAAAAAATATACCTAATCATATTATGGAATAATTTTTTTTAAATGGGATGTTGATTCCAAATAGCTTGAGTTGTGGGACATGTGCACACAATGAGCCAACATCCCTGATTGAGTAGGTTGAGGATATTATTACTAGAAACTAATGTACTATAAGGCATGATTAGTGGTATTATGATATACTTGATTTTATGATTACAATACATTTATTTATATAACTTTTTTACTCATGGTAGCTACTTTAGATAAATTTTATTTATAAAATGTTCATTTGATCAAGTTTTGATATATGTCTTATCACTTGATTATGAACGAATGTTTTTTTTAAAATATGTATATTTTATTTCCTGCCTTGTTTTACATAAATTCAAATAATATTTTTTTTTTAATTTTTAGAGCATTTATTATAGAAAACATGGTGATACCCTACTAGTATTTATAGATCACCTAATACCATTTCCATCAAGAATTTATATATTATCATATATCAGGTTCTAGAGAAGGAAATGATCCACTTTGGAATGGTGGAAGTTTTTTATCTTTGGTACCTAGAGTGATATAGGTGACCATTGGAGATACACAACACTCAACACATGGGTTTATCTTTGAGAATTACCTTATCATATGTTGAGTATTTTGATGATGTATATTTTGAGTACTTGTTTAATAGTTTTATTCTAGTACATTCTCTATTTGGAGCGCTATTTATACTTATTTATATCATTTATCTTATTAATTATTATGGAAAACCCCATTACCTTATGATTCTTATGTATTCTAGGTTCTTATTTCGAATTTGTGGGTATCGATTTTTCCCGTCGGTCCACATTCAAGCCATATTGAGTATCAGGATACTAGGATATCATTCCTAGTTCATGAAAAAAAATTGGTATAAAATAAGGTTATCTTGAGTTCCTTTCCTTGATTTCAGTATGCAATTGGGTTGTTCGTGAAGATTCAAATATAGATTGATGGTACTTGTGATGTTTTTTAGAGTGTGTTTTTGGCTATATCTCATCATAATGAACATTATTTTCCTATGTGTGATTGGGAAAAGTGTCTTAAGGAATGATTTGATCTAGTTTCTAGGCCTTTTTTGTGTATGATCTAAGTAAGTAAAAACCCCAATGAGGAAATCTTCTTGATGGAATTGGAAGTGAATCTTTTTTGAGTAGATGATTTATGATTCCTTGCTGAATATTTTAGTATTTTTGTCTGATATTGTGTAGAACCATTCCTCAGATATAATGTTTTAATAGTCCATAGGATGAAATTTCTAGTGAACCATATCAAGAAAATACTCTACTCAACCCAAATCCTATTGAGATTTTAGCGTGTGCATTCCATGCAATGGGTTAGGTATATACACAAATTCTTATACAAGTTTAGGTAATGGAACCTCAAAGGGATGAATCTAGATATCATTCTTGAGATTTTCATCATTAGAAACCACCATCTTTAAAGGGTTTTAATGATCTTCATGATTCCAATTATTAGTTAAAAATATTTTTGTTTTTTGTGAGTTCATAAAAATGATAGAACCAATAAAGGTGAAATGTGAAACCTATACACTTTAGAGACATAAAAGAAGATGGGGGGATTTGATGATGATGGTGAAGTAACATGAGGGATCATATTGGAATGTATTTAGAGTTCATTTCATGGATCAAATATTCCTAAAGTCAATGGTCTTGAAAAAACACATGTAGTTTCTCAACCATCTTCTAGGTGACGAGACTGTAGCACGGTATCTAATTTTTTGTGTTGTGATTGTTTAGTTTTTTACCAGAGGATGTATTAAATGATAAGATAAGGGATCGATGGTTTGATATGGGTCTTCAAACAAATGTATGATAATAATTTTTCTTTCTGGATATTAATCATTATGAATATGTGATGGATAGAGTGGTGATGGTAAAACTTGATGTGGAATTTGAGTTAGATTTGACAGGAGTTCCTTTTTCTCCAACTAGATTTTCTATGAGTTTCTTTTAATGAATGTGTAAGGGTGATGATTCCCATGGTTTTTCTCAATTTAAAGCATCATCCAGACATCCTATAGTTCTTGGAAGATACCCTTTGACTTTCTTCTAGCGTGACAATGTTGGAAATTCAAAATACATTTTCTAATGTAGAAGGGTATGAAGAGTAAACTGATGTGGGTCTAGTGACCGTGAGAGGGACCATCAATATATCTCTATCATTAGATAAGTATTTATATCTTACTTGGGGATCTCACTCATTTATATCGACCTATGTTGTGAAATTTCTGAATCTTCTTATAGATATATTTTCTCATGTGTTGAATATTTCCTTACCCTAAGAAATAAAGAGAAGAAGGGGAAATTGGTGTCCTACTTTTGTTTTCTATATATTAGATAATGATCATACCAATATTTTTATGTTTCTTTGATATTAATCCTCTTGAAATAATTTTTGGGATGGAATGGATGACTTCATATGAGGCCCATATTGACTGTTATCTTCAACAGGTCTTCTTTACCACACATGATAGGGTGTGTCGTGTCTTTTTTGGGGAATGAGACCATAGGTTGAGTAAATTTGGATCATAATTTATAGATATGTCTAGGGTTATATAATTTAATTATTTTGACATATAGAAATAATATTTAAGAAATTACCCCCCCCCCAAATTGAATTTCTCGTTGTTTTTGCATATGATTTATCTGGATTTCCACCGATAAGAGAGGTGTAATTTTATTCCGATTTAGTACCTGGAACCCAGCCAATGTTTATTGCTTATTACCATATGAATCTAGTGGAATTGGAATAATTTAAGAATTATTTGGATGATATACTATAGAAATGTGTCTTATGCCTGATTTTTTAACCTTGGGTGGAACCTATTCCCTTTTCAATTAATGATGATAGAAGAATTCACATATGTATTGATTATCAGATACTAGATTGAGTCACAGTAAATTATAAATATTAGTTATCCTGGATTGAATATATATATTATAATATTAAAGGTTCAAAGTTTTTATTAAAGATTAATATTTTATTTTTATCACCATTTTATTGTTAAATAGTTTTACATTTCTAAGTCAGCCTTTAAGAGTGTGTATGGTTATTTAGAGTATCATATTAGGGCATTAGTATAACTAATGATCTTACAGTTTTCATGGATTTAATGATCTTGATTCTTCATGAGTACTTTGACAAGTTCATGGTGGTTTTTTGAAAAATATCCAAGTTTACTCTTAGACTAAAGAGGACCATGTGTTGCATTTGAGAGTAGTTTTAGAAATCTTGAGGAATTATTAACTTAATTCAAAGCTTTTGAAAAGTAATTTATGGATTAGAGAATTTAATTTCTTGGGAAACATGTTCTCAAGACATGGTATACTAGTTTATCATTTAAAGTTGAAATCTATTATGAAAATGGATAAATCATGAAATATTGTTTAGAATCAATGATTCTATAGTTTGAAAGTATATTACCATTGATTCATTAGAATATTCTCTATGTTGGATTCCCCAATAACCATTATCACTAAAAAAAATTAAATATCATTTGGGATCATAAATATGGGAGACATTTTATTGATCTAAAATGTATGTATAATTCTGTATCGGTATTGAATATTCCAAAGGCTTATTAAGGCTATGTGGTGTTCTTATATTCATCGGTTTTGAGTTTCAATTGTTTCATTATATTTGGTGATAATGTGGTATCCTATGGTTATAGATAATATTGGACACATGAGAAGATTTATTTCACATATGATCTCACGCTCACAATTGTGATGGATGATCTTAACAGTTGGAATAATTACCTTATTGATTAAAGTTATTGTGTATTCTAACAACAAAATATTATGTTTTATCATATTTTAAATAGATTTTAATCTCTGACAGTGGGGTTGGATGGTGTACCTACGGACCATTGATTTTGAAATTTTCTACACCCCTCATTAGGGTAATTTCATTTCTAATTATTTGAGAAGTAAAATTCCAACCTCATCCAGGAAATCATCATTATAAAAGTGTAATCTGATGTCTCTCTTTGTTTGGTTTCATTTGGGAGTCCACGAAAATGAACCTGAGTTTTTTTTGGAAAGAATACAGTTGACATCCTCTCTTATCGAGATGGTTCTTCTAGAAGATAAATATGATGATGAATTATCAAGAATTATGTGTAACACCCTGATATTTTTTGTGATGTTTTTTAATTAGTTATTTTTGATATTCTTCTTTTCATGGAACACTGAATATATCTTGATTTATATGAAAGAACCAAGTTATTATTTCTTTGTACGCAATTCCATGTTGAGTATTTCCTATATTAAACACTTATATTATCTTTTGGTATTTGAAACACATTGTATTTTGTTACAAACAATAAAAATTTCCTTTTATGGGATATATTTCATGTAATAACTATTTTTTCCAAACTACAACATACTATTATTAATGTAGTTAATATATTATAATTATTTTAATCTCGATGTTATAAAGGAAGTTATGAATAATATTAACTAAATTGTGAAAAAATTTATTTTCACATTGGTATAAAAATGAATCATTTAGTAATAAATTAGCAATAAATTAATGTAAGAACTATTTAAAAATAAAGAAACTCTTTTTTCTATGAAAAATATTTTTCTATGTACAAACACCATTTTATCGCAATAAATTTAAAAACAAATTTTTTTAATTTTTTTAATATATTATATTTTCAATAAATTTTTCTAGCACTCATCCATTATATTTTTAGGCATAAGTTCAGAATAAATTATATTTTATGAATAAAAAGATGTATCTTTCAAAATGTTAATTTTTTCATCTTTTAATAGTGATCCCATTTTAAATATAATTTTCAACACATTAATACTTCTTATTTGATGAAAAAATAAAAATTGAATGTAGAATATCAAAATTTAATTTGGTTTAATTCTTGGTATTTTTTTGAGATGTTTCAATTTTTTATAAATAGTGAAGAATATTGAATTATCATCCAAAACTTATTTTCAATCTAATTAATTTATATAGTAAAATTATTTTTTAATTTTATTAAAAAATTTATTTAGGTAAACTATAAATAAATTATTCCAATTTGTTCACTATAAATAATTTGAAATTAAAATTTGATATAAAATCATTTCAATCTTTTAGACATTTTATCTTAAGAAAACCAACTATCACGACACATCTACAGGATTAGTTTGAAATTAATTTCTATCGCATATGGGATTTTAATTTTTCCAAATAGATTCCATATTTTTTTTCAAAATCATTTATAACTTCTAATAAGGTAAATTTAGTTTTTGGAAATAATAATAATGAAATTAATTGAAATTAAATAATGTTAATATGGTAAAAATGAGCGTAATTAATGACTAAACCAATAAAATAAGGTGTATAAATTACCCTAAACATGTCCAAAAATTATTTTCTGTATATATTCATTCCATAAAAACGTATAACAATCTGTAACTGTCAATTATTATTCCTCGTGGCACAATTAAAACATATAGAGAAAAAAATTATTAAGAATACCCAATGTATCCTTTTCCCCCACTTATAAAAGGTCTCCTCTCTTCCCCCAATATTTATAGCTCTCAATCCCTTTTTGGTCAGCCAAACCATACACGAAACTCCTCCCAAAATCCATAAAATCATCCTAGAAGACTAATTTTTTTCAAAAATCAAATCTTTTAATAGATTTTGTGAAAATAAAAAGGATTTAACCGAAAAAGAAGAGGTTTTATTTTCTATAAATAAAGTCAAGATTGAAGGTAAGAGGTTGTCCATCTCACTTTTATTTTTGTGAGATATATGTTATACTAACCACTTATCATTGTTTTATGGAATATATTGAAACCTAATACATGATATTTCATCAATTTCCTTTATTTTATGATATTAAAAGTTTTAATTTATGTTATTGTTTAAATAGGATCATGATTTAAAAGTCACTAATTTATTAATGGGATTTCTAGTATCACTTTTATTTTTGTGAGACTAGTTCCATATTCATCACTAGTTTCTTTTTGTAGAGTATATAATTCCAATGAATGTTTTTTATGAATCTTATACATAGGTTTATGGTTATTTACGTATCCAATTGATAATCTCTCTTTCAGGAGGTTTATTGTTCAAAAGATGCAAAATAGGTAAAGTAATTTTGTGTAAATTTTTTTTCATTGATACACATGTCATGTTATGAACCTATATTCATCTATGATGAGTATGTACTTCTATTTTACATGATATGTCATTAATATACTTCTTTTTAGAATTTTATAATCATTATGTAATGTTATTATTTTATGGGGACTATGATTCAAATGATTCAAAGTGGTATGGGATACTTTTAAATATTTCATGATTATTTTCCTAATGAAATGTTTTAAATGATCCATTAAAAATTATTTTTCATATAAGATGAAATAATTTTATATATATTTTGATTTATTGTGGATAGGATCCAAGGAACACAATATTATTCTTTCTTTTAATGGTTTATGTTAATGATGAAAATTATCTTTTGAAAATGGTTCTCTTCCATGGGTTAAACCTTGATAAAATGTTTATGAAACCCAATTAATTTATTGGGTTCTTTTATGATGAAATTACATTGAATCCTTCCTCTTATTTGAAGGTTATGATAGCTTGATTTTTTAATAATATCCATTTCATTTCATGGGTTTTTATATGATATTTATGAAACTCATATTTTTTTATTGGTCATGATATGATTAGTAATATATTATTAAGTAGAATATTGATGTATGATATTATTATATGGTGGGTGGGTCCAATATCTCCCTATAATTAATTGGATAAATATTTATATGTCATGTGGATGAAATTTTATGTACATGGAGTGTACTCGGTTTAATATGACAGGGCTAGAAAAAGGACTGAATTTAGTTAAGTATGACAGGGCTGGAATGAAGAGTGAACTTAGTTGAGCATGACTAGGATATAATGAGTAGTGAACTCAACTCAGAGGGTGTCAATGTGGGTTCTTTAGTAGAATACCGTATTTTATTTTGATTTTTATATTGATATATTTATATTACTCAACAAGTAAGAACATTTTAGATCATTTCAGATGATGGTATTAGTTTCAGCTTCATCTTTTGGGGGTTATGTTCAGTTTGCAGCCATCATCAAGTGGGAAATATGGTGTCAGCATTGGATGCATCAGCTTAATCCTCTTCGTTACTAATATATACAATGTATTCATGATCATTAACTATAATTTTTAGATATTATTTGGTGAAGAATACATGCATTACCAATCATCAAACTGATGTTTAACTCAGGTTCGGGTTTCAGTTTACTTATATTCCAAGGCAAGGAACCGGGGTGTGGTCGATCAGGATCACCAATCGTGAAGAGCGGTGAATATTCTTAACATAATTTTTATTGTACATCATGTTCCATTTTCATTTGTCACTTTTTGAGTATATGCAATCCATTATAATAGCCTTACAGTGTATTTTATGGTCATTTATTTTATTTACCATTTAGAAGATTTCATGATGTAGTCGCTTCAATTTAGGAACTTTCAGTTGATGTCCACCCATGGACACTACAATTTTGTACATATATTAGTTCCAATTAGAATTATTGTCATTAAAACCCTCACCACCATTAGTAATATTCATGGTTGATCCATTTTCATGTGTGATTTATCCTGAGGCATGTACGGTCAATCTTAATGCACATGCAGTCAATCCTGATTCACTTATAGTCTCTTTGACACTTTAACATATTTTTACAATATATCCTTAAATATGATTTTTTACTTCACGAAAATGGTAAATATTGATTGAAATTCATTAAAAAAATAAAATAGTGCATAAATGGTATAAATACTGGTATAAAGAAACCTAATCAATTGATCACACAAAAACAAACAATTCAGCTACAATATCCAATTAACAGCAATTTCAACAAACTTTATTTAAGATTCAATGATTCTATATTATAGGCTCAATTTTCCATTAAAAACACGTTTTTTAACCAAAAATAGACATTGAAAAGTGTGAAAAATGATTCCATATCACCAACATGAATATTTTATTGGAATTAAGTAGTTATTCTTACTTTACTAAGTTATTAGAAATCGATTGTGATTCATGCACCCCTATTTTATTATTTATATGCTTATGTTTATAACACTTTAATGTGTTTTAGTCTTATTCATGTTATTATTTCTTGTATATTATGATATTATTAGAAACATTATTTTTTTCTAATTATCAATGAATATTTGGGTATAACAATTTTACTTTATTTTCATGGAATTTGATTATGTTATCATTGAAATATGCTTATATTATATTCACTTTTGATCTTCATTTTTTCCTTTACTGAGCATCAGAGATCACCCTTTCTTGTGTTTTCATTTCCCAAGTTATGAAGGAGATTATAATTATTGATGTTTCAAATAGGATATCATGTGATAAGACTAATTATGGGTGATGTTGAAAATGTTTTAGAATAAATTATTTATGTATATATCTTTCAGAGACATTAATCTTTTGGGTTATGATCTTTGATTAAGTATGATATATAGTGAATAATCATGTGAAAAGAGGTATTCTATATGGATGTTTTTCTTCGTTATTCTTATACAATCTTCACATGAATTATCTTAGAGCCATAGATAATCAGCCCTCACATTTCTAAAAAACACCTAATCCCCTTGGGAAGTTATTACGTTGACCTAGAGTTCCTATAATAAGGGATACTTTACTCATGATATATATAAAATCCATCATAATTATAAAAACTAATATGTATAAAACATAATAAACTAATTAATTCTTGTTTATAACTCAACACACACTAAATTCATGTTAAAAGAAAACTAAATTCATTATTATACTTAGTTTGCAACTCCTTAGATGCATGTATGATAACTTATGAGTAGTTTAAAAAATGAAAACTATATCACACACATAACAATTAATAATATAAAAATTACATATATGAATAAAATATGATATACACTATATAAATAAGCAATTAATGAATTTAGACATTAGATAAACATTGATTAAAAATTCATAAAAAATTATAAATAATTGAAGACTTTATAATTTATCTACTCATTATGGAAAATCTATATTTATAAATATAAAAAATTTATATTCATTTCATAATATGAACTCTTTAATAATATTCATTATATGGAATATAATTTTAAATATATTATATTAAAAGAAATATAAACATTTGATATTCAAATTTTTTATCTAAACCATTTACATAATTCAAATATTGCATATTAATTAGTATTTAATCATTGATAAAATTAATAATCAAAACTAATTTTTATGTTTGTTTAAATAATTTATAAAATAAGGCCCTAATTTGAACATTTCAAATTAACAAATATGTACAATACATACTATAAAAATAAAAAAAAATTATATTTTTTCATTATATTTTAATTCAAAAAAATTTACAAATTACCCCTATGATTTCTAAATAAGCACTTTATTTCTGAATCACATTGATTTTCATATAATTTCAAAAATTTATTTTATGTTATTTTTAATGAATATTTCCTGAAAATTTAATTAATTAATTGAGAAATATTTTATAATTAATAAATTTATAAACACATTTATAAATTAGTAAATAACCTAGAGTACTATTTTACATAATTTATACAAAATTTAAAAATTGTATATTTAAATTAATAATTTAAATTCATGATTATTGTCATAGGTGTATTGTTTTTAATGATATAATCATCCACTATCCTCTATATAAGAATAAATTTGGGTACAATGGGTATGAATTAATAAGTTTAATCTCTCACAGTTTTTATATAGAATGGATCATATAACATTAACTCAATTTACTATATGATATTAACTCAGTTCATATGTTAGAATAACCATGTGTATCAAGGTAAATATAGGATAAGTTGAGTTCTCATCTATCATTAAACCTAAATTTCATGTAGGATTATCTCGCATGATAAAGGATTGAAAGTGATTAACATAGAAACAACATGAGATTAATCCTACATAGTAATTCCTATGTAAGGGCAACAAATTTTGATATAAGGCCTACAAGATATTAAACATGAATCCCTAAAGGTATAATTTCTTATTTTGTAATATATTAACCATGAGAGTGAGTCCCTATATTTCAATAAATCCCATGAAATATGATGTTGTAGTTATCATGCACAAGGTGAAGCTAACATTTATATAAAAATTACAAGGTACTTAAACATATTTCATAACATAAACCATGCTAGAATACATTAGAATAAACCATGATTCTATTCATTTTTAACAAAAAAACATCAAATATTTAATGATGATAATATGTTCTGTTTTCTTTCAAAAACCTTTGAATCTCCATTATCATCATGATTTCAATAATACAAACGTAGGGAAAGGATATAATACAACTTCTAGTTTTCTAAGAATTTAACGATGATCATTAATCATATATAAAGAAATTTAGAAACCAAAAAATAATTATAATCATTCATTAAATACCAAAAACTATGTTACTGTAAAATGAATATCCTATCGTGAACACATCCAATAGGTACTTCCTTTTTATATGGGTTCTTGTATAACTCAGGACCCAATGCAATCATTTACTCACTCTTTTTATAAACGCATGACTAAATTTCTACCATTAAAAATTCTCTGTAACAATTCATCCAATCCAAAATCTCATATGTTTCATATTATTAAACATTCATTATAATTATACCTTATATGGAAGAAATTCTCAAATGTTATCCTTAAACATTCAACTTTCCATTCTCAATCATAGGTTCTATCATATAAAATATCTCAATTTTATGTTATGATTTAAATGAAAATAGAAACATATAAGTATACCCATAATTTATGACATTCCTAAATAAACATTAATTATATACTTTAAATCATGTTCATATCATACAATTGGATATCTAGGATTTAGGGAATATCTTATTCCTTAACTATATCTTAGTCACACCCTACATACTCCAATCCATCACCACAAAATCAATTTACTAAACCAACCCATCAAGGGTTTTTATACGTCATCATTAAATGGGACCTATATAATCATGATCAAATGATGTACCATGATAATATACATGTGAATTATCATATGAAAGAAAATTACATCTTTTTAAAATTCAATAGATATGTTATATAGGAAGGAAAAATAATTTTTTTTGTTTTAACAATAATTAATTTTACCCTATATCGTATTTGGGTCATCAATTACACATAAGAACACAAATATTATGTGAATCCATTATTCTATGTATGATACATGTACAAACACCTCAGTATACTAGAGGCCATGTTAAAATGATACAAAATAAAAACCCCAAATCAGGATACCATGCTTCAAAAAAATACCTCAACTATAATAGTGAAATTCAAGAAGTAAATTCTCATAACCCTGGTGACATAGACTTTACATTGGATATGTGTTCATGAATCACTAGAAAATGTACTATATCAAGTGATTAAACATTCCTATATCCATCTACCAAGTCCATAAATAAAAATATAAATAAAAAAATAAGGCTCAAATACCAGTTTTTAATACCCCTACTTAAATTTACTAAATAATACACTTGCCATAGAATTATGTGACCTCAGGTAAATGACCCCATTTTTTAGTGGATAAGTACTAATAAAAAATTTCTATAATAGATATTAGGGATATTGTTGTAACAGCCCAAGATATTCTTTTTAATTTTATTAATGTCTTGTGTTGTACGCTACACCAAAAGGAGCTTGCACAACACGCATCCTTGACTTGCCTTGCATTACACGCAATCGGGACCTTCCTCAATAGCGTGTGTAATACGCAATACCGAGTTTCACTAAACAACGATATTCTATTAAAATATTATTAAAACTAGCCGGTATGAATAGTATTAACCACTTTTTAAAATTCTGTAAATCTTATTTTTCAAAATGAACATCATTTTTGGATTCGGAGTATCGAATTTAGCCTAAGGTGAAATTTTGGTACATTTTGGATAACTTTCATATTCTGATGAATAGTGAAAATTACTAAAAAACAACTTTTTTAATCGAAATAATTAATAGTGATAAATTATTAATTGGAGTAGTTTTAAAGTATATTTAGAATATATTTTTACAATTTAATACAATGTTGGTCATTGGATGTAATTGCACATTTAAACCAGACATAAACAAGTGTCAATCTTTTGATAGATATTGTTTCTTAAAAACACGCTATTTGTTTGAACAGCGGGATTTAATTATAAAATTAATTAATGCAACTTCTATGATATGAATTTGGTAAAATAGACTTAATTTTTGAATTCGGAATATGAAATATAGCTTAGGATGAAATTTTGGCATTTTTCTGAAAACCTTCATTTTTTGATGAATAGTGAAACTACTAAGTGGTAGTTAAAAAAACTGAATTTTTCATAAAACTTAATTTTAACGCTTCTGTGAATGGAATTTCAAAAATCTGAGAGACACGGTTGATGTCGGTAAGTAAAATGTGGTTCAATGAGATGAAAATAATTTTTGGTGAATAGTAACTTTTTACTTTTATTTACCACGGTTAAAATTAAATAGGGTAATTAAGGGTAAGAATGATATTAATATTACCCTAACACATGTCCTAACTCTATTGGACAAGTGTATCTCGACCAAAAACAAACTTAAGTGTAAAATATTATCATTTAGGCCCACTTGGATTAGATTAGGACATTTATTATTATTTAATTCAAAGAAGAGTTAAAAGAGTTAAAATCAAAGTTTATTCACTAAAACATTTTTACTATGGGGTTATACATAAGATAAATTCGACTATAAATATTCATTAGAAAGCTAAAACGATTTCATACATAATTATATTTTATTTATAATTTTTAGACTTTATATAAATTAATTTATTTATGACACAACGATGATGCAGTAATTACCCTTTTAAGGAAATATTAACATAATTGATTTTATAAATACTCAAATGAATGTAATTTGAGCCTTTTTATGAATTCCACTAATTTTCTAGGTTACTATGATATATTAGTGTTGATTTAATCAACTTGGTTCGAACATATAATTCTGTTATGACTTTCACAAAAATCATATATCAAATAGTATCAAAATTGACACAAAATAGTTTTTAAATGAAATATTATATTATTAATTGTTATTTTATTCCTAAAAATCTAAGGTTCGGCCAAATGACTTAGATAAGGATATATATATTAATAATAAACAATTTGGGGTTCGTTTGGCATGTTATAGTAAGTGTATTAACCATATAGTGAAAGAAAACAAAAAGACACGGTAAAAGTTAAATTATTTAACTTTGAGTTAAATCTAATTGATAAGGTTAAAATAATAACCTAAACTTGTCTAAATCCTATTGGTTGATAGTATTTCGACCCATCCCCACTTTAGCTTCGAAATAAGACCCTTTGGAACCATTATAAACCGATTTTTATTTTAATATAAAATAATATTTTGAGATATTCCTAAGGTGCCCCTCTCCTCCCTTATAAAAGGGCACCTCCTCCCCCTCCTCCTCACACCAAATTGAGCACTCAAGCTCGGCCAACCCCTGCCAAAATCCATTCTCCACTTCCCTAGAATAATCCTAGAGGTCCTGGTCTTCTTCAAAGACCAATTTTAGTTCCCTAAGTGGAGGATTCAAAGAGGCGTTTCAAAGAAGAGGTAATATCCATTACCGATCTTTTCAATTTCTTTCTTCTTAAACTTATTCTTCTTTAGTTGTTTCATGAAAAAGTAATAACATCAGTATTACTTACATACTGATATGTCATTATAAATATGAAACAACCCTAATCCACCTTCTATCCATCCTACGGAAAAAATGAAATCACCGCGCGTGTGTACGTACGGAATACCGTCTCCACGCCGTGGTGTAATCTATTTTCCACCACCACCTTAATAGGATGGGTATAATGGTGTAATGAGTAACTATATATTATTATTATAAAGTGATATTGATACTGAAATAGTCTACATACACTTCAACACAATTCCACGACCATGGGAACGATATCATCGCTCGTGCGTACGTACGGACTACCGTCTCCATGACGCGATGAGATTCATTCTCCACTTTAAACCATTCATGAATGATTATAAAGTATATATAATAAGTAATAATTAAATATATTACATAACAATGATACTGGATTTATGTGTATATATATGAATGTCATCTACTTAATTCCATTCAATTCAATAAGGAAACGAAAACAGCGTTCATGCGTACGTACGGACTACCGTCTCCATGAACGGTGTATTTCTTTCCCGTTAATAATTTATTATATATATGTATATCCTGAATATATATATATATAAATCATGTTTTATTTTCTGGAATTAAGTAATCATGATCTAAGTAATCATATGAATAATTACAAGTCAAAACACGGATGACAAATGAAACAATTTTACCCAAAACGCTCTTTATCATGGAATTTACAAACGAACGGGTAATATAAATTCATAAGTGAACCATATATGATATCATAACAATGAATATGATTCTGTAATAAGTAAATGACATTATTTAAATCATTATACAGGAGGTTCGGACACTTACGAAGCAAATCGGACCTAAGGTAAGGGAAATATCACAATCTAATTTTTATCCGAGATTGTTTATTCGTAAGTATTTACTGGGGGGTATTTTATCATCCACATCCATGTTTACTCAATATGTAATATTATTTCCATTCACCTACAATTGTTTAAATCCTATTTTACCCTTCGGTGAGTTTTTAGTAAAAGATGTGAAAGGAATCTTTTGTCGTTTTTCGTACGAGGTACTTTTTTTGACTTTTCCGACAAAAGTACGAGAAGAATGTTTTTTTTAACAGCACGAACGGATTTTTACGGTTTTATAAATCCTTATTTTCATGAAGCTTACTCCAAAAGATTTCATGACTACTTTCAATTAAATCACTTTCTTTTAAAATTGCATGATGTTTTGTGAAAAGAAATTGATTTTGAAGAAGAAAGGATATTTTCCTCAAGAATTCATTTCAAGTGTTTTATCAAAATTATTTTCCATATAAGGTAATAAATGGTTCTGTTTCTATCCATATTTTTACACTGATTTGACTATGTTGTGATGGAATTATGTTTATTAATTCCTTTATCTTATATGAATGGTTTTATGATGTCATGTTGTTTAAGAATCCCATTTTTATTACATGGGTTATGCAATGATGTATGATTTATGATTTTGTGGCACACATAAGAATGGTATCATTATGAGATGGGTGGGACCTATATCTCCCTCCAATGCATTGGGTAAAGATTTTATATCTCATGAGATAGACAGGGCTGGAACGGTAGGTTATACCGGTTCAGTGAAACAGGACTGAAACGAGGGTTACTCGATTCAGAAAGGGACTTTGTCCACTAAGATAGTCTTGGCAATTAGTCTTGACTAACAAGAAATGATTCTCTATGATTATGTGTGTATTCCACAAAGTTTCATGTTCTAAGTTATGATTATTGTGATTTCATTTCACTACTATGATTTATCCCATGTTATGAAATTATGCTCTCTTTTGCAGGTTAAGATTTCCAAAAGTTATGTTCTTATGAATATGGTGTGATTGATTTTTATTTTGTATACCCTTACTGAGCATTTGAGCTCACCCTTTTATGTTTTATTTTCCCCAAGATATAAAGAAAGGTTTTAGGTAAAAAAAAGAAGGGAAGATCTTTATGGGAGATATTGAAGATCTTTCACCACGATTAGAAGATTACGTTCCGAGTTTCCAAAGACACTAAACTATTACGATCCTTGTGTGTGTATTTTTTTGTTTTGTACTAAGTATTCCGCAAAAGTAATGTAATGTTCATGTACGTCAAGATACGGGTCTTTACAGTTGGTATCAGAGGAAAGGTTTAGTCAACCTTTGGAAACTAGGATGCGAAAACGTTAGTGAGTTCCCTAGAGATATTTCTACGGTATGTCTAGGGATGTCCCTAAGGTTAAGTATACGTATAGGTTATAGTACTAGAACTACGCTAACGATCATAGAATTAAACCTAAGATGTTAGATATTGACGATACTCCCCATTTATAATGTTGTTTTCTCTAGCATGATTTTTTCCTCTCACAAGATTCTTTTTGTGTTTTAGTTAATGGAGGGAACCAGAAAGAATTCGATTAACATTGAATCCAATGGAAAAATTGGTGACTATGAGCAACAAAATTGTGTAATTCCTAGAGAGAAAGATATTGCGATTATGCCGAATCAGTCATCGAGATATATGATTAACAAGGTGAAATTTAGTGGTATGCCTAATTCATCAAAGAAGAGGAAGATAAACTATTATGCATGTTTGCGTGTTGAGGAGCATAAAGAAAGAAAGATTGACATTTCTAGAGAAGGGAAGAAGAACCTTGAGGAATACCTCAAATGGAGGGACCGATGTTATCTGTGTGGAGAAAAGGGTCATAGAGTGATAGATTGTTATGGAGTTCAATGTCTTATTTGTGAAGAACATGGGCATTACCCAACTCAATGCCCTGACCTAAAAAGTTACTTCTAAATCAACGAAGGACTTATTCCAAGACAATCATTAAAGTGGATGGACTGAAGTGTTTATGTATTGGTATTCAAGAATAATGTTGTTGAGGTACTTTTATGGTGTACTGAAATATTTATGTTTTGGTCTATTGTGGTTTTCAATAATTTTATGGTATCGGTAACCATGAAAAGTGATTGAGACATTTTTGGTAAACAGATGATATGAGCATAATGAAGGGATAAAAATATAATGAGATGTTTGATTGTATTCATGAGCTCATGATTGATATAAGGACTAAGTGATATCATGGTTTGAGTATATAGAATTTTGAGGATTTTGGTATGTGAAAAGTGTTAAACTTTTAACTGCATTCAAGTTTTCACTATGTTTCAATGGGTATTCAAGAGAATACATTATTAAGGACTTTGAGTGATTGGAATGGGACCAACAAAACATATCTTATGATATATGGGGATCGAAGATGGTGTTAAATCTATGGTAATCGTTTTCACTATGTTATGAGAGTGGACTGCAGTATTGTGGATAAGCCTAAAGATTGGAATGGATTATGTTGGACATAAGTTAGTATTGTTTAAGGATAGAAGTTTTTTTTCGATATTATTGATGGGATGTTATAGTATTATAGTTTTAGAAAAAGGACAACCTGCAGGACAGGCGACAGCCCATCGCTTCGGACAAGGCTGTGGGAATCGAACCCACAACCGAAGTGCGACTGGCATTTATCGCCTACCACTGGCCTACAGGAAGTCCCTGTTTAGTAGAAACTAGTTTTATTAAGCAGTATGATATATGAAGTATAGGTCCATTTTAGGAACCATATATGATTAATCTCACTATAGATCTACTTATGTATATAATTTTTGCTAACCTTTTGTTTGAGACAGATGGAATGACCCGTCATTCTATCACATGATCTGCTAACACTTCACGAATAACAAATTCAACTTCATTTATTTAAGAGATGAAGTGGAAATTGTTCAAGGCATGAACAACAGTGAGATTATACCAAAATAAAGAAAGTATTTATTCTAATTCAAATTTTCAACTTTAGGGAAATGATCTTGAAAACCAAAAATGTTGTCCTAGTGATCTTATACCTGATGAATCAGATGGTACCTTAGATCGTCACAAATTTATGGATTTGTGATTGTTGGATTTTCCATAGCCATGTCCTCTACCACTCTCCATCAGAACATGACGGTTAGATTTCTCTTCCATGTCCATATTTTCACCTATGTGGAAACCCAGTGATTAGTTTATTTGGGTAATCGTTACATTTCATACTTTAGTTTTTAAAGCCAAGTTTTGGCATTCCTTTTTACGATGTGGGTTTCTATTAAAGAAAATTTCAAATAGTAAACCATTTATAACCCCGACGAATTTCGAGGGCGAAATTCATTTTAAGGGGGGTAGAATGTAACAGCCCAAGATATTCTTTTTAATTTTATTAATGTCTTGTGTTGTACGCTACACCAAAAGGAGCTTGCACAACACGCATCCTTGACTTGCCTTGCATTACACGCAATCGCGACCTTCCTCGATAGAATGTGTAATACGCAATACCGAGTTTCACTAAACAACGATATGCTATTAAAATATTATTAAAACTAGCCGGTATGAATAGTAATAACCACTTTTTAAAATTCTGTAAATCTTATTTTTCAAAATGAACTTCATTTTTGGATTCGGAGTATCGAATTTAGCCTAAGGTGAAATTTTGGTACATTTCGGATAACTTTCATATTCTGATGAATAGTGAAAATTACTAAAAAACAACTTTTTTAATCGAAATAATTAATAGTGATAAATTATTAATTGGAGTAGTTTTAAAGTATATTTAGAATATATTTTTACAATTTAATACAATGTTGGTCATTGGATGTAATTGCACATTTAAACCAGACATAAACAAGTGTCAATCTTTTGATAGATATTGTTTCTTAAAAACACGCTATTTGTTTGAACAGCGGGATTTAATTATAAAATTAATTAATGCAACTTCTATGATATGAATTTGGTAAAATAGACTTAATTTTTGAATTCGGAATATGAAATATAGCTTAGGATGAAATTTTGGCATTTTTCTGAAAACCTTCATTTTTTAATGAATAGTGAAACTACTAAGTGGTAGTTAAAAAAACTGAATTTTTCATAAAACTTAATTTTACCACTTCTGTGAATGGAATTTCAAAAATCCGAGAGACACGGTTGATGTCAGTAAGTAAAATGTGGTTCAATGAGATGAAAATAATTTTTGGTGAATAGTAACTTTTTACTTTTATTTACCACGGTTAAAAGTAAATAGGGTAATTAAGGGTAAGAATGATATTAATATTACCCTAACACATGTTCTAACTCTATTTGACAAGTGTATCTCGACCAAAAACAACCTTAAGTGTAAAATATTATCATTTAGGCCCACTTGGATTAGATTAGGACATTTATTATTATTTAATTCAAAGAAGAGTTAAAAGAGTTAAAATCAAAGTTTATTCACTAAAACATTTTTAATATGGGGTTATAAATAAGATAAATTCGACTATAAATATTCATTAGAAATCTAAAAATATTTCCTACATAATGATATTTTATTTATAATTTTTAGACTTTAAATAAATTAATTTATTTATGACACAACGATGATGCAGTAATTACCCTTTTAAGGAAATATTAACATAATTGATGTTATAAATACTCAAATGAATGTAATTTGAGACTTTTTATGAATTCCACTAATTTTATAGGTTACTATGATATATTAGTGTTGATTTAATCAACTTGGTTCGAACATATAATTCTGTTATGACTTTCACAAAAATTATATATCAAATAGTGTCAAAATTGACACAAAATAGTTTTTAAATCAAATATTATATTATTAATTGTTATTTTATTCCTAAAAATCTAAGGTTCGGACAAATGACTTAGATAAGGATATATATATTAATAATAAACAATTTGGGGTTCGTTTGGCATGTTATAGTAAGTGTATTAACCATATAGTGAAAGAAAACAAAAAGGCACGGTAAAAGTTAAATTATTTAACTTAGAGTTAAATCTAATTGATAAGGTTAAAATAATAACCTAAACATGTCTAAATCCTATTGGTTGATAGGATTTAGACCCATACCCACTTTATTTTCGAAATAAGACCCTTTGGAACCATTATAAACCGATTTTTATTTTAATATAAAATAATATTTTGAGATATTCCTAAGGTGCCCCTCTCCTCCCTTATAAAAGGGCACCTCCTCCCCCTCCTCCTCACACCAAATTGAGCACTCAATCTCGGCCAACCCCTGCCAAAATCCCTTCTCCACTTCCCTAGAATAATCCTAGAGGTCCTGGTCTTCTTCAAAGACCAATTTTAGTTCCCTAAGTGGAGGATTCAAAGAGGCGTTTCAAAGAAGAGGTAATATCCATTACCGATCTTTTCAATTTCATTCTTCTTAAACTTCTTCTTCTTTAGTTGTTTCATGAAAAAGTAATAACATCAGTATTACTTACATACTGATATGTTATTATAAATATGAAACAACCCTAATCCACCTTCTATCCATCCTACGGAAAAAATGAAATCACCGCGCGTGTGTACGTACGGAATACCGTCTCCACGCCATGGTGTAATCTATTTTCCACCACCACCTTAATAGGATGGGTATAATGGTGTAATTAGTAACTATATATGATTATTATAAAGTGATATTGATACTGAAATAGTCTACATACACTTCAACACAATTCCACGACCATGGGAACGATATCATCGCTCGTGCGTACGTACGGACTACCGTCTCCACGACGCGATGAGATTCATTCTCCACTTTAAACCATTCATGAATGATTATAAAGTATATATAATAAGTAATAATTAAATATATTACATAACAATGATACTGGATTTATGTGTATATATATGAATGTCATCTACTTAATTCCATTCAATTCAATAAGGAAACGAAAACAGCGTTCATGCGTACGTACGGACTACCGTCTCCATGAACGGTGTATTTCTTTCCCGTTAATAATTTATTATATATTTGTATATCCTGAATATATATATATATAAATCATGTTTTATGTTCTGGAATTAAGTAATCATGATCTAAGTAATCATATGAATAATTACAAGTCAAAACACGGATGACAAATGAAACAACTTTACCCAAAACGCTCTTTATCATGGAATTTACAAAAGAACGGGTAATATAAATTCATAAGTGAACCATATATGATATCATAACAATGAATATGATTCTGTAATAAGTAAATTACATTATTTAAATCATTATACAGGAGGTTCGGACACTTACGAAACAAATCGGACCTAAGGTAAGGGAAATATCACAATCTCATTTTTATCCGAGATTGTTTATTCGTAAGTATTTACTGGGGTGTATTTTATCATCCACATCCATGTTTACTCAATATTTAATATTATTTCCATTCACCTACAATTGTTTAAATCCTATTTTACCCTTCGGTGAGTTTTTAGTAAAAGATGTGAATGGAATCTTTTGTCGTTTTTCGTACGAGGTACTTTTTTTGACTTTTCTGACAAAAGTACGAGAAGAATGTTTTTTTTAAACGGAACGAACGGATTTTTACGGTTTTATAAATCCTTATTTTCATGAAGCTTACTCCAAAAGATTTCATGACTATTTTCAATTAAATCACTTTCTTTTAAAATTGCATGATGTTTTGTGAAAAGAAATTGATTTTGAAGAAGAAAGGATATTTTCCTCAAGAATTCATTTCAAGTGTTTTATCAAAATTATTTTCCATCTAAGTTATTAAAGGATTCTGTTTCTATCCATATTTTTACATTGATTTGACTATGTTGTGATGGAATTATGTTTATGAATTCCTTTATCTTATATGAATGGTTTTATGATGTCATGTTGTTTAAGAATCCCATTTTTATTACATGGGTTATGCAATGATGTATGATTTATGATTTTGTGGCACAATAAGAATGGTATCATTATGAGATGGGTGGGACCTATATCTCCCTCCAATGCATTGGGTAAAGATTTTATATCTCATGAGATAGACAGGGCTGGAACGGTAGGTTATACCGGTTCAGTGAAACAGGACTGAAACGAGGGTTACTCAATTCAGAAAGGGACTTTGTCCACTAAGATAGTCCTTGCAATTAGTCTTGACTAACAAGAAATGATTCTCTATGATTATGTGTGTATGCCACAAAGATTCATGTTCTAAGTTATGATTATTGTGATTTCATTTCACTACTATGATTTATCCCATGTTATGAAATTATGCTCTCTTTTGCAGGTTAAGATTTCCAAAAGTTATGTTCTTATGAATATGGTGTGATTGATTTTTATTTTGTATACCCTTACTGAGCATTTGAGCTCACCCTTTTATGTTTTATTTTCCCCAGGATATAAAGAAAGGTTTTAGGTAAAAAAAAAAGAAGGGAAGATCTTTATGGGAGATATTGAAGATCTTTCACCACGATTAGAAGATTACGTTCCGAGTTTCCAAAGACACTAAACTATTACGATCCTTGTGTGTGTATTTTTTTGTTTTGTACTAAGTATTCCGCAAAAGTAATGTAATGTTCATGTACGTCAAGATACGGGTCTTTACAATTGTACTCTCTATATTAGGGGTATCAATTAAAAATAAATAACCCAAAATCATCCTCCATTAGTTATCAGAGTAATCGTAAGTAAATACAACTAATAATAACCAATAAAAGAATAATAAATACAGCCATTATTTTAAAAATTAAAAATGTATACATTCAATAATTCATCTTCTAAAACCGCAATTTTATAAAATCAAAATTATAAAATAAATAATAAACAAATATATATGGGGGATATTCTACAAACTCGAGCCTCACCTCAACCAATATCTAAATCCAATAATTTTTTTATAGATTGATCTACTGCAAATCCTTTGATCAAACCCATGTAACTAAAATAAGGATAGGACGTGAGTTGTGGTTCTAAGGAATGGTGTTAGAAATGATTCTTGAAAGGCTCTCACCATGTTACAATAATATAAATTATTATATTCATGTTTATACATGAGGAAAATAAATAATTGAAATATATAATATAAAAGTATACATGTTGAGTCATCATTTGGAAACTAGACTACCATGAAACCTATCCATTTCTGAAATAATCTTCCCTAGGGAACCTTTTCCATTGTATTATTATTTCACTGGAAATCCAATCAATGAAAAGTTAAAAAAAAGAAAGACCAAGGAATTGGAGCAGTTTTGGATTCTCTCTTAATACAAGCAAAATAATTTGTCATGATGGATCCTCACATGGTGATCCTTGAAATAAAGAGAAAGTTGGAATATTATCTTGATGATTCATTAATAGATGATTAAATTTACCTTTATGGTTTCTGAAATATATTTAAAATATATTGTAATAAAATAAATAACAGATCTAACCTAATACTTGAGTTAAACCATCCTATTATGGTAAGGTAACATAGATAATCGAAAATATAGACGTAATTTTCTAAATAGTTAAACAATGGATCCATAATCCATACCAATTAATCATAAGTTATGTCCAATATCTAATCACATATACATTAATAGGGTATTTAGTATGGAAAATAGATCTATCCTCACACATTTGTCAAACCACAATAACATAAAGTTGGACTCCGGGATAGTCATAAATAAAAAATAAGATCCTAAGGGAAGAAATAATATAGTGCAAATCCCACATGATCCAAAACATATATAGGTTCTAAGTATCATGTATATCTCATACGAACTTGGTTACAACGTAAACAAGGTGTTTTAGTCTATGTGGAACTACCACCTAAAGACTTGGGTAATAACCCATTCATCTAAAAAATCTCACACACAACACATGAATTTTGCACGAGTCACTCATGACCCAGCCTTTTCTATGAATCACATCACATCATCCATAATTCCATGTAAACTAATTTTACAATGCTAAAACTGATCAATATGGCGTGTAAATATTTAACCCATTGGAATTTTCAAATCACCCATGAAGGCACACATTAAGTTCCTCATATATAAACCATTTTTTGCTCATTAATACCAATATATATCTTCCACCCCCTAGTTACCTCACAATACAGAGGCCCTATATATCCTTGAAAAAAAAATTATAACACCCTAATGCTTTTGTTGATGATAATAATAAACTCTATTTCTTTCATAACCCACATGATCAAGATTTAAATGATCTACGATATACTATAACAATAATATTATTTAAATGGGACCACTAAACCTTGTAATTAAATTTAAATAATGGATAGGAATATCCACATTAATAAAAAATTTCATTGAGTTTTTATATAATGAAAATTTATTTATTATTTCATAATAAATATGAACTCAATTTTCCATAATGTCATTTTATACATCAAAAATATTTTTTATTCAATACTGGTTTTTATTTTATTCTTTTGGGTGGAAATTGTAAATAATTTAAAAGATTTTTATAAATTATATTTTAGGTAATAAATATTATTTTTGAATTCAAAATTTCTATATTAAATCAGGGTGATGTTTTGGTATTTATTGTAAATAGATTTTATTTCATTCAATGGTTAAAAATCATGATTTTTTTAAAACTATCATTTCTTATCAATAAATAAGGTTATTAAATGACTTATTATATTTTGGATATGGTTTTTAATTAACATATAATCAATTTTATTAAACATAACATAAATAATCTCACAAGAATTATTATTATACTTTATTTTGGTATAAGTACTTTTTTATGGTTAAAAAAAATTTCTAAAAAACTATTTTTCATTTTTTTACACATTTATATTAATAAATTTCTATGAAACATATAAAAATTGAATATTGAAAAATTAATTACATTATTTTAATCATGATATTTAAATTTAATAAATAGTTTCATTTTATTTTAATAGTAATTATTGAAAATATATATCACCTTGGTAAGCTAAAATGAGTAAAAGGGGGTTAAAACTATGAAATAAGGCTTAAATATATCCTTAAAACATTAATTTGTCCAATTTTTTGTGTTTAATTTTGAAAAAATATGACCTATATACAAAAATTTCTCATTTTATTTATACATTCCTTTTATTATAATATTTATATCATTTTATGAAAATGATAAATACAAAATGTCATATTCTTGATTTTAATTTCTTCTATATTTTAACATACGGATAAAAAGGAGTTATAAATTAATATAAATGGGTATTTTAAAAATAGAGAAATTATTTTTTATTTTATTATTTTATTATTTTATTATTATTTTATAGGGAGTATATAATTAACTTAAATTCTTTAGCAATGGTGATATAGTGCTTTTGTAAAAAGTAGAAAAATCAATATTAATGGTTTTAAAAATAATAAAATTAACATTTTTTCTTGTATTATGGTATTAAATGATTTTAATATGTAATTATAAATTATAATTTATGGTGAAAATTTTTTTATCCTAATCCCATTTATTTCATTATGTATTTGAATTCGAAATAAATGAATAGTCAAAAATAACTAATCACATTTTATGATAAATATAATTTTATTAAATAATCAAACTAGTTATTTAAAGAGGAAAATAAATATGGATAATTGTATGAAATTTCATACATGGACAATTTTTGAGCCACCTATCACCTTTTATGTAAATTTATAACCATTAAAGGCTACATAAAATTTTACCACATTTATGGTTAAAAAGGGTTAACAAGGGGGTTAAACAAAAAGATAAAGTTTAAAATAAAACATAAAAATGTATAAATTTTATTAGTTGAAAATTTTTCAACCATATAATGTTATAAATTTGAAATTGTAGAAACTGTTTTACACTGTCACAACAAAATGGCTTTATAATGGTTAAATCTTGTAAGTAATTCAAAGTGTGTCCCTCCCCTCACATATAAAAGGGAACATCTTCTCCATTATTGTTCAAAAACATTGAGAACTCTATGTCTAAAATACATTACCAAAAACATTCATACATTTATTCCGTTTATTCTAGAGAATATTTTATATTCTAAATACCATCATAATAAGTCTTAATTTTATTCTAAACGGGGTCTTTCAAAGTATAGGTAATCATATTTACCGAAAATTTCAATGTTTATTTCTTATTATACATCCTAAATATTTATTTTATATATCCTAAATTATTAACTATAGTATCCTAAATATTAAAATATGATATTATGATTATGGTAAAACTATTTTACATCTCTTTTCCATCAAATTATAAATGAAAGTGTCACTTTTGTATATGTCTTGACTACCTCCTCCATATAGAGATATGATTCATTTTTTCATCAACATATTTCATTATTAGTTATTATAATGGATTTAATATTTTTATATCATATTAATGATATTATTAAAATTATATAATTATAATAGATTATCGACCTTCTAGTCTTATCATCCATTTGGAAATGATAATGTCGCTCATGCGTACATGTGGACTACCACCTCCACCAAGTGATGTGATTAATTTTCCATTTCCAATTTATATGGATGGTAAAAAGGATAGATTAAAATTATATTTATTTTATTTATTATATAATTATTACTCTTGAAAATTGAATAATTTTTTATATTTATATTATTACATCCATCTAGAAGTGGAGATATTACACATACGTGCATACAGACTACTGTCTTCACAAAGTGATATAATTTATATTTCATAAATTGTTTATATGAATTTTAATAAAAGTTTATATAATGATTAAATATGAAACTTATGAAATTATTAAGGTTAAATAGATTATGAAAACAGGATTAAGAATCATGATCCTAAACTTATATGAAAAATTAAATAGTTAACACCCCAAAATGATGTTTTTAATAAAGAGTAATTAATAAATAGGAATTGAAATGGTTTAAGTGAATCATATATGAAATTATAAGTACGTATATGATTATTATATAGGTTTATAATAAATTTATGTTTATTATACAGGTGGTTAAAATAACATACGATGTAATTCAAACTTGGGGTAAGGAGTTTCATAACTCAATTTCGTTTCATTTGTTTATTGTAGGAACCCCGATATTCTTTTCATGTATGTTATTATTTTTCTAGTATTTTTATAAATATATGAGTTTATAGATATTTTTGAAGTACACACCGTGTACTTTATGAGTACACATTGTGTACTCAGTTACCGCAGGTAGCAGGGTGCTGGCCGTGTAGCGGCCCTACAAACGGCCGTGTGAGGTGACCTAGAAGCCGCTTAATGCCGGGTCTGGGGAAGGAAAGTACATGCCGTGTACATATAAAGTAAACTCCATGTACTTTATTTTGTTCATTAAATGTACTGGGGTTGCGTCTAATTTCCAGAAAGGCCTTTTTCTTAATCTAGTTCATCTCAGAGAACCCGTACGGTCGTGATATTCCTTCGAGCCCCCGACAGAGCATCTGAAAACCGATTCGACCGCCGTCAATTGCATTGGGATGGCCTCGGTATTCTCTTAATTCTTCTAGAGATTTGTTTCACGATTCTTCCTCTTTCTCAATTTATCCTCGGTTGAACATTTTGAGAGTTTTACAGATCTTCTATGTTCTTGGACGATTCAAGTCTTGAGGTTCACGTATAGAGATGTCCCAACACTGAGGTAGGTGGTTTGTGCCTTTTTATTGAAATTATTTCAGTAATATGTGTAATTTTTTACAATACCATTGAACATGGTATTTTTTTGTTTACCGTTTACACCCCGTTAATTTCTTGATGTGTTGGTATGTGTGAGTAGAGGTTAATTGGATGTGAATAAGGTTGATTTCTATGCTTTGGATGTGTTTTCCAGGCATGTTATGTTTCTGACCGTTTGGTCCTGGTTAGCCCGTAATGCTTCCTTGATGTTTTCACGTGCCTATTAATTTAGGATGGAGTGATTGTTTTATCTATCAACCTTGATATATTGTCGACTATTTAGCTAAGTAGTTCATGAGGTTTACTTTGGTCATGTTGCATTGCTATGCTCGTTTGACTTACACAGGGCCGTGAGAACCTGGTGTAGTAGACTATACGGGGAATTGACTGTGTGAGATTTCTCAGAGAGTCTTTAATCACTTTTGACTATAAGGGGAATTAACCATGTGAGCTTCCTTAGAGAGACTTTAATCTATTTTTACTATAAGTGGAATTGATCGTGTGAGCTTCCTCAGAGAGTCTTTAATCACTTTTGACTATAAGAGGAATTCACTGTGGGTGTTTCCTCAGAGAGCCTTTATTATATCCTTATGACTTAACCAGAGGGGATAGGTTGTGTCTACTTTCCAGAGGGTTATATGCTTGATTAGCTGCTTACTTGATATGTGGTGTTGAATGCTTTGAAACTGTAGGAATTTTTTCTGTTGTGTACTTCCTTGTTTATTGCTTATTTGCTTATTACCTGCCATATATATTCAATGACTGTTAGGCACATATCTCATGGGGGTTACCTATTGGGATCTAGTCTCACACCCTGTTTGGTCATGTGTTTTTTCCCAAATAGATTATATTGTTTCATGCATATATAAGGTAAATCACCCTTCTACTCCAGGTACTTGATTCTTGTATAGCAGGAGATCATGGGACCAATCTATGGCTTGCGATACTGAGGAGTTATTTACCATGATTTCTTTTGTCTATTTGTTTAATATTGTTTAATTCCATCATTGTGATTTGTTTGGATATTTTACTTGAATTATGTATCATGAATCATTTATATATATATGTCTGTGCTCCAGTTTATTATTTTCAGTCTTCCACTGTTAACTTTTGTTTGGGTTATTACTGCTTTCGCTATTGTATATCTTTTTTACTTCTACTATGTTACTCTGCCAATAAGGGAATATTTTCCCCACTATTACACCCAAGGCCCTCTCTGCTAGTCGTAGCCTCTGGCATTTGGCGAAATGTGCTTGAGTCCATGTGACCAACCTGGTATGGGGAATCTCTAGGCGGATTCTAGAACCACGATGTTACAAAGTGGTATCAGAGGTATTCTTCTCTTCTTGACTTATTGTTTGGATCCATTAGTGAGGGATAGGATGGAATAGGAACTTGGTAATATGTTGTGTCTGGGAGTAGCTAACCCGTGTACAGGGAAATTCCAACCTACATCGTATATTTCAATTTTCTATTTTTTCAATTATTAGAGTTGATTTGATTTCACCTAGAGTGATTCACATGTTTTTTCTATCATTGTTGATGTTATTGAGGTTCTATTTCGGTTTCATCCAGATGATATGAGGTTATTCTATCTCATGTATCATATGGGCACTTGTTAGGGATCACATGTCTTGCATTCTTACCATTCCATATAGGGTGCATTAGTGATTGCATGTTGTTGTGATAGGTGTTGTGCTAGATATTCATGGTGTTTTGATATATTCCTTGATAAAATACCTGTTGATTGATAGAGTAATAAATTTTTATGGTTCTGTTTGAATGAATTACAAAATCCGGTTCGTGAGGTGTTATGGGCCCTCAAGGACCGGAATTTGGTAGATCAGTGCACAATTATGCTTTTTTATAACATGTATAAGATGCCAAGATTTGATTCGTGGGGAGTATAGGCCCTCACTAATTGGAATTTGTCACATAAAGAACTGTTTCATTGTTTTTATGGGTTCCAAAGTTGTTTTTGAATCTTACTATCTGAAAAAACCAAAAATACATGCCGTGTAGTTTTGACTACATGCCTTGTGTTCTTCTGTTCAGGAAGAAAATGTTTTTCCTAAGAACATGCCGTGTATTATATGTAAACTCTGTGTAGTCTCTAACCGTGTCATAGGCCATGTGGGAAGAGACTCGGGATAGGGAAATTCTTGTGGGAACACGCCGTGTACTGGTCATAGACGTCGTGTTGTGTTGACCCTATGTATGCCTATGTGACTAACGACATGGATGGATAAAAACATAAGCTATACACTCTGTATCAATTTTGAACACACTGTGTAGTGTGATCCTGAAATCCAGCTGTGTAACTAACAACACGAGTCAGTGAAATCCTCCATGTGCACATCGTGTCCATTTGGAACACGTCGTTTACAGTCATCCTTGTAACCGGTCGTGTAGCTAACAACACGGGTCGGTGATGTACGCCTAGTACAAGTCATGTACTTCACTAACACGCCATGTACTTTCCTTATAAGGAGAACCATGTGGCTTAGACGTGTAAGAGAACTCGTCCAAGGGAAGGGGATTCAAGTAAACATCATGTAGTGGACATACACATTGTGTATCTGTGTTATATAAAACCTGAAATATTTCTCTCTTATGTTCTCTTCTTATTCTTCTAGATTTCAGTCCTTGATAATCTTGATCTAAGGTGGGAACTTGACCTTCCAGAGTCACACCATCGAGATGTCCTCTGGTTGACGGCCTATTACAGGGAAACTATCAGACCCCGGACATGGTTGATCAAGGACATCCATGAGATCCTCCTGTTGTACCAGTCTTGGATCCAACAGTTATTCCTGACACTGGTGTCGATACATAGTTCATGGAGGGATTTTTGAGGATGATGTGGACCTTCCAGGGAGCGTCGCCTCCTGCTCCATCAAAGGCAAAATTGACATGGGTCTTCTAGGAATAGCATCCTTCCACTTTATCATGGGATGGAGGATCCCAGGCTACAGAGTCATGGCTAGAAGCCATATTTACGTTCTTCAAGAATCTGGAGACACCTCCAGAGAAGTGGGTCAAGCTCTCTACCTACATGATTCAAGACTCCTCCAAGAGGTGGTGGGATGTGATCTCATAGGTGGGATGCCAGCAGAATATGGCTTGGGATGAGTTTCAGTGCACCGTCTATGATTAATTATTTCCGAAGACCTTGAGGGCCGATCGATCCTGAGAGTTCATGATTCTGGAGAAGGGTACTCTTTGTGTTATGGATTATTCTTCTCGCTTCACCGATCTATAGTGATTTACACCCTTTCTAGGGACAGATGAGTTGTTCCTTGCATGGATGTTTGAGGATGGTCTCAAGTAGGAAATCTGATCCTAGATGAACATCTTCAGGTTGACTTCGATATCCTCTATAGTCAACAAGGCACTGATCCAGGAGCATAATTTGAGGGATTCTAGAGTTTTGGGCCAGGGAGGATCATCATCAATGGTTATTTCATTTCCTCCCAACAGTAGGAATCACCGTAGGGAGACTGCAGGAGGATATTAGTGTAGACGGGATGCATCTTCTGGTAGCCAGGTGGTGTGATACCAATGCTGGAAGATCAGGCATATGAGGCCACATTTCCTAAGAGACCCAGTGGAGTGTAGATCTTCTGGAAATATGGGGCATATTCAGCACTTCTATTAGATTTTCTCACCAGTAGCAGGTGACAGGGGTTATTTAATGACAAAGCATTTATGGGCATCACAACCAGTTACTCCTAAATCAGGGAACTGGAGAGCATCCGGCCATTCTGCATGAGGTGGAGGGCACAACCATGGTATTCAGTTATAAGGATTTATCGAAAACAGGGTGGATCATCTCAGAGTGGTCAGGTAGGGTCATAGGGTTATGGTTCATGTCAGCCTTTTGCATTGGAGCAGACCCAACAAGAGCAGGATCTCGGACCCTCTATAGTTCGAGGTACGATCTTAGTCTCCTGAGTTTTATCTTATGCCATGTTCGATACAGGGGCTTCTCATAGCTTTATATTTGTTTATGTTGTGGAGATCCTGGGGAACTGTATCTTTACTTATGATGATTCCTTGACGTTGGACACACCATTGGGGACAAGAACGAATAGTGTATGTCAGTTCAAGGATTTCTCCCTTGAGGTTAGTGGGTGTCACTTCTTATGGGAACTTTATGTCCTGGAGATGACAGGCTATGATGTCATCCTCATAATGGACTAGTTAGTTCCCTTCCAAGTTGTTGTCGATTGCTATTATCTTAGGGTGAGTTTCACATCACCAGAGGTCTGATCGTTTCTTCATAAGGGTGAATGGGTTATCCAAGCAAGAAGAGAAGGACCCGAGCATCATGGGTCTATAAGAGTTATAGCCCAGATTTATAGTCTTTATCTTGATGACTAGGGGACTTCTTAGATGGAATTTCCTCCCGTGGTGGATTGTTTTAGGGATTTATTTCCATAGGACATTTCATTTTTTTCCTCTGGAGCGAGAGGTAGACTTTTCTATCGAGCTTGTGTTAGGAGTGGCACTGGTGTCCATTACTCCTTATAGGATGGCTACACCAGATTTGGAGGAGATCATAAAGCAGTTGGAAGTGTTGTAGGAAAAGGGTTTCATCCGACCCATAACTTTTCAATGGGGTTCGTCTGTCCTGTTTGCAATGATGGCAGATAGTACCCTCTTGCTTTGTGTCGATTATCGGAAGATTAACCCATTGACGGTCAAAAACCGATGTCCCTTGCCAAGGATTGATGATCATTTTGATCAACTTTGAGGAGCTTGGGTGCTCTCAAAGATCCACATGAGGTATTATTACCATCAGTTGCACGTTATACCATCTAATATACTTCTTACATCTTTCCAAAGAAGGTTTGGTCTATAGAAGTTTGTGGTTATGTCGTTCGGTCTCACGAACGTGCCTGTAGTTTTCATGGGACTCATGAACCAATTGTTCCATCCATACTTGGATTCATTCATGGTGGTTTTTGGGGACAATATATTGGTGTACTCTCACACTCTACAAGACCTTGCTACCCATCTCGAGATCATTCTGAGTATACTAAGAGAGCATAAGTTATATGCTTTGCTCTCAAAATTCCACTATTCGATGGACCAGATTCACTACTTGGGTCATGTTATATTAGAGTCATGTTTATCAGTATACCTAGAGAATGTGAGAGAAGTAGTTTCCAGGGAGATTCCAAAGAATGTCATTGAAGTACAGAGTTTTCCAGGGCTGGCTGGATATAAAAAAAAGTTTCATACAGGACTTCTCATGCTTAGCTTCACCACTAATGAGTTTGACTAAGAAGGGCGTAAAGTTCTTGTGGTCAGAATCTTGTGAGTCGGCCTTTAAGAAGATGAAAGGGAGGTTTACTTTAGCACCATTACTAGTATTTTGAGATTCAGGAAAGATCTATAATGTGTATTGTGATGCATTAGGTATTAGGCTTGGAGCAGTGCTTTTGCAGGGAGAAGGACACGTTGCGGATGGGCCTCGGCAATTGAAGGCACATGAGAGGAATTACCCGACACACGATCTCAAGTTGGTTTTTGTTTTTCATGCCTTATGCTATTAGGGGAATTATATTCTACTAGATCATTTTGTGGTTTTCACAGACCACTAATGTCTCAATTATATCTTCACTCAGCGTGATTTTAATTTGAGACAACAACGGTGTTTTGAGTACCTATATTCTTTTGACATTGAGCTTGCCTACACGCCTGGGAAAGGCAACGCAGTGGCAGATGCATTGAGCAAAAGGACATAGATACTAGAAGTTTCTAAGGATAGTAGTGAGTGCAAGCTTATGGCTATATTCTCTAATATGCATTTTTAGGTGCACAAGAGGTAAGGGTAGATGTTTCTTTCTTCTGTAGCTATTACCTATACTATTCTTGATCGAGTGCGAATGAAGCAGCTATCAGATTCTGAAGGCCTAGTCCTACAGGAAAGTGTGTCAGGAGAGGACCCTATTCATGGATGGACCATATGCGAGGATCAGATCATTCATTTTTGTGGGTGTGTATAGGTGTCAACAGACATACACGAGGAGATAATGTGGGACTTTCACTCTTCCATTTGGGCAGTTCATCCTAGTGTCACCAAGATGTATAGTGATCTTCAACGTCAGTATTGGTGGTCAGTTTTGAAGAGATATGTTGCTGGTTTCATTATGAGGTGTTCCACCTGTCAGCAGGTGAAGGCAGAGCATTAGAGACCAGTAGGTATTTTGAAGAAGCTACCCATTCTCGAGTGGAAGTGTAATGATGTCAAGATGGATTTCGTGACAGGTTTTCCAAGGTCGCCACGAGGGAATGATGTTGTTTGAGTTTTCATTTACATACTCACAAAGGTTTCTCACTTCATGCCAATTAGGGAGACTTTTAGTGTTGATGAGATGGGACGGTTGTACATCTGGGAGATAGTACGTCTACATGGGGTTCCACACTCCATTATTTTAGACAGGGATACCCATTTTACTTCTCAGGTCTAGAAGGGTTTATAGAAGGCTTTGGGGACACAGGTGGTTTTGAGTACAACTCACCATCCCCAGACAGATGGAAAGTCAGAGCGTATGATTCAGGTGCTTGAGGAAATGCTTCAACCATGAATCCTTGATTTTAGAGGTTCTTGTGTAAATCACATACTGCTTGATAAGTTTTCCTAAAATAATAGTTTTCAAGCAACTATTTAGATGAAACCTTATTAGGCTTTGTACGGTATGTCGTGCGGATCACCCTTAGGTTTTCTAGAGGCAGGAGAGGCACCTATGCTGGGGCCTCATCTTTTCCAAGAGACCACAGAGTAGATAGATTTGATTCGGAAGAGGATGGCTATTGGAAAATCTCAACATAAGTCTTATACTGATCAGTGGATAAGACCTCTAGAGTTCAAGATCAGGGATCAGGTTTTCATATGTGTCACACTGAGGTTACGACACAGAAGGATTAGGAGACATGGTAATCTTTGACTAAGGTACGTCAGGCCGTTTGAGGTTTTGGAGAGAGTGGGTCTGGTTGCATATCCATTGCAGTTACCTCAGAGGTATCAGGCTATGCCCGATGGTTTCCATATTTATCAGCTCCAACATTACTTCTCAGACCCGTATCATGTTTTTCAACACGAGGAGGCTGATTTAGAGATGGAAACCTCATTTTAGGAGCATCCTATCCAGATATTTTATCGTAGTATGAAGGTTATCCCTGGCTTGTCTGTGATTCTGGTACAAGTGCTATGGAAGGACGGGCGGGTACAGGATGAGACCTGGCAGAGAGAGACCGATGAACGATCACAGTGTCTGGAGTTGTTTGAGGAATCTTCTTCTATGACACCTTGATAAGGAAATTTGGGGATGAATTTATTTATGAGGGGAAGTTTGTAAGAACCAAGATCTTCTTTTCAGGTATTTTTTTCTTTTTCTAGTTTTTTTAGGAAAAGAGGAGTTTCTAGAAATTTTTTTAAGTACACATCATGTACATTATGAGTACATTCCGTTTACTCGGTTACCGCGGGTAGCCGGGTGCTACCTGCATAGCGGCCATGCACGCAGCTGTGTGAGGTGACTTGGAGACCACTTAATGCTGGGGTTGATGAAAGAAAGTATATGCCTTGTACTTTTAAAGTACATGTCATGTACTTTATTTTTCTTCATTAAACGTACTGGGGTCTCATATAATCGCCAAAACGCCCTCTTCTCGACCTATTTAGTCTGAGATAACCTGTATGTCCATGATCTTCCTCTGATCCCCCAACCGTACATCTGATATCTGATTTGAACTTCGTCGATTGTGTTGGGATCTCCTTGGTAAGCTCTTCCTTATTCTAGATATTTGTTTCTTGATTCCATCTCTTTCCCAAGTAAACCTCATTTTAATGTTTTGAGAATTTTTCTAGATCAACCATGTTCTTGGGAGATTCAAGGATTGAGGTTCACACAGAGGGATCTCCCAATAGCGATGTAGGTGGTTTGTGCCTTTCCATTGAATTTCGTTGAGTAATATGTTCAATTTTGTCCAATTCCCTTGAACGGTGTTTTGTATGTTTACCATTTAAACCCTATTAATTTCTTGCTATGCTGGTATACGTGAGTAGAGGTTAATTAGATGTGAATAGGGTTGATTGTTATGCTTTGGATGTGTTTTCCATGCATGTTATTTTTATGACTGTTTGGTCCTAGTTAGCCCGTAAGGCTTACTTGATGTCATTCCATGCCTAGTACTATAGGATGGAGTGATTGTTTTATCAAACATGCATGATATGTTTTAGACTATATATCCAAGTAGTTATTGAGGTTTACTTTGGTCGTGTTGGATCGTTATGCTCGTTTGACTTACAGAGGTTCGTTAGAACCTGGTGTGGTAGACTATAAGTGGAATTGACCATGTGATCTTCCTCAGAGAGTCCTTAATTTCATTTGAATATAGGGGGAATTGACTATGTGATCTTCCACAGAGATTCTTTAATCTCTTTTGAATATAATGGGAATTGACCATGTGAGCTTCCTCAGAGAGTCTTTAATCACATTTGACTATAAAGGGAATTGACTACGGGTGCTTCCTCAGAGAGTCTTTGTTATACCCTTATAACTGAACCAGAGGGTATAGGCTATGTGTACTTCCTAGAGGGTTATCTTCTTGATTAGCTACATACTTGATATTTGGTGTTGAATGCTTCGAAACTGTAGGAATGTTTACTGTTGAGTACTTCCTTGTTTACTGCTTCTTCATTTATTACCTACCATATATATTCACTATCTATTAGTCCCAGATCTTATGGTGGTTTCCTACTAGAATTTAGTCTCACACCCTGTTTGGGTCATGTTTTTTGGCCCAAATAGATTATATTGTTGTAGGTATAGATAAGGTCAAGTTCCCTTCTACTTCATGAACTTGATTTTTGTGGAGAGATATATAATGGGACCAAGCTATGGATTGCGATGTTGAGGAGTTATTTACCTTGATTTATTTTTTAATTTGGTGTAATACCATTGTATTCCTGAATTGTGATTTGTTTGGATATATTAGTAGACTTATGTATCTTGCATCACTCATATATATATGTGTGTGTGATCCAATTTATTATTTCTAGTCTTCCACTGTTTAATTTTGTATGGGTTATTACTGCTTATGCTATTGTATATCTATTTTAATTTTGTTGTGTTACTCTGCCAATGAGGGAATACATTCCCCACTATCACACCCAAGGCCCTCGCTGCTAGTTGGCAGCCTCAGGCGTTTGGGGAAATGCGCTTGAGGCCATGTGACCAACCGAGTATGGGGCATCTCTGGGTGGCTTCCATAACCAGGACGCTACATTTAAATTACATCATCATTCTCTATGTTATTCAATGATTTTGTATACAATTACCCAGTGTTAATTTATTTTTTATGTATAATTGTCTTCTATGTATTTACATTTCATACACACAATCACTTCATTTATTATTTATCACTTTAATGCTACAATCCTTTTTACAGTTTACTTCACGATCTCAATCTTATTTAGGATTTTTTATCATAAAGTTTAAACTGAGATAATTATATGATATTTCTATATGAAAAACAATGTTTTTCATTATACTATAGTTATTTATATAAATTATAATTTTTCCTTTCATTTTCTTCTGTCTATGTACTCAAAATTTGGAAAGAGGTTTTTAAGGACAATTTACATAGTCTTTTTATTCAGTCAATAACCATTTTATTCCATTTCTATATTCTCTTCAAAATTATTTAAAAATTATTTTATATGTAATATAATGATTTATTAAATTAATTTTTACATATGTTGGAATTTCTATTAAAATACTTAAAATAAATTTTCTCTTTATTTTCCATACAAGACAATTTTATTGAAGGTGTGAAGGGAATATGTATATTAATGCTAACCAAGAGAATGGTTTTCCCTCCATCATGAATATTCCATACCTGGATGATTCCTTTCAATGATTTCTTGGATCTTTTCAAATCTTTGTTTTTATAATAATATGAAATTATAGATTTTAAAATTTTGATTTCAATATTAAAAGGGTATTTTCATTTTGAAATGTTCGAGTGATATTTTAAAAGTATTTTAATATATGTCAACATACAAGGATGAATCTTATACTATACTAGGGATATAATCTAATTATACAATACACCATATTACTCTAGGTGGAATATGATCATGATGTTCTATTTCTTAACTAGGTAAAACTATTGACATTATATATTCTAGTTTTTAATGCATATGTTTATGTTGATTATGTATTTTATTGATTATTAACCACTTTTAATATAATGAATTATTTGGATTTATTGAGTGATGTTGGGGGCATGTTATAGCACTACGATGCATTTTTAGTTCTCATGAGACAATCCAGCCTAGTTATTTTGTTTATTCCACTCTAATTATGTATCATTTATTTTCAAGTGGCCTTGATGGTGTGAATATGATATCCAACATGTGAATTTTATCATTACAAACTAATTATAGGTATTCTTTGAATAACTATATTTCTATGTCATCCATATATATATTCCCCTTTTATGATATCAGTTATATGGAATATTTTATTATGGTTTATATCTACCATATTCGTCACAATTTATTTATTCTATGACATATAATTTTTTAGTATTTCCTTTAGTAAGAATTTAAGATCACCCTTTATTATGTTTTCATCTGTGTAGGATAACAAGAATGGATATATGATTGATTTCAAGGATATAATAGAAGAAATAAGAATGTTATATGAAGAATATTAATTTTTGTTTCCAATTTCCATGTGTAGTTTGAAAATCACGCATCAATCTAGTCTCCTAAGGCAAATAAACTATTTGAACATTCTAAATATAATCCCTTATATCATATCACAATATAGTTTGATAAACACCTACTTCTGGTTAATAGAGTCAAGTTTTGACAATAGGCCAGTTCAACTTTCTTTAAAAATTCCCACACCATTATCCTAATCCTAATACACAAGGACTATGCAATGTGAAAACACTCCATATCACTCGAAAAAGCATTTCAAATCCATGAAAACATGTTTCCCATGACCCGTACTTGGTTCTATTTTCATATCAACCATATGATATCTATTAGTCCCATTAACCATTGGAATCTCTCCACATATCACTATACAAAACCCGAATTGACTTATCACACTCATCTCAAATATGAAAACTCTAATCAAACCTCAAGAGGGATCTCCCAACTACTTGATATATACATACATCAAACCCATCGTCTTAAATTAAACCAAAAAATCGTAATAATTTCCCTAGGAATACCATTCATGGTTTTGAAAAAACACAATATGAGTTGAAATACATATCTCAAACCCTATATACACTTACTATAATCCACTAACCTAAGTGAATTAGACTCTATAAGATAATAAATTGCCAAAAAAGTAATGGATCACTCTCTTTGTGCTTAGGAGTCCAAATGCCACCTAAATTCTTCACTATGGGAATAATTGATCCGTATAAAATTCACCCAAAAAAATCCATTTATAGTAATAAATAATAAAACATAAACATGAATATTTTATTATTATATTATCTAATTTATATAATATTGAGTTACAATCAAAAACCAAGATTTATTTATTCTCATTCAAGCCCATGATAAATCTCATCCATTCCATGAACCCCATTATTATAACATAATAAAAATATTTATAATTAATTAAATTTTTTAAATTACATACGAATAACAATATTAATCTCATGGAAATTTAGCCACTTATCCGAACTATAATTGATGGCACCCTTAAGGTCCATGAAGTTCTCCCTATATCTCTATAAGTAATATCCTCATCAATCAATAACCATATAATCATTAATTAAATCCAATTGAATCAAAATTTTAAAATAAAATCCCTGAATAACATACCTTAATTTAAATAGAGAAATATGGAATGAATTCATCACTTCATATCCTCATATATCCAATACAAAAAAAATCCCGAAGATTTAGGATGATTCCCTCATGATATAAAGAAATAATTATATAGTCCTCAAATCAAAACATCACCATAATATAGAGACACCATAAAGAGAATAATGTAGTATGAGAAGGGATATATTACCTTAAATTTATGTAACAAATATGTCTTATTGTTTTTGATTCAATGAGAAACATCATGGAGGATCTAAGGGGGAAAGGGGATGAATGTTTAGAAAAAAATGGACATTCCAGAGACCCTCCCTGTAGAAAATATCAAGGAGATATAAAATTCAATGAACATCATTACCCAACTAATAAAATATCCACTTGGAACACTAGGTTCATAAAAATATGAAACCTAGTAACCATTCCCCTACTGACCACTTGATATGTAACATCCTGAACCCGAACAACCACCCGAATAGTGTTAAATGGGTCGGGTGTTACTACCTTATGCGCACCTCCCCGAATGCCAAAGGCTGCTGACTAGTAGCAAGGGAGTAAAAAGGTATAGTGGGGCGGCTATACCATCTCAGAGGAAAATAAAGAATTGGTCTTAGTATAATATAAGATAAGAGACTCTGCACACTCAATCCATACCCGCATAGCAGATGAAAAATTAATAGAAGATAAATAAGAAAAATCAATATACAAAAAGTGAAGTGGAAAGTAACAAAATAGCATGTCAAAAACCACGTGTAACTACTAAACAAACCAATAATTATTCCATAGTAGGCTAGACATGTAAATATATAAAAGGAGTCAATGTCTATCCAATAGTAGATATTATAATATAGTAAGCATGCTGATACAGGAAAGAAAGTAATACAAAGAAACTCTAGAAAGGCATGAACTCATGGTCCATGCGAAATCTCCATGAAGTAGATAATACGATCCACCTCTTAAGGGAGATCTCTTTCCTTCACATAAATCCATAAAGTCTACATGCATCCCGAAGGTACGATGTAGTGTGTGATATGAATCTTATTAGGGTACCACCCAATGGTGCATACCTAATATCAGTGTTTAAGTTGGAATGAATATATAAGGAATGTAAATAGTATGATTCACAATGTAATCATAGCCTATACTTGTGGTTAGTATCCACTAGGGAGTGTCACCTACTTCGGCCAATGTCGGAATCTTAGTTATTTAACTAGGAACCATATGCCTCCTAACACTATGGGTCTCATATACCGAAGTCCCAAAGGCATGCCCAATCAATAGTAACCTGGAATAATGTGCCTCCTGACACCTCGTGTCTCAATTGCTGACGTCTTGTAGGCATACCCATGTCGTAGTAACCTTGCACCTTATGCCTCCCAACACCTTGTGCCTCCCAACACCTTGTGTCTCAAGTACTGATGTCCCATAGGCTCTCCCAAACAATCTGAAGTCTTCTGACCTTCCATGTGTCTTCCACATGAATCACCCCAAACCATAATCACATAATTGTATGTACGGGGGCCTCTACCCATATGATCGGTCAAAACCACGTCACCACAGAGTCATTATGTGCACATGACCCAAATCACGAGTGAGCGATAATCACCCAATTTTGAAACCAAGACATAATCATTATGGAACCTCGTGCCTCTGTGATCATGTCGCTTAGAATACCATGTCCTTTCCATCAATGTAACCCAGTCCATTCCCAACCTGACTGTCACACTGCCTCAATCCAACATCCACGATGCCCAATCCCATGGTCAAACCACCCAAATAATCCAGGTCAAGCCCATCCTGTGATCAATCATCACTCAAGAATATTTCGGTCATTCCCACACAATCCAAAGGTTCCAGCATATAAAATATCATGAAGCACTAATATATAATCAAATTAATAACTCTATACATGAAAAAAAAAATGAACAATTGAATTGAAAAAACCATGTGTTGTCTCATACTAGCACTGAGGTCTTAAAATCCTTTAATAAATGTAATCATTCTTAAACAGTTTGAACTCAACAATTTAATAAAAAAAGTCCAATCAGAACCATTTTGGCACCCCCAACAAAAATGCTCCAAAAGGGTGAAGTCCTATAACTTAGCCTTGCTCAATCATACCAAGGTATGAGAATTCCCAACAGAATCCCGTAAGGCACACAACCAATTCAATATAAATAATCATGGTCTCTCTCAATACCCAACGTTGTTCTAAAAATAAGAAACCCCCAAATGACCATGAAAACAAAAAATAAGGTATGAACCACCTACCTTAGACATATAGAAATAGGGACGTCTGATATTGAGATCCAATTCGAAGGAAATATTTGTAGATCTACGCTTCCATCAAATCCCAACAATTCTACTCGGATGGAAATTGCAGTGTATGAGGAAAGGAAACAATAATGGAATAAGTTGTTTAGGATTATCCTTCCTCATACAATCTCGTAGCCACCAACATATTGAAGAACGGATGTTGGATGATTAATCTTGGAGGAGAAACCTTCTTGGCCTTCCGGGGTATCACATTCCAAAAACATGGAAGAAGAAGATAATTTCGAAAAATAGACGCGACACAATCCCATATAAACGAATAAAAATAAAAGTAAATAGTGTGTATTTAGGGACTAAATGTGGTGTATTAGTTTGTCTATACACTGAAAACCATGGGGTTCCAGACCATCACATGGATTAAATGCGTCACATGGTTCAACACCCGGCTAGGACTCAACCGATACAAGGAAAATAAAAATACTTGGTGTGTTAATGAACTCTACACGCCTTGTAGTGTATTATTTTTACATGGTTACCACACGTCATATACTTAGTAATCATGCGGATAGTACACTCCTAACATACACACGGCGTGTACTTGGGAGTACACAGCGTGTAACCTAGAAATTTCCACAACTTCTCAGTTTTCCACAATTTTCTAAAAACTATCTAAAAATAGAAAGAAAAAAAGAAAACCATATTTTAAAGGAAGAACTAGGTTCTTACAAAAATCCCCCCTCAATGAAATTCGCCCCCGAATTGCCCTTCTAAGGGTGGTGAAGAAAGATTCCAGAAACAATCTGGACCAAAACTCAAATCAATCAAAGGTTCACCAACATGTTTCTAGACTCATGGTCCTCCTGTGATGCATAGTCACCCTTACACCTTATCAGGTGACGCCATGTTGTTTATAACACCCAAACTTATCCCGCACTATATCGGTGTCTTCCTCTACAAGGTCCTACATCCCATTGATGCTCAAAATAAATCCTAGTGTCATACACCTCAAATAACCCATGTCCTCGATGCCCTGATGCCCATGGTACCTCAAGTGACATGTATCCTCGATGCCCCGATGACAACCGAACTTGAAGTAACCCGCATCCTTGATGCCCCAATTCCCACAACACCTCATACAAATAAATAAATATATCACACATCTAAAATGATTCTAAACCCACAGAACAACATACGGATTGTCCACATAAGTCACACGCACCAAATTAACTCAAAACGGACATGCCTTAACAATGCATGACAAAAATAAAAAAAAATAAATATTATGCCCATGGTGTACCTCTAGCCATCATCGGCTCACCAGCCTACTTATCCACTGGTAGCTCCAGAGTATGCACCTGTCTTATGGTATGACTGCATGATGTTGGACCTCCCAAAAGTGTTTCTCTAGTCACCAGCCATTGACCCCTCACCTGGGTCCCACTGTCTCTGCCATGTCCTTCGTGTGCTGCTAATTCTTGACTACCCTCACCTGGTATCGGCCCAGATTCTGCCTAGATGCCACAGCCTATTCTGGTCCATGCCTTCCAGCTATCTGAGAAGGCTTCCTGTAGAACCTCTCTAGATGCCTTACCTATCCACACGCACACACACCTTTGGAGGCCTATCGCACTGAGTCTGAACATTCTCTGGCTTCCAATACTGAAATTAAAACACTGATGAAATTCCATGAGGTGGTCTAGGTATGTCCTTGTCTAGAATTCCTTACTGGAACTCATCCAGACCTCACTTCTAGCTATCTAATCCATCACCTGAAACCACCGACTAGCTCAGATGAAATTTTTCATTAATGTTGCTCTCATCTATGAGAGCCTGATTCACCTCCTCTGAAAATAACGCCAACCTAATGATATTTACATTCACCTTAATGGTGTGCTATAATACATCCTTAAAATACCTCACCATCTAGGATTCGTCACTTACCATACTTGGTGCAATGTGAGACAACTCAGGGAATGTAGTTGCATGGTCCATAACAAAAATGTCATACTGGTGAAGGTTCAAGAACTCTTGAGATCTCTCTAACCTCAGAATCAATGGGATAATGTTCTCCAAAAACCCATCCTCGACGTCCTTCCATTCTAGTCCTTCATGTATAAAAGCATGAACCTGTACATCCCACCAATGATTCACTCAACCTATTAGCATGTACGTCACCAGTTTGACCCTCTACCCTGGATGCATCTCATGCTACTCAAAGTACATCTGAATCCCCTCTATCCAGTTCTGAGCCACTTTTGGACCACTGACACCTTGAAAAATATGTGGGTGCTGCAATTATAACTCCCGCATCAGATATTCCATAGAGGGATATTTCCCCTGTGCACCTCTGTAAATCCCCTACTAGACACATACCAGAATAGACCGAAGTTGTTTGTCAATACATGACCCGAACACAGCCAAAACCAGTTACTGATCTACCTGCACCAAATCCTAAACCTGATACTTCCCATAAGCATGTACCTGCGGCTCGTGCTCTGCCTATACCATAGGTTTCTGAACCTAATTTTTATCCTGCATCATTGTACCATCACCCTCTTGACTTTCCATCGATTTGTCTAAGAGGAACTCTCTGAATACCATAAATGGTCAGATATCCCTCATATATATATATATCACAATATATTGACACAGATATGAAAAGTAGTAAAAAGTTAGTGCATAAAAACTACCCTTACTCTCTCCCATAGTAACCATGACCCATGGCGTCTCGGCCCTATGGCCTAATTACCCACTCTCAACAAAGCCAATTATCAAAAGTGCATTGGGCCATGCCAGTCACGATAACAATTGTTTCCTCAAACTAATGACCGGGTCTCTCAATATTGATGATCAACATCACTTTAGTAAACGTACCTGCCTACTCATACATACCAGGACCAATATCATGCCACATGAAGTTTTACATAATTAAAAGAATGGTATATTAAATTACAATAAACCAGAAATTCCATCAGGACATTCAAATTTCTCATTTAAAAAGCATCTATATCATGGAAATTTATATTATTCACATGGTATTATCACTTCACAAAGTATACATGCAATTATGAAATTGAAATACCATAAAATTTGTATATCAAAAATCCAAGAAAACCCGCCTTACCATAATGGGCCAAGTTACATTTATCCCTTACCTCACTGGGTCAAGGGTCACACATCACAATCCATAACATCACAAACTAAGTGAGTAACCAAGGTAGAAATCATATAAACAGTAATCTAAGAAAAAGAAAACAACAATTCCTACCCAAGGTAGCTTGGTCCATCCCTCATACCTGGGGCTGAAGGTACCCAAGAACAAGCTAGGAACCTAGTTCCAATAACAACCTTCCTCCAGTCTACCATATCCCAAATAGTAAACCAGCATAAAGAAAAAGTAGTCTCTATCTCAATAGTTGTGAGTCAAAAGATGATACTAAATCTATTTCAAGAACAACCTCTGATACCACTTTGTAACATTCTAGACCCAAACAGCAACCCATTAGTGCTAAACGTGTCTGGTGTTACTACCCTTGTTGCACCTCCCCGAATGCCAAAGGATGCCAACTAGAAGTGAGGGTGTAGACAGGTATAGTGAGGAGGCTATACCCTCCCAGGAGAAAATAATGTTTTGGTCTGAATGTAATATAAGATAAGAGAATTTGATGACTTGAACCAGTCCCACACAATGGATCCACAATCAATAGTACATTAACCATTGAAAGCAATATAGAAACAAGCAAAGCGGAAAGTAACAAAACAACATGCAGAACACCACCTGCAACTACTAAAAAAACAAGGAATGCATCCATAGAAGGACAAACATTTCAATAATCAAATAGGCATAAATGTATAAAAAATAGTAGATAAAATAATAAGGCAAGTATTCTTATACATGAAAAAATTAAAACATGGTAACACATACTTGGAATAACCTTAGGGTCCATGCCAAATCTCCATGAAATAGCTAATACGATCCAGCTCCTAAAGACGATCTCTTTCATCTACATAAAACAATAAAGTCTATACACATACCGAAGGGGCCATGTAGGGTGTGAGATGAATATCAGTGGGATACCACCCAATGATGCATACCTAGTATAAGTGATTAAGCATGAATTCATTTATAATGAAACTAAAAAATATGATGCACAATGTAAATACAGCCTCCACTGGTGCTCCGAAGCCACCAAGATGCGTCACCTACTTCAGCCAACACTGGAATCTTAGTTACGTAACTAGGAACCAAGTGTTTCCTGACATTGCATGTCTCAAGTACTGATGTCCTGAAGGCACACCCAAGAAATAGTAACTCAACACCATGTGCCTCCTAACACCTCATGTCTCAATTACTAATGTCCCATAGGCATGAAAAAGCAGTAGAAACCTGGAACCTTGTGCCTCCTAACACCTTGTCACTCATGTAACAAAATCACATAGGCACACCCAAAAAATATGAAGGCTCCTCACCTCCAACGTGGCTTCCACAGAAAGCACCTCCAAACTATAACCACTTAACTGAAACTATGGGTTCCTCTATCCACATGTGTAGTCAAAACCACTTCATCATAGCATCATCTATGTGCACACGACCGAAATCACAAGTGAACAAAAATCTAAAAATTTAGAACCCAAGAAAAAACCTCTATGGAACCTCTTGCCCCTAAGACTATGCCGCTGCGAATCTGACAGCCTTGCCATCAAAGTAACCCAGGCCATGCCCAACCTAATAGTCACACTACCTCAATATGACATTCATGACACCCAATCCCATGGTCAGACCACCCAAATACACATGTTCAATCCCAACCTATGATCAATCATCACTCAAGAATATACTGGTCATGCACAACATTACCCAAAGGTTCTAGCATATGAAATATCATGCATCACATATATATAATCAAAATAATTACTCTAAACAGGAAAATAAATTTAATATTTGAATTTCACTAACCATTTGTTGTCTCATACCAGCACTGAGGTCCTGAAATACTCTAATAAACATAATCATGCTTAAATAGTTTAAACCTAGCTATTTAATCAAAACACTTCAATCATAACCATTTTGGAACCCCCAGCCAACATTTCCCCAAATTAGTAATGACTTCTAACCCGGCCTTTCTCAAGCATAAAAAGTTAATGGAATTTCCAACGGTATCCCATAAGGCATACAATCAATTCAATACGTAGAAACATGGTCTCACACAATACCCAACATTGTGATTAAAATCTGCAACCCCCAAATGAACTCGAACATAATTGACTTGTTATGAACTTTCTACCTTAGACTTGTAGATTTGGGAATATCTAATATAGTACTCTAATTCAATGGTGATCTTCATAGATCTATGTTCCTGTCGAATCCCAGAAATTCTACTCGGATGGAAACTATGGTTTGTGAGGAAAGAAAACAAGAATGGAATAGAATGTGTGGGTATAGCTTTCTTGATGTGATCCTGCAACCATTGACGGATTAAAGAATGGATGTCGGATGAATAATCTAAGGGGAGACATGTTCTTAGCCTTCCAGGGTGTCACAGTTCAAAAATGGGGAAGAAGAAGATAGTTTCAAAAATGAGACGCGATGCTCTTCCTTATAAACAAATAAAAATAAAATTACAAAGAGGGTATTTAAGGAATACACGCCATGTAGTATATTTTCCGTACTCTGTCTTATGGGGGTGTCCAGACCATCACATGACTTAAATGCTTCACATGATTCAACACACAGCTAGGACATTGTCGGTACGTGGAAAAAATCACAACTTTTTAAGGAAAACAAAACTCTATGTAGTAGATTATTTTTACACTGTCTCCACAAAACAAGTATATATTCAGCATGCAGTCATTACATGCCTAATACACACACAATTTCTTCTTTTGAGTATATGGCGTGTAACCTACAAATTTCCAAAACCGCCCAGTTTTCCCCTATTTTCTCAAAATTAACTCGAAAAAGAAATAAAAATGAAACATGTACCTCAAAATAAAAACCAGTTTCTTACATGATACAACACGACCAACTAGAATTTGGGGGTTCATGGGGTTTCTTTCCCATATTAATGACATCATATACCCAATAAATTAGAAAGATTATACGATTTCTCCATCATGCATAGTTTTAGTAGTTAATACACCCTAAAAAGTGTCTATTCCCACTCAACCTCCAAAGAAATATCTTGAATCGATATATGTATAAAAATAAGTATTTATAATTAAAAATATTTTGAAATTATAATCTATATTATGATTATATGATCTACACCTGATTTCGAACTCAATTTGAAATTTATTTATAAAAAAAAGTTATTTAATGAAAAAGGTCATTAAAATCATATTATAGTTAAAAATAATGAAAATGAACCATGTATAGAAATTATGTTGGGATTTTTTATTAATATTGTAGATTTATCAATGTAAATGACAGATAATATTGAATATGAGGAGCCTTAATCATCTAAAGTGGCAGTTCAGAGCACTGAGGGATCAAACTTGTTAATGTCTATGACTGAGGAGATGATATCACTGGACAATAACCATACATGGTATATTTTATTATAACATATAGGAATCAATTATGTTAGATACAAATAGGTTTTATAGGATAAATAATGGATACATGGGGAGTAACCATTAAAATCCATGTAAAGGTAGGTGGAAATGGATTTTCTAGAAGAAGGGTTTTATTTTTAAGTACAAAACCATTATAGTTTTATTTTCAATTATTAATATGTTTGATCATTAGTAAGTGAATGTTGATATAAGATGTTATTTATCAGTGAAAATTTTAAGGACTAAATTTTTAACTCATAATTTGACGGTTTTTATATTATTGTAAATGAGGATCATGTGTTCTAATAGAATAATATTTATTTGTGTTAAAACATTTTATAATACAATGCAGAAAGTGGTTTGATTAATTTGAAATTTCTTAAAAAAATTATCATGATAATATTGATAATTTTACTTATTATAATATATTTTTATATCATTATTTTATTTATTTCATGTTTTACATTGATGGAATATTAATTACTTTAAGGATTATGGATGAGATTCAAACAATTAAATCTCAATTTAATAGTGAGTCTGACATTAAGGATTTGGGAGAATTAAAGAGGATACATGGAATTGATATATGGAGTGACATTATGGTTTTATTGACTTATATTAATTAAAATAAATACAATGAATTGTTTTTGAAAATTCTCAAAAGAAGATATTTAAATCAGTTGACTTAGCATCAGTTACTTATTTTGAAATTAATTCGAACTCTACACCTTACACAAATCATGAGAAGTACTACATGAGTATAGTTCCATATTCAGGTTTTTATAGAAGTTAGATGTAGATAATAAGTTTTTTTATTCCAGATCTAGATCATGTGATTAATGTGGTGTGATAATTTTTGAGAAATCACAAGGAGGATTATTTGGAGTATATTAAGTGGATTATATGGTATTTGAGTAGTATGAATGATTATATTTAGATTATGGAACTAGAAGTGATGGTGGAGGTGTATAAGAGTACTCATACTTCAATTATTGTTAATATCTAATCAAAAGGAGGTCCTCGATATGTTTTATTTTCATTTTATTTGGTGGATCTACAAGATGGAAATCAATGTTGTAATCAAAAATTTCATTATCTACTACCGAGGAATAATTCTTATCTCTCATAGATAGATTGTAAAACTATTATGGATGAATGAATTTGTTGATAATCTATGTTTATAGGTTTAGATACCTATTATATTTTTTTAATAAATTGATTCATTTGATCTTACCAAATAACCTCGTGTATCCAAAGTAGTTGAAAAATTTTAATATTTTATTTAATTTCATTTGAGACTATAAAGATGGATTAAATTTTCATATATAATATTTTTACGAAATTAAATCTAGTAGATATGATAAAAAAGTAAATAACTATTTCTAATTTCAAGTATAACTTAAAATTAGTCAATTTATTTATTATTTGAGGCCCTTTGGGTTGGTTATAATAGTAGGGGGTATGAGAAGATTATTTCAATGCGAATATTTTTTAATTTTTTACTTGATTTTTTTTTAAATTCATATCAAACAAAAAATATTTAGAATTTAATTTTCCCCCTAATACCAAGTTTATTTCTATAATTATTATGATTTTCCATCAATTCTATCAAATTAGTAGATTAGTGGACCACCTCCTTCGACACTACATATATTTCGGGGGTTCAATCCCTCATAGGTCATAATTTGGGTAGTGGTTTCAAGAGTTGAATGATTGGGGTTTCATCTATTGTTGTGACCCTTGGGTGCTAAGACTGGTAGACAATGGATGTTGATGAGTGGTGGACCAGTGATATGCATATCAAAGTGATGATGATGAATTTGTTTGATATTGAGTAAGTGAATACTTATAGAAAATGTTATTTATTCCTGAAAATTTTAAGGACTATATTTTTAAGTTATAACATGAGGGTTTCCCTATTTATAGAAAGGAGGATTATGTGTTCTTACAAAAAAAAATATTTGTGTTAAAATAATATCAATGGAAAAGCGGTAATAGGGTTGATTAATTTATAACATCTAAAAAATTTTGATAATAATTTTGATAATTTTGTTTAATCAAATATATTTTTATATGAATCTTTTATTTATTTATTTTTTAATATTTATTGAAATATAATTAATATAATAAGAATGGATGATATTTATAATATTAAATATCAATTGAATAGTGAGTTTCAAATGTTTTATTTGGGAGAATTAAAGAGGGTAAATGGAATGGATATCTTGTAGGGAACATAAGGTTTTTTTATATTTATTAAAATAAATACATTGATAAAAATATTGTAAAATATAGATATTTTATTCGATTTATTTATAACTATTAACTTATTTTAAAACTAATTCTGACTTTATACCTAACACTGATTTTGAGTAGTACTACATGAGTATAGTTCTGTATTCTTTTTTTCATTGTAGTCAGATGTATACCATGGTTTTTATTATGACATATTTAGATCATGTGGTTAATGTGGTGAGAAAATTTATGAGAAATAACTTGAAGGATTATTGGGAATCCATTAAGTTGAATATATGGTATCTCTGAAATAAAAAACTATATATTTAGTTTATGGAACTATCATTTAGGGAGGAGGTTAATAGGATTACACAAACTCAAATTATTATAGACATCTAATCATAAGGAGGTCCTCAGTATTTATTATTTTCACTAAATTTAGGTGAATTATCAGTTGGAAATCTATGTTGTTATACTCAATTTAATTATTTACTATTGAGGTAGCGTTATTTTATATGGAATAGTGATTAAAGAATCAATGTGGATGAATGAATTTATTGATAATCTATGTTTATTGGTTCAGATTCCTATTATATTTTCTAACAATTTGAGTCATTTAATCATGTAAAAGAACCCGATGTATCATAATCTATTGAGAAATTTGAATAATTGATTGAATTTCATTCGAGATATTATAAATATGGATTAAATTTTCATATATTATATTTTCATGCATGCTAGTGTAATGGATATGATAATGAAAACCTTACCTATTGATAAGTTCAAGAATAACATAATATTATTCAGTATATTAATTACATTAGGCCCTTTAGAGTGGTTGTAATTGGAATTGGTATTATAATTTCCAATCAAGGTAAATATTTATTATTTTTAACTTGATTTGTTTAAAATTCATATAAAACGAACTCTATTTAGAATTTAATTTTTTCACTAAAACCAATGTTATATATATAATGATTATTTTTATCCATCTAATTTGTCGAGGTGGTGGGTGATTGGTCTTCCTTCTTATAGAATACAATAATTTTTTGGGTTCAATCCCCTATAGTTCCTAATTTTGGTGGTGATTTCTAGAGTGGCATTCTTGGAATGTCATCTATTAATGCAACCCTGGGGCACTAAGGCTAGCGGATATAGCATGATGGAGAGAGGTAGCTTAGGGATACATAGATGATAGTCATGATGGTGATAATGGGTGAAAGATACAAGTTTCAATAGTGGTAGGAGTTATTGATGATGGGGGATGATGGTTCACCCACTGACAACAATTGTCGATCATTTTGCAGTGACAGTTGGTGGAGGTGAGACCCATGAGGAAAAAATGGATGGCCAAAAATGGTGGTTGGGATGCAGAGCGACCATGGTCAGAAGAGGTAGGCCCTATCATAGGTAAATGGTGGGTATCATAGACTAGTGGTATGGTCACACGAATCTAGCTATATCCTAAGGCCCCGGGCCCTTGGGCCATTTTTAGACCTATGAGTCTGGGTCTTCTAGTCAGTTTCTTGGGCCTCTGTTCTCTTTGTCTTATCAAGGCCATGTAATAGAGTACCACTTCCTGAAAATATAATACGAGTTTATTATGTTCAATATGGTGTTGACCTACCTATTTAAAATAAAAAATATCCAATCAAGTATAACTTCTTCCACATGTACTTTAAGTTCTCCCTCCTCCTTGTAAGACTAAATCAAATTGATTGAAATGGGTAAAAAATTTATGTTTGATTTATTTTCTATTGGTGTGTGTTCGTTTTGTTTTATTATCTATATTTCAACAAAATAAAACATTTTTTATAATGGTTTTAGACTAAATAAAATGAATTTTTAGGAATTACTTTACATCTATGATTTATGGGGAAATCGTTTTTAAAATTATCCAAACACTGACATTAGTTTTCATTTGTAGAAACTGGACCCTGATTCAGAATATAACAAATTAATGTTTTTTAAATTGATGATTAAATTTCTCCCATAACATGATGTGAATGTTTTACCATCAAAATGATGTATTCTTTATTTCATTTATATTGGAATGGGTATGGCCTTTCAGGAGACTTTCCTTAACCAGTTTTGAATTGATGTTTCATATTTTTTAGTTCCTTTTATTTGTAATGTAGTATTAGATCTTGAAAAATTATGTTCATCTTTATTGTAAAGTTTTTATATTTTTAAATGGGGTCTTTATTAATATTTGGTTTGTTCTGATAAAAAATAAATATTAATATACTATTTTTACAAGTATTTTACTTAATTAAAACATATATAAATGTATGTTAAGATTATTAAAAAATATAAATAAATAAATTTAATATTAAAAAAATATAATTAAATAATTTTAATCTATGAGGGTAAAAGAAGAAAAAAACCAACAGAATAAAAATATATAAATTTAATAGCAAAAATTTAAATAGTATCATAGTTATCTTACATTAATAAAAGTAATTTTTATACCTAAATTATTATTATATTAAAATATATATTAAAACTAATCTAAATTAATTTTAAATTATATAAATATTTAATCAAAATTATCGAGTATCATTTACAATAACAATAATATAAACATAAAAATTGTACCTCATGATTCATAGTCTCCAAAAACTATATTTTTTATGACATTAAAATATTAAAAAAAACTCTTCTTATGATACATTAAGGACTCATCTGGAATGATAAAATAGATTGTGGTTGAAAATTATTAAAAACTAAATAGGTAAAGGTAATGAGAAAGGCGATGTAAATAATGTTTAAAATTATGCTTGGTATGAAAGAAAATTACATGATGGATAGGGGTGCTTAATGATTTTCACTAGGGAAATGTGGGCCAAGTCTGTATGGTGTGGGCCTAAAAATGATATATTTATATAGGCAAGAAAATGTTTGGGGATATGGGTGGATAAATTTGGAATTGATATCTAATATGGTATTAATTGGGTCCCTCTTAGGAATAGTATGATTTCTCTCTCCTTAAAATAAATACACTCCCACCGAAATGGTAATACTATATATTGTAACGGAGTTCTATTTGGGATAAAATATTGACATATTATTATATAATATAACATAGTGGAGATTAATACAGAAATATGATTTGGAATCTAGAGGGTAATGGAAATTATTTTATTATTTTAAACTAAAAACAAATCTTTTTATTCTTGGGTATATCTAGACTGTACTATTAATTTTTAGAGAGGGGTTAATATTACTTGAATGTGTCTTCTATTTTCTATAAGTAATCCCTATTATAATCATGGAAGTTACTATTTGGATAGGTTATCCAATACATTTAATTTAAATAAAATACTAATCTAGAAAAGAATAACTTATATAAATTTAGTTATATCCATATAACAATAACTAACAGAATAATTTTCCCTTATTTTACTCATCCAATTAATGGATACTTCCATTAGATTGCTCCCCATAAGATTAATAGTCCGTATTCATCCTGATTGGTGAACTAGGATGACTCACTGGATGCACCCATTTGATTTTGTGTTTGAACTAGTATGACCCTATTGATTTTTCAATGAAATAAATTCACCTCTTCGAACTATACATTGATACAACATGTGGAGTAAAACTTTCACCATCATAGCACAACATGGCATGATCACATATGGGAGGGAACACTCTTGAATATTGTATGATGCTTTTGACCCATTTTATTTTCCATAATTTATCATTTTGAATAATTATAAAAGTGTTCCCACCTCACTTTAAAAATGGGTCCACACTCTCTCAAAAAATTTATAGGGGATTCCAAAATTGACCTTCCCTTCTAAAAAAGAAAAAAACATCAATTAAAAACTGGAACAATTTTCAACAATTTTATGATATTTAATTTTACTTATTTATAAATAAAAATCATACTATATTATAAATAAAATCATAAATAAATTTACCTCTTATTTTAAACCTTTATATATTATATACAAATCAAATTTGAATATAGAATATATTGGACATTTTCATGAACACGTAACTCTTTCTACCAGTCAGATTCATCTTATAAATGATATTTTAAACTTATTAGTTATTAATATTCACTTAGAAACCATTGTAAGCTTACAAAAATTATGATTCAATGAAGTCTTGAGATCAATAGTCTTTATCTCCTTTATGTATCCACACTCTTACATTCACGTAGTTGAACAAAAATGTTTAATGTATTTTTACACTTGTTCGATATTCTAGGTATATTAAGAGTTTTAATCTCACCCTCTTTTAATCATGAGAACCACACACAATTTTCTTATGATATAATATGAGCTTGGTGTCTAATGACCCTCATATTATGGAATGGTATACACTAAACCTAGAAGATAGAAGTTATCACATGTTAAGTTGTGGTCCCATCATTGATAAATTTTTTACAATGACTTTAAAACCATATCTATGTAACATTTATACAGAATATCCCTCGAAAGTCCATTTATTAGTTGATCGATGAAATAATAGATAAATATATAAAATTACAGATTAATGATAACATATTTCATCAACTTCAATATATATAAATTTATGATACCATTATGTCTTTATTTTCCATTATATGTCTTATTATATGCCTTTTCTATCATTGCTTGATAACCACAATGTAAGTATAAACTGCATGTTCTTTATGTGATAATAGTATATCTCATTAAATATATTCCACAAATTTTATACTAGCTACCAACATAAAAACCTATATTTCTATGTAGACTCTACTATACATGTTTGTTGTAACACCTGAGATTAAATTATAGTAAGTAAACTTTTCAATATACAGAAACAATATCATAGTTCAAAATGAATTATTCAAGAATGTGACTAAATCATAAATTGAAATAAAATTATAAATTTCATTTTATGAAATAAATTTAATATTTAAATTTAGAAATAAAATATTATCTTAGGGGGAATTTTGTATATATTTTAAAAATAGAATATTTTTTGTTAAATATTGGAAAATAATAGTTTTGCAAAAACTGTCACTTTTATAATATCTTAATTATATAATAATAACTTGAACTATTATGAAAACATTTTTATAAAACAAAAAATATAATTAATAATTAATTTAATACTTATAAAATATAATTTTTAAATTAAAAAAAATATTAACATTTTATAAATCTATGAATTTTTTTTTTCAATTAAAAACTATTTTTTATTCTTCTCTCTTAATCAATTATATACAAGGTTAATTTCAGTTTTTGATTGGTTTTAATGAAAACTATGTCTCCTAATATTTATTATAATCTAAATGATTACATTTTCATCAACATTATATATTATATATTTGTAAAATTCTTTTTATACATAAAACTAATTTTTTTCAAAAAAATTCATTCACTACATTTTTCAATCTTATATTAAAATTAATTTATAAAACTTATAAAAAATAAATACATTAAAATATATTAGAAAAATTTAATCATAATTCTTAATATTATTTAATTATTTCAACTTAGTTTTATTGTCATATTGAATTGTAAAAATAGTAAAATAATAACCAGAGTTAAAGTTAAAACAGATTTACCATGGGATTTAAACTAAATGATAATGGTGAAAAGTCAACATAAAATATCAAAATATTAATATTTGAATATATATTGACCTTATTTTTCCTAAAATTTAATTCCTTGTAATTTTTTATATTTTACTCGAAAATGACTTTATATTGTTTAAATATTTTATGTAATTACTTATGTACCACCCCACAATTATATAAGGGCACCTCTTTTCCTCCATTATTCACAAACATTGAGAACTATATATCATAAAAAAAATTCAAAAAACCATACCATATTCCTTTCCTTCATTGTTGAGATTTTGATATTCATCAAATACCATCCTAATAAGTCTTAAGTTGTATGCTAAAGGAGGTCTGTCAAAGAAGAGTTAATCTTTTTACCGACCATTTGAAAGATTATTTCATATCATACTACCTATAAATATGTTTCACCCATAAAAATATAATTAATCCATTATAGTTATTATACTAAAATTTTATTATGATTATGGTAAAACTATTTTCCACCTCCTTTCTATCAAATGGAAATGAAATATAACTTATGCGTACGTGTGTGATACCGCCTCCAGGTAGTATTATGAATCCTTTTCCAGCACCATATTTGATGGTCGGTTATTATGATGGATTTTTTATTTATATTTTATATTTATGAAACAATTATTATTCTATAATTATATTATCTTATCCACCTTCTTACCTTTGCATCTATTGGGAACTGATAACGCCGCTCATGCGTACATGTGTAATACCACCTCCATGAAGTGATGTGATTCATTTTTCATTTATAATTTACATGGATGATAATAATGATATATTTATTAAATATATATTATATTTCTGATATAATGAAAAATCAAAAATTAAATTATTATTTATATTTACTTCATTCCATCCATTAAAAAGTGGAAACATCACCTATAGGTACCTACATACTACCATCTTCATAAAGTGATGTATTTAATTTTTCATCATTGCATTATATGAATGGTAATTAAATTACATATAATGATTAAATATGATACTTATGAAATTATTATAGTTATATATATGACGGAACCATGATCATGAATCATGTAATGAAAGTATTGAACCAAAAATTATATGGCAAATATAACATTTAACACTATGAAATAATGATTTTAATAAATAATTACTAATAAATGGGTGTTAAAATGTTATAAATGGATAATATTTAATATTTTAAGAATATATATGGTTCTCCTATAAAATATTAATAAATTTAAATTTAATATACATTAGGTTAAAATAACTTATGTGCTAATTTGAACACGAGGAAAGCATTTTATGTTACAATATCACTTTACATCAGGATTGTTTCTGCTCATATTTCATATGATGAAATGATAAGACATATCAATAAAAATTATTATTTATTTTAATACAATATGTTTATTCAATAAATTAAATTATTTCACTTCATTTTTCTCTCTCCAAGTACTCACAAGTATGAATGAAAAATTTTAAGGAAAACCAACATTTTATTTAAATTCAGTTAGAATTTGTTTTCTTTAATTTTAATATTTTTCTTTAAAATTTTTTCAAGGATTTTTTTAATATAATAAAACAATTGATGAAAGTCATTTTTTCACATGTTTTTCAATCATATACGAATTTTAAAAAGGAATCTTCTTACCTTTCTCTGAACAAGGTACTTTTTTGAAATGGTGTGAATAGAATTTTTGTTTTAACATTTACCACACAAAAGGATTTTCCTCTTATCATGACAGATATTTTATTTGATGATTAATTTATCGGTTTCTAGGGTTTTTTTAAAAGAAATATTTTTTATTATATTTTATAAATTTTTATGTTTTGAATAAGTGTTTTTACAATGAAAAGGCTATTTCCCACGAGAAATTTTCTAGTGATCTTTTTAAATTATTTTCATTTATGAATTAATCCTTTGACAATTCCTATTTTTTAATAGGAATATAATTTAATGATATCATTTTATTTATTACACTGTATGGATTATTTTCATGTTGTTCTATTTATTGAGTATGTAAAATATTAACATTTCATATGCTAGTTTTTCAATTTCAATTTTTAAATTTATAAGGTATTGAATTTTTATTCATGTAATTAATATTATGAATGTATCAGACATAGTTAGTGATGGGAAGAGCTCATTATATACTTTTTATTCGTTGGTAGGCCTCATGAGACAAACTATTTTTAGCATTTTTCATACATCGTACCAATTTATGTATGATTTCGTGGAATGAGGACTTGATGGTAATATAATGATGTTTTAAATTATGCATTGTATCTCTATTAAATTAGTGATTTTTATACATGGTATTGTTTATATTTTTATTTCATACATGGATATATTCCCATTTTATAATATTAGTTATATGTTATATTTGATTAGTATTTATATATGATAAATACTTTATTAATTATTTATTCTATGATATCTTTTTTTAATCTTTCCCTTACAATGAATTTTATGTCACCCTTTATTATGTTTTCCATTCATCATGATACAAAAAATGGTTCTATATATTATTTTAGGGATATAATAGAAGATATAATAATGCTTTCTCAATAATTTTAAATAAAATTTCTTTTTTTAAATGTAAGGAAATATTAATGTATTTATCTAGTCTCTAAGACTAGTAAAATATTTTATCCTTTGGTATAAAATATTTTTTATCTTGAGTTAATGTAGTGAAATAATCAATGACTCTATAGGTAATAATAGTCAGGGTGGTATAGTTGGTATTAGAGAAATTTTAGTATAAACCTAAAGAACTTAATTTAAGAAAAAATATTTTAGATAGTATAATCATATTTATGACACTATGGTTAATTATTTGTATAGTATTATATCATAATGTTTTAGTAAGGTATATATTTTATGTTTTTCAATAAAACAAGTTACACTATGTATACTAGAAAGTGTATATATATATATATGGAACTAATGAACCTAGTAGTAAAACTTTGAAATGGAATGATTGTGTATTAACTCAATCAACACCTATGCATGATGTTTAGACCTATAACTTCACACCAGAATTGAAAATCTTGGGGGATATTATTTCGTTCATTCACACACTGAATACAAACCATTGAGAAATATGTGAATGTTTTTTTTTCACTTTAGGATATTCCCAATGGTACTATGCTCATGATTCTGATATTATATATGCATAGATTTTCAATTTATTTTAAGTGTTCATAAAGATATATAATTTTATACTATGATTATAAATTCTTAATGTTATGAGCTAATTTAGAATATGCCATTGTTTATAAATGTCACCTATATGAAGTAATGAGAACCATATCAATTCCTTAAATTTATGTAGGGATTTCCCACCTAAGAAAAATAATTGAAGTTGGAGTTAGAGCTAGAGATATAATTAAATAAATTATAACTATATTGAGGAAACTGACTTGGGTTGTGACCTATAACATTTACTCTATGGAGCATCTAGTTGAACCCCAAAATGGTGCCATAAAGATATACCTCTTGATTTTATAATATGCTCTATCATTAAATAGGAATATTAATACATTTATATTTCATAATTAAATAAAGTACCTGGAGAAGGTATTAAATACTTTGGGATATAGTGAAATATAGGGTTTTATCTAGATATTTTATCATCTTAATGGAGACACTGGTATATAGTGGTCATTGATCTTGAGCTTTAAGAAGATGGAGGAAATAAATAGTATGATCGTAAAGATTTTTAAGGATATATTCTTAAAAAAACTCTCCTCATGAGTAATAAGTTGATATGGAGAGGTAATTCCCCAATATAATGAAAAATTATGGAGAAAATATTGCAAAATATAAACTAACATTACAAGGTTATAAATTCATGTTCTATATTATTTACATAATCTATGGAGTGAGATTGATATTTTCATTGATAGGATAAATCCAAATCTTTTAAGGGATAAAATCTTTTATAAATTTTTAATATATAAGGATATACTATATAGTTTAATTTGTTCGCTAAATAATTCTCCAAGACATATGATTTATAGGGAAAATAATAAAATAAATGGGTGGTTGAGCCCACTCAAATATATAAATATGAAAAAGAGATTAGGGGAATGGTGTAATTTACAACTTTTAATAATTATGTAAAGAAACACAATGAAACATGCTTGATGGTAATCATAGTTTACTTCAAGTGTGAAGAGAAAGGCTATCAGGACCATGATTAAAAGGGAAAAAAATAAGACACAAATTTCTAATGAATCAATTTTAGGGTTTTGTGGAACTATTTGAATTACTTCCCAAAGTTTTAAGGGAAATTTTCTCAAGAAAATATGAGGGGGAATGGGAACTCTTATGTGATAAATACCATTAAGGTTGATGTTTTTATATATGTAATGGAAGGTTAATTGATTATAGTCTAAAATTTTTCTAATGATTTATTTGATTATGTATCTTCATACTCTTTTATATCTACCATGTTTTCCATGAAAATTAGATATTTTTTATAGATTCTTAAGAAGGAAGTTTCCAATCAAGAATCCTTGTGTAAATATAACAAAAATCAAGCTGTGTGAATCATTTTTTATTATAACACAAATACATACCTTATTTTCAAACATAATTATTATACCAATGGATGAAATTGATATAATACTCGGTACAGATTTAGTTTAAAATTATGATGTTAATATTTATTTCTATGATAAATAGATTATGATTTATGATGGATATATGGAATCCCTGGTATATATAAGTGAAACTACTTTATCTAAATCATATCTAGATCCACCACCAGAAAAATCCTTAATGAAACTCTTATAGAATAAGAGTAGACACAACCAACCCTAAAGAATCCCAATAGGTTGGAAACATAGGAATATGTGGAACTAGAGAAAAAATAGTATAATTTTTTGAGGAGGTATTTATATTCCCTAGTGTTTTACCCTGGGAAGCCCCTAATAATTTTATTATAATTAAAGATTGGCATATTGGGTTGTGTATTGATTATAGGAAAATTAGTTTCATTACGATAAAAAATAGTATCATATCCCATTTATTGATGAATATTTTTATCAACATTATGGAGCATAATATTTTTTCAATGGTTGATATACATTCTAGGTATCATCATCTATGAGTATAGAAAGTGGATATTATAAACATAGAATTTCATACAAGGTATGAAAATTTTAAATTTACTACAATGCCCATTAGATTGATAAATGAAACATCTATTTTTATAGATATGATGAAAATATTATTCAAGGATTATTCAAATTATTTCATAATGTATTTATTAATGACATATTAATATACTATAAAAATCGTGATGTTAATATGAGTCATTTGAGAATAATTATTAACACTCTTAGATAAAATGAGTTATATAGAAATTTATCAAATATGTATTTTCTCTTAAAAAATATTATTACCATGGAAATATTTTCTATAAGAATGGTATATTATTTTATCATTCAAAGATAAAATTAGTGATAGAATGGTCAGCACCAATGAAAATAACCTTATCACATAATTTACATTCATTATAAGTTTATTATTGATGAATTGTTAAAAATATTTTGTGATTAGGTTACCCATTAACTAAGTTAACATATAAATATATTTTTCTCATATGTTTATAATAATATAAGGAATGTTTTGATGTATTAAACATCACAATGGTTAATGCACGAATATTGACTTTACCATCAAGAAGGGATTGCGTTTTTATATATAGTGATGCATAAAATAAAGTAATTCTAAATGTATTATACAAAATAATAGAGTTCTTACCTATGAAAAATGTTATTACTGATTTATAAACAAAATTATCCAACACAATATCCTGAGTTGGAATTCATAATAATTTAATTTAATTTATTGTCGCATTACCATTGTGATGAAATATGTGAAATATATATGGATAAAAAAATTTGAAATACATCTTTTCCAAATAAATAACTCAATATGAGGAAAATATGATGGTTATAACTAATAATGTATTATGATTTTTAAATAAAGTACCACATTAGGAAGTAAAATAAGGTGGTTGATGCATTTATATTGAATGATCATTGAGTTTTTATGTAATGAGGATAGTTAGAGATCCCATGTTATTTGATTTAGTAAAGTTGTATATGGAAATCATTAAGGAAGGGGAAACATCACATATAATCAAAAATAATTTCCAGACAATCATTATTATTGAAAATAGAAATTTCCCAACTTTATGATTAGAATATTCAAAATAAAATAAAATCCACGAATGATGGGAAGTTAAAAAACATCATCTATAAAAATTGTATTTTAAAATTTGGAAGGACTATATGTGTTCCATCCATTCCTAACATGAAAATAAAATTATTATTAGAAGATCATATCTCAATTTTCTATATACACCCTGGTTTCACCAAACCTTATAATGATTTGAAATAATATTTTTGGTGGGATAAAATGAAATTAGAAATAGCGTACTATGTATTAATATGCTTGTTTTTTCAATAGGTAAATGCTAAGATACAACATCCTAAATGATTCATGTAGCCTCTACCCATTCCTTTATTAAAATCGGATGATTGTACTGTGTTATTTGTCACTGTATTTCCCATTAATCCTTTAATGAATGATTCCAAACATGTTATTATTGAAATTACGATAAGGTTTAAACATATCATTGATGTAAGGAAAGATATACCACTTGAGCACCTTAGAAGACTCCATATTAGTGAATTTGTGAAACTTCATAGAGAACCACTTTGAATTGTATCTAATCATAATCCAAAGATTATATAGAAATTATATATGTGTTTTTAAAAAAATATTGACACCAAGCTACATTTGAGAACCACTTATCATCCTCAAACTGATGTGTAGTCTGAAAGTACTATTATGATATTATAAGTCATTTAGAGTTAATTCTCACATGAATTTCAATGTATGTGGTATTATTATTTTCCCTTGGTGGAATTATTATATACAAATAGCATCAATTTTAGCATTTAAATGGAAACACATGTGGAATTATATGTAAAGAGGTGTTGTGCTAAAACTTTTTTAGAGGAAGTTGGTGAAAGGAATCGTGTAGGACAATATTTTTTTTAGGAGACAACGGTGAATGTAATGAATATTCTGAATCATATTAAGGTAGATTAGAGTAGAAAAAAGTCTACGATGAAACCCGAAGGAATGAATTATAATTTCATGTGTTAGAAAAAAAATTCTTGAAGGTATCTCCACAGAACGTTTTTATAAGGATTATTATGAAAGGTAAACTATAACCTACGTATATGGGCCCCTTAAAATTATATAAATAATAGGGGTTGTTTATTACTATTAAAAAAATCCACATAGCCTCTCTAACATTCCAGATGTATTCCATATCTCATTATCTAGGAAGTATATATCTAAATGTATGTATGTACTCACCATTGAAGAAATTTAATTGGAACCTAATTTATCTTACTATGAATAGATTTCCCTGATTCTTGATACTAGAGAACAAGTGTTGCAGAATCTGATGAAACAATTGGTTAAGGTATATTAGAGAAATTATATAATAGAAGTGCAAATGTGGTAACCTAAATATTTTATGATGAATAACTACCCAATTATCTTCATGAGGTGATATCGTGTAAATTTATAGGATGAGTTTTTTAATGTGTAAAAATTTAATACTTGAGTCACCATTATATTAAGTAAACATTTCTTTCTAAAGAAACGATAACATAATTCACATAACATTATTTAATAATGTGATTATACAATAAATTAAAATAATTTATAAATTTAACTTTATTAAATGAATTCTACTTTTGAATTCATCATTTAAAATTCATCGTAGGGTGAATTTTTTAAATTTTTCAAAAATAGTTGATTTTTCGGTGAATGGTGAAAAATACCAATTTTACAAAAAAAATCACTCTTATGCCATTATAATGAAATAAGATCAAGTTGAATTATTTGGGTAACTTTTCAATAATTAAAATAAGTATATTTTTAAATTTATATAATTTATATAAAAATATAATGTTGAACTTATAAATTTATTCATAATATTTTTGAAATATGAGTAATTTTTTGATCAAATAAAAAGTATCTTACTTATTCTCTCTTGATCATGTACATAAATGTTACTTTTGGTTCTCTTTGTTTACAAAAAAATCTCCTTATATTTTACATAATTCAATTAAATCTATTTAAATCAATATCATACATTATTTTGTTTTAAAATCATTTTTATATGTAAAAAACATTTTTCTTAAAATAGCTTTCAATGATTTTTGTTCATCAATATTAAACACCATTTCAAAAAATTTACTAATAGAATATTTTATAATCCATTAATTATTTTGAATGAGAATAATTTATATAAATTTATACCTTCAAATAATTTTTTTATATTAAAATGTAATAATTGTAAAAATAAATCATCATTGATAAGGTTAAAACGGGTTTATCGGGGGTTTAAATAAGTGCCTCAGATTAAAATTACAATTAAAATTAATATATCATATTTATTGAGAATATATCGAAATTAATTTTCCTTAACATTGAATTTACATCAATTTTGTTGTATTTTTTCAATAAAATTAATTTATATTATTTAAATCTTTTAAGTAATTACTTACGTGTCTTCCCCTCACTTATAAATGGGCACCTCTTCTACTCACTTATTCACAGAACGTGATAATCATATCTCAGTGATTTCTTAACAAAAAATCATCCTAGATTCTATCCCTTTAATATTTATGATGTTCCAAATGATAAAATAAAAATTGATAGGGGGTTGAACTAGTTATCAACATTCTATAAGTTTCATAGATTTTTGAAAGTTTACCCCTCCAACCTGTTGAAGATCATTTTAGTGTCATATTTTAGTAAATACTCATGCTTGAAAAAAGTAGGAAAGAAATTAAAGAAGTAAATATTTATAAGGTTGAGCCTCTATGTGAGAAATCACTTCCTTTACATATCCACTCTCATGGGTCTATAGAAATTTACTATTAAGAAGATGTGAATAAAATATATGAAAAATCCCATTGTATGTCTTTTATCTACCGATAGGAATTATTATACTGAATCTATCAAATTTACAATGTTTTCTTACAAACAATTGATACAAAATAAAATTATAAATAATATGTTCAATCAAATCCTAAAAACTTCTAACATCGATGATGCTGAGTTTGATGGACATTAGTCCGATGATCACATTCTGATTGACATATTTCGATTGACTCAATATGATTCTCCATTTCTCAATCTACACTTCTCAAACTCTTCTCAAATACCAAGTCTAATCTTCCTTAGCACAATATTCCTCATTAGAATCTTTATCATTATGGTAATAAAACATTAAACCGTCTGATCGTCTAATGAGATCTTTGTCGGGAAAGATAAATGTAACAATAAAAATATTTAGTGCTCTGCATTTTCCACTCAAGTGAGAAAGTTAAAAAGTAATAATGTACTCAGATTCTATTTATAGGATTCTCATAATAGAAAAAGAGGGAAACTAAAAAACCCTTCCTTCTTTAAAAAATTTAAAATATTTGAAAATCACTCACATTTAAACATTAACTTTGAATGCTTCAAACCTTCATAATATTTCTATTAAATCAATATTTTAGAACATATGAACCTTTCTTCAGTCCGATGTAACTTTATCATCTTCATTCCAATTAAATTCCTTGGTTTCAATATTATTAACTTCATTATATTCTATCTGATGTGACAAAATTCATCTTCTCATTATGATATAAATTTTTTTCCTCTATTTATTATGATATGAATTTCTTCTTATGCTCATTATGATCTAACAATCCTCCTCTACTCATTATTATATGACACTGTTCCTCTACTCATTAAGATATGAATAACTTCCTCTGATCCTTAATATATGACTTTCTTCCTCTTCTTATTTTTATATGAATTTCTTCCTCAAATTCAGCCTGATGGAATTTCCTCCTCAGAGTTAGTTTGATTAACATTCCTTCTTAGAAACAAACTGATGTAACCCTCATAACAATGGAATTCACATTATGAATAAATTCTCATTATATTGGAAAATCCACTATGAAATCTTTAAATACATAAAACCACATCAGGTATAACACATTCAGACTAATAATAATATCTATGTATGATACTTATGGATCCAATGAAAACATTTTCTTGATTCTTGGAACTAATACAGTCTTTATGATTCTTAAATTTATTTGAAATCCTTTATCATGACATTTTTTATGATTTATGATAACTAAAATATTGAAAAATAATCATTTGACTTAGATTATAAAGTTTAAGAACTTTATAACTCTTGATATCAATGTTTTATTTTATTCTCTTTAGTAACAATATGAATTCCTCACTTCACAACTTCTAACATTCTAACAAATTTCGAGTCTGATAAATCTTGAACATCATGTCAATATATCTAAGACTGATGGTATATCCGATAAAAAAATCTGCATAATTTCCAAATTATGTCTCTCATAAACCTTCTACGTTGGTTACTACTCATTCTAAAAATATGGTTCTAGGAACCTATGTTCAGAAAACAAGTTTCTCAAAGATGAATATTTTTCTCCCCTTTAGTTTTGGATCAAACATTCAGAAAATTTTGCCTATTTAACAAAAAAGTATTTTATAAAATAGTATATTTCAATATTTAAAAAACATTTTTAATAAACAAAACAAAAAAAGGGTCTTCAATAGCCATCATTTTATTTTTTTCACATGTTTTAACGACATCTTTTATAGCACTCCATTTTTCAAACACTCATACTTTTTTCACAACTCAATATTCTAAAATTTTATAAAAACTTATAATTTATCAATGGAGAGTGTCCTAAATCCACACTAATGAATAGAGTAATGTTTTTGAAGGAATTACATCTTGTGGTGTTGAGTAACTTTTGAAACCATGTAAAGATAAACCCCCTTACTTTTATATTTTATAACAATTATTTTTCTCTCGCCTATTTTATGATAACCATAACTCCATCTTCATAAAATAAAGACAAGTGAAAACCTACAATTTATAGAGTTGTTACTTTATCTCGCACTTTTTCAGAAAATCCAAAGAATTTTTTGGGTCTTCATTATGATATTTATGAACTCATTGAAAGAGTATGAACTTGAAGTTTCATAATCCACTGAAAAAATCATTTTTTTGTATTTTATTTGCGATGGTATCAAAAATTTGATAATTCATTGAGATATATTCTAGAAAAATAGATCCCATTGAAAAAGTATCTTTAAAAAGGTGAAAATTTATATCAATGAGTTTCTACCTCGAATGGTGGATAAAATTTTAATACAGATAAATTTCACTCTGATTATCGCAAATTATATTAAATGGGTTATAAATTTTGACTTTCAAATCTTCATATTAAATTTTCATCAACAACATCTCAGTAGAATATTGATTAGCTACCACATATTCTGATTCCTTTATGCATAAATTTATAGAAATTTGTTTCTTATTATTCCCACTTAAATAATACTCACCCAATAAAAATGTTTATCCTAAGGTTGATTGTATATTATTTTAATCTCTAACATAATCGAAATCTATATAACCATGAAGATTTATCTCACAATTAATTTTTTATTACAACCCATAAAATATTTTTCCCTTAAATTATCTCAAAATTATATTTTTTCCAATATATGTGGCCATTTCTCATTACTATGATACTTGGAACAAAAATTCACAGCATAAAAATTATAAGGACTTTAGGGTGTAATGTAATGTTGACTTCATATCATTTTATTAAATACTTTTTGATTATCACATTTTTTGGTCTCAACATTACTCAAAATTTTGCACACATATATAGGAGAAGAGACTTCTTTATAATATTACATTCCAATCTTCTTTAACAATTTCCTAGAATACATTTTTTGGGATAAGAAAATGTGCATTTATTTTTATTAAACATGTCAGCTAAGGATGAAAGTTAAATCTCCAAACATTAACATTTCAAAATTATTCATCATTTTCTTATAAACATCTTTACAAACTCTTTATTCCTCCCCAGAAAAAATTATATCACTCACATATAAAATAAAAATTAGAGTTTTGGAGTCAACATCTTTCACATATAAGTTATTACATACTTTTCCTTTATAAAAATTCAACATTATCAAAGAGGTATAAAGTTTTAAATACCAGTAATTTGGGGATTGTTTCAACCCATACAAGGATTTCGTCAATATAAAATCCTTGTCTTCATTATTATCATATTGAATCCCACAAGGGTTTTCAATATAAACAACTTCCTAGATCTCACCATTTAATAATGCTGAATTAACATAAATCTAATTATATTTTTAATATTTATGTGTGATCACTGATAAAAATATTCTAGTTATTTATAACATTGAAATTATGGAAAATGTTTTTTCAAAATTGACACCTTCAACCTATGCATGTCATTTACAAATAAGTCTTTCTTTGTTTCTTAAAACTTCTCCTTGATCAATCAATTTGTTTCTATAATCCCCACTTTTTTTATAACATTTTTATTTGATGTCCATGGAACAAGTTCCCTTATTTAATTTTTCTTAATATAATTCAACTCATTATTCATATCATCTACCCATTGTTTGTGATGAATAGATTATAAAACTAATTCTGGTTCAACTTTTGAGAAATTTGAAGTCCAATTTTCTAATCTCAATATTTTTATCATCTGAACTAGATCCTTCTAAATTCCAATTGTTTTTTAAAAGTCACCATGTTTTTGTAAGTTAGTAAATTTCAAATATTCTCTTCTATTTGATCTTTTATCATCAAACCATTCTTATGTATCTTTATAAGGATGTTTTGACTAAAATTCACTATCTTGGGAATTCTGTAGTTTTTCATCATCATTCTCAACATCCATTTCTATGGAATTTTGAATTTCAGTTACCTTCACATCATATGAGTCTACCGACCTTTTTAAGTGTGTATTACAACATTTTTTACTTCTTCTATTGGTTGAATAAACCATTAAATATCATTCCTCAAATTTTTCATCAAAATTTCCCTAATTCTAATTTTTGATTTTCAGTAAACATGGAATTCCCAAACATTGAATTAGTTCAATGAATGTTTTTTGATATACCACATTTTATAAGAAGTCATGTTGGTTTTAGGTCTCAATAAACATCTGTTTTGAACATGTAGAGAAATACTAATATATTTTCTCCAATAGAACATTTTAAGTGTGTATTCTTCCAACATACTTCTTCCCATTTCAAACAACATTATATTACTTCTTTCTATTGAGAAATTTTTTTGTGGAGTATAGGGATCAATATATAAATGTTTGGTCCCATGCTTTCTTAGATAAGTTTGAAAAGTGATACTTGTGAATTCCTTTTCATTTTCTATTCTCAAATTATTTATATAACCCCCATTTGATACAAAACTTATTTTCCTAAAAACATGAACATTTATTCAACTAATGAATTGTGTTCCATAATAATGATGTTTTTCATCTGAGAAAAATAATAAATAAAAGTGATAATTTACAAATATCATTTTGTATGGATGTCTCATCATCCCACATAAATCAGAATGAATAAGGTCAAGAGTTTTGGTATACTGAATCCCAAATCTATTATGACTTTTTTTAGATGTCTAACCTTTTTTAAATGTAACACAAATAACTTCATCTCTTCTTTTAAATTCTAGAAAATAATAGATAACATCAAATTTAGAAAGTGTTTTCATGTTTTTCTATCCAAGGTGCCTATTTTTTTGGTGCCATAATTTTTTGTCATCATTATCAATCAAGTAATAAAAGTTATTAAACTATCCGTGTTGAAGAAAATTTCCACTAGTTTTTTCTCCTTTTGTGATAACTTTTCCATCCTTTATAATTCTGATGATACATGCATTTTTTTCAGAAAATAAATTCATTTACATCATCAATAATATTACTTACACAATGTATGTTATGTTTTATGCCATTAAAAAATTAAAATTACTTTGATTCAAACTTTTTTATTTCAATTTAAGTTGTTCAAATTCCTCTAGGTTTTAAAGAACTATTATAAACAAAGTAAAGTGATCCTCCATCATGACTTTCAACAAATTTTAATATTTTTATCTATTTTTTCCATATGCAACCAACAACCATTATCATGTATCTATGGTTTATTCCATTTACTTGCTTTAAAATCTATCTCAATAACAATATATATTAACTAAAATTTCTTCTTTCCAGCTTCTATTTATTTTCTATCATAAGGAACTTGTTCCAGAAGGAATGTCATACATCTCTCGGTATTATAGCCATCCTGATAATCTTTTTCTAGACATTTAAATTTATTTTTTATTGTAATGTTTCTAACATCTTGAGTTTTTTCTCTTATAAAATCATGTGGGATAGTAAAGTTACTCATCCTTATTCCACCATTTATTTATCATTGTTCCAAACATCTTCTAGATAGTGAAAAGTTATGAAAAACTTTATATGCTCTATTACCATATAGTCCAAAATACCAGCAATAGACATCAAATATTCATTTTCTTCTAAAGTAAGACCTTTTTCTATAGAAACTTTGTCAAGGTTGATAACTTTCTTCTACTCTATCATACAAAAAATGTGGACCATATTTTATACTGGGGAAGTTTTGAAATTGTGTAGATGTTATAGGTTTCTCGCATCTCTTATCAATATAATCATTCCCAAAAAATTTCTTATCACATTAATATTAGAAACATTAGATGAAAACTTATTTTTAAGGGTTATAATTTTAACTGAATCTTTATTTGAGTTTTCATAGAATCTTTATAAGTGTCACCTTTTACATAAAAGTATTTTTTTGAAGTTTTCATTCATCTTCCACAAGTTACATTGGAATTAATATATTTTGATTCAAATAAGTTTACTTCATATTCCTTTGATTTTATCTTCTTACTGAGATATTAAACTATCTTTCCCTATTCATAAATTCTTAGTTTGTAACTTAATGTCTCTTGGATGTATTCCTCTTATTACTTGAAAACATATTTTTTACCTTCAACAATTTTTCAACTATATTTCTTTATCATTCTAACTTCCATTTTAAGATATTTTTTTCTTATAACAAGAAAGAGTTTATATTCAAAGTTGAGACTCTTTTTAATATTATTTACCATATTCTTCTTAACTATTTGAAGATTATTCTATTTTCTCAAATTTTGCAATGAATGCTCTAACAATTTTTGAACATATATCTTCTAAATAATTTCTTTTTGTTGTGTCTAATTCAAACTTCTTACTCAACATACTTCCCTTGTTCCTGGTAAACTTTTTATAATATTAGTTGAATGTATTTTATTTATCATTTTTGTCTGCTTATTAATACAATATTTTTCATAGAATTATCTCAATATTCACCAACCTTATTCATTGAGAAATTCTTAAAAAAGATTCTAATTCCACCAAAATCAAAAAAAATGGGAGAATGTTTACCTACAAACCTTCCTATTCCTCTTCGATAGTTCATGGATATAAGAGACATGATTTTGTTATTCAACTCATCGTACTCTTTATATTCTGAATGTCAAGGATCAACATATTTAGTATCCTATTTTTTCTTCTCATGGCTTCAAAATCCATTTATTGTTTCATATAATTTTTTAACATTAGAGTTTTTCATATTTCATAATAAATAATATAGTTATGAAACTCATCAAGAAGTATATCATCTTTATCTTCTCATGAAAATATTTTAGAATCAAACTTGTATAGAATGTATCTCATTAGTTTATTCATAATTGTATAACATTCAATGATATCTCTGAATCCTCTGATGTTGCAAAAAAATTCATTTTCTTTGATGAAGTATTAATCACTTGTTTCTTTATCTCTCACTATAATGTCTTCAAGGTTACTATGAAATATTGTTATCTTTGTTTATTTACTTTTGTATTCAATTTGAAAATACTTTACATCTTTTACCATATACTCTTTGATATTTTGAGTTATATCACCTTCATATAAACATTTTATAGTAAGTGAATAATGATTTCATTTCTATTCTTCCCATTAACATCAATATTTCATTTATCATGAAAAATTCATTAGGGTATCCTTTAAAATATATCCAAAACCAATTGTAGTAGTATAAAAAATTTCAATCCACGAGATAGGAGATAAACAATAATCCTATTTTCCCATAAATAATAATTTGTTTCCTAAAATGTAGTGATTCCTATAGTGTTGATTAAATTGATTGTATCCGTGATAAAGAGTCCACAAAGAAACCTTTTCTCTAACACCAATTTCTTTTCCAATGGACCCAATAACAACCAGGAAGTGGGTGGGGATGAATCAATTGTTAAATATCTAAAATTTTAAGGAGTTTTAGAAACATAACTCCTACAACCAGTTAATGTTCATTTCCTTATTATCATTAAGTAAATACTGGTTCATGAAAAATATGGAAAGCAAGTAAAGCACTCAAGATTTATAAGGTTTGTCCACGGTGTGAGAACTTGTATCCTTTCTATAGCCACTCCCAATTGTATATGGAAATTCACTATTATGAATAGTTGAATACAACATATTTCAACTCCTTTTATACACCTTCAATCTCCCTATAAGAATGATTATACTAAATCTGGTCAGTTTATAAAGTTTTCTTATAAACAATTAAACCAAAAAAGTATAAATAATTTTTTTAATATTATCCAAAAAAAATCATGAGATCAATGACCCTAGGATCGATTTCCTTCATTATGATGAACATAATTTGATTCTCTCAGTTTAGTCGACTCAATACGATGATCCCTTTCTCAACCTGTACTTTTCAAACTCAACTAAAATGCTCAGTCTGATCATCCTCTATTTGATATTCCTCGGTCTGACCTTCCTCAATCCGATCATCCTTAGTCCGGTAAAAAAATATTCATTTTTATGATCTTCTTACAATATATCTATCTTGAAATATAACTTTGACAGAAATTTTTCAATTCTCTACCTTTTCTTCTCTAGTGAAAGAGTTACCATATAATATGCCCAGTAAATAAAGAATAATATATTTTCAAATTTATTAATATTTATGAATTAAATATTACATTTACTTTAAAGAGGATTATATTTTCGATGGAAAACCCAATATGAAACAAAAGGTTTCTTTGAAATCCAATGTTGCAAACTAATAATATAATAATATTATTTTAAATGGTATTTAATGCCTAGCCATTGTATTAAAAATATTTAATAGAACTAACTATAATATGATTATACGTGTTTCTTGAATTTTTTTAAATTTATCCAATAAACGTTAGAGGCTTAAAATGTGAATGAATCTAATTTTAAAGATAATTTACCTTAAATGGTTGATTTACCGCCTTTTGATGGCCAACCCTCTTTAAATATAGTTTTGGTCAGATTTATATGTTCTATTTATCCAAATAAAATTCTTCTTTAGAATTGAGATATTAAAATTTACTTTGGGTAAGTTTTCGGTATTTTTCGGATAAAATTCATCTTTTTATGAATAGTGAAAATACTGTATTTTAATTCAAAAGTGAATTTTTATCTAATTTATTTATATGGTTAGATTATATTTTTAATTGGTTTTAAATTTTAATTATATTATGTTTTTACTATTTAATCCAATGTTGGTCATTGGAATTAATTTCACTTTGAAATTGGACATAAACAAGTATCAATCTTTTGATAGTTATTGTTTCTTAAGAAAATGCTATTTGTTTTGATAATGGGACTTAATTTAAAATTAATTAATCCAAATTTTATGTTTTAAATTTGTTAAAATAGACATCATTTTTGAATTTGGAATATAAAATATAGCTTAAGATTAATTTTTTGTATTTTTCTAAAAAACATCAATTTTTGATGAATAGTGAAACCACTAAGTTGTACATAAAAAACTAACTTTTTCATTTAAATGAAATTTTACCACATATGTGGATTGAAATTCAAAAATATGACATACATGGTTGTTATTAGTAAGTAAACCGTGGTTCAGTATGATAAAACTAATTTTTCTGTAATAGTAACTTTTGACTTTTATTTACCGTAGATAAAGGTAAATAGGGTATTTCAAGCTAAAATTAATATTATAATAATAAACAATTACCTTAACACCTATCCTAACATTATTGGTTGAGTAATATACGACCATGGGCATCTTTGGGTCGATTTTGGGACCCCATTGAGCCACATGGGAGTGATAATGACACTTTAGATTATTTAACATAAAGTAAAGGAAAAAATGACACAAACAAATATATTTTAGTAAATTAATTTTTACAAGGGGTTATAAAAATTATCAGTTAAACTATAAATATTCATTGGAAATTTAAAATTATTTCCTACTTCATGTTATTTTTTAATAATTTTTAGACATCAAATAAATTAAATCATTAATGATGTAGTATTTACCTCATTAATAAATGACTTAAAAATTAGATAATAAAAATTAAAAAAATATCCAAAACCAGTCCAATTATTATTGGATGATTTTATTTTTACCATTAGTCATCTTATCTTTGAGTTTAAATAGTTTTTTACTTTTAGAAACCGAATATCATTATATAATAAAATAATATTTTCACACTTTCATCTAGAGCCCCTCCTCCCCATTATAAAAGACCTCACTTCTAACTCATTCCTCAAACCTCTCAAGGAACATGGCACATCAAAACCTTGCCAAAATAAGCTCTCAAGATACCTATACTCCTCTTATAAGCCTTAACTTATGCAAAAGGAACTTCAATATGTCCTTTTGGTTCAATCCAAAGAGAGTTACCCAAATTAAATGTAACGGTTTCTCTTAACTTCATTTATTTTATTTTACATCTCCAATGCCTAAACTCTTTTTATTCCTTAATATTATAACAACACTAGTATACTCAATATATTAGGATGTTTTTATAAGATGTATTCAAACTACACATACACACACCTCCATCTAATGGGTGAAAAACATAATGTTTTTGTGAATGGCAAACTAACGCCTCATGAAACAATGATTGTTCGATTATCTCCTACCGCCCATCATAGTGTCCATTAAGATGAAACTATATTTATATATGATATATATATTATGTTTATTTTTTCTTTAGATTATGTATTTTCCTTTTATAGTATGCCTTTATGGTTTCCATTATGCGTAAACACAATAATTTCATTTGAGGAAGTGCAGACTACCACCCCCTCAAAGTGATATGACTCATTAATTACATATGTGTGATGTATAAAGGATGGAATTAATTATATTATATATGATATTATACTAGAATTATAATTTACCAAGGTATCATTATATTTTAATTCCATTAAAATAAGAAATAGAAATGAAAGTAGTGTTTATGCGTACGTACGGCGTACCCTCTCCATGAACGGTGCATTTCATTTCTTACCTCAAAATATTATGTACTATTATTAATACATGTATATAATGGATATATATGATATATTTGATATCTAAATCATGATTACCATTCTATATATAATGAACATTAGACTATGTGAACAACTTGCAATTATAAGAAGTCCATTTTGGACTCAAGTACCAAATATCGACAAAACGAATGTTGTTGACTTAAATGATTACATAATATTTATAACATGATAATAAGTGATATAAAATGAATAATAAACTTTAAAAATTTTCTTAATCAAGTATAAATTAACTTTAGTTTACTATTCAGGAGATTAAATAATGAACAAGTCTTGTCAGACACGAGGTAAGGGACCTCGTCACAATCTCCTCTCATTGAGGCATATTTTGTTTTAATACACGACTTTCATTTATAAGCTATATAAAATCCTTTTACTTTTCATTCAAAGGGAATATTTTTCTACTAAGTGTTTTACTAAACAAAAAAATAAATGTTTCTTTTTAACGTAAGTGGTGACAAAGACCTTTCCACCGCTTCGAGTATTATTTGATCGTTGGCTTCAATAACAAGACGAAATGTTTTAAGAAGGAAAATTAATACTATATACTCTTTGATGTATTTGGGTATTGAAAATTGTTTCATAATAGATTTTTTATATCAATATATTTTAGTGATATATTGTGATTTTTATTTAATGTTTGGGGCTGAAGCCTCATTTATTATCAAAGAAAAACAAATACCTCTTTAACTAGGTAGAGGGAGACCCATTACATAGCCCAAAGGCCCAGTGGAAATTTACCCCATTATATGGCCCGTAGGCCCAATTTTTTTTCCCAAGGCCCATTTTGTGAATAGTACTTCTACAGTACCCACGTGGCTGACCCTAAGATAGCTCTCCAATGCATTGGGTAACATGACAGAGGTAAATGTGAATGTTTCTCCTAAGAGATTAGGGAATATACTGTGATGGGTATTCCAACGTAACTCCCTATATAGCTATGATAGCTATAATATATGTATGATAAGTATGCCACAAGTTACCTTTATGATTAATGTTTTCTATGTGTTATTCATAAATCTTATGATTTCATGAGGTTTTTTAAAGAACTTATGTTTTGTATTATATGATGAACTAATGTTTTATTTCTTTGTTTTATAACCTTTATTGATATTTTTATGCTCATCCCAAGTTTTTAATTGTTTTTCACAGGACCTAAAGATGAATAGGGTCACGGATGGGATCAAGAAAAAGGCACGCTATCTAAAACATGGGACTAGACACGACTCTTTTTTTCAAGAGTTGTTATTTTATGAAAAAAATGGAAACTGAGTAGTAGTGTATACCTTGTAATTTTTTAGATGTAATGTAATAGTTATGGCCTAATTCTCTAAAAATCAAAACATGAAAAGATCCTCAATATGAATTACTCATTTAATTCAATATTATGTAATGTTTAAGGCTGGGTCCTTATAGTTGGTATCAGAGGTGGGTTTAGATAACTTTAGTAGTTAGGGTATTGTTAAATTAATATCCATAAATTATGTTATGTTAATTTAGAAATGATATAGCATTTACATATTACCATTTCATTTCACCTAATATATATTTGTGTTCAGAATGGTTTTCTGTAGAGGAAATAGGGCAGCTATGTTGGGAAGACATCAGGAGGAAGACAACCTTCCAAATTAGCAACCTGAGATGGTTAGAATTGAAACTGAAAAGTTTGTTATAGTGATGGAACAATTGAATCAGGATATAAATGGTGGTGGTATGATGCACGATATTAGCCAGATAAACCAAAAAGGGACATGTCAGTAGTGGAGAATTTCAAGAGGAAAAATCCCCCATCATTTAGAGGATCACCTGACCCTGTGGTAGTAGAAGGGTGGATTAATGTGCTGGAGAAAATGGTTGACGTCATGGGTTGTTCAGAACATCAAAAGTTTAGTGTTTTTGTTTACCGTTTTAAAGGTGAAGCTGATCAATGGTGGTCAACGGGGAAAAACATTAGGGATAGTGAGGAGATATATGCTCTTGATTGGGATGAATTCAAAGTAATGTTTCATGAGAAATATTTTCCTAAGGTGGTTTGTCTTAGGATGGAAAAACAATTCCTAGAATAGAGGCTTGAGGATGACTCAATGGATTCTTATGAAGAAAAATTCACTCAACTCACAAGGTATGCTCCGAATTTCACACAAGATCTTGATAGTAAAATAAATTGTTTTTTCTCAGTAGTAAAGCCAGATTATTGAAGGGATTTAGCTTCTTGTGAGCTCAAAAGTAATGAAAAACATGATCGTTTTGTGGAGAAGGTGGAAATGGAGTTTTCCAATGATCAAGTGTTCTTTAAAAAACAAAAGAATAAGAGGTCGCGGTGGTAGGAAAAAGGGAATAACTCTGACAAAACATCTGATGGTAAGAAACTTAAGTTTACAGTTTGTGAAAATTGTGGTAAAAGTAATGATGGGGAATGTGTTCTGAATTCTAGTAAGTGCTACCGATGTGGTAAAATGGGACATAAGGATCATAATTGCACTAAAAAGATCAAGGTAATGGTAATACAAAATATGATTTATAGTCGGTAAATTTTTTATGTGAAATGGAATGGGTCATTATGAAAATGATTTTCCAACGAAAAACTAAACTGAGGTAAAGAAGTCAGACTACAAGAAGAAAGGGGTGGTGAAGTCCTTTGAAACTACTTTAGCATATGTTTGTCCATAAAATGAAGTAGTATCAGGTACATTGTTTGTTTGTTCATATTATACCAATGTGAAGTTTGATGTAGGATCTACACAATCTTTCATTGATGAAATGTTTTCTAGTAAATTGGGAATTCCATATCAAGATATGAATATGAAACATATAGTAAAAACACCTGGAGGAAATGTTGAGACAAAATGAAAACATAAGAACTTTCTTATCCTTGTGTGTGGGATGAATCTTCCAGAAAACATTATTGTTTTTTCTATAGTAGATTTTAATGTTATTTTGGATATGGATTGGATTTTTGTTTATCATGCTAAGATTGACTGTAGAGATAACGTGGTTTCTTTTTAGAAGGATTTTCTATTTGTGTACAAGAATGAACCCTTTCTTTTGATAACATATCAAGAAGCTGAGAAACTACTAAAATATGGAAATGAATGTTACCTTGCACATATTGTTGAAAACAAAGGAACAGTTCATATTAATGATGTGACAGTGGTAAATGAGTACCTTGATGTTTTTTTCTGATGAATTTTCTGGTATTATTCCTGATCGAGAAGTTGAATTTACCGTTGACTTAGTTCCTGATTCTAAACCAATTTCAAAACCCCCTTATCAAATGGCTCAAATTGAACTTTTAGAGTTAAATAATCAATTTCATGAGTTATTAGATAAAGGTTTCACTCGACCTACCACATCACCATGGGTTGATTATGTATTATTTATTAAAAAGAAAGATGGTTCAATGAGACTTTCCATTGATTATAGAGCATTGAATAATATCACTATTAAGAATGAGTATCATTTTAATCATATCGATGATTTGTTTCATCAGCTCCAGGGAGCTCAGTATTTTATGAGGATTGATTTGAGGTCGGGGTACCATTAGTTGAAAGTAAAGGAAGCAGACATTCTCAAGTCCGCATTTTGTACTAGATATGGCCATTATGAATTTGTAATTATTCCTTTTGGTTTGAAAAATGCACCTTCTGTATTCATAGATCTTATGAATAGAAATTTCCATTAGTTCTTTCATAGGTTTGTGGATGTGTTCGTTGATGATATTTTGGTTTCTTCCAAAAGTAAAGAGGAATATGAAAGACATTTAAGGGTTGTATTACAATCCTTAAATGAAAAGAAACTTTTTAGGATGTTCAGCAAGTGTGAATTTAGGTTATATAAAATTTCATTCCATGGTCACATTATTTCAAAAAATGGTATAACTGTTGATCCTGCTAAAACAAAAGTTGTTTAATAATTTCCAAGACCCAAAAATATATCCAAGATCCTTATTTTTCTTGGTTTTGCATTTTATTACCAGAAGTTTGCTGAAACGTTTTCATGGTTATCTAGTCCAATGACTAATTTAGCCCGAAAAGATGTCAATTTCATTTAGACCAAAGAATGTGATGATTGTTTTCAGGAATTGAAAAGTAGATTGCTGAATGCTCCATTTTTGGCACTACCTTCCGGAAATGGTGTGTCTGTTATTTATAGTGATGATTCATTAAAAGGACATGGTTGTTGTATTATGGAAAATGATTAGGTAATTGCTTATTATTGACGTCTGTTGAATCCTGGTGAGTTAAATTACCCTACACATGATTTGGAATTAGCTTCTGTTATTTTTGATTTAAAAATTTGGTGGCATCATTTGTATGGAGTAAAATGTGAAATATATAATGACCACAAAATATTGAAGTATATATTCACTCAAAAATAATTGAACATGAAATAGAGGATATGGTTGGAATTAATCAATGATTATGATTTGACGATCCATTGCCATACAGAAAAAGAAAATAAAGTGGTTGATGTTTTGAGTCAAAAAAGTAATGCGTTATTAACCATGCTACGTTTGGAATGAGATCCTTTGGTTTTTATTTGAAAAACATTGGCATAGAAGTTTTTGGTGCAAGAAAGTATTCTGTTTTGTTTTTTGTGTCAGTGAAATCATCACTATCAGATAGAATTAAGTATGTACAGAAGAAAGATATTCAGTTATAGAAAAAGGTAGAGTTGGTTCAAAGGGTAAGTTGCCTGAATTTATCATTGATAATGATTGTGTTTTGAGGTTCGGGAAAAGAAAATGTGTGCCTTGTGATTCATAGTTTAAGAATGAGTTGTTAATGGAAGCTCATAGTTCCCCATTTTTAGTTCATCCTGGAAGTAATAATATGTATAGAGATCATCATTAGTATTACTAGAGGTATGGAATGAAAGGAGATATTTCTAATTTTACTTTGAATTGTTCGACTTTTCAGCTTGTTAAAGTAGAGCAGAAATTACTAAAAAGGATGCTTCCATCTTTACAGGTGCCACATGGAAATGGGAAAATATATCCATGGAATTCTTTGTTGGATTACCAAAAACATCTCGAGGAAATAATGCAATCTAGGTTATTGTTGATCGGTTGACTAAATCAGCTAAATTTCGTCCAATTTGAGATACATTATCTCAACATGAAATTTCTCAGTTTTATGTTAAATAGATAGTCAGGTTGCATGATGTTCCCCTCTCCATTGTATCTGATCGTGATCCCATATTTACTTCTTATTTTTGGAAAGGCCTTCATCAGTCGTTGGGTACTGAATTAATTTTTAATATAGCTTTTCATACTCAATCAGATGGGTAGTTAGAACGAAAAATTAAGACCATGGAGGATATTCTACATGCTTATTCACTGGATTACCAAGGATTTTGTGACCAACATATTTCATTGGTTGAATTTTTATATAATAACAGTTTTCATTCCAGTATACAGATGGCTCCATTTGAATAATTATATGGAAAGCGGTGTTAAACTCCAGCTTTTTTGGATGAAGTAGGCGATAGAAGATTATGGGACTATAATTGGTAGAAAAGGTGGTATAAAAGTTCATTTGATTCAGAAGCACATGAAAATGGCTTAGAACAGGCATAAAAGTTATACAGATATTCAGAGGAAGGATCTATCTTTCTAGGTAGGTGATCATGTCGTTCTCAAAGTTTCTCCACAGAAAAATGTGATGTGTTTTGGTAAGAAGGTAAAATTGAGTCTGAGGTTCATTGGACCTTATGAAATCCAAGAGGAAATTGGATCTATTTTGTACAGAGTGGCTTTACCTCCATGTTTATCCCAGTTACACAATTATTTTCATGTTTCAATGTTGAGAATGTGTATACCAGATCCTTCTCATGTTTTAAGTCCAGAGGTAGTTTAATTGGAAGAGAATATCTCTTATGAGGAACAACCAGTCTAGATTCTTGACCATGGAGGGAAAGGGTTGCGAAATAAGGTAAATTATCATGTAAAGGTTTTTTGGAAAACCCATATGATTGAAGAGGCAAAGTGGAAATCTGAAAATGCTATGAGGGATAAATACCCCCACTTATTTGATAAGTGAATAAAATTTTGACGACGCAATTCCCAAAAGAAAGGAAGGATTTAACATCCCATGTAAATAAAGAATAATATATTTTTATATTTATTAATATTTTTTAATTAAATAGTAATTTTACTTTAAATGGGTTTCTATGTTCGATGGCGTACCCAATACGCAACAATAGGTTTCATTGAAATCTTACATTGCACTCTAATAATATAATAATTTTATTTTAAATGATAGTTAATGCCTATATATTTTATTGACGATAATAAATATAACTAACAACAATATGATTATACATGTTTTTTAGATGTTTTTACATTTATCCAATAAAATTTGGAGGCTTAAAATGTGAATGAATCTAATTTTAAGCATAATTTACCTAAAATGGTTGATTTACCACCTTTTGATGAAGAACCCTCATTAAATATAATTTTTTTCACTTTTATATGTTCTATTTGACCAAATATAATTCTTCTTTAGAATCGGGACATCAAAATTTACGTTGGATAAATTTTTGGTATTTTTATGATAAAATTCATTTTTTATGAATAGTGAAAAATATTGTAATTTAATTCAAAAGTTCCTTTTTATATTATTTATTTATATGGTTAGATTATATTTTTAATTGGTTTTAAAGTGTAATTATATTATGATTTTACCATTAAATCCAACATTGGTCATTGGAATTAATTTCACTTTGAAAATGGACATAACCAAGTATCAATCCTTTTGTAGTTATTGTTTCTTAAAAACATGTTATTTATTTTGATAATGGGAATTAATTTTAAATTTATTAATCCAACTTCATTGTTTTAAATTTGGTAAAGGAGATATCATTCTTGAATTTGGAATATCAAATATATCTTAGGCTGAATTTTTGGTATTTTTCTGAAGAACTTCAATTTTGATGAATATTGAAACCACTAAGGCGTAGTTAAAAACCTATCTTTTTCATTTAAATGAAATTTTACTGCTTCTACGGATTGAATTTTAAAAATCCTACATACATGATTGTTATTAGTTAGTAAAAATTGGTTTAATAAGATAAAAATATTTTTTTGTGAATAGTAACTTTTGACTTTTATTTACCGTGGTTAAAGGTAAATAGGGTAACTCAAGGTAAAAGTAATATTATAATAATATTCAAATACCTTAAAACTTGTCATAACCTTATTGTTTGAGTCATTTATGACCATGGCCATCTTTGGGTCGATTTTGGGACCCCATTGAGCTACATGGGATTGATAATGACAGTTTAGATAAATTAACTTAAAGTAAAGGAAAAATGACATAAACAACTATCTTTTATTAAACTAATTTTTACAAGGGGTTATATAAATTATCATTTTGACTATAAATATTCAATGAAAATATAAAAATATTTCCCACATCATTGTATTTTTTTATAATTTTTAGACATCAAAGAAATTAAATTATTTATGACACAATAATGATGTAGTATTTACCACATTAATAAATGATTTAAATAAATAAGATTATAAATATTAAAACAATATACAAAAACATTCCAATTATTATTGGATGATTTTATTTTGAAAATTAGTCATCTTATGTTCGACTTTCATTAGTTTTGGACCTTTAGAAACCGAATATCATTATATAATAAAATAATATTGCCACACTTTCCAAAAGAGCCTGTCCTCCCCGTTATAAAAAAGCCCTCACTTATAACTCAGTAATCAAACCTCTCAAGCCACTTGTATTGTGAATACCTTACCCAAATAATCTCTAAAGAACCCTATCCTCCACCTAGAATCCATACCTTTGGCAGAAGGCACTTCAAGAAGTCCTTTGGTTCAAACCAAAGGGAGTTACCAAAATTAAAGGTAATGGTTTCTCTTAACTTCTTTTCATTTATTTTAATTCTCCTACCCCTAAACTCTTTTTATTCCTTTATTTTATAACAACACCAGTATCTTAAATATACTAGGATATTTTTGTGAGAAGTATTATAACTACACTTACAGACACCTTCATAAAATGGGTGAAGAACATAATGATTATGTGAATGGAAAACTAACGCCTCACGAAATGATTATTGTTCGATTATCTCCTACCACCTCTCATGATGTACAGTAAGATGAAACTATATTTATATATGATATATATTATGTTTAGTTTTTCTTTAAGCTTCTTTATTTTACTTTTATATAATACCTTTATCATTTCCATTATTGTTAAACGTGAGAATTTAATTTGAGGAAGTGCGGACTACCGCCTCCTCAAAGTGATATGACTTGTAAATTCCATATGTGGGGTGTATAAAGGATGGAATTAATTATATTATATATTATATTATACTGAAATTATAATATCCCTATGTATCATTATGTTTTAATTACATTAAAATAAGAAATAAAAATGAATGTAGTGTTCAAGTGTACATACGACTTACCATCTCCATAAATGGTGCATTTCATTTCATACCTCCAAATGTTATGTACTGTTATAAATACATGAATATACTGGATATATATGATATATATGATATCTAAATCATTAATACCATTCTGGATATAATGATATTTTGTCCATAAGAACAACCTGTAATTATAAGAAGCCCATTTTTGACTCAAGTACCAAATATCGACAAAATGAACGTTATTAACATAAATGATTACATAATGTTTATAAAATGGTAATAAGTGATATAAAAAGAATAATAAAGATTAAAAATGTTCTTAATCAAGTAGAAATTAACTTTATTTTATTATTTAGGAGATTAAATAAAATACAAGTCAAGTTAGACACGAGGTAAGGGACTACGTCTCAATATCCTTTCATTGTGGCATATTTTGTTTTAATACACGACTTTATTTTATATGCTATATAAACTCCTTTGAATATTAATTCAAATGGTATCTTTTTTACAAATAATTTTACTAAGAGTCAAAATACATGTTTCTTTTTAATGTATGCGGTGACAACTACTTTTCTACCGCTTTGAGTATTATTTGATCTTTGGCTTCTTTACCAAGCCTAAATGTTTTATAAAAAAAATAAATATCATATACTCTTTTACGTATTTAGTTATTGAAAATGGTTTTGATATTGTATTTTGTATGTCAATATATTTAAATGATATATTTTTGATTGAAATGTTGAAAATTAATATTTCCTTTGTGTTTATTTTATGTGTAATGAATATGTTATGGTTCTTGGGAATTGTTTATGTATACGGGTGGTTCTGTGATAAACCTATGGCGGGTGAGCCCGAGATAACACTCTAATGCATTGGGTAATGTGACAAAGGTAAACATGAATGTTTCTCCTAAGAGGATAGGGAATATACTATGATGGGTATTCCAACATAACTCCATATGTAGCTATGATAGATACAATATTTGTTTGATAAGAATTCCACAAGTTACCACTATGATTTATGTTTTCTATGTGTTATTCGTAAATCATATAATTTCATGAGGTTTGTTAAAGAGCTTATATTATGTATACAATGATGAACTAATGTTTTATTTCTTTGTTTTATAACCCTTACTGAGCTTTTTATGATTATCCCAAGTTTTGAAATGTTTTTCACAGGACCTAAAGATGAATAGGGTCAAGGATGGGTTCAAGGAAAAGTCATGTATCTAAAACACAAGACTAGACATGAATCTTTTTTCAAGAGATTTCATTTTATGAAAAAAATCAAAATTGAGTAGAAGTGTCTACCTTGTAATTTTTGAGATGTAATGTAATAGTTATGGCTTAATTATCTAAAACTCTAAAATTAAAAAGATCCTCAATTTGAATTATTCATTTAATTAAAGATTATGTAATGTTTAAGGCTGGGTCTTTATATACAAAGTTCAAATGTACTCTTCTTACAATTATAGTAATCCGAGAAAGGAAAAGTTGGGAAACTAAAAAACATTTCCCAATTACTCAGATTTAATATCTTAAAAATCACACAAATTAAAACTTCAACATTGACTACATCAAACATTCTTATGATTTCTCCAAAATTAGTCTTTTTGAAAATAATAACTTTTCCTTATTTTTATGTAACTTCCTCAGCTTCAATATGATTAAATTCCTCATCTTCAAACTCATTAACTCCTTCAGCAAAAATCTATTGTGACTGAAATCTCTTCTCATTATGATCTGACTTTCATTCTCTTCTCATTACGATATGATTTCCTCCTCTACTAATTAAGATATCTCTATCATCTTCTTCTCATTATGATCTGAATTTATTCCTCTTCTCATTACGATCAGACTATCTTCATCTTAACCTTATGATATGACAATATTATTCTACTCATTATGATCCGAATTTCTTCCTCAAAGTCAGTCTGATTGAATTTCCTTCTTATAGTCAACCATATGGAACTCTAATAACAATTTAAATCTAATTACTATAAAAACTCTACTCTAAAACTTTGAAAAACATCAAACTTCATTAGTTATAAATCATTTAAACTAATAAAAACATATGTATCTGGTACTTCCAGATCTGATGGAATATATTCCTTGATTTTTGGGATCGATACAATCTTTATGATTCCTCCATTTCTTCAAAATATTTTATCATTATATTTTTCATGATTTGTAAGAAATTATAGATAGGAAAAGTATCTTATGAATTATTTTATAAGGTTTCATAAATTTTTGACCCCTAATATCAATGACTTATTTTATTCAATTCAATAACATTTTAACTTCCTCACATTGCGTCTTCTGGCTATCTAACCAATGTCGAGTCTAATGAATCTTGATTTTCATACTAATGGATCGTATTCTGATGGTTCATCCTATCAAGAACTCTATATAAATGATAGCTTCCATATTCCTTCTAAATTTTTCATCTGTTACTTCTTATCTAGAAAACCTATGACTAAAAACCATTGTTCGGAAAACAAATTTCTCAAAGATAAAAACTTTTCTCCCACTTTATTTTTAGGTTGGAAAGTTCAGGAAATTTCACCTATTTTTTAAGAAAATTTTTTTACAAATGATTAGTTTTCCAAAAATAAAAAACGTTTTTAGAAAAACCTCATAACTTTTATTCAATTTATCATTTTTTTATTCTCATAATATCACCAAAGGAGGTCTCTCAAAGAAGTGGTAATATTCTTTACAGGATCTTTCAAAGTTTATTTCTTATTTTATATCCCATAAATCTATTACCAGAAAATCCAGGAGCCGACGAAAACTGATCCTAATAAAATTAAATAAAAATAGAAAATGAGTCAAGCATACAAGGGGTTATTACATAAATGAGTGTGCATTAACCACACCTATCTGCCTCCACCAGTGGGGCACAGTAGTTCGGGGCCGTGAAAGACCACATCTCTCTAGGATTATTGAGCGCCCGCTTTTCCAGTGAATTCCCCACCTGATTAGCCTCCCAGTAGACATGTGAAATGTTCACCCGCATCTGAGAAATATCACTAAGGAAACCAACCCACTGAGGCAGCATGCACCAAGGGACCAGGTGTGTCTTGGTGGTCAAGGCATGAACTGTGATCTGAGAGTCAGACTCAATCCATATATAATTCCAATTAAACTGAACATGCGTACCTGATGGAATAGATCATTTCCCAATGCTCAGCTTCAAATATAGTTTCACCAATAATAGCATGGTGGGATAATCCTTTAACAACCCCACGATAGGTGTGGATCACTTCCCCATAACCCGATGGGCCTAGTGCACCCAACGTGGCCCCATCAACATTTACCTTGAGGAAAATCCCAATGGATGGGATACATCGGATATAATTTAGCATTTGAGGATTGTGTGGTCGACCTAAAACACCAAGCAATCTCATAATTTGAAGATATAAAACTATGTTAGACATAGCCCCATCCTATACAAGGGAAGCATCATAAACATCTTTGTGAACCGCTACCATTCCTTGACGAACCGTGGAGTGCACACCATTGAACACTGAAGCGTTCTAGGCTTCCCAAATGGCTACAATAGCAGCATAAAAAGAAGCCAAAACAGGTTAGAAATCTTCTCACTGAAATGGAAATGAGGAAAACCGGAAAACAACTGTAGAAACGACCTGCAGGTATCAAATACAACCCCAAAAAAGAGAACCGGTATATTCCCATAGTTGATTGGCACGACAGCAGTCCATAACAATGTGCTGAACACAATTCTCATCAGCTTTGCAGATTGAGAACATGGAATACATCTGGATACCGGCCCTCTTATGAACATCAGATGTAGGATGTCGATTTTTCCATATCATCCAGATTAAAGAAAATCTGGAAGGCCTAATAAAACAGGATCTGAATTTCATAAGCCACGAAGGTGGAGGAGATTTACCCCCACATAGGTTCCTATAGTAATCCCTGCAATTGAATTTCCCAGTTCTGCAATGGATCCAGATCAATGTTTCTTACTCCATAAGGACATAATTATTTATTTCAGTCTCCACCTGCATAGGAACACTAAACAGAGAATATTGGATCTGTGATAGTAAACCAGAAATAGGCCAAGGGGCTGATTCAGGTGACAAATTAAGATCACAAAGTTGTTTTGTGAGCCACTTTGTGTTCCAAAAATTCAGTGTGGAGTCCCTGCAAACTAGCCATCAGGTATCCTGCATAATTCTGACATATGACTACTTGATATAGGCCCCAACCAATGAAGCAAGATAATATATGTAACCATTTAATAGTCTCCATGTGATTATGTTTGAAAGAAATTAATTGTCAACCTCAGGAGAAAGCAGGTCCCAAGTAAACTTCCCAATCAAGCCATCATTAATGGTACGATGATCCTTGAGTCCTAGTCCCCCCACCTCCACAGGCTTTATGCACTCCTTCCATCTGACTGTAATCAGCTTCCTCTCATGTGGTGACCCTATCCGTATGAAATTCCGTACCTTTCTCTGAAGTTCATTGAGAAGTCCTCTCGACCATCAATAGATAGAGAAGGAATATACAAACTTTGATGTGATCAATGAGTTTACAAGACAGACCCTCCCAGCCAGGGACATAGCTTTCCCTTTCCAGCTAGCCATCGGATGTACAATTCTAGAATAAATTCTTTCCAAGTACAGTCTTTTCACTTTTCCCCAAAATAGTTGGACCCCAAGGTATTGGAAAGGTATGGATCCCCCCCTCACCCCAAGAAACCTGACAATTCTATTCCTTTTCCCAACCGAAATTCCATTCCCAAAAACATTGGAATATTTTTCCCAACAAACGGCTTGGCCTGTAACCTACTCATAATGACTAAAAAGGGCTTTAATAGAGGAAATAGTTTTCCTTGAAGCATGTCCAAGGAGCAATATGTCATCATCATATAATAAGTGAGACGTGGCATACTCACTCACACCCGCCCTTATCTGCTTATAAAGTCCCATTTGGGTAAGTTCATTATTGAGACTCCTTTCCATCATAGAGTCTAAATGAATGAAAAGGGATATACCTTGAACCCTAAGTGATTCATCCTTTGAAGAAACATCAAAAAATGACAAAGGCATGAAGAAAGATTCATTTGCACTTGGGTCGCACAAGTTCCACCAAAGTCATACAAGTATACTTGTGCGCCGCCCAGTGGTCATGCAGGTGACTTGCGCACCCTCTATGATTCTCTCCCAGGGTCTTCAGCAGCCTATAAATACCCCTGGTGGGCCCCCCATTTGAAGGACGGAAAAATTACAAAAGTTAGATTTAAGCTCTGGTTTCCCTAGTCTCTTCTGGAAGTCTTCCGAACACTTCTAAGGTAATTTATTACCTAGAATTGAAGCTCTAAATAGGGTAAACAACGCCTAATTGTTGAAACACATCAACACTTGCGTTCCTAAGTAGTCATCCCTTAAGGGAAATGGCCACACTTGCGCACCACCTTATCCCTTGAACAAAACATGGACGACACTCTTTTGGAAGCCTTTGGGGATAATTATAAGGGCTTGAGCCAAGTCTCTCCCAAGTATTATTCTAAGGGTTGACCGTCACGCAAGTACCCATGTGTCATGCAAGTATACATGCATGACCAGGACTTGCACGCCTACGCAGGACTTGCACACCTCTCTCTTTTTGGATGCCCCTCATGCCTATTCACCTCTCTTATTCCAATCCACCTCTCCTCTTCAATATTAAGCCTTCAGTACCCTCTAAAAAGTCATTCATGGAATGATATCTTGGTTGGCTTCCTTATCTGAAAAGAATTATGTGGAACATCTATCAAAACATATTTATTTACATATCTTTATGTCACTAAGGATAGATATTTCTTTCATTCAACCTCATCCTTTATGATGATAGGATCATTAACCTGGGCCTCCTTTTCAAATGTAAGCCCCAGTCCATGTTTTCCAAATGGGCATCCTCCTTAGGAGTAATCCCCAAAATTCCATATTCAATGGGCATCCTCCTTAGGAGTAAGCCCCAAAATTCCCTATTCAATGGGAATCCTCCTTAGGAGTAAGCCCCAAGTCCCCTAACTTGGGCCTCCTTTTCAGGAGTAAGTCCCAATCATTATTCCCAAATATGGGCTTCCTCCTCAGTATTAATCCCCATCCATAATTCCTTTTATATGGGAATCCTCCTTAGGAGTAAGCCCCAAATTCCAATTTCCTTTATCCTGGGCCTCCCTTTCAAGAGTAAGCCTCAGTCATAATTCCCCTAACATGGGCCTCCTCCATAGGAGTAAGCCCCAGTTCTCAAGTCCCTTTAACCTGGGCTTCCTTCTCAGGAATAAGCCGCAGTCATAATTTCTCTTAACCAGTCTTAATTTCTTTTTATTTGGGCATCCTCCTTAAGAGTAAGCCCTAAGTCCCCTCCTAATTTCGACATCTTCCTCAGTAGTATTCCCCATGTTAGATTATCCAAATATCCAAAAAAGAACATATACCTTTATGGACCTTGTTTCTAGGTTTCTTCCCTGAAGTAAATCTCAATCCTTATTTATTCTGGGCAGTCACACATACATAAGCCCCACATTATTGCATCTTTCGTGGCACAATTGTCTGGTTGTACCAATACCTCCTATTTCTCACACCGAGAATGACTCACATGATCTTAGAGTGTAAAAGTAATTATGAAATATTTCTTTGAGCCATCAATCATGCATAAACCTCATTATTCTTTTCACGAACTACGTGGGTTTGAATTCCTTTACTAAAACTAAGGATATGTAGGTAGCCCATCAATGGGTACGATCCCAACAATGAAATAATCAATGTCCTTCTGAATGACAATATACATCAAGTACCCCACTTAGTGGATTTAAAACCAGTATGGTTATCATAATGACCAAGATATTTCTATATAATGTGTCGAAGGATACCATTGACTAAGAATCTCTAAACAAATACAGATGATTCTCTATCGATGAAGAACCTCGAATACATATAAAAGATTATCTAAATATTCTATATATCAATCATTGATTGTCAGATCTAAAGGAAAGCTCATTATCATACTTGGTAATGCAATAAGGATTCATGAACATATCTTAAATCTATAAAGAGAGTCCTAGAGTAGACAATAATTCCCCTAAAAAAGGTGTGATGAGTCTGACCTCCCATCCTCTCGACCAATGAAAATTCTTAAGCCTCATCGGTCCATAACTAATGAGAACCTACCTTTGGAAAGTAGGTCCAAATGGATATAGAATCATTGGATGATTCTGGTTCTACGAACAAACCTGTTAGAAACAGATTAAAATTTTTGAAAGTTAAACCAACGAGGTCATCCCCATTTCCAGAGGAAACAAAAAATGGTGAACCCAACGTGAATCCTTAACCAAGTTAAAATGATGTTTTTCTTATTTGTTAGGACCCTATTTAAACTCAATGAGAGGGACGACAAAAAAATCAATAAAAATATGTTCTCATCCAAAAGATGTAGTGTCCAAACTTATCTTGATTATGTCTGTTATATCAAACATTCAATGTTTTCCATGATCTTATGTATTTCAGAAATGGATTCCCTAAAGTTCACGCCTGTGAATACCTCTGCTGTAAATGCCTCTACTGCTACTCCTGTTGGATCGTCATCCGCTCTAAGGACGACATCACCTACTCAGTGTCTTCAACGCTGGGTATCAAATGCGCTGGTTGAGGAATACCGTCGAAATAGTACTATTCCAACTTTGGAGGCCGCTCGACAAGCCCTCCATGTTAATAATTCACCATGGTCATCCGGACATCAACGACCAACGATCAAGAAGAAGGTGGTTCCAACCACCGTTTCCAACCGTTTCGGGTCGTTATCCCCTAAACACAATCACTAGTCCCTCCCATATTCCGGGGAGGTGAATGATAAGGCCACTGAAGGCCTTAATTCAAAGAGACAGGAGTCCTTCTCAAGGTTTCCCATCACAATCGCCACTAGACTCGTGTGACAGTGCGCCCTCAACATGATGAGGGTATCGTTTCCAGGAATTCGGCTCAGTTTCCTTGAACCTGAGCAGGAAAGATGAACTGCCAGAGGCGAAATCTGGTCAACAGTGAGCAGGTCCTTATCTCTGCCATCTCCGGAGAAGTCCACCAACAAAACTTGGTGGCAAACAACGAGCGGGCACACACACCCGTCCATCTTAATTCCGCTATCCAGCAGACTCATCTGGCAGCAGCACGCCAATCCCGCCGGGGAATTCCGGCAGAGTACTATAGACAGGAACATACACCAGTTTATAAATCATCAGCTAGTCAGCAAGCTCAGCTGACTACATTCGATGAGGCCCGCCAACCCAAAGTGTTGACAACTGGTAAACATGCACATACACCAGCTTACTCTCATCAATCCTGCCAGTAGCCTCATCCATCAGTATTGAAGGAAGCTCATCAACAAAGTTTGGTGGAGTTCAATTATTAGGCACATACACCATCTAGTATTGATAAATCCTACCAACAGTCTCGTTTCATAGCACCCGGAGAAGTCAATTGGAAATCCCCAATGATAAACAGGAGGCAGACTCAACTCTATGCCCCCACACATGAGTATTGTCAGGATTCACTAGCAGGAAAAGGAGGACAGGAGCAGGAACACACACCTACTCCAAGCATGGAATGGACGTATATCCTCGTTAAAGCAGCTGAAGTCACCAAGAATATTTTGTCAATAGTGAAAGAGCAGTAGAAAATCCCTGCTCATATTCTGGGTGCCTTCCAGGATATTATAACAGATTTAGCAGCATCACAGGGAAGGAAATGGAAATCTATCCCTACCAGTGGAGCGACACATCAAAATTTCACTCCGGAACAGATACACACCTCTATTTCAGTCCACGAATTTTGTGGGGGATACTCCCCCATATCATACGGACAACCATGTCAGGTACATAAACTGATTTGAGTGGAGATAATCAGCCTAAACAGATCATTTCTCCTGAGCAGGCACATACACCTAGCCATAATAACCACTTTCGTCAAAAAGTGGTTCCTAAAGTGAGTAATAAGGAATCTAAGAAGAAGACTCTCCCAAAATAGTAAATAAATCTAAGGCCAATTTGTAACAAGGCCTTACTCTATACTTGAATTCTTGATGCACTCAGACAATTATCTATTGCAACTCAAGATTCTACTCTATCAGTTCCCAATAGTTAGAACATTAATTCTGAAGGTCTACATCAGACACTTCCTCAAGAAGGCTTGCTTCATGACAGTTTGGTCAATCTCAAAGTTTCTTCTTCAGATGAGAGCCACTGGAACCCTCTGTGTGGCCAAAAGACCAAGGAGAAAAATGTTTTATCTTTTGTTGTAACCCACCATGGTGATCCTCCCCATGATGATGAATTTATCTACGAAAGTCCACTCTGCAGTAATAATTAACATTGCTTGGAAAAAGCTTTAATGGACAATGTAGTGATGAGAAAGCCCTCCTTTCTTGAGGCACTTGCAAATGTGTAGCCAGTCATGTCTGATTCTTTACCAATAGCAGGTGAAATAATTTCTCAGCTAGAAGATAGCACGGGGTGTAGTTCATTCTCCGAACCACCCCTGAGTTGTGCATCTTCTAAATTGATAAGTGAATTCTCTACCAATCTTGTTGAATATGATAAATCAACAATGAAGCACCATCTTTGGTCTAATCAGGTAGAAGAATCTGCATCAAATGAAAAAGAGGAAGCGTAGAATATGAGAAAACAACAGGAAAAAGGTGATGTGATAGTCATGTTTTGGCCTTTGGATGACTCTCAATATGACATTCTAGAGATGTTGATGGAAGATTGTATTCAAGATATTCATCTAAACATGTGTTAAACTCTTTTTCAAATGAAAAAAGAAAATATTATCTTATGATGAATATGAAAAAAAAAATCAAGATAACAGAAGGGTTACAATGCCAAATTGATTTGGCATCTCTCTCAGTTTCTCGATATCTGAAGGCTGAAAAGCAGTAGAGATCCCTTCAGTGTTCATGTCTTGGCGCACTAAGAAGATTGGTCCAGTTCATTGCCAATACACCATCTAGTATTCATATCAGGGGTTGGTGTGTTCATGGAGCACTCTATTTAACTATACTCTCTAGCAAATTAATCCCACCTAAAATGGTCTCAAGAAATGTTATTTCCCCTGGCCGGCCATAGTGAATTGGCTTTGTTTGTTATCATAGGCTCGCTCAAGAAAAGGCCTCAACTAGTTCTTCTCAAAATCAGGAATGAAGAGAAGAAGTTGTTGAATTACTCTTGCATCAATTGAATGATAATATTGAACAGGCTTTTTTTAGAGCATGCACAGCATCAAGTGACAGAAGTTTCAGAAATCATCCAATGGTTTTTTGAGCCAGGTGATAAAATTGGATGCAGGTTGATGCATCCAGCAAATTTCCGGACTAATTACCGGAAGATCAGGAGAGCATTCATGAAAGTCTCAGATGTAGTAGCTCAAGAACCACCCCAGCTTGGTAGACTGGGGACTCTTTGAACCCAACCCTCAGAATCAAAAAATAGGATTTGAGGAGTTGATCAGAAACAGTGGGAACAGCCCCAATCCACAGGACTAGGGACTTTTTCAAATACTCAATCTCTCCCTCAATGAAATTCATTCTTCTCTCGTTTAGGGATGAAGCGACAAGAGGAACGAAGATCCAAATTATCAAGATATTCCCTCCAAAGTATGGTTCTTCAAGATGTTCCTGAGGGATCAAATCAACAAAGGGAAATGTCTCATCAGGGACATGGAAGAAGACAATATCACAGAAATGCCGATAGAAGGGATGCAATGTGTTATGCATCAATCAATGTCATTAATGTCGTTGTTGTTGATCCCCCAGATGAGGCTCATGTAGAGGGATCATATGAAGTGGTTCCTGCTCAAGAATTTGTATGCACAGACACAAATGAAGAAGGTGTGCATACACAAAATCAAAGGATTACCCAAAATCTAGGTAATCCTTCAACAAACCCACTTCCCCCTCTCCAAAGGGTGTCCAATAAGGGGATGGAAAGAATCAGGATACCCACCCTTCCTCTGGAGAAGGCCAATCGCTCTCATTAGAGAAAAGATTCTCACAACATGAGGAAGAGATGAAGGAATTAAGGATGTTGAATATGGAACTACTTCAATGTAGTCTTCCTCCTAAGTGTGCTGGAGTCAGTCAGCCAAGGTAATTTGTTGCGGCTACTGAGATGGATCAAGAATATCCTCCTTTATTAGTACACCCTCACAGGCCTAATACTATGGGTCAAGTGAAACAACAACTGATAGTGTTATCATCAGTTGCAGTACCATCCACCACATCTGTCCAGGCTCCAGTTATTGCACCTTCTCAGGTCCAAGCTCAATTGGATGTTTCTCAAAAGTTAATAACTACTATTGAGTCATTAACAGCTCAGTTGGAATCTATGGAAGGAAAACATGCACCATTTAAACGGGAGAAAAGATCCTACCCTAAATGGGTTGAAGTAATTCCTCCCCCATCAAATTTTTCAAGTACCACACTCCCAATATTTAACAATTCGAGAGACCCAGAGCAACACATAAAACATTTTGTTTCTCATTGCGATCCTATGGTGGGAACCCCTCAGCAAAAAGAATCAGTTAAGTTCACTTGTTTTGTACAGTCATTACAAGGTCATGCCTTTGTCTAGAATACAAGCTTGTAATCCCGGTCAATTACTGGGTGGGAGGATCTCTGTCAATGATTCCTTCTTCAATTCATCTCAACTATTCCAAAGTCAACAGTTTTTGATCTTACAAACTATAAGAAAAGGGATAATGAAAGGGTTTCAGATTTCATTGCTCACAGGAAGGGATTAACATATTCCCTAAACTTAGCACTCCCTCAAGAAGAATTGTTGCCTATCTGTGTGGAAAATTTGCGTGATGAGTTGCGCACACCGTTGATCCCTATTAAATACACAGGAGGGTTTCTTGACCTTACATCAATCGCTCAACAGACTGAAGACTCTTTTATGAAGACAAATGACAAAGCTCGTGTAATTCCATCAGCTCCAAGAAGGAGAATGGGTAAAGCAGAGACTGCTGCAGTTACGCTTAAACACGAAATTGTACCTTCTTCTACTTCAAAGCCTTCATCTTCACGAAGGGCTCCACCTTCTGAGCGTCAACAATAGCATCCATTTCGTCTAGATGATCAAAGAGGTCAAAGATGAAAACAATTTGAGGATATGAAGAGTAATTTTTACTCTTTATGAAAATAACAAGTTCTTTGTTACTTCATTTCGTCTCTGGAAAATAATTTGGTTTAATTGTCAAGGATAAACGTCCTAACAAGGAAGGAGATGAAGACCATCCCAACTATTTCCCATTTCATCAGATGTTGGGGCATCCCATTCAAGAGTGTTTTGTCTTTAAAGACCTCCTGCAGAAAATGGTGGATTTGGGACAAGTCAAACTGAAAGGTTCTTCAGCTCGTGTAGCATGTGTTACTGCTACAAATCAAGAGGAATAACATGAGTGGCAAGAAGTCAAAAACATAAATGTGCAAAAATATGATGATTGGATGGTCAGAAAAACGATCAACCAAACTCATGATATTTTTCAAATGCAATTGAAGAAACCGATTGTTTCTTCAGCTAAGAATTCCATAGCAAAACCCTCTTCATCAGAGGGAAAATCCTCAAAGAAACAGCATAATTGAAAGAAAGAAGAGCAATCAGAAGAAGATGAGATCGTGTCAAAGTCCAAATTGTCTTTGACTATGGCATATTTTATAACATCTACTTCGAAACCACGGGCACCGCCCCACCAAACGACACAGCCTAAATAGGCTAATCTGGCAGAGTCTCCATTAGAATAAGTATTAATCTTTGGTTATGTTAATATGATTCATTTAACAGAAACGTATGCTAGTCACAGTTTCGATTTTGATGAGCCTGAATTCCCTGTATCAAATAGAGGAATTAGAGGGAGTTATAGAGGTTTTTGATACAGAGGAAGACGTGGATATCCCAGAAGCCACTATTCCAATTCTACCCCTACTAGAACTGTGTATGCAGTAGACACTCATGGTGGATCTCTTCAAAAAGCTCAACAAGAACACGAAAATTCTTCCACCAATAGAAGACTCTGTCTTGGCACAATTATTATGGATGATCGGTTAGAGGTTCTACCTTCTTCCACTCAACAAGTAAATAGACATGTTCAGTCTAATATTCCAAAGCCAGCATTATTGCCAACTCCTACCCTGATACAAGATGTAGCTACTTCCAAAGCATCAAATTCTAAGGTACCTACGAAGCCACATGTTCCTATTGGGAAACGCAGACCTTTGGATCAAAATTATGATGTATTGAAACACTTGGCCCTAGTACTGACCAAGATATCAATTCTAGATTTTTTGAATCTATACAAGGATCTTCAAGAGACACTCATTGTGGCTTTATCAAGTCCTCAAGAGTTTGAAACTGAAATTGTTGCAGCTGAAGTCTACCATGTAGAGAATAGCCCTGCAGAATACCATGAAGTGATATCTTTCACCGATGAAGATGAATATGATGTCGTTCATAGACACATCAGACCTTTGTATTTATCTGGCATGGTCAATGGTGTAGACATCCGAAGAGATTTCATTGATAATGGTTTAGGATTCAACGTCATCAACATTCGTACACTTCGTCGATTGGGCCTCACAGAATCTGATTTATCTCCTTATACATTGATGTTAAAAGGATATGATAAAAATGTACAAGAACCAATGGGCGAGATTACACTCAGAACTCAGTTTGGAGATCTTGTATCCAATTCAGATTTCATGGTTGTTGATCATGATACAGCCTTCAACATTTTTCTTGGAAGACCTTTACTATATCAACATGAAGCTATCCCTTCATCAAACCATCAATGCCTAAAATACTGTTTCGATGGTCAAATTGGGACATTGTATGGTGATAAATCCCCCTTAAAAACATCTATATCTCAATACATTGAGGCAGAATTCTATCACATGAAGGGTAAGGAGAAATCCACAACAAGGTAGGTTACCAAAGTTAATGCTCCATATGGTTTGGAAACAATTACAGTAAACCCATTCACACATGTGAGTACAAATTATGTGTTTCCTATCAGTCAAATTGACAGGATAGACCCAAATCCAAATACTCTTATGGAAACTTCCATAATGTCAATTACAGAAATCAAGCCAGACAGCATGGGAGAAATTGGTGATTCACCATGAAATGATGAAAGCCAAAATGGGGATGTCTTCATTTCATCTGCTGAAATCCAACAAGTCTATACTTCTCCAACTATGCCAGAAGAAGTTATAATAATGTCATAGGTGAAGGATAATGTCGATTCTCAATCCATCATCTCCTCTTCATTACCCAATGAATACCCTTCATCATCAATAGGGTCAGAAATGGAAGCCTCTTCTTCAAGATGTTCAAGTTTTGACATCTCTCCTGATCATGAAAACTCTGTTTCATCATCTACTATGAAAGTAAAAGCATAAGAGATAACACATGTTGAAGAAGAAGAGGAAGATCTCAGAGATGCTCCTCCATCATTTGAAGAGGGTATATCTAGCACCGTGGATGAACTCAGAGATATAAATCTGGGTACAAAAGAAGATCCACGCGGCACTTTAATTAGTGCGACCATGACTCTTGAATAGCAATAAATGTAAATTTCATTTTTAAAGAAAAATCAAGATTTATTTTCTTGGAACTATACAAAGATTACAGGGCTTGATCCTGATGTTGCTACTCATCGTTTGGGTTTTCCGGAAGAACATCGAGGATTTGAGAAAGTCGCAATAAGAACACACCCAACCTATGCTTCCAAAATTGAAGCTGAAGTGGATAAGCTTACCAAAAATAACTTCGTCAGAGAAGTTCAATATCCCAAATGGTTGGACAATATTGTCCTTGTGAAAAAGAAGAATGGAAAAATTAGAGTTTTCATTGATTTTAGAGATATTAATCGACATTGTCCTAAGAAAGATTTTACAATTCCGATCATAGAACTCCTGATTGATGAAACATCTGGCTATGAAGCAGTTTCCATCATGGATGGATATTCAGGATATAATCAAATCCGAATTTCTCTAGAAGATGAGGAATCTACAGCCTTCAGAGCCCCTTATGGTGTGTTCTGCTATCGGGTAATGCCCTTTGGCATGAAGAATGCAGGTGCAACATATCAGCGTGCCATGCATCGTATCTTCAAACCCTTTTTAGGGAAGTTTTTTGAATGTTATGTGGATGATTTTGTGGTTAAATCCAGGAAATGATCTAATCACTTGGATGATTTGGAAGTCAAATTCCACAAACATCGACATCACAATTTGAAGATGAACCCCTTAAATGTGCTTTTGGGGTAACCTCAAGAAAATTTCTCGGATTTTTTGTACACCATCGTGGTATCGAAGTCAATCCTGAGAATAAAAAGTCAATCCTGGGTATGTCACCTCCTTGAAATTTGAATGAATTGAGAGGGCTTCAAGGAAACTTAGCCTATATTCAGCGTTTTATCGCCAATTTGGCAGGCAAAAGTTTACCCTTCACCAAGTTGATGAAGAAGGGAGTCGCTTACAAGTGGACTGAAGAATGTCAAGAAGCATTTGATATTCTCAAGAAATATCTCTTGAGACCATCGGTATTAATGCCATCTGTCGAAGGAAGACCCCTTATCCTCTATGTGAAAAATTTAGAGTGATCATTGAGTAACTTTCTTGCTCAGAATCGTGATGCTGGGAATGAAAGCAGCCTCTACTATCTCAGTCGGACTATACTTGAAGCAGAAACCCGATATTCAAGTATTGAGAAATGCTGCCCAGAATTAATCTTTGTAGTTCAGAAGTTGAGACACTACCTGAAACATCACGAGGTCCAATTGTTATCTTGAAATAACCCGCTCAAATTCATCTGTAGCCATCCAATGCTTACAGGACGTCTAGCAAGGTGGGTAGTTATTTTGCAACAATTTGATATTCAGTATGTGTCTCAAAAAGCAATAAAGGGCTAAGATCTTGCTGATTTCCTTGTTGAACATCCTTCAGAAGAAGATACATATTCAAATATTGAACTTCCTGATGAGGAAGTCTTTTCTATTCAAGACAATCTTCAAACATGGGAAATATACTTTGATGGAGCTTCCCGAAGTCCAACAGGGAAGAAAATGGAAAATCCTAAATTCAACAAAGTTGGGTTAGGAATTGTGATCATTTCTCCAGAAATGTCAGTGCGACCCTATTTGTTCTCATTATTGGGAGGTGGAACAAATAATGAAGCAGAATACCAAGATCTTCTCACAGAATTGGAGTTGGGGCTTCAAGCACAAGTAAATCACTTAAAGGTGAATGGTGATTCAGAACTGGTAATCAAACAAGTCAATGGTGATTATGCAATCATAAAAGAAGAACTAATCCCTTTGTATGATTACTTTAGAGAGTTAATGGCGGAATTCCCTTTGGAAATGACATTTTCTTATGTCCCGCGATCACCAAATGCCCAAGCTGATGCACTCGCTAATATAGCCACAGCACTGGCTAATATAGCCACAGCATTGGCAGATCAAAATCGGGACGAGAAAACCATCAATATTGCCAACCGTCATACAATTTCACCTTTTTTTCAAACCAAAACAGAGGAAATCAATGAAATTAGTCCCATTCCTGAACAATATGGTCATACTATAGGATGGATGTCACCTATCAGGGAATACCTTAAAAATGGAACACTTCCACCTGATAGATTTGGGAAAGAACAAATCCAGTGACATGTGGTCAATTTTACTCTTTATGATAGCCCAGATCACCTAGAAAAAATTCTCTTCAAAAGATGTTTTGATGGAATTCTTTTCAGATGCATTGAAGGTGAAGAGACAATGGTTGTCTTGAAAGAAGTGCATGCAGGAGTCTGTGGTGCCCACCAGTCTGGACACGGACTATCTGATCAAATTCCAAGGCTTGGATACTTTTGGCCTTCAATGATACAAAATTGTGTTGATTTCACAAAAAAAAATTCATTCTTTCCAAGTATATGCCAACTTCATTCATCAACCCCAGAGTTTCTTCATATAACTAAATACTCGTGGCCATTGGCCACATGGGGAATGGATGTAGTAGGACCTTATCCTTCAGCTACATCCAAGCAATTTAAGTACATTATTACTGCTACGGAATTATTTTCCAAATGGGCAGAGGCAATACCTCTCAAATAAGTCAGTTCTAAATGCATTTTTAACTTCATCAAGTCTACCATCATTACCAGATTTGGTGTCCCTCATACCATATTAACGGAAAATGGAACCAACATCTATTCATCCGAGGTAAGGAAGTTGTATCAAGAATACAACATCAAGTCCAACCATTCCTCTCAGTATCATGTAGTGGCCAATGTCCAGATAGAAGCCTTCAACGTGACACTTTCAAATACACTACAAAAGATGGTGGATAAAGAGAAGAAGTCATGGCCTGACAAACTCTTTCGTGCTTTATGGGATTATCGGACCACCACCCGCACTGCAACACGGTCAACTCCATATTCATTGGTATATGGAACGGAAGCAGTCTTTCCCATTGAGGTTCAATTACCCTTGCTCAGAGTAGCCATTTGTGATAAGTCATCTACCGATGAACAATCTCAAAAGTGATTGGATGAATTGGAACGGTTAGATGAGAAAAGATTGTGCATCCTGCACCACTTGGAAGTCTATTGGAATCGAATAGCATGAGATTTCAACAAAAAAAGTTCATCTTCATTAATTCATTCCGGGAGAATTGGTATTAGTTATCATAACTCCAATGAAACTAGGAATGAAACCTCCCAAGATTGATCCAAAATGGGAAGGACCTTATTCAATACATAAGGTCTACTCCAATAGGGCTTATTCCTTAATCTAAATGGATGGAGAACTCATCACTACTCCAACCAATGCTAGATTTCTGAGGAAGTATTTTGTGTAACAAAAATACTTTATTGTCCAGCAGGATGTTAAACTACACCATCCACGGTCCATGCATATGACCTTAAACTATTTTCATTTCTCTTGTCCAAAATGACGTTAAACTGGGTTTTCCTTGCTGCAAGACTTTAAACTTCATAGTCGCTTATGTCCAGCAAGACGTTAAATTTCACCATTAACGGTCCATGCATATGACCTTAAACTATTTGCACTTACATCCAACATGATGTTAAACTGTGAAAAAGCCCCTTGATACGTCCAAAATGACGTTAAACTATGTCCTCTTTTGTCCTTACTGCATGAGATTAAACTGCACAGTCCCCCTTTCATCCAACATGATGTTAAACTGTATTATCCCCATCATCTTATCTAGAGGACGCTAAACTGTACAACACCCTTATTGTCCAACATGACGTTAAACTGTGTACCTATATTTGTCTTACTTGACATTAAAATATACTACTCATTTGTCCTACATGACGTAAAACTGATCAATGTCCCTTAATATGTCCTACATGACGGTAAACTATATTTTTTCCCTGCTACATGACACTAAATTGTGCAGCACTTATATTACTCACTGAAATTCCTTAAACTGCATAGTCCCTTCCTATGTCTTACATGACATTAAATTGTGCATCGTTAAGGTTGTTGTTATCTCTTTTTTCTCACACCGAGTATGACTCATGTGATCTTCGAGTAAACTTTAACCATAACACCTTCTCTGGGATGCGAACCATGCGTCAGTCCCAACACTTTCTTTTTTAGATCGTTGTCCTCAAAAACAACTTGATCACCAATTCATTCTTTAATTGAACTACGCGGACTTTGATCCTTGCCTTCCAGGATAGGCACATAGGCAACCTCCTAAGGTTCAATCCCAAAACCAATCTCTTCACATCGGTTCACCTCCGTCTCATATGATGTTGATTCGTGAAACCGCCCCTAAAACTAATATTTTTACATTGGTTCACCATGGTCCATGCATATGACCATAAACTATTCGCACATTTTTCCTGTATGAAAATAAACTACAACATTCTTTGACACCCTCACCTAATAGGGAATCATTATTTACATTGATCTCTAATCATGTTATATTCCAAAGACTATGTGCATACATGGTAATGCCTGACCTTTTATCTTGGGTCAAACCATCATTTCAATAAAGTCCCCTTTTTAACTTTCATATGTACGAACCAAATCTGTACATAGGGTATTTCAAGAACTACGCACGACTTGATTCCCATCCTTATGGGATACATAGGAATGTTCGAGAATCCCTCGAATCTATCCCCAAGTCTTTGGGACTAACCCCAAATTCCACTTTCAGTACCCTTGCTGAAAATTTCCTTTGAAAACACACATAGTGTATTCATTATAATGGTCAGAGTTTTATGAAAGAAAACTATGATTTCCCACACTTTTGTCCCACATGAAGTTAAACTGTATTTCATGAACTACGTATTGGCTTGATTCCCATCCTTATGGGATACGTAGTGAAGTCCAAAATGTCAATTCATGACCCATCGACAACTAAATTATAGTTAGCATTGATCTATGTATCACTTTCATGCATTGGACAATATACATTTTCATGTTTCATACTCATAACCTTAAATACTTACAAATATCCATAATACTTTTCTTGACTTCTAGTCACAAAATTTCCGATTTCTGAGAGTTCTTTTTCATGACTATACAACACGTTCCCTTAGGCGGCCTTGCATAAACAGTCTACATAACAGACTTGTCAACCAAAGGATACTATTATTTGACTATGCAGCCAATGCCCTTAGGTGTCCCTATATAATTCAACACCCTAACGGGTTTGTTCAATAATGGTAACATCATTCTTGGAAATAAAACCTATTTTTTCCTTACTGGTCTTATCAACAATATGTAACGATCCGCAGAAAATAGTTATCCTTAACATATTTTTCATGTGTTCTTTTTCATGATCTAAAAGTATTCAAGTCTATGGTTTATATTTCCCTTCCCTACGTTTGGGTCAGACCTTCGTAGGAGTGACATTCATCCAGTTCTTAGATGATATTGTTTGGAAATATCTTCTCCATATTCAAGTACCTATCTCCATAAAACAAACTCTATGCTTTGGAAATTTTGAATCTCCATAAAATTCCATTGGATTTTTAGCAGTATAATTGTAAATTTCTAAGAGTGCTTTTGCTTAACTATGCAGAACATGCCCTTAGGCAGCCTTGAATAAGTAGTCTATATAACCGACTTCTCAGCCAAAAGATTATATTATTTGAATATGCATCCAATTCCCTTAGGCGGCCCTGCATAATTCAACCCCCTAATGGGTTTGTTAAGTAGTGGTAACATCATTCTTGGGAACTACTTATTCTAATTCCTTTTAGCCCTTTTTTCATATCATTCCTCAAATTGAAAATTTCTTAAGACATAGTTTACATATTTTCCCCCATACTTGAGTGTGGTAATATGTTTTCAAATAAATTTTCAAGGAATTGAGTCAATTTTAATCCATTTTTTCAAATCTATTTGGACCTTAAACATTATCATTTTTATGTCTGACATGTGTAACATTAAACTGCCTATAAAAGACAAGGGAACTCTGAACAGAAGTCATGTTCCATCTCACTAAACATAAATTTCATATGATTTAGGTAATATTGAGCAATTAAAAGATTAAAAGTTTATAGTGTTATTTATAATAATCCTAGAAAAAATAAAACTATGCTTACCAGGCCCATTGGAATAGATTAAAATTTAAAGCAGGTAGAAAAACAAATCTTGTACAAATGATTGAAAATGAATGTGTTTTTCATTTGATGCACAAAAGTTATTATGACATCCACAAACTGGAGTGTCTTCTCTTTTACAAGAATTACAAAAGGCTATCAACATAATTCTTAATTTGATTTACAGCATCTCGAGCTTCATCAGTAGCCACTTGAAGTTCATACACTCGACCAACATCATTCATTTCAGCATGATGGAGTGCTTTCTTGGAATCTGAAATGGATTTAATACCATTTGTTTGAGCTCCCTCTAGTGAATTATTAAGTTGTTCAAGTTCCCCAGTAACATCATCCAACTGTTGCTGAAGGTTCATCTGCTGGAAGACTTTCTCTTTGATCTTATGCTTCATCTCCTTTAACATGGAAGAATAATCAGCCTCAGCTCGGGATACCGTAGCCTCAAATTCGATGATATTGGCTGACAGCCTCACCCTGGTCTAATCTTGACGGAACTTTTTCTCTTGCTCCCTCCTTAAGATTATTCGCTTCACTGCAGCATGGATCTTTTGATATCCAAAATCGCTAAGTCCCAACAAGACGAACAGGGATGACAGTCGGGGAATCTTTGATGACATCACTTCTAGAGGAACTTCATATATGCTTTTCCATATGTTCTTCCATGCCTTGCGTCATGAAAACTGGAGCACCTTATGTACCTCCGGATATGAATCAATATCACTATCATAGGGGGGAATATAATCCATGATTAATGCACTTAAGGAAGTTCCATGTTCTACTCCATCACCCCTGACCCGTGTTTCTTCACATTCTATTCTCGTTGGGGCAGAGGCTGAGGCTTCACCTCTATATCTAGCCACTAAAATTGATGGCCCTGCATAATCAATTGAAAGCATTGGTTAGTTTCAAAGGATAAAAAATTTTATTGGATGTTTTGTAGGTTAAGTACAGTCGCAAAAAAATTGTTATCTCTTACCAAATGGTAGATCGGTAACTTGAGAAGGCTCCTCCCCATATTTCCTAGATTCAACAGGATTTTAATGACGGGATTAAAGAAGCTCTGCCAGGCTAAACTCCACATGAGCTAATGTCTCTGCAATATTAGGGTTTTTTGTACCCACTTCAGGCAATGGCAGTTCAGCATCTTGCTCAGATAGAACTGCACATTTCAACCGATCATTATTAGATATGTAATAAGAAGTAATTTTTAATATGATGAAGGATAACACTCATGTCCATAATTTTCTAAATTACATGTTAATTTAATATGATCTAAAAAATCTTCAAAAGATGCACCAAGTTCCATCATTTCATCTGATGTAATCTCAGAATCCTGGTTAATCTCACTAGTGGGAGCATTCAATATGTCTTCTAGGTGACCTACATCTTGCAGCCTCTGACCCTTGACAGTTTGTTCAGTAAAAATAGTGGCAATAGTTGCAATAGCGGCCAAATGCTCTAGTGTAGGAGTTGAACCTAAAGTATCATAGAATGGAAGTCATTTGATGTTTCATTCAACATTTTATGAAACATTGTTAACTTACCAGAAGCAGGATCCTCTCTTCTTGAAACAGTAGCAGGAAGGATACTGGGAACAGACATTGGCTCTTCTCCAGGAGAAACCAAGTTAGCCTGAACTTGTGATTGTTCACCAGTACCTTCTGTTGTCCATATAGGAGGGTCAGTCCCCTCCCACAAAGGGGAAATTGAAGAAGCCCCTACAATCCCAAAAAAAGTATGAGTAATTTTTTCATGGGTTATGACTCGTGATTATCCGAAGGACTTACCACTACTAATGAAAAATTTAGTTTTGGACTTCCTCCTTTGATGATTTTTCTTCTTTGTCTTTTTGGGAGTGTCAACAGTCTCTTTTACAGGTACATGAATTGGAGAATGGAAAGCCATGTCCAACTCCTCATCCATGGATTACTGGCTTAGAGATATCTCACCCGACTCGCGAGGAGATTCATTAGACCCAATAGAAGTACCACCAGGGCTATACTGTGGCAAAGGAACCTCAGAAGTTCTTTTCTTGGCAAGATGCAAGATGAAGAAAATGATTTCCTTAAGTAAAAAATCTTGGACTGAAATCAAGTTGCAATGAAAATAAATAAATAGACTTACATCTTCCAGAGCCATGTAATCGTGCCACTCCCCATCTCTGAAACCACTAGTCCCCTCAGTGGCGCCACGATCTACCATTTCCTTAACCCACTTGGTGACAGGAATAGAGTCACTAGTGGAATATATTAGAATTTCCAGCTCTATGATGTAAGCCCGCACTTTATCGGGGATATCCATTTAACGGATATCTGAAGAAGCCATAAGATTCTCTATTTCATGGAGGTGTATCCCCTCGCACAAATCTAGCCAGGTAGTTTCAGCACTGCTATATAAACTCCACCATGTATGGACATCCTCTGGTCATTGATATTCAGTATGTGTACCAGAAGGCTGCGAGGAAGGTCCTACAATCTTGGATTTCAGCTTCTTCCCAGCTCCTGTAACTATAGATAGAGAATAATAAAATAATACTTGTTGCTCCATAAAGAAATGGTGATTAAATTTCTACAATGAAGTAACTCACTAGGAGTTGATGGAGTTGGTCTTTTGATTCTAATGGGAGGATTATATCTGGCGTGAGGTCTCTTTGCCACATGTTGTGCCTCGTTATCCCCATCTTGGGAATCTGACGAGTCAACCCTTGGTGAAGAACACGAAGAATCAACTCTGGGTGGTGTAGAAGCATCACCTTCCAGATGAATGGTTTCTTTCTCTATGGTTCTTTTCCTTTTCTCCACCTGATAAACCGGATGATTCAACACCCCTCCATGGTATGATGATATCCAGTTCTCGGCATACCATGTAGTCAAATTACTCGCTGCCTTTTTAACTGGTAGATCAAACATTGCCCCGGTCTTCTCCATAGATGTCAGCAACCATAGTTGTCGAGCAACCATTGGATGTTTCTCTGACCTGACATACACAGGGGGAGATACAACAGTCTACTGCAAACACTTGAATTGACGTGAAAATCTGTATGGAGCATAGGCATCGCATATAATCTCTCCGTCAATCTTGGCGACCAGTACACAATCTTTGCAGGCCAGCATGTATGCCCTCAACTCCATACTAGCTATTCCATCATCAACACACCTCCTGGTTGGAGGATTTCCATAAGGAAAGAAATTTAATTCCTTATACATGCTCAGCCTCACCTTCATGTCATAGGAATTCAGAGCTAGCGGAGCAATTCCAGAGAATGCTTCCACTGATGGCCTGAAAGAACCTCCAGGAACCTGTACTCAGTTCTCGACATTATATTCCCTGAAGTGAGTGGTGATCCATCCCCAAAAAACATGGAATGGTCCCACTATTCTCAAAGGAGACTTAACCAGGAAAACATGGAGTAAGCTCCCGTGAATCTTTGCTAAAATGGGGGGTTGCCAACCCAACGATTTTCTCTCAGCCAACTTGGCTGCAGCAATGAAGGTCCCTGTCCTGACGCCTCCCTTCGAGTCCCTAACTGGAAAAAGATAAACACTAAGCCACAAGGCCAGAAAGACCACCAGATGAGTCTTCTTTATAATTCTCTGATTCACTTCGTATCCCCACTTCCCAAATTCTCCTACATCTAGAGTTGACTAGAATGTGCCAGGGGCGCCCCTCTTCTCTGTCTTGGGGAAGGTGGTAGGATGAGTACAGGTGGGCCCCTTCTCCTTGGGCCCCTTCCCTTTCGATCCCTTCTCCTTCGCCTCCTTCTCCTACTTCTTGGTGAGAAACATATTCATCCACTCCTCTGGATGAATATCCATTCTAGAATGAGTAAAGGAAGTCTATGAACTATTGATCTTGTGAAATACATTCAATAATTCCCGATCCAAAGTTGGGGTCTTCTCCGAATAATTCCATGTTTCCTTGGGGGGGATGAATTCATCATACATATCGCGCAAAATTAGATCCCATGAGGTCTTATGGACGTCCCACAGACTGATGCCAACTTCTCTAATAGTTAGATGGAAAGAATTGGTTTCTGGGCTCCAATGGCTGAGTATCTCCGGCACAAAGTTATCATTCCAGTAAACATATGTTTTCCCACCCTAGACGGCTTCAAATATTGAAACTCCTATTAGATCCTCAAAAAACATTGCGCAGGTTTGTCGCACCCAATATGCCCACATCCATGTTGGCTTCACACCTCCTCCATGACGAAAGTCCCAACTCTTCTTCCAGCCTTTGGATTGATCCATCTGAGAGTTTCGGAAGATTGAGGGATAACAATGTGGTTTCAGATCAGGCTTATGAGGTTTCAGATCTAAGGTACATGGGATATGATGAATTATGTAGGCCTTCTCCACTGTTCAAGCATTTACAAATGCTTCTCCACTTGAGATATATGGTGAATAAATATTGTTGTGATTCTGAAATGAAGACTTTGGGAGATAATTCTTTCCCTCTGGAATGGTGACTTCTCACAGATGAACATATCCATACAAAGGTATATAAATACTCTGTGGGAAGTCAAGATGATACTTCTTCAGGTACATGGCCAAATCTAGAAGAGTGCTGTCGCAGATAGTATAATAATCATGGCCATTGATGCTCATAATATCATCAATTTTCATTATAGCCAGTTCATCATCCATTCTGATTCTCTTGGGAGCCATTTAATCTGCACAAAAGTTGAATAATTAACTCTTATGTAAGTTTATTTTTCATAAATTTTGTGAAGAGAAGTGAAAAAAATGGATAAGTCATTAAGGCGTGCAAGTCCCAAAATTGGCACGCAAGTATCTAGGTGTCGTGCAAGTTTTGGCACGCAGGTATCACCGCACAAGTCCAAATACCTCTACAGCAGCGTGATAACAAAGAAACAATTGAAAATAGAGAAACTTGAGAGGAAAATGAAACATGCACGGCGAGAGAAAGAATTTTGAGATTCGGTGATTTAGGTGATGAATAAACGCATATATATAGGCCAGGTCACACCCCAACACATTGACGCATGCGTGACTCTCACTTGCACCCCACCATCTGTACACTCAACACTTGCACGCCGCATGTTTTTTGGTTTTCTTCTTTCCCTCAGAGTCACATCCTCATTTCTTTCGGATCCAACTCTGAGGGGGGGCGTTTGTTGATGCTCCTTTCTATCACAGATTCTAAACTAATGAAAAGGCTAATACCATGAACCCAAAGAGATTCATCCTTTCAAGAAACATCAAAAATTGACAAAGGCATGAACAAATATTCATTTTCACTTGGGTCACGAAAGTTCGACCAAATTCATGCAAGTATACTTGCATGCCGCCTAGTGGTCACGCAGGTGACTTGCGCTCCCTCTTTGATTCTCCCCCATGGTATTCAGCAGCCTATAAATACCCCCGGTGGGCCCCCCATTTGAAAGGAAAAAAATTCCAAAAGTCATATTTAAGCTCTTGTCGCCCTAGTCTCTTCTGGAAGTTTTCCGAACACTTCTATGGTAATTTATTACCTAGAATGGAAGCTCTAAACAGGGGAAACACGACCTAAGTGTTGAAACTCATCAACACTTGCGCTCCTAAGTGGCCAGACCTTAAGGGAAATGGCCACAAATACGTGCCACCTTGTCCCTTCAACAAAACCTATGCTCCACTCCTTTGGAAGCCTTTAGGGATAATTCTAAGGGCTTGAGCCAAGTCTCTCCCAAGTATTACCCTATGGGTTGATCATCGCGCAAGTACCCATGTGTCGTGCAAGTATACTTGCGTGACCAAGCCTTTCCCGCCTACGCAGGACTTGCGCACCCCTCTCTTTTTGGATACCCCTCCTGCCTATTCACCTCTCTTATTACAATACACCTCTCCTCTTCAAGATTAATCCTTTAGAACCCTCTTCAAAGTCATTCATGGCATGATTTCTTGGTTGGCTTCCTTATCTGAAAGGAATTTTGTGGAACATCTCTCAAAACATAGTGATTTACATATCTTTATGTCACTAAGGTTAGAGATTTCATTCATTCAACCTCATCCTTTAAGATGAAAGTATTTTTAACCTGGGCATCCTTTTTAGGAGTAATATGTTTTCCAAATGGGCATCCACTTTAAGAGTAATCCCCAAAATTCCCTATTCAATGGGCATCCACCTTATGAGTAAGCCCCAAATTCCCTATTCAATGAGAATCCTACTTAGGAGTAAGCCCCAAGTCCCCTAACTTGGGCCTCCTTTTTAGGAGTAAGTCCCAATCATTATTCCCAAATATGGGCTTCCTCCTCAGGAGTAAGCCCCAACCATAATTCATTTTATATGGGCATCCTCCTTATGAGTAAGCCCCAAATTCCAATTTCCTTTAACCTGGGTCTCCTTTTTAGGAGTAATCTCTAGTCATAATTCCCCTAACCTGGGCCTCCTCCTTAAGATTAAGCCCCAGTTCTCAAGTCCCTTTAACCTGGACCTCCTTCTAGGGAATAAGACCAAGTCATAATTTCTCTTAACCAGTCATAATTTCTTTTGATTTGGGCACCCTCTTTAGGAGTAAGACCTAAGTACCCTCCTAATTTGGGCATCTTCCTCAGGAGTAAGCCCCATGTTAGAGTATCCAAATATCCATAAAAGCACATATAACTTTATGGACCCTGTTCCCAGATTTCATCCTTGATGTAAATCTCAATCCTCATTTATTCTGGGCAGTCACACATACATAAGCCCCACATTATTGCATATTTCGTGGCACAACTGTCTTGTTTTACCAATACCTCTTGTTTCTCACACTGAGTATGACTCACGTGAGCTTAGAGTGTAAAAGTAATTATGACATATTTCTTTGAGCCATAAATCATGCATAAACCTCATTCTTCGTTTCTCTAACTACATGGGTTTTGATTCCTTTTCTAAAACAAAGGATATGTAGGTAGCGCATCCGCAGGTTTGATCCCAACTCTGAAATAATCCATGTCCTTCTGAATGAAAATAAACTTCAAGTGCCCCACTGAGTGGCTTTAAAACAAGTATGGTTATCATAATGACCAAGAGATTTCTATATAATGTGTCGAAGGATACCATTGACTGATAATATCTACACAAATACAAATGATTCTCTATCGATGAATAACCTCGAATATATATAAAGGATTCTCTAAATCTCCTATATATCAATCAATGATTGTCATATCTAAAGGAAAGATCATTTTCATACTTGGTAATGTAATAAGGATTCACGAACATAACTTAAATCTATAAAGAGAGTCCCCGAGTAGACAATAATTCCCCTAAAAAAGGTGCGATGAGTCTAACCTCCCATCCTCTCGACCAATGAATTTTTTTAAGCCTCATCGGTCCATAACTAATAAGCACCTACCTTTGGAAAGTATGTCCAAATGGATATAGAATCATTGGATGTTTCTGGTTCTACGAAAAAACCATTTATAAACTGATTTTAATGTTTGAACCATAAACCAACAAGTTCATCCCCATTTCTAGAGGAAACAGTCATTAATACATCTACTCAGGTAATCCTCTACAATGACAAAAAGCAGACCAAACATTGGATCACTTTACCGCACCCCCCTGGTGCAAGAGATGAAGCCCCATGGGGCACCATGGACAAGAATTGATAACCTGGAAGAATCAAGTATGATACGGATCAGATTCATGAAACCATCCGAGAATATATACCTTCTAAGTACATCAAGAATGAATCTCTATTTAAGAGTGTCAAAAGCCTTGGAGATATCAATTTTGAGGGAAAAATTCCCATCCTTTGTCTTCCTTCGCATAAGATTGACAATCTTAGAGGCCATAAATAGACACTTCTGGATGCTCCTCCAAGGGAAAAATTCAAATTGATTAGGATTAATTATGCCATTTACCAACCCACTCATCCTATTCACCAAAACCTTGCTGATAATTTTGGGTATTGTGTTCCCAAGTGCAACCGGCCTGAAATCCTTGATGTCAAGAGAATTCTATTTCTTTGGGATGAGAGTAATTAAATAGTAATTCATTCCATGGAGCATATATGAGTGTGAAAAGAAATCCTTAATCCCTTGAACAATATCATTCCGCAAAATATCCTAATAAAACATGATGAATTTATGGGTGAATCCATCAGGACCTGGGGCACTCTCATGATTTAGAGATAGGATAGAAGATCTGATCTCCTCCTTGCATGGGGGAGCAGTTAGATACTGATTCAAGTTATCATCAATACAAGGGTTGATGTTATCTACCATACAGTGAATGTTGGACAGCCCATTATCAGAATATATTCCCTTGAAGTGTTCAACAACAGCCAAAGAAAGCTCATTTTCGTCATTGTAGAGGTGCCCATCAATGATGATCACCCTATTCCCTGCACGCACCCTCTTTTCCTTGTGTAACTTGTTGAAGATCCTAGAGTTCCTATCCCCATCCTTTAATGAGTTCACATTCAGTTGATTTCTAACCAATGTTTCCTTTACCATTAAAAGATCATCAAGCCTATTATGGGATATTACTTCCTCTCTGGATAAGGTAGAGTGCTGCTCATGAAAAATCTGAATCATGGCCAGCTCCTCCTCTGACTTCTTGATATCCTCATCAATTTTTGAAAAATATTTTTTTTACTCCATTCCCTTAGAAGACACTTATGGTGTTTCAGTTTCTTAGAAAGTCTGTGGATAGGACTTCCTATGACTTCATAATTCCATGCCTCCAAGACAATCTCCTTGCATTCTGGAGTCACAATCCATCCATTGTTGAATAGAAAGGGAATAGGGGATGACCTTGTGAGCTGGGTATTGAAATCAATAACCATTGAATTGTGGTTAGAATGATGATTAGGAAGCGTGAATCCAGAAACTCCATGATTTGTAGCATGATAATTAATACAAATGATTCATCTATCAAGAATACTAGCTTGATTCCCCTCCCACGTATACCTGCACAATCTGAAATATGAACCTGCAATGGGAACTTGTTCCAGGTTTCAATAATCAATGCACTCAAAAAATTCAGCCGCATCAACCCTGTTGAAGTTTGTTCCAGTTTTCTCCTCAGGCTTCAGAACTGTATTGAAATCACCAATAATCATCCATTTTTGTTCCATCCTCTTAAGGGTGGCTTTGAGTTCCTCCCATAACTCCCTCCCCCTGATATAATATTTGGAGGCATAAACAAAATATATTGATAAGTCATGCCCAGAAATGGTACAATCGACCAGGACACTTTGAGGCCCACTAGCACAGGAAGTGATCTTAATGTCATCATGCCTTAGTACCCATAAGTGGTCAATGTGAGATGCATGATGATTATTAGAGACAAAGTTGTATCCTAGAGAACCCCATTTGAATCCTTTCCAGTTTTCAAAGAGGTCTTTTGGCTCAGCAATGCTAACAAACATTGGTTTTTAGGTCATAAGATAATGTCGAAGGGCCATGACCGTGTGGGAATTTCCTAGCCCTAAAAAATTCCAATAAAATATCATCATTTTTTAATGGACATGCCTCTTGTCAGAGGCCCCCCTTTTCTTTCCAACAATACCTGTTTTTTCCCTTTCTTCCCATGACCACCCTGCCCTTGCTTCTATCCAGAGGCAATACTGCTATGGGTTTCTTTGGTCACCTATCGTGCCCCACTGTATCCTTTCTCTTTACCGGTGTATTGACTCGGTGGATCAGTAGTATCAGTCTGCTCTAATCTATCATTGGAGACAGCATCATCCCCATCTGGGCCAACTACAACACGTTTTGCACCTTGGATCCCCTTCACTATCTTGTCCTTGCTGCCATCAATCACCATCCCAATCAGTTCATCACTTCCACAACCACTAGATAAAACAGTATTCTCTCCTGGGCAGGTTGTGTCTTCAGTATGCCTAGTACTATAATCATCAACTGGCCACTCATCTGACCAACCACTGGAGGCAGTAATGTCACCCACTATAATGGGCATATTAGATTTATTATGATGAGCCTCTTCCACCTCATCATACCATAACCTTACACTCAGGGGTATGAAGGTATTCCCATATTTGAGAGGGGGGCACTGCCAACTGTATGTCTCCTTCGAGCAGCCTTGGAGGGGGAAATTTGGGGGAAGCTCCCTCCTAGGTCAAGAGTAGGATGGTGATCCAAACCTCTGCCAATTCCATCAGATTCCGCTAGAATAGGTTATCCACACCGTGTTCCATCATTCTCATCCCCTGTCCCATCAGGTGCACCCATCTCTACATTGGCACACTGAGGTAGGACATTTGACCTGACCACCATAGGACCACTACATGGAGGATGTGCCACCTGATTCTCCTCAGCCCGACCCTCCACCTCAAATGTAGACCCAATCTGTGTCCCATTGCTAAGCAGATCATTCTCCCTGGCAGCAAATGAAGAGCCCCCAATATTCAGAGCTTCATCTTTCCTAGGATCAATTCCTTGGTAGTCTCCCTTGTTCTCAAGGGGCTCCATATATATTTTCTCCTTCCCCTTCCTTCTTCTGCACATACTCTCATTATGTACCTTCCGCTTACCCACATTGCATTCCTTGTCCCATTTTCACTCAGTCGTCGTATGCCCGAAGAATAAGCAACTCAAACAGAACTTTGGTTTCCTCTAATAAAAATTATCAAGCTTCATTCTATCTTCCCTTGTTGTAATAACAACCTCCTCAACCAGCGTACTCGACATGTTAACTTCCACCAAGATTCTATCATAATGTCCAAGCCTCGGGTTTTCTGTCTGTTGGTCCATGCAAATGGGATTTACTACAGAGAAATCAGTGTCCCATAGGATCCTTGGGTTCCAATACAGCCAATTTAGCTTTTAAATTCAGATCCATAATTGGGTGTTAGTGTTCTGGACATTCATGGTGTCAAAATTCCAATCTCATTCTTGCACATTCAGAAAACCATGGTTCAAGGAGATAGTTCTCTTGCTCCATGATTTTCCCTTACCCTTATCCATGGAGAGGACCACATGGTAGTATCCCCTTCCCATCACAATCATTCTCCAATAATAAAAACCCCAAACCTCTGCAACCCTATTAGCAGATTCTGATATTTCCACAGATGCTCACCCTTTGGAATAATGACTCTCGCAATAACAAAATACCGACAGATAATTACCCATTCCTCAACTTCTTCCTGATTGGCTGATACATGGGAAATCCTCCCCTTCATTATCAATCTCCTCGGTGGGGGTGCTTCGAAGTCCGAGAAGGATGGTCCCACCACATTTCCCGCCACTTCCGCAAAATTTCTTCTAATCTCAGCAGGTCCCTTCAAAGAGCCCACCATGATAGCCTCACCTGTCTTTGTAATCGAGAAAATCTCCATGTGGATGATTGGATAAACACATGGTCTCTCATCACTAGCATGATCTGCATGCGTCCCCAGAGTCGGATTCGAGGAGTCATCTTCTTCATCAGACTTAGGGTTTTCACCCGGTTCCCCTTGAGCCATCCTATGGTTCTATGCCCATAAATCTATTATAATCATCCTAAAATAATGGATCTAGTATCATAAATAAATTTATTTGTTATTATGAATATGTTAAAATAATTTTCCACCTCCTTTCCATCAAATGATAAATGAATGTATCCCTCATATATATGTCTGGACTACCACATCTATATATCAATATGATTCATTTTCCACCACTATATTTCATTGTTTGATATTATGATGTATTTAATATTTATATATTACATTTATGAAACAATTATTCTTCTATAGTTGTAAATTCTTTTTAATCTGCTTATTTTCCCATCTTTTTGGTAACAATAACACTGCTCGAGTGTACGTGTGGACTATAACTTCTATAATAAGATATGATTTATTTTCCATTTATAATTTAAATGGAAGGTAATACTTATAGATTTAATGAATATATATGATATTTATGATATAATAATGATTATAGATAATTCTATTATTATTTACCTCTCTTTTTTCCATTCATCAAAAAAATGTAAACATCACTCAGGCATACGTATGGAATGTCGTCTCCATGAAGTGATGCATTTCAATTTTTGTAACCTATTAATATAAAAGGTTATAACGGATTATATAATGATTAAATAATATACTAATTACATGATTAGGTTTCTAAAAATGATAGAAACATGATCATTATGCAATGATCAATACTACTCAATTGAAACATATATGAAAAATTAAACAAATAACCCTAAAAAACAGTGATTTTAATAAATATTAATTAACAAATAGATATTGAAATTTTATATGTATATAATATATGATATTTTAATTATATATTTTTCTCTATTATATACGTATAAAAAATTAAATTTATTATACCTGAGGATTAAACAACTTATGGGGAAATTCAAACTTGTGGTAACGGTTTTATGTTACAATCTCACATTATACTAGGATTGTTTATGACTAAATTTACAATATTTAAATTCTATGAGAAATATCTCACAAATATAATTTATTTTATTATTATTTTGTAATTTCTTAAAAAACATATTATTTTCCCCTCTTTACATACACAAAAGTCCAAATGACTGTTTGTATGGAAAACCACCCTTGTTTTTCAATTCAATTGAGAATATTTTGTCTCATGTCCATATTTTCACTAAAATATATTCAAATTTATTTTTTAATTATCTCAAATGAATGATTAAATTTATTTTTAACAATGTTATGATTTTTAAATCTGTTTTGAAATAGATATTCTTTTCATTTTCTGAATAAGGTACTTTTTACTAAAAGGTGTGAATGAAATCATTATTTTAATTTTTATCACCCAAATGAATTTTAATTTTGTTATGACTATTATTTTATTTTAATATTATTTTATAGTTTTTGAGGTTAATATAAAATAAAACGTTCTTCCAAATTTTTTATGAATTTTTTTTATTTTAAATAAGTGATTTTAAAATAAAGAGGTTATTTTCCTCAAAATTGTCTAGTGAACTTTTAAATGTATCTTTCATCTATGTCTATATCCTTTGATGAATCTTATGATTTATTGGTAATATAATATAATTATTGAATCCAACTTATTTCCCTAGATGGATTTTTATTGTGTTATTCTACTTATTGAAAGGGGATATATTAACATTTCGTATGATAGTTTTTCAAAATGAATGAATATGTTGATATATTTAAATTTAAATGTATTTATTTTATATGATGAATGCACAAGACATTGTATGTGATGGTTGGGGACTTTTATAGATCCTTGAATAATTATTAGCTGTCATGAGAGAAACTAGATTGGGTTTTTGGCATACAACATTCATATTTATATATGATGTCTTAGAATAAGTCCTTGAATATTAGATTATGATGTTAGAAATTTTGATTTATAAAATTATAAAATTATTTGTTGTTATCCAAATGATTTTTTATATATTTATGATTACCATGTAATATTACCCTTTTATGATATTAATTATATAGGATATTTGATTATAGTTTTTCTATTCCATATTATTCATGCATTATTTATTCTATGATAGATTTTGTTTTACTCTTTCTCTTACGGATCATATGCTTTCACAATTTATTATGTTATTCTTTCTCTAAGATATCAATAGGTGATCAATGAAATATTTGATGGATATAATAGAATAAATAATAAATTTCTCAATAGAATTTAATTTTTTATTTCATGTTTTCGAATGTAATTTTAGAATCATGTATATATAATGTATCCCAAGACAAATATATTATTTTATCCTTTGGGATGTGATCTATTATATCTTGTGCTGATGAAGTAACACTACTATCATATATAGGTTACTAGAGTTCAAGTGTACATTTTTTTAGATCCATAATATATCACGCCACAACCATGTATATACACCCAACCACTCATAAAAGTGTGATCATTAGGATTGGTAATACAAATTGCATCATAATAACATTTTAGCATCATTTTATTTCTACTAAATCATACAAGTTATTATATTATTCCAATTAAATAAATAAGTTATCTTCTAGCCACATACCATTATGTATAAAACGAATTACCTCTATACCTACCCAATTTTCCAATTGCGTATAAAATATTGAGTCTTATTGCAGTCCGTATATACATGATACACCCAAAACCCAATTATACTGCATTTGAAAAACTTACGTAAACAAATTTGGTATCATCCAACTCCTATAAACATATGGGGTAGAAAATTATAAACAATCAATCTATTCAAACATATTTCATTCCTTCATAATATAAGGATATTTAGATATAAAAATATAATTCTTAATACTAATAATTTTAATTCCTAATAAAAATATTTCTTTACCCGGGTCATTAATATAAATATTTATTGATTAAAAAGGCATACCGTCATTTACATGATTAATATATATTCTAGAAATTAACGTGTCACCAAAATAAAAATAAATAATGATAAAATGATTATTTTAGAACATATAAAAAATAAATTTATTATCTTAGTTAATTGTATATCCATTTGATAAAATTACGTTAATAAATTTTTCATGATACTTTTTCAAGCTTGTTTTAAACCATATTAGGATCATAAAAATTTACAAACCTTCTTTTCTTTTCCAGGTGCTATTAATTGTTCTGATTATTACTTATATATTTCTTCATTAGTTAAAAATTTATGCTTTTTTTAACTTCCATTTAGTGAATTTATGAATGAAATATGGAAGCTATGATGAGAAGGGTTATGATAGAAGAAATATTAGACTCACTAAAAATTACATTTTTTATTTTTAAAACACGTTTAATGTAATGTGAGGAAACATAAAGTTACAAAATTATAAGATTCAAATACTGAAAGATATATCCATACCATTAAATCCTAATTTAATTATATTATATGTTTTATTCTAGTGTAAATTCCAGTAAATAATACTTACCTCTAAATTAGGATCATTATTAATATGGTCTATGAACTAGTCGGACATCTTATCCAACATATGAATGAACTCCTGGATTTTTACCTTCTCTATACTGAATCCTATTATTAATATACAATCTTTCCTGTTGATTCACTCCAACTGCACCTAATTATTTCTTACTTTTGAGTAAACCCATTTCTTACCAATATAGCACTATATTTCCAATTACACAATTTAAATTTGTTTCCCTTATAAATATATAAATATAACCTATGATTTTGGAACCATGTATATGATCTAATAATATCGAAGTATCTTTAATAGTTATGGATCCCATTAAATGATTTATATAATTCTTAAACAATTATTCATTTAAATAAGACATTTCTTCTTTGTATATTTTTCAAACGGACTCAATATTATGAAAAAATATAGTTTTTGTAATAATAAAACTACAAGTTCCATATAAAAAGTATATATATAAATCAAATATATATGTTTTTGGGATCTAATTTCATTCACTTTTATGAACCCCCTTGATCATATCATCTTAAGATACTATTTTATTTGAGACAGATAACTCAATTTTAAATTTATTATAAAGAGTTAATCCATGATTAATTTTGTTAATTCCAAAGGGTCTTAGGTGAGAGATACATAAAGAGGTGGGTTCAATTAGGGTATGGAATAATTTCCCAAATTATATGTGTTTCTGTTAACATTCACTAACCAACTTAGATCTCGACCTTTAGATCATAGGGGTCACTTTTTTTTCTTTTTCAGTTTTAGTGTTCAACCCATCACTTGACCTAAATTTTATATAAATTTATATCATAATAATTCTTAACATAATTTTCTGATAATTAGGTACAAAATTTAAATAAATTTAAAAACAAGGACACAAAGATCTTTACTCGGTCCACTACTATGGGACAGTCCAAGGAACATTCACTTGATAGGGTGTCTGTGCATCATAAAAATTATTCTCACTAATTATTTGTTTTAGGATCAATATTTTATTATTATGATCACTACAATTATAATGGTTTGTTTCAAATGAAATATATCCCTTGAATCACATCCCTCATAATTCCCTCCTTTATTCATTACTCAAAGTGGAAAAATAGTTGGCGCATAGTCCAAAGAACAATATCACCTATTATTTGATGAGTTCCACTATGTATAGAATGGTTCAAATTATATCTATATTAATCTATCACAATAATGTTTTGAAACTTCTCTTGAACAACCTAATATTTATATTTCCATGAGATGTCATCTAAACACCTTCTCCTTTGGTATGATCTTTATGATATTCCACAAATCCTTCTATACATTCCATACCTTCATTTGGAATTCCTCATATATTTCTAGATTTTAAACCTTTATTCATTAACTCTAATTTATATCATAAATTGATTTCTTTAATTTTAATAATTCATATCTTTTACAATATATTGGTTCCAATGTCACTTTCTTTTCTTAAATATTCATTAATTTAAATGTTATTCTTATACCCATGTGTTCATCAGGACATGTGATATAAATATTATTTTAAAAATAAAAAATGACTCTTAAATTATATATATCTTGAATATGTTTTGTACAATAATAACTAAATGGGATATTATCATATTTATGAATATAATATCCTATGAAAACATCACTTATTGAGACGAGGTTTAATTACATATCTTTTACATCATATGATTTCACATTTAAAAATATGAAAACCTAAGAATACAGTTCTAAGAAATTATATTTTTTAATTCACTAAGATAATTCTTGTCATTTGAATTTCATGTTGTAAAATAAGATACTCACCACACCACAATACATATTTTTGTTTAAGACCATGATGTGGTGTATTCCTTCAAATTGAAGTTCCATTTTTCCTATAGTCAGTGAAACTTGGTGATCTCCAGACCCATATTGGGATTCCCATTATTGATAGTGATTCTCCTTATCCACCATGCCTTTTACCACCACTACATGGTGGTCCCCATTTTGATATTTTCCTAACATTCAATATTTTGAAGCTCTTATCCAATAATTCATAGGAAACATACACTACCTTGACCACCACTATGCTCTTAGGGGATCACATATTTTATAAATGAATAAAATCTTGTGAAAAATGACCATTACTTATACATGGCCACATTTTCCTCATTTTTACCATTTGAACTCCAACTTCACTATGATTACCAAAATACATGGTATAACCATACAGGCAAATTTTAGACCTCATGCATCTAATAACCCTCGACCATTAACAACACGTGGAATGGAAACACAGTCTCTATTGATTCAAGGTTTAAATGATGCTGATAGAGCCAAGATAGTGTATATAGAATAGTCCAAAGGTAAAATATAATTTGAAAGTTGGTTTTTTTAGAGTTTGGGTTTTCAAATAATGAATATTTCATAATTTTATTCAATATCTATTGGAAATATTCATCTACAAGAATATATTTTATCAATTATAAAGAACTTTAAAATCCAAAAATTGGCCCCTAATGTGCCTCACTGTAATAGGGGTTCGGGTGGCACCCCACACATGGTATGTTCTTTTCCTTCATATGAAATAGTGTCAACCCACACTAGTGCTCATCTACACATCCCCACATCCATCTTGGCATATATAATGAGTATAATTGTCTTCATGACTTCCTTTATCCATCTATCCTTCATAATGTTCTTCAAAATTTTTGATAATTCCATATCTCAACATTTATCCATAAATATATTTCCTTCATCAACAAATATAATTTGTTTCTCAAAAAAATCTGTATATTTTAAGGTCCCATGTTTTTTCAAAATAGGAATTTGATATGAAATTTGAAATTTTTATTTCAGATTCTTCTATAGTGTAAAATAGACATTATCCCCTAGTATATGATCTTGGATAATCGTTGGTCCCATAATTACATTTTTACCCTATTATAGAATATAGGTAGGATTCCAAGCCGTTATAATTTTAGAGGAATAATTAGTAATTAATTTTTAAAAAATTATATATTAATTTTTTCCGGTTTGTTTTTTCATTGATATATTTTGATTATATAATTACATTGATATTCCATACCTATAATTGAGTTTATAATATGGTTTTTTTATTATGAGAGGCATAAACTCATGTCAGTCACTAGGGTTGGGTTTGAGAACTTTTTCATTTTCTTTTATTTTTTTCGTTCCGTTATCCCTTTTTATTTTATTTTCTCCTCTAGATTCTCTCATACACCAGCTTGGGGGTTTCCTTCTCAAAAAATATGAGATGAGAGGGGGAGGGAGATAGAAAAGGAGTTTTTGAGTTATAGAGAAGACTTTATGGGAATCAGGAGGATCCAGATCATCGTGAAGTAGCTGCAGATCATAGAAATGGGGAAAGTGTTCTTGGATTCCTCCCAACCATAGGTTGTTTTTATGTTTTTTGATAAATATATACATATTTTCCAATTTATTGTTTTATAGTCCATTTATGGTTATTAATTACCCCATTAGGGTCGTTCTATGATTAAATGTGGACCAAGTGTGTTTTGAGATGATTATAGGGGTTTCTTGAATGGAAATCCAGGTCACACAGTGTGTGGTTCCATTAACGCACCATATGTGTTCTTACAAATTGGTTAAGATTAATTTTTGGAAACTTCATTCCTTCTAATCTTAGTACCCATTATTTATAAGTACATGGAATGTACATGGTTTCGTATCCGAGTACATGATAAGATTTTTTTTTTTAAATTACACATCATGTACTTTGAGTTAACATCATGTAGTAGTTCTTGGCCACGTAGCTAGGGTACCAGAGTAGACACTCCATGTATGGGGGACATAGTCATATAGTAGTACATAGCTAGACCCCAGGTGTTTCCTATACATATATTAGTACTCAATTATTCCCCATGTGATCCAGACCGTGCTGAAGTACATAACTATGAAAGAATCTTTGAACTACATGTTGTGTACTTTGAGTACATGCCATATACTAAACTATTGTTACCATTTTCATGGGTTTTCATGTTTTTACACCCTATTATAAGAATTAGAAATCTTGTTTGGAAATTTTTATAATTTTTCACATAGATCATGATGGTGGAAGTCTTAGGGTGATTCATGGAATCCTAAGAGGTGTTTTGGGATAATACGATTTGATTGAGATGTTATTCATATAGTAATCCAACAAATTAATATTTTGAGAGTGATAACTTGATATGAGATGGTACATGAGCCATCTCCCTTTACCAATTCTTATGTAGATTTCCAGTGATCACTTATCCTTTTTGAGATGTTCTCTTATAGAGAAATAATCCATGAGATGTTAAATATTGGGTTACAAGATGAGTTACCCCAAGGAATTAATTATTTTAGAGGATCCCATATTTGATGCCTCTTCTAATCATTTATTTTAGAGGATCTCATGTAGTATGCCTCCTTTTATCTATCCTTTACAAGGATCCCATGTAGGATGCCAGTTTTTTATATTAATTTACACAATCTGATGTTTGATGCTTCCACTTATCTATTCATTCCAAGGATCCCATGTAGGATACTCCACTTATGTGTCAACCTAGGAGATCCCATTTAATATAACTATATTATCATACACCTTATATGAATTCTCTGTAGGATGCATTTTCCTTATTTCTTTCTCTATGTATCCTGAGTAGGATTACCATCCTATTTTTTGACTTATGTAACCCTTTGGGTGCCCCAGTGCTTGATCAACCAAAAGATGATGCATTATGGGATTGGGTAGATATTAGAGTGGTTGTCTCCTTGGAACCCATTCCAATCAAGTGATCCTGAGAGGCTATTTCATTAGTTATGGTTTTTGGTGTTTGGCCACCCTCACTCTTTAGATATACATTTCACATGGTTATTGATGACGCAACGTTGATTTCTATAGGGTTTTCATAGTTTATGGAGGACATTCCTAACACGATGTGTCATATTAAAGGGATTATTAATATTAATTCCTAGGATATAGACTCTAATACTTATTTTTTATATCATATAATTTGGATTCCCATTCTTCCTTCCTTGGATCTAGTAGTTGATCTCTTCTGTTTATTGTAATGCTTAGACATACTTCCTATAATCTGAATGTTAATCCCTCTTTATTATTGGGATACCTATATACACTTACTAGGATATGGATTATGAGAAATAATCTAACACAGTATTGGACATGGAAATCCACATCATTGATTTGAGATTCAATCGAGGATGATTATGATCTCCCTTGTAATGACTTAGATGTACACCAGGGTCAGGTAGATGCACCGTTACTATACTCTCCAAACATTTCTACGAGTGGGATTTTGATCCATTTATATAATATATTCTAATAATGTACTTGAATATAAATACCATTCCTTACCAATAATCTATGGGTCATCACCCTTAGTGATCAACTGAGTCATAATGTCATGAATTAACAATAGTTTGGGACAGTAGAGTGAGGAAATGGAATGGATTTACAAGTCTTTAGTGGTATGAGATCAAGATGAGATAACATATATAGGATATCCAAATATTACTTAGAATCCTTTATTATAGTGATTTAAGGTGAGTACGGGGGAACTTAGGGTTCGAAAATGTAACCCCCTATAGTAACATAGATTTGATAGAGAAAAAATTGGAGTTGGATGAATAAGGTATTGCTGATCAGGATTATAGACCCAAGGATTAATTTAATTATAAAAGTCTTCAGTGGTATGAGATCCATCTCAATGCATTATTCATTGGATGTCTAGACGATTGGTATTATGGACCCAAGGATCAAATACAGTTTGGTTCATGTTATTTCTCACCTTACTCATATATATATATATATATATATATATATCAGTGTGTGTGTTTATATGGGAATATATACACACACATAAATAAATAAATGATGGAATATACGTTCAGAGACATTTCTGGCATTGGCCAAAACTATTATCATCGACCAGTATCACAAACTCAATGATCGACATTAGATTTATTTTATTAATATTTTCCAGTTGTGTCTCATCCAGGCTAAACATAATGCATGAGCATGCACTAATGAAATTATATTCTAGTTTTATCATTAGAAGTGTCCTAATGAGATTTATTTCTCAAACCATGTACTTTCACCTCAGTCTGTGTTAAAACATTATGTTTTCTTTCAGGTTAAACAAGGATCTATGATGGATAGGGATGAGGATTAGGGTTTCATGATTGAGCATATATGCTCATGTGGATTCACATGATCAGGCTAGAGCCGCACGATAGTTCCTTGGAGATTGTGGGGGGGGGGGAGTTCGTTGTTGAGCCTTGTACTTATATTTCATTTTCCTTTATACACTCCTATATATGTGATCAATCTAGTGGGAAATCAGTGTTGTACGTATGACATGGCCATTCGAGAATTTAATAAATTCCATTTATTATTACATATTATTTTACATTTACTGCTTCCACACTCTGATTATTTACTACTATGGATGATATGGGGTTATTTTCAATGATTCTTACTCTGATGTGAGGGTATAGTTTCCCCACTGTTACTCCCTATGCCCTCACTACTAGCGGGAAGCATGTGACTTATGGGGGGGAATTCTTGAGTCCTTGTGGTGAACCATCTTAGGGCACCATTTTAGGGGATCCAGTGTTGGGATGTTATAAAATTGTATTAGAGATATTTATTTTCTATTGTATTAAAATTTGGGATATGGTAGAAGAGAATATTATTAACGATTCAAAACCAGTAATGGATATTAGAATGGGGCATCAATGATACATGTTCCAAAAATAATTCATAGTTCCCACGGACATAGGATTTTTTTTCTTGATATGTGATGTTAGTTTTATACAACTTACACTTTGAGAAATACATATGTTTGTGTGTTATATATGATTTCCTATGGATTTATGGATCTTATCCCACTATAAATATAACATTAATGGATTTATTGGTCTCGATCATTGGAAATATGCATTTTGACTAATTTTGACTCTTGTTCATTAAAAGAATTAGGAATCTCATGCATTATTTTTGGAATTTAGGGTCCATGTGTTATTGGAAAGCTATTGTGTGTTTTTACTAATGATAGTAGACAATTATTTAAAGTGTCTACAAAAAAATGGTACTATTTCCATATAGGTTCTTGGGGTAATTTTATGCAATTGGCATGATGTGTATATTTTTTTGTTTTTGATGGAAGGTCATGCATATCTATGGCAAATCATTTGAAAAAGTGGTTGAAGACTCCTTCCTCATGCACAGGATGTGCAATGAATCTAGTAGGTTGATATGGCACACATTTCTCATGTTTTGAGCCACCAATGGGGTTTTTTCTTAGGATCAATTATTTAATGGGTTCATAATAACATATATGATGTTTTTTATATATCATGGAATGAAATTATACATAACCAAACCAAAATAGTCATCTAGAACATGGTGCATTGAGGTGATATTATGCATTTATTGTTGACCTGATACAACCATCGATTCGGATCCCCTAGAGCGATGTTGATAAGTACCTAAGAATATATTGTGAACTAAATATTTGAGGGTGTATTACCATATATGAATTCCTTGTGAGTTCCAGTTCCTTTTTCTTTTCAATTGTAACATAATTTCATTTCAGTGATTATTCGTTATATGGATAATAAAAGAGAATCAGGGCACTTGTATGTTGATTCTTGGAAGTTTTTTACTCATGTAAGTCAATGTCATTTTTATAGCCCTTAGAAAGGTTTTCTACGCATGTTATATTCATTTCACTGAGATTAGTGTGTGGATGATGCCCCATGATATTTTACCTTTGAGGGGTATTAATTTGTTGATAAGTGGTCATTCCAAGTTACACTATTATGTGACGTGATTTGAAGGTCTAGTTTTGATACCTATAGACCCATAGTTGGGGATCATTCACTTGTTGGTGGAAATTCATTTTGATTGAGGGAAACTCGAGAGAGTGGTTTTTCTTGGATTATGGATTCCTTTTAAGTAGTAAGCTTCATTGTATGCTCTTATTGAGACCGACACAATGGAGGTGCTTGGGTTTTCAATATCGAATGATGATACCTATGGTTTCTGAGGAATCCACTAGGTTTCTTATGTTTTGATAGTATATTTTATGGGAATAACTCTTTGGGTACCTGGCCATCTTCACCAGTAATTTTACTTCTCATGATTTGATTTTAGAAATGGATGACACGTAACTAGAGGTCATGGGATAAATTATGGAACAACAAAGGATCTCAGTTTTTAAGAGAAGTTCCTACTGATATTCTAGCCTAATGTGATTGATGTGTCTTGTTGTAGGATTACATTAACCTATTTATGGATGACTTACGGGAGTTTTATTTGGGTGATAAGGGCACACATTCATTATGGGTGGTACCATTTAAATCATAAATCAGTGATTGGCTATGTGAGAGACGATGACATGTGGTTTTAAATAACTATTTCATGTTTGGATTCCCTAGAGTTTTATTATAATTGAAAATATCCTCCTTGGTATAGGATAAATTGAGTTTAAATTGGATTCCTTGATATAGTTGCCCAATGGTTACACCTAAAAATGCATTATTGGGGGACATGGTGTTAAGAGTTAATAAAGGAAAGTATAGCATATTCGATGTTTGTGTAGATGGGGGAGAGCTGTACTTTCCTATCAATATAATCTTATAGTACTCCAAGTTTAGAGAAGATCATGTCATATATCTTGACATCTTCTTAGGTATGTTGGGAATGAATATTCTATATACTGAGTATCAATTAATTTTAAATATCCCTTCTAGTTTGGATAAAAAAGAATCATTAGGATTTGTGCATAAGGAGCAGTAAAAGGTAAGACATATGATGGGGAGTGCACCATTTCTTATTAGAGGGTCGTGGCCCTAATTATGATTTAAATTTAGTAAGTTCGTGGAAACCATTCTTGAGAATATGGAACTGTTGATGCATCAATGCTTCATTTTGACACTAGGGTATGTGTAGTTTTGGTAATGACAGTCATTGAGTTTGGTGATAGATTGAGCATGGGCCCCTAAACATGGAGTTCATTTTTTGATAAATGCTAAGGATACAACAATGGTGGGGTGTACTAGATAATTGGTTGTTGAATGTCTTCCTTGATTGGGAGATTTATTAACATTATGAGACCATTTGTTGTACAGTTAAGATATAATAGTTGTATAGATTATTAGGGTAAGATCATGGTTGTAATTTCACAACTAAGGATTCCTAGGGATGATAAGGGTTATGGTTGGGATATTGTAAGGACCTGTGTATTTCTAGTCTGTGAATTTGAGTTTAAATATGAACTTTTTCTTCTAGATGCTTATAATGGTTAAAATGGTTATTTTACTCTAATAGATGATCTTAGATAATTTTTATGATCACTCCATTGAGACTATAATTGGGCTTTTTCCTTAGTGAGGGATAAACACATGATAGGCATTATTACCGAGATTAGGCCCCTATTTATTTTTCATTTCTTTTTCTAATTTTCTTTTTCCTATTTTACTTTAATTTCTACCCTGGCTTCTCAAAGAAACCCCCTATGGGTTTACATCACTAATACAATGATAGGACATGGACTATGAAATAGATAAATATTGAATTAGGGGGATAGGTGTTGCTACAGATATCGGGATGAGTTGGATCGCAAAAATGAGTGGAGCTTCAATGGATTCCACCCAAAGGTAGTATGTTTTTATGATTTTACTGTAAATCCACATATATTTACTAATTTATAGCTTTATATCACATTTATAGTTACAAAGGACCCCGTGAGGGTCAATATATTCATAAACATGCAAAATCATTTTTTTCATGCCGATTGTAGGGGTTTTCTTTTCAGAAACCCTAAACATAGAGTGTGTGGTTTCAGGATCACATGGTGTGGGTTCTTCCTATTCCGAGAAGATGACTTTTTTGGAAAGTATACAAACTATACATTTAGTATATATCTTTTACTAGTAAATTTCCACATACTTAGACATTTATCCATGTATAGGGGAAAATGAGTTGATGAATGTACATATCTTGTACTTTGAGTACACACCATATAGTACTTCAAGGCCATATAGCTAGGGTACTTTGGAAGACACCCCATGTAAATGGGATATGATTATAAATTAGCACATTGTTAGACCCTAGGTTTTTCTTGATCATTTATTAGTATATGGATGAACCCCATGTGATCTTGTACAAGTAGAAGTACATGGACATGTAGGGGGTTTTGGAGTACACATCGTGTACTTTGAGTACACACCGTGTACTACCGCATCGTTTCACTTTTGTGGGGGTTTTCTTGGTCTTATTATCTAGATTAAAATTGAGAATATGAGCATTTAATTTGTGTTTTTTTCATATAGATAATTATAGAGGAATCCATGGGGTGATTCAAGGATTCTTACGATTTTTTTTGGGTGAAATATGATTTGATGGAGTTGTTCTTCCTCCATTAATCAAATACAGTTGTCTCTTGAGAGTCAGACACTGATCTAATATCAGACATGAGTCCTCTCAGTTTATTGATTCTTATATAGCTTTCATGTGAGGACATCTACCTTGTGAGTTGTTCCCATAAGGACCAGGAGGTCGTGATATGTCAGATACGGGTTTGTAGGATGTTTTACCCCAAGAGATTAATTCTTTCTTGGGATTCCAAGTATGATGAATCTTCATATCTATTATTTTTAGGGATCTGATGTAGGATGACTCCACTTATTTATTCCGTCCAAGGATCCCATGTATAATTCTTACCCTTATATATTCTTTTTCAAGGATCCCATGTAGGATTAATTTTCTTATATATTCTTTCCATGGATCCCATTTAATATTCCACCTCTTACATATTCTTTATGAGAATCCTATGAAGGATACCTCCACTTATCTATCTATTCCAAGGATCCTGTGTAGAATGAAACCACTTATGTATCACCCAAGAGGATCTCAGGTAGTATGCCTCTGTTTACTTACACTTTCTGATCATCCCTTGTAGAATTCATCTACTTTCTTATTGTCATTAATGATCTCATGTAAGATGTATCTCATGTTATTTGACCTATGGAACCAGTGGGTGACCCATTAATAGATAGAAACTAATCTAGTTCATCATAGGTTTTGGTAAAACTAGTAGTGGGTGTAACCATAGAACCTGTACCAAATATGTGATTTCTAGTGGAAATTGAAGTACTGGTGGGATTAGGCATTCACCCCCCCCCCTCCCCTCACTCTTTATATATTCATATCATATGGTTACTTATTATGAAACTATGATTTCCATATATTCTTCCTAGTTTGTGGCTAATTTGCCTGATGCAAAGTGATATATGATAGGGATGCTTAGAGGTACCTATGGGGATCCCACTTCTATGCCTTCATTTAGGTGTCATTTGATTGGGATACCCAAACATACTTCCTGGTATATATCTATTAAGATATATTTTTATTGGGATTCCCATACATACATTCACGGATATATAAATTAAGACTTCTTGTTTATTGGTATTTCTATGTGAACTTTCTATGATTGGGCTATTGAGCTTGGTAAATTATTGGGATGCCCATAGATACTTCTGGGGATCTATCTTATGAGCCTCACCCAACCACAGTGTTGAAACTGGAACTCCCCATCATTTATTTGAGATATACATGAGGATGATTAGTCTCTCATGGGTGTTGCCTAGGATTATCCCTAGGGTCTAGTGGATGAAACATTACTATAATAGATAAACTTGTCTAATAGGGTGTTGTTGAACTGTTTATTTAATTGTAGTTAAGAATTTACTTAGATCAAAGAGTATTCCTTATATGTATTCTAAGGATCATCCCCCTTAGATATCATCATAGTCACAATGACTTTATTTACCAATGGGTTGGGACCTAGGTGTGAGACATCAGACTAGTTTTACACGTCTTCGGTGTTATGGAAAAATACTCAAAGAACATTTACAAGATGTCCATGTTTTACCTAGAATCTTTTATAATAATGATTGGAGGTGAGTATAGATGAACATATGGTTAGGACACATATCCCCATGTAGTTATGTATGTAATGACCCAAACTCTAATCAATGGAATTTATATTCTTATTCTTATGTAATATTTTGTAAAACACATACATAGCATAGATATACCAATAAAAGTATCATTCTCATAATTGAAGAATGAAATAAGTGATATTTAAAGAAATTAAGGAACCTATACCGATGTAATTGTAACCTTACCATTGGAATGGAAACATGATCATTAGGAATATTAATCCTGACAATATAATAATAACCTCACCTATTGTTTCTGATGGAAATATTTTTTCTTGAGGATTAATTATAGATATTTAGTTTTTTGCAATCATTCACGTCTGGGATACCATTATTTTTCTAATACTATGGGTTTATGTCAGAGTGGGTCAATTACAAGGGGTTATCTGGTGTGAAATTACTAATGTTGAGCCTAAAATATCTGAATGGTCTCCAATGTGTTTTTTCACGAAGCCAGAAACACCCAACGACTCTCACATACATGAATCAAGAACATGATTTAAAAAGGAATGCATTTGTTGGATGATTTAGCCAAAAAAAACTTAAGAAATTACATTGGTCATGAGGATGGGAACTCAGGATCATCTCACTCTTTTGGGTGGAACTAGTGCCTTTTCTGGGATGCTCTTATAGATTTATGATATGATCATATGTTCATCAATTCTTCTTCCTTTCTCAAGCATGTGTCTATGGATTACCCCTATAGTAGAAGTTGATCATGACTGTGCATGGGTTCAGAATCATCTTTATGTATCTGAGGTTCACCATCGATAGAAGGATCTATATGTATTGGGGGATCTCATAAATTGTTACCATTTTTTGGATATATTAAGAATTATTTAGTTGTTCACTAAAACGATGCTTCTTTTAAGACATATACTACGGATATCTAGTGTTTATTTTCATCTAGGTGGGACATGAGCTATTTCATTATTTAGATCAAACCCATAACATGGGTTTCTTACATATCCTCATGAGAGGAATCAGAACTCACATATTTCAATGCCACATAACTAGACACATCAAAATTTAAGGTCATGTGATAGAGACTCAATCATGAATTTTAACATCATACGGATAGGACACATAGGTGGAGGGTGTCTAGTAAATATTTAATATGGTACTTATGTTGAGGCATACAAAGGGACATAGAAGAGATTTTGTCTTCTAGGTGAGGGTGTGACCTTATTGGGGATGTGGCCCAATAAGGATGAGTTTGAGTGTTGGGTTTGGAACATATGAATGCTTCCTACGTATCACAGTTAGTTGGGAATCAAAGACTGCATAATTTGGATTGGTGGGGATCACACATGATGGCTAACCATTGAAGTGGGGATTATTGGGTCTTACACCGAATAGGTGTCCAATTAAAAGATGATTTCTCTAGGTTATATTTGATGTGGGGATTACAGTTGTTTAGTTTATGTTCAGGGATTTCATATATGAAGAAGGCCCACTTGAATTTTGGGGCCATACAGTTGTCATGATCAACACTAATATCTTAGCCTGTTGGAGACATAGTCTGTGTAAGAAACAAGATAAATGAGTATATCTGATCATTGTGCAACCATCTATGTCTACTGATGGATGGTGTTGTAACCCAAATAAGGAAGGAGAGGACCTTTTTGTGTTCTCATTCCTCTATTTTTTTCACATTCAAGATAGTCACATTTGGAAATATATCTGGATACATCACATGAATAAGTGAATAGGAGAAATATAACCATGTCCTAAAAGTAACTATAAGGATTTATCCCTATGTGAGTGCCCTGAAATTAGTTCTGGAAAAGGGCAGGAGCATCGCTCGTTGTCCAAATGAAATGAAATTGTGGTCTCGTTTGTCTAATACCAACCCTCATCATAGGTAGAGTCTAGATATTTCTTTTTATCGCTAGAATGTGGAGTTTCATGTTAGTATACCAAGTTTTTAACATAATTCGCCTTGGTAATGTAAATGTAGGGACATTCTGGGGGTCCACCCTATTGTAAGGATTACCCACCTGACTCCTCTTACCATGGGTATGTAAACTCAGAAGTTCATTTTGATGAACCTAATAGTCTCATAATACATTTATGGTGGATTTGGGGAGGCTTCAACAAGATTTTGTTGGATTGTCTTGGAGAAGTACTTCCAATGATATGATGTAAATAGAAGAAAATGACTAGAAGTGGAGGGTAAAACTTCATAGGATACCCCTTTCCGCATAGCATATACTCATGTTTCATGGGTTTCCCTCTACATAGTGTATTTATCTGTGTGTAGGGGGATTATCCGCATACCATGGTGGTATATAGAATTGGGTTCGGTTAGTGGAGTGATTTTCTATGTGGATCCAGGTTCCATATATGTATCATTATTCTACATGGGGGTGAGTTTCATCTGCATTGTGATTCACTAAATGAGACCAGGTTCTATCCACATGACTCTCTGCTATGTGGGACGCATGATTGGGAAAGAGGGATTGGTTCGGTTCCTTGCAGGAGATATATCCAAAAGGGATGTGGGGTTCGTTATTTTCCAATTATTTTAATTTCTCCTACGTAATGACATGTAGTGGGTTTTACATATAGGGAATCTCCAAAGGATTCCCTTATGTTCTATTTATTGATAAAAAATTAATTAGTTACTCCTATAGCTGGTTTTCTAATATGAGGCCACAATCCTTCTTTTTTATAAGAAGAAATCCAACCTATAGATTACATGGTCAGTGGGGGTTACAGAGTCATCTTCTTTAAAAGTTAGGATCATTATGTCAATCCCATGAATGACTTCGTTTTATTTGTGGTGAGAAGATAGTTTCACCTTGCCTGCGAACTATTTTCGTTCACATGGAATGTCATCTATGGGGGTAATATCTCCCCCTCCACCCTAAAAATAATTGTATATCAGTTTCTGCAGTTGGATTCACCATCTTGTTCTTTCAATCTACTTAGTCCACATATTCCTCGTGAAATGGGAAGCAATGCAGAGTGGTGGTCAATGAAGGATTTCTAATCTATAGTCCCTTTCCTTCCATTTCAATTTTTTCTTCTTCAAACATCATTCCTTTAATTATTCATTTTATTTTTTCCTTCCTTTCCAAAATCCATGGGAGTACCTTGATTTGCTTTGAAAAGTTTTTAGGACCCAACTAATTCCCCCATTGAATGGGTTCCAATCGGGATAAAGATGAGGCTATTCCAATGAAAAAAAGATGTTCGGACTTGAACTGGTTTGAGATATATAGGTGGAACCGTAAGAGGGGACTGTTCCTATATATAGAGGGCCCAAATTATTTTTCATTTTACCATGTTTCATGGCACATTCCACGCTCTTGTGGATTTCTATGAACTGCCTTATGTCTATGAACTGCATCCTTTATATATTCCTTTACCCACAAACATACACTACAACTGCAAAGGGTGAATTCATCTCTCCACATAGCATGTTCTTGGTGTGTGGTTCATTCATTCAGTTAATGGATACATTTCTATCTAATTATTTTTGTCTCATTGTTTCCTAGGTTGGTGTTATGTGGGATGATGGTATCCATATACAATCAGTATGCAGACCAGTTTTCAATCCTTTGTTGATTTTTTTAGAAAATATATTTAGTCGATCCATTACATGGATGAAAATTTTTGTCCATCTCATTTCAATTAATGTTAATTGAAGTATAATTAACTTGGTTTAAAATTTTGAAGATGTTCTCTAGTCTTCTGTTTTCCCTTTGGAGATTACTCTGAAAGATCTTCTTCCACCAAAACATATGGCCTACCCATTGCCTCGTCAATTTCCATTTTATAAAATTGGACTAAAAGATGATTCCCCTTTGACACTTGTTTACTGGAACATATTTTCCATTTTTCTTGAGATGTCTCGAGAGAATTATTGGGAAAAATATATCTACCATGGGTGAGAACATAACTAATTTGAACCAAGAAGACAAGTTTGTTTTGAATGGCTCCATGTTGATGTATAGAAATCCACGTAGCCATAATTCTTCCCTAGAATATGTAATCTATGATTTACCATCCATCTTCAAACATTCATGAGGTGATCCTAATGGAGGGTGGATATCTAAATTGGGTTCTTTAGTCTGGAGGGTGCTTATCTTATTAATGGTCTTGGGAATTCTGGGAGCACCAGAACTTCTTTGAGCATCCCTAACATTTGGAACTTGTTAACTTGTACCAGGCAGCGTGGGTTTCTCAATTTGAAATCTATTCACTAAGAGAGATTCTTCCCAAACTGCTTAGTTATTAGAGTTCAAGAACCAATACCTTCCACTTAACTCTTGGTGAAGTGGGAATTATCTTCTGAGATATCTACCAGTTCAGAGGGAATCTCATCATTGGAAATATGTATGAGTAATTACTGTCGGTGGAAAATACATTGGAGAATGTTGAATAAGTACCTCTATTGGTGAGGGATATTTTTTTGGTATAGGGACTTCTCGGTCAAACCCTCCATTCATAATTCCTCATTCCATTTTTATCTCGGATAAATCATTTTTTACAGGTGAACAGTTTGAGAGTGAATGACTGTCGTAGTCAAGTGCATCTAACCCAACAATCTCAAGTCCTTCTATGCTCGTATTGTGCTACCCTTGAGGCAATCCAATATACCTTATGGGGTTATGAGGTTTGATTAGACTTATCATATATACTTACAGTAGAATGTTTCTTCCTCATGTTCATAATTAGACAGATCTTCCCATCATATGATGTCTATACATGCTGTCAAAGTTTTCACTGTGATGAGGGGAACTAAATTGAATTAATGGGTTTGAAATAGGAAGGAATATCTCTGCATCACCTAAAAACCATTTCAATTTTTTATGTTTGGATGGTAGATCTTTTTCTGTAATATGATAATTGACATATTACAATAGTTACTCATTCTATTTTTTCCGTCCATACTTAGCATTTCCACTGTTCATCCAAAATCTTTGAGTGTTGACAGCATAATTGAATTTTTGAGTTATTTTTCTCATTTTTATTTTGTGCATCACCCCACACATAATAGAGTTGTGGAATATGATGGACAGGGATATTCGTAAGGACTTTCATATATCATTTCACTACAAGATGGAATCTTGTCTGCTTGCATAGATAGAATAACCATTTGCAAACCTAATACACCTTAAAGCTTTTCTAGGAAATTCAGATGCTTGTAGCAAGTTTCATTTCTCCCAGTTACCTAGGTTAAAAAAGAATCTCACCCAGGGATCCTTTTCCAACAATGGATTATGATAATGTATGAAGACTCATGTATGCATGTCTCTATTCCCCACACAGTGGCTTCAACCCATTTATAATGGGAGTATGCTGAAATGTGGGTAAAATTCTATCCAAATGGTACATTGGAAAGGTTATTCCAATGAGGTAAATGACTATTGGTTTCTCCTAGTCCCATTCTAGCTATGACATCTTCCTCCATTCCTACTACAATAAGGCATTTGGTTAGTTGTCACATGAATTCGAAGGGGACATTTCCTACGCATCCTATATCTGGGGGAGTAACTCAGACCCAATATCATTGACTGATATTGTTTATGGTCCTACGGAGGTATACCTAAGTGAAACGTCACTTTGAATTCCTGAGATCACAGTCAACCCTTTATGCTTAGCTTCAGATATTGAACCACCTACAAATAGGGAATATTCATCTTCTTGTGTAACTCAACCTATGGAGACTCTGTATACCATGATGTCTCTTCCAGATTATATACCCATCATGGTGGAGGGACCAATACTACATTCCAAATCTATTTTGGGTTGTCGAGTTGTGTGGAAGAGGGCATGGAATAAAATTTGTATCATTATCACAAAAACCCATCGAATAATTTACTAATGGGGAGGAAACCCTTTGGAAATTTTTCATGTATCTAGGCTTAGGGAATTTAACAATTAGTACTTGAACATTCTCATTCGACAAATAATTATAGCTCAAGAAGATATAGATACTCAAGAATTAATCCTTGTTCATTTCAATTCCTTCTATAATCAAGCCAAGAACATTCGTGATAATACTGAGAAATTTCCAAACCTGGTAGTTGAGGAAGAAAATGTTTATAAAAAATGATCACCCAAATAAAAGAGATGCAGGAGTGTGAGTCTTGTGTGGCTAGGATGAAGGAAATACTATCATCCACAAGATCCAATTTTGAGGCCATTATAGGATCTCAATGTTGTTGTTAAACTAGTCAGTCTAATGGTTGAAGCTAAAGCTGATTAGAGGGATACTCTATAATAGGACCTTGATGGCCCACATCAAATATGTGATCATTTTCATGACCAAATGGTCTTGGATTCATTATAATCATTTAACTTTGCCTTATGTATCACCCCTTTTTTTATCATCAAGTGGATGATCTAGGGTGCAGATGTTTCTTCATTCTTACATAATGGAATGAAATATGTTTTTCCCTACATTTCTTTTTTTCTTTATATTATTCTAAAATGGTAATCTCTAGAGGATATTAATTTGAATCATGATCTAGGATAATCAAATCGAAATGATAAAATCATTCTATAATTGGTTTCTGAGTTGACTGACATTGAGAGCATAGTTTTAATTTTTCTAGGGTTATCTGAGAAAACCCCATAAATAGTGTGTCTTTTTAATTCTTGATTGCTCTATATATTTCTGAAATCGTACAATGTGTAGGTTTAAAAATCCGGTACTCAAATTGTTTTCTAGGATTCCCTTTGTGTGTTTTCATCTTGGTAAGTTTTGTGTATATTTTCATGGGAAGCATAATGTATTTCCAACCATACTATAATTACTGATGTTTTCGGGTGAAAAAAATTGACCATTAATTACATGACGAATTCCATATTTGGGAATCATTGACCAAGGATGTCCCAAATATTTTCAGACATGAATGAGGGATTTTTCTTGGTCATGAGTTTGAGGTTTCTGGGTATAGGATAGTATAAGTGGCATGAAATCCATGGGGAATACAGATGTTGGAAATTCCTCTCTTGAGGAATAATTTTAAATCAACAGAAAGTCCATTTTTTGTTGGCTACTTATGCAGAGCCACCGAGGCATATTATTTATAGTCCAAAAACGTTTCATCATGACACTGACCATCCATTTCCAATGGCCTGGTAATTTTATGGGAATTTGGATTTACTATTTTTTTAATTTATAATACCATAGTGGGTGTCCTATTGATGTAACATTGTATAAAAATTATAAGGAATATTTATCAACTTTGAATAGGGATGCCACTCCCACCATAATTTCACTTTTGTAAAGCTAGGATGAAGCATGGTGTAGTTTAACATCATAAAACCTAGACATTTGAGAAATATGTTTTAAATTTATTTTAATCTAAATAAATGGGTAAAGAGTTTTCCCTTTTCATAGTATTATAACCAAAGATTTTCTATCATCTTCAGGCACGAAAGGTGAGAAAAGATATAAATTTTAATCTGGGGGGTTTCAAAAAATAGGAATTGAGGTGAGATGAAAATGTCATATTGGCGTATGGAGGTATAAAAATCCTACCCTTAGGATGAAATTTCCTTTGGTTGAAAATCCTTTTTTTGTGGGAAACTTATTCTGATCTACTATGGCCTATTGTGCAATGTTAAAAAATGGTTTCCTCAAGACATTGAACTTCCATTTATGATGCCCAGGGATGGTTATGGGGATTCAGAATATTGTTAATAGAGAGTATGGTTAGTTGAAATGGAATTACTAAACATGAAATGGGCATTTAAATCAAAAATTTCCCAGGAATAGGTAGATAAATTCTCCCCATTATGTTTTTAGAGGGTTCCCTGCATTGGATTGAACCATTTGAAGGAATGGAGGGAAGACTTTTGTCACATGGCTAGACCTAAGACATGAGGTATGAGTGTCACTACATATCATGTGTGGACATGAATCAAGCTAGATGTATTCCCCTAAAATTTTACTCTCTATATATGTATGGTCTATATGTAGGGAGAGGATCATTTTTGTTATATATATTTCCCTTGGGGGAAGTTAGGCCTGAGACATGTCATCTAGGCATCTCAATGTATCCTACACTTATTGGAATCAATCCAAATGTTGTTCTTATAATTTGGCTATATGCATAGATTTGGTCCATACATAGGGGGTATTTTCATGTTTCATGATTTTGAGGTGGTTGGACCAATACATAATAATTCTGGTGTCACTACATATCCCTTTTGAATAGTAATCAAGCCAAATATAGCTCTTGATATCATCCCATTTTAGTGTCAAGTGATTAGGACATTTTGTCCATCCATTTTATTATTATGTGGTAAGGAAATAGATACCATGTAGTTTATCTTCGTGTTGTGGGTACATTGATACCTGATGCGAATGATGGGGAATGTGCTTATTCTTGAAATGGACAAGCAAATAGGTCTTGTTTGGGAGTCCCTATAATTTACATAATTTGTATGTAGATGGTGGTACATATTCATGTTCTCAATTGCTAGTCCCGGGTATTAGGATTCCAGTGTCTCTACATATCTCATGGGATGGGAATCAAGCCCAAAGTAGTTATTTTAAAGTGTCTCATAATGAGGATCTTGTTAAAACATATAAATGGGGAATTTTTAACCTTTATACAAGATCATAAATGAAGTGGGACTCATATTCGATATTCCTACACTGATTTATTTCATGAACCTGGGCATTGGGGGAATATTCTTTGATGTGTCTGGAAATATCCTGTACAGGTCTGAACCATATGTCAAGAAGTGATATTTACAATCATTGATGTAGTTGGTCCTAAAAATTAACTTTGGGTGTAAATCATAAATTATTTTTTATGTTATGTGGTTAGAATATTGGTCATGCAGTTTAATGTCATGTCGTGAGGACCATGGAAGCACAGTTTAGTGTAATGTTGCAAGGAAGAATTTTCATATGAATCCATTGGTAAATTTGAACTAATCATGATGAGATATTCCTACATTCCTCAGATATGAATGTGAATTGTATTGTAAACCATGATTCTAAGGATCCTCATATTGAGAGAAATGATACGGGAATGAGAATTACTTGATCATACATAGGTAGGAATAGCCTGTCCTAAGAAAGCATTTACCTTTGGTTGATGGTCCATTTTAGGGAAACTAATGCAGCGACACCATAAGAATTTTGTTCATAGTCAAACAAATGTGTCCCCAGGACAATGACCATCCTTTTCTGATGGTCAGGGATGGTTATGAAGATCCAAAATTCTCCAGGGCATAGAGTTCGAAAGATTTAATGGGTATGCCCAGGTATGCAAGAAATATCCTTACCATTATTATTCATTAAGTGTGGACTTCCCATCATATATATGACTCGTATTTAGGGGGAATTTCGATTCCTTGATATATCTTTGTTTTCAGATCCATTCTTTTGAAATCATCTGTATAGATTTGTATTCATGTGCAAGAGATGGGGAATGTATTTTTGCATGGCTAGGCCTGGGTGCATGGTCCAGGTATCAATCTTTCTCTAATTGTAGTCTAAATAAAGACACACTTAGTTCTTAACATACCATTCATTTTAGCATTTTATAGTAAGGGACTTGTCCACATAGTTTAATGTATTTTGGTAATGAATTTGGTAATCATGGTGTGGATTGATATGCCTTGACCATACGGGGAATACTCTACCAAAACTCATAAGCCTACATGAGTTGTGCTCGGTGTGATAAAAAAAGGTACGGTGAATTATTATTCATCCAAAAAGGGGTAACATGATAAAGGATATTGGAATTTTTATTTTGATCCTTTTTCACAACTGTGTCTGATTTTAGGGACCCAGAAATCACTATACACCCTATATTGACAAGAATCTATCTAGACGTAGTTCATTGAATTTCCTTGTGCAATTCTGACCTATCCTTAGAAAAGGGGCCTTTCATTGGTATTTATTGTTATTATTTTATTAGCAGTCGGACCTAGATGTAAAATTCGAGCATCACTACGTATACCATGAGGGAAGGAATCAAGCCACACATAGTTTTTTTAATAAGGTGGAGGTTGTGCCTCTTTTATTAGAAAGCAATCAAAAGAGAGTAACAAAAGGAGAACAGAGAACAAGGCAAAACCCATGGTAGAAGACTATTTGCCTATCTTTTTCATCAATCTAGCACTTAGATTTATCTCTTCTTCTTAAATTGCTTTCCATTCGGCTCTTCCGCGACCCTGACCCTGACCTCTTGATCTTCCTCAGCATGAAGGAAGAGATTGAAGTCTTTCTAAAAGTTTCTCAGCATCAGTGCTGTCAGAATCAGAGTTTTCATCTCGCTCATTTCCTTTACCAGGAGAAGAATCTCCCTTTGTTGCAGTAGCCGGGGAAAGGATCTCCTGAGTCCCATCAGGAGATCCATGTGTGGTAACCTACAACTCGGTGGAATCTTCAATATGTTGACCAACGGAAGGATTGTTTTTACCTGTAACAATCATAGCTACAGACATTTCCATCTTGTAAGAAACAAGATGAAAGCCTTAATTATCCACAACAGGTTTTAAAGAAGGATGAGAAGGTTTAGAAATGACTTGAGAGTCGGATTCTAAAATTTTCTTACCCTTTTGTACACTCGTAGCAACCATACTACCATTAAGTTGATGGTAAACTTCTTCTTGAATGTTATCATTAGTCACTTGGTCAGCTCTTTGAATTTGTTGCAGATCACTACATTATCCTTGATTTATAGTATCAACGTTTTTCAAGTTCCCCTATTCAGAAAAGATGGAAGCCCAAGACTTTGACTTATTCTCAGAATTAGAGGCATAGATATTATGTGTGGTACCTGACTGATCACCCTTCTCCTCAATGGGAGGATTGACAACATCCTCAAGAACAACCCCCTGCGCTTTTTCAAGCCACACATAGTTCTAGAGGAAACTCCTTGCATAGGTTTGGTATGTATATAAGTTAAGTGGCATTTGTTTTTTTTTGGATATTGGACCATGATATAGAATCAGCGTGTCACTATGCATCCCATGAGGGCAAGAATCAAGCCACATGTAGTTCTAAAAGTATGTTCCATGTACCAGTCTGATCCATGCACAGGGAGTGGAAATTTTTTTAACCATTCATTTGAGATTATGGGCATGTCATGTTCCTTTACTCTTTTTTCATACAGGAAAATCCCTTAATACCTATTATTAATCTCATGTGGTCTACTATCAGTGTTAAAAACAAGGAATACCAAGGGTTTATCTCACAAAAAAGAAGAAATTGAGGGTATAACAAAGGAATTTTGTATCATCTGTCAGTTGGACCAAGATATAGGATCAGGGATTCTCTACATATCTCACTGAAAAATGAAAATCAAGACGTACAATGTAATATGAAGAAACCTACATGTATTGGTTTATCCTATATGAAAGGAGGGGTAATATTTTTTCATTGTTGGTTGGGACCAAGAAATAGGGACTAGGAATTACTATGTATCTTGCATGGACATGAATGAAGCCACACATATTTCTAGATAATATAGTTCCAATGTGGATCTGTCCCTCACATAGGAACTGGGGAATTTCATATTTCTCTTTCATAGATCTCGCACATGAAGTACAAATCATTTATTGGAACAATAATCTCTGTATAGTTTAACATCATGTGGTTAGGACTATAAATTCCATGTAGTTTAATGTATTGTTGTAAGGACATTGATCACCTAGTGTGAAGGGAAATTCATTTTTGATCCTTCATTTTATATTCTTATGATTTGTAATATAACTCATAGTTTAAGGTCATGGAGTGTGGACCAAATGCACAGTTTATCACCGTGCAGCCCGGAAACGCGAAACACTGTTTAACACCATGTTGATAAGATAGATTCTATATATTTTAATATCATGTGGTAAGAGAATTCACACTATGAAGTTTAATTTCATACAATAAGGAGGATTTGACCATGTAGTTTAACATAATGTGTTTAGGATAGTGCCTTATATGTTTTTTAATGTCATACAGTGTGAACTTTTTATCCCATAGTTTAATGTCATGCTATCAGGATGTTAATTTTTCTTAAATGAAATATTTCTTCAATAACCTTTCATTTTTAGGATCCATAATATGTTTTTCATCCATTTAAATTATAGAATACGCTACATTGGAGTAGACCGTGTCGATGACATATGGTCCCTCCCATTTTAGCTCTAATTATGGAGGTTTTTTCTGAATATCAGTGAATATATAAAAAGAAACACCATTTATAATTTAAGTAAATACTGTATAAGAACCTTTTAGTTGATGTCTAGTGAAATATGGTTCTAATAAATCTCTAAATGGTGCAATGTATGCAGTCTCTTTTCGTCGAGTCACTCCAACTCATCCAGCTATTTTTGGGATAGCTCATCTTTGGATTGTTGATCATTGATGGCCACACAAAGCGGTGGAAGCAAAAAATCAATGGGTATAACTTCCTCCATCCCATATAATAATAATTATGTGGTTTCCTGAGTGTTGATGTAGATCACATTATAGTAGGCCTATAAAAAAATGTATGATCTTTTCTAGACCTAATTTCATATACTTGTATACCATCTTTTAGAGAATATTGGAAATGGTCTTTTTGATGGCCTCTATATCCATGTTTCCCATTTCAGGGTAGAGGGATGACTGCCTGGTCTTGATATCATACTCCTAAAATAATTTCTCCAATTTAGAAGAATAGAAATTAGGGCTTTCATCTATCAGTATTGTATGAGGGACTCCAAATCTGGTGATGATATTGTCTTTCACAAAGCTAACAATTCTTGCAGCCCCATCCTCATCGAGGGGTATATATTCCACCCATTTGGAAAAGAATTCAGTTTTTTTGTGATTATAAACTTGAATTACTTATCCATAGTGGGAGGGTATAGTCCCCCAATGTCCATTCCCGATATGGAAAATGTCCAGGTGTACTTGGTTGTGTAAACAAACTTTGGGGGTTGTGGATGAAATTTACAAGAACCTATTAGTAATAACAATTCTTAGTGAACTTTGAGCAATCCTATTACATAGTATGATAATAAACTGCAATCATTAGAATTTTATGAGAGATCTTGGATCCAGATTGACATGCCCAATAAGTTCTGACATGCACTACCTTCACGGAGAAAATGGTATCTTCTCCATAAATGCACTGGGGAAGAACTTCATTATGTACTCTCCTATAGATGAACTTTTGATGATTTTTTCCATCATATAGAACAAATTAAATTTCCCATCACTAGGTTTAAAACCACCTAGCTCTATTATGGATGATATCTTTTTTTGAAGATAGTTCACACTAGGAATCATCCATCCAATGGAATGATCATATGGTTTAGGTATAGAGATGATCTCATTGGTTTCTTCTGTTTCGACTTGAATGGAAAGTGAGGTCATCTTCCGGTGCATAATTCTAATGATTATTTCATCCCGGTCTAGATGACCCAAAGATATTGCTAAATTTTCTAATTTATCGAGTCAATAATTTTTTGATCGAGTGATATATGTTAATTTCATCTCTAAGGGGAATTCTGCCATCAGTCCTCAGACATGATCAAACAAAGGGATGAGATCTTTCTTTTTGATGTTATAATCGTCGTTAACCTTCTTGATGACTAGTTCTAAATTACCTTTTACATTCAATTATTTTACATGTAATCGAATTTCTAGCTCTATCCCTATAATGATAGAATGATATTCTACTTTATTATCTGTACAAACCTCTGACAACAGGAAGGAGTAAAGAATAATTTCCTTTTCTTGATATATGAGCATGACTCCCATACCAAATTTGTTCAGCTTGGGATATTCCATCCTTTTTCATGTCAGAATTTTGGATATTCTGTCAAAATTCATATCCCATGTTTGGGGTCCTCTTGAACGAAGAAAAACTCTTCATTAGGTTTTCTATCATTCGATGAATTTGTTTCTACTAATGGATTTTCATTCAAAAAATCTTTTAATAAATAGACATTGATGGATTTCTGATATACCAACTGGATGTCAAAATATTGCAGGATGACTTTCCACCTTGAAAAGAATTTATTCAACGTTGAATGGACGAGAATATACTTTATTGGGTTTCTAAGAGAGGCTAAGTGGACCTCATGGTTTTTTAGGTAGTGGACCAGCTTCTATACCTCAAATATTAGTGCTAAGCATCTCTTCTCAATATCTGAGTAATAAGTATCTACATCGATCATGGTTTGACTGATATAGTATAGGTTGTTTTTATTGTTGGTGTCATTTTTCTATATGTGGAAAGAACATGGGTATCACTCGAGGGATGTGAAATATAGAATTAGTGGTCTTCCTTTGACAGTTGGCATTAGCAGTGGAAAACCTAAGAGATATTTCTTGAGAATATTGAATGCTTCCTGAAAATTTTCTATCCAATGATATTCAACCACCATTTTCATCAACCTGGTTAAGGTAAATTTTTTTTACAGTTTGTTTATGAAGTTCCAAATATAGCCCATATTTCCTTAATTTCATCTCGACTCAATGTGATTGATAGGAGGTTACATTCCAAGGATTGGATTTTTCTTCTCAAGGACAACTTCGATGTCACGATGGCATACAACAAAACCACGAAATTTCCCTAAGGTAATTCCAAAAGTAAATTTCAAGGGTTTTAAATTAATATTGTTTTGTAACTATTGGTCAAATATGATTTCAAGATCCTCCAATTTCTATGAGTGTTGTCACAACTTAGCCACTAGTTCATCGACATAGAATTCAGAAAACTTTCCAAGGTAGGGTTTGAAGATGCAATGCATGGAACGTTGATATAAAGTGCCAATAGTTTTCAAAAAGAAGGGAATCACCCTAAGACAAAATAATCACTAGGGGCTGTAATGGTAGATTAATATTCATCTTCTCGGGCCATTCAGATTTGATTATATCCTAAATAGCCATCCATGATGGAGATACCTAGATTTCCACCTGTTTCATTGATCAGTTGTTCTATAATTAGCACTAGGAGATCATATTTTAGACAAAGACGATTGAGATCCATAACATAAATGAAGAATCTAATGTGTCCATTATTCTTTTTGACAGTCACAATATTTTCCAACAAGATGGGATATTGGACCTCTTGAATGAAGTTTTCTCTAGTGAACTTATCGACTTCATCTTCAATTTTGGCAGCATGTATCAAGTGCATCCTTCTGGATTCTTCTTTATAGACCCAATGATCTTCTAGAAAGCATAGGTGGTGATTTAATAGCTCAAGATAATGGCCAAGAATTTTGGTGTAGTTCTAGGAAAATACATCTCTATTCTTTTTTAGGAAGGATGTAAATACCTATTTCTATTTGGAATATGTGGTTGTACTAATCAGAGTGGGTTACGGGTCTCCCTTTGTACCCAAGTTTATTTCTTTGAGTTCATAAATGGTGGTAGAGACACCCTCCTCAAATGCCGGAGTTTAATCCCTAAGGTCTTATCCCTCATCCTCTTCATCTCCTTCCTTGTGTTCTAATAGAGAAATAATTATTGAGATAAGATCTTCATGGTTTAGAGAAGTGTCAAGATCTCTGAACATACATGATAAAGATACTTCTTCTGTCCTAACTGATAAAATGGAATTTTATAGAGAGGATGGAGTGTTTAATGGAGGGATTCATTCTTCCTATTCCACCTCAATGAATCTGGAAAAAAATTCATGGAGCTCTGAGGATAGATTGAGGGCATTTCCATTTGAAAATTGATCATTGTATTAAGGGTCAGTTAATATTTCAACACTGTTACACTTGGTGGACTTAACCAAAATCATGAGGACTATTAAATACATGTATGAGCTAGGATTTAAACACTAAAACTAGTCGATAGGATGAATGTATTCTTCACCAATCTATTTGAAGGGGTAGGTGGTACCATCTCTAAACCATTTGGGGTAATGACCCAATCAATAATATCAACCAAGGGTTTCTTCCCTTTCATCTTTTAGAATAATACATCGATGTAATGAAACTCACACGATTCAAATGGGGCCTTATCATTATATAATGTCTCATTTTGTTCATTAGTGCAATATTTGACACATTGGTTGAAGGATGAAGAAATTAATGTGTTCTGATGTATCCAGGCCTTCCTAGAAGGATGTTGAAGCCCATGTTTTGTATAATCAATATAAATTATATGACTTCAATGAGGTACCCAAACTAATTTTTGAGCTTGATTTTCCCTAACGATTCTTGATCAATTTTGTTATAGCCCAACAGGGTATTGTTAGAGGGTTTTTGGTTATCCTTGTTGTAGCCCAGTAAACAAATTGTTCACACTAGGATGACATTGATTCCATAGCCATTGTCAATGAAGTCTTTCTGAGCATCAATAACTTTTATCATTATGGGAACATATAAATGAATGATATGTCCATGCATAATAGAATTTTCATCTTGATGAAGGAGATAAGGCCATGTATTTCTATAGGTTTTGTCTCTAACCGATAAACATAGGTGGTGGACACTTCATCTTCAAATCTGAGGGGCTTAAAATGATTTTTTGAGTGCTTTCCTATGGTCTGTTGACAAATTCATGGAATCTAGGATTGATAGTTTGAATGGTACTGAGGCTGACTACATGATAATATCACACTTTTGGTCTAAAGTCTGGCATTCCCAATATGAGGATTCTATTTCAAAGGTGATTTAGTGTCTTGGACATTAGAATAATATGGATTATCTCTTGAGATAAGAGCTTGCGGTGTTTCCATTCACTAAAGATTGGGTTGGGCATGTCTGCCTATATACTAAGGGTGATTAGATACAATCAATTTTTTCTAATGGATACTCTAGAATGATTGGGTCAGAGTGGCCTCCTTCTAATGCAGGGAAGTTTTACTATTCCTACAGGTTTTTTAAAGGTCTCCTCTATGAGTTTCTTCAAATTTTATGATTTTAGTTGGCATGCGGTTAGAAATTTGGTTCCATACAAGACTATGTCTTCTCTGGTATCCTTTACTTCTATGTCCTCTTCCTCCAGTTCCCTGATTGGGTGTGGAGAACTCATGTTCATAGCCATATTCATCATTAGATAAGGGGTTCATTGAGTTAATGACATTAATGGATTTGAAAATCAACTCTTCATCTAATGATAACTATTCCTGATTGACTACCTATGGTGGTTCCATTTAAAAAGACATTGACCATTCATTCGGATCTGATGGCATAAAATCTGAGAGGTTCAAGGATAATTTTGTCCTTGACACAAGTTCATGTTTCTACACTTTCTCCATTCCTTTATTGTTAGATTGTTTTCTAGATGGTTAGGTTTTGGAGGTCTATAGGGCTAAGGGTGTTGGCTATGTTGCAGTATGAGCAACTAGGGGTAAAATTGGTTTATTCAAATATGCTTGAATAATTCCATGAGTTTGTTTTAATTTCATTTAATTAATGAAACTATAAAACTTTTATTCCATTTTGTTAATGACTTTTTTCCACTTATCTCCTTCATAAGGGTCAGTAGTGGAAACATTCTCCACTTGTACTGGATTTAGTATTTTTTTCCTTCCCTAGAGTCTATCATTATTTGCAGAAGGTCCTTGAAGATGAAACATTCATGGATGGTGTGACCCAGTATCCAGTAAAATGTACAATAATTTGTCCAGCCATCAAGACAAACTTATTTAGCTCTCTCCGGGTCTGGTAGAGAGAGTAAATTATAGTTCATAGTATCTATAAAATATCTACCAACATGATCATATCATAACGAGTAAGTTTTATTCATCTTTTCCACAAACTGATTTCACCCAGTTCCCCTACACTCATCTTGTAAAGGTGGGGTGGTTGTTGACATCTAGGGGGGCTACACAATTCAGCAGACGCATGGGAGCTGGTTAGGTGCAGGGGGTGGATTAAGCATAATGGAATCTAAATTGTCTCTTCCCACTCTTTTTTTAGGGCAGATGCAGACACCCTAGACATTAGGTTGGTCTATAGTAAGGATTATTCTGTTATTTTGGGAAATGGAAGAGAAATATAAAAACCCACTTCTATATCTCACAAGGATAATCAATGTTAAGAGATATTCATGTAGTTTGTTGATGCATATAGAAAGCATCTCATTCTGGGGGAGCAGCTAGTTCAGGGATATGGTCATCCCTTTACACCTAGAAATGAAGTCTAAGACTCTCTAAGTCTTCCATTGTTTTCAGTTCATGAGGTCACAGACTATTGTCTTCGATAGTGTTGAATTCAACTAGAAAAAGAACTGCCTTCGAAGATCCTACCATAATATTATTCATTAAGTTGAAAAATTGGTGTACCATACAAAGGGTAAACCATATCGATATCAGATGAATAATGTCATTTCCACTCTTTCTTGTAGCTCTGGGGTTACCATCATGGGATCTCAATAGGATGCATAATGCATCATATGTTTCTCTAGGTCCTCTAAGCCATCGAATATGGGGAACATGAGGTTCTCCAAATTAGATGGTGGTGGAAAATTGCTCACAAAATTGAGTTAAGGCTCCCTCTCTCTATTCATCAAATCACACCATCCTTCAATGGCTTCTAATCGAGCTTCCAATGAATCAATGGTATTTATGAGCCCTTGATGCATCTCCTATTAAAACTAAGCTTCAGAGGGTGTAACATAGAAAAAAATTGATCATTTCGGTGCTTCTGGTAGATGAGGTGGATATCCGACTAGGGGTTTCCATTGTAAATTTCCTTCATCCTATTCCAATTTTTCCCTCAATGGGGGAAATGTTAATATCGTTTCAGGATCCGATTCAGGTAAATAGATGGACTTGACACTGTGTTGGATGAACATCATGGCCTTGATTCATTAATTCGGATAAATCCTTTGGTTAAGGTAGACCCTATATTATTTTATGTGGGGGGTTTCCTAAAAAATCAATAAAACGGATTCTATGTAGTAGATCAACATTGATGTGCCTCAACTATTTCTTTTCTTCCTCCTACTGAGTGAATCTCACCTCATGTTTCATGGGGTTTTTCTAATTGGGAGGAGGTGGTGGGTTGTGTGTAACCTTGTCTTTATTTTTCTAGATATTACGGGTTCATGGAAGAGATAATGTTAGATTGACTGAGGGTGTGCCAAAAATTATGGCAGCCCTATGGTTCCAGGTATGCACCCCTCTAGGTTTGGTATGGATCAAATTCTGGGAAGAATAATCCTATCCCAATTCGTCTGCATTTGCATCACTTTTTGTGTAGTATATAGGATTTATGTCCATGAAATTTTCTAATTCATAATTCATCATGGGTTTCTTACAAACTACAAAATAGTAGGAGATCTCCATGAATCCTTTGTTGGATATTCTCCATTCATTATAGGGTTCTCTTCCGGTATCTTGGTGAAGGGTAACACGGAGGGAACCTTTGTATTACCTTGTTGTACACCTCCATTAGGACATAATGAATCACAACATGGGACAAAATGGGAGGATTCCCTACTCATTGTCTTCCCCATTTAGGAAAAGACTGATGTCTTCTAGGTGGGTGCACTACAACAAAACCTCCATTTAGAGGTGGTTTTGTAGCGGCGGTTCCTAGAACCACCTCTAAACAATTTTTTAAAAAGTATTCGCAGCGGTTTATAATAAACCGCCGCAAAACATTTTTTTTCAACAGCCCCAACCCTTTCCCCACCCTGACCCTCATTCTCACCCCGTGCTCCCCAGGCCCCCCGCGACACCGGCGACCCTGCAACCTGGCGACCCTGCTTCCCTGGTGACCCTGTGACCTCGGCGACCTCGGCCCCCCGCGACCCCGACAACCCGGCTTCCCCGGCGACCTATAAAACCCTAGGGTTTGATTTCTAAATATTTACTTGTTTGGATATTATTTATTTTTATTATTTTTTCTTGGATAACTGGTACTCTTTGCTTGTGTGAGGAGTTGATTTATTTATGAGACTAGTCACTGTATCTATAGCGGAACATTAAACTTTGATACTTTGAAACAGCAAATTAAAATCACCAAAGGACCTGTGGAATTACTCAGACCAGGTAAAAAAATTTCAATTATGTGTCAGGGTGGTCAAATGGGTTGTGATTCTCAGGATTTTTTCCACACACTTGATATAGTACCCCGCCAAGACAAGAAAACTCTTTAACTTTGACACATCCTTGGATGGATCCCACGAATGAACTTATTTGATATCTTCTAGATTAATGGGTAAAACTCGTTCATAAATGACATTCCCTAGAGAGTGAACATCACTTATCCTGAACATTCACTTCGAGAGATTTATGTAAATCTAGGTGTCTCAATGAAAATAATTAACTGTCCTCTAGTTCTATACATGCTATTACAATAACGTAGAGTATAAAAGTATGTCGTCGATAAAGAAATCATGGATGTGGTCCATGTATGGATACAGAAACTGGTTCATCAAATACATAAACATATAGTGGTAATTCATCACAGAAAATGGAATCATTGGAACTCAAAGTGTTTGATGTGACATCATAATTCAAACCTTGGAATATCAGACATGAAAACCCTCTACTAGTGATAGATGTTACTGAAATTAATATTCTAGAACCATATCACGCTTCAAAACTGGTGAAAATGTTTATCAATCCTTGAAAAGGGGTAATTCATGTTTATCATTTTCGGGTTCTTGAAACGACAATACACACAAAGCCATATGATCTCTTCAAACATTTTCTTGAACATGAATGGAGTTGACTAGGGGGAAATACTCGGTCTAATGAAACAATTCCCACAAAGGTCTTCAAAATGAAACCATTGATCATGAAGCGCAGTAGGTACCAGCTGATATGCCACAAAAAATATTAGGGAAATACCATGATCCAATAAATTGAAAATCTACATCTCCCATCTTGGAGGTATTCCTTGAATAACATCAGAAAAAAATTTCAAATAATCAACCAGAATTGAAGGAACCCAGATGCCTGAATTTCTTATGGATCCAAGGGATGCCCCTTCCAACTGATAGGTGATAAGTTGAAACCTCTTATTCACAACATCCACCAAAACATCCTTGATATATCTATCACAAAAAAGGAGAACCTCATCCAATTAGTTTATAGGCATCGGACTAGTCTATAGTGAAAGTCGAGCTATGCCTAGACCATGAAAATCCAATATGTGCCCATGATGACATCATAGGGATCCATTGTGATGACTAAATGATATCACATTAACCATTATGGGATAATTTATAACTCTCACTACAAGTAAATGAAATTTCAAATGAAGTGTTCCCGGTAGGAACCTCAAGATGACATTATTTTGATAATGTCTCAACTTTGATCTCTAATTATCACACAAGGATTCAAGGGTTAAAATAATGGGTAGAACCTATGTTTCATAATAATATGGAAAGATCATAATAAACAAAAATAATAAATCAAATCATCTCGTGTGCCATTAGATTGTAGACATCCAAAGCATGTAGTTGTCCATTTCTCTAGCCCCCAGCTCTTTTTGCTTGACGTGGGCCTCCTAGGGGTTGTGGTTAAAGGACCTCATAGTACCATCCACTAACTGAAACTCCTCCTACTAATCTACCATCTCTACCACTTTTGGATTTTCAAAAAAGACATAATTATTTCTGTAGGGCTTACATAATTGATTTTCATTGAGGAAGTGTCGAAATCATAATTTCCATCATAAGTACATTCAAAGAGTTCAACAATTATTAAAGATGACATCAAAAAATTATTCTACTTTACTATTGTTGGAAACAGATCCTTTTTATCACCAAAATTAAATACAACTACTTTATAGAAATCTCATACATCTTTATGGTAAATTATGCTATTGATTGACAATAAAACAATGTTCAACCCACGATTCGGCCTCCTTAATGTCATCATCCAACATTGAGAAGGATCATCTGCTTCATTCCCTCTTCAAGGCATTAATGCACTTGAGCATAGACGTGACAGTGAAAAAGGGACCGCCATGAATGACACTATTACATCCACTAATGACAATTTTCCTACATCCATGAATGGTAGGCCATGCATTATTACACTTGAATGGTAAGGGGGAAGACCTTGTGGGGCCTTCCAGAATCTTGATGACAAGAGGATTGTGATCCGAGTGGAAATTTTCAAGTGTATGTTTGGAAATTTCAGCAATAGCGTAATGATCATTAATCCAGAAGAAGCACCTGTAAATCCTACTTTCTTGTCTTTTGTTTCCTGTAATCCTTCCCCATGTGAATTTATCCCATGTAATATGGACCTCTATTAGGTTGCACTTATCTAAGAAGATTTCAAATTCCTCTGTAGAATTATGAGAAAAATGAGGACCCAACCTTTCGTGCGACCTTAAGAAAGTATTAAAATCCCCCACAATATCCTAATTACTTTTTGTTTGGTCATTAATTTGTTTTAGATTCCTCCAAATCTCTCTTCTCCTGGTGTAGGCATAGGATGTATATACAAATGAAAATGTGGTGACAACATCGCCTAGAACAGTAGAGATAGTGATGACTTGGGAACAAATCTCATAAAAAGTAATCTGAATATCATCATGCTTGAGAACCCATAGGGTTTCAGAGCCCTTGAGATCTCCATTGTGTGAAAACAGTTAGTATTTAAGATTATCCCAACTAAAACCTTTCCATTTCCCAAAGTTCATTTTGGGTTCAGCAACTGCGACTAACATTTTCTTATTATGTGGATGAAAATTATTGAGGGAAGAGGCGGTAGGAGAGTTCCCAAGCCCTCGACCGTTTTAAAAGAGGGTCTTAATTGATTAATCTTCTTCTCTTTACCTTTCCCACCCTTCTTCTTGGGTGTTTGGACAATGGATATTTTATCAGGATTCGATTTTCTTGTAACATCATCATCCACCTTCACATGATTGTCATCACCATCATCTACCTAGTATTTACATTAGAGGAGTGAGAATTTTTTTAGAACACATGTATCAACCTTTGGGGACATTCCATCAGGATTCCTTTTCACACACTTCCTATCCTTTAGGGAGGTGAACTTAGTTAAAAGGTCTCCCAGTGTGCCAGACTCCCCAGATGAGTGATTTGAGGTCCCCTCCAAGGGGGAGCCCACTATGACATCCTGAGGTCTCTGAACTGAATTGGAGGGACACCCAGAATTTGTGTTGGTGTATTTTGAATAGAAAATTCAATTCAATAAGTATACTACAGAATTGGGAAAGGATTTTTATTGGCACAAGAGGTGATAAGAGCTTCATCGGTCTGTTTATTAATAGAAGGTTGATTGCTGACCACCTGTATGCCCTTCTCTACCAAGTGTGTAGTGCGGTTCCAAAACCCTACATCATCCAGGGAAGAAGAAGGTTCTGGAGCCGCAATAGCCTGTTATAAATCCCCCTCCTACTTCCTATCAATACCCTATCCCCCTCCACAGAAGGAAAGCGCTGATTCAGCTGTAGGTGCATCCTGAGAATGTGCCTGGAGGGCTGGTGCCTTCGGTGACTTGGGTGATCCAAGGATCATTGTAATTCTTCCATAGCAATGAGGAATTCTAGCCCCTCACCAATCTATACATTAACAGTTATAGTAGGAACAGGTAAGAGGAATTTGGTGCCACCAGCATCTGAGGTTGATCCATCCCTGTCAGCCTCCAAGAGATTGGTCTGGCCTGGACCAGGGCCAACAATATAGTCAAGATTTGTTCCCCCTGAGGTAGAGCCTAAAGTATGAGTAGGTCTTGACTCATGACCTGAGTGATCATCCTGGGGGGATGTGGTGGCAACTTCATTATGAGTTTTCATAGCAAGGGAAAGTATCAGCTCAGTGATGAGTGACTTGACATAGGGATGCTTCTCAGAGGTTGGATCAAATTCTCTTTTCCCTTCCCCCTCATCTTCTGGAAGTCTCCATCATGATGGCCTCATTGATTACACCTGTCATAGGTTGTTAATATTCTACATTCATAAATCGAATGATCAAAAATGTTACAATTCCCACCGAACCTGGGCCTTCTCTCATACATAATTTCTAGATTCAACGCATAATCAAAGGTGGTGAGGACCACCACCTCAACCAGAGCTCTTACTAGGTCAATCTTGACGAGGACTCTTGCATAGTTCCCATACCTTGGGTTATCAGTTTCTCTGTCAATTCAAATAGGGGAACCCACTGCATAAGCAATATCCCACTGTATTCTAGGATTCCAGTAAATCCAATTCAGCTTAAAAATGAAAATCCACGCCTTTGTAAAAGTGTTTCTCGCAATTATTGGGGTTATTCCAAATTAACAATGTGTTTTGGTTTTCATGGTAAAGTAGGTACCACGTCGTTAGCACACTGTTTCTCTTTACCAAAGAAACTTCCCCTATCCCAAACACTAAGGGTTCATATCTAACTCAGGGGATCATCTTTATTATATTATGTTTCTGTAATCTTATACTATAGTATATATTAATCTCTTTCTCTATTTAGTAGTAACTATGTGTTCTAATTTTTTTTATTATTGTGTAGGCACATTGTTATATACATGTATAAAAGTTGGATCACATTACTGAGGAACACACCTCATTATGTTAAGGTTTTGACTGAGTTTTTAGATTTTGCAATTTTTAATCGATCCGTTGAAGGGAGAATAAAATGTCCATGCCTAAATGTAAATTTAGAACATGGTTGAAGAGAGATGAGGTTTATGAACATTTAATACTAAAGCAATTCCCTGATCAATATTTGTGTTGGATTTGGCATGGGGAATCGAACGTTACAGAATGATTTAGCACTGATGTTAATCTGCAGAATGACATCCCAAGTTCGTTGACAATGGAAAATGAAATGCAAAACCTAAAAAATGATGCATTCGGCACTGCAAGGCACCACTATCAGCATCAAAACATATCAGAACAACCAGAAGAGGGTGCTAAAAATTGCAATGTGACAAGTGATGTTTTTGAGACTGTAACACAGGCAGATCAAGATTGTCACATATCATTGGATCCTCCTCTTGATTTTGTGGAGCCAAATGTAAGAGAAATCTTCACTGAGGAAATTTTTTTTCATGATTTAGTTGACGATGGAAACCAAGAGTTGTATTGTGGGTGTTTGAAATATTCAAAACATTCATTTCTTCTGAAGTTTTATCACATCAAATGTCTATGTGGAATTAAAAATAAGGCAATGTCCATGATATTGGAATTTATACGTGATGCATTTCCTGAAGCAAAAATCCCATAATCTTTTTATGATATGAACAAAGTTGTTAACAACCTTGGTATGAATTATAAAAAAATACATGTGTGTCCCAATGATTGTATGCTTTATTGGGGAGAGGATTCAAGTAGACAGAATTTCAAGAAATGTTCTTCTTCTAGATGGCAGGAAAAGAGTGATCTTGGAAGTCTGAATGAACATAATTTCATGGAGAAGAAGAAGAAAAGGAGCACCCCTGCAAAGGTTTTGCATTACTTTCCTTTGAAACCTCGATTGCAAAGATTATTCATGTCATCGAAAACCGCTGAACACATGAAGTGGAATTCTATATATAATAACAATTATGGGTTAATGAGAAATCCACGAGATTCTCAATCGTGGAAGACATTTGATTCATTACATCTCAATTTCTCAACTGAACCTTGGAATGTTTGATTGGGATTGGTTGCCGATTGATTCAACCCATTTTGGACTTTGAGTGACAATTATAGCATTTGGCCAGTTATTTTGATCCCTTATAATTTTTCTCTATGGATGTGTATACAACAAACATCTTTTATCCTTTCGATGATTATTCCTGGAAAACAAATTCCTAGAAATGATATTGATGTATACTTGCAGGGTTTGATTAACGAATTGAAGGAGTTATGGAGCAAAGGTGTTGAGACATTTGATGCTTCTTCTAAAACAATGTTTACAATGCATTCTGCTTTAATGTGGACCATTAGTGACTTCCCTGGGCTTGTGAATTTATCTGGTTGGAACACTTACACAGGTCTGGCTTGTCCCGTTTGTAACTTTTATTTTGAGCCCAAACGGCTACCTCATAGTAGAAAATGGTGCTTCTTGTGTCATCGAAGATTTCTCGATGCATCTCATAGATTTCGGCTGAACATATCAAAATTTAATGGTTCCATTGATCGTAGACCACCTCCAAAGTTGTTAAATGGTTTTGAAATATTGAAACAGCTTGAAAATGTTGAAACAGAATTTGGGAAGGTTCATCATTTGAATGATAGCATAAAACGGGTCCGAAGTGCATCGTCAAGCAAAACCGGAATGCAACAGTGGAAGAAAAAAGTAAATTCTTTAAACTTCCGTATTGGGAATTTAATTTGTTGCGGCATAATCTTGATGTGATACACATTGAGAAGAATGTCTGTGACAATTTGATTTTCACATTGCTTAATGAGCATGGAATGTCGAAAGATCATCTCAATGCTCGCAAAGAATTACAAGGAATGAACATAAAACGTGATCTCTGGCCAGATGAGAATGAAAAGTATCCTCCGACAATTTTTGCAATGAAAAGTAGGGATAACGATACATTCCTTTGAATGTTAAAGAATGTTAAGGTATCTGATGGGTATTCAAGTAACATCTCGAGGTGTGTTGACTTGAAGAATCGTAAGTTACATGGATTGAAAAGTCACAATTCAAATATTTTGTTACAACAGTTACTACCATTGGCATTGCGAACATTATTACCTGAAAAAATTACTGCTATTGTACTGCAGTTTTGCACATTTTTCAGACAACTTTGTGAGAAATATCTACATCCATTTTAGCTTTAGAACCTCAAGAAAGGGTTTGTATTGACCCTTTTCAAAATAGAGATGATCTTTCCTCCGTCCTTTTTTACTGTAATGATGCATTTAACTGTGCATTTTGTTGAGGAAGCTAAATTAGGAAGCCCCATTCATTATTGATGGATGTATCCAATTTGGAGGTACGTTATTTATATGTTTTCCAATTAAGTAAACAATTTTTGGTACTTAATTAAATGCATAATTATGTTTATTTTATTTCACAGATATCTTGGACATTTGAAATCATACGTGAGAAATAAAGCTCAACCAGAAGGCTCAATTGTTGAAGGCTATTTGGCTGAGGAGTGTCTTACCTTTTCTTCTCGATACTTGGATGATATTGAGACAAGATTTAATCGAGTTGGACGTGTTGATGACACATCGACTCAATCTCAAATACATCAGAAATCCAAAATACTTCCGGCTATTGGCTGATCAGTTGGGAGGACCTCAAATGCAACACTGACTGAATTGGAATTATTACAGGCACATAGATATGTGTTGCTGAATAGTGACATTGCATATCCATTTATTGAAGAGTTGAGGATACAAAAATAGAGACGAATGAGAGGCCGAACACGAAATGAGAAAGATATAACGAAATCTGTTAATAAAGAGCTTGTAGAATGGTTTCACGACGTGTAAGTTCATAAATATTACAATGAATACAAATATTAGTTTGATACATACATTTTGTGAATCTAATAAAGTTTATTTCTTTTTTTATATCATGAATACTTATACTCGAGCAGAGGTGTCAGAAGATCTGATGTTTCTTGCTAGAGGTCCTCTAAAAGAAGTTAGAAAGTTCGACACTTATAATGTGAATGGATTTAGATTTCGTACAGTCGATCGAGAAGTGGGTTTGAAAACACAGAACAGTAGTATATTTACATTTGATGAAGTGGAATACTATATAAAGCTATATGATATTATTGAATTAAACTACCATGGACATTTTTTGGTTGTTTTATTCAAATGAAAATGGGTCGATGTTATCAGAGGTGTTAAAATAGATTCCTTGCTATTTAATTCTGTGAACTTCTCTCACTTGATGGATGTTGGTGATCGTAAACTGTATGATCCATATATCTTAGCATCACAAGAAAAAATGGTATATTATGTGAATGATGTTGTCGATGAAGGGTGGAGTGTAGTTTCTCATGTAATACAAAGAGATTTGTATGATATGGGTGATGAAGTAGAAAATTTGACCTCTGAAATTGAATTTAATCAGAAACAGGAAGCATAATTAATTGTCGATCATGATATTGAAAATATTAGTCTAGCAAGGTTGAATGAATTGGATGAAGCAATGGATCAGGAAACCGACATGATTGAAGGAGAAAATGATTGTATGTACAATTATTTATTTATTCAGCAACCACTTGTTTCATTTCTGCAGTCATTCATTATCATTGGTATATATATTTTGTTTGTTAGTATTAGGCATCTATTATCATTTTTAATTTTTTTCTGCATAATTTTTTTTGAAATATATATTCTGAACTTAATTTTATTTGATTAAATGACAGGAATTCCAAGGAAGAAGCGGTATATTGTTTCATCTAGTTCCGTGACAGATGGCGATCCATTTGTCTCCCTCCCCACGACATCTGAGACACCAGGTGCCGACACCCCTGCACCATCCCCCCCTGCACCATCTCTCACACCTTCTGTGGATGTCCTAGTAGAGGGTGAGTCGTCGACTCCCCTTTCAGGAGGCTCTGCATTGGGGCAGTGTCGTGCCCCTTCTAGTTCATCTCGGACACACTAGAGTGTCACTATCATAGGTACAAATTTTAATTAAATAAATTTATTTCATTTTGTTTATACTAATTGTTTGCTCATTTAAGATGACAAAAATTCAACTGTGAAGAAAAATATAAAAAGTTCAGATGTTTGGAATCTGAATGGAGAGAAGATTGTTGTGCCATTTGATTCTTACGGGGCACCAACGGATGATGTCGCAGGGTTACTTGGCCAGATTATTGGCCAGCTGGCAGCGGAGCCCATTTCCCTTCCCATTTCATATGACGATTGGAGACATATGCCTTCAAGCTGGAAAAATGGAGTGTTTGATTCTCAAATAAAGGTAAATTTATTACCTTATGGTTAAATTTAATTTCACGTTACTAATATGTTCAAAATGAATTTCTATATACAGATGTTCTTCCACTTTACCGTTGCTGATGTGATATCACAGAAGTGGACGTTGAAAAACCTAGGTAAGAGTTGGAAAATTTAAAATGGAGATTATAGTGTGATGTCAATGATACTTCATTGACCACGCAACAAATGTATGAGAAGCTACCCAGTGGGGTACCGAAAGAGCAGTGGAAAGTGTTTGTTGACAGACATCGTGATCAGAAGCGTATGGTATTGAAATATATATTATTATATTATCCTCATTTTACATTTATACATGTATATAAAAAGGACATGACATTCAATACATCAGTATTAAATTTCATTTTATTTATTTCAGGATCTTTCAAGCCAAAATGCATCAAACCGGGAAAAGAAAGTCATCCCGCACACTGCGGGCTCAAAAAGTTTTTCTAGAAGCCGAACGACATTGGTAATCTTTTAATTAGTTTAAATATTTATAAGACAATATTATCTGTTTAATATATTGAATTGTTGATTTATCTTTGTTTAATGTAGTCATAGAGTTTAGGGCATGAACCATCCAGGACTGAACTGTGGTTGGATGTTCATAAGAAATCAGATGGAAGTTTTGTTAACAAGCCTGCTAAAGAAGTTGGGGTATGAAGTCAATTTTTCATCATAATAACTTATTATCAGTTTTTACTGTGTTAATATATTCTGATATTTGATTTCTAGGTAAAAATTAAAGAGCTATGGGATGCCAATCCTGCACAGTCCTACTCAGTCTCCCAGGATGACCCGGTTGCTAAGGTCCTTGGGAAGGAGCATGCTGGGAGAGTGCGCGGGATGGGTTTGGGACCCATACCATCTGAGATTTTTAGCAGGCCATCGGGGATAGCAGCTGCATCTACTCCTGACTTTAGTCAGCCCATACCCAGATATGATAAGAGAGAGATTGTTTCTTTACGAAACACAGTTCACCAGCAGGAGGATCAGATATCTGCATTGTAGAAAGAGTTGATTGAAATATGTCAGCAGATGAAAAGATATGCCCCCGGTGGTAGTGCATCGACTATTGGTATGCAGGTAAATCACAAAAAATCAAAATCATTTAGTTTTATAAGATTCATTGGTTAAAAGTTTTAATATAAATATGCAATCGTATTTAATTTTCAATATAATGTTCTTACAGGTGACAGCACAAAGTGGAGACGAAGGTGGAGAGGGTGATGATGCATCATCAGAACCTGAGTAGTTGTATTGTTGATCTGTAATATGAAAACAGTTGGTTTGTATATGTAACATTTTTGGCACATAGTTGCCACCACACATTTTCATGTCCTAAAATTTCCTTGATTTCTCATTTTCCTTTTATGCATGTTATTGATTTCTGATGTTTCTTTTTATGTCTTGATTTCTTGAGTGTGATATACATCATTTAGGAATAAATTGTTTGATTATCCTACTAAGAACTTTTCCAAGGGTTCTATATTATTATTTTTATGTGTTTTGTTATGACTACTTTATAAATCATGGTTATGAGCATTTTTATGAATTGTATGTGCCTTGCAGATTTATTTTCTTCTTTTCTATGATTTGGTTATGGTGTAAACTGAAATTGAGCATTTAGATTATTCTTTGTGAAGTGGAAGCATTTTTGTGATTATTCTTGGGCAATCATATTGCTTTAGCTGAATAATATTATATTGCATGAGGCATTGAAATACATGTAGATTTTATCTAACTATGTTTATAAGAGTTTGATAATATTATATTTCATGTGGATGAATAATATTATATTGCATGAGGATGAATAATATTATATTTCTCTGGATTTACAGCATACACCGGACTGTTTTTTTATTTTCATGAGACAATGATTTTTTGGTTGGGGTGGGGGGATGGTGTAGGGGGGGTCTGATGCAAGGGGGTTAGGGGGGTGTACAGGGGATACATATTAATATTTAAATTGTATGCGAGACATGACCATTTAACGTGTATGCAAGACATGCCCATTTAACACATATAGGATTTAACTACTATTAATGTCACACAAGCCATGTGCACATAGGATAGTTATACATAGAGAAGAAGGATGTACATAAAGCTGATTACCGATTTGATCTAGATTGAAGCTGTCATCCTATTCTATATCTGCCTGGATTATGGTCAGTTGAGTTTTCAGTTGGCATGTTTATTGTTTGAACATATCTGACTGTTTTGGGTTTCCTCTATTTGGATGGCTTTGCAGCCTCATTTCCCATTGATTCTGCTATATTCATGGCTGTCCGGGTTTGCTGAGGATCCAGAGTGCTTAAAGGATGGATCAAATCCATCTCACTTGATGCTTTTGGACTGCTACCTATTCGGCTTTGATTGATGCATGGCTCTGGATTTATAGCATGCACCGGACTACTCTGTTTTACAATTGAAGTTTATGACTCTCTTATCCAGAAGTGATCCTATTTGAAGTATGTTTGATCTTTGAATTAAGGTGTTCATTGTTCTTTGCTTTTTTTCTTGTATACTGATGTTGTAAATTTGATATGTAGCAAGATTACTCAGAGACCACAAGGAAATGCATAATATGATGTCCCCTTTGGCAAGGATTATGTCAATGTATGAACAACATTCAGGTTATACATGTATTCAGATTAAATAATCAATTCAATTAGGGTATTAATCAGATTTCATGTATTTTAATGGTGTTCATATTTTTTCCACTTATATTCCCTTTTTATGCATCAAAATTTTTTTCAATATGATTTCAGGTTGTCGTAACATGGTTGCATGGAGAAACTAGATGATAGAAGATCGAATTTTTATGGAAATAGGAGTACACAGATGCAAACAAGAAGCCTCCCAGCAGATTTCTATCCCTTTATTCATGACTCTATATTTTCAAATTCCTTATAAATATATTTCATGATAGATTGATATGTCTTGATGTTTTTGAATAGTTTCAACATTTAAAAACTGTGCTGTCATTGCCCAAAAAATATAGCACTGTATAGAAGTGTTTCCACGAATCCCTGCAACACGATGAAAAATTACTGGTGCCGTTCAACAAGTGCAAAGCACAAAATTCGGGTCCAGGCATAAAAGGTTTGATTTACACCTTCTGTAGGAAATAAAATGATGAATATGGTGTGCGTTAAACGAAGATGAACATACTATACTGTTTCTGTTTGCAAGGGTACATCAGTTGAAATAACAGAATAAGAAGTTCTCATTCTTGATGGGGTACATCAATCCGGAAATGGTAATTTAATGCATCATACATGCATGATTATGGAACGATTTATGCTCTTAACTATGACCTATACATTTTTTTCATTCAACATTATGAGTGTCAGACTAAGTTTTTTTTTCAATCTGATATGCTCATTTCTGTGTCTGGATAGTCAGTTTTGTTTTCATTTTTTAATTATAATGACTACTATGCTTCAATAGCTTTTTCCAATCCTTGATAAGGTATTATTCCATTCCATTCTCATATGGTATGTGGTTAGTATCCACACCCTAAACATAGTTCAACTGGTGCTTAACAAAATTTATGATTTTTATATGTTTACATATTAAAAACATGTCATCAACATATAATAAAAGGTAAAAAAGACTCAAGTTTAACAGTTTTAAAATACACACATGCATCAAATCTACTTTTAGAAAACTGATTCTCACTCGTAAAGGAATCAAACCTTTTATACCATTGTATTGAAGACTATTTAATCCCATGAAAGGACTTATATAAAATAAAAACATGGTTTGGTTTGAACAATTTTGAAAACTGTTCTAGAGGATTCAAATAAATGCTTTCATCAAGACTACCATGTAAAAAGTGGTTTTTACATCGAGTTGTTCAACATTAAAATCAAGTTTGGCAGAAAATGCAAGCATAATTCTAATGGATGAATGCTTAAAAATGGAGATAATATTTCACTATAATCAATGACTTCACATTTTAGAAAACCTTTAGATACCATTCATGCTTTGAATTTGATTTTAGACTCTCCTACATTGCTTTATTTCTTCTTATAAATCCATATTGAACCTATAACTTTCTGGTTATTGGGTTTCGGAACAACAACCCAGGTGTTGTTCTTAAGAAGGGAATTCATTTCTTTTTGTATTGATCTCAACCAATTAATATATTCTTTGGACTTAAAATCTTACTTAAAAGTTTTAGGCTCATCATTAAACAATTCCCAAGCTACATTGAAAGCATAGGCAACAATGTATGACTAGTTGAAGTGGGCAGGATGTTTAATAACTCTCCTTTCTTTATCTCAAGTAAGCGGATTGTTGATCAGGCCAACAGGTTCTTGGTCCTCAGGTTTGGATTCCAAATTGGGATCTGATTTAGGATGGGCTTGGGTAACCAAAGGAGCAAGACCAACACTGAACTGAGGTTGGTCACCGGATCTTAAAGGAACATCAACACCTAAATGTGTTGGGAACTTTAAGGGTCCTGCAGCTTCATCAGGAGCTACAACAGGTTCAGGTACTTTGTCGCTGGTCACACCAGATTCATGGAAGACCACATCGCGACTAACGATGCATCTCTAGTAACCTGGTTTATCTACCCATAAATAATACCCTTTAACACCATCTAGATATCCCATGAATATTCATTTAATATCCCTATCAGCTAGCTTATCATTACATGAATGCACGTAAGCTATGGATCCAAATATCATAAGGTGAGCTAGATTTGGGGGTGTGACCTTCGAAATTTCTTCAGGTGTTATAAAGAAGTTAGAAGAATTTGGACAACAGTTAATGAGGTGCACTACTGTTGAATCATCCTCAGCCTAGAAGGACCTAGAGAGTTTTGAGTGGGATAACATACACCTTACCCTCTCAAGAAAAGTCCTATTCATTCTCTCTGCTAACCCATTCTGTTATGAAGTTTCCAAAACAGTCCGATATATCTTAATTCCGTCAGATTAAAAATATTCAATGAATTCATTGGATATATATTCTAAACTATTATCAGTTCTTAAGGCCTTAAGTTTCTTATTAGTCTCACTCTCTACCGCAACATTCCATTTCATAAAAGTCTGAAAGGCATCTGACTTGTGCTAAATAATATAAATCCACACTCTCCTAGAGAAATCATCAATAAAGGTTACAAAGTATAAACCACCACCATGGGAGGTAACCCTAGAAGGACCCCACAAGTTAGAATGTACACATTCAAGATGTTCCTTAGCCTTAAACATGGATCTACTGATGTTAATTCTCCTAGAATTCGCATATACACAGTCTTCATAAAAAGGTAAACGATTAGGAGTGATATTACTTAGAAGGAACTGTTTCTTAAGCTCACTAAGACCCATGGCACTAAAATTCCCTAGTAACCTATGCCATAATGTGGTGGAATCACATTATGAACCAGAATAACTATTCAACTAATTTCTATACACTTTTCCATCTAACACAAACAGACCATTTCGAAGGGTTCCCGTTATCACAGTGAGGGATCCTTGGGAAACTCTAAGGCTTCCAGAACTATACTTGAAGCTATTCCCTTTCTAGTCAAGGTATCCTAGGGATATAATGTTTATTTTTAATTCAGGTACCCACCTAAATTATTCAAGAGTTTTAACAGACCCATCATGAATTTCTAGTAAAATTGTGCATATTCCCATGATGTGACCGCTCATATTATTCCCAAGAAATACCTCACCATTATTCAATTCCCATAATTCAGTAAAGAATTCCTTATTTGGGCACATGTGGAATGAGCATCATGAATCCTGGTTCTATTCATATAAGATGGCTATATCAGTGACATTTAACACATTAGTAGTGTCGATGTCTTGTTCAACCAATAGGGAATGGTCATTATTATTATCTTTAAAGTCACCCTTGTCCAGGTTTTTTACATTAAAAACATTTGATTACCTTATTTCTAGATTAAATTAAATATTTCTTGAACTATCCTCTATCTTTTCTCCTACCCATTGACTCACTTCAACCTCTAGATTAACCTCTTTCCCTAAATTTTTTTTCATGTATTATACTTGTTCTCTCTGTTATATGTGTTTTGGTTTGGTTTTCAGGTTGTGGGGCAGCAGAATCAGCTAATTTTTTTTTTCTGGGCAACTTTTTAGTGGCGGTTTATGCCGCCGCTAAATGAAAGCTGGTGGCTATTTCGCGGTGGTTTAAACCGCCGCGAAACGTTCAAAACTGCCGATAAACATAAAATAAAATATGTGTTTAGAGGCGGTTATAACCGCTGCGAAATAGTCGCATCATGGCAGTCTCATCATGCGGTGGTTCTTCTGGATTTAGCGGAGGTTTTACGGTGGTAGATTTTAATTTATTTGTGGCGGTTATAACCGCCGCTAAAACCGCCAAAAAATGAGGCAGCTGCGACGCTTCCCTAAAACTGCCGCTAAATGAAAATAACTGCCGTGAAAAGAATGTCGATGTCGTATTAGGCGTTGGTTTCTGGAAACTGCTACCACACCATTGAGCGGCGGTTATAACCGCCGCTAGATGCCTATTCTGCGGTAGTGGTGGTTGAGGTAAAAATGCCCCCAGCCCTATGAGATGGGGTTTCTCCCATTTAATTTTAACTGTGCCTTGGAACAAATTTTTTGGTCTTATGGGATAATTTTTTGTTAATAATTCCCCAATTCATGGGGGCTATGACTAATCCTATACTATGGTGGTTCTTACTACTATCACCTTTTTTGATAAACACATTCCCTTTTGGGTGTGAGTCAGATATGGTTCTAGGTTTGTACATAAATTATTTTCTTCTGGTAACATTATCAATGCTAGATGATTGGATTCCCTTAGGCCATAAGACTACTGAATTTTCTCTGTTAAATGGTTTAAGAGATTCTGAATGGATCACTTTCATTAGGCATAAAACTTTTGAGACTTACTCAGGGCCGGTTCGTAGCAAGAATGATGCCTTTTAGAAACAATTATTTAATTTCATCTATTTATTAGGATAATATAATTAAAGGATTTATTTTCCAATGGATTTTTATGGACATGAATTAGGGTCATGTGTAAAGCTTCATGCTCTCCCCAACCATGGATATGAATTCCAGATAGGGTGTCAATGATAAGGAAATTAAACTTGTTTAACGCATGGAGGCAGGTCAGTTCGATATCTTTCTTCGGATTTTCTAATTTAGGTCATCATGTAGAGGGAAGGGATTCCAGGTCTATTTGGAGACAAATCTATACCAATATTTAGATATGGTTTGTGGACCAATTATTGGGAAAGAATTTTCCTTTTAACTGGGGGAGAGTTGTCAAGATATTGAGATGAATGTTATGCATGCATTCTTCTTAAAACTCTCTTCTTTTGTCAAACTAAGAAGTGTATGTGTTCCAGAACATAACTTGTATGTCATCCTTGGATAATTGTCTTCTCACAGGCAACATTTTGTTTTTTTATTCTAGTAGGGACTCCTCCACTTGATCTTCCCAACATGAATGCTTCTTGAGGATTTTATCGTAATTAATGTGGCTAGTATGGGTCTCATTTATATGTGAATGGTTTAGAGGTGTCTCATAAGATGAATGTATCCCTGATATATCTTCTGGTTGTGGAAGGGTATCACTTTCTATTGATAGGGTATCTGACATACATTACCTCATCCTTCCAAGTGCCTCAGCATATTAGGTCTTCCTTTTATTTGATTTGGAGATGGGGTTATTTTATTGTTGAATTTAGACTTTACTATAGAGAAGATTTTCATAGATCGGGATAAAATTGCAAGTACAATCATCATCATTTTATGCCCAACTTCTGGTAGAATTTTGGTAGAATATACCATTGGGAGGACCATTAGGGTGGATGTCTGTAGGGGAGGTCCTTCTTGTTGAATTGATACATCACTATGGGGAGGAACTTCCTAGTTGATTCTAAAATAGTGAGGACTACCATATAAGTTTGATGTCCGATTGTAGGTAGATTATATATAGTGTATACATTGGGGAGGACCATTAGGGTGGATGATGGCAAGGGGAGGGCCTTCTCATTATTCGATATTCAGGTCACGAGGAGGGATTTAGTGACTCTCATTAGGAGATAGGATCTCATGATAAATTATTTGTTTCCCATTATGTAATCCCTCATAGTGAATTCTCTAACGGGCCTTCAGAACTGCTAGTAAAAATATTGTGGGGATGGCCTTTGCAACTGCTACTGCCACTTCCATAATTTTTTAATGGATTTACAGACTGCCGAGCCACCAAAATAGGTGTTTTCTGACTTCCAGAATGACATCCTCAAGTAAAGTAGGGTTATGAATATGCTCTTTATTTTCTATTTTCATTTGGCATGATTTATTTTTGGGTTCTCTCTTGTTGGAAACTAAGGCAGCATGATATGTGTGACAACCTTCATATACGAGTGTCTATTCAAGTTACTCCCACAGTGCTGCTAGGATACGCTAGTAGGAATATTGAGTTCTGATAGGGACATGTACCTTTCCTAGAGTGACTGTCGTGGTGGACTTATTTCCCCCCGGTTAGAATGAGTATTTATTCCCAATTCGGTTTTCCATTTATCATGGAATTTGGCTGATGACCATGTTGTATGGGACCAGAAATGCATGTCTTCTCTGGAGTGGCCATCTTGTTTTTTGGATGAGTCACACCACTTAGGGAGGAATAATTGTAGGCCTGGATCCATTCTTTTTTTGTGGATGCAATTGCATATTTAAAATTATGTAGGACATGGATAGGAATTGATGTTTTATCATCTATCATTGAATGTATTTTTTTGTGGGATTTATTTGGATGAAATGGAGTTAAATTCACAGTATGAAGTTAGAGAAGGAGTTTGTGCCTACTACAGTCCTCCATATTCTTCCAATGGGTACTGATAGTTATCCCATGTGGAGGTAGAGGAAAGTGTCTCCCCATGGTTTATAGTTGAGATACTCCAGTGTTTTTCTCCTATTTCCACCGTATTTTAACGGTGTGCTTCATATTCATAAGCAAGATTTGAATCTGCTCATTTCTATTGTATTTTTCTGACAAGATTGTTATGAATCCATAGGAATTTGGATCTTCTTAAATTTGGGTTCCATCCAATTTGACCAATGTACTTAAAATTCATGAAAAAGGATTTACATATACTTATTTTCCTCCCTATTTGGATAATGGGATTCATATGTGGTAATAGGGATTTGTACCTGTTCGTAGTTGGTTGTCCTCCTATTTGGTTGAAAAGATTCATTTTCATTAGGTGGGGTTTTCATCTCCCTGTAGTTTTCCACCCTATTTACATGGTAAATATATTGATCATTTGTGGGAATTTTTTCTTTCAGGTAGTGTTCCATCATATTTATATGGTTGTATTTATAAGAGGGAACATGAATATACATTTTCTCGTAACTTTTTGTCATATTTTTATGGAAGATCCCTTTCCTAGGAACTCGGGTGATGACGTGTTATTAATTATATATTCTTCACCCTTGGTAGGCCAATCGAGGGATTCAGATCTATTGGACTGCAACAGGATCCCTTAGGGTGATATCCTCTTCATGGTGAGGATATTGGGCCCCATAGTTCTGGTGGTGATGATTTCCGGCAGGGGACCTAACGTGAGACCACTATGATTTAGCGATGAAAATTTTCAAGATGACATCCTCTACCTTCTTTAAATAAGGGAGGTTCTCATTATCGCATTCTGGGGATATGATCCTAAAACTATTATATACGACTACTGAAATTGCTCGATTCTGGACATTGGCCATTGCTGGGTGGGTGACTATGGGGATTTCATCGACTAGACTTCTAATATTCATGCCCCCAAGGTAGGGAGTGTACCATTCTGATGGTACCCTTGAATTAGTGCATTCGATACCGATCATTTAAAATAATAGTTAGGCTATAGATGCCTCCGATTCTGGAGGACCCGAATAGTGTAGTGGTTGACTGGTGGTTTTGTGCAATCTTCGGGGATTCTATTCGATTGAAGGATGGTCTGAAGAATACCTATAATATACAAGACATGTATAGACAAAAAACCCTTTCAAATTAAAATCTCATGACCACATGTATAATTGATGATTCTTTCTTGACCATATTCCATTTTTGGATGTGAAGGGGCCATGAAGTGGGGAAACTCGGCCACCTTGGTTAAGGATTCACATCGGGTTCATCATTTTTTTAATGTAAAACATTGATATATGTGATTAGTTATAGAGACCGAGTTTTTTAAAATCATTCACATCAGGTTTGACATTATGTTTCTGATGACTATGGGTTTATGTTGGAGTGGTTCGATTTCAAGGGGTTATATTGTGTGAAATTACTAGTTTTGATCTTAATATCACGGAATGGTTTCTAACTAACTTTTCCATGGATCCAGAAACACCCAACGACTCTCACATCCATGATTCATGGATCTTCTTTCCAAAGGTAGGTGTTCTTTGGATGATTTGGCCAAATACACTTAAGAACTCACATTGGTTAAGAAGAGGGGAACTCATTATCACCTCACGCATTAGGTGGAACTATCAACTACTTTGTGACTCTCTTATATATTTAATCTATGTTCATATGTTTGTGAATCCATGGTTCATTCCCAAGTACGTGTCCATACATTAACAATATTTATGTAGTTGATTGTGATTATTCATGGGTTTAGAATCATATATATGTATCTTTGGTTAACCATTTATGGAAGTATTTTTATATATCTGAGCATCTCTATCTATGTTACCCTTTTATGGATAGATCAGGGATGATTTATTCATTCACTAAGAAAACACCGGTTTTAATCCATATGGGATAGTTCTCTAGATTTTATCATCATCCTGGGGAAAGAGAGTTGTTTTGATGTCAGGATCAAACTTAAAATATTGGTTTCCTACATATCCTCATGAGAGGAATTAGAACCAATGTAGTTCGGTGCCACATAGCTGGACACATCACCTTTTAATGTCATGTGAAATGGATTCAATAATACAGGTTAACGTCATGCGGTAAGGACACATAGGTGAGGGTTCATAGTCAATATTTAATATGGTACTTGTGTTGAGGTGGCCTAAGGGACTAGGAAGGGATGTGGTCTCCTAGGTGGGAGCATGACCTTATTGGGGATGTGGACCAAAATGGATTAGTTTTAGTGTTGGGTGTTGACCTTGTAATGGAAATTATATGTATCCTAGCTAGTTGGAAATCAAATCCCACATAGTTTGGAATGTTGGGGCTTATGCACGATGGATTCCTATTAAATGGGGAATGATTGATGCTTACACCGAAGAAGAATCCCATTACAAGAGGATTGATCTTGGTCAGATGTTTTGTGGGTCCTATTCAAGGGAGCTTCCCATTTAGTTTATGGTTAGTTCATACTACTACAGAGAAGGATAGCTTTATGTTTGGGGTCATGTGGATGTCAGGATCAATATTGATATCTAATCCCATGTGAGTCATGATCAGTGTGATAAATAATATAAAACAATATATTTGATGATCGAACAACCCTCCCCATCTAATGATGGATGCTGCTATAACCCAATGGGGGAAAGAGAGGATATTTGAGTGCACCCATTTTCTCAATTGTTTTCACAACTAGGATAGTCACATTTTTTCATATATCTATTCTTTTTTCAAATTGATGTGAAAAGGAGAAAGGGTTCCACATCACACAAGAAATGATAGAGTATTAACTTAATAGGAGTGAACTAAAATTGATTTAGAGAAAGGGGTGCAGTGTCGATCCTTGTCAAAAGGAAATGAAACTGTGATCTCATTTGTCTAATACAAAGCCTCTTCGGAGGGCAAGGATAGTGATTCCCCTTTATCCCTAGAACAAGGATGTTTACGTTATTATCCCAAATTTGGAACCTAGTTCGCCTTTAGAATATAAACATAACGACATTCCGAGGGTCCACCTTATTTTAGGAATTACCCACATGACTTTTCTTACGATGGGTATGTAAACTCCGAAGGGAGCACTGATGCACCCAATGGTTCCATCATAAAAGTCTAGTTTCATTGGGCGGGGGGGGGGGGGGGGGATTTGCAAGATATTGTTGGAATTACTTGTGGATAGACTACCAACTATATGATGGATATGGACGAAAATTACTAGAACTAGAGGGTATAACTCTCTAAAATACCCCATTCTGCATATCATATCTTCACACGAGAAAGTGTTTCCTCCGTATAGCATATTTCTTAATGGGTAGGGGAGCCGTCTACAAAACAAGGTGGTGTGGGAAACTAGGTTTGGACCATGGGGTTATTTTCTATGAGGATACAGGTTCCTTCCTCTTAGTATTATGCTACACAAGGTAGAATTCCCTTTGCGTAGCAATTCACTACATAGGACAGTGTTCCACCTTCATAACTATCATCTATGTGGGAAGCCTAATCGTGAAGGGGGAATTGGTTATGCGCCTTGTGGTAAATATATCTTCATGGTATGTGGGATTCTCTATTTTCTAATTAGTTTTGTTTATCCTCCATAATCCTATGTGAAAATTTTTACCTGTTGGGAATCATCAAAGATTCTATCTTTTGCAGTGTTCTCTTATTTTGTGACTTTTTTGATCAATTCATTTCCCTGTCTTGGATTCCAAAATGCACAACCCCTTTCTTAGTTCCCCTCGGGTTCAATTTATAGGGAAATGGGGAATTGGATACTAGAATAGACGGTCATATACTATGAGGTCGTTATCCCTCTTTTTCCAAATCCCATGGAAGAAACCCTGCCCATGGATGACTTAGTGATCTGGGGTTATGGGGTTATCATCTCTAGAGGTGAGGATCACCACCTCAATTCGATGAATGGATTTTTTTTCATTGAAAATTATAAGACTGGTTTTTTTCCAAAAACCATTTTATTTCATAGGGTATGTCATCTATGTGGAGAATATATTTTCCTCCCTATCGCAATTGATTTGATTTTGATTGCGGGAGTTGGTGTTTCCGACTTCTTCCAACGAACTACCTAGTTTGAAGATTCTTTCTGAGATGGACTTCGATGCGGAGAGGTAGTCCGAGAAGTATTTCTGCTTCACTAATCCTTTCTTTCCTATTCTATTTTTTGCTTCTTCAAGAATATTTCCTTCAATTCTTCCTTCGATTTGTTTCCTTCCTTTTCTAAATATAGTGGAGTAACTTTATTTCCTTTGAAAATATTTCAAGACCCAACACCTATGACATTATTAATAAAATGTATACATCTTATAAATAAAAACATGATAAAATTATATCATAGTATAGGTAAATAAATGCTCTAAAACTGATAAATTAATAATTAATAAATTTATGAAACCTGAAATTTTATTTACATTTTTATAGCTTGTATAATAATTTAAAAAAATTACTTTCATAAAATAGATACCTAATTTGTTTTTGTATTATGACTATAATATAATATTATGAGAACTTAACTAAAAGTGTAATAAAAGTAGTTATAATATTGAAATCCAAATTTTTTAAAAAGATATTGATTTTAATTAAAAATTAATTTTCTCATATTTATAAAATTATTTTCATAAAATTGAGTCCAAATTTGGTTTCTAGGCCTCAAAAGGTTGTTAGGATTTTTTATAATTTTTCATAAATACTTGACTTTTGATGAATAGAAAAATATATTAATTTATAGTATATAACTTTATAAGTTAAATATATGAATTTTTTAGTCATATTTTATGTATAGATGATGTAAGAACCATAATATAAAATTATAATTCATTATTGAATATATTTACAGATAAAGTTCAACTTTATTGACATTCTTGAGAAAAAATGATAAAATAAAGAATAAAAAAATAAAAAAAATCCATCTCCTCCTTTATAAATATTACCCCTCATAAAGTATTACCCTCACACATTCCAAGCCTTGATTCTTGTCCAAAATCTATCCAATAATTTCCCAATAATCTCTTCCACATCGATGTGATTTTGGTCTCAATAAAAGACAAAACCCAAGTGCCTTATGAAGGTTATCAATGAGGTTAATTGAAAGAGGTAAAATCCTCTTTTGTTCTCTTTTAATTTCTTTTCAATTTAATTTATATTATTATTCTCTCCTCACCTCCCCTTATAAAAGTATCATGATAACACTAGTGTCTTATAAATATCTTAATGTTATTATGTTAAGGGATTACCAATCATCAAACCTCTTCTCCTCTACCTTTTCATCTAAAAATGAAAAAATTGCCTCTGATATGTCGATTTACCCCCGTCATGGAAGATGCATTTTCATTTTCCATTACCGTATTCAAGGGTGGTCATTAAACCATTATTATGGTTAAATAAGATTTATTATACTTATTATATGTTATATAATTCTCTAAAACTGATTTATATTTATATGATATTAAATAAAATTATATAATCTTGTGATGGTCTTAAAAATAGCCAAAATAAATTTAATCAATTCAATTAACATTTTATCTAATGAATCATCCTCTATCATATAACCAAATAAATTATAAGATCATTAAAACTTATATAATATCACTAATAACATTTAAATTCAATTATATTGAATCATTAACATTTTACATGAACATCCATAATTGTCTACAACTGATCCAATGAAGAAAACCAAGAAAACGAACACATACGAAGTGATGAAATGGAACTCTATAACTCATCAAAAATATAAAAAATTAACTTAATAAAATTATATTAAATCAAATAAATTTATAATAGGTTCTATATTTTTTATTAATGAATCTAATTTGATTATCTGTGATATTAAAGTGAATAAAACATTTGAATATAAGTTAAGGGAATTCTCAAACCCAACTCCCATTCATTGGGTTATCACTCTTTCATTCCAAATTTCTATGTGGATATTTCCTTAAATGTTCCTTAAATATAATTTCATCGTTCTACCATTTTATTTTCTGGTATATAAATATTTCCAATAAGGTTTTATGAAAAATAAAAATATTTTCCAATATAAATCTTCTTCCCATAACACATTTTGTCTCCTCTTGAGATGTTTCTTATTTAATCAGGAATGATGAATCTTATAACGATGTTTTTCATTTTCAATTGGAAACTGCAGGTTTATTCATTATTGATGAAATTAATTTCAAACACATTACTTTAAATGTGTTACTTAATGAATTTTATTGATATAGATTATATATGGCATCCATGATTATTTAAATCTTATGATGTAATAGGTGTTCCCAAAATTATATATTTCTATATTTCATAGGGTAATGTGATTTATCTCGAGAGATAACATGTAGTATGCATAAACATGATACTATATTATTTTCACAATGATAATTTTATGATTAACCATATATGTTATGCAAGAACATGATGTTATCTTTGTTCACAAGTATATGTGGTATTTTACTACTAAGACATGACATTTCATTTTTATGAATTTCCACATTCCACACATTTATCTAATGCTTAATATCATGATTTTGATTATGAAGATATGCTTATGTTTTGATGATAAAGATTATGCTCACTCATGTTATATTGATTCTTGTCCTTATGTATCCACTTACTAGGAGTTTAGATCACCCCATTATTTGATGTATACCCTAAAGAGATTACTTGAACTAAGAAGAAAACAAGTGCCACTAAGTAGCTAAAAAAATGAATTAAATTAATGTTTATTTTTTATTATTCATAATTGATGTATGGTAATAATTTTCCCAAGATAAAAAATATTTAGATCCTGAATATGTAACACCATTATATTTTTTATCTTTAAAATGATGTAATATTCATGTAGGAAAAATAAGGTCAATGTAGTTGTTATCAAGGCATGGTTTAGTTAATTTGGAAATTAGGATTACAGAATATTAGTGAAAACCCTTAGCCTGTGACTATGTATATGTAGTGAGAAAATAAGATTTTTTTAGAAAAATTACTAACATATGGACCCCACAAGATATTTATTTAGATTTAATTTCATAAATGAAAAAAAAATTTATTCATAACTTTTTAATATTTTGTTTTCAAACCCTTTCTATTTCATAAAATGACAAGAACCGGGATAAACCGGGCCAACAACCCATGTGAGGTATAATGTAGTGATTGCCCGAATGACATCACCAATGACTTGGGATGTGGAGTTCAAAATTTCATGGTGACACTAACCCAAATATCTTAGGATATAAATAATAACATGAATAATTTTGAATTTCAAGGTTCACCTAAGAGGGATAAATTGGCTACTGAATAATTTATGCAATTATGACCACCAAAATTTAGTGAATCATCTGATCCACATTCTATATAATAGTGGGTTAACTTAATAAATAAGATCATTTATAGGCTCCACTTTTCTATGAAAAATAAGGTGACTCTAGATATCAATTATTTAGATAGAGAGCCTAATCAATGGTGGTTCTTGATCGAAAACACCAAGCCAAAGGATGAGATAAAAGAGATGGAGTGGGAATAATTTTAGAAACTATTTTATAACAAATATTTCTATCTAAATCATCATACAAATATGAAGATAGAATTCATATATCTGAATCAAATGTAAGGATAATCTGTCATGGTTTGCGAATAAAATTTCACAAGTCTTACAAGTTACACCTCAGGTTTTTTTATCAAAAAATATTGAAAATTAGATAGATATATAGTGGTATAAAACAACACCTTAAATATGATTTAGAAATTTGAGGCTTTGAGACTTATCAATAAGGTTTTTAGTGTACTCTCAAAGTGGGGATGGATTTTGGGTAATGGTCCCACAAATATGGAGATAAAAAATGAATATTAAAGTTGGAGGATATATTAAAAAAGGTGGAAAGAAATATCAACTAATAACATGTCAAAAATGTGGATAAACCATCATGGGAATTGCCTCAAAGGGACCGGTAAATGATCCAAGTGTGGGATATAAAACTAATCTCATGAATGTTGGAGATATATGAAGAATCCATAAAATATGATGGAGGAAATTACAGTACCTCCTATGGTCCAATGCTTCCATTGTAGGGAGAAAGGGAAATATAAAATCCAATTCACTGAAAAACGAGTCCCCTAGTTTAATCATCGTCATCATCCACCAAACCCAAAAGAGAAAGAGAAATATTATTGCATTACTATTGCTGAAGTGGAGCAGGAAAATGAATTCATTCGTGGTACACTTCATATTCAGTATAGAATGGAAAAATTATTATTTGATTATAAATCTATGCATTCCGTAATTTCTGTCATGTTTTCTAGAACTATTTAATTGAATCCCTGAAAACTTTATGTCGATATATTCATAAAAACACCTAGTTATTTGATCATTGTAACCCCAATGCTAGACTCTTCTCCTATTGGAATATATGGGAAGATTCTTCTAGTGAATGTCTTGATACATACATTGGTATAATTCAACAATATACTTGGAATGGATTTGAAATAATTATATATATATATATATAACACATCATTTTTTGTGAAAAAGGTATCATTTCAAATTCCAAACTATCCCATGATCCTCTAAAAATGAAAGAAAGTCAGTGACTCTCCTCTAGAAAATCCATCAATTGTGTGGGAGTTAATTGCCTATGAAAAATCATACCTCTCTCAAATGGATTATTCAATAGAATATATAAACTTGTAGGAAACTCCCATTGTGAAGGAATTCGGTGATGTATTTATATAAGAGTTACCATGACTTCCCCTAGATCGTGAGGTAGAGTTTTCAATAGGAAACATACCTAGATCTAATAATATCTCAAAATAACCCTATATAATTCCTCTGACCAAACTGAAGGAGTTAAATATGTAATCATTTGGAAAAATGGTTCATATGCCCTAGTGTATCTCGTTGGGGTGATTCAGTGCTATTTTTAAAGAAAATGGATGGGTAAATGTGTTTGTGTATCGATTATTGAGAACTCAACAAGGTAACCATAACTAACAAGAATCCTCATCCAAGTATTGATGACTTGTTCAATCAATTATAATCATCTAAATACTTCTCAAATGTGGATCTTCATTCTTGATATCATCAATTAAAGGTGATGAAGGAAGATATTTAGAAGGTTGTTCTCTATAAAAGGTATAGTAACTATGATTTTCTATTCAGTCCCTTTAGACATTATAATTCCTTTAAAATATTCATTTATTTGATGAATAGAATCTTTAGATATTGTCTTCAAAAATTTGGTTTAGTGTTTATAGATGATATTCTTATCTAATCCAAGTGAAAGGAGTAACATGAATAAATTATGAGGATTTTTCTGGTGACATTAAGGAAGGAGAGATTGTATGACAAGTTCTTCATGTATGTATTTTAAATGTAGGAATTCACATTCATGGGACATGTGATCACAATTAAGGGGATTTTTGTGGACCCTTAAAAAATGAATGTAAGTGAGGAATGGACTAGAACAACTTCTGTTACATAAATACATATTCTTCTTGGATTAGAAGGGTAAAAAAATGTTTTGTGAGAAATTTATCACAATTGTTTAGACTGTTAACAAAGAAAGAAAAAAATGGATAAAGTATCTCTAGATGAAATAATGTGAGGAAAGATTCATGGATCCAAAGAAGAGGTTGATCATTGCACATGTAACCACATTACCAACAAGTGTACAATTTTTTTGATATATAGTGATTATTTAAATAATGATATGTGTTGTATACTCATGTAGAATTATAAATTGATAGCCTACACCTCATGGAAGATGAATATACATGATCAAAAATACACAACACATGATATAGTGATAGAAGTAGTTATTTTTCCATGAAAATATGGTGTCACTACCTATATGGTGAGAAGTGTGATGTATATATATAGATAAAAATAGTCTAAATTATATATTCACACATAAGAAACTTAGCATGCATCAATGAAGATGGTTAGATCTAATCAAGGACTATTAGTTCTCTCTTAATTACCATCTCGGAAAGGAGAATATGGTAAATGATGCTCATAACAGAAAAGAACCTACTATTTTATCCATGATTTAGATTGAAAAATAACTTATTTTCATGGATATGAAAAGGATGGATTTGGAAATCATAAGTGTAGGGAATAAATCCTACCATGAAAAAATAATTTCCAAAAAATCCATCCACGAGAAGATTAAGGATGTATAAAGGGGTGATATAGAGTTATAAATGAAGTCTAACACAATAATGGAAGGTAAGCTATATGATTTATATAATGATGATGGTGGTATGATTCGGTTTGGAATGAGGATATGTGTACCTTCATCACTTGAGATAAATAATGATATATTGGATAATGTACATATCCCACCTTTATCTAGCCAACATAGAAGTAAAAATATGTACCAAGACAACTAATAACACTTCTAGTGGAAAAACATGAAGAAGGAGATTGCAGATTTTATATCAAGGTGTTTGATATATTATAAAGATAAATAAATAGAAGCCCAAAGGGATGATTAAACCATTTCCAATACCCACATGGAAATGGGAGAATGTCAACATGGACTTTGTAAGAACCAATACCTTTTTTCAGTTATTTTTTTCCTTTTTTCTGGAGTTTTTGGTGAAAAGAGGAGTTTCTGGAAATTTTTGAAGTATATGTCGTGTACTTTATGGGTACACACCATGTACTTCGTTGCCGCATGAGGTCGTGTGTTGGCCGTGTCATGACCACACACATGGTCATGTGGGGTGACTTGGAGGCCGCCTAGGCTCTTCCTAAAATGGTAAACGCGCAATACCCCGCAGCGGTAAACTCTTCATTCTCCTGGAGTTTCATTTCTGGACTTCTCTTCTTTCCTGAGTTATTGTGGGTTGAATGTTTTAGACGTTTTCCTAGTTCTATGGCATTCTAAGGAGATTCAAGCTTAAAGGTTCAATTATATTGATCTCTTAACCCTGAGGTAGGTGGTTTCTGCCTTTCTATATAAATTCTTTGAGTTTACGTGAAAATTTTCCCAATACCCTTGAACGGGGTATTGTGCGTTTACCGTTTTAGCCCTATTGTTTGCCTGATTTGCTTGTTTGCATGAGTAGAGGTTATTGTTTTTGAATATGGTTTTTTTTGTGCATAGTATGTATTTCCCATGCATGTTTTTCCTTTATTTGACATTTGGGGTCTAGTTTTCCTGTTTGGATTCTATTTTCTTTTATATGCCTAGTATTATAGGATGGTGTGCCTATTGCTATGATATGTTGTTATGTTGTATAATGATATCCACATAGTTCTTGAGGTTTACTTTCACCGTTATGTGATTCTATGCTTGTTTGACTTACACATGGCCCTGAGAACCTGGTGTATAGACCATAGAGAGAATTGACGTTGAGGGCTTCTACAGAGTGTCTTTATAATTATGATGCGAGACCACATGGGGAATTGACGTTGAGTGCTTCCCCAGAGCACCTTTTGTACGATAAGATACTATGGGGGGAATTTATGGTGAGTGCTTCCCCAGATATTCTATACTTTAGCTGAACCAGAGGGGTGAGACTATGTGTTTTGCCTAAGGGGTTTCATTTACTTGATAGGTAGGTCCAGAGGGGATAGGTTGTGGGTACTTCCTAGTGGGTTACCTGTTGTGTTATCTGTTTTGTTGTTGCATGTTCTGTTCTATTTTGAATACTTAAATTGTGGATTGTTTACCGCTTACTTCTTCCTTATTTGCAGCTTTCTATAATTTTATCTTCCATACACTCACTAACTGTTAGGCATAGATCTTCATGTGGTTGCCTACTGGGATTTAGTCTCATCCCATGTTTGGGCGATGATTTTGTGCCCAAACATATTATATCATTGCAGGTATAGAAAAGGGAAAGGATCCTTTGACATTAGGTACTTGATTGCATTGGAACTGGAGAGCATGGGACCAAGACAAGGCTTGCGATGCTGAGGAGTTTCTCATATGTTTTTCTTTTTTTCTTTGGTTTAGTACTGTATTCTGCATTGTGACTTGTTTGGCATATTTTCTAAACATATATGGATCATGTATCATTTATATATATTTATGCTCCAGTTGTTTCTCTATCAGTCTTCTATTGTTTAATGTTGTTGGATATTTCCCGCTTCCGCTATTTTGTGTTGTTTAATTCCGTTGTGTACTCTGTCAATGAGGGCATAGTTTCCCCACCATCACACCCAAGGCCCTCCCTTCTAGTCGGCAGCCTATGGCATTCAGGGAAATGCACTTGAGGCCATGTGACGAACCGGGTATGGGGTGCCTCTCGGGGGATTCTAGAACTCGGGCATTACAAAGTGGTATCAGAGGTATTATTTTCTCTTAACATACTATTTGGAGACTATATCTTAGGATAAGACGGAATATTCACTTGGTAATAAGCTATTCTTGGGAGTAGCTAACCTGTGTACGGGGAAAATCCAATCTACCTTGTTATTGCAATTTTTCTGTTTTTTTCAATTTTACGGTTCATTTTATTTTCACCATTGGGTGATTCACATGTTTTGTGTGGTTACCTTTGATGTTATTGAGGTTCTATTTCTGTCGCAACCTGAAGATACGAGGGTATTTCATCTCATGCATCATATAGACACTTACTATAAATCTCATGTCATGCATTCTTTCTATTCCATCTAGGGTGCATTAGAAATTTCATTTTTTTGTGATAGATGTTGTGTAGAATATGCATGTTGTTGTGATAGATTCCTTGACAAAAATATCTGCTTCTTGTTAGAGCATTGATTGTGTAAGGTTTTGTTTGAATGTACTCCAGACTTTGGTTCTTGAAGTGTTATGGGCCCTCATAGACCAGAATTTGGTAGATTACGGACTTGTTTACCTTATTTATAACTTGTTTGAGATGCCAAAATTTGATTTGTGGGGAGTACGGGCCCTCACGCATTAAAATTTGGCACTTTGAGTGCTTTTTCCAGTGTTTTCTAGGTTCTAGAGTTGTTTCTGAGGCTTACTATCTAGAAAAACCTAGATTACACACCGTGTAATGTTAAGTACACGCCATGTGTTCTTCTGTTCAGGAAGAAAAAAAATTCGTATGTACACACGGTGTACATTATGTACACACCGTCTAGTCTCTGACCGTGTCGTAGACCATGTGGGCAGAGAGACGGGATGGGAAAAGTCTAGTGGAAACACATCGTGTCTGTGTTGAACATTCCGTGTATTATAATCCTAGGAACCTACCCGTTTAGCTAAAACACAGTTCAGTGGATTCTCTTCTTATACAAGCCATGTTCCCCTTGAACACGCCGTGTAGCCAGACCCAGGTACCCAGCCATGTCACGAACAACACGGGTTGGTGTTATCCTTTCACGTACATGTCATGTCTATTAAGAACATGTCGTGTAGTTTGAGTCATGTTTCTATCAGTGTCACAAACAACACGGGCCAAGTGAATACTGTCCAGTACAGGCCGTTTCTACCTTGAACACGTCGTGTAGTCTTATCTTAGGAGAGCTATGTGGCTTAACCGTGTAGAAGAACTCTGGAAGGGAAAGAGGATTCAATTATATATCATGTGTTAAGACAACATGCCATGTGTATGGGGTGTTACACAACTAGTTTAGGTTGGAGTACACGCCCATGTGAAGGACTTTAGGGAACACGCCGTGTAGGAAATGTACACACCAGGTAGTCATGTTTTGTAAACTAGAATGTTTCTTTCTCTTGTTATCTTCTTACACTACCTTGTTTCAGTCCCTTTTAATCCTGATCTAAGGTGTACGTTTAACCTTGGAGAGTCATGCCACCGAGACGTCCTCCTAATGTGCCAGTCTTGGCACCAACCATTTTCTGGAAATAGGTGTTGATGCACAGTTCAGAGAGGGTTTGATAAGGTTCATGCAGAACTTCCGAGGAGATCAGACCAGGCAGGATGCATCTTCTGATTTCCAGGTGTTATGCTACCAGTGTAGGAGAAACAGTCATACAAGGCCACATTTCCCAAAAGACCCAGTGGAGTGCCGATCTGGCAACAAGATGGGTCACCTTCAGTGCTTTTTCCAGTTCTTCTCACCAGCAGTTAGTGACAGGTGTTCTTCTATGAATCCTCGTTTAGGAGCAACGCCACCAATTTCTCACCAGTCTGGGAACTGGAGTTCTTCCGGCTATTCAGACAGAGGTGGAGGTCGTGGTCCTGGTAGTCAGTTGCCAGGTTTTCAGCGACATCAAGGTGGATCATCTCAGATTGGTCAGGCAGGGTCACAGGGCTGAGGTACTGGCCAGACTTTTGTGGTGGAGCAGACCCAGCAGGAGCAGGGTTTCGGACCTTCTACTATTCAAGGTACTATCTTAGTAGCCTCAATTTTAGCTTCTGATCTTATTGATATAGGGGCTTCTCATATATCTATACCTATTGATGTAGTGGAGATCCTTAGGATATATATCTTTTCTTCTGCTGATATCTTGACACTAGACACACCATTGGGGACTATAACGACTAGTGTCTGATAGTGCAGAGAGTTCCCTCTGCATGTTGGTGGATGTCACTTCTTATGGGACCTCTATGTCCTAGAGATGACAGGCTATGATGTCGTTCTCGGGATGGACTGTTTAGTTCCATTCTAGATAGTCTTCGACTTTTATCGCCACAGGGTGGGTTTCATATCACCAGAGGGTGGATATTTTCTTCATAGGGGTGAAGGGGATGCACAGGCGAGCAGAGTGGGTCTAGAGCATCATTGGTTGAGAGGAGTTACATTCCAGATTGCTATTCTTTATCTGGATGACCAGGGGACTTCACAGCTAGACTTTCCTTTAGTGGTGGATCGTTTTAGATATGTCTTTCCAGAGGACTTTTCTAGTTTTCCTCTAGAACGTGAGGTAGACTTCTCGATTCAGCTTGTGCTAGGAGCGGCACCAGTGTCCATTCCTCCTTATAGAATGGATAAAACTGAGTTGCAGGAGCTTAAGAAACAGTTGGAGGATTTGCAAACCAAGGTTTCATCCAACCTAGTACTTCTCCTTGGGGTTCGCCTATCCAGTTTGCAATGAAGGTAGACGGTACCCTTAGGCTTTGTGTGTATTATCAGAAGCTGAACTAGTTGACGGTCATGAATCGATATCCCGTGCCTAGGATTGATGATCTCTTTGATCATATTCGAGGAGCCTAGGTGTTCTCGAATATTGACTTGAGGTATGGTTATCATCAGTTGTGAGTTAGACCATCTGATATTTCTCTCACAGCCTTCCAGAGTAGGTATGGTTTATACGAGTATATGGTTATGCCTTTCGGTCTCACAAACGTGCCTGAATTTTTCATGTAATTGATGAACTGAGTGTTCAAACCATACTTGGATTCCATCTTGGTTGTTTTCGTGGATGATATCTTGGTGTACTCTCATACTCAACATAACCATGCTACCCATATTGAGATATTTTTTAGTATAATGAGGGACCATCAGTTATATGCAAAGCTCTCAAAGTGCCACCTTTAGATGGACCAGATTCACTTCTTGGGTCATCATATCTTAGAGGCCTGAGTATCAGTGGACCCAGAGAAAGTGAGAGCTATAGTTTCTTGGGAGCAGCCCAAGAATGTCTTTGAGGTGCAGTGTTTTCTAGGGCTGGCTTGATACTATAGACATTTCATATAGGACTTTTCACGCTACGCAGCACCACTGACATGTTTGACTAAGAAGGGGGTGAAGTTCTTATGGTCATATTTTTTTGAGTCAGCCTTTTAGGAGATAAAAGGAAGGTAGAATTCAGCACCGATACTTGTCTTTCCAGAGGTGGGCATGAGGTATACTGTTTACTGCGATGTATCAGGTATCGGGCTGGGAGCTATGCTTATGCAGGGAGATGGAGTCATTGCGTACGGGTCTTGGAAGTTGAGGTCACATGAGAGAAATTACCTGACGAAAGATCTAGAGTTGGCAGATGTTGTTCATTCTAAATGTTGTTGGAGACATTATCTTCTAGGAGAGAATTTTGTGGTTTTCACCGACCAAAAAAGTCTCAAGTACATCTTCACTCAGCATGATCTGAACTTGAGATAGTGTAGGTGGGTTGAGTACCTACAGTCCTTTGACATTAAGCATGCCTATACCTCCGGTAAAGGCAATGTAGTGGATGATGCATTGAGTAGAAGGACTCATATACAGGAAGTTTGGGAGGCCAGCAGTGAGTGGCATCTCAGGGCTCTGTTCTCTGAGATGCATTTCAAGGTGAACGACAGTCAGGGGAAGAAATTTCTTTCTTTTGTAGTTGTTACCTCTACTCTTCTGGAACGATTTTGAATAAGGTAGTTATCAAATTATAAAGGCCTAGTCTTAAGGGAGAGTGTGTCAGGATATGAGCCTATTCCTATATATACTTTAGGTGAGGATGAGGTATTGCGTTTCCAGGGATACGTATGGGTGCCAGCAGATATACGTGAGGAGCTAATGTGGGACTTTTATTACTCGGTTTGGGCAGTTCATCATGGCGTCACCAAGATGTATCATGATCTAAACTCTCTGTATTGGTGTCTAGGTATGAAGAGGGACATTGTAGGTTTCTTCATGAGGTGTTCCACCTGTCAGCCGTTGAAGGCAGAGCATCAGTGGCCAAGAAGGCTTTTACAGCAGTTACCCATTCCTGAGTGGAAGTGGAATGATGTCGCAATGGATTTCGTGACAGGGTTGTTGAGGTCTCTTCAAGGGAACAATGCAGTATGGGTTGTCATCGATAGACTTATGACGGTCCCTCACTTCTTTCCGGTCAAGAAGACCTTCAGTGTTGATGATCTGGGAGGGTTGTACATCTGTGGGATTGTAAGTTTTCATGGAGTTCCACAATCAATCGTTTCATATAGGGATTCTTGTTTTACTTCTTGGGTCTGGAAGCGGCTACAAAAATCTTTGGGTACACAGGTGCTTTTGAGTACAGCTTATCATCCCCAAACAGATGGCCAGTCTGAGCGTATGATTCAGGTGCTTGAGGACATGCTCCGAGCATGCATCCTGGATTTTGGGTGTTCTTGGGAGAAACATATACCTGTTGTGTATTTTTCCGACAACAATATTTTTCAAGAGACTATTTAGATGGAACCTTATGAGGCTTTGTATGGTAGTCTATGCCGATCACCTTTATGTTGGATGGATGCAGGATAGGCATCCTTTCTGGGACCCCGTCTTGTTTAGGAGACCACAACACATATAGAGTTGATTCTGAAAAGAAGAGAAATTAGGAAATGAAACTCTAGGAGAAGGAAGAGCTTACCACTATGAAACTCTAGGAGAAATGAGAGATTTCCTAAGGTAAGTGGATTGTGCCTTTCTGTAGAAATACTTTGAGATTTATGTGAAAATTTCCCCAATACCCTTGAACGGGGTATTGTGTGTTTACCATTTTGGCCCTATTGTTTTCCTTCTTCTCTTCTATGCCTGATTAGATGTTATTGTTTATGAATATGGAGTTTTTCTATGCTTTGGATGTATTTACCATGCATGTTTTGACTGTATTTGACCTTTGGGGTCTAGTTTTCATGTTTTACTACTATTTCCATTTCCATGCCTAGTATTTAGGATGGTGTGCCTATTTCTCTAATATGATGTTATGTTGTAGAATGCTAGCCAAGTAGTTCTTGAGGTTTAATTTGGTGGTTATGCGATGCTATGCTTGTTTGATTTACACTGGTCCATGAGAACCTGTTGTATAGAGCATAGGGAGAATTGACATTGAGGGATTCTCCAGAGTTTCTTTATAATTGCGATGCGAGACCATAGGGGGAATTGAAATTGAGTGATTCCCCAGAGTGTCTGTAGTTCCTCGATGTGGGCCACAGGGGGAATTGGTGTTGAGTGCTTCCCCGTAGCTTTTTTAGTATGATACAAGACTACAGGTGGGGTTGACGGTGAGTGCTTCCCCAGAGATTCTATAAGTTAGCTGAACCATAGGGGTGAGATTGTGTGTGCTACCCAGAGGGTTGCTTGTACTTGATCGGTAGGACCAGAGGAGATAGGTTGTGGGTACGTCCCAGAGGGTTACCTATTTCGTTATCTGTTTTGCGGTTTCATGTTGTGTGGTGTTTTGAATGATCAAAATGTGGATTTTTTACTACTTAGTCCTTCCTTGTTTACTGTTTTCTGTACTTTTACATACTATATACACACACTGACTGTTAGGCATAGATCTTCCGGTGGTTTCCTACTGGGATTTAGTTTCACACCCTATTTTGGTCATGCTTTTGGCCCCAAACAGATTATATTGCTACAGGTATAGACAAGGGAAAGCACCCTTCGACTTCAGGTACTTGATTGAATTGGGACTGGAGAGCATGGGACCAAGACGAGGCTTCTGATGCTGAGGAGTTTCTCATCTGTTTTTCTGTTGTACTTTGGTTTATTACTGTATTCATCATTGTGACTTGTTTGGTTGCTTTATTAGACATATATGGATCATGCATCATTTATATATATTTATGCTTCAGTTGTTTCCCTATCATCCTTCTGTTGTTTACTGTTGTTGGATATTTCCTGCTTCTGCTATTGTGTGTTGTTTACTTCCACTGTGTACTCTGCCAATGAGGGCATAGTTTCCCCACCATCACACCTAAGGCCCTCACTACTAGTGGTCAGCCTCTGGCGTTCGGGTAAATTCCCTTGAGGCTATATGACCAACTAGGTATGGGGTGCCTCTGGGTGGCTTCTGTAACCGGGGTATTACATACTTCAATATCGGTCTCCCAAATAAATCCAAAGGAAATAATGTGATATGGGTTGGGGTGGACCGACTCACCAAGGCTTTCCATTTATTGTTGTTAAATAATATTATTATATTTAAAAACAATCCACAATATATGTGAAGGAAGTAATGAGGTTTCATGGGGTGCCTCTTTCAATTGTCTCTAATCATTTTCCATGGTTCACATATAGGATTTGGATAAGTATTCAACATAATTGGAGTACTAAATTGAATTTCAGTATGTCCTATCACCCCCAAACTAATGGATAATATGAAAGGAAAATTCATACTCTTTAAGACAAGATAAGAGACTACTAAATGTAACTCAAAGCTGTATGGGATTAGAATCCCCCATTGGTTGTGTTATTATATAATAACAGCTTCCACTTTAGTATTCAAATTTCTCCATATGAAGTTGTGGATAGAAAGCCATGTAGAATTCCAACATGTTGGGACGGAGTTGGTGAATGAAAGCTACTTGGACCTAATATTAGGAAAAATATGACAGAGAAGGTTCAGGCTAGCTATAAACACATAAAATATCCTCAGAGTTAAAAAATAGATTTTCTGAAAACTGTTGAAGGGACTTGGATTTCTACATTGGAGATAAATTATTCTTTCAAATATCACCATGGAAGAGATTCATGCGGGTTTGAAAGAACGTTATGTTTAACACAAGGTTTATTGTCTTATTTCATATCTATGATCACATAGGGGAAACATCCTGTCAGGTTGAACTTCCACCAAATATGGCTCAAGTTTGTGATGTGTTCCATTTTTCTCTCCTGAGGAAGTTCATACATGATCCCTCAAATTTATTGAATTCGGAGGTGGTACAACTGGAGAATGACATCTTGTGTGAGGAGTTGCTAGTAATGATCTGGGATTGAAGAGACAAATTTCTATGCATCAAGACAACTCATCCAATCAAAGTGTTGTGGAGTAATCATAATTATGAAAAATAAACTTGCAAACCAGAAGAAATGATGAAGGTGAAATACACTTAGCAATTTTTTTTTAAAATGAAGTTTTGATTGGGGAACTTTAAAATGGGGGAAGAATGTAACAATAAAAACTTTTATCAATGAAATTTACCTTATTATAATCATTTTATATGGTTTGAAATACATAAAAATCATATAGGTCCCAATAAAAACGCCATTCTCATAAATGAAGAATGAAATAAGTGATATTTAATTAAATTAAGGAACTCATACTGATGGATTAGTTACCTCACGGTTGTAATATTAACTTGACCATTAGAAAAATTAATATTATCAATAGAATAGAAACCTCACCTATGAAAGTATAAAAAATTTAGGCATCTTATAAATTAAGATATGATATAATTAAATCATAGTATAAGAAAATAATTTTTTTTAAATGACAAATTAGGTATTGGTATTTTGGTCAAATGTAAATTATTATTTACAATTATTTAATTAATATAATGATTTAATAGAAAATTTACATTCATAAAATATCTTCATAAATTATTATTTTATTTTATTATGATTATAACATAATTTTATGATACCACAACTAATTTTAGAATTTTTCATAATATCGGATATAATTTTTAAATTATTAAGTTTTGGATAAATGTTTATTTTTATTAAAAATGAAATTTATCATATTTAGAATAATGATTTCATAAAATAGGGTCCATTTTTTAATTCTTCATGTCAAAATATTTGTTAGGGTTAATTTTATGGGATTTTTCTAAAACAGTTTACTTTTTATGAATTGTATAATATGGTAATTTATAGTATATAACATTATAAGATAAAAACATTAATTTTTTAGTCATGTATGATGTATGGATGATGTAAGAACTAGAAGCTCAAACTATCATTTTTTATTTAATATATTTAGTGACAATATTCCATAATATTGATAGTCTTGATCCAAAATAATAAAATAATGAATGTAATAATAAAGAAACACAACTCTCCTCCCCCTGTAAATACCACACCTCACCACCTACTCTCCTCACACCTTCCAATACCTGAATCATGAATATATTCTTCCCTAATATATTCCCAATAATGTCCCCTATGTCCAGATTCTTCCATTATCAATAAAAGACCAAACCCAAATTTCGCGAGGAGGTTTTCACTGAGAAGAAATTCAGCATGTAATAATCTCTTCCATTTTCTTTTAATTTATTGTCAATTTATTTTAGATTCTTATTATCTCCTCACCTTACCTTATCCAATTGTAATGATAACCACAATATATTATATATAAAATAATATTATTATGTTATTTTTATATCCGTCATTAAACCTCTTCTCATCTCCCTTTTATTCTTAAAATGAAAACATTGTCCGTAATATGCCGATTTACCGCCATCGTAGACGATGTGTTTTTATTTTCCATTATTCTCTTGACATATGGCCACAAAACCATTAATATAGTAAAATAATTTTTTATTATAAATATTATAACTTATATAATGCTCTGGAACAAATATATATGCATGATATTAAATAAAATTCTATAAGTTCCTGATGGTTGTAAAAACTACCTAAATAAATTAAGTCATTTTAATTAATATTCTATCTAATGAATCATTATCATACCATATAACCAAATGATATATACGACTAGTTAAAAAAATTTAAGATAATTAATAAGTTCTAATATTAATTTTATATAATCATTCGCATTTTACATGTACTTCTATATTTGTATATAAGTGAACCGAACATGAAAACCAAGAAAATGAACACTTCTGAAGTGGTGAAATAGAACTCTATAAATCATTGAAAATTATATAAATTAACATAATAAAAGTTTAAAAAATATACATTTAATTGGTTTTTTATGAACTCATTAATGATTCCTCTTTTATTATCCAGTATAATTATGTTAATAAAGAATTCAGATATAAGGTAAGGGGATTCTCAATCCCAACTCCATTTCTTTTGGTTATCACTTCTTCATTCCAAGTTTTTGTGTGCATGTTTCCTTAAATATTAATTAAATATAATTTAATTTTTATTTCCTTTTATTTTTTGGGCTATACATTTTTCCAATCTATTTTTATGACAAATAAAAATATTTTTCCAAATAACACTTCTTTCCAAAACACATTTTTAGTTCTCTTGATCTATATCTTCTTCTCTCAATAATGATGAATCGTATACCAAATTATTTTTTCCCTTTTTATTTGGGATCCCGAATTTTATTCATGATTTATGAAATTCCTATGAAACCCATTCCATTACATGGGTTATGTAATGGCCTGGACCTCTACAGTACATTCTTTTGTGAAAACGTGGTGCTGGATGTGTTCCGGAAGGTCAAGGTGACATGGAGTGCATTTTCGTGGACTTTTACGGAAATATAAAGGGTACGGCCTTCACACGGGAGGCGCATGGTTAGTCAACCCATGGGTAAAAACCGTGCGGGGTTGGTGTTGGAGGCAGTAGCCTTTGTACGGGAGGCACACGGTTTGCCTAAACCATGCAGCCAAACCGTGCAAGGATAGTTTTGGAGGTAGTGGATAACGCACGGTTAGCACACAGTTAGTCTAACCGTGAGGCCTAACCATGCAATGAGTGTTTGAAGAGGCATAAGCTTGCGTATGGTTAGCTCACGGTTTGGTAAACTGTGTGGACTAACCATGTAGGCACTTAAAGTTAGATCCTAAAATTGTGGATCTGAACTCTTTTGCCTCTAAATGATTTGTTTAAGCCCCTAAGCGGCCATAACTCGGGATTACCCTTCCTTGTAGGTAGAAGAACATCTCCCAAGAATTTTGAAGGTGATCCGGAGGCTTCTCTTTTCCAATCGAAGCCAGTTTCTCGAGGTATGTGACACTTTTTTTTGGTTTCTTATATCTACCTAGATCTACTCCTCCTACTCTCTCGGGATCTTAGATCTACACCCATTATGGTTAGATCTATGTGTGTGGATGTCCTTTATAATGAGCTTTGGTCTTGGTTGTGTTAGGAGAAGAGATCTAGGAAGTATCCTTGGTGAATCAGCCCGATATTCTTGGGCGTTCTCCCACCGTTGTGGTTTCCGTCAAAACCATTGAGGTAGGGGATTTGTGGCTTCTCTAATTGTTTATGTGAAATCGTAGAGTTAGCATGATTTAGTCCATTGGATCACAATGGAATTGAAGAAATTAAATACTTGAACCAGATTTATAGATTTGGTTTGATCGTATGTTGTTGCTTTGTACTGTGATAACGGTTCGCATCATGATTTTCTAGATAGTGTGATATCTATGCCTTGATTTTTAGCATGTTTCTCTTAATGAAATTGATAAAGAATGTAAATCCAAAATTAATTGATAATCAATTGGATAAAGATAAAGAGGAATGTAAATGAATCTGGTTGTTGTTGTTTTGGATGTTGTTCCAAATTTATGTTAATCAAATTGATGTTGATGTACGTGATTAACTTAGTTGGTTGGTAAACCTGAAATATGTTGGAGCTTGTTGTTCGAAGGCTAGATGCCTTGTTATTGGTCCAAGAACCCAATTTGAGGTGATGTTTGTTTTCCTGCTGCTTGTGTTGTGATTTGACCCTAGAGGGGTGTTGTGATATCTTATGCTATGATGTGACCCTGGGAGGGTGTTGTGATATGTGGAGGCATAGAGGCCTTGTGGTTGTGGTAGAGGATGACGCCTAGAGTGGAATGATGCAACAGTTTATGCATGTGGGTGTCAGGGAGAACACTAGGGATGATGGAATGAGATGGATGTGGTTGTGGGATGTTTGGTGTTTTGCTTGGTTATTTATCTTATTTACCTTTTCCCCACTTCTCAAGGAATCTAGTCATGCTTACCCTTCATCTGAGGGAGGCGAAGACACGCGGAGTATTCCATGTTCTTTCTGTGTTTATCCTCTCTAGGGAGAATGATTCTAGGCTCTGGATATAGGTTGAAAAGGCTCGACGGGTAGTACATCTACTCACCGTGTTGATCCCCTTGTGTTTAGTATCATATGATGATTTTCTAGAATGCCTGGGTATATGGGAAAGTAATTATTTAATGAATGTTTGAATAAATGATGTTATCCCATGGGGTAGGAGTTTGTTGAAACTTAATAATAAGGTTGAGAACTTTTTAAGGGACAGTTGTTCTTGGATGTGTTGTTAATGGATGTTAATGTGGTTTTGTTCGTGGTTAATTAATGTTGGAAGAATTAATTAACGTACATTGGAACTGATAAAAAGGGAATGAAGTAACCTAATAAGGAACTTTAAATGGTTGTGTTCTTATAGGATACCTAGTCTTAGAAGTGGCATCCCGGAGTCCGAGAGACGATAGCTTTAGTTGTGTCTAAGACAAGGTTATTCCCATAGTGTGGTTGTCAGTTATAATATATTATGTACTTTTTGTGTTTCTATATGCTACTCCACCCAGTCAGTAAGGTAAACTGGCACCCCAGAGATTCTAAGCATGGGGGTGTTTTTTCCAACATTCTGATGGGAGGGTGAATGGATAACTACCCCCTTTGACCCCACTCTCTTCTCTTGGTAGATACTAGTTCCATTAGGAACAGTGGTTAGTTTTCCCCATATATGTGTGTAGAGGGATGTAATGGATTGTGGTTGTTCACACACATATATTCTGGATATAGTATGATATGGACTACTATAGGTGTAACGTGTATAGGTCGTGATGGCTTGAGGATCCTTACTCGGTGTATGGGCTATAATGGCTTGTGGTGTAATACCCGACGTATGATACATGTTATGCAAGCTGTGCTGGATCCCAGAAACTAACTGGTTACTTTTGGTTGTGAGGATGGTGTGGTGCTTAGCCCAGGTGTCTGCGAGCAATCATTTATGGTGCACGAGTTGTAGATTGTGGAGCTTGGACCAGGTGTATACGGTCAAGCATTTGGAGAGAGATGAATAGGACGTATGTCCTTAGGGAAAAGTGGAAAAACAGTGGGGAAGTAGTAGTGGGGTACCCTTGATATTATTTTTTATATTATATATTCTTATATGCATTACATGGTGAGAGTATCCATGGTGAGGTTGGGAACATAGTATACATGTTTAGGTGGCGAGTAAGTTTCACTATTGTTCACTGTACATTAGCATGCTTTATTTACATTTTCACAAGAGTCTTAAGGGAGTATCCTACTGAGTATGCTGTCATACTCACCCTACGTATACATAAACTATTTTTTAGGTCACTTGGAATAGGCTTGTTACTACTAGCTTGTGGTTTCAGGAGCTGTTCAGGCTTGTGGTTGCTGTCATTTTACTTTCTTTTGGGTACCAATAGTATTCCCTTTCAGTTGTAGTACATTTTCATGGAATTTCATATATGTACTTGGGTTTCTTTTACATTTCAGTTCTGAGTTGGATTTGGTTGGTGTCTATCTTATCTCTCTCTTCTGCATGTGTTCTCTTATTGGGTAATTCATCCCATTTGTGTGTTTATTATACCCTCGGTGCTAGTCGCCAACCCAGGGCCTACTGGAGGCGGGACTCAGGGGGTCCTTATCTCCATTTTAACATTGCCGGCCTAGGAGGGGTACACTTTGTGGGGAGGGGGTCGCAACAGAGTGGTATCAGAGGTCTGGTTGAGGGATAGGATGGAGCTTGGAGTTTGGAATAGGTGAGGTAGCATGGGTTGGTAGGGAAACAGAGTCATTCATGTTTATAAAGTGAGGTAAACACTAGAGACCGGATGAGACATAGGCGTTTAGGGCCCCATATGATCTGATCTAGGGACCTTTAATTTTACAATGGCTACTAAACAGGGTGATACTGGTTGCAGGGTAGAGACCTAGGAAAGGATCTTGCATCATTCTTCTTTGCGCCAAAGATTTAATGGGTAGACCATGGGATAGGTTAACCTAAAACGAATAAAAGAAAATAATTAATTAATTAGTTTTGAGTCTTCCATTTTCCAGGCTTAGGATTTCTAAGTGTTTGTTATTTTACAGGTATCGCTCCAAGTTGATGTCCTCGTCAGGTTTGCACAGAAAATGTTTAGCAGGTTGTTCCAGCAGATCTTCGTAGGGTATAGGTTGACGACGAAGACACTTGGAGGAAGACACTCCGAGAGTTTCAGCACCAGAGTCTGCAGAAGTATGAGGGCTCCCATTTAGATGCAGTCACGGAATACTGCTTGTAGGAGGTCGAGATAGGCTCAGTTCGATCCGTTCTTGGAAGGAGCACTGGGTGTCCTTGGTTGTGACGATGCTGCATCCAGTAGCAAGTCGGTGGTGGTTGTTGTTCCTCAGGGATCGTGAGGAGTCAGCGATCTCATGGGAGGAGTTCTGGGACAAGTTTAGAGTTGAGTTCCTTTCTTCGACTACGAAGGCGTCCAGTCACCAGGAGCTTCTTACCCTTCGATAGGGGAGCTCCAGTGTTCGGGAGTTTGGAATCTGTTTCAGGAACCTTTTACGATATGCTTCAGACCTATTACCAGATAAGGAGGCAAGGGAGTCACATTTCGAGGAGGTTTTGCATCCAGAGATCTAGTTCCATGTCACCCCATTTATGTTAAAAACATATCTTACGGTGTTGGAGAGGGAATAGGTTGTTGAGAGGACCATGTCCAGGACTGGATCATCACGATAGGGGGATCATCATTATTCCTCAAGAAGAAAGGTTGTGGTCTGGGGTTCTCGGTTTTCAGGGAAGAAGAGTTTCCGTTCAGCCGGGGGTAGGTCCTATCCCTTCACATCTCGTTTCTCAGGAGGCAGCAACTCTCAGGCCTATTCCAAGGGATCAGGTGATTTTTTTCTTGTGGTTGTCGTGGTCATCAGCAGCGGGAGTTCCCAACCTTTCAGAGCAGTCAGTGTGCACTGGGCGCTACACTCTAGGTTCCTCCTTTGAGGAAGTTCCATCTAAGGCAGCAGAAGCCATTTTCACCAGCTTTAGATCACTTAAGGGGAGATGTAGAAGGCGGAGGACAACCCCATGATGCTCCCCATCCTCATAGAGCAGAGCGCAGCCATGGTGGTGGTCTTCATCAGGGTTAGAGAGGTCGTGGATGAGGTCGTGGTCATCTTCTTACTCTAGCGTTCCCAACACCAGCCGAGCCAGATGCTGTTCGAGGTACCCTTTTCTTGTTTTCTACCTTGGTGTATGCCTTGTTTGATTTAGGAGAGACGCACTCCTTCATATCACTTACCCTTGTCTATGCTTGGGGACTTTAGGTAGAGAGGCTTCCAGTGCCCTTGGCGTGGACTATGCCAGTTGGAGGTCGAGCTAATTTGTTTGAAGTATGTAGAGACTGGGAGCTAGTGTTGGGGAAACACCGCTCTTTCAGAGATTTACTATGTTTACGGATACAACCATATGATTTCATACTCTATATGTATTGGTTGTATTTGTTGTAGTATATAATGGATTTCTTTAGGAAGAATGTCATTTTATTTGGTTTGGATGTAGAGCCAGTGGTGTTTGTTGGTGAGCGAGATCCTCAGATGGGTCACAGGCGCATTCCATCCTTATCTTCCATACCGGATGAGATGATGTTGAGTTCATCATAAGTTCATCATTTGGTAGTTCCAAGGGTCATAGAGGAGTACCCTGATGTCTTCCCAGAAGAGGATGTAGCATTACCCCCTCTAAGAGAGATCGAGTTTGGGATCGAGCTCTATCCAGGAGCTTATCCTATCTCTATGTCTCTATATAGGATGGCCCCTTTTGAGTTACGAGAGCTGAGTATACAGATTGATGGTATGTTGTAGTTCGGTTTTGTTTGACCAAGTGTGTCCCCATGGGGTGCACCAGTTCTGTCCATAAAGAAGGCTGATTCCAGTTTGCGGTTGTGTGTCGATTATCGTCTCTTAAAAAAAGTGACAATGAAGAATCGCTATCCTCTTCTGCGGTTTGATGATTTATTCGATCAAATGAAGGGCGCAAGTTGGTTCTCGAAGATCGACTTGCGGTCAGGATATCATTAGATGCATGTGAAGGATGAGGATATCCTGAAGACTACATTCCACTGTCGTCATGGGCATTATGAGTTCGTTGTAATGTCGTTTGGTGTGACGAACGCTCCAACTGTGTTCATGGGTTTGATGAATGCTGTGTTCTGTGAGTTCCTGGACAAGTTCGTGGTAGTTTTCATCGATGACATCCTTGTGTAATCCACCTCTGAAGGGGAACATGCAGATCATCTACGAGCCGTTTTGGGAGTTCTTCTCCAACATCAGTTGTTCGGGAATTTGTCGAAGTGTGAGTTTTGGGCTCTAGAACTCCATTTCATGGGGCATGTTTTTTCCTAATAGGGAGTATCTTTCGATCCATCGAAGTTTGAATCCGTTGTGTCTTGGGCAGCTCCCAAGACAGCATCACTGGTGCAAAGATTCCTTGGTCTCATTGGCAACTACAGGAGGTTCGTAGCCAATTTTTCATGGGTTGCGACTCCTCTGATAGCTTTGACCAGGAAATATCAGGCATTCATATGGATTGATTAGTGGCAGGAAGCATTGTATTATCTAAAGTAGAAGTTAGTAAGTGCTCCTGTCTTTTGTCTTCTAGCTGAAGGAGTTCAGTTTGATGTTTTCTGCGATGATTCACATCTGGGGTTAGGTTGTGTCCACATACAGCAAATGTCAGCAGTTTCTTATGGGTCTCGGTAGTTTCTTACCCATGAACGCAAATATTCCACCCATGATCTTGAGTTGGCAGCCATGGTGTTTTCTCTAAAGTTGTGGAGACATTACTTCATTGGTGAATGCTTTGTGTTTTTCACTGATCATAACATTTTGAGGTATGTTTTCTACCATCACGACATGAACATATGACAACGTCGGTGGATGGAGTTCTTATAGGAATACGACTTCAAAATATTGTATACACCTAGAAAAAGGAATGTTGTGGCTGATGCGATGAGCCGAAAGTCACGTAGTGATGTTGTGAGTGAATCCGTTGATTCCTGGAGAGTAATGGAAGAACTGTCAGCATTAAATCATGGTATGGGAGAAGTTGGGGGTAGAGGCTGTCTTTTTCAAATGAAGGTGAAGTCATCCCTAGTTTAGAAGGTGGAAGAGTCCCAGTTGGGGGATCTTGAAAAGGAGTTTTGGAGAGACTAAGTTGATTGTGGCGAGGCCCCTGATGGTTGGTCGGAGGACGAACAACAACGAGTGTTTTATCATGGAAGGATTTGTGTTCCCTTGGTGATCCGCGAGATGGTTCTTAGAGAGTTCCATAGATCACCCTTAGCAGTACATCCTGGCATGAAATCGATGTACCAATACTTAAGGAGTCAGTTTTGGTGCCCTGGGCTGAAGCATGCAGTTGCAGAGTTTGTGTCTCAATGTTTAGTCTGCCAGAAGGTGAAGGCCGAACACCGTGTTCCTAGTGGTCTTCTCCAACCATTAGAGATTCCTTAGTGGAAGTGGGAGGACATCTCAATGGACATTGTTACTGGTTTACCACGATCTCTGGGAGGACAGGACGCTATTTGGGTGGTAGTGGATTGTTTAATGAAATAATCCCACTTTATAGAAATCAAGGAGTCAAGATCAGTGGAATTTTTGTCGAGGCAGTATCTGGAGGAGGTGGTGAGACTTCATGGAGTCCCTAGGATGATCATTTCTGATCGAGATCCTCGTTTTACCTCTAGGGTGTGGAGAGGTCTCCAACATTCTTTCGGTTCTCAGCTATGCCTTAGCACTGCTTTTCATCCTCAAACATATGGTCAGACAGAGCGAACCATCAAGACTCTTGAAGACATGTTGCGCTCTTGTGTTCTAAGTTATGGAGGTTCATGGATGAGGCACTTACCCTTGGGGGAGTTTTCCTACAATAATAGTTTCCACTCCACCATCGGTATGGCGCCGTATGAAGCCTTGTATGGCCGGCCTTTCCATTCTCCGTTGTGCTGGACTGGGGTCGGAGAGTCAGCAATTCTCAGACCGGAACTTTTGCAGAATACAATAGAGATGATTCAGGTGATTTGTGAGAGGATGAAGGTAGTGAAAGATCGTTAGAAATCATATTCTGAAAAAAGGAGGAGACCCTTAGAGTTTAATGTTGGGGACCTTGTGTTTCTGAAGGTGACTCCCCGTCATGGGCAGCGAAGGTTTGGTCATGAGAGTAAGCTTTCTCCCTGCTTTGTTGGGCATTTAGAGGTGTTAGCTCGTGTTAGAGCTGTGGCGTATCGAGTAGAACATACCCCTTAGATGAGTCGGATACATGATGTTTTCCATGTATCACAGCTACACCGTTATCTTCATGATGACTCCCACATCATCGATTGGGGAGAGATCGATTTGGATGATGATGCCACCTTTGAGTAGCGACCTGTGGAGACCCAAGACTGCAAGGAGAAGGTGTTGCGCGAGTGTTCCATCCCCTTAGTTCGTGTCTTGTGGAAACACGGTGGCATGGAGGAGAGTACCTGGGAACGTGAATCACATATACGTGCTCAGTACCCAGAGTTTTTTGATGTTTAACTCTTTCCATGTATCATTTTAGCTGATGTGGTTATGAAACTTTCATGATTATGAGATGGATCTCTTTGTAGCTTTGGTGGCCTGTTCTCTTTTGAGAGTTATCTTGATGGGTAGTTGTTCAGACCCTGTTTCATTTTCTCTTTATGTGGGTTTTTTATTCTCGAGGAAAAGAATGTTTTGAGAGGTATCTGATGTAATGTCCCGGACCTCTACAGTCCATTCCTTTACGAAAACGTGATATTGGAGGGGTTCCTCAAGGTCAAGGTGACTTGGAGTTTGTTTGGGTGGACTTTTAATGAAATATAAAAGGTTATGGCCTCCACACGGGAGGCACACGGTTTGTCAAACCGTGTGTCCAAACCATGTGGGGATGGTTTTGGAGGCAGTAGCCTTCACACGTGAGGCAAATAGTTTGCCTAAACTGTGCCGCCAAACCTTGCAAGTCTAGTTTTGGAGGCAGTGGCTAGTACACAGTTAGCGAACTGTTTGTCTAACCATGCGGCCTAACCGTGCGAGGAGTGTTTGAAGAGGCAGAAGCTAGCACATGGTTTGGTAAACCGTGCGGACTAACCATGCGAGCACTTAACGTTAGATCCTAAAATTGTGGATCTGAACTCTTTTGCCTCTAAATGATTCCTTTAAGCCCCTAAGAGGCCATAACTCACTATTACCCTTCCTTGGAGGTATAATAACCTCTCCCAAACGTTTTGGAGGCGATCCGGAGGCTTGTCTTCGTGAATCGAAGATGGTTTCTCGAGGTATGTGTCCCTTTTTGTTTGGTTTCTTAGATCTACCTAGATCTACTCCTCCTCTTCTCTCGGGATCTTAGATCTACGCCTGTTATTGGTAGATATAAGTGTGTGGATGTCGTTTATGATGGGATTTGGTCTTGGTTGTGTAAGGATAAGAGATCTAGGGAAGATCCTTGGTGAATCAACCCGGTCTTCTTGGGTGTTCTCCGACCGTTGTGGTTTCTGTAAAAACTGTTGAGGTAGGGGATTCATGGCTTCTCTACTTTTTTATGTGAAATCGTAGAGTTAGCATGATTAAGTCCTTTGGATCACAATGTAATTGACCAAATTAAATAATTGAACCAGATTAAAAGAATTGGTTTGATCGCATGTTGTTGCTTTTTACCGTGATAATGGTTCGCCTCTTGATTTTCTAGATAGTGTGATATCTATGCCTTTCTTGTTAGCATGTTGCTCTTGATGAAATGGATAAAGAATGAAAATATGGAATTAATTGATAATTAATTGTATAAAGATAAAGAGGCATGTAAAAGAATCCGGTTGTTGTTGTTGTGGATGTTGTTCCAAATTGATGTTAACCAAATTGATGCCAATGTTCATTATTAACTTAGTTGGTTGGTAAACCTGAAATCTGTTGGTGCTTGTTGTTTGAAGGCTAGATGCCTTGTTAAAGGACCAAGATCCCGATTTGAGGTGATGTTTGTTTTCCTGTTGCTTGTGTTATGATGTGACCCTGGAGGGGTGTTGTGATATCTTGTGATGTGATGTGACCCTGGCAGGGTGTTGTGATATGTGAAGGCATGGAGTCCCTGTGGTTGTGGCAGAGGATGATGCCTACAATAAAGAGATGTATCAGTTTATGCATGTGGGTGTTAGGGAGGACACCAGGGATGATGGAATGAGATGGATGTGGTTGTTGGATGTTTGTTGTTTTTTTGGTTGTTTATCTGATTTACTTTTTCCCCACTTCTCAAGGTAGCTGGTCTTGCTTAACCTTATTCCGAGGGAGGCAAAGATACGTGGGTTATGCCACGTGCTTTCCGTGTTTAGCCTCTCAAGGGAGAATGGGTCTACACTCTGGCTATAGGTGGAAAAGACTCGACGGGTAGTACATCTACTCACCGTGTTGAGCCCCTTGTGTTTAGTATCATAGGATGATTTTCTAGAATGCCTGGGTATATGGGAAAGTAATTATGTAATGAATGGGTGAATAAATGATGTTAACCCATGGGGTTGGAGTTTTTTGAAACATAATGATGAGGTTGAGAACTTTTGAAGGGACAGTGGTTCTTGGATGTTATTTTAATGATATTTAATGTGGTTTTGTTCATGGTTAATTAATGTTTGAAGAATTAATTAACGTACAATAGAACCGATAATAAGGGAATGAATTAACCTAATAAGGCACTTTAAATGGTTGCATTCTTATAGGATACCAAGTCTTAGAAGTGGCAACCCGGAGTCCGAGAGACGTTAGTTGCAGTTGTGTCTAAGACTAGGTTATTCCCATAGAGTGGTTGTGAGTTATAATATATTCTGTACTTTTTCTGTTTCTATATGCTACTTCACCCTATCAGTAAGGGAAACTGGAACCCTATGGATTCTAAGCCCTAGGGGGTGTTTTCCCCAACATTATGATGAGAGGGTGAATGACTGACTACCCCCTTTAACCCTGCTCTCTTATATTGGTAGATACTAGTGCCATTAGGCACAGTGGTTAGTTTTCCCCATATATGTGTTTAGAGGGCTGTAATGAATTTTCATTATTCACACACATATATTATGGATATAGTATCCTATGGACTACCATAGGTGTAACATATACAGGCTGTGATGGGTTGAGGATCCTTACTCGGTGTATGGGTTGTAATGGCTTGAGGTATAATACCCGACATATGATACACATTATGTGAGCTATGGTGGCTCCAGGAAACTACCTGGTTACTTTTGGTTGTGATGATGGTCCGGCGCTTAGCCCACGTGTCTTCAGGAAAGCCTTTGTGGTGCATGAGGTGCAAATTGTGGAGCTTGGCCATGTGTATATGGGAAAGCCTTTGGAGAGAGATGCACAGGACGTATGTCATTGGGGAAAATCCGAAAACCAGTGGGGAAGTAGTAGGGGGTAACATTGATATTATTTTCTATATGATATTTTCTTGTATTAATTACTTGGTGAGAGTATCCATGGTGAGGTTGTGAACATAGTATACCTGTTTAGGTGATGAGTTAGTTTCACTTTTTTTCACTATGTTTTAGCATGATTTCTTTACTTTTGCACGAGAGGCTTCGGGGAGGATCCTACTGAGTATGCTGTCATACACACCATATGTATACATAAACTCTTTTTCAGGTCACTTGGAGCAGGTTGGAGGTCAGGCTGGTTACTACTAGCTTGTGGTTGCAGGAGCTGTTCGGGCTAGTGGTTCATGTCGTTTTACTTTATTTTGGGTACTTGTAGTTTTCTGTTTCAGTTGTATTACTTTTCCATGGCATTTCATATATATACTTGGGTTTCTTTTATATTTCAGTTCTGAGTTGGAGTTGGTTGGTGTCTATCTTATCTCTCTCTCTTCTGCATGTGTTCTCCTAGAGGATAATGCCTCCCATTTGTGTGTTTATTATACCCTCGGTGCTAGTCGCCAACCCGGGGCCTACTGGAGGCAGGACTCAGGAGTCATTATCTCCCTTTTCACATTGCCGTACTAGGAGGGGTACACTTTTTGGGGAGGGGATCATGAAAAGTTAATACATTATTTTAATTGATATACATTATATGTGGCATGCATGATTATTTAAATGTTATGATATGATGGGTGTGTCCAAAATTATATAGTGTTCCAATGCATTGTTTATTGTGATGCATCTCATTAGATAATGTGAAATATGCATGAAAAAGATACTATATTTTTTCAAAATGATTATATCATTATTATGAAACCATTTTATATGTGAACATGATATAATTATTTTTCACAACTATGTGTGGTATTTGACCACTAAGATGTGATGTTTCATTTTTATGAATTTCCACATTTAGTGAAATTATATAATGATTCCTATAATAATTATTATGGTGATGATATTATTATGTTATAATGATGATGATTATGATCACTCATTTTTTTTTGAATCATGGCCTTATCTACCCTCTTATTGGGATTTCAGCTCACCCCTTTCTTTGATGTATACCCTTAGGTGATTACATTTACTAAGGAGAACATCTAGGCCACTAAGAATCCAATTAAGAAATAAATAAATTAATTTTTATGTTTTATTATTCATATGTGATGTATGGTCCTCATTTTCCCATTAAACTAAACCATTGGATCCTAAATTTGTAATATTATTTTATTGTTTATATTTAAAATGATGTAATAGTTATGTAAGAAAAATAAGGTTTCTATAATGTTTCTTTCTCAAATACATTTCCAATGCTGAAAAAACAAGTACTTTCATTAAATATTTTAGACCCAATGATCAACTTAATTATACATGAATGGATTGGTTTGATATCCAACTTAGTTCCTTACCCACTAGATGTCTATAAGATAAGGATTATGGACCCACTGTTTGGTTGCAGATTGATTCATGTTATTTTTCACCTTACTCATATATATATATATATATATATTTATTTATTTATTTATATGCATATATATATATATACATAAATATTCAAATATATATGATGGAATATTTGTTCAGATACATTTTTGGTGTTGTTCAAAGCAGGTATCATTTATCGGGATCATGGACCCAAGAATCGACTATAGATTTATATTATTTATCATTTCTAGTTGTGTCTCGTCTTTGATAATAATATTTCATGATAATTCACTTATTAGAGAAAATTATATGCTCACCATTGGGTGTTTCCTAATGATATTTATTTTTAACACCCTATTTGTGTTCCTCGATGTGTGTAAATACTTTGTGTATGCTTTTTATCTAAGAAAAAATGCATAATGGATGGGTCTAATACCCAGGGTTAAATGATAATTTGGATCCTATAATGTGGTTTGATATGATTGGTATGTATTTGCACCACAATTTCATGGATACTAGGTTTGTGGTTAGCTCAGATTTATTAGTAGATTTGTGTACTTACATTAAAGTTTATTTAATATACTTCTATATATGTGATCAAACCAGTGGGTGATCAGTGTTGTATGTATCACTTGTTAGTTTTTTCAAATAATAAATTACGTTAATTATTTAATCCTTTTTATATTTTCTAATTATTCTCTCTAATTATTTACTATTATGGAAGACATATGGTTATTTTTTTATTTTATAATTTGATATGAAGGAATTCTCTCCCCACCATCACACACTAGGCTCTCCCTACTTTTCATAAACCTATGAATTTTGGAGAGGCACGCAAGAGGAATTTTGGAAAACTATATTCGGAAATTGTTTTAGTGGATCCTAGTAAAATACATTATATATATACTTTATAAGTAGAACCTGCAACAACATGTGTTCATATATATCATATTATTTCTCTAATGATAGCATCCTAAATCACTTTATTATTAGAAAATTATCATATTAACTTTATAGAAATAATTAATCTATAACAATAATTCATGAATGTAATCCAATACTTATTCTAGAAATCCTCCAAGAATCAAATATTTTCAATATTATCCAGTTTTTCTTCCAAAATAATGTATTTTTCATAAAGTTAACACAACCCCTTAAGAGACCATTAATATTCCCGTATGGATTTTGTTAAAAATATCTTATTAAATCTAACTCCATTGATCCTCCATAAATTGATATAATTATCCATATGGATTTAGGTATCTTCCCTCCCCTGTTTCTAATGAAATACGAAGGGCCACTATAAATATAATTCTATATTTATAAGAGAAATCATCAAACATTATACCTATTTATGCTTAATTCCATAAGGAGTATTCTTCATCAATTATTTAACTTTTAAAAATGTAAAATTATAGGTATGTCAATTTTATTTATCTCCCTTTATCAAATGGTATATGAGAGGGATTATTCATGATAATTTACTCCTTAACTTCTAAATACCATATGGTATACTCAATTGGGTCCATGATATTTCTCCCACTTTGTCAACATTTTCTTTGCAAAAACTTATTACTATAAATTTTAAAACTATATTTTGGGATATTTAAAATCATGAAACTGAAACCTTATATGATTTATATTACTTTTCAAATAATATATTCATAACCTCATATAAATCTAGTGAGTGATATTAGCTATTAGCACTTATGGTGTCAAAAAATTCTCTGAGACTACTAAGCATGCTATCGTTGTAGGAAACAAGTGTTTTAGTTAACACCTCTTAGGTTCTCTATTTAAATCACTTAATTTATTATTTCTAAGGTGGTTTTACCTTTAAATTTTCTATATAAATCGTATGATCTCATCCAAAATCACTTGAAACTGTTATTATATAAATTGTACAGTAGAAAGGGTGATATAACACTTTTACCATAAATTGATAAAATTTTAAAATATCATTTATAAATACTAAATTAGTAATTTGACTTAACTCCCATGTCATAAATACTGTCATAGGTCCATTGAATCAAAGATAATGATAAAAAACCTTTGTAAATTCATCTCCAAATATCACTTAATTTTAACATGAGACGATTGATGTATCCGCCAATTTTGAGTGCCCCACTTATTGAAAAATAAATCCTATATAGCTAACATATTTAATATACTTAAAAGTTAAAAATTTTAATAAATTATTATAATATATACAAATAGATATAATTCCTAATTTTTATTTATTAAATCTATTTTAATCCCTTTAGTGACCTCATTCCACTAATCACATAATGGTAAATTTATTATTAGAAGGTTGATCTAATATGACATAACAAATTCATTGAAATATATCTTCATGTAATAGATTATAAAAATGTTATTCTATTATACATCAATTTCCATAAGAAACAACATTTCATGAAAATTTAGGCTTTACATCATGCTGGATCGAAAATTACTTAATCAAAACTTGATATCAATTACTAAATGCTCTTAAAATATTTAAAATATGTAATTTTTTAGAATATATACCCCATGGATTACATCTCCCCGTAAATTTATCACCTCTTAAAATAAGTTAGAAACATTTAAAAAAACCAATGATATGTGTACCTTCCATTTTTAGAAATATGAAGAAGATATTGAGTCAATATAGACAACTATTTCCTTTTATCCTTCACATTATAGTGCAATATAATTTCTAAAAAAGATTTGATAGAATAAAATCACTTTTATACTTCCTCATTCTTATTCATTTCTATACAACTAAAAAATCATAAATTATTAATTTGGTACTTTTAATATCAATTAATTATTTAACCTTTACAGATCATTCCTTACATCTTTAAAACCTAATGTTATCCAAAAACGAATAATTCGATTTTATTTCATTTACCATATTTTGGGAAACTCATTCCACATAAACATTTTGGTTTCTATAACAAATAAACTACTAATTGGTTGTAAATAAATTTTCATATATTTACATGATCTTTGAGTTTTATTAGTAGTTTTAGTAATTATTTTTATGCAAACTTAATCATATGAAACTTATTTATTTTTTCATTGAAATATTTTTCTCAAAAGTATAAATTTTTCATTATATGTAGGGTGATTTTTTCCTTTAATCCCAAATAAAATTATTCTAAAATTTCCACCTTGTGTGTGATTAGTATAATAAGTATAATTTAAATGATATAAATAATTTTTTCTGTGTTTTATAGATATGACATTCTATCCTTATACTAGATTAAAAATAGTCAATATATTACAATCCTTTGTAATAAAAAAACTGATGTTATATCCGTAGATGTCAAAAAAAAAAACACATGCCCCCCATGATTTTTAGTAAGGATCATCCAATTTTAATTACCACTTATAGAGATTATTTTATATTTTTTCTAGCATCTAATAGATTTTTATTCTTCTTGTAAATTATCTTGGTGTTCTTTTTCTCAACCTTGTAAGGAGTTACATCATGACTATGGTCGTTTTTCCCAGATCGCATGTCCTTTTGGGAATGAATATCCCCTCATGATTTTTATTTTGGATGGGATTATTATCCTTTATTTCATCATCTCCTTCAAAAGGGTAATATAACAAAAAAGGAAAATCATTGTTTAATTTTAGCTTACCTTTAGCATCCAACTATTTCTTGATTGAATTCAACTCATTTTCCAATATCTGAATATTTTTACATATTCATTAATAATGCTTATATAGATCTTAATTGAGTTAATTCCCACTATGTATACCATATTATAATTAATATTATGGTTTTTATACTATATCACTCTACTCGTTCATAGAATTCAATATTTCAGTATAATCATTAATACATACTTTCACTTATTGTAGCCTTTGGGTTTCTTCAACTAGTTCTAAAAGGCAAGAAGTAAGTTCATATTTATTTTTTTTCTAATTATATACTTATTTTGACATCATATTATTTATTTGGACATATACATTGAGTTTTTTTATCTTTATGGACATCACCTCTAATTCTTTATCCTGTGAGTCATTTTCCCCATAGGTTGGTCTTCGCTTAAGAAAGCCTTCTGTTAATGAATTTTAATTTATCAAACTCAATTACCAAAAAATTTATCTAGACAAATTGAGATATATTATCTTATTTATGCATTACATTATTATTATTTTGACAATTTATCTAGCCAATGTAGATGATATACAACTTCTGCTTTCAACCTCCTTGGAATCTCATCATCCTTAGAGGTCCCAAATTCAATTGCCTATATTATTCCTCACACATTCCTAAAATATCATTGAACGAGTAAATATATTCCAAATTATATTCACCCATACCATTCATTTTGTAGGATACTAGAATCCATAAGTAGGATCTCACTCATTCAACAATCAGTTCCACAAAAGGATATTTTTTCAAAGCATTAGATTTTCTTCTGATTCTTTCTATTTTATATTTCATAAAATATTATAATAGAAAATTAAACCATCAACTCCAAGAATAAATTTGATAAATTTAAACAAAAAAATCCTATAAAAGTTATACTTTACTCTCATACCAATTTTTAGGACAAATATAGCTTAGGTGGTAGATACCCTAAGAGGAGGTGAATCAGGGTATGAAATTTTTTTCCAACATATACACATTTACTTATACTATAACTACACTACTTAGATTTTAACCTCTTAATCATAAGGGTAACTTATTTTCCAATTTAGTTTATTTTTATATCAAATTAAATAAAATTAATTTTATATAAATTTATCGTAGATAATTATTAACTATAGTATCTAATATTGATTCATATATTGGGAAGAAAATAAATCATCACGACACATGAATTTTTACATGGTTTAGCAATACAGTATAGTCCAATTTAATTTCACCCAACAGTGTGTTAGTGAACAATAAAAACTAATATTTATTCTTGTTGGTTTAAGGGTAGGTCACTTAAACTTGGGATCACTTCTTTTGTAATGGTTTATGGTAAATAAAACTTCTTCTTAGTATTTCTTCCATCATAGTTCCTTTCTTCACTCACTAATCGAAAAGGAAAAACAGTTGCAATGCAAGATAATTAATAATATCACCTTTTTTATAATTTAAACTTTGTACAGATTAGATCACTTTATATACATGTCTATCCTTCACAATAATGTTATGAAAATCCCCTGAAACAACATTATCTTTATATTTCCATGAGATTTCATGGAAACACCATCTCCTTTGAAAAGTTCTTCAACAGATTCCAAAAATCCTCCTTTTACTCTTTCCATCCCAATATCTAGAATTCATCATAACTTTATTGATGTTTAAATAAGATGAATTCAAGTTTTTCATACTAGTAATCACTTTCCCCTATTCTTATAAGTCATACCTTGAACAACATAAAACATTCTCCCTCACTTACTTATCATTAAAATTTTGATCTTGAAATGTTATTCTTATAATCATCTATTTCTTATATCATGTGATATAGCTATGATTTTTTGAGTAAAAACTAACTGCTATATTCACCGCATATCTCAGATCAATATTCCTTGATGATAACTGCATGAGACATTTTATATATAATAATATAAGCTCCCAAGGATTCAAAAATGAAAAATCCTTTATTTCAGTAGCCCAAAATTATTGATCCTTTTTTATATATTATCTTATTTATATGATTTTGTATTTAATAATATAAAAACACATGAAATTTTGTTATGAAACACTCCATTTAAATTAACTATAGTCATACTAGTCATTTATATATGCCCATGGAGAAATAAATAAACACCACATCCATAAAAATATTCTCCTTTTGACACAACAACATGGTTTAGGCCTTCATCCTTGAGTTACATTTCACTTAGCATGAGTCCACCATAAAAATATCCATTACTATATTAGAATTCCCATTTTAGATTGGGATTCTCCCATACTGACACTCCAAGTTCCATGTCATGGTGGTCACTATTTTCACATCTTCTACACTTTCATTATTTTTAGGTTATAATTCTCTATGTTTAAGAAAAAATACTCCAAAATGTACACCACTATGCCCATGTGGGGATTCCTCATTTTGTATAGGGAGAAAATCATGTACAAAATACTCATTTTTTCACTATAGACATCATTTCTTGGTCATTTTCCCCATATGAATTCCAACTTCACTATGGCTAACAAAACATCATTGTCTCCACTTCTAGGTCATTTTTTAATCTAATGAATGTAAGAAACCTTGTACTTAAACTTTCAATGAAATGGTAATGATCTCTTTGATTATTATATGTTTTAAAATGGGGTTTTGAGTTAAACTATTTCATACATAATAGAAATAAGGTTGAAGATGAAGAGAATGATGGTATTATTTTATTCTTTATCATGTGTTTTTGAATAATGTATTGTATCAACTTTTATACAATCCTGCATAAAATTCATCATGTATTGTCCTCTCCATTATCATATAAAAGATGATATTAACACCCTGAAAAAGTCTATTAGGTACCTACCTATACCTAATGTCCATGTTCCACCTCACACATGCTATTTTATTTCTCTTTTCACACACCAATTTTGACTCGTACTGGTGCTGATCTGCACACTACCACATCTAGATTGGCATAACTATTGATATTGTTTTCTTTTCGTGAGTGCCTTGTTTCGGATTAAAACATGACTTTTTCTGTATTTTTTGGATAATATTGGATCTCAATGTTTATAAATAAATATAACTCATCCATCTATATATATACATTTTATTTACTTTATATTAAGAACTAACTTCAAGAAATCATCATATATATCTTTTTATTTCTTGAAATATATCATCTAAAAAAACATTTTTGTTATCACACTCTTTTAGAGACCTGGAGCTTGAAGTACATGGAAATTACAATACTTATGCGGAATGTTTAATAAATAAAAAAAACCAACACTCAAGGACCGTAATAGTTTAGTGTTTTCGGAAACTTGGAACATAATCTTCTAATCATGGTGAAAGATCTTCAACATCTCCCATAAAGATCTTCCCCTTTTTTTCATACCTAAAACATTTCTTTATATCCTAGGGAAAAGAAAACATATAAAGGGTGAGATAAAATGCTCAGTAAGGGTAAGAATGGAGAAAATAAAACAAACCATATACATTTTAACTTAAAAAATTGACCATAATGGTTAAACATCATAACCTTGAGAAATGACATAAAACATGGCAGTACATAAGGCACGGATCATCATGGAACATCAATCATGATAAAATATCATGGGAATAAACATGTAATTGTGTCATCCATTAAGCACATGTTATGATTTTCATAGTGTCCAAGGCATTTCTGCCAAGACCATCTTAGTGGACAATGTCCCTTACTAAATCGAGTTCACTCCTCATTCCAGTCCTGTATCACTTAACCGAATTAACTTGTCGTTCCAGCCATGTCTATATCATGAGATATAAATCTTTACCCAATGCATTGGAGGGAGATATAGGTCCCACCCATCTCATAATGAAACCATTTTTATGTGTTCCACAAAATCATAAATCATATACCATATCATAACCCATGTAATAAAAATGGGATTCTTAAACATTGTGACATCATTAAAAAATTCATATAAGATGAAGGACTTTATAAAAATAATTCCATCATAACATAATAAAATAAATGTAATAACAGGTATATAAATAGTACCATATATTATCTTAGATGGAAAATAATTTCGATAAAACACTTGAACTCTATTCTTGAGGAAAATATCCTTTCTACTTAAAAACATTCTTCCTTTATTAACATGTCATAACATTTTAAACTAAAAGAAGTTAATTAAAAATAAACATGAAAACTTTTAAAGTATGATTCATGTAAATAATGTTCTATGTAATTATAAAAATCCATTCATGTCATATAAGTTAAGAAAAACATTCTTCTCGTACTTTGGCTGAAAAAGTCAAAAAGTATCTCATTCTGAAAATGAAAAAAGATTCCTTTCATATCGTTTACTAAAAATTCACCAATAGGTAAAATTGGATTTAAAAAATTTTAGGAGGATTTAAATAATATTACATATTGAGGAAAAATGGATGTGGATGATAAATATTCCCCAGTAAATTCTAATGTATAAACAATCTCGGATAAAAATGAGATTGTGAGATTTTCCCTTACCTTATGTCTGATATGCTTCGTATGTATCTGAACCTCATGTATAATGATTTAAATAATGTCATTGACTTATTACAGAATCATATTCATTGTTATGATATCATATATAGTTCACTTATTACTTTATATTACCCGTTCTTTTGTAAATTCCATGTTAATGCAGCGTTTTGGGTAAAATCGTTTCATTTATCGTACGTGTTTCGACATGTTGTTATTGAAATTATTACTTATATACATATTTACATAATTAAAGAATATAAAACATGATTTATATATAATATATATTCATCATATAAATATATATGGTAGATCGATAAATGGAATGAATTACACTGTTTATGGAGACAGTAAGCCGTACGTACGCATGAAAGCTCTTTTCGTTTCCTCATTGAATTAAATAGAATTAAGTAAATGAACCATATATTTACATAAATAAACTATCATAATTTCATGATTATTTATTATATATACTTTATAATCATACTAGAATGGTTAATCATGGAAAATGAATCTCATCGCGTTTGTGGAGATGGTAGTCCGTACGTACGCACGAGCGATGATATCATTCCCATGATCGTGGAATTGTATTGAAGTGTATGTTTAATATTTAAGAATCAATATCACTTTACAATAATCATATATAGTTTTTTATTTACACCATTACACCCATCCATGTAAGGTGGTGGTGGAAAGCAGATTACACCATGGCGTAGAGACGATATTCCCTACGTACGCACGCGCGGTGATTTCATTTTTCGTATGATGGATAGAAGATTAAATAGGGTTGTTTCATATTTATAATAATATATAAGTATATGAGGGATACTGATGTTATTAATTTAGGATGAAACAAATCAAGAATAATATGTAGAAGAAGAAATAAATTGGAAAGAATCGTTAAACGATATTACCTCTTCTTTGACGCGCCTCTTCTTAACCTCCTCTTATGGCACTATAGTTGCTCTTTTGAGGATACCAGAACCTCTATAATGTTTCTAGGGAAGTTTAGAAGGGAAATGGGTAGGTTTTGTCTGAGCTTCAACGCTCAAAATTGTGTAAATAGAAAAGGGAGGAGGTTCCTTTTATAAAGGAGGAGAGGGGCACCATTGGAAACCTTGAAAATATTAATTTATAATTAATTCAAACCTGACTTAAAAACATCCGAAATGACTCAAATAAGAACTTAAATGATATAGGGTTGTAATATCATCAACCAATAAAATTTATACATGTTGGTAATTTATTTTAAACATTATAAACTTGATTTATTTTTATTTAATCTATTTATTTTTGTTTGTGGTTATAAGATTGTAAATATTAAATTCATATAAATAATTACTTATGTGTTGTGAATTGTCAATAACTGGATTATTTATGAAATTTTCAACCATATAAAGTTTAATTTATAGTTGTTAAATATTTTTTTTATTTTTAAACAATTTTATATTAAGTTATTTTTATAAAATAACAATAGTGTCGATTTTGACACTATTCATTAATTTGAATTTAAATAAAATCCCCAAAGGCGATATGATCAAAATAAAAGCTTTAATAGATTCATAACATGTCATATTTATCCAGAAAATTATTTGAGCACATTAAATAGTTCATATAATATTTATTTTAATACTTTTAAAATCATTTATTTGATAATTCAATTAATAATATAATTTCAACATCGCTATTGTGTCACAATTAATGATAATTATTTAATCCCTAAAAATTATAAATAATTTCAAATGTTTTAGATACATTTATTAGCTTCCTGGAGACTATTCATGTTCGAAGTTTCTTTAATTTTGTCACCAAATTAAAATTTTTTTACTTATAAGATTTAAGAGAGTGACATGTTGTCACTTTCTTTGGTTTTAATAATAATTAAATTATTGTAATGGTCAAATGTAACGACCCAAACTTTTTGAATAGTATATTAATTTACTCTTAAAGATTTAATAGAGATGTTAATGGTTAATGCAGAAAGCGGAGTCGATGGATTCATCTAGTAGACTCGAACCATATGAATCCCACTTATCAGAGCTTGGGAAGAAGGTGGCATCTTTCGGCTTTGCTTTGGACCAATCCCAAGCCGAACTTCAGCGTGTCAAGCATGAATGGAAACGCCTATGGGAGAAGTTCAAGTTAGTGGAGATTACTACTAGGGCAATGTTATCTGATCCTCCCTCAGATTCTCTCACCATAGCACACCTTACACTTAGGTCATATGCTGGTGTTATAAGGGGCTATGTGATGAGACCGTAACTACTTTGTGTAATCCTCTGAGATGAATAAAATTGATATTTCTTCCTTTAGTGAAGTTTTTGAAATTTCAAGTGTCCAGATAATTTGAGGATGTATATTTTAAAAAAAAGGATATTTCAAAATATTTTTTGTAAATCTTAAAAAATTAATGATGTGTTATTATTTTCAAAAAAAGGTCTTCTGCAAATGTGTTCAGTACGAAATTTAGAGTCTAATAAGATCAAATTAATTTTTGGTGAATAGTGTTTAATGAATTGTGATTTTATTCTTAGGATTATTAATGTGACCAAATGGATTATTAATCTCACTTAAAGATAGAATTAATATAATTTAGGCACTATTATTAAGTAGTGTGTTTTAATAAAATAGGTAAATAACTGTTTCATTGATTAATAGTCAAGTAATAGTTTTTTAAGGTTAATAGTGTTTTTTATTTAAAAATTAAATTAAAATTATTTATAAACTTATTTTTATAAAATGGAGTTCATTTTTGAATTCAGAGCATCGATATTATGTTAAGGTGAATTTTGGGGATTTTTATGAAAAAACAAAGAATTTTCAGTGAATAGTAAAAATACACTTTTAGGGTTTCGGTATGTTTAATGACATCATGACAGCATCATGATGATGTCCTGAGATATTTTATTGGATGTCCCACTAAAGGGGATGAATTATTGTATGAGGTGTCCCAAGTGGCCAATACCATGGGCAAATACCATGGAAAAGCCCATGGTTTTGCCAATACCGCCGATGAGGTGTCCCTTGGCCATGAATGCCTTGTCCCCTCACTTTCCCTATAAATACCAAGCCATTCTCTCATCATTTCGACTCAAAAGTCATTATAAACGAATTTATGGATCCCTTACCTCACAAGGAGTCCTCCCAAGGTTCCCTCAAGCCTCTCAAGGTCCCAATGTTCCAGTTTTAAGAGTTATGTTTTAAGGTAAGGGATCTGACCTCTCTCTTTCTTTTCAAGTAATATTTTTTACATCATTTATTTTCTGCTCCATGTTCTTATGTTGGAGGATGTTATTTTATATTCCTCCTACTTCCATTTTCATGTTCATATGATGAGAGATCCACTATTACTCTCATCATTTCGTTTTATGAATGTTTAAGTGGCACCGTTAGGCTGCCAGAATTTTTCATTAAGAGAAATCTTCTTTTTCTCTTCCTTCCATGTTTTTCATTTTGATATGATATTTCTTTCAAATTTCATTACCATGTTCTTATATCCATTATATTCTATCGTTGAAAATGACTTTTTATTGAAGGTCCCACCAGGTCAGGGGGGACGAAAGTGGTCAATCCTAAAGCATCGTTACTAACAAGGAGGTTGCAGGCGTTGGGAAGAGATCTGAGGTTGTCATAGATAATACATCTATTTTCATGGTTCCCCTTGCTGGCAAGGCAATCAGCAACCGAGTTTCCCTCCCTCAATGCGTGTGTAATATTAGTTTCCATGCTCAGCAAGAGCCTGCATTTCCTGATAATGTAACATTAGTACCATGTGGGTCTGGCTTTATTGAGCAGGAAGTTGACAAGGAGGCACGAATCGGATTTAGCTATGGAGACTGGTATGTGGTGGTCATGGCAGATGGAAAGACTGCTAAGCATGGCTCTTTTCAATGTTTTATAAAACCCTGTAACATAGCCGTTATGCTGCAGAATTTTCATCTCAAAATGTCTCTCTCTTTTTCTCAAAATTATATTATGTTATTAAGTGAATACTCAAAACTCTTTCTTCTAAAGGGGTGTTCACATATATATCAAGTTGTTCTATTTTAAATTCTGGTCTTTACATACATGATACCCTCTTTCCTTTTTCTATGGGTTAAAAGTGACATAAATATCATGTCTTAAAAGTAGTTTTTAAAATATTATGATTATGAAATGAAACCCATTTATTTTATGCTATATGTGTTATTTATGAAATGTTGATGTATGTCCCCAGATTATGGAATACATTAATGAACCTAGGGTGAATAGAAGGAGAAGCCTTTCTAGTGTTTAAGAATAATGTTTTATGATATTTTCATGTATTATGTTCCTCGTTTCTAAGAAACTAAACCTTAAGGATCCTCAGTTTTGTATAATGTAATGAAAGTTTATGTTATAAAAAGGTGGGATGCCATAGTTGGTATCAAAGTATGGTTTAGTTATTTGTGGAAATTAGGATATAAAAACTTTACGAAGAACCATATAGAAATGTTTAAATATAGGAAAACTTCCTGATATTTTGATAAGTATTGAGTAAGTGGTTTATCAAATAAATACATCCCTATCTGGATACGAGCAGGTAGAGGCGGCTCTAGAACAGATGTACATAGGGGTAAAACCTGAAAACACTACTTTGAGCTAGACTCGAACGGGAACTGGTGCACAATAACAGGCCTTACTGTACTCTAGGTTACGACACTCCCGGGGGATATGTTTGGTCAATCACAAGATTTTTATGAATCATTATGAAGGAATTATAGAGTAATGTAATTATATAACCATGAAGTCTTAGTTAAAAGATTCATAAATGAAATATGTTTCTCACTAAGGTTTTATTATTTTAGAAAATGGCAGGAAATAAGAGGAACCGTTCAGATGGTGACCACAATGCACCATGTGCTGACGACCCTCTGATGGAAGCCGGAATGGAAACATTCATGTGAATGATGAACCAACTAACTCAAGTTATGAGTAATAACTTGAATCAAGCTGAGAGGAAAATCTCACCACGAAGGGAACAACACTCTATTGAGTCCCTAATGCATCAATGACCACCAACATTCAGTGGATCTACTGACCCATTGGTTGCAGAATAATGGATAAGCTCCATTGAAAAGATCTTTTCTGTACTCCTTTGTTCGGAACATGAAAAAGTCACCCTTGTTGTTTACCGCCTAGAGGGAGAAGCTGATCAGTGGTGGTCACTGGTAAAAAACATGAATCCTAGAGGAGAGATGGAAGCTATGGAGTGGGAAGAGTTCCGAGCAATATTATTTATTAAGTATTTTCCATCGTTCCATGAGAATGAGAATGGAGAAAGAGTTTCTCGAGATGAAGCATAAGGAGAATGAATCTGTCAGAAGATATGAGATGAACTTCACCTGACATTCACGATATACCTCTAGCATTGTCATGGATCCAAGTGGGAAGGTTGATTAATTTTTTGGTGGACGGAGACCTCATCTGCGGAAGAATCTAGCCAACTGGGACTACGATATCTATGAGGAGATCGTGTGGAGTGCAATGAAAGTCGAGATAGAGTTTGGTGAGATGCAGTGGTCTCATAAATCAAATGACAAGAATAGATCATTGGAGCCCATTTTAGGGAATAATTTTGATCAGGGAAGAGGTGTAAAGAAAATGCAACTTACCACATGCAATAAATGTGGGAAGAAGCATTTAGGGAAGAGCTTGATCGAAAGTGGAAAGTGCTACAAGTGTGGAAGAGGAGGTCATATTGCTCGGAATTGTCGTAGTGAGGTGAAGCCTCAACTCCCCAACACTAATGACAGAGGAAAGATGGTTCTGGCCCTACCCGAATTCCAATGCTTCAAGTGTGGATAGCTTGGGCACTTTTCTAATCACTATTCAAATCCAAGGGTAGTGGAGGGGATTCACCATCAACCTCAGCAAAGGCCAGGGGAGCAAGGCCGTGCTTTTGCTATCACAACAACTAAAGTTGAAGATTTAAATGAAATGGTATCAGGTACTCTTGTTGTCCTCTCAAAACTAGAAAGTACTTTTTTTGATTCTGGTTTGACGCATTCCTTTATTTCCTCCAAGTTTGCAAATAATATAGAATCAATCCCGGAACTGCTAGAGGTAGAGTTGTCAGTCAAGACTCCAAGTGGTATTATCCATGCATCAACAGTGTTTACAGACTCTAGTGTTTACTTTAGTGAGCATAGTCTTATCGCAAATCTAGTAGTCATTCCCATGATGGAATTCGACATTATACTAGGGATGGACTGGCTCTCAAAGTATAATGCTAAGATAAAATGCAGATGTAAGGAAATTTCAGTAGTCTTGAATGAAAAAACTACAACTATCTTCCAAGGAGAGATATCCCGAACTGATCCCTATCTAGAAGCACCTCCAATATCTTTCTTTATGGAGTTAATCGGTGATGATGATGAAGGAAAAGGGAGTATACAAATAGAAAATGTTCTGATTGTTCAGGAATACATGGATGCATTTCCTGAGGAGTTACCTGTACCTCCCCCTAAAAGAGAGGTAGAGTTCTCCATTGAACTCATACCTGGATCTCAAATGATATCAAAGACCCCGTATAGAATGGAAAATGTGGAGATTGAAGAGTTAAATAAATAGCTCCAAGACTTGTTGCAGAAGGGGTTTATCCGACCGAGTGTGTCTCCATGGGGAGTACCAGTTCTTTTTGTGAAGAAGAAGGATGGATCAATGATGCTATGCATTAATTATAGAGAACTGAACAGGATCACAGTGAAGAACAAATACCCTCTTCCAAGAATTGATTATTTATTTGACCAACTTCATGGGGATCAATTCTTCTCCAAGATTGAACTTTGATCTGGTTATCATCAACTGAGGGTGAAGAAGAAAGATTTTCCAAAGACTGCCTTCCAATCAAGATATGGGCATTATGAGTTTACTGTTATGCCCTTCGGCTTGACTAATGCTCCTGCTATTTTCACGGATGTGATGAATAGTGTCTTTAAGGACTACCTTGATAACTTTGTGGTAGTTTTTATTAATGATATTTTGATATATTCAAAAATTCGTGAGGAGCATGATGATCGTCTGAGGTTTATTTTGAAAACAATGCGGAAGGAGAGGCTCTTTGGAAAGTTCAGAAAGTGTGAGTTTTGGTTACAATAAGTGGCTTTCTTGGGGAACATCGTAACCAATGAAGGAATCATGGTTGACCCTGCAAAGAAAATGTTGTGGAGGAGTGGCCTCAACCCACAATAGTAACCGAGATTCGTAGTTTCCTTGGTTTAGAAGGATATTATCAGAGGTTTGTGAAAAACATTTCACCGCTTTCTAATCCACTAACCAAATTGACTCGAAAAGGGGTTAAGTTCATCTGGACAAAGGAATGTGAGGAATGTTTCCACAATCTAAAGAAGATATTTCTTACTACAACTGTGTAAACACAACCTTCTATCGGAGAAGGATTCATTATTTTTAACGATGCATCTCTGAAAGGGATTGGGTGCGTCCTAATGCAAAATGACAAGGTAATTGCTTATGCATATCGACAGTTAAAGATTCATGAGCAGAATTATCCTACTCATGACCTAGAGCTAGCGGCAGTTATTGTTTCTCTAAATATATGGAGGCACTATCGTTATGAGGAGAAATGTGATATATACACCAACCACCAAAGTTTAAAGTATATTTTCACGTAGAAATAATTGAACATGAGACAAAGGAGATGGTTGGAGATTATTAAAGACTATGATTTTTCAATTATTTATCACCCTGAAAGAGCAAACAGTGTTGTGGATGCATTAAGCACAAAATACCCTGTTGTTCTAGGAACAATGAGGATCCTAGGAGATCCCTTGATTAATGATCTAGTAAAACTAGACATGGGAATTCTAAGGGAAGGGACATCATCAACCCTATCCCAAATGATTTCTCAACCTTTATTACTAGATATGATCAAGAAGGATCAAAAAGAAGATCTTTTGTTGCAGGAAAAGTTTGAGGCTGTGAAGGATGGGAAGTTTCCTGATTTCAATATTGATCAAGAAGGTGTATTGAAGTATCGTACAAGGCTATGTGTTCCATCTATTCCGGAGATAAAGAAAGAACTGATGGATGAATCTCATAGCTCTACTTTCTCTATACATCCGGGAAGCACTAAAATGTATAGAGACCTTCGTGACTATTATTGGTGGGATAACATGAAAAGGGAGATTGCTGATTACACTACAAGATTCCTAGTGTGTCAACAAGTAAAGGCAGAATGAAAACTTCTTAAGGGGTTATTACAAACGCTAACCATACCAGCATGGAAGTGGGATAATATCACTATGGACTTTTTCACGGGTCTCCCGAAAACATCTAAAGGGAACAATGAGATATGGGTTATAGTGGACCATCTCACCAAGACCACCCATTTTATCTCTATTCGGGAAGATTTCTCTCTGGATAAACTTGCCATGATATACGTAAATGAAGTGGTAAGGCTGCATGGGGTACCACTATCCATCATGTCTGATCGTGATCCAAGATTCAAATCAAAATTTTGGAGAAGTCTTCAACATGCTTTGAATACTGAATTGAATTTTAGTGTGGCTTATCATCCTCAAACTGATGGAAAATATGAAACGACTATTCAGACACTCGAGGACATGCTGAGAACATGCTCAATGTAATTTAAAGGAGGATGAGATCAACACCTCCCATTAGTTAAGTTCTCCTATAACAACAGCTTCCATTCGAGTATTCAGATGGCACCCTATGAAGCTCTGTATGGAAAGCGATGTAGAACTCCTACTTGTTGGGATGAAGCTGGTGAGAGAAAGCTTCTTGGGCCTGATATTGTGCAAGATATGGTAGAACAGGTTCATCCCATCCAACAACACATAATGGCTGCTCAGAGTAGGTAGAAGAGCTATGCTGACAACCATCGAAGGGACTTGGATTTTGGGATTGGCGACAAATTCTTCCTTTGAATTTCTCCATGGAAGAGATTCATGCGGTTTGGGAAGAAAGGGAAGCTCAGCCCTGGGTACATTGGCCCCTATGAAATCCTTGATCGCATAGAAGAAGTGGCATATCGTCTAGAACTTCCACTGAACCTAGCTCAAGTTCACGATGTCTTCCATGTATCTCTCTTGAGTAAGTACATACACGACCCTTCGCATGTACTGAACCCAGAGGTGGTACAACTGGAACATGACCTCTCTTATGAGGAGCAACCAGGGGAGATCATAGACCGTAGAGACAAGGTTCTACGCAACAAGACTACCCACCTTGTGAAAGTGTTTTGGAGGAATCATAAGTATGAAGAAGAGACATGGGAGCCTGAGGAAACAATGAATAAAAAGTACCCTCACCTTTTTGACTAGGCCTTTGGTTAGAAATTTTAGGGACGAAATTTCTTAAGGGGGGAAGAATGTAACGACCCAAACTTTTTGAATAGTATATTAATTTACTCTTAATGATTTAATAGAGATGTTAATGGTTAATGCGGAAAGAGGAGTCGATGGCTTCATCCAGTAGACTCGAACCTTATGAAGCCCACTTATCAGGGCTTGGGAAGGAGGTGGCATCTTTGGGATTCTCTTTGGACCAATCCCATGCCGAACTCCAGCGTGTTAAACTTGAACAGAAACACCTGTGGGAGAAGTTCAAATTAGTGGAGATTACTACTAGGGAAATGTTATTTGAGCCTCCCTCAGATTCTCTCATCATAGCACAACTTACACTTAGGTCATATGCTGGTGTTATAAGGAGCTATGTGACGAGACCGTATCAACTTTGTGTAATCCTTTGGGTTGAATAAAATTGAGATTTCTTCCTTAAGTAAAGTTTGTGAAATTTCAAGTGTCCAGATAATTTGAGGATGTGTATTTTAAAAAAAGGGATATTTTAAAATATTTTTGTAAACATTAAAATTTTAATGATGTTTTATGATTTTCAAAAAATGGTCTTCTGTAAATGTGTTCAGTACGAAATTTAGAGTCTAATAAGATCAACTTAATTTTTTGTGAATAGTGTTTTAAGAATAGTGATTTTATGCTTAGGATTAGTAATGTGACCAAATGGATTAGTAATATCACTTAAATAAAGTATTAATATAATTTAGGTACCGTTATTAAGTAGTGTGATTCAATAAAATAGGTAAATAACTGTTTCTTTGATTAATAGTCAAGTAATAGTTTTTTGGGTGAATAGTGTTTTTTATTTAAAAAATAAATTAAAAATATTTAGAAAATTATTTTTATAAAATGGAGTTCATTTTTGAATTCAGAGCATCAATATTAGGTTAAGGTGAATTTTGGGGATTTTTCTGAAAAAAAAAATTAATTTTCAGTGAATAGTAAAAATACAGTTTTAGGGTTTCGGTATGTTTAATGACATCATGACTGCATAATGATGATTTCATGAGATATTTTAAGGTATGGACGACTAAAGGGGATTAATTATTGTATGAGGTGTCCCAAGTGGCCAATACCATGGGGAAATACCATGGGAAAGCCCATGGTTTTGCCAATACCACCGATAAGGTGTCCCTTGGCCATTAATGCCTTGTCCCCTCACATTCCCTATAAATACCAAGACATTCTCTCATCCTTTCGACTCCAAAATCATTCTCAATGAAATTCTGGTCTCCTTACCTCCCACGGAGTCCTCCCAAGGTGCCCTCAAGCCTCTCAAGGTCCCAACCTTCGAGTTTTAAAAGTTAAGTTTTAATGTAATGGATCTGACCTCTCTCTTTCTTTTCAAGTAATCTCTTTTACGTCATTTCTTTTATTCTCCATGTTCTTATATTGGAGAATGTTCTTTTATATTCCTATTACTTCCATTTTCATTTTCATATGATGAGATATCCCATATTACTCTCATCATTTTGTTTTATGAATTTTTAAGTGGCGTCGTTAGGCTGCCGAAATTTTTCATAAGAGAAATCTTATTTTTGTCTTTCTTCCATGTTTTCCATTTCATATGGTATGTCTTTAAAATTTCATTACCTTGTTCTTATATACATTATATTATGTCCCTCTACTGTTTTTGGATCATTTATGAGTGGTTTACCCATGTCCCCTCTCTTTTCAATGTTTTCAAAAACCCTGTAACATGGCCATTATGATGCAGAATTTTCGTCTCAAAATGTCTCTCTCTTTTTCTCAAAATTATATTATGTTATTAAGTGAATACTAAAAGATCTTTATTATAAAGGTTTTTTCACATATATATCAGTATTTTCTATTTTAAATTCTGGGATTTACATACATGAGACCCACTTTCCTTTTTCCGTGGGTTTAAATTGACATAAAGATCATGTCTTAAAAGCAGTTTTTAAAATGTTATGATTATGAAATGAAACCCATTTATTTTATGTTATATGGTTTATTTATGAAATGTTGATGTATGTACCCAGGTTATGGGATTTAGTAATGAACCTAGGTTAAACATAATAATAAGCCTTTCAAGTGTTTAAGAAGAATGTTTTATGTTATTTTCATGTATTATGTTCCTAGTTTCCAAGACACTAAACCTTAAACATCCTCAGTTTTGTATAATGTAATGAAGGTTTATGTTTTAAAAAGGTGGTATGACATACCAAAAGTCCATAAAATGAATTTATTCCGACCCTTAGGTGATAAGGGTCGACTTTCAGTCATCCAATAGAATTTTGGCAGGTGTTAGGGTAAATTTATAATCTTATTATTACCCTTAATTACCTGATTTACCTTTAACTGCAGTAAATACAAATTACCGTAGTTACTATTCATAATATCAAAAAAATAGTAACATATTAACATAATTTGGACCCACTGAATTAAAATATGGAATCCATTTTTCAAAATTCAAGAAAAAAAAGTTTCAGTAATTAATTTAAAATTAATCTCATTGTTAAGAAAACGGGTTTTAAAAGTTAAAACATTTCCAAAGATTGAAATGTTTTTCCCTATGAATTCAATGTAAAATTAATGGTAATGACATAAATTATATTAAATGGTAAAATTATATACTATTTATACTTTAAAACCATTCAATATTATAATTTAACAATATAAATTATTGCGATGAAAAATTTGTTTTTAATTAAAATATAGCGTGTTTTTAATATTCATTAAATATGAAAGTTATAAGAATAATATGAAAATTTTATCCAAATTAAATTTTTATATCCTAATTCCAAATAAGAATTTTATTTTGTTAAATTTAACTTATAAACATGTCCAAAACTAGACTTCAAGTGGGTGCGCCATCAAAAAGTGGCAAAACTGCATTTTTGGAAAAATACTTATTTTACCCAAAAAATTTATTTTGTTCACATACCATTTTCTAGAAAATGTTTAAGATGAATAATAATTTTATAAAATTTAAAATTTATTTAATACTATTTATAATGGCTAGTCCATATTAATATTATAACAATATATCGTTGTTTAGTGAAACACGGTATTGCGTATTACACATGCTATCGAGGAAGGTCATGATTGCGTGTAACGCAAGCCAAGTCAGGGTTGCGTATAGTGAAAGATTCCTTTGTTGTTGCGTATAACATAATCAAAAATTATTTCATTTATACATTAAACAAAATCTATAATTAATGTTGTGTAGAATAATTCCCACAAAACAAACTTGAAATTGTGTGTAACACGATCCAAGAATAGTGTTACATATACTGCAAGCTAATACAGTGTTGCGTATAGTACAAGATAATCATGGTGTATCATACAACACAAGACATCAAATAAATTAAAAAGAATACTTCTCATAATATCTCGGTGTGTTACATTATACCCCCCTTAAATTGAATTTCACCCTTGAAATTTGTCGTGGTTATAAATGGTTTATTACTTGAGAGTTTCTTTCATAGAAACCCACATCGTAAAAAGGAATACTAAAACTTAATTTTAAAAAGGATGGTTAGAAACAAAATGGATACCCTAAGTAACTCATCACTGGGTTTTCACATAGGAGAATATAGGTGAAAATATGGATATGGAAGAGAAATATAACGATCATGTTTGGATGAAGAGTGGTAGAGAACATGGCTATGAAAAAGCCAACAATCACAAAGCCATAAATTTGTGATGATCTAAGGTACCATCTGATTCATCAGATATGAAGGTACTAGGACAACATTTTTTGTTTTCAATATCATTTCCCTAAAGTTGAAAATTTTGAATTAGAAGAAATAATTACTTGATTTCAGTGTAATATCATTGTCGGTCATCCTATGAACAATCTCCACTTCATCTCTTATTTAAAGAAATGAAGTTGAATTTTTCATTCTCGAAGTGTTGGCAGATCATGCGATAGAAAGATAGGTCATTCCATCTGCAACTATCACCAGTCTTTTAATATATATAAGTCCATATATGCAGATATTAATCGTATATGGTTCCAAAAATGGACTTATACTTTATCTATAATACCTCTTAATAAAATAAAACTAGTTTACACTAACCTGGGACTTCCTGTAGTCCAGTGGTAGGCGATAAAGGCCTGTCGCACTTCGGTTGTGGGTTCGATTCCTGCAACCTTGTCTGACGTGACAGGTTGTTGCCCATCATATGGGTTTTCCTTTTTTTAAAACCATACTATTATAACATAACATAATGTTCTAACCATAAACAATACTATCTGATGTCGAACTTAATATATTCTAATCTTTAGGTTTATCCAAAATACTTCTGTCCAATCTCATAGTATATATAAAACAATTACTAGAAAGGCCATCTACCAAGCATTGAATACAATCATTTATCTCTCATATATCATAATATATATATCTTGTTGGTCACATTCCAAACATGTGAATTCCTTAATCATGTATTCTCTTGAAAAATGAATACCCATTGAACCTTATTGAAAACATGAATGTTGTCAAAAGTTAACTCTTTCCACATACCAAAATCCCAAAAATCTGTATACTCAAACCATGATACCACATTGTACTTATACCATTTATGATCTCATTAATACTATCAATCATCTCGTTATCTCCTTATCCTTTCATTATACACATATCATCTACCTTCCAAAAATATTTGAATAAACATTCATGGTTACAAGTACCATTAATCATATACTTTAAAAAACTCAAGGAAAGACAACAGTGTAATAATCCTTACATTTTTCTTTATTTCATAGTACCATACATTATTATTGATAAACATACAATAATTCCACTACCTTGTTAAACCACTGACTGAGCATCATCATTTCTATCATCTCATATATCATTTGTTGTCTCTTCATCATTATCAACATAAATACTACCCATATGACCATACTGATTCTCTTCATGAAATTTTCCCATAGATCATTGGTTTGTATAATTCCTGTACATTCCACATTTAAAACATTTAACCATTGTTAATGTCTTAGAAATACCATTATCCTTGTCCATGGTGTTAACTAAACCTTTTCCTTTACAATTACTAGCTTTGTGCCCTTCTTTTCCACACCCATAGCATCTTCATGTTCTTTTGAAACATTCTCCATGATTCCTCTTACCACATGATTTACATGATGGAAATTGAAATTTATTTCCTCTATGATCATAATCAAACTCCATATTTCTCTCATTAGCTGAGTCAGAAAACTTACCAAATTTGAGATTATTGATCATATTATGATATTTCTGAATAGGCATAATAACGATTTTTTGGACATCCAAATCTCATTTCATTTGGTTGCTCATGAAGAATATCATTCCATTTCCCATAATATCCTCCATTATTATGAATCTTCCTGTTTCTAGCCATTTTCTAAAACCCAAAAAGAATAGTGTGAGAGGAAAAAATCATACTAGGAAAACAACGTAATCAAGGGGAGTACTTTCAATATCTAAAATCTTAGGTTTAATAATTGGTTATTCACGATCGTTATCATAATTCTAGGACTGTAACCTATACTTATACATAACCTTAGGAACATCCCGAAACATACCATAGAAATATCTCTAGAGATCTCACTAAATTTTTCGCATCCTAGTTTCCGAAGGTTAACTAAACCATTCCTTTGATACAAACTATAGAGACCTGAAGCTTGACGTACATGGAAATTACATTAATTTTTTGGAATACTTAATACATAACAAAAACCAACACTCAAGGACCATAAAAGTTTAGTGTCTTTGGAATCTTGGAACATAATCTTCTAATCATGGTGAATGATCTTCAACATATCCCATAAAGATCTTCCCCTTTTTTTCTTACCTAAAACATTTCTTTATATCCTGGGAAAAAGAAAACATATAAAGGGTGAGATCAAATGCCCAGTAAGGGTATGCATGGAGAAAATAAAACAAACCATATACATTTGAACTTAAAAACATGACCATAACGTTTAAATATCAAAATCGTGGGAAATGACATAAAACCTGGAAATACATAAGGCACATATCATAATGGAACATCAATCATGATAAAATATCATGGGAATAAAACAAGTAATTTTGGAATCCATTAAGCACATGTTATGATTTCTTTAGTAGCCAAGGCATTACTACCAAGACCATCTTAGTGGACAAAGTCCCTTACTTAATTGAGTTCACTCCTCGTTCCAATCCTGTATCACTGAACCGTATTAAGTTTTCATTCCTTCTATGTCTATCTCATGAGATATAAATCTTTACCCAATTCATTGGAGGGATATATAGGTCTCACCCATCTCATAATGAAACCATTCTTATGTGTGCCACAATATCATAAATCATATATCATATCATAACCCATGTCATAAAAATGGGATTCTTAAACATCGTGACATCATTAAACAATTCATATAAGATGAAGGAATTTATAAAAATAATTCCATCATAACATAATAAAATCAATGTAATAACAGGTATAGAAACATAACCCTATATTATCTTAGATGGAAAATAATTTTGATAAAACACATGAACTCCATTCTTGAAGAAAATATCCTTTCTACTTCAAAAACATTTTTCCTTTCTTAACATGTCATAACATTTTAAACTAAAAGAAGTTAACTAAAAATAAACAAAAAAACTTGTAAAGGAAGCTTCATGGAAATTATTTATCTATGGAATCATAAAAATCCATTCATGTTATATAAGTTAAAAAACATTCTTCTCGTACTTTGGCCGAAAAAGACAAAAAGTATCTCGTACTGAAAATGAAAAAAGATTCCTTTCATATCTTTTACAAAAAATCACCAATAGGTAAAATTGGATTTAAATAATTGTAGGAGGATAGAAATAATATTAAATATTGATGAAACAAGGACGTGGATGATTAATATTCACCAGTAAATTCTAAAGTATAAACAATCTCGGATAAAAATGAGATTGCGAGATTTTCCCTTACCTTATGTCTGATATGCTTCGTATGTTTCCGAACCTCCTGTATAATGATTTAAATAATGTCATTGAATTATTACAGAATCATATTCATTGTTATGATATCATATATGGTTCACTTATGACTTTATATTACCCGTTCTTTTGTAAATTCCATGTTAAAGCAGCGTTTTGGGTAAAATCGTTTCATTTATCTTACGTGTTTCAACATGTTGTTATTGATATTTTTACTTATATCCTGATTTACATAATTCCAGAATGTAAAACATGATTTATATATAATATATATTCAGAATATAAATATATATGATAGTTATATAAAAGTAATGAAATACACCGTTTCTTAGAGATGGTAGGTCGTACGTATGCATGAACGTTGTTTTAGTTTCCTTATTGAATTAAATGGAATTAAGTAAATGAGACATATCTGTACATAAATAAAGTATCCTATCTTTCATGATTATTTTATATATATAATTTATAATCATACTTGAATGGTTAATCATTGAAAATGAATCTCATCGTGTTCGTGGAGACGGTAGTCCATACATACGCACGAGTGATGATATCATTCCCATAATCGTGGAATTGTATTGAAGTGAATGTATAATATTTTAGAATCAATATCGCTTTAAAATAATCATATATAGTAATTTATTTACACCATTATACCCTTCAAAGTAAGGTGGTGGTGGAAAACAGATTACACCACGACGTGGAGACGGTATTCCGTGCGTACGCACGCGCAGTGATTTCATTTTCCGTAGGATGGATAGAAGATGAAATAGGGTTAGTTCATATTTATAATAATATATCAGTATATTAGGGATAATTATGCTATTAATTTATGATGAAACAAATAAAGAATAATATGTAGAAGAAGAAATAAATTGGAACGAATCGGTAAAGGATATTAACTCTTCTTTAACGCGCCTCTTCTTAACCTCCTCTTAAGGCACTAGAGTTGGTCTTTTGAGGAGACCAGAACCTCTATAACGTTTCTAGAGAAGTTGTTAAGGGAAATGGGGAGTGTTTGTTTGATCATGAAGGCTCAAATTTGTGTAAAGATAAGAGGGACGAGGTGCCCTTTTATAAGGGAGGAGAGGGGCACCTTTGGAAACCTCAAAAATATTAATTTATAATAAATTAAAACCCCACTTAAAAACATAAAAAATGACTAAAATCGGAACATAGATGAGATATGGTTATAATATCATCAACCAATAAAATTCTGAGATGTTGGTAATTTATTTTAAACATTATCAACTTGATTTATCCTTATTTAATCTATTTAATTTTATTTGTGGTTATCAGATTCTAAATTTTAAATTGTTATAAATAATTACTTATGTGTTGTGAATTTTCAATAATTGGATTATTTATGACATTTTCGACCATATAAATTTTAATTTGTAATTGTTAAATATTTTTGTGATTTTTAAACAATTTTATATTATTTTATTTTTATAAAATAACAATAGTGTTAATTTTGAAACTATTCATATATTTGAATTTAAATAAAATCCAAAAAAGAGATATGTTCGAACTAAAAGCTTTAATATATTCAATAACACATCATATTTATCTATAAAATTAGTGTATCACATTAAATAGTTCATATAATATTTATTTTAATACTTTTAAAATCATTTATTTGATAATTCAATCAATAAAATAATTTCAACATCACTATTGTGTCATAATTAATGATAATTATTTAATCCCTAAAAATTATAAATAAATTGACATGATGTAGTTATTTTATTAGCTTTCTAGATACTATTCATGTTCGATGTTTCATTTAGTTTATCACTAAATTAAAATTATTATACTTATAATATTTAAGAGAGTGACATGTTGTCACTTTCTTGTGTTTTAATAATAATTAAATTATTATAATTGTCAAAAGTCTATGTAATGAATTTATTCTGACCATTAGGTGATAAGAGTCAACTTTTAGTCATACAATAGAATTTTGTAAGGTGTTAGGGTAAATTTATAATCTTATTGTTACCCTTAATTACCCAATTTACCTTTAACTGCAGTAAATAAAAATTACCGTAGTTACTATTCATAATATAAAAAAAAATTAACCTGTTAACATAATTCAGACCCACAGAATTAAAATATGGAATCCATTTTTCAAAATTAAAAACACATAAGTTGCAGTAATTAATTTAAAATTAATCCCATTGTTAAGAAAACGAGTTTTAAAAGTTAAAACATTGCCAAAGATTGAAATGTTTTTACCTATGAATTCAATGTAAAATTAATGGTAATGGCATAAATTATATTAAATGGTAAAGATATATTATATTTATACGTTAAAACCATTAAATATTATAATTTGGCCATATAAATTATTGCGATGAAAAAAGTTGTTTTTAATTAAAATATAGCGTTTTTTACTATTCATTAAAATATGAAAGTTATCAGAATAATATGAAAATTTTATCCCAAGTAAATTTTTATATCCTGATTCCAAAGAAGAATTTTATTTTGTTAAATTTGACTTATAAACTTGTTGAAACTAAACATAAAGTGGGTGCGCCATCAAAAGGCGTAAAAACTACATTTTTTTGAAAAATGCTTATTTTACCCGAAAAATTTATATTGTTCACATACCATGTTCTAGAAAATGTGTAACATGAATAATAATATTATAAAATTAAAAATTTAGTTAATAATATTCATAATGGATCAGCAATAATAATATTATAAGAGTATATCATTGTTTAGTGAAGCCTGGTATTACGTACTACACGCGCTATTGAGGAAGGTCGTGATTGCGTGTAACGCAAGCCAAGTTAGGGTTTCATGTAGTGAAAGATTCCTTTGTTGTTGCGTATAACATAATCAAAATTTATTTCATTTATATATTAAAAAATATATAATTAATTTTGCATAGAATAATATCTACAAAATGAACTTGAAATTGTGTGTAACACGAGCCAAGAATAGTGTTGCATATATTCCAAGCTAATACGGTGTTGTGTATAGTACAAGATAATCTTGGTGTAGCATAAAACACAAGAAATCAAATAAAATAAAAGGAATAATTCTCATAAAATCTCAGGGTGTTACAACTCTCATCTATAATTTTTTGATTTGATGAATCTATAAAAAATATCCAATGATTACATCCAATGATTCCTCTATAAATCCTCAAAGAATAAAATATTATTAACATCATCCAATGCTTTTTCAAGTATTTTTTATTTTGACCAATCCTATACAAACCTTTATGAGGTCAACACATTAATCATAAAATATATTGATTTAATAACTATATTAAAAAATAATATATAATTTCATTCTAAAATTATTAATATATAATATTTATAATGCTTTTCATATCCTAAAAATAAGCAATCAATTATTCGTTTACCCAACTTTTCCCTTCTTTGTTCAATTACACTTATAATTTCATGATAAAACCAAATTTATAAATAATTTTAGTTTTGTTATCTATTATTACATAATTAAAATTGATTCATATCCATCCCTTTTATGGGAACCACATATAGAATTTGACATGAAGATAATAATGTCTCTACAGAAAGACCTCATGAGATTCCAAATATATTCACTATATACATAAACATTTCCATTAATTGTATCTTCTTTCTCTCAACTACATGACTTTATTTATGTGTATATTGATCTTGTAATTAATTTATGACACAATGGGATTCAAAATATATAATCCAATGTTATCCTATATCGGATCCAATGTATTTAATGTTAATCTTGAATTAGTTTTTAACATTATTTTTATATATATTATATTTTTCTATGACATTATAATAGGCATGTAAAAGAAAGATATGAAAAAATATAAAATAATTTTCAATGAATTTCGCAAATAAGTTTTTATTACCTATTATTGGTGTAGAATTAAAAGCATCTGCAATGATATGTATCAATTTTAGTAAATTAAATTTCCTTTCTATTGTTGGAATTGTGTTTCTTTCATGAGAGTGAAGCATTTAGGAGAAACTATATTCTAGGTAATAATTTCATTTTTGAAATATTATGTATTTTCATAGATTTTATTCATAATCAGTTATTATACTATAAATAAAAATGATTCAAATAAGTAATTGAATACTAAGTTTATATTTAGTATGAATAATTCATGAGGTGGATGATTTATTCTAATAAAGATATCACCCTTGAAAGAGAAAATTGTTTATCATAAAAATAATATTAAAATCATTATTTCCATAAAATATCCATGAAAATAAGTTTCTATGAAGTTATAGAATATATAATATATCATTTAGAGTAAGATTATTCCAACAGGTTATCTTAATATTGACCACTCCCTTCCCCTGTACATTTATGATTGAAAGTTTTCTCATACAATGTGGTGTCCCATCACTGATTTATTTTATCCCCTTAAGGATATATTTTTATTTCACACATAATGTATAAAATTGAAATTCATCCCCCAATATCAATTATCTCCAATCACATTAGCTTAAGAGATCATGGTTTTAATGTGATCCATTGTAGTGTTGATGTAATATTTCATATTAAAGAGATAAAAACCCCACTATAAGTGTATAATATTTCCATAGAATTAGCCTTCCCCTTCATTATTATTTAATTTCACATTTCCTTCTAAATGATGGTTTGGATTTTTATTTCCTTTTCGAAATCATATGGACCGACTTCCTCCACTAAAATAAATTGAATTTATCATCCATATGTTAATTTTATTCTTCATGATTTTTATATTCCTCCAAAATTTATTGAAATGTGATAAACTAATTGTGGGAAATATATTCCTTCTTCTCTTTTAGATAATGTTTAACATTATTCCAGGTAGTTTTAAGTACACATATGATAGATTTGAAAATATTTAATCATTCATATTAATTTTTTTTCTTTAAATGTTTTATGATAAACTCGATTTTATAAAATTACTCTATGATATATCTACTATCTACTGTTTTTTATGAAATAAACTTGGTTACTAGGAACTTCTTTTTTATAACATCCTTGGTAATATATTTGTTTTCCAAAGAATCCAAAATATCATTTTATATTGAATGTTGTGTATATATATCAAATATATCATCCCTTAATACATTGAGTATGCGCACTCAATAAATGATATTTTTATTCTTCGTGAATGAATTTCTAAGTGTCTCGTCATTTGATTTTTTGGGATTTTTAGTTGAAAGCCCATACACAATTTTTAGTGTTACATGTACCACGTGCATCCCCTTTTGTGACCTCTTAAAATTTAAATCATTTAATCACCCTAGCTTCAATGTTATTTTTTTTGATAATATTCATGTCTATGTTGACGAGATTTTACTCTTAATTTTATTAGGTTTATGTGTAGATAATGCTCGAATGGACCTCTTGGATAGTAGTATATGATTCATGTAAAGTCAAGTGATTGTTTCCCTTTTTTAAAGAGTATATTCTCCCCCCACTAAACCCATTATACATTGAGTTAAATTAAAATACTCTTTTTGATGTAATGATTGCTTGTTAGTCTATACATCTTCTTAGAGGAGAGTATCCCTTGTTTAATTGTTTGAGTCAATATTGTAAAAAATTTGTTTTCTCTACTGCTAAAATGCTATTATGATGCTTGTGGAGGTCTATAGGGAAATATAAATTTGAGAAAGGGATTTAGAGTATTTTTTAACTGATATTAACTTTCGATGGAGAATTTTTTTTATAAGTATGGAAGTTAATATTTAGATAGGAAATTCCAACCTTTTTGATTGGGTATACACCTATTCTGGAAAGGCGTGAGTTATATATATTCAATCATGTCTATTGGATCACATGTGGTTGAATAAGTGTCCCTAATCACACGTTTCCATTGATTGGAGGTGTCTATTTTATCACACCCCATTAGATTAAGGGTCTATATCATACATATTTGGTTACTTGTGTTGACCTATCAGATGCACCCATTTTGTAACAACCCAAAACTCTATAAAAGAAAATTCCTTTGTTATGTTTTTTTTATATATTATATATCATATACAATAACTTATAGAACATAATAAAAATATCATAAATGAAGAATGAATGAAATAATAGGTATTTATAGAAGTTAAAAAAATATACTGATGAAATATTAACATGCATGTAGGAATAGTAATTTGAACCTTATGAATTGTAAACTGGACAATATAATAGAAACCTAACCAATGAAACTATAAATAAAATTTGGTCATCTTATAAATTAAATTATTTTATAATTATATCATAGTGTAAGTAAATGAATATTTGAAAAATTAATATTAATGTGTTGGTATTTTGGTTTAAGTCATAAATATTTAATTAAAATATTATAATTAAATAAAGTATTTAAAATAAAATTAATTTTCATAAAAATATATATAAATAAATATTTTTTCTTATGATTTTAGGATAAGTTTATGAATACCCTAGTTAATTTTTGAAAGTGTTATGAAATCAGTTATAAATTTAAAACAGTATTTATTTATTAAATAATGATTTAAATTTGAAATTAAATTTTTCCAAATTATAAAATTATTTTCATAAAATGGATTTCATTTTTTAATTATATACATCCATAAATTGTTAGGTTGATTTTTTGATATTTTATTGAAATCGTTGAATTTTTAGTGAATAGTAAAACATGGTAATTTACTTTATGAATACATTATTTGATTAATAAACTATTACTTGAGTGGTGGATAAAGTAAGAAACCCTTATTTTAACTCACATGCACTTGATATTTTATTTAGTCACAAGAATCAACCTTATTTATTATTTTCAGAAAATTAATAAAATAATGAACCAAATAATGAGAAACCACACCTCTCCCCCACTATAAATACCACCACTTATCCTCACACCTCTAAGCCTTGAATCATGTTAAAATTCTAAAAAATTCCACATCCATAGTCTCCCCCATGTCCAGGATATCTTGGTATTTCCAAAAGACCAAAATTCCTTCCCTTAATGAGGTTGTTAAGGAGGATAATTCAAGAGGTAAATCCACCTACTTTTCCTTTTAATTTCATTTCAATTTATTTTTAATTACTTATCCAATCATAACCTCATCTATCCAAATGATCATGATAACGCTATTATCATCTTTATACTAGAAATATATTATGATAATGGAATACCCACTATCAATCTCCTTACTCTCTCTCTCTCTCTCTTTATTTTAAAAATGAAATCATCGTTCGGAAGGTTCTGATTTACAACCTTCTAGGACGATGAACTTGAATTTCATAATTTATACTTAAATGATGGTCATGAAACCATTTTTTTTGTTGATACAATGTATAAAATATTTATTATATCTTATTTAAGGTTATAAAACCTTTTTATATACAAAATATTAAATAATTGAACAAAATTAGTTCATTATTATCAAAAAACCACTAAAATTAAGCTAAATGATTATCATTATCATGTTGTCTAATGTTTCATCCTCATATTTGAAAAAATGATAAATAATACCAATTAAACATTTTTTTTGTTCATTTAAAACATGTAATTCTCATTTTGAAAAATTGTTACCATTTTATATGAACTTCATTACTCATAAACAAGTATATCAATCCTAAAAAAATCAAACGAACGCTCCCTACCAATAAAATTTTATCTTATAATTCATAAAAAACAATAAATAAAATCAATAAAATTATAATATATAAAATAAATAAATAGTATGTTATTAATTAATTAATTAATGTATTTTATTTGATTATACAGGATGCTAAGGTCAAGTGCAAAGCATATTCACACATAAGGTAAGGGTTTCTCCCCAAACCTCCATTTTTCATTCAAGGTTACGCTTTCTATCTCTTTACCCTAGTGGAATTATTAATTATTATTATTCAATGATCATAAATTTTGTTTTAATTTTCTATATATATATGTACCAATAATAATGCTTCTTTTTTGTGCGGACTTACATTTTTTATAAGGATCTTTCTCAAATCATTCCCGTTAAATAAGCCTGATTCAAGGGAACTTCTCAAATTTATACCTATTTTCAAGTCCACTCAATAACATGTTTTAAGAATCCATTATTTTCTAAAATCACTAATTTTATTATGAAATAATTATCTTATTTTACATTTGGTTTTATAAAAATATTATTCCAAAAGAACTCTTCTTTTCAAAGTAAAAGATTTTTTCTCTCAAGAATTCCATGATGATTTTATAAGAGTATTTTCATCTATTTCAACACCCCTGTTGATTGTTATGTTTAATATTAAATAATCATTATGATATCATCTTCAATAATTTATTTAATTTTTTATTATTAGTTTTAAATTTGATGTGTTATCTGATACCATTCATCATATTATTCAGAATGGTTAGTGATTATGTTTACTGATTGGGGAAAGTTATATACATTTATTATGTTTATTTCAATATGAATTTATTTTTAGATTTTGTTTCTCCCATTTCATATGAGGCCTGAATTAGATTTATTAAATGATGGTTGGGGCCGTTTATATCCCATCGATGCATGAGTAGGTCGCATGAGAAAAACATTCCAAGGTTTTTACCCATTATGTATTGTGTTTTGTTGAGGCCTTGATAGGTATGATTATAATGTCTAACATTATACACTCCATCAATATAAATCTAGTAATTTTCTTTCCATGTTATTATTCTATGAGTATAATATATACTTTTATGTTTTATGATGGAAATATCAGTTTTTAATTTCTTCAATTTTATGCTCAAGATTATGTTTTTATGGAATGTGTACTTTTCGTTATTCAACATGCTTCATATTTTTTCTTCTGCTGTATTACTTACCCTAACTGAGCATCTGAGACCACTCATTTCTTATGTTTTAATTTTCTCTAGGATGTGAAGATATATATTATCAATGACTTGTGAGGATAATCTCGAATATTATTGGTGTTTCAAATATAGTTACCATGTTTCACTTCATTTCAAGTTGTAATGAAACTAGTATGAATGTATCTAAATTCCCAATGAAAGTAAACTATTTTTTCATTTGGGATACAACATCCTTTTTAATATTCCAATGTAATAAATTAAGACACCAACTCTGGGAAATTGGAGTGTAGGTCCTTACAAATTTGGTCATGAACCAAAACTAGTGTGACCTTACAGGTATGTAGGAAATAAAAATTCACATTAGAACACATTGAACATGAATTTTTTGTGAACTAAAATGTGAGATAATGTATCCCCACATTGTGCAATCATTCACCTGGATGGTACAGTGTACATTTGTGTGAGGAAATCCCTCAAGGTAACATTATAATGTTTTTGGGTTGATTGTGTCAGTTCAAAAAGAAGTTTTACATTGTTAGTTGTGGAGTTATAAAAATATTATTGATAGGTGTGTTGAAAAAAGATCCAAGAAAAAATAATGGATACTATGAAGGTGGTACAATAAGATGCATATACAAGATGGAGAAGTTTCCAAGTTCTTGAAAATTTTTTGGGTTCCAAAATGAAGAGGATGAAAGAATGTGTGTTTGGTGAAGGAAGTATTTTCATCTAAAATTAAAACATTACACGCAAGGGTAATGATAATCTGAAAAGTTGTATATAAGTCATGATTTGGGATCGCCACATCAAAATACAGCTAAGTAAAAAGGTGTGTGTAAGATCTAAAATTACATGAAATTTGAATTTTTTTTATGACATAATAGTTGTGTGCAGTTGTGGGGGTGTAATAGGATTATGCGCCAAATACGACATCAAAACATAAATTTCATCACTCAAAGGAAGTTTCACACAGGGCATGATTTTAGGGATAAAATGGATTTCTTGAACACATAGTGGAAGACGCAAAATAAATTTTCATTCAAGGATGGGTATGTTTATAAATATGAGGCTACCCCTCACTTTTGAATTTCTCAACCCTTAGATAATACTAGGGATCTGAATCAAGTAGTAGTTTCACCCAAATAATAAAAGTTGCATGCAAGAAGAGTTGTGTGAAACAAGGACTCAAATGTTTATAGTGCATAGAAAAGAACTTATGTCTATATGACCAAGGGAGGTGCATGAAAAGAGTTAAAGTTTCATGGAAGTTTATGTTCTATGAAAAACCAAATGTTTTATGAAATTTTAGAGTTTCATGAAAAAACATAAATGTTCCATGAAAGGTTGTAAAATTACACTTTAGGCATCCAAAGGTTGAATGAAAGAAAAAGGTGTGTGAAACAGAAGATATTTCCTAGTAGATTAATGGTAAAGTTTTATTCATCAAGTGGATTAATGTAGAACGTTAAGAAGAATCTACCAATACGTTAGGATGAATTAGTTATTTCTATGGAAGGAACCTACATTTCCAAAAATTGTGTCTGAATCCTTTCTAAAGTAGTGACCAAAGGAAGGGGAAGAAGGCGATTCTATCCACGGGTAGTTATCCATCAAATGAAAGATTGAGGGAGTGACCCTTGGAAAGCAGTGAACAATCCCTAAACATTTTAAAGGTAGTGATGCTGGTCATAGAATTTATATAGCCTAAGGCTTGTATTTTGGAATTCAGCCTTAGTGGATTTGGTATATCAACACATTTTTGTTGTATGCTCCTAAGACATAAACCAATATTGGTGAACTAAGTAAAATTGTTGTGTCTCATTAATTATTTAATTTTAGTTCAAACATTACTATGGAAAATGGAGATAATAGTATTTTTTCTAATGATGAAATAAGATCCAAAGGGGTAGTTGTTTTAATATTCTATACCTAGATTCCCCCCCCCATCAGAGTATTTAACCTAATTGGACTAACAATGTGTGTCATAGACAAATGTAATTTCATTTTTTCTCTCTAAGGGTCTTCAATAGAGGTTTTCAATTAGAAAGGGGTTCCGATCATCGTTAGAAATAATTTTTAACTATGGAATAATTGGATGAAGAACTACATCCAACCTTCAGGAATGGATATCTTTACAATAGTAATGCATGGTATTTATGCCAATATTGATAGTGGTTATTAATCATAATAAGAATCAAGGTAGCTGGATAGTGATAGTGCTTTAGGGGATCCTTATAAAATAAAAAATATAAAATTGTGATGTCATGTAATTCATCCCGTGTAATGTGGGAAAAGTTTCTAAATATTTATGAGAGTGACTCAAAATTCATAAAAGAAAAGATTTATGTTTTATAGAACAACAATGAGGATCTGAGAATGAATCCAAATGAGTCTATAGATTCATTCACTAACCAAGTGAATGTTATTATGAAATGCATGTGTGGTCTGAGAGAAATTATTGAATATGTAATGATTTTTAAGTACATATTGAGAATACTTCTTCCTTGGTTCAATATGAATGTTTCTATATTGAAAGATAATGATCCAATGGAGATGACAATGGATGGATTTCATAGTAATATTATTGCATATGAGATGCCAAATGATGATAATGAGTCTGGGGAAAAATGGAATTCCAGATAAGTGGAATTTAAGGACATAAAGAACCTCACCACAGATGAGTTTTAGGTAGAAGAAGAAATGGATGATGTTATGTCATTCCTTTACTCAAATATACAAAGATGAAACATAATATTAAATAGAAAACACCCACTTTCAGGATTTCACTGTGTAAATGTTGAACATCATGTAGAAAGGTGTCCTAAAAAGTTTCAAGAAGATGATGATGATGGAGTTGAAATTCCCATGAATAAGTCTTCAGGATATGGAAAGGGAAGACAAATTTCAAGATAAATTTATTCAAAAAGAAGAATTTAATTTCATAAAAAATAATAATTAAAAAGTATCTGAGGTTTAAGAGATAAAGAACTATAAATATCATAGATAAAATGCAATGGTGGGAGATTTTGGTAGCTCCAAAACTTGGGAATAAAGTGAAGATGATGTAGAAGAAGTTGTAGGAAGATTTTTCATGCAAGATGAATTAGAATTATCTCTTGAGGAGATATATGTTTGGATAGAAAAAATGAATAAATCCAACAAAGTGGTTCATGATGAAAAACATTATATATAGTTGTAAAAAGGAGACAAGTATGAGATGAATGAAGAAATTGAAAAATAGAATTCATTAATGATAGAGAGATCAGAAAAATATATTGAGTACAAGCTCAAAATTGAATAATAAAATATAGAAATCGATAATTTTACTAACACTAGAAAAGATCAAATAAAATGTATTGAAGATTTTGAAAATAATGTTATCATTATTAAAGGAAAGAATAAGACCATGTAAAACTCTTGACTCCATCAAAGAATGTCACAAAGGAAGCTGAAAAAGAAAATGTAGTGTCCAAAGTTCCAGTGAAATAGAGAAAGGAATGTCTGTAGATGAAGAAAATAGATCTGAATGATACAGCTAGTATGGGGGTTGATCAAAAACAGAAAATAGAAATGGTTCAAGTCAGACAAGAAGAACTCACTTCAAGATTGGAGATTGATTTGGGTACAAATCAGAACTATAAGATTCATATAACCCATTGGAATACTAGTAGTTCAGTAGTGACACATAAGAATTCACCCCTCATTAGATGTTATTTTTTTGGAATAATGGGACACTCACAAAATTTATATTCAATGTTCAAGAGGAACCGAAGAGAAAAACACCAATAGATGCATCCATACAGAGATCAATATTCTAGGACATCATTTGATGGTCTCTATTTCATTTATGGAGGATTTAGACACATGGAAAGAGATTTCTCTTCAAAAATGAAGAGAAATATTCCAATGAATACAAAATGTGGTCATAATAATCTGTTCAATGTATCATCAAATAATATGAAAATGAAAAATAAATTTTCATCATTTCATGATGATGTTGGCCTCTCATACTCTGAGTAAGATCAATATAATCAATATCTACTATTTATGAAATGAAAAAAATGGATAAATAAGGAATGAGCTGAGTAGGAAGTGGTTATAGATATTTACCTTAAAAAATATGATCATTCTACTATATGGATCCTTGAAAGTGGATGCAAATCCCATATGAAAGGTAATTAATATATTATTACAGGCATAAAATATTATATGGAAGGTGTTTCCGAATTGGGAAATAATTAATTATTAATGATTATTGGATTCGGAAAATCCAAATTTAGGGGGAAAGAAAAGAGACGTGTTGAGGTCTCAGTTTGTTATGGTCTCAAACACATTATTATTGGAGTTATTCAACAATGTGAATTCGTAATTTATATATAACTTACAAAAAAGATGAGTATCTTTTAATGAAAATATGGTGTAGTTAATCTATTATAAAAAATGAAGTGGTATCTCTATCTTGTAATTAGATAACATGATTTATGTGTTTTACCCAGAGAGAGAGAAAATAGTTTGTGGAATAAATGGATTTTCCACCTATGCCAACCATCCCAAGAAGATCTGTTCAATTGTAATGAAACTTGAGATCTCCCTAATAATTCCCATGATCATACTCTTATGTTTGATGCTTATCAATAAGGGATCCCATCAGAAAGGAATACAATGAAAACGACAAAAATACCATGAGAGTGATTGAATTGGTGCATGAAGATGTATGTGGAACTATCTCACTAAGATCTATTGACAAGATGAGGTATTACATTCTTTTCATTGATGATTTCAGTAGGATGGCATGGGTATTTTTCATTTCCCATAAGTATGATGTGTTTTGATTCATAAAAATGTATTGGAGGGAATCTTAAAAAATCCTTGGACAGAAGATTTTGAAGATTCATAATGATAATGGTACAAAAGTCAAAAAAAGTCAAATTGAATATTATCTTGAGAAACACACGATATAGCATCATGTTTCAGTAGTAGGAACTCCTAAACAAAATGGAGTGGTTGAGAGGAGAAATTGGATCATCAACCACATGGCTATAAAAATTCTTATTAAAAAAGGCATACCAGATAAATTCTATAAGGATGCAGTCTTGAAATTAGTTTAAATATCCAGCAGGGATCTGTTGTATCTAAAGGAAGAAAATGATATGTATGATATGTGGTATGAAAATAAGACAACATTTATGAATATTTAGAAGTAAATGCTTTATTCTAAATAAGTATAAACACAAGAAATTTTAATCAAATGGAGATGAGTGGATATTTATTGGATATTCAGGAGAAAACAAAGCATATAAATGTTTTGTAAAGATGCTTGGAATGGTTGTTGAAAGTAATGATGTCACTTTTGTAAATAATGAACCAAATATTCAATAACCTAGTGACTTGTTCTGTGATTAACATGATTATGAGGTAGGACCTTAGGGGGAGTTTAGAAAGAAAATTATGATATTGAAGAAGATACTAAATATTGGCAGGAGGAAGTCAAATATATATTTTCATGAAAGATGAATAGTTGAGATGAAATTGATAGGTAGAACAACATTATTTATCTAGAGGAGGGAGTTGAAACCTGAGAAATGAATTCATTACATCTTGAATCCTTCCTATATTAGGTAGAGACTAAATGTTTTGAGGAAAATCTATAGATGAGAATTGTGTTTAATCTAAGAATGAGGAGCTTGACCAAATAAAAATGAATTTGAGTTGGGAGATTTTTTTGAGACCAATAGATAAAAAATATCAATAGTACCAAATGGGTCTTTTACAACATGATTAGTGAAGATAGAAAGATGGTTTGAAACAAATCACAATTGGTTTTCAAATAGTACTCCCAGATAGAGGGCATTGACATCAATGAAACATTTTCAACTATTGAGAGATTTCAGACAATCAAATTACTCTTGGACATAGTAGTATAAACAAGGTTACAATTTTTCTAGATATAAGGAACGACATCATTTTTGAATGGGGTTCTAGAAGAATAAGATTATGTTGAGAAACCAGATGGTTTCCTCATTCATGAATATGAGAATATATTTTTTATCAAAATAAGGTTCTATATGGGTTGAAGCAAGCACCAAGCATATGGTACTCAAGACTAGAGGAGTTTTTGAAGAATCATGGTGTTCAGTGTGGTGGAGTTTATTACAATCTATATGTCAAAAAAGAAAATAATAAAAGTATGATATTGATGGTGTATTTTGATGACATAATCTTTGGTGGATATGATGAATCACATTGCAAATAGTTCATAGATATCATGAAAACTGAATTTTAAATTTCAATTATTGGTGAACTGGAATTTTTTTTAGTTTATAGGTAACATAAGAAAAGAATAGAATATTCATTTATCAGTATAAATATTCCAAAAAGATTTTGCGAAGATTTAGAATGGATAATTCCAAGGAGATGACTATAATGACCTGAAATTTCTATGAATGGAAATAAAATTCATCAAATTATTTCATATAGTATAAACCATATTAAGAAAAAAATACAATCTTTATAAATAAAGAAAGATATAAATAAGATGTATTTCTAGAAGTTAAGAAACATATACTGAAAGAATAAAAACTTGACCTTCAGAATATAAATATGACCCTTATGAATGGTTAACCTACCAATAAAACTATAACAATGACCATGAATGTATAAATAATGTTTTGGAATACTATAAATGAATGTTTATATAATTATATCATAGTTTATGTAAATAAATGTTTTAAAATTATTTTATTAAGTGTTGGTATTTCTTTAATTTATAAATATTTAATTAGATTTTCATAATTAATATAATGATTTAAAAGAAATTTTTATCCATAAAATTAATTTATAAACTAATATTTTGTTATCTTATGATAAGAAGATAATTTTATGAGACATTATTTAAATTTTTAAAGTGTCACAAAAATAATTATAATTTTAAAATCTATATTTTTTTAGTAAATGATGATTTTAATTGATAAATAAATTTCTTATATATAGAAAATTATTTTCAAAAAAAATGGAGTTTATTTTTTAATTCTACACATCAAAAAATGGTTATGGTTAATTTTATATATTTTTATAAAATAGTTGAATTTTTGTGAATAGTAAAATACATTAATTTACGGTATATATACCTTCTATGTTAAATACACTATTCCTAATTTCATCACTGATTTAAGAACCATAATCTATAAATTCCATTCATTATTTTATTATATTTTTTGATAATTCTCAAACTATTCATATTCTTGATCCCAAATAAGAAAATAATGAATAAAATAATTTCAAAATACCCCACTCCTCCCCTAAGAATACTACCCATAACCACCAATTCTCCTCATAACTATGAATCTTTGAGCCTTTTAAAAATTATACTCAAGTATCTTCCCATAAATATACCCCATTTAAAGGATATATTTGTGTCATCAAAATATTAAAACCTTTTCCCAGTGTAGTTTATCAAGGAGGATAAATTCAAGAGGTAAATTTCATATTACTTTTCTTTTATTTTTTCAAGTTCTTGTATTTTCCTTTTCTCTCCTCACTTATCCTCATCAAAATTTCATGAAAACTTTATAACCGTAAATATACTGTAATTTTATTATGCTAATTGAATAATCCATCATCAAACGCCTTCTTCTCTCCCTTTTATTATAGAAATAAAATAATCGTTCTTGAGGTGTTAACTTAGCACCTTCAAAGATGAAAAAACTTCATTTTACATTAAAAAATTAAAGGAGGTCATAAAACCATTTTAATGGTTAAAATAACTTATTATATATATATTATAGCCTATTTAATGTTCAGGAATCATTATATACACCTTATGTCAAATAATAAAATAAAACAAGTTTTTTGTGAGAAAAAACCACCCAAGATAATCCAAACAATTGTCACTAACTTGTTATCTAATGATTCATAGTCATACCATAAAAAAAATTATTTACAAGATAATTTAACATTTTGGATTTTCATTAATAACATATAACTTTAATTTTGTGTCAGTTCTGGTCACAACAGAAGCATTTCATTAAAGGGTGATGTATTAAAATTTCTTTTAATAATCGTGGCATAAAACAAAGAGAAATGATCTTACATGTCAAATTTGTAATTAATTTATTTAACATCTGAAAAAATCAATACCTGGGATTAGGAACTATATTTTTTAATGACTTTTTATTTTCTAAAAAGGCCTTTCCCAATTTCCTTTTTTGAACTTATGAGGATCAGAAGGTAGAATCCCTATAGTGGTGATCCACACATGCTCCAGTGGACTTAGTGAAATCACACTCAGTCTCTAGGTGCTATAACGGTGAATCAAATATCTTGGATTGTTCATTCTTGATCACACATTATTTGGTCTTGAAGATTTCGTCTCTTGGGTTTCTCATTATTGAGAGGGATAGAGGAGGAGGAGTTGAGAGAGAATACATTGTGTAGAATTATTCTCTATTCCCAAACATGGAGTTGGTTTTGAATTTTTTACAAAATAAACATTGTCATCTATTTAAAGAGTTGTGATTTCATTTAAAAAATTTAATTTTATAATATCCACTAAATATAATTATAACCATTAATGAAATCACATTCCACATAATATTATTACTAATATTATTATTATTTTGTTGTGCGTCAACTTTTGCAAAATGGATAAATAATATTTAACGACTCGTAAATAATTATTTTATCACCGGACACAATCTAGGTCCATTGTAACTCATATTTCATTTATTTAAAACCTGAATAAATATTTTATTCACGTAAATAAATATTTTATTTACAAACTAGTAAATAAATATTCCTTAAATATTCAATAAAATAAATGAATATATTTTAATCACAATCCAGTGAATAAATATTTATTTTATTAATATAGTCAATATAAATTGAATAATATTATTCCTCGATCTTGAGATTAATATTTATTCCATTAATTAAATTTAAATTGAATTTAATCTACACCAATAGAAAGACTTAGTATGTGACCCTCTAGATTATTTGTTATTGGAATTGGGCAGGTTTGCCTAAAGTTCAAGATTACCATCTAGAAATGAGTCAAGTCACCTAAGAGGAACAAAATAAAGTCATAATGATGAAAACAACATACAAGTTCTCACTATATTAATATAAACCCGTTTTAAAATATCTCATCAAGCATGTTTTCTAAAGATTTCATCAACCTATATGCTTGATACATCATTCTTTGACTATTTAAAATAAACTTGTTTTTACACCATGGGCATGGAATTTAGGGAAAAAATTCTATTCTAATCAAAGGGTTGATATATTGACTTCCATAAATATGGAAGGGAAAATACATCCTTGAATTATCCATTAAAAACATGTCATTTATGACACACCCAATGTACCCTACTCCCCACCAACATATGGCGTAGTGGATTTCTTCAGAAAATCTAAGTTCGCATGTTCTGAAATGCATTAATGATAATCTTAAAGTCTAAGTAACGTTACACATGATCACATATAGAAATATCTGATGACACCAAACATCTGTAATTCATATTGGTGGGTATGTTCTCATAATCTCATGTATTGATGATTACCAAATGCAATCTTTATGAGAATAATTCTCATATACATATGAGTACTTGCACCTAATGGTCTATATACTATTTGTCCCATCATAGTATGTTATCCAACTACAGAACTATATTATAAAAATTTTCATATCACTTTAAAGTTCTCATCATAGTGGGGAATTATTATGACCTTGTCAATGTGACAAATAATCTAGGACATTATTAAATTAAATTCTTGAGAAAAAATCAAATATATGTAATAATATGTTCAATTAAATATTTAATACATTAAATATTTATGTAATAAAAATACATGTAGTTGGTTCTAGGAAACCAAATCTAAAAAACTCCCACATGGATGAGATCTATATACCTATGACTTTTATTCCGCTAGACCTCACATAACAATCATGTTTCTGCTGATTCAAGGATTTAGTCAAGGTATCTTCCACGTTATCTTGCATGGAAATATTTCTCACTAAAACCTCACCTCTCTAAGAAAAATACCTCATGAGGTGATACTTTCAAAGTATGTTATTTGTATTTTAATGTAACTTTCGCTCGTTTTCTGGAGCCACTACAGTAGTATTATCACAATAGTGTGGGATGGGATATTTATTTATATGTACCACATCAAGCTCTTGGACATAATTTTTTATCCAAACAGTTTCTTTAGATTCCTCAGAAGCCACAATATACTTCGACTCTGCTATAGAAACTGCATCCACCGCCTTATTTGATCTCTTCTAAATCGCATCACCTCTATTCAAAGTGAAGATGTATCTAATTTGTGAAATCATGTCATCTTGGTCACTTTGTAAATTAGAATCTATATATCCTATGATGAATAATTCCTCATTTCCTCCATAAACTAGGAACATATCATTAGTATGCCTCAGATACTTAAGGATAGCCTTTACTACAATCCCATAGTTGTCACTTGGATCAGCCCGATATCTTCCTATCACACATAATGCACAGGTGATATCTATCCTAGTACATAGCATAGAATACATAACTGACCCAATATCTAATTTGTATTGAATCCTTTCCATTATTTTTCATTCATTATAGGACTGAGTACACACTTTCTTGGAAATATGAATTCCATGAGACACTCGAAAAAATCCCTTCTGGGATTGTCCCATGTTGGATCTCTTATATATTTTTTCAAAGTGTGTAATTTGACATAGTCCAAGGAACCTATTGGATATATCATGATAGATCTTGATCCTAAGAAAATATGTTTTCTATCCCAAGTATTTCATGGAAAATAATTTATTCAACCACACCTTAATAGACTATAAGGCTCGTATTTCCTTACCAATAAGCAATATTTCATCAACATATACTATTATGAAAATAAATTCACTCCCTCGAAACCATTTGTATACATAAGGATCACATTAATTCATTATAAAAACAGATTCTATTATGTATTCTTCAAAACAAATGTTCCATAACCTAGATGCTTTCTTTAATCCATAAATGGGTTTTTTGAACTTTTATATCTTGTTGTTATCCTTTGGAGTCACAAACCCTTCAATTTTTTTCTTTGAAGACACCTTCCTGAAGGATCTTGTTAGGGAAGGATATTTTGACATCAATTTACTAAATTCCCTAATCATGGTAATCTACAAAGTAAAGTATAATTATTATGGATTCTATCATTTAAATTGGAAAAAAAAATTCATCATAGTCAATTCCTTGATTATGTTTAAACCTTTTTCAATCAGTCATGCCTTATAGGTACTGAACTTTTCTTCAATGTATAGTTTTTTTCTTCAATATCTATTTTCATTCAGTGGAATTTACATCTACTGGAGAATCTAACAAAATACATACTAGGTTTTGGTACGTTGAAACTATTTTAGAATACATAGCTTATTTCCACTTGGAAACATCCATTCCACTTACTACTTCATTGTAGATTAGATGATCAATATTATCAATTAGTAATGAGTCACCATAATTTGTAAATATAAAGCTGTGTTGTTATATTTCTCTAAGGTCTCTTGTACACTTATATAGTTATTATTCCTTTAGAATAAAATCTTCTTCCATAGGTATTTTTGGATCTAATATTATAAATACTCTGGTGTTCCTTGACCCTCAACTTCATTGAAGTTTATCTCTCTCCCACTTTCTCTTCGGAAGATGTTCTCCCTCTAAAGGAATATTGAATGTCTTTCCACTAAGACCTTATTGTCAGAGTGGTTATGTAGGTAATTTCCCCTTTTATCCGTGGGGTATCATATAAAGGTACACATTTTTCCTTAGGGAGATAGTTTATTACCTAAATAGGCCTTAATAAATGATTTGATTCCACATATAAGTAAATTATATAACATGGTTTTTCTTCCACTCTAAAAATCATATAGAATACCATTTATTGATTTAGTTAGTACTTAGTTTAGTATGTGTTCCTCTTTCTGCAATTAATATCCCCAAAAAGATGATGGAAGACTTTCATGACTCATCATTGATCTCACCATGACCAATAAGGTGTGGTTCCTCCATTTTTATTCACCATTCCATTGAGGTATGTATGGAGGAGTGAGTGGGAATAGGATCTCAAACTCATGCAAGTAATCAATGATGTCTTGATTAATATATTCTCCACCGTAGTATGAGTGAATTTTTTCAATCTTTTTACCAAGAAGTTACTCAAATTCATTATTATATTCTTTGAATTTATCAAAATATTTCAACTGATACCTCATTAATTGAATATATCCATATATACTAAAATCATCAGTAAAAGTTATGAATTATGAGATCCCTCCCCTTGCTTCAATAAGAAATGGTCCACACACATCAGTATGAGCTAATTCAAGAATATATATATCCATTTAACATTTCCCGTTAAATGGGGATTTGGTTATTTTTCCTTGTAAATATTCATGACAGGAACCAAGTGGCTTTTGTTCGAAACAATCAAAATATAGAACTTTAGGTAATTTGGCCAAGCATTTTTAATTTACAAGACCTAGCTAGTGATGCCAAAGTAGGGTTTAGTATGGCTCATTTATAGTAAATTTTTTATCGATTTCCATTACATGGTTCATGTAATCCAACATGCAAAGACTGTTATATAAATGTTCTTTAATACAACAAATTCCATATTTATAAAACAAGAAACCATTATTTCAAAATTTGAAAATGAATCCATCTATATCAAGTTTATATAAAGAAATAATGTTTTTGGTTTCTGAAGGAACATAATAATAACACTTTAAAACCAATATCATTTTATTCATCATTGTGTGGTGGTAGTCCCAAATAGCGACAATAGAAAGTTTAGCTATATTGGCTTCTTGTAGATCCAGCTCCCTTTAATCAATTTTTCAAAATCTACTCGATACCTGCATTTTAATAAATATGTGATCACCAAAAGATATATCTAATACTGAATTTTTAGAAATAGATAAATTTCCCTTGATAATAAACACACCAAAATCTACCCCTTTCATCTTTGGTTGGGTGTAGTTTTTCTTCCAGTGGCCCCTCTTTCCACATGAGAAAAAGACAACATTATGTTCCCTTGATTCCTCTTTGATCTTCTTCTTATTGGAAGGGAATGAGGAATCTTTGGGCTTAAAGCTCATTCTTTACCCTTTTTTCTTTGTTCACCATAAGGAAAGAATTATTTCCATGCTTCATATATTTGTATTCATGGAGGAGTATGAGAAGTTCTAGAAGAGACATCTCAATGTTGTTCATATTAAAATTCCCAACAAAAATAGAGAATCCTTGAGGGAGTTATGCTAGAATGAGATCGGTGCATAGTTATTCAAGGATTCTAAACCCTAGAACCTCAAGGTTCTCAATATAGAAAATGATATTTACTATGTGTGTCCAAGTTAGGGAACCCTCTCTAAATTTACTCGAAATTATCACCTTCGAAATATCAAATTCTTCATGTATATCTCTCTCTTAGTAAATACCACGGTCGTTCTCAAGCATGATATACACATCGATGGTTTAGGGAGACTTCATGATTTTACTAGAAATATATGAATGCATAAAAAATGAATGTTGATCACTTTGTTTATATGTTTTTCATAGAATAGTAATTCTTCCACAATTATATCTTGAGCAAGATTATTAGTCATTGAGGATTCTAGCATGTAAGATTTTTGTTCATGGCGTAGAACAACCCGAATGTGTATAAACCACTCTAAGAAGTTACTATCAGTGAGGATATTGTATTTATTAATTATTGATCATAGGGATATTGTGGATGAAGATATTTTCATTTTATTCAATGATTAAAAGAGAATATTATTATTTCTTTTCTTGATTAAATTTTTTTTTGAGAAATAATAAATTAATTGATTTTATTAAATCTCCAACTATTTTATCAAGTCCCAATATCCTTCACCATTGAACTTGGAATGTATAGCTTCTAGGGTACTATTTCTATATTCCCCTTCACATAACCCCAATAAGGGTTAGTTAAGATTTTTTTAAGGCATTTAGATAGGCATGTCTTTGACAACTAAAGGCTTGCAGCTCCTTGATCCTTTGAGTGGACTCCCCAATCTAGAAATCCTGACATGGATTTTCTAAACACATGCCTTTAAATTACACCAAGTCTAGAAAGGGATACCCCACTTTATGTAAAATGTTTAAGTCAACCTGAAACCTTCATGATAAATGCCCTTATTAAATTACGTGTCCCAAAAAGGGTATGTCAAACACATAGTTATATTGAGTTTTTTTCCTAACCTATTAATGGGAGGCTATGTATGAATTAATATTAGATAATGGTATTTTATTTTTTTATTCATAAATATAATATTATTTTATCCTTTACATGTCTTATTAATATTAAACTGGATTTTTACCTAATTAATTAATGATGTTTGGATAAAACATTTATACATAATCCATTTTATTTAAATTTTATATTTGGGTATTAATTAATTTATGTGAATTTTGTCTTTTATAAAAAAATATAATTTCAATGCATTAGATAGAAAAAAATAATTAATTAAATGATCTAATCATGAGATTATCAAATGGTTGATTTAATGAGTCGACATTAAATCAATCTATGACCAAGGAGAAATAACTCTATAAAACAGACATGTCATGAGCTGCAGTATTTCACATTTCCACTTATATATCACTGAGTTGGTCCCATCATGTTTCTGTCTTAAACTGTCTCAATATGCCCGAGGATTCTTCAGTAATTAAAAATATTTATTACTCACATGTAGGTCGGTGGAACCAAATGATTGGTTAAAGAGAATAACATAAATATTCATATACATGCAGATCATAAATAATAATGAAGGGTGGGATAACTTGTAGACCATATTTTAATTTAATAGTAAATAATTTCAAAACAACATAATAAATTTAATCAAACAAATACCAACACATACATTGGTCTTGTTCAAGATCTTTGTCGGTCTTATATGAGATAAATATGAATAATATAACCAGCTATAATTTTTTTATTCATTATTTATTATTAATAATAATGTGCCTGTATTAATTAATTAATTAATTAATTAATTAATTCACTTTTATCATAACTATCATCTGAATTTAATTGGAGATACACATCAATTTGGAATTCGTGTAAAATGAATGGAAGAACCATTAATGATATATTTATTATAGTAAATTAATTGACCGTTAAAAATTCTTTAAAATAATTATTAAATTGTCAGACACACAACGGTGTTCCAATAAATAAAATAAGTTTTTAATGCTCCAGATTGTAAAATTTAATGTAATTTTAGTTTTTTTTCATTAATGGGAGACTATTTGGTGTGTATATCAAGCTACACACCACGTACCTTGGTTCCCACATATCGAAGTCACACACCAAGGGATTTTCTGTGTTAACTCGGCCAAACCTCATGGTAACTACATTCATGCTACACACCATGTATCAACATTCCATGTGCTAGGTTGGTAGGTTCAACACGTGGTGGCCAATAAAAGCACTACATGTTTTTAATTTCTCAGTGCATCTAGATACAATGCACATCGGTATACGACATGTGATCCAACCTCATGTTGTATATCCTAGCCTTACTAGCCAATGATGTGGAACATCCTAGTGGAATATCGGATCGTTCTTTATTTTTTCATAAATATATATATGAAAATGAAACACTGAATGAAAATGATTAATATTTTGATAACATGGAAATTAAAAACATATTAAATAATGAATAACATTAAATGAAAATCTAACCACGATTATCCATAGATCATAGAACAAATAAATAATTTTAAATTTTAATGTCACCCCTCTAATACCACAAGTCGATTTCGAGACCAAAGTGTAAAGACCCAAGCATTATGTACATGAAATTTACATTACATTTTAGGAATACATAATATATTACACAAATAGATGCCCAAAGACTGTATTAGATTAGTGCCTCTTGAAACACAAAAACATAACACTGGTATAAAAGTGAGATACATAATCTCCCACTAGGTTATTCTTGACTAGCACCCTTCGTAGACACATAAAACATAGTACATATCATCAAAACATTGGGAAAAAGGAAACATAACAAAAAGGTGTGAGCTAAAATGATTAGTATAGGTAAACAAAAAAGATAAATATAAATATCATGATATAAATGGTATATAAAGATGATCAAAATAATATAATATCAAACCATGAATATAAAATATAATAATCATGAGACATGTCATAAAGATATTAGTATTTAATAATACATAAATCATATGGAAATCAATCAAAAATCCATACGATCATAAAATTGACATAAGGCATGAAATTGTGTCATATACATAAAATTATAACATTAGGAATATGTATAAATAGTAACAGGTTCACTCATTAAATTAATGACATGAAATCAGCCCCTTAAATAAACATATGGACATGAAAACTAGTTCCACGTATAAAATAATGGGGCTGAAAAGAAAATCTATACATATAATTATGTACATGAATACTAGGTCTATGAATTTAATTGTGGACATGAAATTAGGTTCATGCATAACATATATACCTCATGAGTTTTCCATATTTACCCAATGCATGAAAAGAAGACACAAGTGCCACCCATATCATAATTAAATCATACATACATGTTCAACAATATCATAAAAAATCATAGCATAACCAATGTAATGGAATGGGTGTCATAAACATGTAATCATATAATAACACGTGGAATATATAAATGTTTCAAAATAATTTCATCAAAATAATAACCCCTAAAAAGAAGTGGGTTCCTTAAAAATCATGCCTCAAAACATAAACGATTTAGAGAAATAATATTAATGGTATTCTTGAACTATTACAATGTATGTCATCATAGGTGATGAAGGATTTTGAAATATCTCATGGAACTTGAATTCCCCTTAAAAATCAATTTTTAAATACATAAAACTTTTTCAAAACCTTTTTTCTTTGAAATGACTTTGAAAACATTTAATGGATCTTAAGAATAATTTAAAATAGTTCTTGATGAAAATAAGCTTTCTTTGTTGAAATAGTTTTCTTTTCATAAAATTCCATGAAATTTTAAAAGAAGATATTTTATTTGAAAGTAAACTTATAAATTTTTAGGAGAGATTCAATTTAATATGGAATCATGAAATCAAAAAAATACGTTCATTACTTATAAATTTAAAAAATATTCTTCTCATGCTTTTTCCAGAAAAGTCAAAAATTCCATCATTTGAAAAATGAAAGAAATATTCCTTTCAAACCATGTAGTGAAATGTCAAAAAAGGGTCAAGATGACATTAAAAACATATAGGATAATAATAAAATATTTTATAAATAAATTTTTAGAAAACATTTAAATGGATGATATATATTACCCAATAGAGACTTACAATAAAACAATCCCAAATCTTGAAGAGATTGAGAAATCAACACTCATCACTAAATAACCAGTAGAATTTTATTACCCATGTAAAAAGTAAATTATAAGAATATTGAAATGTCATAATATTATTTATAATACTCATAAATAACATTTATGGTTATTATATACACAACGTATAGTAAACAAGTAGTGTATAAGGCAGGTGTATCATGGAAATAAAGGAGAGACAAAAATCCCCTTACCTTGTGTCCTAACTCTCTTCATACACGATCAAGATTCAGGTAAATATATAAAATTTTATTATAAATAATTATATAATAATATTATTATATATAATACCACATATGGTTTTATTATGACATTATATTACCTTCTTGTTAAGGATCTTATGTTAAGGTTTCACTTCGGGTAATATTCTCTTTGTTCTTCACATATGTCATAATTTATTATATTGTTTTCCCTTATACTTATATAATGATTCAAGAATTTAAATCATGATATAAATATAATTTATATCTAATATATTTATGTAAAATAATCTATTTCATAATTAAGTATGAAAATGAATAAACTATTCCTGGAGATGGTAAGTTGTACGTACACTTGAACATTGTTTCCATTTTAATTTTCATTTTGAAAGAAAGTATTTAAATGAAATATGTATATATATTTATGTATATATTTATATATATCATTATTATATTATAATTTTTATATAATATATATCATATAACTTCACTAAACCCATCCTTAATACATTCCATGTGGTGTGTGAAGGAATCACATCACTAAGAGGGGCGGTTGTCCACACTTCCTCAAACGAGATTATCGTATTTACACCAAATGGAAAATAAAAATGAAATGTGTTGTAAAAGGGAATAAATAATATTAATGACATAATAAATATTATTTATAACATATATAGATTTATTTTTCATTATAATGTCCTTCATGATTGGTGGTAAAGGAAAAAATGAACCATCATAATTTCATGATGTAGTAGTTCACCGCACATAGAAACAGTATGTTCGATTTCTATTATATGGAGGTTTGTGTAAGTATAGGTAGAAAAATTAGTATAAAATTATCATATTATATTTTGGATACTATTTTTTCATAAAATAATTGAATAATGAGAATGTATGTGGTAGAAAAGAAAAATTAAGAAAGGTGCTTGAGAGAAGACGTTACCTCTTAACCGGGTAACGTTTTTTGGTTTGTGCCAAAAGGATCCATTAAGTTTCCTTATGACAATGTTAAGGCTTATAGTAGGAATAGAGGGTAGTTGGGAGGTGAAATAGGTAGGTTTTGGATGATCAAAAATTCATTAGATGTGTGAATAAAAGAGAAGGAGAGGTTCTCTTTTATAAGAGGGGGAACTTTAGGAAACTCCAAAACTATTAATTTATTATAAAATTATTTTTGATTTAAAATAGATCCAAAGTAAATTATTTATATTATAAGATAAGTATGGGTAGAAATAATCTCTCACAATTAATTGTAGACATGTTTAGGTAACAAAATTAACCTAATGTGATGGCTTTAACCTTAGGTTAAATAATTTAACTTTTAACATGAAAACTTGTTTTTTACATTATATGGTTAATATAGTTACTGTAAAATGCCAAATGGCCCCTAATTGGATACTTTATGAAATATTCAGTACTATACACTTTATTTTTCCTAAAATTATATATTTATGAATTTTATAACATTTAATAAAATATTATTTATTTTAATGTATCGTTTATGTTAATTTTAATACTATTTGATATTTACATTTTAAAAAATATCATACCAACATGATAACTTTGAACCAATACATTAAATATTTCACTGAAAATATAATTTATAAAAAAAATTTATTTCAATATCTATGTCATATTAAATTTATTTTAATATTTTTAATATCATTTATTTGATATCTTAATTAACTCAATAATTAATGCATTATTATTGTTCAATACTTTAATTAAGTTATTTATTATCTAAAAATTAATAATAAATTATCATTATAAAGCTATATTAATTATATTTAAAATGAATATTTATAGTCTAATTCTGCTTATTTATAACCCTATATTAAAAAATTATTAATTATTAATGTTCGAATATGACATTTTTAACTGTTCTTTAAATAAAGTATAATAAATGTCCAAATCAAACACAAGTTGAATAAAAAGGATACTATTTTCAACTTAAGGGTTATTTAGGATAAAAAACTTATCCAATTAAATTAGGATAAGTATTAGGGTAATTTTATATGATTAATAATATTATTTTGGTCTTTAATTGCCCTATTTATCTTTAGCCACAGTAAATAAAATTCAAAAACTATTTTTCACAAAAAAAATTATTTTAATCATATTAGAAGAAATTTTATACACATATTACTACCATGTACTTCCACTTTTTTAAATTCAATTCACAGAAGCGGTAAAATTATGTTTACTGCTAATCCCACAAAAGTGGCTGAAAGGCAAGTAAAAGAGATGATCAAAAGATCAATAATTTTTTTATATCTTATTTTATTATAAAAAAGATTCCAATTACCTAAATTGAATTTATATATGTATAATTTATCTATGGTGACTCTAAAATCAATATAATAAAAAATTATTTATTTAAATGAAAAAGTCAATTTTTATCTACTATATAGTATTTTAAACTGTTCATCAAGAATTGAAACTTTTCAGAAAAATACCAAAAATTAACCCTAAGATATTTTTTATATTAGGAATTCAAAAATTATTTTTATTTAACAAAATTAAATTTCTATTAATGTCTAAAATTAATTTTATAGTTTTTCATAGAAGGACGTGAAGAGAAGATCATTTGAGAAAATAGTAGTTTTAAACATATAAAGACATTACATGAAATTATATTTTTCATTATAAAAACTATTATAACTAATATTTAAAAATTATATATCACTAATATAATCATAAGTTTAAGAGATACGTTATAATAACTTATTTAAGAAATTATAATAGTAAAGTGTTGTTTTGCAGAAACTGAGTGTTGCATTTAACGCAAGCCAATTCGTTGTTTTGTGTAGTGAACGATTTTCTTGAGGTTTCCTATAACATAATCCAAACATTATTCTATTATATAATAAAAAAATAAATATTACGTCTTTTGTGAAGTGAAAATAGAAAAGGACTAAATTAATTCGAAAAAAATAAATTCAAAAAGACACAGGGTGTTAAATTCAACCCCCTTAAAATGAATTTCTTCTTAGAAATTCATATGTGTTATCAATGGTTAAATACTTGAATGTTCTATCATATAATCCCAAATGGTAATAAAAATACAAAAAAATTACTTTCAAAAGGGAATTTTAGAAACATAATGGTTACCCGAAGTAACTCATAACTAAGATTACACATAGGAAAACATAGGTAAAGATTTGGGCACACAAGAAAAGAAAGAGTAATATTAGATATTGATAAAGATCACTAATCATAAGAAATTAGTTTATCTAGAGAAACATAACAATCATAAAACCATAATCTAAAGAAGTCTGAAATAGGTAATTAATATCATAAAAATGATGATAATAGGAATCCCTTTTACATCATGATTATTTTCCAAATATTAAAGAATTTTAAGAGAAGTTATACTTACTTGATTTCTGCATAACATTATCATTTGTTGTTCCATGATAAATTTCCACATCATCTCATATTCCATGAAATAAAGTTGAATTTTTCATTCCTAAAGTCTTATCAAATCCTTAGAAGAATGATATGACATTCAATGTATCTTCTACAAAAAGGTTTTCACATGTTATAAAATATATAAAAATCTACATATGGTGAGATAATAATTTAATCTCACAAACTTATCAGAAGATTAACATACAATTTTTATAAATGTAAAATCCTACAATCCATCCGAATGCTGAAAATCCAAAACAATAGAAATAATTCTGTTAAATCGGCTTTACAATTATCTCTCATACATCAAAAGGAAGTTCATGATTAGTACATTCCAAACCATTTAATACCATAATCATTTATTCCCTTGAAACATGTTCATAACCTAAATTACTGTACACCCTTTTTGAAAACTTGCTTGTTTCCTTATTCTTAAGTCCAAAAGATGTAAATTTATTACATTATTGGATAAACCGCATCTCAATAAATCCTTAATTAGTTCCAAGGTAAATAGTGCCATCCAATTTACTTTTTCAAATCCAATATATATTTATCCAAGTATCATTATCTCAATATCATGATCATATTAAGGGTTCTCCTTCACTTAATAATGTTTTTTCCAAAAATATCACCTTATTACCTAATGCACTTTACATGGTTACTAGTACCATTAAATATATACTCTTAAATCCTTTAGTAATAAAACTACAATGGACCAATACATATATATTTTATTATTCCATAATACCATAAATTTAATTTTACCACTTTTTTTAATTTTAATACATAAAAACATTCATTACTTCATCCTTAATCCTTTAACAAGGCTACCTCATGCTATTACATAATACCTATTTATTTTCACATTCCAACGATAGTCTCTTAATCACCCGAAAATGTAACCATTAGTTAAACCACATTTATGGTTCCCATCAAGTGCTTTAATCTTGGTACATTGGTTTTCATAATGACCATTTACTCCACAGTAAAAACACTTAATCTTTGATGATATCTTAGGGAGTATAATATTTTCATCTATTACATTAACCGAACTCTTTATTTTTCTGTTGTAGTCACTTGCCTTGTTTCCTTTTCCATAGTCAAAGAATCTTCTTATTCTTCTATGAAATTCTCTTAGGTTATTCTTTCTACATTCTTAACACAAAGTAAATCGAGTTTTATTTCCTCCATGGTCTCTATTACCAGAACTATAAGTGAAATATTTATGTTTCTTATTTGGTATGTCTGAGATTTTTTTAAGTTACACATTTTTATTCATGTTCCTTGAAAAGTTTTTAGGCATGATCACAGTATCCTAAACACTAGTGATCATCCCATTTGACTGATCGTCAACAGATTTTCCATCATACTCAATGTTATTCTTGTTCTTTTTGGTTCCCTCTATTTTCTAAAACTAAGAAGAATTGAGTAATAAACCATTATCATAGTAAGGAATCACATAATCATTAAAACAACTTATATTATGTCTAAATTATGACACATTTCATAAACTATGACTTCTCATGTTTATACTAGGTTATTCCTAATCAACTCCTATTTAAATCCTTCATGATTATTCGTGAAGAGTTTTTGAATTCCCAAATAATATCTCACATGTGTTTTAACCCAAGTGTGCTGTAAAGACCATTGTTGGTAACTAGAGTACCCCAAGTCAGGCACAAAATATATTTTTAGAGTTTTTACTCCTACGTAATTTTGTTCAAGAACCACATCCACTTGTAGTATCTTGAAAAGGATGTATTTCTAGGAAACCACTCACTCTATACTTTACCAAAATTTTAGGATATTTTCCTAAACATTGAATCATCCTTATACATACCCTTAGATACATCTCTTTACATATATGTAGAAATATACATAGGGATATCATTAAATTTTTCGCATTAAAGTTTCTAAAGGTTGACTAAACTTTTGCTCTGATACCAGCTGTAAAGACCCAAGCTTGACGTACATGGACATTACATTTATTTTTTGGAATACATAATACATTACATAAATAGATACCCAAATACCATATTAGTTTAGTGCCTTTGGAACATGGAAACATAACACTGGTAAAAAAAGGAGCTATATCATCTCCCACTAGGTTGTTATTGACTAGAACACTTCTTAGACACATAAAAAATAGTATATATCATCAAAAAATCATTGTAAAATAATAAGTAGAAAGAGGGGTGAGTGTAGATGCTCAGTATGGATAAACAAAAAATATACATAAGCATATCATGAGCATAAGGGTATAGAAAGATGATCAAAACAATAAAATATCATACCATGAATATCAAATATCATAATCATGAGACATGAAATAAATATATTGGTAGTTAGTAAGACATGAATCATAATTAAATCAATGAACATAATATATAAGATCATAAAATTTACATATGGCCTGAAATTGTGGCATACACATAAACTTATAACTTTGTGAACATGTGTAAATAGTAACTGGTTCACTCATTAAATTAAGGGAATGAAACCAGTCCCTTTAAAAAATATAGATACATGAAAATCCTATCCATGCATAAAATTATGTGCATGAAATACATTTCCACGCATAATATTATAGACATAAAAAATAGATCCACGCATAGAATTATTAATGTGGAATCAGGTTCATGCATAACATATATAGCTCATGAGTTTTCCATATATACCTAATGCATCTGGGGGAGACATTGGTCCCACCCTTCTCATAATTAAATCATACATACATGTGCCACAAGATCATAAAAAATCCTAGCATAACCAATGTAATGGAATGGGTGTCAAAAACATATAATCATATAATAACCTTTCGAAAAGATATATTTTTCAAAATAATTTCATCAAAATAGTACCCCATATAAATAATTTGGTTCCTTAAACATCATTCCATTAAAACATAAACTATATAGAGAAATAATATGAAGTTTATTCATGAACTATAACAAAGTATGTCATCATAGGTGGGGATGGATTTTGAAATAACTCTTGGAACTTTAATTTCTATAAAAAATAAAATTTTAAAAACATAATACATTTTCAAAACCTTTTTTCATTGAAAACACATTGAAAATATATAATGGGATACTAAAAATAATTTAAAATTCTTCTTGAGTAAAATAAACTCTTTTTGTATAAATAGTATTCTTTTTTAAAAATATCATGCTATTTTAAAAGAAAAAATTTTATTTGAAAATAACCTTGTAAGATTGTAGGGGAGATTAAAATTAATAAAGAGTCATGAAATTGTGAAAATATGTTAGTATTATATAAGCTAAAAAACATTATTCTCAAACTTTTGTAAAAATGTCAAAAATTACATCATTTGAAAAATGAAAGAAATATTCCTTCCAAACCATGCAGTAAAAAGTCAAAAATTATTAAAAATGACTTTAATCATCTATATGATAATAATAAAATAGTTTATAAAAAAAATTTAGAAAACATATACATGGATGATTAATATTACCCAATAGAGACTTAAAATGAAACAATCCCAAATATGGAAGAGATTTTGAAATCAACACTCATCACTTAATAATAAAGATAATCATAGGTTCCATGTAAAATGTAAATTATAAGAAAATTTAAATGTCATAATATTCTGTATAATACTCATAAAATACAATCATGGAGATTATATACACCACATAGAAGAAACAAGCAGTGTGTGGGGTATGTGTCTCATAGAAATAAAGGTGAGACAAAAATCCCCTTAACTTGTGTCTTGACTCTATTCGTACTCAAACATGCTTCATATATAATAAATATAAGTTTGTTATATATAGTTTACAGAAGTATATTATTATATCTAACATCACATATGGATTTATTATGACCATATATTATATACTTTCTAACGATCCTATGTTAAGGTTTCACTTCGGGTAATAGTCGCTTTGTTCTACACATGTATCTTAATTTTTTATATCGCTGGTCCTTATAATTATATAATGATTCTATAATATAAATCATGATATATATATATATCAATTATATACAATATATGCATATTAAAATAATCTACTTCATGATTTGGTATGCAATGGAATAAACCGTTCATGGAGACGATAAGTCATATGTCCGTGTGAACACTTTTTTCATTTTAATTATCATATTGAAAGAAAGTATTTAAATTTAATATGTATATATATATATATCATTATTAATGTAGAATTATTATATCATATATATCATATAATTTCACTAAACACATTCATTAATACATTCCCAGTGTTGTGTGAACGAATCACATCTCTAAGAGGGGGTGGTAGTCCACACATCCTCAAACGAGATTATCGTATTAACACCAAATAGAATGTAAAAAGGTATGTGTTGTAAAAAGTAATAAATAATATTAAATACATAATAAATACTTTATATAAGATATATATATATTCTATCATAATTTCCACCATTATTGGAGGTAAAAGAAAAAATGAACAATCACTGTTTCGTGCGGGAGTAGTTTGCCACACACAGAAATAGTATGTTTGATTTCAATTAGATGAAGGTGTGTGAAAGTGTAGGTAGAAAAACTAGAATATAATTATCCTAGTATATTTAGGATATGGGTTTTGACATAAAATAATGGAATAAATAAAGTGTATGGGGTGTAAAAAGAAAATTAAGAAAGGATCTTGAGAGATGATTTTACCTCTTAATCAGGTAACTCCTCTGGATTGTGCCAAAAAAACCATTAGGTTTCTTTACGCAAAAGTTAAGTCTTATAAGATTAATTTAGGGATGTTTGTTCGATAAATGGGTAGGTTTTTTTGATCCAAATGGCTTTATAGGTGTGAATAAAAGAGAAGTAGAGGTGCCCTTTTATAATATGGGGTACATTAGAAAACTCCAAAACTATTAATTTATTATAAATTTTTTTTCAATTTAAAATATTCCAAAGTGAGTTATTTCAAGGATAAGATAACTATGGGTCAAAATATTATCATCCAATTAATTTTATACATGTTTAGTTCAAAAAATTAACCTTATATTTTGGCTTTAACATTGAGTTTAATAAATTAAATTTTTCCCTTGAAACATGTTTTTTACACTACAAGGTTTATATATTTACTATAAAATTACAAAATAAACCTAACTGGATCATTTATGAAATATTTTACACTACAGAAGATATTTGTGAAAACCATATATTTTTTAAATTTTATAACATTTAATAAAATATTAGTTATTTTAAAGTATCATTTATGACAATTTTTATATTATTCATTATTTTTATTTTTTAAAAAATCATACCAACATGATAACTAAAAACCAATAATTTAAATATGTCACTAACATATCCAAGTTATGTATAATATTTTTTTATGTCATTAACTATGTCATATTAAATTTATTTTAATATTTTAAATATCATTTATTTGATATATCACTTAAATAAACAATTACTGCATCATTATTATACGTGATTTTATTTAAGTTATTTAGTTTATAAAAATTAATAATAAATTATAATGATGAATTTTTAGTTCTTATATTTCTAATTAATGTTTATAAACTTATGTTTATTTTCTATTACCCATTATTAAGAATTATTTACTTATTAATGTATGAATATGATATTTTTAACTCTTCTCTAAATAAAATGTAATAAATGTCCTAATATAACAATAAAGGCATAAAAAGGATCGAATTTTATACATAAAGCTTACTGGGGTCTAAAAATGATTATCCAATTAAATTACGACAAGTTTTAGGGTAATTTTATATTATCAATATTTTTATTTTGACCTTTAATTACCCTATTTAGCTTTAACCATGGTAAATAAAATTCAAAAGATATTATTCCCAAAAAACTATTTTAATCCTATTATACAAATTTTTCATACCAATTACAACCATGTATATTCATTTTTCAAAATTCAATTCACAAAATTGGTCAAATTACATTTACTTCAAATCCCACAAATGTGGCTAGAAGGTGGGTAAAAGAAACGTTCAAAAGTTCAATAATTTTTTATATCTAATTTTATTATAAAAATGATTACAGTGAACTATATTTGATTAATATATGTATTACTTATCTATTTTGACTTTGAAATCAATTAAACATAAAAAATAATTATTTAATTGAAAAATTAGGTTTTTAACTACTACGCAGTATTGTTGAATATTAATCTAAAATTTAATCTTTTCAGAAAAATAAAACCAATTCACCCTAAGATACTTTTTATATTAAAAATTAAAAAATTATTTCTATTTAACCAAATTTAATTTCTATGAGTTTCTAAAATTAATATTATTTTTTCTCATGGAAGGACATGAAAACCTGTTCATTTGAGCAAATAGTAGTTTTGAACATACAAAGAAATTACAAGAAATTATATTTCTCATTATTAAAACCATTATAACTAATATAGAAAAATTAGTTATGACTATTAATATAACAAGATTAAGGGTTAGTTTATAAATATACTATTTAAATACTTATAATTGTAATGTGTTTTTTGGCAAAAACATAGTGTTGCGTGTAACGAAATCCAAGTAATTGTTGTGTGTAGTGCATGATTCGCTTGATTTTTCAAATAGCATAATACAAACATAATGATATTATATAACAAAAAATGTATATTTAGTGTTGCATGAAGTGAAAATATCAAATGATTAAATTAATTTGAAAAAATAAATAAATTCAAAAAGTATTGGGGTGTTATAAAGAGGAAGTGTTTCATTAGAGAGTGATATAATAGAATTTATTTTAATAATAATTTCCCAAAACAAATAGTGGGGATCTTGACCATAAAATTTATAATTAATTTTTTTTAATATCTAAAGAAATAAATACCTGGGCATAGTAACTATCTACATTAATGATTTCTTTGCATATGAAAAGTCCCTTTCATATTTCCTTCATTTCTCTTGTGAGGATTCAATGGTAGAATCCATCTAGTGGTGATCCAAACATGCTCCAATGGTATCCGAGTAATGCCACTCGTTATTTAGTTGCTATCATGGTGAATTGAATGTCTAGAATTTTTCGTTCCTGATTGATCGTTCTTCGGTATTAAAGAAATTCTCTCTTGGGTTTTTCATTATTGATATGGAAAGAGGAGGGGGATTCGAGAGAGAATTCTTTCTGAGCAACAATTCTCTATTCCCAAAAATGTAATTGGGTTCGAATGCTTTACACAATAGTCATATCCATCTATTTATAGAGAAATAATTCTAGTTGTGGAATTTAATTTCATAAAAACCTTTACATATAATTACAAACATTAATTAAATATCATGCCACGTAATATTATTATTATTATTTTGTCGTGCACCAACTTGCGCAAAATGAATAAATAATATCTATTAGCTTGTAAATCATTATTTTACCATCGGACATGGTCTTAGTCTATTTGAACTCCACTTCAATTTATTGAACGCCCACATAAATATTTTATTCTCTTAAATAAATATTATATTCACAAACTAATAAATAAATATTTTTTGAATATTCAATAAAATAAAATAAAATATATATATATATATATTATTAACAATCTGGTGAATAAATATTTATTTAATTTATGTGATCAATATAAATAAAATAAAATTATTCCTCATTATTGAGAATAATATTTATTCCATTAATTAAATTCAAATAGAATTTAATAGATATAAATAGATACAGTTAGTGGGTGACCCTCTATGATTCTTTCTCATTGTTATCAAGCAGGATTTCCTAAAGTCCAAGATTATTGTCTAGAAATGGGTCAAGGAACATAAGATAAAGAGAATAAATTCATAACAAAAACAACCACATACGAACACTAACTACATAATATAATCTATTTTCACAATATCTCATCAAGAAGGTTGTATGACGGTGTCGTTAACTTGTATGATCGATAAATCATTCTTTGACTATCTGAAATAAACTCATTATTACACAATGGACTTTGAATTATTGGGTGATGGTAATATTTAAATCAAAGGTCTAAGATATCAACATTCATAAATATGGAAGGGACAAATCCTTCATTGACTTATCCATTAAAAACATGTCATTCATGTCACACCCAACGTACACTACTTCCTACCAACATATGGGGTGACCGTTTTCATTAGAAAATCTATGTGTGTGAGTCATGAAATGAATTAATGATAAAATTAATGTCTAAGGAACATTACACACACTCGAAAATAGGAATATCCATTGACACCCAAACATTAGGAATTCCTACTAGCGGGTATGTTCTCATAATATCTTGTCTTGGAGATTACCAAGTGCGAACTTCATGAGAACAAGTCCTATCTCTTGATGAGTACTCACAACTGATAGTCTATATAATTTGTGTCTGATCATAATATTTTATCCAGACACATGACAATATTATGAATATTTTCATATCACTTTATGGTTCTCTTCATAGCAAGGAACTACTATGATGACCTTGTCAATGTGACAAACACTCTAGGACGTTATTATTTTAAAGTCATACAGAATAATTAACAATATTAATAAGATGTTTAATTTAATATTTATTACATAAAATATTAATTTAATAAAATTTATATTATTTGGCTATAAGACACCAAATAAAAAATTCTAGACAATTATTCCCATTTTACATGATTTTTCATATATGTATATAATTAAACTGATTTTGAAAAAAAGGAAAACAATGCACCTGAATGATGAAATCCAATTTCATAACCCATAAAAAGGGACATAAATAAAATGAATAAAATTATAATAAATAAAATACACATATTTAAGGTTATTAATTAATTAGTTAATGTATTTAACTTCATTATTCGTGGAATTAAGATCAAGTGATGAACCATTTCAGACATACGGTATTGGATTCTACCATAACACCAATTTTTCCTTCAGGTTAATCTTTCTATATCCTTACTCATATTTAATGCATGTTTATTTTTTTTACATCTTATTAATTCTGTTTAAATGTTTTAAACTCATATATCTATATCAGATAATCCTTTTTTGATGAGAAATAAATGTTTTTAAAAGGGTCCCTTCTCAAATATTCTTGATAAGAAAGCACGATTAGTGGTAATTTTATGATTTCTTACCCATTATCATTTGTTATCCATAATCTATGTTTATCCCCTGTTATTTTTATAAAACACTCATTTAATCTGGAAAAACTCTCAGGTTTTATTTCTGTTTGTGTGAAAATAATTATTCCTTTCCATTAAAAAGACTCATTAATATTTTCCCTTAAAGCCGCACTGAAGTGTCTTATTTCTAAAGATTCATAAACACTCTTTTAAAATGTTTTCACTTTATTTTGAAACCATTTTTCATTGTCTATTCCTATTAACCTTTATTATTGTATATGTATTCTCTAAATCTATTTTTCATGGACACTTTTGTGATATGCCCATTTGTAATGCCTTATGGAATGATTATGAAACCCATTACTTTCTATGGGTAACCCTTATGTTATGTTTGATTCCTTATGTATGATTCTTCATGTGGAATACATATTCATGAACATGTAATAATGGGTGTTTCTAGATTGTTCTTTAATTCATTGTGTAATATTTAGTCTTATGATATGTCATGTTGGGATAGGGAGTGAACCCATTTCCTTTATTGGGCTTTTTCCACTATGTTATATAGTCTTGGAGGTTAGCCTTGACTCGTGTTTATGTCATGTTATATGTTGTTGAAACATTATTATTATTCCATTATTATATGTTTCTATGATAAAAAAGTTATTCCTCCATATGTTTATTCATGTTTCATGCCTTTTAATCAATCATGTTATTCCTTCTAACCCATTTACTATGTTTTATTCTTATGCTTATTTCCTTACTGGGATTTTTAGCTCATACCTTTTGTTCATTTATTCCCCAAGATATCCTATATTAATGTATGAGATAAATGGAAGTTAATATCTCATTACGAAGATTAAATAAAATATATATTTTTTGGTTTCATAATGTTTAATCAAGTACTTAATCTTCCAATCACACTAGACTTTATGATCCATAGATTATAATTAGATGGTTATTTATGCTTAATATCATATAAAAGTATGTGTAAAATTATAGGCTATAATGATGAATCTAGTAACTACCTGGATTAAACTATTAATGGATGATAAAGGTAATGCAGTTAATGTCACTGAATACAGGAAATTCATAGGCAGTATATTATACTTTATATCAAAAATACCTAATATGGTTTCTTCTACCTGTCATGAAGCATGGAATTAAATTAATCTTAAGGAAACCCACTTTCTTGTAGGGATAATAATACATCATTATATCAAGGGAGTGGTTGATTTTGATTTTTAGTATAATAAAAAATCTCAATAAAATTTATTGGGCTATATAGATATAGATTAGATTGGTCTAGCTCATGATAGTAAATAAATATTAGGTGGTGCATTCTATCTTGGTGGATTGTGTATTTCTTGGATAATAAAGAAATACAATTTCATTTCGTTGATAACTATATAATATTTATATATTTCATCCACTTAAGCTCGCACAAATTTATTTTGGATGTTGAAGCACCTTGATGATATGGTAGTAAAAGTAAATCCTCTTATAGAAATCCATTACGATAATTCAATTGGTATAAATCTTATGGAAAATATAGTCCAGAATGTGAGGAAAAATCACATTGAAATCAAATACAATTTTATCATGTAAAATGTGGAGAAATGTCTTGTGAATATGGATTATTTTACTAAAAAACTACAGGTTGCAGAAATTCTGACAAAATCACCACCCAAAGTGGCATTTAAGAGGCGTTGAATTGATATTTGAGTTCAGTATAATCCCCAAATATTAAAAGGTTCATATGTGGGACCTATTATCCTTTAGGTATTTTTTTCCAAATTATATTATCTATGTTCTTTTCCTTGTTTTAGAATAGAATGAAGTGACTTCTTGTTCATTGAAAAAGGGGGGAAAAGTGTTATAATCAAGGTAGTGGAGAAGCTAATAGGGGGATTAGTGATTTAGGGGGGGTAGGGTTAAATCTAACGATGTTAAAGACGACTGGTCAAAGGATATATATCATGATAGATGAGTTTTTTGATTAATTTTGTTAAATGGTTTTGGAAATGAAGTAATTCATTGATGAACTTTGAATTCTACTCTTATTTCTCACACTGAGAACTGGTCATGTGGGACTATAGTGTGTGTTGGGTAAATCATTCATCCATATTTGAATTTCATTAAGCAAATTTTCTCAGAGTATGGAAAAATATTGTATGATGTTTTAAAATGATAAGAGTTGGCAACAAACCCAAAGGGGATTATTGTTGGGAAACAAACCCTCAAGGTAGCATTGTGATGTTTTTGGGTTGATTGTTTTTGTTGAAAAATTAGGTTTCCCTTGTTAGTTGTGGACTTCCAGAGCGATTTCTGACAAATTATGTTTACCTATATCTAAGAAAAAGTGGTGGATTCTTTGGATGTGGAATGGGAAGAATCGTATAAATGATGGCGTAGTTTCCCAGTGTTTTCCAAATTTTTGGGGTCCAAAATCATGAGGATGGAAAATGGTTCTTTTACTAAAGGAAGTAATTTTTCATAAAGGTAGAAAATTTATTTGAATGGTAATGCTGATTCAAAAATTTCATGCTAGTTAATATTTGGGATCACTGCATCAAAATACGTCAAAGGAATAAGCTACACGTATGATATGAAATTGCATGAAAGATGGATTTTTTACGACATAGGATTTACATATAGTAGTATGAGTATAATAGGATTACATGAAAAATAATACATCAAAATTTAACATTCATCGCTTGAAGTATGTTGCGCGCATTATAATACTTCTAGGAAAAAATATATTTCTCTTATGCGCAGTAGAAGGTGCACAAGAAAGTTTCACGTAGTGATAGTTGTGTCTATAAATATGAGGCTAACCCTATATTTTGAATAGATCAAAACATATAGAATATCGGGTCTTTTACTCATGTAAGAGTTTCATGAATGAAATAAAACTCTTTCCCAAGAATATTTGTGTGAAGTGACGACTCAAATGTGTATTTCACGCATAAAAGAACATGTAACGCCCCGACCCCAGCTACCCAGAGTCGGTGCATTACTTCGTAACATTGGCATGATCACAAGAAAGATCAAATCTCGAAAGACCGATTGGTTTAGTAGCCTTGGAAACACTAGATATATTCATAAGTTTTACATTACATCATAAAATGAAAAACTACTACAACAACATAATGTTTCCATAGTCCACACTATAATCCCCTCATAATATCCCTGCAGGTCATTCATAACTTACATCTTCACTTCCTGGGAAAAATAAAACATAGAAAAGGGGTGAGCTCAAATGCCCAGTAAGGATAACAATATAGCGGAAACTTTCATAAATAAGAATAAACATTTAAGGCAATGTATAACTAAAACAAAAGCCTTTTAAATATAAACTTTCAACATGGTATGGCATAAATAAAATGAAATAATGCCATTTACTTATTCACATGGATATTCTACTAATCGAATAATCACATGCAAAAATCAATAACCACTTTCATAATGTTGGAATGCATAATGCCAGACTATCATAACCACATATCCAAGGCCTCATGCCAAGACTACAAATAAGATTTTGTCAAGGCCTTGTGCCAAGACACTAGTTTGTCTCATGAGACCTACCGATGCATCGAGGAGCTATAGCGGGCTCCACCCGTCACTTATTAAGTCCAATGCATTCCCATATGAAAAGGTTTAAACATAACATAAACATTCGTATTAAAACTAGCATACGAAATGTCAATAATTTCACCATAAACTATGAATGGTATAAAAATAGCACATCCATAGTCAAACATATCACAAAACCTTCAATACAATATAGAAGTTTTGTATCATAATAAATCAACTTCAAATAATCTTAAAATCCGTCAAAGGATGTTGACATAGATGAAATCAAAATTCTTTTTAAAGAAATATCTCCTTTTATTTTGAAATCATTTAAGATCCATATAAAATAAAACATTTTCTTTGAAAATATTCTTATAAGCTTCTAAGTAAAGCTTTGAAGATTTTATAACGGCGTAAAATTACCGCACCCGCCGTATAAGTTAAAAAAACATTCTTACCTCAATTCTGTCGAAAAGGTTAAAAAGGACCTTGTTTTGAAAACGACGGAAAGATTCCTTTATAAAACTCTTATAAAAATTCAAACAAGGGTATAAATGACTTTAACCCATATTCTTGTAAATAGTAAAAATGTTTTGAAATATATTTTTAAGAAACATGGATGTGGATGATAAAGATATCCCAGTAGATTATTACGTATAAACAACCTCGGATAATGAAGAGATTGTGAAATAACCCTTACCTTGTACTTTTCCTTGGTTGGGGTAGGTTAACCTCCTTTATAATGGTGAAATAATTGTTATTAAATTATAAAAGAATCATATACATTAATATGATATCATATATGATCTTTTAATATTGATTTGATAATAATATCTTAGTATTATCATTATATCGGGTGTTAACTTACTTGTTTTCTTTTATATGTTTTGTTTTGTAAGACATGTTTGTAAAGGATAGGTTGTATATTATTAATATCCAGAATGATATCAAGTCCTTAAACATCATTTTTAAATCATCAAATGATAATTATACTTGAATGGATACGATGGAGAATGAATCTCATCGCGTTCGTGGAGACGGTAGTCCGTACGTACGCACGAGCGACAATATCATTCTTTTGATATTAAAATAATATATAAATGGATGGTATATCATATATACAGAATCATTAACATGTTATATTTATTATTTACATGAGTTACACATCATTATTATACCCATCCAAATAATATTATATTGAATAACAATGACACCACGACGTGGAGACGGTAAGCCGTACGTACGCACGTATGGCGACATGTTATTCAAAGGGTGGATAGAATACTGAATATGATTGTACCATATTTATAATAACATCACAGTATATGTGAGATACTGGAGTTATTATTTTAGAATGGTAAGAACAATGGAAGAAGAAGTGGAAGAAGAAATGAACTTGGAGAAGGGTGGTGAAATCATTACCTCTTCTTCGGGTTCTTCCTTTTGATTTGATCAAAAGGGCTCCTTAGGTTGGCTTTCTGATCAAACTAAGGCCTCTAGGTTGTAGTGAGAGATGTTGTGAGAGTATTTGGGCAGAGTTTGGCCGAACCAAAAGGCTTTGAAGGTGTGAAGAAATGAGAAGGAGGAGTGCCCTTTTATAAGAGGGGTGAGGGGCACCTTTGGAAAAGCTAGAAATATTAATTTATATTAAATTCATATTCGGTTTCTAAAGGCTCCAAAGTTGATTATTCAAAGGTTAAGGTGGGGATAGGTCGCAAAACACTCAACCAATATAATTTAGACAGGTTTGGGTACTTATATTAACCTTATCTTTAAGTATTAACTCTAAGTTAATTAGTTTCACTTTTACAATGTCTCTTTGTATTTTTATATAATATGGTTAATAAACTTACTATATAAATCCAAGCGACCCCCAAGTGGTACATTAATGATTAACCTATCATGATATAAGTCTCTTGGCCGAACCTTATATTTTTAGATATTTAATATCAATTAATAATATAATATTTGTTTAAGAACTCTTTTATGTCAATTTTGACACTATTCAATAGTTGATTTTTGTGAAACTCATAACAGATTGATTACTTCGAAAAAAGTCAATTAAATCAATCCTAATATATCATATTATCCTAGAAAATTAGTTTAATTCATTAAAAGTTTCATATTATATTTATTTGGGTATTTATAATATCAATTATTTTAATTTTTCACTATTATAGTAATTACTGCATCATCATTGTGTCATATATAAAATAAATTATTTAATGTCTAAAAATTATAAATAAAATATCATTATGTAGGAAATAGTTTTATCTTTCTAATGAATATTTATAATCTAAAATCCAACATATATAACACTATGTAACAATTGTTTTTCTAAAAGATATATGCTTGTGTCATTTTTGTATTTATTTTAACTAAATTAAAATAAAGTGTCATTATCACTTACAAGTGGATCCATGGGGTCCCAAAATAGACCCAAAGATTCCCATGGTCGACCATGTATCAACCAATAGGGTTAAGACACGTTTTAGGGTAATTTAGTATTATTATAATATTATTTTTTTAACCCTTATTTACCGGATTTACCCTTAACCATGGTAAATAAAATATTTACCGCAGTAATTATTCAAAATGTCTAAAAATAAAAGTTACCCATTTACACAATTTGAACATCCTGATTCCAAATATGGAATCCATTTTCCTAAATTCAAAACACAGAAGTGGCAGAAATTAATTTAAAATTAATTCCCGCTGTCAAAACAAAAAGCGTGTTTTTAAGAGATAATAACTATCAAAAGATTGACACTTGTTTATGTTCGGTTTAATTGTAAAATTATGTCCAATGACCAACATTATATTAAATGGTAAAAATATATTCTAAATATACTTTAAAACCACTCAAATTCGTAATTTATCACTATTAATTATTTTGATTAAAAAAGTTGTTTTTAGTTAAAATTTAGTAATTTTCACTATTCATCAAAATATGAAAGTTATCCGAAATGTACCAAAATTTCACCTTAGGCTAAATTCGATATTCCGAATCCAAAAATGAAGTCCATTTTCAAATATAAAATATATATAATTTCAAAAAGTAGGTATTACTATTCATAACGGCTAGTTTGATTAGTTATGGTGTGTTAGAACTCGGTGTTGCGTACAACACACGCTATCAAATTATTCAAAGAGAAGCGTGCCGTAGAAGCTTGGGGTGTTACATTCTCCCCTACTTCAAATAATTGCATCCTCGCAATTTCTAGGGAATTACTGCATAAAAAGACTCGGGTGGTTCTTCATCATAAGTTCCTCGGGTTCCCACGTTGCCTCTTCCATCTTATGGTTTCTCCACAAAACTTTTACCAGACGCGTCGTCCGGTTTCTCAGCACTTGTTCTCTCGTATCAAGAATCTTGATGGGCTCTTCGCAATAAGACAGATCGGGTTCCAGTTCTAATTCCTCATAGGTGAGTACATGCGTTGGGTCAGGCATGTATTTTCTCAACAGAGATACGTGGAACACATCGTGAACTTTGGAGAGACTTGGCGGCATTGCCAATCGGTAAGCTACAGCCCCAATTCGTTCTAGAATTTCGAAAGGTCCGATGTACCTGGGACTCAATTTACCTTTCTTACCAAAACGTATGACTCCCTCCCACGGAGATACCTTCAGAAAAACATGATCACCGACTTGAAATTCCAAATCCTTCCTTCGATTATCGGCATAGCTCTTCTGCCTACTTTGAGCTGCTTTGATGTGATTTTGGATTACATTCACCTTTTCCACCGTTTCCTCCACCAGTTCTGGGCCTACAAGTTTTCTTTCACCAACGTCATCCCAACAGGTTGGTGTACGACATCTCTTTCCGTATAACGCTTCATATGGTGCCATCTGAATACTCGAATGGAAGCTATTGTTATAGGAAAATTCTACCAAAGGTAAATATTGATCCCACATACCCTGAAAGTCAAGTGAGCAAGATCTCAACATGTCTTCTAAGGTTTGAATAGTCCGTTCTGATTGTCCGTCTGTCTGAGGGCGGTAAGCAGTGCTCAAATGAAGTTCAGTATCCAGGGATTTCTGAAGAATTTTCCAGAATCTTGAAGTAAAACGGGGATCACGATCAGAAACAATCGATAGGGGTACTCCATGAAGTCTCACAACTTCATTAATGTATAGTCTTGCTAGACGTTCCAGGGGTAGATCTTCTCTTATAGCAAGAAAATGTGCTGACTTGGTAAGACGATCAACAATAACCCATATTGCATCGTTCCTTCTAGGAGTCTTTGGTAGCCCCATGACAAAGTCCATCGTAATATTGTCCCATTTCCACTCCGGTATGGGAAGAGGTTGCATGACTCCTCCAGGCTGTTGCCTTCCAGCTTTCACTTGTTGACAAACCATACATCTTGACACAAAATCAGCAATCTCCCTCTTCATGTTGTCCCACCAAAAATGTTCCTTCAAATATCTATACATTTTGGTGCTCCCAGGGTGTATAGAGAAATTGGAACTATGAGCGTCATCCAGCAATTCCCTTTTTAGATCAGGTATATTGGGAACACAAAGTCTCTTCCCGAATTTCAAAATTCCATCTTCATACACAAAGTCTCTCAATCTCCCATCATTCACAGCTTTAGTCTTCTTCTGAAATTCTTCATCATCGGTCTGGGAACTCTTAATCCTTTCTAGTAAAGATGGTTTGGCAACCATTTGAAAAAGCATTGATGTTTCACCTTCCCTGGTTATTCCCATGTCCATCTTCTCTAGATCCATGAAAATTGGATCCCTTTCAATTCTCATCATGTTCAGAACTCCATGGTCTTTTCTGCTCAAAGCATCTGCTACTTTGTTTGCTTTCCCCGGGTGGTAGTGTATCGTGCAATCATAATCCTTGAGTAATTCAAGCCATCTCATTTGCCTCATGTTGAGTTCTTTTTGTGAGAAAATATACTTCAGACTCTTGTGATCAGTATAAAGCTCACATTTTTCACCATAGAGGTAGTGCCTCCATATCTTCAAAGCAAAGATCACAGCTGCTAACTCAAGATCATGAGTAGGATAGTTTTGTTCCTGAATTTTCAACTGTCGTGATGCATAGGAAATAACTCTATCATTCTGCATAAGGACACAACCAAGTCCTTTCTTTGATGCATCACTATAAATAATGAACCCATCATTCCCCGATGGTAGAGTCAATATAGGAGCATTGACTAATCTTCTCTTCAGTTCTTCGAAACATTCTTCACACTCTTTTGTCCAAACAAATTTAACCCCTTTACGTGTGAGCTTTGTTAATGGGTTAGCCAATCGGGCAAAATTCTGGACGAAACGTCGATAATAACCTGCCAAGCCAATAAAACTACGTACCTCAGTTATACTCGTAGGTGCTGGCCATTCATGGATTGCCTTGGTCTTAGAAGGATCAATAGAGATTCCATCTTTAGAGACAATATGGCCAAGAAAAGAAATCTCCTGAAGCCAGAATTCACACTTGCTAAACTTTCCATATAATTCATGCCTCCTCAGAGTCTTCAAGATAATGCGCAAGTGATTTTCATGATCTTCGTAGGTTTTGGAGTATACCAAGATATCATTAATAAATACCACCACAAATTCATCGAGATACTCCTTGAAAACTCTATTCATCAGATCCATGAATACAGAGGGTGCATTAGTCAATCCAAACGGCATTACAGTAAACTCGTAATACCCGTACCTGGTTCGAAATGCTGTTTTCGGAATGTCTTCCTTCTTCACACACAACTGATGGTATCCAGATCGAAGGTCAATCTTTGAAAAGTATTGAGCTCCATGCAGTTGGTCAAATAAATCATCAATACGAGGTAGGGGATACTTGTTCTTTATCGTTATAGCATTGATCTCCCTGTAGTCGATACATAACCTCATAGATCCATCTTTCTTTTTAACAAAAAGAACAGGGGCTCCCCATGGAGAAACACTAGGGCGAATAAATCCCTTATTACTCAATTCCTCTAGTTGTTTCTTTAGTTCGACTAACTCTACAGTGGCCATTCTATAAGGGGTCTTCGATATAGGCCTTGATCCAGGAATCAAATCAATGGAAAACTCAACTTCTCGTTCTGGAGGATGTCCAGGTAAATCTTCTGGAAATACATCTACAAATTCTTTCACAATAGGTACATCCTCTATTTGAACATTCCTTTCCTCACCCGCAGTTATTTCATTCTCTTCCTCCCCAATAATTGAATTTAGTTGAGCTATTGAGGGTGGATCTAAATAAGAATTAGGTGGTGACGATTCTGCTCTAAAAATAAGGTGTTCCTTATCATTATCATCAAGAATCGTAACCTCTTTATTCTTACAATAAATCTTCGCATCATAGTCCGAAAGCCAGTCCATGCCGAGGATTATATCAAACTCAATCATAGGTATGACGAAGAGATCAGCAGATAAAGAAAATTTATGTGCTCTAATGGGGACTGATTCACAAAACTTTGTTGCAACGATACTTCCCTTAGGAGTTTTAACTGACAACTCCCTTATTAAATCAAATTGGAAATATCTAATTTTCTTAGAAAACTGGGAAGATATGAAACAATGCGATGATCCAGAATCAAATAATGCATTTGCTAAACTTGAGGAAACCATTAAATTACCTGCCACCACATCTTTCGGAGCTTCTACCTCAGCAGTAGTGATAGCATAAGCCTGGCCTTGATCCCTTGGCCTTTTCTGAGGTAAGTTCTCCTGACGCTTAGGACATGCATTTGCATAATGCCCCATCTCCCTGCAATTGTAGCACTGAACGTTGGTAGCTTCCTTCTTCCCCTTGCAATCATGAGCTTGGTGGCCTTTTTCACCACACTTGTAACAGACTCCCATTCCCTTCAGGCAAGCACCGGGGTGTTTCTTCCCGCACTTACCACAAGATGGATATTCAACCTTTCCCTTCTTCCCCTTATTTCCATTCCCAGATTGATCAGCAGGTCTCTTCTTCTCTTGCTTTGCTTTAAAGTCATAAGACTTAGAGAATTTCTTTTCGGTCTTGATAGCACATGAGACAATGTCTTCGTACGATGAAAAGGATTGTGAGACTAATGCTCGACGGAGAAATGGTTTTAACCCATCAAAGAAACGATCAATATTACTTCTTGGGTTGCGAATATAATCACCAGCATACCTCGCTAACCTTGTAAAGTTAGCCTCATACTTTGTGACATTCTCATCCTCCTTTTGTCTCAGACTCGGAAATTGTCTTTCCATATCTGCTCGATGGTCGCGAGGAAAGTATTTTTCTAAAAACAGATCTTTGAACTCCCTCCATTCCATATTTGATACTTCATCATCTTCCTTTGTATTTTGAATCAATGACCACCATTGATCAGCATCTCCAGTGAGGCGGTAAACTGCCATGATAACTTTTTCCCTTTCACTTCTCCCCAAAGCCTGAAATATTTTCTCTAGGAAAAATATCCATTGCTCAGCTACTAAGGGATTTGTATTCCCATTGAACGTTGGTGGTTGTTGTCTCATGAATCGATCTAACATTGATCCTCCACGCTGCGGATCAGGGTGCTCCATACGGGTAAGGTTATTATTCATAACCTGAGTAAGTTGTCCCAGTATGGTGATTAGCTGATCAGCACCAGTTGCATCACCAGCCCCACTATAATTATCTTGAGCAGGAGGGAAATCCCTACATGGAGTGCGTGCATTGATACGGTTTCCATTTCTTCCACTAGGCGCCATTTCTAAACAATGGCATAAACTAGATCAGTTTATGAATCAAAATACATAATCCCATACTTATAAAACACTTAACATAAATTGAACTATTTATGGATATAATCCATAATCATAAAAATGTTTTCTTTGAGGAAGTATATACTCATAAACCCTTCATAATGATTTGTAAAGAAAATGAGAGTTATCCTAAGCATATCCCCCGGGAGTGTCGTAACCAAGAGTGCAGCAAGGCCCGTTGTCGTGCACCAGTTCCCGTTCGAGTCTAGCTCAAAGCGGTGTTTTCGGGTTTTACCCCTAGGTACATCTGTGCCAGAGCCGCCTCTACCTGCTCGTATCCAGACAGGGATGTATTTCTCGGAAAACTCACAAAATCTCTACAATACCAAAATTCTAGGAAGTTCTTCTATACTAATCCTCAAAGTTCATCTTAGGTATACGTGCTCTAATCAGAGTTTATCTAAATCTAGCTTCCAAGGTTTGTACTAAACTTCCTCTGATACCAACTGTAACGCCCCGACCCCAGCTACCCAGAGTCGGTGCATTACTTCGTAACATTGGCATGATCACAAGAAAGATCAAATCTCGAAAGACCGATTGGTTTAGTAGCCTTGGAAACACTAGATATATTCATAAATTTTACATTACATCATAAAATGAAAAACTACTACAACAACATAATGTTTCCACAGCCCACACTATAATCCCCTCATAATATCCCTGCAGGTCATTCATAACTTACATCTTCACTTCCTGGGAAAAATAAAACATAGAAAAGGGGTGAGCTCAAATGCCCAGTAAGGATAACAATATAGAGGAAACTTTCATAAATAAGAATAAACATTTAAGGCAATGTATAACTAAAACAAATGCCTTTTAAATATGAACTTTCAACATGGTATGGCATAAATAAAATGAAATAATGCCATTTACTTATTCACATGGATATTCTACTAATCGAATAATCACATGCAAAAATCAATAACCACTTTCATAATGTTGGAATGCATAATGCCAGACTATCATAACCACATAGCCAAGGCCTCGTGCCAAGACTAAAAATAAGATTTTGTCAAGGCTTTTTGCCAAGACACTAGTTTGTCTCATGAGACCTACCCATGCATCGAGGAGCTATAGCGGGCTCCACCCATCACTTATTAAGTCCAATGCATTCCCATATGAAAAGGTTTAAACATAACATAAACATTCGTATTAAAACTAGCATACGAAATGTCAATAATTTCACCATAAACTATGAATGGTATAACAATAGCACATCCATAGTCAAACATATCACAAAACCTTCAATACAATATAGAAGTTTTGTATCATAATAAATCAACTTCAAATAATCTTAAAATCCGTCAAAGGATGTTGACATAGATGAAATCAAAATTCTTTTTAAAGAAATATCTCCTTTTATTTTGAAATCATTTAAGATCCATATAAAATAAAACATTTTCTTTGAAAATATTCTTATAAGCTTCTAAGTAAAGATTTGAAGATTTTATAACGGCGTAAAATTACCGCACCCGCCGTATAAGTTAAAAAAAACATTCTTACCTCAATTCTGTCGAAAAGGTTAAAAAGGACCTTGTTTTGAAAACGACGGAAAGATTCCTTTATAAAACTCTTATAAAAAGTCAAACAAGGGTATAAATGACTTTAACCCATATTCTTGTAAATAGTAAAAATGTTTTGAAATATATTTTTAAGAAACATGGATGTGGATGATAAAGATATCCCAGTAGATTATTACGTATAAACAACCTCGGATAATGAAGAGATTGTGAAATAACCCTTACCTTGTACTTTTCCTTGGTTGGGGTAGGTTAACTTCCTGTATAATGGTGAAATAATTGTTATTAAATTATAAAATAATCATATACATTAATATGATATCATATATGATCTTTTAATATTGATTTGATAATAATATCTTAGTATTATCATTATATCGGGTGTTAACTTACTTGTTTTCTTTTATATGTTTTGTTACGTAAGACATGTTTGTAAAGGATAGGTTGTATATTATTAATATCCATAATGATATAAAGTCCTTAAACATCATTTTTAAATCATCAAATGATAATTATACTTGAATGGATACGATGGAGAATGAATCTCATCGCGTTCGTGGAGACGGTAGTCCGTACGTACGCACGAGCGACAATATCATTCTTTTGATATTAAAATAATACATAAATGGATGGTATATCATATATACAGAATCATTAACATGTTATATTTATTATTTACATGAGTTACACATCATTATTATACCCATCCAAATAATATTATATTGAATAACAATGACACCACGACGTGGAGACGGTAAGCCGTACGTACGCACGTATGGTGACATGTTATTAAAAGGGTGGATAGAATACTGAATATGATTGTACCATATTTATAATAACATCACAGTATATGTGAGATACTGGAGTTATTATTTTAGAATGGTAATAACAATGGAAGAAGAAGTGGAAGAAGAAATGAACTTGGAGAAGGGTGGTGAAATCATTACCTCTTCTTCGGGTTCTTCCTTTTGATTTGATCAAAAGGGCTCCTTAGGTTGGCTTTCTGATCAAACTAAGGCCTCTAGGTTGTATTGAGAGATGTTGTGAGAGTATTCGGGCAGAGTTTGGCCGAACCAAAAGGCTTTGAAGGTGTGAAGAAATGAGAAGGAGGAGTGCCCTTTTATAAGAGGGGTGAGGGGCACCTTTGGAAAAGCTAGAAATATTAATTTATATTAAATTCATATTCGGTTTCTAAAGGCTCCAAAGTTGATTATTCAAAGTTTAAGGTGGGGATAGGTCGAAAAACACTCAACCAATATAATTTAGACAGGTTTGGGTACTTATATTAACCTTATCTTTAAGTATTAACTCTAAGTTAATTAGTTTCACTTTTACAATGTCTCTTTGTATTTTTATATAATATGGTTAATAAACTTACTATATACATCCAAGATACCCCCAAGTGGTACATTAATGATGAACCTATCATGATATAAGTCTCTTGGCCGAACCTTAGATTTTTAGGAATTTAATATCAATTAATAATATAATATTGGTTTAAGAACTCTTTTATGTCAATTTTGACACTATTCAATAGTTGATTTTTGTGAAACTCATAACATATTGATTACTTCGAAAAAAGTCAATTAAATCATTCCTAATATATAATATTATCCTATAAAATTAGTTTAATTCATTAAAAGTTTCATATTATATTTATTTGGGTATTTATAATATCAATTATTTTAATTTTTCACTATTATAGTAATTACTGCATCATCATTGTGTCATATATAAAATAAATTATTTAATGTCTAAAAATTATAAATAAAATATCATTATGTAGGAAATATTTTTATCTTTCTAATGAATATTTATAATCTAAAATCCAACATATATAACACTATGTAACAATTGTTTTTCTAAAAGATATATGCTTGTGTCATTTTTGTATTTATTTTAACTAAATTAAAATAAAGTGTCATTATCACTTACAAGTGGATCCATGGGGTCCCAAAATAGACCCAAAGATTCCCATGGTCGACCATGTATCAACCAATAGGGTTAAGACACGTTTTAGGGTAATTTAGTATTATTATAATATTATTTTTTAACCCTTATTTACCGGATTTACCCTTAACCATGGTAAATAAAATATTTACCGCAGTAATTATTCAAAATGTCTAAAAATAAAAGTTACCCATTTAAACAATTTGAACATCCTGATTCCAAATATGTAATCCATTTTCCTAAATTCAAAACACAGAAGTGGCAGAAATTAATTTAAAATTAATTCCCGCTGTCAAAACAAAAAGCGTGTTTTTAAGAGATAATAACTATCAAAAGATTGACACTTGTTTATGTTCGGTTTAATTGTAAAATTATGTCCAATGACCAACATTATATTAAATGGTAAAAATATATTCTAAATATACTTTAAAACCACTCAAATTCGTAATTTATCACTATTAATTATTTTTATTAAAAAAGTTGTTTTTAATTAAAATTTAGTAATTTTCACTATTCATCAAAATATGAAAGTTATCCGAAATGTACCAAAATTTCACCTTAGGCTAAATTCGATATTCCGAATCCAAAAATTAAGTCCATTTTCAAATATAAAATATATATAATTTCAAAAAGTAGGTATTACTATTCATAACGGCTAGTTTGATTAGTTATGGTGTGTTAGAACTCGGTGTTGCGTACAACACACGCTATCACATTATTCGAAGAGAAGCGTACCGTAGAAGCTTGGGGTGTTACAGAACATGTATTTTCATGACCAAGGGAGGAATATGCAAAGTGTGAATTTTTCCCTCAAATTAAAGTTCCATGGAAAAAAATAATGTGTGAATGTTTATAGTTTCATGAAAAAACATAAATTTTTTGTGCAATGTGGTAAAATTTCATGCAATTCATCTGAAGGTTATAAGAATGAAAAATTTGTGTGAACCATAATGGATTTCACATAAATTAGTGGTAAATTTGTATAATTAAGTGGATGAATGTAGAACTTCAATAGAGAATCTACCTATAATTGAGGATGCACTCATTTTTTATAATGAAGGTACCTATATGTCTAGAAACTTTATTTGAATCCCTTACACAGTTTTAAGAAAAGGAAGAGGAAGAAGGTGATCATATCCACTAGGAGTGATCCATCAAAGGAAATATTGAGGGAGTCACCCTTGGGAAGTAGTGGGATATACCTAAAATTTATAAAGTTAGTGACCCTGTGAATAAAATTGATCTAGGCCAAAATATTTATTTTTTGAAGTGAGCCTTAGTTGATTTTGTGTATTAGCTCATTGTCAATGTATACTCCTTGGATATATCCCAATGAGGGTGAACTAAGTAAAATTTTTGTGTCTCATGCATGATTTCATTTCTGTTCAAACATTTTTAAGGGAGAAGGAGGGAATAGTATTTTTTTAATAATGAAACATGATATAAAGGGGTGTTTTGTCTAATCTATCATACCCCAATTCACCCCCCTCCCAGGGTATTTAACCGAATTGTGATGATAACCTTACATCATAGAATGTTTTACACACATTACCCTTGTAAATAATTATATAAGTGTCTCCCTTTATAAAGTTTCCTTCATTCTCTCCCACTTTTTAATGTGGGTTTCCAAAAATATTTTCCCTTTACAAATTAAATACTACATATTTTTGAAATCATTATAAAGAAAAAAACCATCAATTTAAAATATTTAAAATATACATTTGAAAATTAAATCATAATACTATATTTGTAAAACCATTCATAAATATAGGTATCTCTTAATTTGAACCGTTATATAGTAGAGATTAATAAAATCTGAATAGAGAAACAAGAGACACTATCTTAAACAAGTAACTATTTTTATTATTCATATTTATCCTAAATATTTTTTTTCAAATTCATTAGTTCCTCATGTACTCCTCGACATCCCTATATCCATTTATCTATTATCCTTTCATGATTTCTTCATATTTAACGTCATAAGCTCCTTAAAGAATCTAAATTTTTATATTCATATAGTTGAACCAAATTTTTTCCCAAATTTTAACTCTTTTTTATATCTTTTTTTCATTAAGAGTTTTAAATTCTCCATATTTTTTCATAGATAATAAACACCATTTTCCTTAGATGTAATATGATTTTGGTGATTTTTTCACACATATGATAGAATTTATTACATTAAACATAGAACTATGAATTTATCACATGCAAAATTGAGGTCTTATCATTGATGAATTTTTTACGATGACTTTAAACCCATCCCTATTGAAATTTTATAAACCAACTCCCTTGAAAATTACTTTGTTAATTGATCCACTAAATTATGAATTGATCAAAAAATGTCTATATATATTATATCATATTATATCAATTACCCAAAATTGCTACATTGAAGACCCATATGTCTTGATTTTTCAATATAAGTATTTATATATTCCCAATACTACATTTTTTAACTAAGAAAATGAATATAAAATGGGTAAATTGGTATTAGTCACAATGGTAGTTCTAATAAGAGATATCTAATCCATTATAATTCCTTTCAAGTAGAATATAAATACATAAACTCGTAAGACATTATGTATTTCATAGTATATGATTATTTCTTTAATCTCTAATATATCCCTCCACCAATGAGTGTAAATAATCAACCACTCATAAAAGAGGGATCTTTGTGATTAATAATCCATCAAACATTAAAAAAACATTCCAACACACTTAGGTTTATACTATAATATATATTGTAATACATTGTACCTATCAAATATTTAAGTGTTCTTTTAACGATATACCATTGTGCATAACCGACTTACATACCTCCATAAACATCCAAAAATATATGGAATAGCGAGTATTATGCTTGTCATGGAATACATGAGACATCCAATAATCCTCACATGATCTAGTTGATAAACTAGCCTTTTAGGAGTTTATAGTCTCATACTCTAAGAATAAAATGAGGTAGAAAATAGGGAACAATAAAATAATTCAAATCACTTTAAAATATTTTTAATATAATGATATTTAGAAAGAAGAATAAAATTATTATTCAAAAAAATTTAATTCCTAATATAAAATTTTCATCACCCAAGTATTACATTTCAATGTTTCTAGAAAATATAGAATTATTCTTATTTACTTGATGCATTTATGTTCCAAAAACCAACATGTCATCATCATATAAAAAAATAAATCACGTTGATTATTATACCAGGAAATCTCATCCAAAAAAAAGTCTCTACCCATTTATTAAAATAAAAAAAAGTACAGCAAGATAGCATCACAAGCTAGAAAAGAAATGTAAATATCACAAAAACCATACATGTCACCATATATGTGATCGATTACATCATCTATAGTAGCTGATTCTCACTTTGATATTTCATAATGCTTTAGAGTCTTACCATAATTCCTTCTGATATTTAACTTTTCCTAATTTAGAAACTCCTCAAAAGACTGTGTACCTTTTCCCTTGCTGACAGAAGACTTGGTAGGCATTGAATTCGGCATATAAGAATAGTCTTTCCTCTGCCTTCTTCTTGATGGAGTGGTCATAACTTCCTCATTCGCTGTCACATTATTCTTTCAACACAGAACAATGTCACTATAAGAGGTTTGAACCCTACCACCAGAATTCACCTTTTCACTATCAGAGATGTCCCCCCATTTTCTAAGGATATGCACCTCCTGGTAACCATCATTAACTCCCTATTCTTTCTAAAAGTGACTATTAGTATCAATCATCTCTAAGAATTATGGGTGTTCCACATACTCATGACCATCAGGCACCCCCTTCTAAAATATACCTTCTCCAATTACAATATCATGTGCATAAAAATCAATTTTCATATAGTCGCCTTCCTTACGTGGAATTTCCTCCTCAACCTGAGAGAGACTCCCATGCTTCTTTTCTGGAAGGTGGTTTCCATAGACCTGCTCATGCAACTTCCCATTCCTACTTCCACTGTTATTACAATTCTTTTTCGAACTCTGAATCATGTTGTCATATAGATCTTTAACTGACGTCCGGCTAAGAGACAGGTTATGGGAAGTTTGATCAATAGCCCGATCTTGGTCCAATTCCAATTCATCATTCACGAGACCTGAAAAACCATTACAAAGTTCAATACTAGCTGCATATTTCTTTGATTGTGGTTGTATCCCTGATGAAACCATCACCCACCCACCATTTTCTTCTAATGAACCATCTGCTTGCATATTCATAAAAGGATTGTCCCTCGCTACCTCATTACTCCCAAGAGGCTCAACTTCTTGGTTCAAAGTGTCCACCATTCCTCATGTGTTTAACAACTCAAGATCTTCCTCATTATTGTCAATGGGTTGAACTTCATGCTTTATAGTGGCCTCCATACCTCCTGTATTGAACACCCCAATATCACGTTTCAATATTCCAATCACCTCATCCACCCTTGGGTACGAAGCCTCCTCCACTACCCACATTTGTGCACCATTTACTATAGAGACACAAGCCAAACAAGGCCATGTCAGTGTTCTAGTACCCAAGTCATGCTAGCCTTGCTGAGACTTCAAGTCCACCACGAATAGTCCATCAGAATCCACCTTCAGAACCACCCTTCTACCTATGAAAACTTCCTTCTGATGCCTGACATTGAGACACCGAGAGCAGGACCTGGTTAGATAAATATCTATAAAACCTACTATAAATGAACTTATTATCTTTGTTAGACAGATATCTATTTGATAAAATGACATCATTAAATTTTTTATTCCATTATTTTGGATCGTTTTTTAAACTATATAGAGACCGTACCTATTTATAATAATTATTTTTATTTTTAGGTATTATGAATCTTTTTCGTCGTTATAAATATATCTTCATAAAATTCACTATTTTTGAATCATTTTCTAACATCCATTTGGTGAATTACCAAATGCTTATAGAATCTATGGTGAGAAATAATCAAATGTAATCATTCTCAGTAATGGGTGTATGTGTATCAAAAAAATCAATTTCTTTCTTTTTTGTAAACTTCCATCGAAAAAATATGGATTCAAATTTTTCATTTATACCTTGAATTTTATTTTCCTTATAAAATACCACTTACAGCCTTTTAGTTATGAAACTTGTTTTAGGTTAATTAATATGAAACAATGTTTCTATGTTATAGATTCCATTTAATTATTTGTAACCTCCTTCAAAACAGATGCATAAGAAGATGAAATTTATTCTTTGTAATTTTTTTTATTAGACACTATATTAAGAACCATAATATTCATAAAAAATCAATCACTAGTTCCTTAAAAAATTAAAAATACAAATCATATTTATATACTTTTTGTATCTAAGGTCATTTTTTATTATGAACCTCCTCTACCACATCTTCATGATATACCATTATGTTTGAGCATGATTCCTTGATTTGGACTTTCTAAATAAAAGCAGTAAACTATGATTCATCAAATATTACATATCTTGATTAAATAAATATATTAATAGATACTAAATCATTATATTCTATAACCATTATTTTATCATCTTTATAATTCTATGAATATCAGAAAAATATACAATAAATACTTTTTTACCAAACTTTTCCTTCTTAGGATCAAGTAATCTTACAATTGTGTGACAACCCCAAACCTTTAAGAAATTGGTGTTTGGATCCTATGATTACATAATTCATATGGATTCATGGTATTAAATTCTATGGGAACCCTATATAGAATCTGACGGGTAATAAATAATGTCTCTCACTAAAATACTCATCAGGGAGTAGATAAAAAATCCTGGAATTAAGCCATTATATTAATGTTTCATTACTTATCTCATACAAATCATTTGGATAAGGTTTACAGGGAGATGTGACTTCTTATATGATCCCTTGGGATTCAAAATATGAAGGATTATAACATTCTTCTCCCAGGTAAAATCTAATATATTTAATTGTAATCCTATATTTTTTCAATCAAATTTAAATAGATACTAAATTTATCTATGAAATCATCTTTGGCATGTAAAAAAAACTATTACAAAATATACATCAATAATCGATGAATGTTACATAGTAATTTTTATAACCTATCATGTGTGTATCATTAAAACCACATACATTAATATGTATTGATTTTAATTAATTCCTTATCATTTTCATAGTAGGAAATATTTTTATACCTATTTTAATTTATATAAAATTAACACATTTACGATCAATTTTATACATGATAAGTAAAAAATTAATTTCGGGAATATCATGAATTTTATTTTTGTTCATAGAAAAATTTTAAAGTTTTATTCCATGAGATAAAAACAAAGTAAAGGCTACCCAAAAAATAATAGAAAACCTAAAGATCGGAAAAAAGTGAATATCCCCAAACCTGACTAACTTATTGACTACCATAATCATCTATTATTATTAAATAATAGAAATAATGCCAAGAATAAGGTTGTGAAAATTATTCAGTAAGCAGGATCAATAGAAAACTATCCCAAAACACCCAATAAGGAAGACAATAAATAATCATGCACCGGTCACTACTGATGCTCTTTTCCATCATAGAGACCAAATAATGGAAATGGGGAATACCTTAAGCACAAAGAGGGTCACCCTTTGATGAAAAATAAAAAAAATTGACAAAGGCATGGACCAAGATCTCATTTGGATTGAGGCGTGTAAGTTACTTGTGCACTACGCAAGTCACTTCCACACCACCTATGGGTCACACAAGTCAATTTACCACCCTATCTGATTTTTTACCCAAGATGCATGGTGGCCAATAAATAGCCCTTGTGGGCCCCCCATTTCATGGATGGATTTTCTAAAACTCATATTCAAGCTATGGTCGCCCAAGTCTTCAACTCAACTCTTCTGAAAGCTTCTAAGGTAACTTTTTACCTAGAATGAAAGACATGAAGGAGTAGGATAAGGCCTAAGTGTTTAGAATTCATCAACACTTGCGCGCATAAGTGTCCATACCTCATTAAAAGTGTAATCACTTGCGCGCCGCCCTACCCTTTTGATGAAAATTGTGCGCCGCCCTTTTGGAAACAACCTAGGATAATACTAAAGGCTTGAGTTAAGTCTTGCCCAAGTATTAAACTACAGATTATTCATTGCCCAGTTGAACCCATGCCATGAAAGTACACAAGTGTGACCAAGACTTGTGCACCAAATGACATATGCGGCCTACACTCGCGCACCAATTTCATTTGTGTGCCTCTCTCCCATTCACCTCTCCTCTTCATGATATTAGCCCTTGAAACAACTTTTCAAGGCCATTTATGGCATCGTTCTTTTGTTGGCTTCCTTATATGAAAGTAATTCTATGAGAACCTCCCCCAAAAAATCGTGACATACAAGCTTTCTATCACCGCGGTTAGAGGTTTCTTCTATGTAACCTCATCCTTTAAGATGAGAAAATATTTTCATTTAGAGTATCCTATTTAGGAGTAAGCCCCAAGTTCCCTTGGTTTTCGACCTCCATCACAAGAGTAAGCCCCAAGTAACAAGTACCCTTAACTTAGGCCCCCTTCTCAGGAGTAATCCCCAGTCATAATTCCCTTTAATTTTGGGCATCCTCCTAAAAAGTAAGCCCCAATCTTAAATTATTTTGATTTGGGCCTCCATCTTAGGAAAAATCCCCAATCATAAGTCCCTTTTAATTTGGTCTTTCTTCTCAAGAGTAATCCCTGGGTTAAAACACCAAATCATTATAAAGTACAAATACCTTTATGGACCCTCCTCCTAGGCTTCCTTCCTAAAATATGTCTTTTTCTTCCTCTACTTGGGCAATCATGCATACGTATGCCCCACATCATTTCTCATGACTGCATCTTTCATGGCACAATCATCAATTTTACTCATACCTATTGTTTCTCACACCGAGTATGATTCACGTGATCTTATAGTGTAAAAGTAATCACAACATCTCTTTTTAGGCCGTTAACCATGCATAAGCCCCATATTTTTTCACCAGAACTACGTGGACTTTGATCTCTTCCTTAAAATTAGAGTACGTAGAAAGCCTTTCTAAAGGTTCATGGACATCTATCATTAATTATTTTATGTCCCATATGACGTTAAACTATATCCTTCTTATCTAACTATGTGGGTTCTGATTCCTTTTTAATAGGGATACGTAGGTATCCCATCTGCAGGTATGATCCGAACTCTGAAATAATCCATGTCTTTCTAAATGACAATAAACTTCAAGTGCCCCACTGAGTCACTTTAAAACTAGTATAGTCATCATAATGACCAAGAGATTTCTAAATAATGTATTGAAGGATACCATTGACTAAGAATCTCTATTGCATATGGATGATTCTCCATCGATGAAGAACATCAAATACATATAAAAGATTCTCTAAATCCCATACATACCAATCATCGATTTCAAAATCTAAAAGAATACTCATTTTCATGCTTGCTGAATTAATAAGGATTAGTGAACATAACTTAAATCTATAAGAGAGTCCCAGAGTAGGAAATAATTCCTCCCAAAAAGGTCTGATGACCCTAGCCTCCCATCCTCTCGACCAATGAAAATTATTAAACATCATCTGTCCACAAATAATGAGTGCATACCTTTGGAAAGTATGTCCAAATGGATATAGAATCATTTGGTGTTTATGGTTCTCGAATAAACCCATTAGAAAATGATTGGAATGTTTGAACCTTAAGAAAACAAGGTCATCCCCATTTACATAAGAAATAAAAAATGGTGAACCTGACGTGAATCCTTAACCAAGTTAAATGATTTTTTACTTATTTGTTAGGCCCCTATTAAACTCAATATGAGGGCCAACAAAGCAATCAATAACATATTTGCTCATCCAAAAGATATAGCCTGACCAAATTTATCTTGATTATGACTATTATATTAAACAGGCACTCTTTTCCAAGATCTCTCTGCAACACAAACTGGCATCTTTAAGGTTCACACCTGTGAATGCCTCGACCGCTACTCATGTTGAATCCTCGTCCGCTGTGAGGATGAAATCACCTACTCAACATCTTCAACGATGGGTCTCGAATGCATTGGTGAGGGAATACCATCAACACGGTACCATCCCGACTATAGAGGCCGCTCGAAAAGCCCTCCAAGTTAACAACTCACCCTGGTTGTTAAGACAGCAATGACCGATGGTCAAGAAGAAGGTGGGGCCAACCACCATCTCCAACCGTTTGGGGTCGTTATCCCCGGAACGCAACAACCAGTCCCCCATATATTATAGGGAGGTGAATGAAGAGTTCACTCAAGGCCTCAGTTCAAGAGGACAGGAGTCCTTCTTGAGTACTCCCACCAACAATCGCCACCAGACTCGTGTGGTAGTGCATCCTCAACATGATGAGGGTATCGCCTCTAGGTGTTTGGATCATGTTCCTTAGACCTGAACACGCAAGACGAACCATGAGAGGTGAAATTTGGCCAACAGAGAGCATGTTCTTACCTCTGAACCCTCCATAGAAGTCCTTCAATCTAACTTGATGGTAAACAATGAGTGGGCATATACACTCATCTGTCCGGATTTCACTGCCCAGTAGACTCGTCCGGCAGTAACACACAAATCCTGCCAGGCAATTCCGGTGGAGTACTATAGGAGAGCACATACACCTATTTATAAATCATCATCCAGTCAGTAGGCTCATCTGACTGCATCCAAAGAAGCCCTCCAACCAAATGTGGTGACCACCTATAAACAGGAACATACACCTGCTTACACTCATCAATTCTTCCAGCAGTCTCATCTGACAGTATTGATGGAAGTTCATCAATAATATTCGGTGGAGAAAAATCAGCAGGCACATACACCTGCAATTAATCAAGCTAACCAACAGTCTCGTTTGGTATCACCTGGAGATGTCAATTGGAAACTTCCAATGACAAACAGGAGGTAGACACAACCTTCTGCCCCCACACATGAGTATTGTCATAATTCATTGACAGGAAAAGGAGGTCAGGAGCAGGAACACAATACTACTCCAAACACAGAATGGATATATATTCCCATTCTGGCAGCTGAAGTCACCAAGCACATTCTGACAATCGTGAAAGAGAATAAGCAAATCCATGCCCTTATTCTGGATACCTGTCAGAATATTATAACAACTTCAGAAACATCACAGGGAAAGAAACATAAATCTATCCCTATCAGTGGAGTGACTCATCAACATGTCACAACGGAGCAGATATACACCTCTGTTCCAGTCCAGTAGGGTTTTGGGGCATACTCCCCCATGTTATACAGACAATCAAGTCGGGCACATACACCTGATTTAAATGGAAATAGTCAGCCTAACCTGACCATTTCTCATGAGCAGGCACATACACCTGCCCATAATAACCACTTTTGTCAACAAGTGGTTTCCAAAGTGAGTAAGAAGGTGTCCAAGAAAAATACCCATCTAGTACAGTTGAAAAATCAAGATCCAATCTATAATAAGGAATTTCTCAATGCTAGAGTTCATGAAGCCCTCATACAATTATCTGTTACAACACAAGATTTTACTCTCTCATTTCCAAATTCCGTATGTAACAATAATAATTCTAAAGGTCTTAATCATACATTTCTTCATGAAGGCTTACTTCATGACAATTCATTCTATCTTGAAGTACCATCTTCATATGAGATCCACGATAACCCTATGCGTGACCAAAAAACCAAAGAGAAATAGGTTTTATCTTTTTTCGTAACCCACCAAAGTGGTCATCCCCATGATGATGAATTTAACTGTTAAAGTCCTCTATGTAGTAGTAATTCACATTTCTTGGAAAATTCTTCAATGGACAATGCAGTAATGAGAAATCCCTCTTATCTTGAGGCACATGAAAATGTGAAGTGAGTCATGTCTGATGCCTTAACACTAGCAGGTTAAATACTTTCTCAATCGGAAGATAACCCGAGGTGTAAGTCATTCTCCAAACCACCCATGGGTCATTCATATTTTAATTTTACAAATAAATTCTCAACCAATACTGTTGGATCTGATGAAGCAACAAATAAGCACCAGCTTTGGTCCAATCAGGTTGAACAATCTTCATCAAATGAAAAGGAGGAAGTGCTGAATATGAGATAACAATTGGAGAAAGGTGAAATACCAGTCATGTTTTGGCCTTTGGCTGACTCTCAGTATGATATTCCAGAAACATTGACAGAATATTGTTTTCACGATATTAGTCTCAAAATATGGAAAACTCTTTGTCACTTAAAAGCGAAAATATTACCTTATGATGAATATCAAAATCATGTTAAAGTAATAGAAGGATTTCAACGCCAAATTGACTTCACATCTCTCTCAATTTCCCAACATCCAAAGGTTGAAAAGCAGCACAGAGCCCTTCAATGTACATTCCTTGGCGCATTAAAAAGGTTGTGCTAGATAATTACCAATTCCACATCTAGTATTCATATCAGGGGATGGGGTGTTCATGGAGCATTGCATTTCACTATGCTCTCCAGTCAACAAAGACCGCCAAAAGTGGTCTCATGAAATGTTATTTCCCATGGATGGCCATAGCTAACTCGTTTTGTGTGCAATAAAATGCTTTCTCAAGAATAGGCCTCAACATGTTCTTTCCAAAGTCAGGCATATAAAGAAAAAGTTTCCGAATTACTCATGCATCAAGTGAATGAGAATATCAAAAAGGCTTCTCGTTTATAGAATGTGCATCATCAGGCGATAGAGGGTTCAGAAATACTCCAACCCTCATATGATCCAGGTGATTTGAGTGGATGTAGGATTATGCATCCGTCCAATTTTCAGACAAAAATCCCCAAAATCAGGATAGATTTTAAGAAATTTTCAGATGTTGAAGCTCTAGAGCCACCTCAGCTTTCCAGACTAGGTACTCTTTTAATCCATCCCTCAGGATCAACAGACAGAATTCGGGTTGTTGAGCAGGGAAAAAAAGAACATCCCCAGTCCACCGGACTAGGGACCTTTTCAAATTCCCAATCTATTCCTTAGAGAAATTCAATCTTCTCTCAATTAGGGAAGAAGCCACAATAGGAACGTAGAGATAAATTATCAGAAGATTCCCTCCAAATTACGGTTCATCAAGAAGTTCCTGAGGGATCAACCAAACAAAAGGCAATGTATCATAAAGGACATGGAAGAAGACAATATTGTAGAAGTGCTGACAGAAGGGCTGCAATTCGTTATGCATCGATAAATGTCATCAATGCCATTGTCACTAATCCCCAAGAACATGAGTCTCATTTAGAGGAATCAAATGAAGAAGTTTCTACTCAAGAGGCTATACACACAGAAGAAAATGAAGGAGGTTTGCATACGAGAAGCCAGAGGGTTTCCCAGAGGACAGACATTCCTTCGGTTAATTCTCGTCCATACTCCAGAAAGGCACATGCCAAGGAAAATAGTAAAAGTAGAGTTACATCCCACCCTACATATGGAGAAGGCCAGTCACTCTCATTAGGGGAAAGGTTCGTACAGTAAGAAGAATAAATTAAGGAGTTAAGGAAGTTAAATGTAGAACTACTTCAAGGTAGTCTTCCCCCTAAGCATGCTGGAGTTAATCAATCACGGGAATTTGTTTCATCTACTGGGATGGATCAAGAATATCCTATTTTACATGTACACCCTCAAAGGTCCAATCTTATGGGTCATACACGACAACAACTGACAAGACTAACATCAGTGGCAGTACCAGTCGCCACACCTATCCAAACTCTAGTTATTACACCTGCTCAGGTCCAATCTCAACCAGATGTTTCTCAAATATTAATGACTACCATTGAGTGATTAACAACTCTATTGGAGGATAGGGAAGGAAAATGTGCACAAGTTCAACTAGAAAAGAGATCTTACCCTGAATGGGTGGATGCAATTCCTCCCCCATCAAATTTTGTGAATACCACATTCCTAATTTTTAATGGTTCGGGAGATCCAGAACAACACTGGACACATTTTTTTCTCATTGTGATCCTATGATTGGAACTACTCAACAACAAGAAGTAGTTAAGATCAGGTGTTTTTTGCAGTCATTACAAGGACCTTCTTTTTCCTAGTATATAAGTTTCCACTCTCGGTCAATTACTAGGTGGGAAGATCTCTGTCAAAGATTATTTCTTCAATTTAGATCAATATTACTAAAGAAAAAAGTTTTTGATCTTACAAATTGTAAAGAAATGGAAAATGAAAGTGTTTTGGATTTCATTGCTCACTGGAATGGATTAACATATTCTTTAAGTTTAACACTCCCTCAAGAAGAGTTTTTACCCATTTGTGTGGCAAATCTGTGTGATGAATTACACACACCATTGATCCCTATGAAATACACGGGAGGGTTTCGAGACCTTACTTCAATCGGTCAGTAGATAGAAGACTCTCTTATAAAGACTAAGGATGAAACTCGAGTAATTCCATCAGTTCCGGGAAGGAGAATAGGGAAAGCAGAGACTGCTAAAGTTACACTTCAACAAGAACCTGTACCTGCTTCCACTTCAAAACCTTTATCATATCGATGGGCTCCACCTCATGAGCGTCAACAACAACGACCGCCTCATCAAGATGATCAAAAATATCAAAGGAGAAAATAGATTTAGGATTTAATGAACAAATTTTATTCTTTCAGGAATGAATAAGTTCATGGTTACTTCATCTCGGCTCTGGAAAACAATCTGGTTCTATTGCCAAAGCCCAAAAGGTCGAACAAGGAATGAGATGAAGACCTCCCCAACTATTTCTCGTTTAATCAGATGTTGGGGCATCCCATTCAGGAGTGTTTTTTCTTCAAAAAACTCCTGTAGAATATGGTGGACTCTTGAAAAGTAAAACTGAAAGCTTCTTTAGCCTAGGTAGCACGTGTTACTGCTACTGATCCAGAGGAAGAAGGTGAGTGGCACGAAGTCAAAAGTAAGACTGCGTAGAAATATGATGATTGGATGGTCAGGAAAATGATCAACCGAACTCATGCCATTTTACAAACACAATTGAATCAACACATTGTGTCTTCTTCTATGTCAGTAGCAGCAAAACCCTCTTCATCAAAAGGAAAATCCTCAAATAAGAAGCGTAATTTGAAAAAATAAGAGCAGTTAGAAGAAGATGAGCTCGTGTCAAAGCCTATGTTGTCTTTGACTCTGGTAGATTTAATGCCATATGCTTCAAAAGCACGGGCACCGCCCCACCAAACGGCACAGCCTGAACTGGTTCATCAGACAAAATCTTAATCCGATGAAGAATTAATCTTTGGTTCTGTTAACATGATTCATTTAACGGATCCCTATGCCAATGATAGTTTTGATCATGATGAGCCTAATTTCCCTATATCTAACAGAGGAATTAAAGGAAGAGACAGAGGTCATGGATACAGGGCAAGACATGTATATTCCAGAAGCCACTATTTCAATCCTACACCTGCTATAACTGTATATCTGGTAAAAACTCATGGAAAAACCCTTCAACGGGCTCAATAATAACAAGAAAGTTCTTCCACGCATGGTAGATTCGGTCCTAACACAGTTCTTTTGGAGGACCGGTTAGAGGTTACACCTTCTTCCTCTTAGCAAATAGATATACCTAGTCGTTCTATCTACTTAAGCCAGAAGTTTTTCCAAATCCCACCCTAATACGGGATGCATCTTCGGCCAAAGAATAAACTTCCAAGGAACCTGAAAAACCACATTTTCATGATGGGAAATGCAGACCTTTGGACCAAAAGTATTATGTCCTGAAACATTTGGCCCAAGTACCGGCCAAGTTATCAATTATGTATGCCTTGAATCTATCAACATATCTTCAGGAGGTGCTTATTGAGGCTTTTTCAATTCCTCAAGAATTAGAAACTAAAATTGGTGCAGCTGAGGTCTACCATATAGAGAATGATCCTACAGAATTCCATGAAGTGATATCTTTTACATATGAAGATGAAGATGATGTTGTACATGGACATATCAGGCCTTTGTATATCTCTGGAAAATTAAATGATATAGACATCCGATGAGATTTTATTAATAATGGCTCAGGAGTCAACCTCATTCCTATTTGTACACTTCGTTGATCAGACCTCACTGAATCTGATTTATATCCTTCTACTTTGATGTTGCAAGGATATGATAAGAATGAACAAGAACCTCTGGTCAAGATTAAACTTAGAATTCAGTTTGGAGACCTTATGTCTAATTCATATTTCATGGTCTTTTGTTAGGACAAAACCTTTAATATTTTTTGTGGAAGACCATAGCTACATCAACATGAGGTCGTACCATCGTCATACCATCAATGTCTCAAATATTGTTTCACTGGTCAAATTGAAACATTTTATGGTGACAAGGGCCCATTCAAAATGTTTGAATCTCAATACATTGAGGAAAGATTTTATCACATGGGGGGAAAGGAAAAATCCACAGTAAATAAGGTCACCAAAATTAATGATCCAAATGGTTTGGAAAATTTTCCTGTAAACCCATTCATTCATGTGAGTACTAATTATTTGTTTCCTATCAGCCAAATTGACAGGATAGACCTAAATGAAAACACGCTAATGGAAACTTCCATACTGTCAATTATGGCTACAAAGATAAACCGTGTGGGAGAAATTGTGGATTCTGCAAGTAGTGATGAAAGCTTAGATGGAGATGTCTTCATTTCATCCACTGAAATCTAGCAATTCTATAATTCATCAACCAGGCCAGAATAATTTATAGCAATACCAGAGGAAAAAAAATGATTTCATTTCTTAATCCATCATATCCTCTCTATCAACCCAGGAAGAACCATCATCATCAATAGGGTTAGAAATGGCAGCCACTTCTTCAAAATGTTCAGATTTTAACTTCTCTCCTGACCATGGAAATTTTTCTTCGTCATCTACTATGAAAGTAGAAAGAGAAGAAGTAACACATATTAAATAAAAAGAGGAAGATCTCAGGGATGCTCCTCCAATATTTGAAGAAGTTATCTCTACCACTGTGGATGAACTTAGTGAAATAAATCTAGGTGAAAAAGAAGATCCATGTCCCACTTTAATTAGTGCATCCATGACACTTGAAGAGTAAGAAATGTATACTTCATTTATAAACAAAAATAGAGATGTATTTTTTTGGAATTATACATAAATGTCAGGTCTTGTTCCCGTTGTTTCTACTCATCATTTGGGTTTTCCAGAAGAACACAAAGGATTCAAGAAAGCCTCAAGAAGAGCACACACAACTTCTACCTCTAAAATTGAAGCTGAAGTTTATAAGATTATGAAGGCTAACTTTGTCAGAGAATTTCAATATCCCAAATGGATGGCTAATATTTTCTCTATGAAAAAGAATAATGGAAAAATTAGAGTTTTCATTGACTTTAGATATCTTAATCAGCATTGTCCCAAGGATGATTTTCTAGTTCCAATCACAGAACTCTTAATTGATGAAACAGCTAGATACGAATCTCTTTCCTTCATGGATGGTTACTCTGGGTACAATCAAATATGAATGGCCCCAGAAGATGAGGATTCTACGGCCTTCAGAGCTTCTCAAGTTGTGTTTTTCTATCGGGTAATGCCCTTCAGCCTGAAGAATTTAGGTGCAACATATCAATATGCCATGAAACATATCTTCAAACCATTTTAGGGAAATTTTTTGAATGTTATTTGGATGATTTGGTGGTTACATCCAGAAAACGTTATGATCAGTTGGCCGATCTAGAAATCATATTCAACAAACTTCGACAACCCAATTTGAAGATGAACCCCTTGAAATGTGCTTTCAGGGTAACCCCATGAAAATTTCTTAGCTTTGTTGTACGCCATCATGGTATTGAAGTTGATCCTGAGAAGACAAAATCAATTCTTTACATTTCACCTCCTAGAAATTTGATGGAATTAAGAGGACATCAAGGACACTTGGCTGATATTCAGTGTTTTATTACCAATTTGGTAGAAAAGTGTTTACCCTTCACCAGATTAATAAAGTAGGGAGTCACCTACTAGTGGACTAAAGAATGTCAAGAAGCATTTGATATCCTCAAGAAATATCTCTTGAATCCACTGGTATTAATTCCACCTATTTAAGGATGACCACTTATTCTGAATGTAATAGTTATAGAGCGATCATTGGGTGTCATCCTTGCCCAAAAGAATCATGATGGGAATGAAAATATCCTTTACTATTTTAGTTGGACTATGCATGAGGAAGAAACTCGATATTCAAGTATTGGAAAGTTCTTCCTAGCATTAATCTTTGCAGTTCGGAAATTGAGACACTACCTGCAATATCATGAGGTCTAATTGGTAACTCACAATAACCTTCTCAAATTTCTCCTTAGTCATCCAAGCTTACCGGATGTCTGGCAAGGTGGGAAGTTATTTTGCAGTAGTTTGATATCCAATATGTGTTTCAAAAGGAAATAAAGGTCCAAGATCTAGCTGATTTCCTTACTGAACACCCATCTATAGAAGATACATCTTTATATATTGAACTTCCTGATGAGAAAATCTTATCTATTCAAGATAATCCTCAAACATGGGAAATGTACTTTGATGGTGCCTCTAGAAGCCCAACAGGGAAGAAAATGGAAGATCCTAAATTCCAAAATGTTGGGTTAGGAATCGTGATTATTTCCCTTGAAAAGGCAGTTGTACCATATTCCATCTTATTGTTGGAAGGTGGTACAAAAAATGAAGCTGAATATCAATCTCTCATCGCGGGCTTGGAATTGGTGCTTCAGGCACAGGTGAATCACTTGAAGGTAAAAGGTGATTCAGATTTGGCAATAAAATAAATCAATGGGGATTCTTCCATCAGAAAGGAAAAGATAATCCCTTTATGTGATTACATCAGAAAATTAATGGCGGAATTTCCCTTAGAACCAACATTTTCTTATGTCCTGTGATCACAAAATGCCCAAGATGATGCACTGTCTAATGTAGGCACAACCCTGGCCGATCCAAATCGGGATGAAAGAGTCATCAGTATTTCCCACTATCGTATAGTTTCTCCTTATGTTCAAATCAGAATAGATGAAATCAAGGAAATCATTCCCATTTCTAAACCATATGGTCATACTACAGGATGGATGACACCTATCAGATAATTCCTTCAAAAGGGAATACTCCCACTTGATAGAGCTGAGAAAGAACAAGTCTGGCGACATGTGGTCAATTTTACTATTTATTATATCCCAGATCACCAAAATGATCTCTACAAGCGTGGTTTTGATGGAATTATCATCAGATGTACTGATGGTGAAGAGACAATGGCTTTCATGAATGAAGTACATTCAGGAGTTTGTGGTGCTCACTAGTCTGGACTTAGACTGTCTTGTCAAATTCAAATGCTTGGATACTTCTGGCCTTCAATTATGCAAGATTTTGTTGATTTCACTAAGAAGTGTCATTCATTCGAAGTATGTTCCAACATCATTCATCAACCCCTGGAGTTTCTTCATAAGGATAAATACTCCTTTCCCTTTTCTACATGGGGAAAGGATGTAGTGGGACTTTATCCTTTGGCTACAGCTAAGCAGTTTAAGTATATTCTTACTGCTACTAACATTTTTTCCAAATGGGCAAAGGAAATACCTCTCAATGAATTCGGTGCTAAAAGTATTGTTATCTTTTTCAAGTCCAACATCATTACCAGATTTGGGGTTCCTCGTACCATATTGATGGATAATGGCACCAACTTTTGTTCACCTCAGGTAAGAAAATTGTATCAAGAATAAAATATCAGGTCCAACCATTCATATCAGTATCATACAGAAGTCAATGGTCAAGTAGAGGCCTTCAATGAGACTCATTCAAACATACTTCAAAACATGGTGGATAAAGATAAGAATTCATGGCCGGATAAACTTGTTCATGCTCTATGGGCTTATCGGACTACCACCCACACTACTACATGATCAACTCCATATTCCTTGGTATATGGAATAGAAGTAGTTTTTCCTATTGATGTTCAATTACCTTTCTTAGATTCTCCATTTGTGATCAGTTATCTACAGATGAATAATCACAAAAGAGATTGGATGAATTGGAATGACTAGATGAAAAAATATTGTAAACACTACACCATTTATATGTCTATCAGAATCGAATAGCATGAGCTTTCAATAAAAAAATTTGTCTTCGTTCATTCATTCAAGGAGAATTGGTATTGGTCCTCAGATCCCCATTGATACTGGGAAAGAAGCTTCCAAAGCATGACCCAAAGTGGGAAGGACCTTACTCAATACATAGGGTCTACTCCAATGGAGCTTATTCTTTAATCTAAAGGGATGGATAACTCATTACAACTCCATCTAATGCCAGATTTTTGAAAAAGTATTTTGTGTAACACAAATACACTCATTGTACTTGATGTAGGACATTAAACTACATAGCCCCTCTATCGTCCAACATGATGTTAAACTGTTTCCCCCTTTCGTCCAACGTGACATTAAACTATGTACCCCTTTCATCCAACATGGCATTAAACTGTACATCATTCGAGCTACACGACATTAAACTTCCATGCACCCAAAGTATGTGACACATGACATTAAACTATGATCATCGCATGCACAATTTTTTTATGCTCTGTTACTATGCGTGCCTCGGGCAGCTAATCATGGATAAGCCCCACACCATCCTTCATGGTTGCATCTTTCACAACACGATCGTCAGGTCTGTTGTTGCTTCTTGTTTCTCACACCGAGAATGACTCACGTGAGCTTAGAGTATGCTTTGATCAAGACATCTTCTCTGGGCAGTTAACCACACTTAAGTCCCAACATCATCTTTGGGTCACTATCCTCAGGTACACCCTGATCACCAAATCCCTCTCAATTGAACTGTAGGGACTTTGATCCTCGCATCCTAGGCTGGGTACGTAGGCAACCTCCAGAGGTTCAAGCCCGAAACCACTTTCTTCGCATCGATTCACCTCCATCCCATTCGATTTTGATCCGTGAATCCCCCCTCAACCATCATATTCATATCGGTTCACTTTTGTCGTACATGATGTTAAACTATGTATGTCCCATCGTCCTAGCTATATGACTTTAAACTATACAGTTCCCCATTGTCCTTGCTTCTAGACATTAAAATGAATTTCACTAGTCCATTCATACGCACTAAAACTATTTGTAATTTTGTCCTATATGACAATAAACTACAACAATCCCAGATACCCTCACTCGAGATGAATCATCATTGTCATGGTCTCCAACTGTGTCATGTTTCAAGAACTAAGTGTGGCTTGATTCTCATCCTTATGAGATACGTAGTGACACCCAAGTCTTTAATCTTGGGTCCAACCATAATTGAAATAAAGTCCTCTTTACCTCATATATGTGAGAACCAAATCTATACAAAGTTTATTTCATGAACTATGTGCAGCTTGATTCCCATCATCATGGGATACACAGGAATGCTCGGGCATTCCTCAAGTCCAGTCCTAAGCCTTTGGTCCTAACCCCAAACTCCACTTTTGTTCCCTTAGCTGAAAAGTCCCCCTGGGATCACATGGTGTGATATGGAACACCCTGGTCTTTATTTTCATCATATTTATAACAAAAGCACGATGTGTCTCCCTCACTATGGTCCGAGCTCTACGAAACTAAACTAAGATCTTCCATGCTTTCGTCTTGCATGATGTTAAAATATATTTCACGAACTATGTGTGTCTTGATTCTCATCCTAATGAGATACCTAGTGACATCCAAAATCTCAATTCAGGTTCTAGTCGCAACATTATACAAATAATATTCATGATCTACATAACCTTATTCTTGACTTCTGGTCACAAAATGTCTGATACTTGAGAATTATTTTGCTTGACTATGCAGCATGTGCCCTTAGGTGGCCTTGCATAAGATGTCTACATAATGGTCCTGTCAGCCAAAAAGATGCTACTATTTGACTATGCAGCTTATTCCCCAGTTGGCCCTGCATAATTCAACCTCCATAACGGGTTTGTCAAGTAGTGGTAACTTCATTGTTAGGAGAAGAATATTTTTTCTTTATTGGTCATAACGACGATATGTAGGGATCTACAAAAGAAACTTCTATCCTTAACATATTTTTTCCATACTCTTTTCCATGACCTGAAAATATTATATTGTATAATGTTTCTATCTCTGTTTTTAGTCATTTGATTTAAAACCACAGAAACATTTTTTCCAACGTTTGGGCCAGACCTTTGTAGAAGTCACATTCCTTCAATACTTTGACAATTCCGACTGGAAATATCATCACTATATTAAAATACCTTTATCCATAAAGAAGACTCTATGATTTGGAAAATTTGAATCCCGATAAAATTTTATTCGAATTTTAGCAATAGAAATTCAAATTTTTGAGAGTTCTTTTTCCCAACTATACAGCACGTGCCCTTAGGTGGCCTTTCATAGGTTGTCTACATAACAGACCTATAAGCCAAAAGATGCTACTATTTAACAATGAAGCTTATGCCCTAGTTGGCCCTGCATCATTCAGTCCCCACAATGGGTTTTTCATGTATTGGTAACTTCATTCTTAGAAAATACTTCCTCTAATTCCTTCTATCTCATTTCCCATGTCATTCCTTAGATTCCAAATTTCTTAATTCACAGTTTATAATTTTTCCCCTCCGTACTTGATTGTGGTAATTTGTTTCCAAAAAAATTATCAATAATTGAGTCAATATAATCCATTCGGTCAAAGATATTCGACCTTAAATATTAGCCTTTTTATAGTCCAACATGCATGACTTTAAACTACCAATAAAAAAAGACATGGTACTCGTTAAATTGGGAACCTATAAAGGGTACTCTGAACAAAAGTTGAGTCCCAGCTCGCTAAAAATGCACTTTGTATGATTTAGGCAATATTGAGAAATTAAAAGATGAAATATTTGTGGGGTTGTTTATATAAACCTAGAAAAAATCAAACTATGTTTACTAAGACTATTGGATTAGGTAAAAATAAGAGCAATTATCAAGAAAATGAAGGTACAGATGATTGAAGATGAACTGTTTCCCATTGATGAACAAGATTAGAAGAACATACACAGACTAGAGTCTCTTATATTTTTTCAGAAATTAAATAAGACTTTAAACATGATTTCTCATCTATTTCACAGCATCTGGATCTTCATCAGTAATCACATGAAGTTCATTTACTCATCCAACTTCACTCTCTTCAGCTCGACGAAGTGCTTCTATGGAATTTGTGATGGATTTTATACCATCATCTTGGACTTCTTCCAACTAATTATAAAGCTGGTAATGCTCCCCGGTAATAGAATCTAACTCTTGTTGAAGGTGAAACTGCTGGAAAATCTTCTCCTTGATCTTCTGCTTCAGTTCCTTCAGATTTGCAGCATGATCAGCCTCAGCTCGGGACACTGCAGTCTGAAATTAACTGATATTGGTCAGTAATCTAGCTATGATCAGGTATTGATGACACCTTTTCTCTTACTCCCTCCTTCAAATGACTTGTTTCACTACGACATGGATTTCTTGATATCCAAAATTGCCAAGCCCCAGCATCTGCGCGCCAAAAATGCACGCCACAGACCCTTGATTTCTCTGACATTACATCAAAGTCGGATCCTCATTCCTTTTCAGATCCAACTCTGAGGGGGGGGGGGACTTTTGTTGAAGCTCCTTTCTATCATAGAGTCCAACGAATGAAAACAGTGAATACCTTAAGCACAAAGAGGGTCAACCTTTGAATAAAATCAAAAAAAATGACAAAGGCATGGAGTAGGATATCATTTGGTTTGAGGCGTGCAAGTTACTTGTGTGTTGCGCAAGTCACTTGCGCACCACCTATGGGTCGTGCAAGTCACTTGCGCACCCTATCGGATTTTTCACCTACGGTGCACGGTGGCCTATAAATATCCCATGTGGGACCCCATTTCGGGGACGGATTTTCCAAAACTCAGATTCAAGCTCTGGTCGCCCAAGTATTCAACTCAACTCTTCTGAATGCTTCAAAGGTAACTTTTTACCTAGAATGGAAGACTTGAAGGAGTATGATAGGGCCTAAGTGTTTAGAATTCATCAACACATGTGCACCTAAGTGTCCAGACCTCCTTAAAAGTGGAAACACTTGCACGCAACCCTACCCTTTTGATGAAACTTCTGCGCCACCCTTTTGGAAACATCTTAGGATAATACATAAGGCTTGAGTTAAGTCTTTCCCAAGTATTACCATACAGATTATTTGTTGCCCAGGTGAACCCATGCCATGAAAGTAGACTTGTGTGACCAATACTTTTTCTCCAAATGACTTACGCACCCTACACTCGTGCGCCAATTTCATTTGTGTGCCTCTCTCCCGTTGACCTCTCCTCTTCAGGATACTACCCCTTGAAACCACTTTTCAAATCCATTTATGGCATCGTTCCTTTGTTGGATTCCTTATCTGAAAGGAATTCTATGAGAACATCTCCCAAAACATCGTAACATACAAGATTTATGTCACCATGGTTAGAGGATTCCACTACGTAACCTCATCCTTTAAGATGAGAATATCTTTTGATTTAGGGAATACAATTTGGGAGTAAGCTCCAAATTACCTTGGTTTTGGGCCTCCTTCTCAGGAGTAAGCCCCAAGTTACAAGTCCCCTTAACCTGGGCCTCCTTCTTAGGAGTAATCCCCAGTCATAATTACCTTTAATTTTGGGCATCCTCGTCAAGATTAATCCCCAATCTTAAATTCTTTTGAATTGGGCTTCCTTCTCAAGAATAAGCCCCAATCATAAGCCCCTTTTAATTTGGGACTCCTTCTCAAGAGTAAGCCCTGGGTTAAAACATAGAATCTCCATAAAGTACAAATAATATTATGGACCCTTCACCTAGGATTCTTTCCTGGATTATGTCTTAGTCTTCATCTACTTGGGAAGTCATACATACATAAGCCCCACATCATTTATCAATATGGCATATTTCGTGGCCTCATCGTCAAGTTTACTGATACCTCTTGTTTCTCACACCAAGAATGACTCAGGTGATCTAAGAGTGTAAAATTAATCACGACATCACTTTTTGGGCCATTAACCATGCATAAGCCCCATATTTCTTAACCCAAACTATGTGGACTTTGATCTCTTCCTTAAAAGTAGAGTACGTAGGAAGCCTTTCTAAAGGATCAATCCCACAATTCATTAATTCATTTTCGTCCCATATGACGTTAAACTATATCATTCTTATTGAACTAAGTGGGTTATGATTCCTTTTTAACGAGGATACATAGGTAGCCCATCTATGAGTACAATCCCATCTCTGAAATAATCCATGTCTTTCTAAATGACAATAAACTTCAAGTACCCCACTAAGTGGTTTTAAAACCAGTATGGTCATCATAATGACCAAGATATTTCTATATAATGTCTTAAATGATACCATCAACTAAGAATATCTAATACATATGGATGATTATCCATCTATGAAGAGCTTCAAATACATGTAAAAGATTCTCTAAATCCCATACATACCAATCATCGATTACCAATCTGAAGGAAAACTCATTTTCATGCTTGGTGTATTAAAAAGGATTTATGAACATAACATAAATCTATAAGAGATTCCTAGAGTAGGAAATAATTCCCCCCAAAATGTGTGATGATCCTGACCTCTCATCCTCTCAACCAATGAAAATTCTTAAGCCACATCAGTCCACAACTAATGAGAACCTACCTTTGGAAATTAGGTCTAAATGGATATAGAATCATTGGGTGTTTCTGGTTCTACGAATAAATCCATTAGAAACCTATTGGAATGTTTGAACCTTCAACAAATAAGTTCATCCCCCTTTCCAAAAGAAACATTCACAAATAAAAAACCATACACATTCTAGAAAATTCTTAATTAGTTGAAGAGTTAGGGGGAAAATATAGTCAAAATAAATAACTAAGGAGTTCCACTATCCAAGATACTTATTATAAGAAATATTCCCTTTTAAAAAAAATTATAATCCTAATAAAATTTTATTCAATACATTTATGATTTTCTTCTAGGCCAAATTTTCCAAGATATTTCATTTCCATATTTTATACTAGTAGAATACACCTCCTATATCTTAGGAGGCATCTCAAATATCTCCAAATGAGTGATAAATCACTTAAAATCCTCTGGTAAATAATTAAACTCATACAACAATTCAAAATCCACCTCAACCTCCTACATTGAACAACTCATCGGATCATTAACCACCTAATCATCCACATCATCAATCCTATTATTATCTAAACCATTTTTTTTCCTTACAATATAGAATAAAGAACAATAAGAAAAACATCTTCACCACTAGTATTAAAATATGAATGAGTGAAAAAATTTCAAGCAATATTTTAATAATCCTTCTTAAGAAGAGAATGTCAATTTTCTCAAGCAGTAATTGAATGATTTATATCACCCTCTTGTGATACACCAATCTCTTTATCAAAAAACACAATCTCATCATCACCATTTGATCTTTCTTCCTTGCCTATACACCCCATGATCGTCATATGAACATCAATAACATGAGAGAAAAAAACCATCAAGAGGAACATCCACTTTGACTATAGAAGAAGGTAATGTTGGTTCAAAAGGATCACGAATAGGGTCAACCAAACCTCCATTAATATGAAATTTCTTCTGGTTCTCAACAAAATGAATTATAATATCTCTCTTAAGAATGAACTTATTAACCTCATTGAATTTGAATCTTTTTATTCATATACCATAACTAACCCTACTTTTTGATTGTATGTCCTAAATGATTATTTCATAAATATTTTTTTTACAATTAAAAAAAACTAATTATTAATTTTTTTAATAAATCATAAAATTAAACATTTCCAACAAATATATCAACCTTTCATAGGAAATAAGATTTCAGCCTCACATACAATCATAAACCATTATTGTTCAATAAAATTCATGAAACTAAGTTCATATAGAAAGTAAAAATTTACAGGAAATTATTTAGAGTAAGACTATTTCCAAATTCCAAATTTATATATGACAGTTCCCTTACTTTATATGTTTATGACTATAAACTTTTCCATGATACGTTATGCCCCATCCCTATTTGATTATATCCTCTTGAATTAGGATTTATTTGTTTTTATGTGACATGTTTTGATAAAATATATCCACCAAGAAGAGTCATCATCATGGACTTTAGATTTTAAGATCATGTCCATAAATCACCCCTTTGGATTGTTTATTACATATTTCTTATTATAAAGATGATAGTATTTCTTGATGTTCACTGAATTTCCAATGGAGTAACATGCCAATTTATTCTTCATGAACTATAGATTTCCTATTTAAGGATTTTTTTCATTTATTCCTCTTTCAATACTCATATGGCATAACACATTCTTAAATGAGGGACTTTTAATTGTCATGTATAAGTATATTTTCTTTTTTTATTCCTCCCCAATTTGTAGATAGTTGAGAAACTCAGTGAGGTAAATATATTCCTTATTATGTATTATAGAATAATAAAAATTACTTCAAGAAATAATATGTTTAAATTTTATGGATTTGAAAATTATGGCACAATTCTTGTTAATTTTTTTATTTAAATATTAGAAAATGGAAATATTTCATAAAATTACTTTATTAATGATCTATTAACTTCAATTTATTATGAAATAATGTTTCCTATTAGTAACTTTTTCATTCCACATCCTAAATAGTGCATTGTTTCTCCAAATATTCTAAAATTTCATTTATAATTGTAAGGGTTGAATATGTATCAAATTCATCATAACCCAATACATTTATTATATTACCTTGATGAGGTCATATCATAAAGCCCCCAATAAATTAAAATTTAATGACCTAAATTTAGTATATTGGATGAACATTTTCATCCTAGGAAGAGATTCACCGATGACTCCTCATCCTATTACACTTATTTATATTTTTTATTAACAAAAAACCCCATGGAAATGGGTGCCTTGAAGGGTGGTGTAAAAATGAAATAAAATGAATGAAATAAAGAATATAAAAGTGCATGGGAATGTATGGAAGATCTTTGGGACACTATGGATTACTTTATTATTTTATTAACTTATTTTGATTGATTTTGATAAAAAATCAGTAAAATCCATTAATTACTCCCCTATATTTATTATAATGGAATCCAATTTTCATATAAAAAATATATGAATCCCAATAAACACCCATTACCTCAATGGAAAAGAGTGATTAACACACCTCAACAAAGAATTTGATACAATCATAGACATTCACTACACTTATATTAGGAAACCATTGACAGAAATATCTCCATTGTATAGAATGTTTTCCATGAGAGGTGATGGATAAGATATCTGATAGAAATACTAATGATTTGAGACTTTAAGGAGTGAGGGGTGACAATAATCTACCAACAATCTCACAAGTTCACTACTCCCTATGGTAATGAGTGACAACATTGAATAAATGAATGAGCAGGACCCAAAAATACCATGGATTCCCCTATGATTAACACCCTCATCTATTTATCTATGAAAAATAAACGTTTAAAAATCTTACATTTGTGGAAAAATGAATAAATTAGAGTCAAAAATTAGGGAGGGAGGGATATGATAATAAAAATATATAAATGAACATCATAGAAATAAAACTACAAAATCTACTTTTACTGAAACTCCAGAAACATTTAAAGAATCTAGAATAATTATTAGGGATATAAAATGGAGGTTTACCCTCTATTTATAAACACTAATATATACCTATGATCCTTCACCAACAATTATCCAACAAGGGAATTATTTCCACATTTCTTGGATTAGCGAATAATTTCTCTACATGCCATGGTTCAAGGTTATTTTCAATGAGTTATTACATCCTCATTATCCATTTTCTTTTATGTTTCATGTATAGACACTATATGAAAATTACATTAGGTTATTTCTCAATTTATATATATATCATGATTATAAATATTCTATTTTAAAAATTTTTATCCATGTTGTGATGTATATTGGTGAGGAATCCAATGGTCGGATATGTTCTTCAAAAATATTAGAAGTGGTTGTGGACGGATCTTAAGCCTTCACATTGTGAAATGACTGGTTTTGTAGGTGGGACATATCATTACACTATATTGGGGATGTCATATATTGTGTTGAAAGATGAGGATATTACATATGGATAATAGATGTTGTGTGAGGGATAGAGGTTATCTTTTGGGCTAATGTAAGTTTCATCGGGCCTCACAATAGACTACATTGTGAAAGGGGCACTACTTTCAATTTAGATTATATTGTATGACGTTTATATACATTTAGAGGCTATGGATGTATTGGAAGGGGTTTTGAATCATTGTTGAGGCCTAGATTTGAGGAACCAAATTTTTATCAATGGAATTTCCCTTCTAGTTATATAAATGTATCATATTTCATAATGTAGTATTACATAAGTCACATTCATCACACAATAGAACTAATAACATTTTATTTTATTGAATTGAAAATTTAATTTAGAGTAATAATATACCTAATAAAATTTGTAACATTATAATGGGACAATAAGTAGAAAATAATATAACTATGAAATGAAAATTTGGATCAACTCAATCACCAAGAATGATCTCACTCGTGAAAAACTCTAGTGAAATGAAATATATTATTAGTAATTAAATATCCATTTTGAAAATGAATATATATATATATATATTACATTGAGAAAAAATATAATTTAATTAATAAATAATGAAATATGTGGTATTTAATGAATTTTGGAAACTCATATTACTGTTAAAAACCTGACAGTTAGAATATTAATCATAATATTTTGAATAGTAACTTGAAAATTAGAATAGGAAAATAACCTTTTTGGTCGTAAAATAATATTTTTTATATTATAAAATTAAAATATAATAAATTTATATCATCTTGATGAATAATAAATGTTTTAAAAATGATAATTTAAGTGTTTCTTTTGTAAAACATAAATGTCTTCTTTATATTTTTGTGATAAATATAAATATTTTAAATAAATTTTATTTTTGTAAAATTGATTTCAAAAAAAATATTAAGTTGTATTATGATGATAATATATTTTTAGGATATTATAATTAATTTTTTTAATTGGTCATAAAGTTGATGATTTTATAAAAAAATTATTCTTCAAATAAATTATGATTTTATTTTACAATTAATGATCTCATGTTAAGAAGTTATTCGTAATTTTTTTTTATTTTTTTAATATACATGTTTAAAAATAGGTAGGGTTGTTTTTTGTTATTTTTCTAAAATATAAGAAAATTTTTATGAATAGTGATATATGATAAAAATAGTATTTTACATTATAATTTAAATACATAAATAACTGAGTCATTGGTGATATAAGAATCTATTATCTCTCACTCCAGTTACTAAATTACTCTATATAGTAAAAATATTCATCATAATTGATAGTGTTAAGGAAAACAAAAAACTGATGAATATTATATTCCGAAACACCACTCTCATCTGCTTATAAATAACAACCCCTCTCCTCACACCATATAAGTCTTGAATCATGAACAATTTTTCCCCAATTATTTTGATAACCATATACCCCATGTTCTAATATCTATAGTCTCACCAAATGGTTAATCCAAGGTTCAATATGTTGTATTATAAGAGATGACATTCAAAGGGTAATATATTCAATCAATCTATTTTAAATTATTTTATTTTTCTACAACCTCCTCGCTCCTCACATCTAACATTACATAAAAAATCTATTATATAAAATATACAATAATTTTATTTTTTGTTGTAATATTCATTTTCCAACCACTTCTCATTTAATTCTAAAACATAAATGCTCACATTATAGTCGGTTAACCATATCTATGAACATCGTACTCCATTATTTCCCAACTGCCTTCAAGGGTGATTTTAATACATTTATTATGGTGAAATATTATCTAAATCAAAATGTCATGTATTTTTTCATATTTTGGAATGGTTAAATGATCATATGGTTAAATAAAACTAATTAATTTCTTTGTGGTCAAAAAAACTGCCTGAGTGAATTAATCGTAAAATGATAATATTTTTAATCTACGAACCATATATATTTTAATAATATTTGAAATTTGAAACCATTTAAAACACTTAAAATTTCATGAAAAATTAAATAAAACTTACTTTCTTAAACCATAAAATAAGAATACTCATAATTACATACACATTAATCTGGTCGTGGAACCATGCAACGAAAGACCATGAGAGAGTGAATATGGTCATGGTATCTCAATTAAATGACTATAAATAAAATAAACAATTAATAAAAACCCAATATTGTTTAATTAGGTTCTTAAAAAAATTTATTAAATCTAATTTTATTATTCATAAATTTTTGTGAAAGTGTGGAATGAATCTAGACCTGTGGTAAGGGAACTCTATGAACCACTAAATTTTCATTAGGTTGTAAATTTTTTCTCCCTTACTAGATTTATACATCTATTTATCATTAAAAAATACTTCTAGTTCTTTTATATTTATTTTAAATGTATAAATATCTTATTCTCCCTTAATGTTTTGGGGTTATACATACCTTACATTTATTTTTTAATACCTTATTTAAAATCAAACCCTATTAAGGGAAACATTTATATCCTTTAATTCATTCCTGTAACACTTTTTTAATGTCTTTTACCCATTAAATATTTCATTAAATAAGAAATATTTTAGGGTTAAACATTTTTTTTGCCTCAAATTTCAAATAAAATACCACATTTCCTCCTTCTCTAAAAGTCTTTTACAGATTCCTTAAAACATTGTTTTAAATGTTCATTTCTATACTCAGTTATCTACTCTTTGTCAGGGTTTTTTTAAACTTAACTCATTATTTGAGACCTATTATTATTGATTCAAATATGAACACAAAAAATATTATTCTTTATTATCTTTTTAATCATTAGTTAATATCCTTTAATTATTCTTTCAATCAGGATTATGTTACCCATTACATTCCATGGGTATTTTCTATAATTGTGCCTTATGTCTGATTCAATTATGTGGAACACATATGAAATTTCATGTTATGATGGGTGATACCATACATAAATTCAATGAATTTTGTGATTTTTATATCCCATGAGATTATATATATGGGATTATGGGGTAAACCAAATCCATTATGGAACTTTTTCTTCTATAATATGTTGTATTGGTAGTGAACCTTGACTTATGATTATTATGTCATGTATTATGATGTTACCAGATTTCATTGATTCTATTATCATATGATTTAATATTATTTATTTCAGGCTTCCATATAATTATTCTATATCCTTGTATTTTAGGATATAATTTTATTCCATTTGACTCATATGTTACACTTCATTACAATTCTTATTCCATTACTTAACATTATATAACATCCCATTTCATTATGTATTCCTAAGGTTATCCTATCCTATTTTAGAATCTCAATGGTATTTAAAAGAATATAAAGGTGTTTGAAATAACTATACAGTATTTTATATTCACATTATTTGTCTATTTACCTTGTATTCTAAAGACACATGGCCTTTGGATCCTTGGGTTGTGTTTGTTGGATTAAGTAAAAACATGTTTAAGAGGCTTAGGTCCCTATAATTGTAACACCCCAGTTAAATAAAGAATATGAAATTTTTATATTTATCCCTATTTTGAATAAAATGTTAATATTAATTTAAAGGGAACGCTATGCTCGATGGCATACCCAATACGCAACAACGAGTTCCTTTGAAATCTTACGTTGCACTCTAATAATCAAATAATTTTATTTTAAATGGTAGTTAACACCTAGCCATTGTAATGAAGGGAATGAATAGAACTTACTTCAAAATTATTATATATGTTTGTAAAATATTTTTACTTTTATCCTATAAATGTTAGAGGCTTAAAATGAAAATGAATCCAATTTAAAGCATAAATCTTCTAATATTCTTTAAAAGGTCGAATAACAGCCTTTTGATGGAGAACCTCTTTTAAATCCACTTTTTGATGATTTTATGTGTTATATTTGACAAAATAAAATTCTTATTTAGAATCGGGACATCAAAATTTACTTTGTGTAAATTTTTGGTATTTTTCCGATAAAGTTCATTTTTTAATTAATAGTGAAAAATGTTGTATTTTAATTCAAAACCTCTTTTTAATATAATTTATTTATATGATTATATAATATTTTTAATTTTTTTAAAGTGAAATTAGAATATATTTTTACCTTTTAATCCAATAGTGTTCATTGGAATTAGTTTCACTTTCAAATTGGACTTAAACTAGTGTCAATCTTTTAATAGATATTGTTTTTTAAAAACACGCTGTTTGTTTTGACAATGGGAATTAATTATTAAATTAATTAATGCAACTTAGATGTTTTGAATTTTGGAAAATAGACATCATTTTTTAATTCATAATATCAAATATGTCTTAGGGTGAATTGTTGGTATTTTTCTAAAAAATGTCAATTTTTGATGAATAGTGAAACCACTAAGTAGTAGTTTAAAAAGTTATTTTTCGTTTAAATGAAATTTTACCACTTTTGTGATTTGAATTTCAAAAATCCAACATACATGGTTGTCATTAGGATGTAAAATGTGGTTCAATGGGATTAAAATAATTTTTTGGTGAATAGTAACTTTTAAGTTTTAATCGCGATTAGAGGTAATTAGTGTAATTTAAGGTAAAAATAATGTTTTAATAATATGAAATGACCTTGAAACATGTCCTTACATTATTTAACGTGTCATGGTCGACCAAGACAGTCTTTGGGTCAACTTTGGGATCCCATGGAGCCACTTTGGATAGAAAATGACATTAATACCTTTTTATTTAAAGTTAAAATTATGATGTCACAAACATGTGTTATTCTACTAAAAATAACTTTACATGGGGTTATAAAACTAATATTTGTGACTATAAATATTAATTAGAAATATTAAAATATTTCATACATCATGATATTTTTTTATAATTTTTAGACATTAAATAAATTTAATTATTTATGACACCATGATGATGCAGCGATTACCTCATCATTTAACGATTTAAATAAAATGAAAAGATAATGTAAAATCTAAGACCTACACTTGTCAAAAACCTATTGTATATGTGGATTTCTAATCCTTATCACCTTATCCTAGAAATATATCCTTTTGGTACCTTTAAAATCTGAAAAGAATTTTATAATAAAGTAATAGTTTATAACTTTCCAAGAGTTCCCCTCCTCTTCTCTTATAAAAGGCCCCCACCTCTACCACCTTACCCACACCTCTCAAGCCTTTGGTTCGGCAAACTACTGCCCATTTCATCTCTCCAAATCCCTCTCTTCATAATTGAAGCCTCAACTTTGGCATAATTCTCTTCAAGAAACCCTTTTGGTTCAAACCAAGAGGAGTTACCCGATTTAAAGGGAATGTCTTCACTTGTGTTCTTTTGTTTTATTTTGCTTCTCCAAACCCATAAAATCTGTTTATTCCTGTCTTTTGTAACAACACATGTATCTTAAATATACTAGTATGTTTTTATGTGAATGATTTGAGCTACACTTACACACACCTCCGTCTAATGGTTAAAGAACATACTATTTCTGTGGATGGCGAATTACTGCCTTTTGAAATGATGATTGTTCTATCTTCTCATACCACCTCTCATGGTGGCCATAATGATAGAACAATATTTATTTATGATATATATTATATTTATTTACTCTCTATTCTTCTGTATTTTATATTTAATACAAACCTCTATGCTTTTCATGTTGTGCAAATGCGAAAATTTCATTTGAGGAAGTGTGGACTACCGCCCCCTCAAGTGATGTGACTCGTTCGTGAAATACATGGAATGTATAAAGAATGAAATTTATGAACTTTTGTAATCTATATAACATATATATTAAATTGGAATTATAATATATATATATATATATATATATATCATCTAGTTTTAATTCCATTAATGTTGCAAAGAAATGAAAGTAGCGTTCATGCGTACGTACGGCTTACCGTCTCCATGAACGGTACATTTCATTTCTTATCTCCAATTGTTATGTACTATTATAAGTACATATATATAATGGATATATATGTCATATTTTACATCAAAATAATGGACATCATTCTGGAATTTTAATATATATATATCGCTTTTAACTTTAATTCCATTAATATGACAAAAAAATGAAAGTAGCGTTCATGCGTATGTACGGCCTACTGTCTCCATGAACGGTGCTTTTAATTTTTTATCTCAAAATGTTATGGAATAGAATAAAATTAATATATAATGGATATATATGATATTTAAAACATTAATACTATTCCTGAGATGATGTACCTATAACTACATGGAAAATTCTTTTTCAAACAAGTTCATTTTTGACTCATGTACCAAACATCGACAAAAACATCTGATATGAACTCACTTTATTAACCAATTATTATAACATTATAATATGTGATATGAACTGAATAATAATATTTAAAGGATTTCTTTAAGAAATTATAAATTGACCGAATTTTATTATTCAGGAGATTAAAGAACGATCGAGTCATGTCGGACATGAGGTAAGGGATCCTACCCCTCTCTTTCTTTTTAAGTATACTCTTTTATGTCATTCCTTTTAAGCTCATCTTTATTATGATTGTGATGTTATTTTATATTACTCTTACTGTAATTTTTATGTTCATATGATGAGAGACCCTATTTTCTCTCATCAATCCATTTTGGAAGTTTTGAGTGGCGCCGTTAGGCTGCCGAATTTTCGTAAGAGATCCAACCTCTCTCTTTCTTTTTAAGTACTCTCTTTTATGTCACTTCCTTTCATCTCCTATTTTTTATGTTGGGGGATGTTCTTTTAAATTCCTATTTCTGTAAATTTTATTTTAATATGATGAGAGACCCTATTTGATCTCATCAATCCATTTTTGGAAGTTTTAAGTGGCGTTGTTAGGCTGCCGAGTTTTCGTAAGGGATTTTTCATCTCACTTTTATTCCCGTGAGATTTATGCTACATTTGAAACCATTTCATTTGAGTGGTGTATGTACATACCATTATTATAAACTTTGTGTATTATAATTTCATTTATGGGTATTTACATATTCATTGTATGACCCATCTTCAATGGGGTGTACGTTTCGAAAGTTACCCAAATCAGAAAGGGGACCTCTCACCCTCCTCTTCTTTAAAAAGACTTATTTTGTTATGTATTTTAAATTCCATCCTATTATGTTGTGATATGTTCTTATATATCCTTATTTCTATAAATTTAATGTACAAGTGATGAGATACCCTTTTTATCTCTCATCATCTCATTTTATGAATTCTAAAGTGATGTCATTAGGCTGTCGGATTTCTATAAGGGAACTTCTTAACCCACATTCAATTCTTTGAGTTAAACCACTACTTCTTGATTTTATTATGCCAAGATTATGTGTGGAATATCTCTGTTTTAATTTCCACAAACCTCTGTGTGGGTATACTATTTCTACACATAATCATCTCATTGATAAATTCTTACATCATTTATATGAACTTGTATGGGAAATCAAAACTTAATCTCATTTCATTGAGTTAAATATCTATGCCATTGGTTTTGTTTTTTCAGGAGTATGTGTGAATGAACTCTGATTGTTTTACACTTAATATTCACTTATATTTTGTTTATTTATATTTTTCACACATAATCGTGTAATTGATTTATCCTTAATCTAAGGATACCGACTTTGTAAGGGACTTCGTCTCAATATCCTTTCATTGAGGCATATTTGGTTTTATACACAACTTTCTTTTATACGGTGTATAAACCCCTTTTACTTCTACTTTTATTTGGAAGGAATCCTTTCTATACGAATCGTTTTACTAAATGACAAAAAGTACGTTTCTTTTAAAGTACGTGGTGACAGCGACCCTTTTCCGTCGTCGTGAGTATTATTTGGTCTTTGGCTTCCCCAACAAGTCGTAATGTTTTAAAAATGAAATAAATACCATATACTATTTTATGTATTTTGGTATTGAAAATGGTTTTTATAATGGATTTTCTATGTCAAAATATTTAAGCCATATGTTGTGATAAAAGTGTGGAAATTTTTTCTTTCCATTATATTTGTTTTATGTATTATGATTTTATAATGGTACATAGACATTTGACGGGTGGTTATGTGATAAACCATATGATGGGTGGTGTCGTGAATACCAGGACGGGTGGTTACTTTATAACCTCGAATGCATTGGGTATGGAAGTTGGCCGTATGGATATTCCATTAAGTGATATGTGTGGAAGTCGACCAGATGGTTATTCCACTTAAGTATGTTTATGTCCCAAGTTACCTTTATATGTTATGTGTTCATTATATAGGTTTTATGGTAATATTTTGGTTACAAAAGGGTAAGTAATGATCCTTTATTCAATGAAGAGTATTTTCTTCTTCATAAAGGTGAAAATTATTACTTTGATAAAGTATTATTGGTTTACTGGTTGTTTTGAAAAACTAACAGCTTTCCTTCTTTGTGTATCCTTTACTGAGATTTTTATGGTCATCCCATGTTTTTGAAATGTTTTCCATAGGACTTAAAGATGAGTAGGGTCAAGGATGGGATCAAGGAAATGTCAGGCTGTCTAAAACATGGAACTAGACATGTTTCTTTTTAAGAGTTTTTATTTTATGGAATCTTAGTAGAAGTGTCTACTTTGTAAAATTTTGACATGTAATAGTTATGTCCTAATTCTCTAAAACTCTAAACCTGAAAAGATCCTCAATGTGAATTATTCATTTAATTCAATATTAAGTAAGGTTTAATTTTGGGGCCTTATATTTGGTATCAAAGGTCGGTTTAGATAACTTTAGAGGTTAGAGTGTTGTTTAAGCATAAGTGACAAGTTGTGTATAACCACAATGGTTATTATATTAGATAGAGTCATTGTTATTTATGAAATTTGGAATGAGTTTCAGATAACTTGGATAATTATATCTTAGTGTTTATATTCCTCTTTACTACATGATGATTTTGTTGATATACTCACACTGACATTTTTTGTTTCAGTAAATGGATGGATCTAGCAGGAACCAAAGTGACAATGGGTTTGAAGGAAACTGTTGTGGTTCTCTAATTAAGAGACTAGATGAAATGAAAGATTCAATGAGGAATCTCGTGGTTATTCTAAACCAACTATCAGGGAGTCATGATCAACCACTTGAACCTTGGTGAGTTCTCTAATGCATCTTGTACGAGAAAACTAACTTGATATGGAAGTTCTGGTGATAATTATAAAGGTAACCATTAGGGTTTAAATGATCCTTACTTTTGAGGTAATTATGGGTTAATATATGTTATGATGGAAAATGAAAGGCGTGAGATAAACTTGAGGTTAAAATAATTTATGATTATTTTTGAAGATTTTATTTCATTTTGGGGAATTTTTTAAGAATTATATAGTTTTGGAAAAAGGGCAACATGCAGACCGTGTGACAACCCGTCGGGTCGGACAAAGCTGTGAGAATCGAACCCACAACCAAAGTGCGACTGGTATTTATCGCCTACCACTAGACTACATGATGTCCCTGGTTAGTTTGACTAATTATTTTTAGTTAGATGATTTTTGGAATCAATAGTAAGTTTATTTTGGGTTATCTATGGAAATGATTAACCTATCATGGAAGATATGTGATTAGGTTAATTACTTTGAATATGAGACTTTAAGAGAAACTAATGTTTTTTGGAGATAAATGTTAATTTTTACCTTGGAAGACTATGTGATTAAATCCTTCAAATATTTGGGTTTCAATCTTTTTTGGTTTACTTTGATGAATTTTATGGACAAATTGTTTATCGAATAGTCTTCATTGAACTTTGGGTTTTGTTGGAAAATTTTTGGAGAATAAGAATAGATTTTCTTTTTATAAAGGGTTATCCTTTTCTGGATTATCTAATCTTGTTCTAACAATTTTTGTTTTTGTTTTTGTCTAAAGACATGGTAAATATATAGTTCTCTTTTGTGGGTTAGGTGATTCTCTATAAGTGGATTATAGCACTCTTAATGTGAACAAGTCATCCTAAATACTCATCTTTTGGAGAAAGTATGAGTTTGTGTTAGAAATCTGGTAAAAGATGAATGTCTACAAGACAAGTAAGTATGTTTCTTTATGATTTAGTTAAGCACAAAAATAAATTCCTCAATTAAAAGTAACTTAAAACAAAAATGTTTTCCGTTAACTTTTCCTACTGGGGAATCGAATACCGTTTAACCCACCACAAGTTTGTGATTTTCTTGTGGTTAACTTTCTCCTAAACATGTTTTCTATCCCTCTCCCTCAGAACATGAAGCTTTTCTTTTTCTTCCATATCCATGTTTTCCTACATGGAATCCTAGTATGGGATAACTCGGGTGACCTCTGTACTTCTCTTTATTTCTTTTAAAGTGATTGTTTTACCGACTCTTGTTCCGTTGTGGGATTTTCAATGATGTTTCCAAGCCCAATTTTAAAATCGCGAGGACGCAATTCACAAAAGGGGGGAAGGATGTAACACCCCAGGTAAATAAAGAATATAAAATTTTTATATTTATCCCTATTTTTGAATAAAATGTTAATATTAATTTAAAGGGAACGCTATGCTCAATGGCTTACCCAATACGCAACAACGAGTTCCTTTGAAATCTTATGTTGCACTCTAATAATAAAATAATTTTATTTTAAATGGTGGTTAACCCCTAGCCGTTGTAATGAAGGAAATTAACAGGACTAACTAAAAAATTATTATATATGTCTTTCAAATATTTTTACTTTTATCTAATAAATGTTAGAGGCTTAAAATGCGAATGAATCAAATTTTAAGCATAAATCATCTAATATTCATTAAAAGGTCGATTAACCGCCTTTTGATGGAGAACCTCTTTTAAATCCTCCTTTTGAAAATTTTATGTGTTATATTTGACAAAATAAAATTCTTATTTAGAATCAGAACATCAAAATTTACTTTGTGTAAATTTTTGGTATTTTTTCGATAAAGATCATTTTTAATGAATAGTGAAAACTGTTGTATTTTAATTCAAAACCTCTTTTTAATGTAATTGATTTATATGATTAGATTATCTTTAGAATTGGTTTTAAAGTGAAATTAGAATATATTTTTACCATTTAATCCAATAGTGGTCATTGGAATTAATTTCACTTTGAAATTGGACATAAACTAGTGTCAATTTTTTAATAGATATTGTTTCTTTAAAACACACCATTTGTTTTGACACCGGGAATTAATTAGTAAATTAATTAATGCAACTTATATGTTTTTAATTTTGTAAAATATAAATCATTTCTGAATTCGGAATATCAAATATAGCTTAGGGTGAATTTTTGGTATTTTTCTGAAAAAATTCAATTTTTGATGAATAGTGAAACAACTAAGTGGTAGTTTAAAAACTGATTTTTCGTTTAAATGAAACTTTAACACTTCTGTGATTTGAATTTCAAAAATCTGACATACATGGTTGTCGTTTTTATGTAAAATTTGGTTCAATGGGATTAAAATAATTTTTTGGTGAATAGTAACTTTTCAGTTTTAATCGCGATTAGAGGTAATTAGTGTAATTTAAGGTAAAAATAATGTTTTAATAATATGAAATGACCTTTAAACATGTCTTAACTTTATTGGATGTGTCATGGCCGACCACATAAATCCATGGGTAAACTTGGGGACCCCATGGAGCCACTTTTTTAGGAAAATGACATTATTACCTTTTTATTTAAAGTTAAAAGTAAAATTTCACAAACATGTGTTGTTCTACTAAAACAATTTTTACATGGGGTATAAAAGTCATATTTTTTACTATAAATATGTATTAGAAAGATAAAACAATTTCCTACATCATGATTGTTTTTTTATAATTTTTAAACATTAAATAAATTTAATTATTTATGACACCATGATGATGCAGCGATTACCTCATTATTTAATGATTAAAATAAAATGAAAATATAATTTAAAATCTAAGACCTATAATTGTCAAAAACCTATTGGATGTTTGGATTTAGAATCCTTATCACCTTATCCTCTAAATATATCCTTTTGGGACCTTTAAAATCCGAAAATAAATTTATAATAAAGTAATATTTTATAACATTTCAAGAGTGCATCTCCTCTTCTCTTATAAAAGGCCCCCACCTCTACCACCTTACCCACACCTCTCAAGCCTTTGACTCGGCCAACCCCTGCCCATTTCATCTCTACACATCCCTCTCTTCATCATTGAAGCCTCACCTTTGTCATAATGCTCTTCAAGAAACCCTTTTGGTTCAAACCAAGAGGAGTTACAAGATTTAAAGGTAATGTCTTCACTTGTGTTCTTTTGTTTTATTTTGCTTCTCCAAACCCTAAACTCTTTTTATTCCTATCTTTTGTAACAACACCAGTATATTCAATATACTAGTATGTTTTTATGTGATGTATTTGAGATACACTTACACACACCACTATCTAATGGTTAAAGAATATACTGTTTCTGTGGATGGCGAATTACTGCCTCACGAAACGATGATTATTCTATCTTCTCATACCACCTCTCATAGTGGCCATTATGATGAAATTATATTTATTTATGACATATATTATATTTATTTACTCTCTATGCTTCTGTATTTTATATTTAATACATACCTTTATGATTTTCATTTTGTGAAAATGCGATAATTTCATTTGAGGAAGTGTGGACTACCGCCCCCTCAAGTGATGTGACTCGTTCATGCAATACATGGAATGTATAAAGAATGAAATTTATGAAAATATGTGATCTATATAACATATATATTATACTAGAATTATAATATATATATATATGTAACACCCTGAGATTTTATGAAAACTATTCTTATAATTTCATTGATGTCTTTTTTTGTAAACTACAACAAGATTACCTTGCGCTATACGCAACACCGTATGAGCTTGCATTATACACAACACTATTTTCGGATCATGTTACATACAATTTTGATAGTAGTTATTCTAAGAAACATTTAGTGAATATATATATATATATATATATATTCAATGTATAAATGAAATATGGTTGGATTCTGTTATACGAAACAACGGAGGAGTCTTGCACAACACGCAACCCTGACTTGGCTTGCATTACACGCAATCACGACCTTCCTCGATAGCGTGTGTTGTACGCAATACCAGGTTTCACTAAACAACGATATATGGTAATAATATTATTATTAACTACCCATTATGAATAGTATCGACTACATTTTGAATTTTATAACATTATTATTCATCTTACACATTTTCTAGAACATGGTATGAGAACAAAATCAATTTTTCGAGTAAAAAAGTATTTTTCAAAAAATGTAGTTTTGCCACCTTTTGATGGAGAACCCACATTAAATATTGTTTTTTACATGTCTATAAGTCCAATTTGACAAAATATAATTCTTCTTTGGAATCAGGATATAAAAATTTACTTTGGATAAATTTTTCATATTATTCTGGTAACTTTCATATTTTAATGAATAGTAAAAACACGCTATATTTTAATTAAAAACAATTTTTTTCATAGAAATAATTTATATGGTTAGATTGTATTTTTAATTGGGTTTAAACTGTAATTAGAATATATTTTTACCATTTAATCCAATGTTTTTGATTCAAATTAATTTCACATTGAAATTGGATATAAACAAGTATCAATCTTTTGATAGTTATTGTTTCTTAAAAAACACGGTATTTGTTTTGATAACGGGAATTAATTTTAAAATTAATTAATTACACTTCTATGTTTTGAAATTGGAAAAATAGACATCAATTTTGAATTCGGAATATCAAATAATTCTTAGGCTGAATTTTTGGTATTTTTCTAAAAAACTGCAATTTTCGATGAATAGTGAAACCACTTAGTGGTAGTTAAAAAACTAACATTTTCATTTAAATGAAATTTTACCAATTCTGGGAATTGATTTTCTAAAATCCGAGAGACACGATTAAAAATGCGGTTTAATGTGATGAAAATAATTTTTGGTAAATAGTAACTTTTTACTTTTATTTACCACGGTTAAAAGTAAATAGAATAATTAAGGGTAAAAATGATATTATTATTACCCTAAAACATATCCTAATTCTATTGGATAAGATTAATTCGACCAAAAACAAACTTAGTAATAAAATATTACCATTTAGGTCCACTTGGATTAGATTAGGACATTTATTATTAATTTATTTGAAGAAGGGTTAAAATGGTTAAAATCAAAGTTTAATAACTAAGACATTTTTAATATAGGGTTATACATAAGATAAATTTGACTATAAATATTCATTAGAAATATAAAAAGATTTCCTACATAATGTTATTTTATTTATAATTTTTAGACATTAAATAATTTAATTAATTTATGACACAATGATGATGCAGTAATTACCTTATTAATGAAAAAGTAACATAATTGATGTTATAAATACCCAAATAAATGTAATTTGAGCAATTTAATGAATTATACTAATTTTCTAGGTTAATATGAAATGTTATTAGGTAGTTAAGTAACTTTTTTTGAACTAATCATGCTGTTATAAGTTTCACAAAAATCAAGTACCAAATAGTGTCAAAATTGACATAAAATAGTTTTTAAAACAAATATTATATTATTAATTGTTATTTTATTCATAAAAATATAAGGTTAGGCAAAATGACTTAGATAATAATATATATATTAATAATGAACCACTTGGGGTTCGTTTGGCTTGTTATAGTACGTTTATTAACCATATAGTGCAAGAAAACAAAAAGACATGGTAAAAGTTAAATTATTTAACTTAGTGTTAAATCTAAATGATAAGGTTAAAATAGTAACCAAAACTTGTCCAAATTCTATTGGATTAGAGGATGTCGACCCATACCCACATTATATTCAAAATAAATCAATTTTGAGCTATTATAAACCGAATATGACTTTATTATAAAATAATATTTTGAGTTGTTCCAAAGGTTCCCCTCTCCTCCCTTATAAAAAGGGAACCCCTTCCCTCTTATCTTCACGCCATTTTGAGCCTTAAAGCTCGGCCAACCCCTTCCCATTTCACTTTCCCACTTCCTTAAAAAACCTACTAGAGGTACTGGTCTTCTCAAAAGACCAACTCTAGTGCCCTAAGAGAAAATTTAAAGGAGCCACTTCAAGAAAGACGTAATACCTTCTACCGCTTTCTTCAAGTTCCATTCTTCTTCTACTCCCTCTTCTTTAGTTGTTTCATTATGAAGTAATAACATCAGTATCCCTCATATACTGATATGTAATTATAAATATGAAACAACCCTATTTCACATGCTATCCATCCTATGAAAAACAAAATCACAGCGCGTGCGTACACACGGAATACCGTCTCTACGCCGTGGTGTAATCTGTTTTTCCACCAACACCATACATGGATGGATATAACAGTGTAGAGAATAACTATATATATGGTTATCATAAAATCATACTGATTCTGATATATTATACCATCCACTCCAATTCTATTCAATAATTATGGGAACCATATCATCGCTCGTGCGTACGTACGGACTACCGTCTCCATGACGTGATGAGATTCATTCTCCATGTCAACCATACGTGAATGATCATAAAGTTTATATAATGAATAATAATGAAATATATGAAATAATAATTCTACTGGATTTATGTATATATATATATATATATATATTTATATGTATGTCATCTATTTAGTTTGATTCAATTCAATAAGGAAACGAAAACAACGTTCATGCGTACGTACGACCTACCGTCTCCATGAACGGTGTACTTCATTCCTTTTATCGATCTATAATATATATGTATATGATGAATATATATTATATATAAATCATTGTTTACATTATGGAATTATGTAAATCATGATATAAGTAATAATATAAAGAACCACAAGTCGAATCACATACGATAAATGAGATGAATTTACCCAAAACGATGCATTAACATGGAATTTACAAAAGAACGGGTAATATAAAGTCATAAGTGAAACATATATAATATCATAACAATAAATATTATTATATAATAAGTCAATGACATTATTTAAATCATTATAAAGTAGGTTCGGATCCATACGAATCATATCAGACCTAAGGTAAGGGATAATTTTTCAAATCAGATTTTTATCCGAGATTGCTTATTCGTAAGTATTTACTGGGGTTATTTATATCATCCATGACCATGTTTTATAAAAGTTTTTTCAAGTATGTTTAATGTCCTTTTTACCCATTTTTTACTTTTACTACATGGTATGTAAGGAATCTTTCTTTTGTTTACGTTATGAGGTACTTTTTTGACTTTTCCGGCAAACGTACGAGAAGAATGTTTTTTTTAACTTATATGGCATGAAAGGATTTTTACGGTTTTATAAAGCCTTATTTTCATAAAGCTTCCTCAAAAATATTTCGTGACTATTTTCATGAAAATATCCTTCTTTTAAAATTGCATGACATTTTGTGAAAAGAAATTGATTTTGAAGAAGAAAGGATATTTTCCTCAAGAATTCATTTCAAATGTTTTATCAAAACCATTTTCCATCTAAGATGACATTATTTCATATGTTTATGTTTAAAGTTTAATGTATCTATTATTTACATGGTTTCACTTTTCTTATGATGAAATTTCTATTTGTTTTATATGGATTATGAGATGATGGGATGGTGTTTATGAAACCCATTTTATTCTTTGGGTTATGGTGAATCTTTTAAGTTAATTTTGTGTCACAAGTAAGAATGATTTCATTATGAGATGGGTGGGACCTATATCTCCCTCCAATTCATTGGGTAAATATTTATATCTCATGAGATAGACATGTCAGCAATGGTAAGTTAATCCGGTTCAGTGTTACAGGACTGAAACGAGGAGTAAACTCGATTCAGAAAGGGACTTTGTCCACTAAGATTGTCATGGCAGTAATGCCTTAGATACTATGGAAATCATAACATGTGATTAATGGTTTCCACAATTACATGTTTTATTCCCATGCTATTTTATCATGATTTATGTTCCCTTATGATATATGCCTTACGTACTTCCAAGATTCATGTCTTTGCTCAAGATTTTGATGTTTAGATTTTATGTTCATGTTTTTGCATTCAAATGTTTATGGATTGTTTTATGTTCTCTATGTTTACCCTTACTAGGAATTTGAGCTCACCCCTTTTATGTTTTCTTTTCCCTAGGATATAAAGAAAGGTTTTGGTAAGAAAAAAAAGGGAAGATCTTTATGGGAGATGTTGAAGATCTTTCATCATGATTAGAAGATTATATTCTGAGTTTCCAAAGACACTAAACTATTATGGTCCTTGTGTGTCTATTTTTGTTATGCACTAAGTATTCCTAAAAAGTAATGTAATGTCCACGTACATCAAGATTTGGGCCTCAACAGTTGGTTTCAGAGGAAAGGTTTAGTCAACCTTTGGAAACTAGGATGTGAAAACATTAGTGAGATCCCTAGAGATATTTCTAAGGTATGTCTAGGGATGTCCCTAAGGATAAGTATACATATAAGATATATTCCTAGAACTATGGTAATGATCTTAGAATTTAACCTAAGATGTTAGATATTGAGGGTACTCTCCCTTTAGTATGTTGTTTTCCCTAGCATGATTTTTCCCCTCACAGAATTCTTTTTGTGTTTTAGTCAATGGAGGGAGCTAGAAGGAATTCGGTTAACATTGAATCCAATGGAAAAATTGGTGACTATGAGCAAAAAAATTGCGTAATTCCTAGAGAAAAATATATTTTGATTATGCCGAATCAGTCATCACGATATATGATTAAGAAGGTGAAATGTAGTGGTATGCCTAATTCATCAAATAAGAGGAAGATAGACTTTTATGCATGTTAGCATGTTGAGGAGCATAAAGAAAGGAAGATTGAGATTTCTAAAGAAGGGAAGAAGAACCTTGAGGAATACCTCAAATGGAGGGACATATGTTATCTGTGTGGAGAAAAGGGTCATAGGGTGATAGACTCTTATGGAGTTCAATGTCTTATTTGTGGAGAACATTGGCATTACCCAACTCAATGCCCTGACCTAAAAAGTTACTTCTAAATCAAAGAAGGACTTATTCCAAGACAATCATTAAAGAGGATGGATTGAAGGGTTTATGTATGGGTATTAAAGAATAATGTTGTTGAGGTACTTTTATGGTGTATTAGAATATTTTTGTGTCAGTCTATTGTTGTTTTCAATAATTTTATGCTACCGGTAACCATGAAAAGTGATTCAAATATTTTGGAAAGAAGATGATATGAGCATAATGAAGGGATAAGAAGATAATGAGATGTTTGGTTGTATTCAGGATCTCATGATTGATATAAGGACTAAGTGATATCATGGTTTGAGTATATAGAATTTTGAGGATTTTGGTATGTGGAAAGTGTTAACTTTTAACTGCATTCATGTTTTCACTAAGGTTCAATGGGTATTCATTCTTCAATAGAATACATGATTAAGGTATTCACATGTTTGTAATTCGACCAACAAGATATATCTTATGATATATGGGGGATAAATTATGGCATTCACGTGATTGTTATGTGACATTTCAAGTAATCATTTTCTTTATACTATGAGCTTGGACTAAATTATTTTATATAAGCCTAAAGATTGGAATGGATTATGTTGGACATAAGTTAGTATTGTTTAAGGATAGAACTTTTTTCGATATTATTGATGGGATGTTATAGTAATGTAGTTTTAGAAAAAGGACAACCTGCAGGACGGGAGACAACCCATCACGTCGGACAAGGCTGTGAGAATCGAACCCACAACTGAAGTGTGACTGGCCTTTATCGCATACCAATGGCCTACAGGAAGTCCTTGGTTAGTGGAAAGTAGTTTTATTTTATTAAGCGGTATGATAAATAAAGTATAAGTCCATTCTTGGAACCATATACGATTAATCTCACCATAAGATGGACTTATAACTTTTTCTAACCTTTTGTTTGAAACAGATGGAATGAACCATCATTCTATCACATGATCTATTAATGCTTCACGAATAACATATTCAACTTCATTTCTTTAAGAGATGAAGTGTAAATTGTTCAATTCACGAACGATAGTGAGATTGTACCAAAATCATGTAAGTATTTATTTTAATTCATCAACTTTAGGGAAATGATCTTGAAAACCAAAAATGTTTTCCTAGTGCTCTTATATCCGATGAATCAGATGGTACCTTAGATCATCACAAATTTATGGCTTTGTGATTGATGGCTTTTTTCATAGCCTTGTTCTCTACCACTCTCTATCAGAACTTGATAGTTAGATTTTTCTTCCATATCTATATTTTCACCTATGTTCTCCTATATGGAAACCCAGTGATGAGTTACTTTGGGTAATCATTACGTTTCATACTTTAGTTTTTAAAATTAAGTTTTAGTATTCCTTTTTACGATGTGGGTTTCTATAAATAGTAAACGATTTATAACCCTGACGAATTTTGAGGGAGAAATTCATTTTAAGGGGGGTAGAATGTAACACCCTGAGATTTTATGAAAAATATTCTTTTAATTTCATTGATGTATTTTTTTTAAGCTACAAAAAGATTACCTTGCGCTATACGCAACACCGTATGAGCTTGCAGTATACACAACACTATTCTTGGATCATGTTACACACAATTTTGATAGTAGTTATTCTACGAAACATTGAGTGTATATATATATATATTCAATGTATAAATGAAATATGGTTGGATTCTGTTATACGAAACAACGGAGGAGTCTTGAACAACACGCAACCCTGACTTGGCTTGCGTTACACGCAATCGCGGCCTTCCTCGATAGCGTGTGTTGTACGCAATACCAGGTTTCACTAAACAACGATATATGGTTATAATATTATTATGAACTACGCGTTATGAATAGTATAAACTACATTTTGAATTTTATAACATTATTATTCATCTTACACATTTTCTAGAACATGGTATGAGAACAAAATCAATTTTTCAATTAAAATAAGTATTTTTTAAAAAATGTAGTTTTTCCGCCTTTTGATGGCGCATCCACATTAAATCTTGTTTTTGACATGTCTATAAGGTCAATTTGACAAAATAAAATTCTTCTTTGGAATGAGTATATAAAAATTTACTTTGGATTAATTTTTTAAATTATTCTGAAAACTTTATTATTTTAATGAATAGTAAAAGCATGCTATATTTTAATTAAAAACAATTTTTTTCATCCCAATAATTTATATGGTTAGATTATCTCTCTAATTGGTTTTAAAGTGTAATTAGAATATATCTTTACAATTTATTCCAATTTTTGTGATTGAATTAATTTCACTTTGAAATTGGATATAAACAAGTATCAATCTTTTGATAGTTATTGTTTCTTAAAAAACACGCTATTTGTTTTGATAACGGGAATTAATTTTAAAATTAATTAATTCCACTTCTATTTTTTTAATTTGGAAAAATAGAAATCAATTTTGAATTCAGAATATCAAATAATGCTTATGCTGAATTTTTTGTATTTTTCTGAAAAACGGCAATTTTTGATGAATAGTGAAACCACTTAGTGGTAGTTAAAATACTAACTTTTTCATTTAAATGAAATTTTACCACTTATGTGAATTTAATTTCAAAAATATGAGAGAAACGGTTAAAAAATTGGTTCAATGAGATGAAAATAATTTTTGGTGAATAGTAACTTTTTACTTTTATTTACCACGGTTAAAAGTAAATAGGATAATTAAGGGTAAAAATGATATTATTATTACCCTAACATATGTCCTAATTATATTGGATAAGTTTAAATGGACCAAAAACTTCCTTAGGATTAAAATATGACCATTTGGGTCCACTTGGATTAGATTAGGACATTTATTATTAATTTATTTAAAGAAGGGTTAAAATGGTTAAAATCAAAGTTTAGTTACTAAGACATTTTTAATATAGGGTTATACATAAGATAAATTCGAATATAAATATTAATTAGAAAAATAAAAATATTTATTACATAATGGTATTTTATTTATAATTTTTAGACATTAAATAATTTAATTTATTTATGACACAATAATGATCCAGTAATTATCTTATTAATGAAAAATTAACCTAATTGATGTTATAAATACCCAAATAAATTTAATTTGAAAAATTTTATGAATTATAATAATTTTATAGGTTAATATGAAATGTTATTATTTATTTAAGTAACTTTTTTTTAACTAATAATGCTGTTATGATTTCACAAAAATCATGTACCAAATAGTGTCAAAATTGACATAAAACAGTTTTTAAAAAAATATTATATTATTAATTGATATTTTATTCCTAAAAATTTAAGGTTCGGCCAAAAGAGTTATATAATGATATATATATTAATAATGAACCACTAGGGGTTCGTTTGTCTTGTTAGTGTAAGTTTATTAACCATATAGTGTAAGAAAACAAAAAAGACACGGTAAAAGTTAAATTATTTAACTTAGAGTTAAATCTAAATGATAAGGTTAAAATAGTATCCAAAACATGTCCAAATTCTATTGTATGAGAGGATTTTGACCCATACCCACATTATCTTCTAAATAAATCAATATTTAGATATTATAAACCGAATATTACTTTATTATAAAATAATATTTTGAGTTGTTCCAAAGGTGCCCCTCTCCTCCCTTATAAAAAGGGCACCCCTTCCCTCTTCTCTTGACACAAATTTGAGCCTTAAATCTCTTCAAACCCCTGCCCATTTCACTTACCCACATCCTTAGAAACCAACTAGAGATACTGGTCTTCTCAAAATACCAACTCTAGTGCTCTAAGAGAAATTTTAAAGGAGGCACTTCGAGAAAGAGGTAATACCTTCTACCGTTTTCTTCAAGTTCCATTCTTCTTCTACTCCCTCTTCTTTATTTCTTTCATTATGAAGTAATAAAATCAGTATCCCTCATATAATGATATGTTATTATAAATATGAAACAACCCTATTTCACCTTTTATCCATCCTACGGAAAACAAAATCACCGAGCGTGCGTACGTACGGAATATCGTCTTCACGTCGTGGTGTAATCTATTTTTCCACCAACACCTTACATGGATGGGTATAATGGGGTAAATAATAACTATATATATGGTTATTATAAAATCATACTGATTCTGATATATTATACCATCCACTCCAATTCTATTCAATAATTATGGGAACGATATCATCGCTCGTGCGTACGTACGGGCTACCGTCTCCACGACGTGATGAGATTCATTCTCCATGTTAACCATACATGAATGATCATAAAGTTTATATAATGAATAATAATTAAATATATGAAATAATAATTCTACTGGATTTATTTATATATATGTATGTATGTCATCTCATTAGTTTCATTCAATTCAATAAGGAAACGAAAACAACGTTCAAGCGTACGTACGGCCTACCGTCTCCATGAATGGTGTATTTCATTCCTTTTATTGATCTATAATATATATTTATATGATGAATATATATTATATATAAATAATTTTTTACATTATGGAATTATTTAAATCAGGATATGAGTAATAATATAAAGAATGACAAGTCGAAACACATACGATAAATGAAATGATTTTACCCAAAACACTGCTTTACCATGGAATATACAAAAGAAAAGCTAATATAAAGTCATAAGTGAAACATATATGATATCATAACAATGAATATGATTATGTAATAAGTAAATGACATTATTTAAATCATTATACAGGAGTTTCGGATCCATACAAAGCATATCATACCTAAGGTAAGGGATAATTTTCCAAATCTCATTTTTATCTGAGATTGCTTATTCGTAAGTATTTACTAGGGTTATTTCTATCATCCATGTCCATGTTTTATAAAAGTGTTTTCATTTATTTTTAAAGTCTTTGTTAACCATTTTTGACTTTTACTACATGGTATGTAAGGAATCTTTCTTTTGTTTACGTTACGAGGTACTTTTTTGACTTTTCCTACAAAAGTACGAGAAGAATGTTTTTTTAACTTACACATCTTGAAAGGATTTTTACAGTTTTATAAAGCTTTATTTTCATGAAGCTTCCTCCAAAATATTTCAGGACTATTTTTAAGAAAATCTCCTTCTTTAAAAATTACATGATGTTTTCTGAAAAGAAATTGATTTTGAGAAAGAAAGGATATTTTCCTCAAGAATTCATTTCAAATGTTTTATCAAAACCATTTTCCTTCTAATATTACATTATTTCATATGTGTATGTTTCAAGTTTAATTTCTCTATGATTTACATGGTTTCACTTTTCTTATGATGAAATTTCCATTTCTTTTATATGGATTATGAGATGATGGGATGATGTTTATGAAACCCATTTTATTCTTTGGGTTATGGTGAATGTTTTAACTTTACTTGGTGGCACAAGTAAGAATGATTTCATTATGAGATGGGTGTGACCTATATCTCCCTACAATGCATTGGGTAAATATTTATATCTCATGAGATAGACATGGCTGGAATGGTAAGTTAATGCGGTTCAGTGTTAGAGGACTGAAATGAGGAGTGAACTCGATTCAGAAAGGGACTTTGTCCACTAAGATGGTCATGGAAGTAATGCCTTGGCTACTATGGAAATCACAACATGTTCCTAATGATTTCCACAATTAAATGTTTTATTCCCATGATATTTTATCATGATTGATGTTCCCTTATGATATATGACTTATGTACTTCCATGATTTATGTCTTTGCTCAAGATTTTGATGTTTAGATTTTATGTCCATGTTTTTGCATTCAAATGTTTATGAATTGTTTTATGTTCTCTATGTTTACACTTAATGGGAATTTGAGATCACCCCTTTTATGTTTTCTTTTCCCCAGGATATAAATAGAGGTTTTAGGTAAGAAGAATGGGTTAAGATCATTATGGTATATGTTGAAGATCTTTCACCACAATTAGAAGATTATATTCTGAGTTTCCAAAGACACTAAACTATTACGGTCCTTGTGTGCCTATTTTTATTATGTACAAAGTATTCCTCAAAAGTAATGTAATGTACATGTACATCAAGATTTGTGCCTCTACATTATCTCATCTAGTTTTAATTCCATTAAGGTCCCAAAGAAATGAAAGTAGCATTCATGCGTACGTACGGCTTACCATCTCCATGAACGGTACATTTCATTTCTTATCTCCAATTGTTATGTACTATTATAAGTACATATATATAATGGATATATATTTCATATATTTCATCTAAATAATTAATATCATTCTGGAATTCTAATATATATATCTCCCTTTTAACTTTAATTCCATTAATATGACAGAACAATGAATGTAGCGTTCATGCGTACGTACGGCCTAACATCTCCATGAACGGTGCTTTTAATTTTTTATCTACAAATGTTATGGAATAGAATAAAATGAATATATACTGGATATATATGATATTTAAAAAATTAATACTATTCCGGAGATGATTTACCTATAACTACATGGAAAATTCTTTTTCAAACAAGTTCATTTTTGACTCATGTACCAAACATCGACAAAAATGTCTGATATGAACTCAATTTATTAAACAATTATTATAATATTATAATATGTGATATGAACTGAATAATAATCTTTAAATTAGGTCCTTAATAAATTATAAATTGACCACATTTTATTATTCAGGAGATTAAAGAACGATCGAGTCATGTTGGACACGAGGTAAGGGATCCTACCCCTCTCTTTCTTTTTAAGTACACTCTTTTATGTCATTCCTTTTAAGATCATCTTTCTTATGATTGGGATTTTATTTTATATTACCCATACTGTAATTTTTATGTTCATATGATGAGAGACCCTATTTTCTCTCATCAATCCATTTTGGATGTTTTGAGTGGCGCCATTAGGCTGCCGAATTTTCGTAAGAGATCCAACCTCTCTCTTTCTTTTTAAGTACTCTCCTTTATATCACTTTTTTTAAGCTACTCTTTGTTATGATAGGGGATGTTCTTTTATATTCCTCTTTTTGTAAATTTTATTTTAATATGATGATAGACCCTATTTTATCTCATCAATCCATTTATCGAAGTTGTAAGTGGCGTCGTTAGGCTGCCGAGATTTCGTAAGGGATTTTTTATCTCACATTTATTCCCGTGAGATTTATGTTACATTTGCCACCATTTCCATTGAGTGGTGTATGTAATTCCCATTATTATACTCTTTGTGTAATATAATTTCATTTATTGGTATTTACATATTCATTGTATGACCCTTCTTCAATGGGGTGTACGTTTCGAATGTTACCCAAATCGGTAAGGGGACCTTTCACCCTCCTCATCTTTAAAAAGACATCTATTGTTATGTCTTTTAAATTACATATTATTATATTGGGATATGTTCTTATAAATCCTTATTGATCTAAATTTAATGTACAAGTGATGAGATACCCTTTTTATCTCTCATCATCTCATTTTATGAATTCTAAAGTGATGTCGTTAGGCTGTCGGATTTCTGTAAGGGAACTTCTTAACCCACTTTCAATTCTTTGGGTTAAACCTCTACTTATGGATTTTATTATTCCAATATTATGTGTGGAACCTATATGTTGTAATTTCCACAAAACATTGTGTGGATATACTATATATACACATAATCATCTCATTGATAAATTCTTACGTCATTTATATGAACTTGTAAGGGAAATCAAAACTCAATCTCATTTCATTGAGTTAAATATCTATGTCATTGGTTTTGTTTTTTCAAGAGTATGTGTGAATGAACTATGATTGTTTTACACTTAATATTCAATTATATTTGTTTTATTTATATTTGTCACAGATAATCATGTAATTGATTTATCCTTAATTTAAGGATACCGACTTTGTAAGGGACTTCGTCTCAATCTCCTTTCATTGAGGCATATTTTGTTTAATACACAACTTTATTTTATACGGTGTATAAACCCCTTTGACTTATACTTTTTATTTAGAAGGAATATTTTCTATATGAATCATTTTACTAAAAAACAAAAAGTATGTTTCTTTTTAAGTACGTGGTGACAACGACCCTTTTCCGCTGCCACATGTATTATTTGGTCTTTGGCTTCCTCAACAAGCCGTAATGTTTTTAAAATGAAAGAAATACCATATAATATTTTATGTATTTTGGTATTGAAAATGTTTTTTATAATGGATTTGTCATTTCCATATATTTAAGTCATATACTGTGATCAAAGTGTGAAAAAAAATTTCATTCCATTATATTTGTTTTATGTCTTATGATTTTATAATGGTACTTGGACATTTGATGGGTGGTTAGGTGATAAACCATATGACGGGTGGTTCCGTGAATACTAGGACGGGTGGTTACGTTATAACCTCCAATTCATTGGGTATGGAAGTTGGCCGTATGGCTATTCCATTAAGTGATATGTGTGGAAGTCGACCGGATGGTTATTCCACTTAAGTATGTTTATGTCCCAAGTTACCTTTATATTTTATGTGTTCTTTATATGGGTTTTATGGTAATATTTTGGTTACAAAAGGGTAAGTAATGATCTTTTATTCAATGAAGAATATTTTCTTCTTCATAAAGGTGAAAAGTATTACTTTGATAAGGTATTCTTGGTTTACTGGTTGTTTTGAAAAACTAATAGTTTTCCTTCTTTGAGTATCCTTTACTGAGATTTTTTTGCTCATCCGAAGTTTTTGAAATGTTTTCCATAGGGCTAAAAGATGAATAGCATTAAGGATGCGATCAAGGAAATGTCAGGCTATCTAAAACATGGAACTATACATGTTTCTTTTTAAAAGTTTTTATTTTATGGAAGCTTAGTAGAAGTGTGTACTTTGTAATCTTTTGAGATGTAATAGTTATGTCCTAATTCTATAAAATTATAAACCTAAAAAGATCCTCAATGTGAATTATTCATTTAATCCAATATTAAGTAAGGTTTATGGTTGGGGCCTTATAGTTGGTATCAAAGGTCGTTTTAGATAACTTTAGAGGTTAGAGTATTGTTTAAGCATAAGTGACAAGTTGTGTATAACCACAATGGTTATTATATTAGATAGAGTCATTGTTATTTATGAAAGTTGGAATGAGTTTGAGATAACTTGGATAATTATATCTTAGTGTTTATCTTCCTCTTTAGTACAAGATGATTTTGTTGATATACTCACACTTACATTTTTGGTTTTAGTAAATGGATGGATCTAGCAGGAACCAAAGTGACAATGGGTTTGAAGGAAACTGTGGTGGTTCTCTAATTAAGAGACTGGATGAAATGGGGGATTCAATAACGAATCTCGTGGTTATTATAAACCAACTATCAAGGAGTCATTATCAACCACTTGAACCTTGGTGAGTTCTCTAATGCATCTTGTACAAGAGAACTAACTTGATGTGGAAGTTCTGGTGATAATTATAAAGGTAACCATTAGGGTTTATATAATCCTTACTTTTTAGGTAATTATGGGTTACTATATGTTATGATGGAAAAAGAAAGGCATGAGATAAAATTGTGGTTAAAATATGTTATGATTATTTTTGAAGAATTTATCTCATTTTGGGGAATGTTTTTAGAATTATATAGTTTTGGAAAAAAGACAACACGTAGACCGTGTGACAACCCGTCGCATTGGACAAAGCTGCGGGAATCGAACCCACAACCAAAGTGCGACGGGTATTTATCACCTACCACTAGACTATGTGAAGTCCCTGGTTAGTTTGACTAAGTATTTTTAGTTAGATGATTTTGGGAATCAAGAGTAAGTTTATTTTGGGTTATCTATGGAAATTATTAACCTATCATGGAGGATATGTGATTAGGTTAATTACTTTTCAATATGAGACTTTAAGAGAAACTAATGTTATTTGGAGATAAATGTTAATTTTTACCTTGGAAGACTGTGTGATTAAATCCTTCAAATATTTGTGTTTAAATCTTTGTTTGGTTTACTTTGATGAATTTTATGGACAAATTTTTTATCGAATGGTCTTCATTGAACTTTGGGTTTTGTTGGACAAATTTTGGAGAATAAGAATATATTTTCTTTTTATAAAGTGTTATCCTTTTCTGGATTATTTGATCTTATTCTAAAAATTTTGGTTTTTGTTTTTGTCTAAATACATGGGAAATATATAGTTCTCTTTTGTGGGTTAGTTGTTCTCTATAAGTGGATTATAACGCTCTTAATGTGAACAAGTCATCCTAAATACTCATCTTTTGGAGAAAGTATGAGTTTGGGTTAGAAATCTGGTAAAAGATGAAAGTATACCAGAAAAATAAGTATGTTTCCTTATGATTTAGTTAACCTCAAAAATAAATTCCTCAATTAAAAGTAACTAAAAACAAAAATGTTGTCCGTTAACTTTTCGTACTGGGGAATCGAATACCATTTAACCCACCACAAGTTTGTGATTTTATTTTGGTTAACTTTCTCCTAAACATGTTTTCTATCACTCTCCCTCAGAACATGACCCTTGCTTTTTCTTCCATATCCATGTTATCCTACATGGAATCCTAGTACGGGATAACTCAGGTGACCTCTATACTTCTCTTTCTTTCTTTTCAAGTGATTGTTTTACCGACTCTTGTTCCGATGTGGGATTTTCAATGAAGTTTCCAAGCCCAATTTTAAAATTGTGAGGACGCAATTCCCAAAAGGGGAGAAGGATGTAACACCCTAGGTAAATAAAGAATATTAAATTTTTATATTTATACCTATTTTTGAATAAGATGTTAATATTAATTTAAAGGGAACGCTATGCTCGATGGCTTACCCAATACACAATAACGAGTTCCTTTGAAATCTTACGTTTCACTCTAATAATAAAATAATTTTATTTTAAATGGTAGATAACACCTAGACGTTGTAATGACAGGAATGAACAGAACTAACTAAAAAATTATTATATATGTTTGTAAAATATTTTTACTTTTATCCACTAAATTTTAGAGGATTAAAATGCAAATGAATCCAATTTTAAGCATAAATCTTCTAATATTATTTAAAAGGTCGATTAACCGCCTTTTGATGGGGAACCTCTTTTAAATACACTTTTTGACAATTTTATGTGTTATATTTGACAAAATAAAATTATTCTTTAGAATCGGGATATCAAAATTTACTTTGTGTAAATATTTTGTATTTTTCCGATAAAGTTCATTTTTTTAAGGAATAGTGAAAAATGTTGTATTTTAATTCAAAACCTCTTTTTAATATAATTTATTTATATGATTAGATTATCTTTTGAATTTTTTTTAAAGTGAAATTAGAATATATTTTTACCATTTAATCCAGTAGTGGTCATTGGAATTAATTTCACTTTGAAATTGGACTTAAACTAGTGTCAATCTTTTAACAGATATTGTTTCTTATAAACATGCTATTTGTTTTGACAGCGGGAATAAATTATTAAATTAATTAATGAAACTTATATGTTTTGAATTTTTTAAAATATACATAATTTTAGAATTTGGAATATCAAATATACCTTAGGGTGAAATTTTGGTATTTTTCTGAAAAAACATCAATTTTTGATGAAAAGTGAAACCACTAAGTGGTAGTTTAAAATCTGATTTTTCGTTTAAATGAAACATTACCCCTTCTGTGATTTGAATTTAAAAAATCTGACATACATGGTGGTCATTAGGATGTAAAATTTGGTTCAATGGGATCAAAATAATTTTTTGGTGAATAGTAACTTTTCAGTTTTAATCGCAATTAGAGGTAATTAGTGTAATTCCAGGTAAAAATAATGTTTTAATAATATGAAATGACCTTGACACATGTCCTACCCTTATTTTATGTGTCATGTCTGACCAAGAATATCCATGGTTCAACTTGGGGACCCCATGGAACCACTTTGGTAGGAAAATGACATTAATACCTTTTTATTTAAAGTTAAAATTAAAATGTCACAAACACGTGTTGTTCTACTAAAAGAAATTTACATGGGGTTATACAAGTAATATTTTTGAATATAAATATTCATTAGAAATATAAAAATATTTCTTACATCATGATATTTTTTTTTATAATTTTTGGACATTAAATAAATTTAATTATTTATGACACCATGATGATGTAGTGATTACCTCATTATTTAACGATTTAAATAAAATGAAAATATAATGTAAAATCTAAGACCTACACCGGTCAAAATCCTATTGGATTTGTGGATTTCGAATCCTTATCACCTTATCCTTGAAATATATCCTTCTGGGACCTTTAAAATCAGAAAAGAATTTTATAATAAAGTAATAGTTTATAACTTTCCAAGAGTGCCCCTCCTCTTCTGTTATAAAAGGCCCCCACCTCTACCACATTACCCACACCTCTCAAGCCTTTAGCTCGGCCAAACCCTGCCCATTTCATCTCTCCACATCCCTCTGTTCATCATTTAAGCCTCACCTTTTTCATAATGCTCTTCAAGAAACCCTTCTGGTTCAAAACAAGAGGAGTTACAAGATTTAAAGGTAATGTCTTCACTTGTGTTCTTTTGTTTTATTTTGCTTCTCCAAACCTATAAAAAAAATTTATTCCTATCTTTTGTAACAACACCAGTATCTTCAATATAATATTATGTTGTTATGTGAAGGATATTAGCTACACTTACACACACCTCCGTCTAATGGTTAAAGAACATACTGTTTCTGTGGATGGCGAATTACTGCTTCACGAAACGATGATTGTTCTATCTTCTCATACCACCTCTCATGGTGGCCATTATGATGGAAATATATTTATTTATGATATATATTATATTTATTTACTCTCTATGATTCTGTATTTTATATTTAATGCATACCTTTATTCTTTGCATGTTGTGGAAATGCGATAATTTCATTTGAGGAAGTGTGGACTACCGCCCCCTCAAGTGATGTGACTCGTTCATGAAATACATGGAATGTATAAAGAATGAAATTTACGAACTTATGTGATCTATATAACATATATATTATACTGTAATTATAATATATTTATATCTCTCATCTATTTTTATTTCAATTAATGTGCCAAAGAATTGAAAGTAGCGTTCATGCGTACGACGGCTTACCGTCTCCATGAACGGTACATTTCATTTCTTATCTCCAATTGTTATGTACTATTATAAGTACAAATATATAATGGATATATATTTCATATTTTACATCAAAATAATGTATATAATTCTGGAATTTTAATATATATATCTCTCTTTTAACTTTAATTCCATTAATATGACAAAAAATGAAAGTAGCGTTCATGCGTATGTACGGCCTACCGTCTCCATGAACGGTGCTTTTAATTTTTTATCTCCAAATGTTATGGAATAGAATAAAATTAATATATACTGGATATATATGATATTTAAAACATTATTACTATTCTGTAGATTATGTACCTAAAACTACATGGAAAATTCTTTTTCAAACAAGTTCATTTTTGACTCATGTACCAAACAACGACAAAAACGCCTGATATGAACTCACTTTATTAACCAATTATTATAACATTATAATATGTGATATGAACTGAATAATAATATTTAAATTAGGTCCTTATGAAATTATAAATTGACCAAATTTTATTATTCAGGAGATTAAAGAATGATTGAGTCATGTCGGACACGAGGTAAGGGATCCTACCCCTCTCTTTCTTTTTATATACACTATTTTATGTCATTACTTTTAAGCTCATCATTCTTATGATTGGGATGTTCTTTTATAATAATCTTACTATACTTTTTACGTTTATATGATGAGAGACCCTATTTTCTCTCATCAATCCATTTTGGAAGTTTTGAGTGGCGCTGTTAGGCTGCGGAATTTTCGTAAGAGATCCAACCTCTCTCTTTCTTTTTAAGTACTCTCCTTTATGTCACTTCTTTTAAGCTCTACTTTGTTATGTTGGGGGATGTTATTTTATATTCCTCTTTCTGTACATTTTATCTTAATATGATTTGATACCCTCTTTGGTCTCATCAATCCATTTTTAGAAGTTTTAAGTGGCGCCATTAGACTGTCGAGTTTTCAAAAGGAATTTTTCATCTCACTTTTATTCCAGTGAGATTTATGCTATATTTTCCACCATTTACTTTGATTGGTTTATTTACTACCCATTATTATACTCTTTGTTTAATAAAATTTCATTTTTGGGTATTTACATATTCATTTTATGGCCCTTCTTCAATGGGGTGTATGTTTCGAATGTTACCCAAATCAGTAAGGGGACCTTTCACCCTCCTCTTCTTTAAAAATACTTCTTTTGTTATGTCTTTTAAATTCCATATTATTATGTTGGGATCTGTTATTATATATCCTTATTTCTGTAAATTTAATTTACAAGTGATGACATACCCTTTTTATCTCTCATCATCTCATTTTATGAATTCTAAAGTGATGCCATTAGGCTGTCAGATTTCTATAAGGGAACTTCTTAACCCACTTTAAATTATTTGGGTTAAACCTATACTTCTTGATTTTATTATGTAAAGATTATGAGTGGAATCTCTATTTTGTAATTTCCACAAACCTTTGTGTGGATATACTATTTCTACACATAACCATCTCATTGATAAATTTTTATGTCATTTATATGAACTTGTATGGGAAATCATAACTCAATCTCATTTCACTGAGTTAAATATCTATGACATTGGTTTTTTTTTCAAGAGTATGTGTGAAAGAAATCTGATTGTTTTACACTTAATATTCACTTATATTTGGTGTATTTATATTTTTTACACATAATCATGTAATTGATTTATCCTTAAGCTAAGGATACCAACTTTGTAAGGGACTTCATCTCAATATCCTTTCATTGAGGCATATTTTGTTTTATACACAACTTTATTTTATACGGTGTATAAACCCCTTTGACTTATACTTTTATTCGGAAGGAATATTTTCTATAAGAAGTTTTTACTAAACAAAAAAAGTATGTTTCTTTTAAAGTATGTGGTGACAACGACCCTTTTCCTCCGCCGCGAGTATTATTTGGTCTTTGACTTCTTCAAGAAGCCGTAATGTTTTTAAAATGAAATAAATACCATATACTCTTTTATGTATTTTGGTATTGAAAATGGTTTTTATAATGGATTTTTTATGTCAATATATTTAAGCCATATATTGTGATCAAAGTGTGGAAATGTTTTCTTTCCATTATATTTGTTTTATGTCTTATGATTTTATAATGGTACATGGACATTTGATAGGTGGTTATGTGATAAACCATATGACGGGTGGTACCATGAATACCAGGATGGGTGGTTACGTTATAACCTCCAATGCATTGGGTATGGTAGTCGACCGTATGGCTATTCCATTAAGTGATATGTGTGGAAGTCGACCGGATGGTAATTCCACTTAAGTATGTTTATGTCCCAAGTAACCTTTATATGTTATGTGTTCTTTATATGGGTTTTATGGTAATATTTTGGTTAAAAAAGGGTATGTAATGATATTTTATTCAATGAAGAGTATTTTCTTCTTCATAAAGGTGAAAAGTATTACTCTGATAAAGTATTCTTGCTTTACTGTTTGTTTTGAAAAACTAACAGTTTTCTTTCTTTGTGTATCCTTTACTGAGCTTTTTATGCTCATCCCAAGTTTTTGAAATGTTTTCCATAGGACTTAAAGATGAATAGGGTCAAGGATGGGATCAAGGAAATGTCAGGCTCTCTAAAACATGGAACTAGACATGGTTCTTTTTAAGTGTTTTTATTTTATGGAAACTTAGTAGAAGTGTCTACTTTGTAATCTTTTGAGATGTAATAGTTATGTCCTAATTCTCTAAAACTTTAAACCTGAAAAGATCCTCAATTTGAATTTTTCATTTAATTCAATATTAAGTAAGGTTTAATGATGGGGCCTTATAATAATTACACTACATTGGAATGTATAATGATATCATTTTTCATTACATAGATATGTGGGATGAAATTGATAGTATATTATTATGAATTACGGATATAGTTAATTCATCTCAGTCCCACATTTATTTTTCACATGGAACAATCACTACTTCATAATCTATAATGTACAAGATTTTGTCCAAAAGTTTTTGTATGGTTGTCATCATTGTAATGGTTATTCATGGAGTTATTTACACATATATCAATATTTATTGATTTATTTATGCCTTAACCCTACCCTATTTCTATAAGAATCATCATTTCTCCCCCAAGGCTTTTCATTGGATTGTGTCGACTTCCCTTCATGAGTATTCCACGGATTAGGTTTATTGACTATGGGATGCGATATTTTTTAGTTGATTTTTCATTTATTTTATTTCCATACCCAGGATCCCAAAAACAAAAATAAATATATAAATTTTTAGTTATCTATTTTATCCCATTAAATATATAATATTAATAAATTTCTATCAATATTTATGAAATTTTTACATTAATCCCAATAATTACACCATAAAATTAAAATAAGTTTATTTTTTATATTTAATATAACATTTGGTTAATTTTCAATGTAAATGTATACTAAAAATATAGATGAATCACTCCCCCTTACATGAATTTTTCATTATACTTTAGGAATATCTCTCAATAATAATTCTCATAAAGAATAAAATTCATCCCACATGTAAGCCTCATTTTAGTGAATGCTTAATTATAAAATATTTATGAAAATATATAACCATCTTTTCAATTCCCTCTAATTCAATCTTCTCATATCACTTACCAATTTCATAAAAATTTATCCACCCTTATACCATTTATTAAAGAAATTATTTTTCTTATATTTATTCAAATTCAGTATTCACCTTCTGTTTCTTCAATCATAATAATTAGTCACTTATTCAAACACTCTTTTAATCCATCTATGTTTGTAGTACTTATTAAAGAATTAATCATAACATATATGAAAATTTTCCATTCCCATAAATATGTATCCCTGATGGTTAATTTTATTAATTGAGGTATAGAAGAAATTTTTAGGCTACCATCTCCCATATTTCCATTTAATCATATTCATGGCTTTGATTTCACACACACATACACACTATGCATTATAAATCTTTTGAAACTTACATTTGGATCATAACTACTCAAACTACTCCAATTTAAATGAATTAACCTTATTAGCTATTTAGTGGTGAATATTTGTAAAGATAAATTTATTATCAAGTGATTCAAACAAGTTAAATTTCTTTGATCTAGTGATTTAAAGTAAAATTGTAGACCATTTAAAACCATTGAAATTAAAATTAATTTTCCAATTTTCAAAAAATAGAATTTGTATTTCCAAAATTAATTATATCTCTTAGAAAACTCAAGAACATGATGTACTAAAGAGATAAAAATCTTTAAAACAAATTTTAATAAAAACAAATAAAATAGAAAATAACAATCCTAAAATCAATAACATATTGAAAATACCTCACACATCAATTTCACTTAGCCACATTAATACCTAAGAATAAAAATATGGGTAAATTTAAAACAAGTGGGAAGGAGAAATAAAAAAAAATTCCTTATTTTATATTGAATACCGCACTCAAATATCAACTAATATCCTTATTTGTAAATCTTTAATACAATACCAAATTTTATCCAGACACAAAAGATTTCTAGTGTATTATGATATATATGGTGGAATTTTGAGTATTGGAACACTTTTAGTCATCTTACTTTACTTAGGTTCAATATTTTTAGGTCCCTCAAGTTCTCGTGGTAAGTTGGTGTGGTTGATTTTTTATTCTTTTCCTTATTATCCCTCCAAATATACCTTTTATTCTAAACCTATCATTCTATAACCCATCTATGTTTTGGAATAGTGGTTCTTTGTAGTTTCTTGTGACTATAATGGGGAAGGTGTTATAGGATGGTTCTTTGCTTCTATCCCCTAGTATTTGTGGGTTTTTTATACTAGGATGGTTGTGGTTTTGTTATATTTTTTCATATTATTTCTATTGTGATATCTCGCTAGTATATATAGATTGTTATAATAAATAAGTAACCTTCATGTTTGTGTTGGTGTTATTTTTTTGCGGTTTTGGGAATATCATTGTTGTTTTAATAGTCTCAGAAATTTCTATTACTTCTCCTTTCAACTAAACCAATATAATAAAACCCAATTGGTTTGACATGATAGAACTCCATGAGATTGGGAATATATTGGTGGTGGAATTCAATGACCCCTTATGTTGATTTATCCCTAGTAATGAAGTGGATTTGGAACTTTATGGTTTTTATATTCTATAATGGTGTTATGTTTTAGATATTAGGAGAGTGGGGGACACAAGTGGTCGTAGTGAGATAGCATGATTGATGGTGTTTATTCACAAATCATGATTGTGAGGCTCAATATAGGATTTTTAGTTCAACGTGGGTGCAAGACTCAAGGTAGAAAAATTAGTCTCATGCAACCTGAGGTGTCGAACATAAGGTTTATCATACAACATACCAGTGTGTCTCTTTTATTGTTCTTTTTGTATATGGTTTTTTTTGTTTAATTATAAAAAAACATTGTTTATTTAATAATTCCACCTATATTGGATAGATATAATGCTCAAATAACATTCTCAATCTCAATGGGTTGTTGACAAGCACTAGGGTATCCCAATGTAATGTGTGATGAGGTAAAAATAAATCATATTATAATAGTAGATATCTATAATACATCATATTTCTAAAAAAACCAGATGGTAAAACTGAATAATGGGATAACAAGGTCTAAAGAAACTACAAAAAGACCATAAATATGGAACCCAAAGTAACCAATGTGTTCATCACATCATAAATATTAGTCAACACCATCCCAACCCATCAAAAAAGTAACATGATCTGGGAGAGTTATCCACAACATGATGATCTTCATTTTTCTTGTACCCTGTAAAACCCAAATCATAAATTACTAAAGAAAACGTTAGGTTCTGAGCATTACATCCCATTAGGATACCACCCAGAATCAACAAAATTTCTATCCACATGAATATTTTAGTTCATAGATAAAAAGTATTTATAAAAAACTTCCAAAGAAATAATTTTCAATATAAAATCATAATTTAGGTTACTTTTCAAAAACATTTCATATTCTATAAGAAAAATAATGTGACACAATAAATATCTATAAGGCATGAACTGATAAAATAAAAAGTTTTCAAGATTAAAGATCTATATCAATATCAGGTGGGTAATTAAGAATATCAATAAAAATGCATGTAACATATCCAAAAATTACCTAAGTAAATTCATTAAATAAGGGTGTATACAACTAAGAAAACCATATACTATAGCTAGAATAAGGGAAACCTAATGTCTGGGAACCTAAATCCCATAGAAAGGATACCACCAACAAACCATGGAATCAAGAGAACCTCCCCTGGTGATAGATAACTACACTAGGGATCATATATATCTATTTTTCCCACATACCCCAAGATTTTTAAATGTGTTATTACATCCTCATTACATTCAAGGAAAAAATCATAATTCACACACATTTTCCAAGGAAAAATCCATTCAAATCCATTATGACATTTTCACAAAACATTTTATATAGTGATGCCACACCAATCCTAGTAATGAAAATACATATTTATTTAAAATTCATATTTGTGAATTTTATTAAATACACCATGTGAATAAATCTTGTTTTATAAGAAATACCCTATTAAAATTACATTCTTCATATAGCAATGTAACACCATGGGATTTTAAAAAGGAATACCTTCATTGATAATGTATATGACTTGAATCACCCTGATTAGAAGAGATGTAACAAAATAATAATTTAGGATATATTTATTTTTATATGAATTTAATCTCTTTGATAGTTTTCTATGCCTACAATGCCAAGTTTAGAAAAAATTCAACAATATGTTAAAATATTTTTATTTATACATGGCCATTACAACCTATTACATTAGTTGTTTGGTATGAATATGACTAAATAAATTTTAAAAATTATATGGTTGTCAAATTTATAATATAAAATCAATAGTTATTGATTGATTGTAAATAAAATAAGAACCATTTTAAATTGAAAGAAATGTTTTTTGAAGAATCGTAATTTTCTAAAATATGTTTTAGTCAAGATTTAAAGATATAATTTAAAAATTAATTTTTACCAAATTTTGAATATTTATTTCAAAAAATAATCCACATTTTTTAAATAAAAAATAAAAAATTATTTTTTGGTTAATTGTTTTTATAATATTATGAAAATATTAATTTTTTGATGAATAGTAAAAAAATATATTTTTTATTGAAAAATGTATTTCCGTTTAAATTATTTACATAAAAAATTTATATTTAAAATTTACTATGATGTAAAAGAAGATAAATTATATTAAAATTTATCAAATTTATATAATAGTGATCTATTTTAAATTAAATTTCAATATAAAAACTTTTCATACTTATGAGAACTATTCTTTGGAGAATCATTGCTCCATCACGTCTGTGGGTTATATTTTAAATTAAATTATAAAAGTTATGTTAATTTAATTTTAAGAAATGGTTTAATTATTTTTAATTAGTTAATTAATATTATATAATTATTTAAACTTAATTTTTTACTATAATGAATAGTAAAAATAGTAAAAATTAATTAAGATGGCTATGGAAACAACTGATTTACTAAGGGTAAAACTAAAAAAATAATTGATTAAATGAACTAAAAAATTTACAACACACATTTTACGGACATATTTATACCTTATCACATTTATGGTTCAATAATGTCTCATTTTTTAGGCTTCTGTCATGATAAAATTTAGGCGTAATAGACAATTTTCAAAAAAATCTAGTGTTTCATCTCCCCCAATTATAAAAGGCCACCCACTCTCCTCCCTATTAAAACTTCAAAATAAATTTTTTTGGATAATAAATACCCAAATATATTCCTTCCATACCTCTACACATACTATACCTCTACACATACTATATCTCGTTGGAGGGGGGGCCTTCTCGACCATTGCCACAGATGCGTCCTCCCTCATTTATTCCTTTCTAAAATTATGAGTTTCTGCCCTCACTCCCGCAGATCCCGATTTTCCAGAAAGTTCCAGATTTGTACTGTGGGGAAGCTCAGCTCTCTTTAGAGCCTTCGGAGTTCAACTCTGCCTTGGATCTATTCAAGATGAAATTGGTGGCTCGGTTTCATCAGCGGAGGCCCTCGGTTGATGCATTCGACCGATTTGTCTTTGAATCCTAGGATCTTCAAGATCGTGCGGTTATTGGACTCCTTGATCGAAGGCATATCATGATCTGGTTTGCGTCGACAGAGGATCTTGTCACTACGTGGTCTAAATCCCCCCAAGATGTTGTGGTTTGTCTTTCCATCTCCTTCGGTGGAACTTTGAATTTCATATGCAGAGGGATAAACCGATCACAACCATATGGGTATGATTTCCCGGTCTCCCACTTCCCTTTCATAACCCTTCCATTTTTCCTCTCCTTGGAAATTTTATTGGTCATTACCTGTGTTTGGATTCAAAAACTAATGTTGTTTTCCACCCAATCTTCCCACGGATATGCGTGGAGGTTGATGCTTCAAATCCCCCGGTTGAGTGGGTGTGGATCACCAATGGGAAAGATTTTCGGTAGAGGCAAGCTGTCAAGTTCGAGTCATGGATAGACTTTTGTGGCTCATGTTATAGGTTGGGTCACAGTACTACGTCTTGCTGAAATGGATCCTTGAGCAGGTGAATGCGCAGATGGGGATCAGATGCTGCTGCTGTCTGTGATGGTTCTATTGGGGAGTCTCTGAAATTGCAGGGGATGACTTCGTCAGATGGTGGGATGTAAACTCAACCTGTGAGGGAGGATGCTGGGGTCGGTGGTGAGGTAGGTTTGCTGAAGAAGCCAAGTGTGGTGCCTCCTGGTCCGAGGGTCAAGGATGTCTTCAATAGACTGTTGCAGGATTTGGGGGAGGCAGTTTCTATGAGTGGCAAAGAGCATGTTTCTCTTGCTGCTTTGCCTATGGTTGTAGGGGGCTCGAATGAGCTTTCTGTTGTTGAGGGTTCCTCCATGATACAACTTCACAACTACTCCTAACCTATGGACCATGATGTAGTTACAGATTTGGCTTCGGCTGGGCAAGCTGATGATGTAAGATCCATTGGACTGCATCAGGAGGAGCCTACCATCCCTCTGAAGCAAGTGGTCAACGAAGATGGTGTACAGGTTAGAAGGTCTGATGGGCAGAAGACAGCTTCTATGAAACAGGCTGTTGGAGTTTCCCTTAGTAACCGGTTTGCTGGATTGGTTGATGGTGTTTCGGATATGGATCATGCTGGGGGTATTCCTTCAAGAGACACTGCTCCTGAGGATCAAGGTGTTGCAGTTCTGGGGCTCTTTGATGGCTTGCGGGAACAGGATGCTGGAGATGGAGCTCCTGCAACTACTTTTAATAAAAATTGCACAAAAGAAGTAGAGAATGAAAATGTTTCAACCTGTGAGGAGGTTGTGCTGAATGGGATAAATTTTGGTCATAAGGTTGTGTATCATACACATTGTCTTGCAGTGATTGAATCTAATAGTCGGCCTCAAAAGCAAGGGGAGGTGACAGAGGGCTATCGTGTTGTGAACATAGATGGGAACTGGGGGGATTACACTGATGGTTATAAAGAAAATGCTGGTGGCATGCCTCAGAATTCATAGAGTGATGCTGTGCAGGGTGAAAAAAAGAAGGTCTCTGTGCATAATGAAGTGATGACTTCCCCACCGTGAAGGAAGACGAGGAAATACTATTCTCACCTGCCAAAGCCAATGTCCACCAGGTCCTCCATCGGGAAGGAGAGTTGGGCAGGGAATTCTTCTAAGGAGTATATTTCTAGGGAAAAATTGAATCTCAGAATGAAGTATTCCATGATTTTGAAGCAGTATGATAGTTCAGAGTGGGAATCAGCTACGGAGGAGGAAGCACTTCATTATAGATGTGGTGATGGATCTGACTTTTATGATATGTAGTTGTTTCTTTTACCTTATTGTAACTGTTTTTTGTACTTTTCTTTCTTTTAATAATCGGTTAGGGGCTTTCCTCTGACTATGCTTTTCAGGTATGATAATATAATGATACCATTATCCATATCATCTAATATAAAATGGGAAATGAAACTGTTGATCCAATGTACAGCTTAATTCTTCCTCACAAACAGAAGTCATTTATTTTCCATCACCACTGTTCATGACTGAATATAATGGTGTATTTAACATATTTATATAATATTTATGAAATTATTATAAATTTTTAATTATTATATCACATATACCTTCATAAGATTCAGTTTTTTGGATATACGATAGCATCGCTCGCGTGTACGGTGTACTATGCCTCGTGAAGCGATGTGATTCGTTTTTCACTTATGCTTTACATGAAAGGTAGTAAGGATAAATTTAATTAATATATGTTATATTTATGACCTTAAAATACATCTATAAATATAATCTCACAAATATATTCTTACCATCTAATCCTTTTGGAAAAAAATTGTTTCCCTTGTGTGTACGTTTGGACTACCGCCTCCACAAAGTGATATGAAGTGTTTTTAATTTTATTTTTACATGGATGGTAATAAGGGTTATATGATAAATTATACATTTAAAATAAAAATAATTCATTAAATTTTAACTTATACTTATTTTCCTTTCATTCCATCCATCACGAAAATGAAAATAGTGTGCATGCATATGTTTGACCCACTATCTCCATGAATGGTGTAATCCATTTCCAATCTATATCTTTTATATATTAATATATATATATATAATGAATATATATGATATTTATATCATGGTTTAAATTATAAAGATGATGGTACCATGATCAATGTATATGGAATAAAATTACCAAAAGAAAATATACAAGATAAACTATGAAATTATCACCTTAAATAATGATTTTAACAAAGAATTGTGGATAAATTGGTGATAAAAGACTATAAGATAAAAATATATAGTATGAGATATTTTATTATGGTTATTTCAAATATTTATATTAAACCTATATTTATTATACATGAGGTTTGAACATGTATGAAGGAAATGGAACATAAGGTAAGGGTTTCTCGTCTTATTCTTACTTCTATGAGACATATGAAATCTCCACACATTATTTATTTTTTGTTGTGTGTATACAACAGATTTGATATTTAAATAATAAATATATTTATATTGATGGTATTTAAGGTTTCATATTATTTTTTTCTTTTATGGTTCATATGATTCAGATATTACCAGAGTAGTAAGGGTTATTTAACAATCTCATCATTATTTGGAATTGTTTATGTTTAAGTATATGTTGGGGGAATTATTTGACATATCTATCTTAAAACTAATATATTTTCATTTACTATTTTTATTCATGAACATTTAATGTAATAATACCATTTTTCCACTCGTTGGAACATAAAATTATTAAGAAAATGTTTTTAAGAAAAGGCTACACTATATCTCTTTTCAGTAGAAAATGATTTTTCTTCCAAATATATATTTTCTAAAAATATTTTCAATTTTTTTTAAATTTTAAAATAATACATTAAACACATTTTTACACATTTTTTTATTTTTTAAAAAAATATTTAAGATTAACCTTAATGTCGTTTTTCAGACAAGTCTCGTTTGGAATTTACAAAAAATGAAAAGGAAAATTTTATTTTAAAGTGTATGACTAGAATATAATTTCCTACCATCAGAACCATTAAATTTTTTAAATATTATATTATATGTTTTAAATTTTATTTTAAAATAATGGTATTTTCAAAATGTTATCTAAAATTTTTGTTCTAAAATGTGACTTTCAAATTATAAACGTTATTTTCCTTAAGAATATTTTAATGAATGTTTCCATTAAATTTCTATTCATAAAAAACAAAAACCCATATTCGACTACTATTTCATTAAGGTTATATTGTAGTTAAAACATATTTTTTATTTATATGAATTTTTTATTTTCAATTGGAAAATGGATGTACTATTTTATTACCATTCACTATATTACTCTGGATGGTTTATGATTATTTTTAATGATTGGTGTAATTATAAACATTTCATATGTTAGATTTTCGATATAAATGTATGTGTTGATTATGTTTCACAAGTTTCATATTAGTAATTAATTAGAATTAATAATTTATGGGAGGGCCCACTATATACTTTTGATGCATTGGTAGTTCTCATGAGACAGACTAGCATGGGTTTCTGGCCAAGACCTTACCCATTTATGTAAGATATCTTAGAATAAGGCCTTAATTGAATGGTTATGATGTTTAGAATTATGAATTACCTCATTACTAGATTATTCATTCAGGTCCATGTGATTTTTTGGTTAGTTAGAATATTCATGGAAAAGTTTCAAGCTCATGTGATTACGTATATGGTATTATTTGATCATTATTTATTATTATCATATTATGCTTAGGTTATTGATTAAATGGAATGTTTTTTAGTTATTTACCTTTTCATATTGATTCTGATTTAGTGATTAATATCTTTTATTTTACTCATACCCTTATTGAGAATTTTATCTCAGCCTTTTCTTATGTTTATTTCCACAAGATACCAAGATGAGTATTAGGATTAATATAAATTGTTATACTAGATGAAATAATGAGGTGATTTAAGAAAACCCTTATTTTTACTTTATTGTTTTCATTTTTAAAATGAGATTCAAGTATGTATACAGTTACTAATACTACTAAACTAATTGGTCCTTCTGGATGTGATTACATAAATCTTTTACAAATGAAAAAAACTAACCACCAACCTTGGGAAACTAGGGTCAGGGTCTTTACATCCAATGTTAAAATCAAATATTAATACTCAATTTCATAAATCAAAAAATGGAAATAATCATAATAAGTATAAGATCTTTAAGGGATAGAATATAGGAAAGATACACCTACCTCGAATATTATGAAAATCATGTTTCATTCATAATCAGTGATGAGAAAAAATGATATTAGATCCTAAATAACCTAGATACAAATAAAAAATAAATTCTCAATTTATATTCTATATCCAATGATCTTGTCTCGGTCGATATAAAACACATGGATAATAATACAACAAAACAAGTTAGAAGGGATCAAATTATAATATTTACCCAAAAGAGATCTAATCTTCCAACTAGTGAAAATATCCATCAACAGAATAGGGGATATAACTAAAATTTTCAAAAATTAGGTCTAAAACCAAGAGAAAAAAATAATTAAGGAAAAGTTGGTTGGATTATGAGATATAAAACATATTTTTAAACAAAAATTTCATGTATCCCCTTACTAAACCAATTTCCCAATGGTGCCAGCGGCTAGAAACAAGACCTAACTGGTGGTATGATGGTCCAATTTTATTTCAATGATATCCCACCAGATTGATGGTGTAGTTTTAGAGATGAAGGTGTTCTTTCAGGTATCACCAGATAGCCGGTTGTCCCCACCTATTAGCTGTGGGCGTCCTACATCCACCTATTACCCAAAAATAATCTCCCAACTTATGTATGAAACATAATTAAAAAAGTAAAAAATATAAATGAGATCCATACCTGATTCTGCAAACTAATGAGTGAAAATTATTCCTACCATGATTTTATTATATCGTAATGAATGCTCAGGTCCATGAACCTGAAAAAAATAATCCAATTGTTGCATCATCAATTCATCACACTCCCATGTCTCATGGTTTTCCAAACCACACTACCATCTTCCTTAAACTAGAGGGATCACTAATCCATGAAACACCTTATCGTATCAATGTAATGTTTGAATAGATATTTCAACCACTAATGTGACAGGTTCAATATAAATATCCTCCCACTCATTCATGTGGTATAAATCCAACTAATTCTTCTTCATTTTGGAAACATTGAAAACATTATGGATAAAATCCAAATGAGAATGTAAATATAACTGATAAGTCACCATCCTGGGTTCTGCACACTATCAAATGGGCTAATATAATGAGGTGATAACTTATCATACTTCCATAAATGTCCATGTCTTAACTGAGGTGAAACTTTTAGAAAAAAAATCATCTAAATCAAATTCAAATAGAAGAAGATGTCATTCTACATATAATATATAGAGAATTTCATCTATTTACAACCTCTTCCTGATCAACTAAATGAAATCAATGATCTACCAAATGATGTGTGGTTCAACCAAGTAACATTATCCAACCTATTATTACCAAATAAGTGATCTACAATGCTTCCCATACAATGCCTCAGATGGAGCCATCTGAATAAAATCTTAATAACTATTGTAAAAGTAAAATTACACTATGGGAAGATGTTGATCACATGTACCACTGATGTAAAGAACTCATGCCCTTAGCATTTCTTTAATAATTAGGATTGATCACTCGATCTAACCATTAGTCTTTGTATGATAAGTCATGATCTAATTCAACTGAGAACCCATTATTTTTTATAAAACACTGTATAACTAGGATGTAATGAAATGTTCTCTACCATAGAAAATATTTGATGGAACACTATGTAGTTTTAAAACCTCTTGAACATATAGGTGGCCATGGTCCTCTACCTTTATCAACTCATTTATCATTTGGATATGTGTTTATTTCATGAGTCAAACAATAATAACCTATATCAGATCCTTACTATTGTGAATCTAAGATTTACCAATCATATTTTCCATGGATATCTCATCCCATTTACAAAATGGAATGGGTAAAGAATGTAGAAAATTTTTAGTCCTATGATGTACGACCTTAATTCTCTAATATGTGAGACATCAAGATACAATCCCCATAATCGATCATCTCATTCCTAAACTCCAATAGTTAAGTATCAATTCATGGTATATAGTTGTATTTATAGGGTCCATAAACCAATGATATTGGTGTCTATTAACGATCAAATCCAACCTCAATTCTATCTAGACCATTATCCTACCTCAAAAGTAAAAACTCTATATAAATTCCGAGACCACTCACCTGAGGTCTCCCCATGATAAATATTCATACATAATCAATGAAATTTCACATATTCATCCTATCCCAGTAAAATTTTATCATCAATGAATTATACACACCCTTTGAACAGGTTAATAATACAAGTCTTTTAGCTCTCCCACATCCAAGCTCATCTCTAAAAATAATCTCATCAAGAAGAACTCTTTTATTGATTCATTTGCCACATGTGTTGGTAATTTTCCTCTCAAAGCATCTTGGACCATATTCCCTTTTAGGGGTTGTAATAAATATTAAAAAAGGTATGAAGATATCCCACCCTATAAATTTTTCTAAAACTCGTATCCCTATTTATGAAGATATACTTAAAACTCTTATTTTTTCAATACACTGTGAATATCTTCTTGAATAAGTAGTAAATCCAAGACTTAAGTTAATACATCACTAATTTTAACATAGGATAATGAATTTAATATTTATTCTCAGGAGTGTAAAAATGGTGAGATCTATAATCCATTACTTATCTCCACGATATCAAAAGAAAACCCAAACCCATACCTAAGGTTTTAGAGTAAACAAAATAACTAATACTCAACTTGGGAAAAAATATGACTATAGTTGAAGATAATATCCCTTTCAACTCCTAAAAATATCCCAAAAATTGTTCACTAAAAAAACATTACACCCTTACAGTTCAACAATATCATATGGGATTCCAGATTTGAGAAGTCCCAAACAAAGTTCCTGTAATAACCTATTAATCCCAAGGAACTCTGCATCTCAAACAAAATTTTTGGATTCTCCCAATACATCACTACCTAAACCCTCTCAGGATCCACTAAGACACCCTTCTTAGAAATTGTATGGCCCAAAAACTTCTCATCATTAATTCCGAACTGACATTTAGATTTCTTCCCACATATATGATACTCTGTCAAGATTATAAGTATGATACTTATATGATTATCTTGATTCTGTTTTGGTCTAGAATAATCATGAATATCACATTGGTAATTTATTGTATCAATAATAAACTACAAATATTATTTATTTTGATGCTCACAAATACCCTTTTTTTATGATGAAATTACTTTAAGTATTTTTCATAAATATATTTCTTGATAATTTTATATTATTTATGGGTTTAATAATTTGTTAAATTATTCTAAATGAGTTTGAAAGTATTTTAGTAACATATTTCATACCCTATATTTGTAAGCATAATGTATGGTTCAATAACCCTGCATTTGAAATAACATGTTTGGGTCATGTACCCAATGTTGTTGGAAAATTATAGATCATCAACCTTATATTTGGAATAAACCCTATATTTGAGAAAATGAAATTACTGTTTGTCAACCCAAAATTTGTGAACAAACTTAAATTTTCAACCCTATTTTTAGATTTAGTCGTTATATGATGAAACCAAATGTTTCAATATTCAATGATGGATTTTATTTCAAATATATTTTCCATGATTACTACAATGGTCTCAAAAGAAGTAAATATCATTTTAAATCTATTTTTATGACCTATTTAAAGTCTTGTATTCAATGGATTAAATAGTTCCTATTTTTAAGGGATGATATGACTCTTGAATGATGTAAACTCTAATGATTGTGATTTATCATGACACATTCTTATAACTATTCAGCTGAAGGAAATTTTTTTATATCAATAGAAAGAGTATTTTTCATTTTCTGTATGAATGAATTGGTGAAATATCTTTTTGAATACAGAACTACTATAGAGAAACAAAATATTGAGTGAATAAGTTATTATAAAGAAGCTACAATTTATAGAAATACATGTTTTAACCTTATATTGTGTAACTAGTGTTGTTTTCTATTGATATTCTTATTTATGATCATTTGAAACCCAAATCTCTTCAAAAAGATTATTTATTTAACACATTTAACTTTATAGAATAAGGTTTATATTCTACCAGTTGCTACTATAACTATCTAAAAGAATATTTTTAATCAATACAATCAAAATATTTTGATTTATTGGAGTTTCAACTGATCGGACTCAACTTTTGTAGAGTATCAAGTTCACAGCCTGATATTTAGAGAAAATAGTTACTTATAAAAGAACCATAAGGATTTATAAAGCCTTATTACAAAGGTTTGAACTACCTTCATTCAGTTTTTAAGGTCTTGTGATGATATGACCTTTACAGTGAAAATCACCATGCTCGCTAATAAAGTGTTTTTGGAGTGGACTCTGGGATATTTTTTCCCTGCACCACTAAAAAAATTGTTGTGTTATTCTTTACTATTTTTCTACTGTTTAAACTACCTAAAAAAGATAATACTACTTATCTGTGTAAAATTATAAAGAAAGAAAAAGGTAAAAATCTATAAAGATTATTGAAATTATACAATTAACCCCCCCCCCCATTATGTATCTTTTTATTATTCCAACCAAAAAAATTGTATTAGATGATTTATTTTTAAAATAATTTTATAAGATCTTTCAAGAAGAAACTATAAGGTCTATTAAAAGATTGATGTCAATAGATGACCATAGAGAATTTTTGTCAGTGATATGTGCTCCAAACATCAATGATAATAAATATGGTTATTGGAAATAATGTATGATATTCTATCTAAAAATTCATGGACATAATGTATATATGTATATTATTACTTTGTATAAGATTCTGGAAAAACTAGAAACATGGGATGCTACCAAAGAAGTAGAGTATGACATCAATTTAAAAGGAATGAATTCTATTATGTTTCTACTTTTTTCTGGTGAATTAAATTGAGTATCTCAATGTCCTAATACTTATGAAATGTTGTAGACAGTTTATATTTCATATTAAGGAACTAAAAATGTTAGAAACATTAGTTATGATACTGCAAAACTAACGTTTGACACCTTCAAAATGTTTGATGGTGAAATAATCTCCTAGATGAATGGGTGATTGACAGAAATAGTCAATGAAATTACTTATTTAGGAACCAAAATTATACAATCAGATCATCCACAAAAAGTACATAGAGTACTACACTCAAAATGGAATGGAATATCTATTGATATAAGACAATCATCAACAATCAAATATTTTACAATGAAAGAATTAATTAGAACCATGATGATGTATGAAATAGATATATAAGCTGAAACTGAAGATCATAAGATAGTAAAATGGGAAAATATTTCCCCTATCACATCTTATAATCATGAAATGAAATTGAAAGAATATTTAAAATATCCAATGATTTATATTTCTCAGAATCAAAAATCTAACTGGATTAGCTGACTTGAAAATTTAGAAACTTATATAGGAAAAAATATTGGATTCGAAAAATCATTTAAGAAAGATAAAAAAGGATCCAAATAAGTAAGATTATTTGAATAAAAATAAATGGGTCATATCATATCATATTTCCCATTGTTAAAAAATTAAATAAGAAATGTATAATAGAAAAATCAGAAGAAAAATGGGTATGAGGGAAATGTGAAAAGCTCTATGAAGGCTACTTGGATTTTATCTGAAGACTCTAGTAGCACTTCCAAATCTTACTTTGAAAAATATCCAAGAAATTTGAAAGAAAAAATATTGTTTATAACTAAAGAATAAAATGACTTACAATCCTATTATTCTTCTCCTTCTGATTATGATAGCTTCTCAAGTAGAAAATTCACTTCTTACTACTCAATGATTGATGAAAAATATGAATTTATTGTAAAAAATCACAAGGCACTAAAATATATTGTAAATGTCATCATAAGTAAAATAGATGAAATTCTAAAAACATCAATAATTAAAAAAAATTAATAAATCTACATCAAACGATATTGTTCATAAAAAAAATATTTATAGGATGAAGTAGAATCATTAAAACTGATTCTAGTATTTTGAACAAAGGATAAAAATATCTAAATGAGATTCTTATAAAAAAATTATTAAAATTGAAAAATATTGAGTATGAATCAAGGGAAAAATAAAATTTATACAAAAAACATTTCATTCCAGGTTATAAAAATACTACCTATTTATACTATGGAATCAGAGGAAATTATTATAACGACATTTTTTAAGAAATATTTAGATAAATAGAAATAAAAAAATTATTTTCAATAATATTTCTGAAGCATGTAATGTAAATTTTTGGTTAAATAAGAAAAATTGGGATTCTCATATCATTTCTTATTGACACAGCTAGACCCTAGAAAATATGTGTTCCAAAAAAATCTCTTGTCTTGATACTTTTTTAGGAGAAATCTCATAGGAAAATAAATTCTATGGTATATAGATAGTGGCTTCTCAAGAGACATGAGTGGAGACTATTCCAATTTTTATATACTCAAAAATAGAACTAGATATAATACTAGTTGCCTTTAGAGACAATGCTAAAGGGAAAATAATTGTAGTTTGATGATTTGGAGATCGAAATACAATTTCAATCAACAAAGTGTGATATGTTCAAGGGATAAAGACAAAATTCATAAGTATTTATAAACTCTATGATGATGGAATTTATATTTATTTCTCAAACAATTCCTTCTTTGTTTTTTAAGATAGATTTCTTAAATTTATAGCACCTAGAACTGAAAATATTTATAACGTGGAACTTGATTCCTTATGCAAAAAATTGTGATTTTATTAACTGTTGAGAAAAATTAATCTTGGTTATAGCATAGAATAATTAGAAACTTCAATGTATTTAATTTATATAACCTTTTTAAGAAACACTTTGTTTCTAATTTAACTATTCATAAATTTGATAATGATAGATTCAGTCATGCATGTCAAATTTGAAAACAACAAAAATATTATTTAAAATCTATTACCAAATTTTATATATCTTAACAATTATAACTTATCCACATAGACTTTATTAGACCTATTAAGGGTAGTAATTTTTGTTGTAAAATTATACATTAATGTATTATTTTTAGATTTTCATGATTTACATGGGTTTATTTTCTAAAACATAAAAGTGAAGTCTTTACTATTTTTTCATGATTTTATAAATTGTTTAAAAATAAATTATAATTCAAAATAATTTCATTAAGAAGTGATCACAGTATATAATTTGATAATAAATTATTTAATTTTACTTTCTCAAACATAGAAATTAAACACACCTTATCTAAAATAATAACACCTTAAAGGAATGTAATTATTGAAAGAATAAATAGAATTATTCAAGAGTTGGCATGAAATGTATTAAATGAAAATAGTCTTCCTACCTATTTTTGTGCAAAAGATGTAAACAAATATTACTATATCATTAATTGAGTTTAAATAATACCTCTTATTAAAAAGGAAAAATATGGACTTTGGAATAATAGAATACCTAAAGTGAGGTACTTTAATGAATTTGGATTTAAGGTGTATATCTTTAATACTAAGGAAAACCTTGGAAACTTTTATCCAAAGGCTAATGAAGGAATATTTCAAGGATATTTCACTACTTCTAAAGAATATAGAATATATAATAAAAAGTAAAAGATTATTAAATAATCCGTTAATTTTATGTTTAATGAGAGTGATCATTTTGTTAAAAGGAAAGATCAAACAGATGAAATGGTTGACTCTTTGGACAGCATGAGGCCCGAGCCACACAAAATTGATTTTGAGAATGAAATGAATAAAATTTCTTCCAATAAATAAGAACATAAAGAAGATGAACCTAAGAGTGTCTTACCTATAAAATATATACCCTCAAAGGATCATCCTTGAGAAACTATTATAGGAAATATATATATATATATATAAGAGTAAGAATGAGAAGGAATTTAAGAAATTTTGTAGAATTTTTTTCCTTCATATCATAATTTGGACCAAAAACTATAGAATAATATAAAATTGATGATGGTTGGTTGATGGATATGAATGAATAACTTAATAATTTTATTAGAAATTAATTATGGGAATTAGTTGAAAAACCGACCAATTAACTAATAATAGGATCCAAATGGGTTTTTAGAAATAAAAAATACATTTAAGGTGTAGTTAATAGAAATAATTCTATATTAGTAGCAAAAGGATACAACCATGATGAACGGAGAGGCTATGTTGAAAACTTTTCACATTTCTCGTGATTAGAATCAATCAGAATCTTTCTATTTTATTTAAATCATACGAACTTTAAATTATATCATATTGGAAAAAAATTATTTTTTAAATTGATATTTAATGGATTAAGTTTATAATGAACAAGCACTAGGTTTTAAAAACCCTCATCGACCAAAATCGGTTTTTAAACTTACTAATTCTCTTTATGGGATTAAAAACACCTAAAACTTAGTGCGAATGATTGTTCTCCATTTGATTGGAAAAATTATTTTCTATAAGTTTAGAAGAACTTACTTTTTTAAGAAAAATATTTTTATAATATATTATTATTTAAAATTTATGTAGATGATGTTATTTTTTGGTCATCAAATTAAAATATTTTAATGATTTTTCAAAACTTACACAAAAAGAATTTGAAATGAGTATTGTAGGGGAATTAATATTTTTCTAGGATTTAAAATAGATCCAAAATATTGTGGAAATGTTTTAAATAAAAGAAGAAACATTATTGATGTTTTGAAAAAGTTTACACTAAAAACAATAAAACCTATACAACTCCCACATGTACTAATGTAAATCTTGATTTGGATGTAGTTGGAAAATGGTTGAAAATAATTTATATAGATATATAATTGTTAAATTATTATATCTTACTATTAGAATACCCTAAATAATGTTTTTTGTATGTCTATGTGTTTGATTTCTATAAAACTGGAAAAACATTCCCATATTAACGATATTAAAAGAATTTTCAGATATTTAAAAGAAGCTATTTATTCAATTTAAACTTTTACCAAGAACCTCTTATTAAATTTAATTTCATATTTAGATGCTAATTTAAGAGGATTCAGATTATATAGAAAAAACATATATGGAACCTGTCACTTTTTATAAAAAATATTTACTTTCATTTTCAGGTATGAAACAGTAATAACTTTCTCTATCAGCAACTAAGGAAGAATATATATCTTCTTATAGTTATTGTGCACAAGTTTTTTGAATGAAACACAACTTACTAGAATTTAGAATTAATTTTAATAATATTCCTATTTTATGTGACAATACAAGTGCAATTAATATTTCAAAAATTATTATAAGTCATTCAGGAACCAAACATATTGATATAAGACATGATTTTATAAGAGTTTGTGTTCTTAAGAAATATATGTCTTTAGAATTTTTAAATATTGAATATAATCTTACTTATATTTTTACTAAACCTCTTCTCACTCATAGTTTTTATTTTTTTTAAGGGGAAGTTAAGAATATATGATTTTAAATAAATTTTTATTAATTCATTTTGTTAATTTATGTCTCAGTTATTTTACTATTTTTGTTCCATTTTTATTTATTTTTAGTAATTTAAATAAAAAATAATTTATTTCATTTTTGAAAAAACATTTCTGATAAAAATAAAAATTAAATAATGATTATACTGAGTTATTGGATCTAAAAATCCAGACAGTGTCACCAAAACCATCAGAAAACCCTCTCTCTCTCTCTCTTTGAATTTCACTCTTACTCTTAGTATTCAATCCCTTCAAACTTCTAGAGCTCTCATTTTTCATTTGAAACCATAGAATATAAACATAAAACAATTTTACTCATAGAAATTTTGATGATTAGTATAATGCATGACGGTGAACAAAGGGAAACGAAGTGAAAATTCACCACTTATAGAAAAATTCATTAATGAAAGGTTATAGATTCATAATGGATTAATTAGAAAAATAATCTTCTACGGTAAGATCTAGATTTTCAAAGTCTATAATTTATTCATAATGAACGAAAAAATTGAGTTTATTTTTCATATAGAAAAAAAATAATTTTATATAAATGTTCATTTCAATTTTTGTGACATAGAGGACTTCATCATAACTCAAGTAAATAATCAGTATTTTTTTATCTCTTCAGAAAAAATAACTATAGTTTTTTAGTTTCCCCATAAAAGGGGTTTTCATTTTTGTTGGGTCGGAGAAAAACGGGGAATGATGGCAAGAGGGGGGTGAATTGCCTTTTAAAAAAATGATTAACAAATTAAAAAATCAAAGTAAGGTGCAGCGGAAATAAAGGAGGCAATCACACAAGAAATTGATAACGGAGTTCGGCCAAAACCCGGCCTACGTCTCCGCTCCCAACTCAACCGTTGAGAGATTCCTACCGCTTGCTTTTCAATGGTTTTAGCAAGAAACCCACTAGGCTTTGAGGTAGCACTAGGACCTATTACAGCTTGCTTTTTGTGGTTTAGCAAGAACCCACTTGCTTTCAATGGAATAGCAAGAACCCACTAGCCTTTTTAACGGGTGAAGGCTAGCTCACCGAAACACAAGCCTTTTAAAAGGAAAGGCTTGAAGAAACCTCTTCACACCTTAGTGGTGGTGTGAAAACCCAAAGAAAGGGGGATTGAGAAGAGGTTTTGGGGTTTGTAGGCACAAACCCAAATTTAAAGCTCAATAAAAAGTAAAACAATAAAACCCGTAATTGGAGGAAGTCTTGGGCGCCTTTGATTGATTGGAGATGTTGAAGGCCGCTTCCAAGCTTCTTGAGGTGCTCTTTGGATTGAGAATTGGATTGGAGCACTTGAGGATCCTTGAAGGTGGAGCGCCGGAGGTTCGCCAAAGGTGCAACAATGTGTCCGGGCGCTTGGGTAATGTTCCGGGGCTTCCTAGGCCTTTATTTATAGGCTAGGAACCTTCAAGTATCCGTTGGAGGGCTTTGGAGCCGTTGGAAAAGGCCTCGGAGCCGTTGGGAGGCTTTTTGGAGTTGACTGGTCAAAGCCAACGGCTAGTTTGACCAGGTCTACCGGCTGGCCGGTACAGGGCCACCGGCTGGCTGGTGCCTTGAAAAAGGATGAGGATTCTGGTCCAGGTGCCACCGGCTGACCGGTGGAGGAGCCACCGGCTGGCCGGTGCCTTGGTAGAGAAGAAGAGTCTTGATCCAGGCTCTACCGGTCGACCGGTGGAGGAGCCACCGGCTGGCCGGTGGCAAGACAGTAGCAAACACTATTTGGGCTGGGTGCCACAGGTCGACCGGTGGCAGAGCCACCGGTCGACCGGTGGAACCTGGCAGTGGGCAATCCCTCTGCCAGTTCCACCGGCTGGCCGGTGCTATCACACCGGTTGGCCGGTGGACTGAATTTCAGTCCATTTCTTGTCCATTCTTGGGCCAATCCTTTGGCAATCTTTTGCCTATCATCCACAACACTTAAAAACAAAGTTAAACACATATGAAAGTGATTGTGATCATGAAAATCAAAGAGTGTGGGGTACAACAATCTCCCCCTATTTTGATGATCACAATCACTTATCTAAGCAATGTAAAAACTTAAATGAAAGGCATGCTTTAAATGATAAATTGAAAATAAATACTAAGCATGAGAGAAAAGAATTCTCCCCCAATCAATCAAGAAATTTCTCCCCCTTTGTGATTATCAAAATAGCGTGGGGCATTAAACTTGATTGAGGGAAAACTTTGAAAATCAAGATTTTAAACCAATTGAAAATGATATCAATTGTTGAAAATTTTGAAATGAAAATTGAATAACAGTTTGAATTGAAAGTTTTGAATCAAAAACCAATTGAATTTTGAAATTTGAAACCAAATGAAATTTTTGAAATGAAAAATTCGAATTGAATATTTTGAAATGAAAATTTTGAAACCAAGAGTTGAAATTGAAAGCTTGAATCGAAAAAAGCTAAAACAAACCTAACTCCCCCTAAATAAAAACAAAAAGTCACCGGGGAGAGGGATTTTGAAAATAGATGATTTTCGGCCCGGAGAGACTTGCTAAGAGGGATTTTTCAATCCACACTTGCCTTGTAGCGGGTCTTCTCCTATAGAATTCATCGGAATAAAAAATCGATTTGGGCCTACCATACCGGGCGTTTTTGCAATTACATTCATATATCATGTGCCCGGGTTTTTTGCAATAGTTACAAAATTTAAAACTAGAGCTCCCCCTTACAAAAACAGTTGGAGCATGGGAGGAGGAAGCTATATTGGAATATCCTAGCCCTTGGGTGGTTCTAGAAACCCTTTGAGAACCCAATAATTTGGTCAAATTTTGTTCCCCTTGGGTGAACTTGGCTAAAGATTCCCTAAGGTCTTTGATAGTTGATTCCATGGAATCAATATCCGGGAGGTTTTGGATTTTAAGGGTCAACTCTTCCTTCTCTTTAAGAAGTTGTTCTTTTTCGGAAGAGAGTTTTTTGAAAGACTTTTTCAAAGAAACAAATTTTGAAGATAAAGCATGAAAACCTTTTTCTAATTGATCTCTAGCGTGTGAGAGTTCTTCATAAGATAAATGATTAAATGAATTTGAATTTGAAGAGCAAGAGGATGAGGAGTCGGAAGATGTTACCTCATGGAATGCCATTAGGCATTTGTTACCGTTGTCGCTTGAGGAGGAGGAGGAGGATGATGAAGAGGAGGTGTCACTCCATGTCGCCTTGAGGACCTTCTTCTTTCCTTTTTCCTTTTGCGTGGCCCGTTTTTTGTTGAGTGGGCAATCGGGCTTGTAATGGCCCTTTTCGCCGCACCCGTAGCATTTTACCTTGGGCTCGGATCTTGCGGTGGGTTCTTGCTTGCGGTGCTTGCGGGATTTCTTCTTCTTGTGCTTCTTCATAAATTTGTGCATTTGGCGGGCGAGATTCTCCATTTCCGAGTCACCGCTTGATGATGAGGAAGATGAGGAAGATGAGGATGATGAGGAGGAGCTTACTTCTTTTTGTACCTTGAAGGCAATATTCTTTGGAGTCTTGATCGGTGTGCCCTCCTTTTGAGCTTGCCTCCTCATCGTGATCTCATAAGTCATGAGAGATCCGATGAGCTCCTCTACCGGCATATTTTTGACGTCCTTAGCTTCTTGGATCGCCGTCACCTTTGGTGCCCATGAGCTCGGAAGGACCCATAAGATCTTCTTGACCATCGTCTCGGCTGAAACATCATCACCAAGAGATTTCCTTCCATTGCACACGTCAGTAAAGCGAGTAAACATTTCAGAAATTGATTCATTTGGGTGCATGGAAAAAGACTCAAAATCCTGCCTATACATGTCTAACCGAGTATCCTTAACTTTGTTAGTGCCCTCATGGGTCACTTCCAATAGTTTCCAAATTTCATGAGATGAGGTGCAAGTGGAAACTCGGTTGAACTCATTTCGGTCAAGGCCGCAATGTAGAGCGTTCATGGCTTTGCCATCAAGCTCAAAATTTCTAATGTCGGCTTGGGTCCATTTGGATTCGTCGGGGGTAGACAAAGTGTAACCTTGCATGACTATTTTGTAAATGGGATATCCTATACTTCTAAGAAAGGTAGTCATGCGGGTTTTCCAATAATTATAGTCCGACCCATCAAAAAATGGAGCCCGACCCAAAGAAAAGCCTTCGGGGGCGAAAGAGGTAGATGCCATCAAAAAGGATCTTAAATTTGAAACCGGGTTAGGGAATTACTCAAAGTTCCCTCTGATACCAATTGTTGGGTCGGAGAAAAACGGGGAATGATGGCAAGAGGGGGTGAATTTCCTTTTAAAAAAATGATTAACAAATTAAAAAATCAAAGTAAGGTGCAGCGGAAATAAAGGAGGCAATCACACAAGAAATTGATAACGGAGTTCGGCCAAAACCCGGCCTACGTCTCCGCTCCCAACTCAACCGTTGAGAGATTCCTACCGCTTGCTTTTCAATGGTTTTAGCAAGAAACCCACTAGGCTTTGAGGTAGCACTAGGACCTATTACAGCCTGCTTTTTGTGGTTTAGCAAGAACCCACTTGCTTTCAATGGAATAGCAAGAACCCACTAGCCTTTTTAACGGGTGAAGGCTAGCTCACCGAAACACAAGCCTTTTAAAAGGAAAGGCTTGAAGAAACCTCTTCACACCTTAGTGGTGGTGTGAAAACCCAAAGAAAGGGGGATTGAGAAAAGGTTTTGGGGTTTGTAGGCACAAACCCAAATTTAAAGCTCAATAAAAAGTAAAACAATAAAACCCGTAATTGGAGGAAGTCTTGGGCGCCTTTGATTGATTGGAGATGTTGAAGGCCGCTTCCAAGCTTCTTGAGGTGCTCTTTGGATTGAGAATTGGATTGGAGCACTTGAGGATCCTTGAAGGTGGAGCGCCGGAGGTTCGCCAAAGGTGCAACAATGTGTCCGGGCGCTTGGGTAATGTTCCGGGGCTTCCTAGGCCTTTATTTATAGGCTAGGAACCTTCAAGTATCCGTTGGAGGGCTTTGGAGCCGTTGGAAAAGGCCTCGGAGCCGTTGGGAGGCTTTTTGGAGTTGACTGGTCAAAGCCAACGGCTAGTTTGACCAGGTCTACCGGCTGGCCGGTACAGGGCCACCGGCTGGCTGGTGCCTTGAAAAAGGATGAGGATTCTGGTCCAGGTGCCACCGGCTGACCGGTGGAGGAGCCACCGGCTGGCCGGTGCCTTGGTAGAGAAGAAGAGTCTTGATCCAGGCTCTATCGGTCGACCGGTGGAGGAGCCACCGGCTGGCCGGTGGCAAGACAGTAGCAAACACTATTTGGGCTGGGTGCCACAGGTCGACCGGTGGCAGAGCCACCGGTCGACCGGTGGAACCTGGCAGTGGGCAATCCCTCTGCCAGTTCCACCGGCTGGCCGGTGCTATCACACCGGTTGGCCGGTGGACTGAATTTCAGTCCATTGCTTGTCCATTCTTGGGCCAATCCTTTGGCAATCTTTTGCCTATCATCCACAACACTTAAAAACAAAGTTAAACACATATGAAAGTGATTGTGATCATGAAAATCAAAGAGTGTGGGGACCGGTGGAGGAGCCACCGGCTGGCCGGTGGCAAGACAGTAGCAAACACTATTTGGGCTGGGTGCCACAGGTCGACCGGTGGCAGAGCCACCGGTCGACCGGTGGAACCTGGCAGTGGGCAATCCCTCTGCCAGTTCCACCGGCTGGCCGGTGCTATCACACCGGTTGGCCGGTGGACTGAATTTCAGTCCATTTCTTGTCCATTCTTGGGCCAATCCTTTGGCAATCTTTTGCCTATCATCCACAACACTTAAAAACAAAGTTAAACACATATGAAAGTGATTGTGATCATGAAAATCAAAGAGTGTGGGGTACAACAATTTTGACATTTAGATGATTAGAAATGCAGAACATAAGTCATAAGATATTATATCCTTTCTCTTAGGATCTACCTAAATAAGAAAGATTCTTGGAAAAGATCTTGTGTCTTACCATAGGGTGATGGTTATTTTTATTTAGTTATCAATAATTCCAAGAAATTATGAGCTCAAAAATATTCTATATCCAAATATTTATATTTTTTTATGATAAGTTATATTAAATTTAATTTCACATGATAAATTTTAAGGTACAAGCATCATTATTGCTAAGAAGAGGAAAAAATGTCTTTTGATCCTTATGGAAAGAAAATTTCTTTTCTACTATATAAAAGATTCATGATTCAAGATGTACAGATGCACACCAACTGTTATAATAGTAATATATTAATGTGTGGAACTATGAGTAAGATAGGTTTCTTCGGGAGTAAAGTTAAAAGAAATTTGTTACATATTGGTATAGAATATCAACAAGGATCTAATCCTATTTATTATAGGGAGAAAGGAATATTGATATCTTCTAGTGAAATCCATATTTGAGAAGAATACATTGTATAATCTAGAATATATGATGTTGTTCAGACAATGATATATAGAATCAGATATAATATCTCTATTCCATAAGATACAACAGATGTCCCTCAATCCCTAGAAGAGAATTTGGAAGATAGAAGTGATGGGGCCCTTGTTATTAGACCTAGAAAAATGGATGAACCTCTAGATCAGACTACTATAGTTTAGGAAACATAGGTAGAGGCCATTTCATCTCGTAAAAGTACTTATGTCATGATTTTAAGAGTTTCAATCTCTCTAGAGGAACAACAACCTGAGATTCAACCAGTCATTAGATGAGATCAAGAGGCAACTGATGAAAATCGTAGTCAAAGATAACATTCTAAAGAATAACTTCAAGAAAATTTTCTAGGAAATGAGAAGAAAAAAAAACCAATAGTAGCTGATACTATAGGGTCAGATGAGAAGAAATCAGTTTCTGTTATATAATATTCCTTGGAGAAGGAAAATTTTTAACCTACTAAATATATAGTGGATCTTTATGTTCAATCTTCCACCTCTAGTGAAAATGGTAAAAAAATATAACCTTGGATAAAAGAGTCCAACCATCTCAGGTTCAAGAAGAAGAGTCTTCTTATTCTTTTAATAATTGTATTGAATATATTGTGTTTAGGTTTAACAAGTTTTGAGAATAACATTCAAGTCTTTAATGTGAATTGGAATCTAAAATTAAAATATTTCGATGAATTGAGAAGAAAAAATATCCCCAAAGAGAAATCTAAATCTTTTTAGGATCAAATGCACAATATTAGTGAAATTTCAGTTTCAAGAAGATATTGTGATGCTTTTCATAGAGAAATGGATGATCCATTTCGAAAGCTCCAGACAAAGTATATTTCAAAAAATAATAATGTTTGGAAAAGATATTTAGGAAGTCAGTTTGAATCATTCCAAAGAACTTCCAATCAGTCCAGATCATCTATATCGTCTCCTCAATATTCACAATATTTAGTTAGAAGTTTTGAAGCTACCACTTATTTCATATCTTCTTTCAATGATCAGATTTACACACTTAAATGGGACAGTGAAACTCTAAATATTTTATTAGAAAATAATAGAAACCTCATTGAGAAGTTAACTTCAGGAGAACCATGAATAATGAATCTTCTCAACCATTTTGGTACAATTCTATCATATTTTTTTCAATTGGAATAAATAATTCATGAATTTTTTAATGTGAATTTAGTTTAAAGTTTAACTATTTTTCAAGATTAGAATATTTTGTTCTAAAATTTGGATGAAAATACTATCAAACGTTTAAGAGGAAAAATTAAAGAGTTCAAGGATGTACTTTAGGAGGTTCAAACTTCACTAGAATCTGACACCTCTTATAAAATTTCCCTTTCACATTCATCTAGTCCTAATTTTTAAACATTTATCATCCAATATTTTTATTATAATCATAAACATATTTTTATGAAATTATTTTGATTATTATGTTTTTGTTTATTATTATTACTATCGGTTTCTACTGCCAAAACACATCTTGTTTTAGTCTTATGCAGAAAATGACATTCTTTATAGTTATGTGCAACGTTGAATGTGTTTTGATTCATTTTCATTAAATTTATTTTCGATATCACAAAAAGGGTTAGAAAATTAGTTAAACACGACATTCTTTATTCTCTTACCAGTTTCAATTTTAATCAAAATTATAAATCAATTTTTAATAACTATAACTTCTCTATCTTTTTATTATTTCATTTGTGTCTATAATTACTATAATTTTTTAAAGTTATGTTATGGGTTTTTTATCATAAAAAAGAAAGATAATATTGGGCATGTATTGTATCAACAATACTCTACAAGTATTATTGATATGTATGCTCACCAATACCCTTGTTTTTTTACTTATAAAATTACATTAACTATTTTTTAGGAATATATTTCTTGATAAGTTTATCTTATTTATTGGTTTAATTATTCTTAATTTATTCTAAATTTATTAGAATGTATTTTGAAATAAATTGGTCACAATAAATTTTTATAAGTGTAATGTATGGTTCAGCAACCATACGATTGAAATAACATTTATGGATTATATACCATACATTTTTGGAAAATTATGGATCATCAACCATACATTTAGAAGGAACCCTACATTTGAGAAAAGTAAAGTATAGTTCATAAACCCTATATGTGTGAAAAACCATATGTTTTCAACGTTATGTTTGGATTTTGTTGTCACATGAAAGAACCATGCATTTGAATATTACATGATGGAGTTTTATTTCAAAGATGTTTTTTGTGACGACTATAATGGTCTCAAAATAATTAAATATAATTTTAAATCTATTTTTATGACCAATTTATATTATTGTATTCAAAAGATTAAATTGTTCCTATTTAAGGGAATGTATGACTCTCTTGAATTTTTTAAATTCAAATTATTTCAATTTATCTAGTGACAATCTTGGATCTACACAACTGAAAGAAAGTAAATTTTTATATATAAATAGAATGAGCGTTTTTTTATGTATGAATTAATAGCTTCAATATCTTTTAAAATATATAAATTTTATAGAGAAAAAAAATTGAATGACTCTATTATGTTGAAGAAGCTACACTTTGGAGACATACATGTCTAATCCTCATGATATGTAACTATTAATATTTATTTATTACTATTTTTAGTAATTATCATTCCCAAATAAGATCTCTTCGGAACCATTATTTCATGAAAAAATTTATCTTTGAAGAATAATATATATATATTGTTAGTTTTGTTTTTCAAGTATCTAGAAGAACCTATTTTTTCAATCAAATCAAGAACTTTTGATTTATTGGTGTTTTTTCTTTTCAGACACAATCGTTGTTGACTATCAGCTTCTCAGACTAAGATATGGGGGAACTGATTCCCTGTAAAGGAACAAGAAGGATATGTAAATCTTTATTGTAAAGGTGTAAACTATTTTCACTTGATTCTTAAGGACTTGTGATAAGAGGACCTTTCTAGTGTATATCACCAAGCTAGCTAATAGGGTTTTGGTGGAGTGGACTAAGGGATCTTTATACCCTGAACCACTATAAGAATTACATTGTTATTCATTATTATTTATTTGTTTCTAAACTACATATAGAAGAGAATACTATATATATTCATAAAATATTAAAGAATACCAAAAGTGAAAAAAATTAAAGTTTTTCAAAAATAAACACTTCACCCCCCTATTGTTTTTCTTTTTATTATTTTGACCTAACATATCACAAAAAATACTACCATGAATGAATCTAAGAATCAGTAAAATATTCAATTCATTAAATCCATTAACACTATATGAGAATTATTTAAGACAAATGTAATAACCATATACTCATAATTCCCATACCTTCTCTCTAATTTCATCTTAGGAATATCTTCCTCTCGATCTTTCATATGATGGTACCTTGGTCTCACATAAATTTTTAAAAACCATTGAGTACCATTGAGAAAATTAAAAAGGTCTTCTATCCGATGAAAGGGATATCTATTCTTCACTATCACCTGATTGAAAATGTGGTAATCAATAAAATGTTGAAGACACCAATAAATATTAATATTATAGAACACTGGTGATTCCTTAGGTGAAATTCTAGGATGAATAAATCCCTTAGTCTCAATACACTCAAGTTGAACCATTAATTCATTCAATTATGTGGGTTTTATATTTTACAACGGTAAAGAAAAGGGTTTTTTCACCAGAAGAAATTATATAAAGAACTCAACATTACATTATGGTGGTAACCTAGAGAAATAATCTAGAAAAACATTAGGATACTTACTCATAACCACTAGAATAAGACCATTAATTCATAGATTAACAACATAAAGAAAAAACTCTATCAATTAGAAAGAGATCAACTCAGTTCTTAGAGAAGTGGGACATACTCTTCTTGATCTTGATTCCCACTCACCATATAATACAAGAGGGACCCAATTAAGATAATTAAACTACACTCAATGGTGATATAAATCAATATGGTATTTATAGTTCATCATTAAATCCATTCCAGTGATAATTTCAAATATATAAATATCAAGAAATAAATATTCATATCTTGTTTCATGGTCTGTGATCATTAACTGACACTCAAGAAATTTAAATCTCTAATCTAAATTATTTTCTAAAGGAGTGTAAAGAGTCTTATAAAATGCATAATCTCCAAATTTAGTCCCAATGTATTAATACATTTGAATAAGATAAAGGAATGAGTTGTACCAGTATAAAAACAACCATAATCATAAAATATGTAATCAAAATTGTACCCCTCATGGAAGTAAGTCCTCCCTCGAACTCCTCTGGTGAACACTCCAATGTATAAAGACATATAGTCTCATCCTTACCCTTATTTTATACTTAATAATAACTTTTGGAATAAGGTTGAGATCCCAACACTTTTTCTACATCAATTAAAAATTTGGAGCATTTGGTGAAGTTTGATCTAGATACACTTCCAAAGGATTCCTATCCAGGAAATTCTGAATGTGACAAGATTTCTTACATGTGTGACACACCATGGCTGATAATTTATAACCCAGTTTGAGGTTTTAATTTTTTTTCAGCATGCTAGTAATATACAAATTGAATTTTCCCTGATTTATGATGTGCTCCCCTGCCACCACCTCATCACTGGTCATCCCACTTCCTTTTCTGAATAGAAATTGAACTCTAGCTACCTCAAATTATGACTGATTCCCTAAAGAATTTTATTATCTTAGATATGCATTTTCATTCATATTTTCCTTATCTAAAAATTATAAAAATGTGAATAGGGACATAATAATCAGTATAGAAAAAATATCAGGCCTCAACCCCATCAAAAACCTACACACATTAAGATAGTTATTAGAAAAAAGATCTATATATTAGTGCACTGACAAAGAAAATTGGGTAGCATTATCCATGATGAAATGATCTCCCTAATCCAATTTTAAAAACTCTCATTCCTTCACCTCTCTTAGGGTCTTAGGATAGAATGGTTGATTAAAGGGTAATTTATGGTATTCTGGGTAATATATTTGTGAAACAGAGCTTACACAATATATTCTCATCCCTTTCTTCCTATAATTTCAAGAATATAAGTGGTGAAACTGAATTTGGATCCTTCTTGAGTTTTTAGGAAATATAATACCCTCTCAATCATATTGATCCATTATTAGACATTATATGGTCCCTTATAACCATGGAATATCATCGTATGATTCTTGGTAAATACATAGTAAATGTTTAACTTCTATTTAAATTCAAAATCGTTGAATTATCCTATAAACGGGATCATTCAGTCCGTAGTTTCTACCAAAACCACATCAACCATAGAATTATCTTGTGGGGATTCCTCTCAAAATTCCTCTATAGAATTCTTTATTTTTCTATTTTTAGGATCCAAGATCTATAATATAAGAGGATAGAAACTATTTAGAATATAATTAGATTCAATTAACATAAACTGAATTTAAATAATTTAAGATAAGTGGATAAAACTATAAACCAGTAATCTCGACAACCCCAAACTTCCCATGGTAACTTGAGGTTTTTCATGAACTTGATATGACTAAGCTAACAACCATAATATATATCTAGTTTCTATAGTCATATCTCTATTCTATCAAAAACTATAACCATAAGAGGGTGAGACTCGAAAATGATCATAAGTTTTAATGCAACCAAAGGCTCTATGCCAATTTGTAACAGATCAACAACGTTTAACCCATAATTTAACCCAAGTTGGACCTCTATAAGGATAGATTTTTTCTCATAATCACAAATAGTTAGTGATAAGAACTAGTGTATAACAAAATACTATATGAATGATTAAACCCTACAACAGACATATGATAAGATAAAAACAATCTCAGTATCACATTAGATATCAATAATACTTTATATGTTAAAACAAATAAACCAAATGAAAAAATACATCAATAGGATTAAAAGGTCTAAAATAAAAAAAAAGACTATAAGCATGGAACCTGAAGCAACCCATTAGTCCATATCTTAATGACCATAAGTCACCACCATCCCAACCAACTAGAAAGGAAACACAATCTATGAGATACATCCTCTAGATTATGCTCTCCCCTTTACTTATATCTTACAAAACCAAGGCTAAACATTCTTAAAGGAAAAATATTAGGGTGTGAGCACTAAATCTCATTAGGAACCCATCATAAATATATGTAATTTATATCTGGTTTAATCTGTTAGTTATTGGGAAAAAATAGATCTAAAAATTTCAGTGGAAATAATTTTCCATATAAAAATATCTATTGGGTTCCATTTCAAGAAACATTCTATATTCTTTAAGAAAAACAATATGACATATTAAATATCCATGAGGAATAAGTAGATAAAATAAAAAAAAATAAACATAAATATCCATATCAAGATCAAGTTGGAAATTAACAATTAAAATATACATTCATGTAATGTATCCAAAAATAACCAATGATAATCCATGATGTGAGGGTTTATATAACTAAGATAATCCTAAGACACTAGGAAAATAATTTTATCCTAATATCTGGGAACCTCAGACTCATGGGAAGGCTAGCCCAAGAATTCATTGATGTAAGTCCACCTCCCCTAGCAATATCCATCTCCACTAGGTATCATATATGTCTTGTTTTCCCCTATAAACCAAGGTCTCTCAATGTGTAATTACACCCAAATTAAATACAAGGAAAACAATATCATGATTCTAAAACATTTTCCAAGGAAAACCCCATTTAAAATCCATAATCACATTCTCCTAAATCATTTTTATATAAATGACATGCCACTCCCATTCTTGAAACCCCTCTATCAATTAAAATTCAACTTTGTGGTATTTTATCAAACAAACGAAGTGCATAAGTCAATTCTTCAAAAAAAATACCTTTAGAGGCACCTTCCATTAATACCAAATATAAAATCCATTTTTCATATTCAAATTAATAAATCAAGATAATGTAATTAATAAAAAGTAATCTATGATTGATAAGGGATAAAAAATAGGATAGAGGTACCTTCCTCAAGAATGATGAAAATGGAGTTGCCTCCTCAACCGGGGATGAGAGAGAATGAGATCAGATCCTATAGAACCTAGATCCTGGAAATATGATGTCAATTATTCATGTAGATGATAGATCCAATGATCTGGTCTAAATAGACAAAAGATTCATAGATATTAAGAGAAGAAAATAGGTTATAAATTATCCACTTTATTGATTTCTCCAAATAGAGAACCAAACATACAAATTAAATAAACATAAATTAATGAGGTGAGGTAGAGAGATAAAATAATAAATAAGGATATTATAAACCAAGATAAAATTATTTAAGGACAACATGTTAATAATGGGGAATATAAAACAAAATTTCAACAAAAAATAAAATTCAACGCCTTCCTAAATTAGAAGATCAGTAGGGTCACTAGCTAGTGGATATGCCTCATTGGTTGGAATATGGGTGAAGAATAATTCTTAAACCTATATTCCATTCACGAACTATCTATTTGAATCTATAGAAATGTAGGTATTCATCTAACTAGCATCAAATAGTCGGTGGCCTCATGCTACCACCGACTACCCAGAAAGTTTCTCCCAACGTATATATAACCTAAAATTCAAAACTAAAAACACAAAAAGTATCTCAATACATAATTTCCATACCATGGTGTGATGTGAACTTTCAGTCGGCTAATTCTTTATGCTTGAAAGAAGTGGTTTTTGGATTTTTCTTATGAGTATTACCACTCTTCCATAAAAGTGGTTTATCAATAAATTAATGGTTGATTTGAGAGAGATATAAAAATAAAAAAACTTAGATAGTAAACCAATTAGTGTTTTATTTTATACTTATTATATCCAGATAGTTCTAGGGGTAAACCCCAATTCAAAGGTGGATGGGGTTTGTATGTTTTGAAATAGAACATGTGATTTTTTCTAGTGTCAATAAGTGGACAGTGATAGTGGAGAACCCCAATCCAATATATACCACCTCCACGAAGAATCAAAGAGAAATAATTATAGAATGGAAGTGATAAGAAACAAGTTTTAATATATTTCTGTTATACTCTCCTTTAGTAAATGTACTTGTTGATATTGAAATGGTAACTACTCTAACTCGGTCCCTAGAATTTATTTATCAAACTCTAATAACATATTATACTTGATATTGGGTTATTCATTATTTTCATCTCTCTATAGGGATAAAAATTAATTTTATTAGTATATAGTATTAAAATTAAGTTATTTAGCATGACATTGTAGAAATGAATAATCAAATAAAAGTAAACCACGTGAATGTTGTCTAGGGAAGACTGTAAAATGACTTAAAAGATGGGTGAATTGATTTCATTAAAAAGAATATTATCTTATAAAACCTCCCACTATAATATATTACTATATTATTCTCTCTTCCTTAATATAACAAGTAGTGTAAATAAAAAAATGTCATTCATAGAGATTTATAGTGGTTTGGAGAATAGAAATCCCCTAGTCCACTCCACCAATACTATTCTACATGATTATGGTGATTTTTGCTAAAAAATACTTTTATAGAGGATTATATTTACATCCCATAGGTACTATATTATTGAGTATAAGAAGTTTAAATTTGGTACAATAGTATTATAAGATTTCAACTGGGTAATAATAAGGCTTTATAAATAATATCATTTAAGGATGTTTTACCAAGAACCTTTATAATGAAAGATATAATTAACATAGTGTTTATAGATTGATATCATAGTTGTAAAATAAAACTGATATAATAGAATAAATATTTGTTATAGATGATAAGATTTAAAAACTAATTGATGAAATTCTTCTAAAACAATAGTAAATTTGATCAATATAGCATAAAATTATATTCTGAGGATCTTTCTTGTTTTCATGTAAAGTGGAACTTACACTAGAGTTTCAGGTTTGATTTCATGGATGATAAAGAAGGATAATCTATTATTATTTGTATATATCCTTTTAACACTTCAAATCACTCAATAAATTCCATCAATACTTCACTTTTAAAATCCACACATCAAATCCTTAAAAATCAGGATTGGAAGTTAATTTTTTGGCATCCTTTCCTTACAAAAACCGCAGAAATGGTAATATAGATTAAATTATCCTTATATTTGTTTACATTAATGGAAATTTAATATTATTATAATATTTTTTTACTATAATGATGTAATCCATCATTTAATGTATGAAAACTATCATTAAAAAATCACTCAACTGCTTCAATGATAATAAATACCAAGTTGAAGAATGACGTAGTCAAAATTCTATAGATTCTAATTTAAAAATAAAATAGATGAAAATATCCATTATTCATATAGCTTGTATATATAAAAAGTTGAATATAAAAGGGTCTTCTTCACATATCTGATTTACACCACGTGGCATTATTACTACCGTATCTAATTTCAATGTAGTAGAAAGAATAAAATAGCCATTTGGATCCACGTAGCAAATTATATCATTTTTTTAAATAATTTGGACAATTATTCCATGAAACTAATTCATAGAGCATATATATCTGTGTAGTTTATTTCTCATGTTGGTAATGTATCGACGTAAGCAATTCTACATATCTGATTTATGAAGTTTCCATTTCTTGTAGGTGAATCCTTCACATCAGTAATTAGCATGGCCAAATACATGACATATTTGTTTCAACACATAAAAAAATCCTCGCATAGATGATTTCTTGATATAGTTAAATCTTATCCAATGTGTCCAAAATTAAAGACCTAAAGGATTTAACAATAGAAATACTTAAATAGTGGATCAAACCAAATGAACAAACCTAAAAAAATAAACTTATGTAATATATGAATGGAATATAAGATCATAAAAACCTAACATACATGGTATATGTTGGAACAACATTATTATTCCAAAAATATCCTTTTTTTATGATCTAAAACCCCATAATGCATTAAAAATAATGTCTAAAGTTGTTTTTATAGAATTTTATAGAAAATATTAATACATATTTTACTCTCAAAATATTTTTTATCTTTTTATTCTCCCCTTGACTTAGATGCTTCTAATTTTCTACTTGAGGAAACATTTCCAACTTTTATACTTATCTCTCTTTTGTATCATTAAAAATAAATAGTAAGGATTATAAAAATAAATTAATTTAGAACTCATAGTGTTTCATTGATTAAGTATAATGCTCAAACTTAATGAGAAAGGATCTAAAGATTTGAATTCATTCAAAAAATAAAAATATTAAATATATTAAATTAAAATAATCTCTAAAATTTTCATAAAAATTGATAAAGATGGAATTTAATTAATTTTAAATCATTTTTTAAAAAATATATCCACTCAACACCCAAAGTAATACATATACAAAATATTTGTCAGAATGACCAGGCTTAATGATAGGGTCAAACTAAAAAGGTGGTTTGGGTGGATGTAACTTAAAGATATATGAGGTTATAGCGGTAGTATGAGGGTCTATTTAACGAGGTGGTCAAAATCTTCCAAACTCTAAAACAGTAAAATCTTCACTACGAATATATTGTTTTCCTTACATACACTAAACACTATATCTTAAAGCACTTTAAATAGTTCCCTAAACTATATTAAAATCATATGATCTAGTATCTACAACATCTATATTATTTGGAGGACCATATTATGAGGTTACTTGCATCGATCTCTCGATAACTAAAGAAGCAACCCCTTTTATTTCTAATTATTTTAGATATTGGATCAGTCGTATGTTTCATTAACTTTTTATATAGAACCTCTAAAGGTATCTAGAGTACCATGGATAATATTTCTTATTCCTCTAAGATAATACAATGAATCTTTAAAAATTTTGATTCTCCTAATGATATCATACATATAGAACTCAATAATAATAGAATGTGTTTGTATATTCATTTGAGAAACTAAATAAAGGCCATCATCCCTTAAAAATATCAATGATAAATAGAATAAATAATATGATTTGCACTGTAAACTCGAGTAGCCTTAAAATTGGTCAACAAAATTGTAAAATATGAATCCAAATTCTATAGAGTTTGGTCAAAATATACTTGCACAAAAGTCATCCTCTCATTCATTGATTGCATCTTCCCATCCATACTAACTACTTGATCTATTAAATATTGATTTATGTCTTAAAAGTATTGAATGGGTGTTGAGGAACAAGGGTAGTAGCATCAGCAATTATCTCATAGGCAACTAGAGTAGATACAGTATAGGAAAGAGAAAAAGGATTCCATATATAAATTATCCTATGATTCTTATATAAAATAAGCTTCTTCCCTATTGTAGAAAATGAAACTAATGTAAATTCCTCTGATTTTGAAATGGATTATAATTCTAAAGATTTAGTGTTCACTCCTTTAAGTTACTTATAAAATTTTCATAATAAAGTAAACACGCATTGATTATTTGGGACACTAAACTAAGAAACCAAGAAATAAATTATTTAATTTCTTGAGACACCTTTAGTATCTATATTAAGTATTCATTATATTCTTTATAGTTTCCAACAATTTCATTTAGGTTCATGTTAGTTCTATTACCAATATTCTTAATAGCATTTATTGTATCTTAAAACTCTACAAAAATATCTCTATTGAAATCCTATAAAATCACAGGTGTAACCAAATCACACTAAATACATTTATTATGAAAAGATACTGAATTAAACTCAAAAATAATCTGATCAAATACACTCTCAAAATCAGGGCCCGCTATGGGTACTGAGGTAGAAACTATGGTAGTCAGTTGAAACCTTATAATGAATTCAAACTGATATTCTACTACACTTTATATTGTGTAATGTATTCCCATATTTTTTCCCTAAAATACTTAATCTCATCTAGAACATCTTGAGAAATATTATATTGCTCCATTGGGAGATTTTGAAAAATGTATGTGTGATATGAAGCTAACAATCCATATTCTTTTAACTCTGACTTTGTTAGATTTGAAATATTTGAAATATATTACTAGATATTTCATATCCCCGATTATTTTTTCACTTATCTCAAGAAATTATAGTTATATATAAAGGACTACCTAAATATTCTTGATCAAACCTCTTTGGGTTTCAAAAATCCTAACCCATTTTTAAAAATCATTCCTAGAAATAGAAAACTCCTTAATTTTTAGGATCTATTACTTATAGGATGATAAATACTTCATTAACTCAACATATTCTACTCTAAGATAATCAATCTCAGTACAAATAGTAGAATAAAATGATTTCATTTTAGAAATATTTGAACTCTTACTCACCAAGGGTGATTCCTCTAGAACTAGAGGTCTTGATGACAAATGGGGTAAGATAATGGTCAAAAGTATCCATAATCATATAACCAACTCTATATTTTCCAATGGGCTATCCCAGAAGAATTAGATCCACTGTAAGATGATGAACTTTATTTTTATCTTAAACTTAAATAACTAGAACACTACGCATTTTTTCTAATTCCCTTTACTCAAGAAATACGGTAGTGGTCTCAATAATTTCCTTTATATACCAAACTACTTCAACACCTTCAAAAACTTCATCTCCAGTGTTCTGGATAGTCTCTTACACTACAAGAATTATTTATAGAAACTGAGTCTATTCCATAGAAACTTCTAAATCTTGCACCTCTCCAGTAGGAACCCTCTTAGTTGGTGTCGTATCCTTAAGTGGTGAGGTTTTGTACAGCTCCCCCTATGTTACACTCTCTAAACAAAAATGCTTTAATGAGTTTGAACTGGATCCCTAGTAATTTGAAATATTTTTTCTAAAAATTATAGATATATTTGTACTATTATATAATTTTATGGAATCTCTCTAATTAGATACAATTCCTTTTACTTTAAAACTAATGAGATAATCTCACCAAACAAGTAATAATATATCTTTTCTATTCTTTTTCAATAGTGATGCTTGAACTACATTATATAACTTTAATTATTGAGATTCATATCATTGATCTAGATATAAAAGATATACATACCCTAAAACAGTATTTTATTCATTCCTATGGCTCTCTAGGAAATCCTAGTCTAAAAAACGTAAAATGAACCTTCCATTCTGCTTCCAAATCCATTATATGTTTTTTCTCAAAGTAAGAGGTTCCAAATAAGAATATAAACACTTTAGTTGGTCCCACTAAGCTAATATAAACCAACATTCAGTTAAATTTGTACTCCCCCTCATGAGTACAATGGATAATATTATCCATTTCTACTAAAAAATAACATAGATTTCCTATTTACACAGAATGATTGAACATTTTCTATTTCACCAAACTGAAACTCTACGTTCCTCAAAAACTCATATACTTATTATTCAAATAGGAAATCAGATATAGTTTCATAGAAAACAAACTCATAATATTGAAAATTGATGACCTTATTCATTAGTATCACAACAGTCTTCATCTAATCCATATAGACGACCTCTCTAATAATAACACTACATGGAACATTATTTCCTTTTACTTTATTGGATGAACTTGATCTTCCATAATCATCACACTTAGATTTCCCATGGAAGATAGTCTAGTTGGAGGTCAGGTGATGATTTATAGGTAAGGGTTATGTTTCAGCTTCGGAAGGAAAAAATGTATGCAAAAGAAAATGGAATAATGGTTGAGCGATGAATAGAAATTAGGTCGTGGACTCAATTCCCAAAAGCCTTACAGTCACATTTTTTAAATTGGGTTGATTATGAATAAACACAAATCGATTAACGTAGAAACTAAGAGAATGAATTTTATTTTTTAAAACCACAATATTGAAATAAAAAATAGAATAGAATAATTCAATTTTTATAAATTATTAAAATTAAATATCGATAAAATAAATAAGAAATTCCAATTTTAAAAATAGGACAAACTTCACTCATTTAAATTCTAATAACCCTAATTCAATATTAATAAAAAAAATTGATCACACAAAAGTGGATTAGAAAAAAAATATGAAATTTGATTATAAGTGAAGTGAAACTCAAGATTAACATAAACTTTTTTCATGATCTCTTAATAAATGATGAATTAAATCAATATGTTTCATTTTAGAATGATTTATCAGATAATTTAAAATGTTTATAGAACATATTTTTTACATTTGATTGATACTTGACTATAATTGAATTCAAAATCCCTTAATTTGTGTTTCATCCACAATAATTGTCCACAATAATTACTAGTTATAATATATTTCTCTTAAGTGGTAGATAATAAAACAGATTCTGAGGATTTGCCTTGAAAATAGAAGGTTCTCAATGTACTCTTCCTATATATTCTATAACCACCAATGTCGGCATATAAATATGATGTTAAATTAAAATCATAATATTTTATAAAGAGTAAGGGGAGATAAATTATTCCTTTTATATATCTTTAAAAAAAATTGGTAGCTTTTAAATGATATTAAATATTATTTTCTTGTAATTTATCAATTAAGAAACTAAAAACATAATATATAATTCATTAGTAGTCAAATACAATAGACTCCAAATTATTCATTTATAGATATCGTTATCAAATGGTTTATCTTCTTTATCTAAGTAAATTTTTTAATTAAAACTCATTGGATTTGTATTTACTTTACCACTTTCATGTCTAAAACTTTTAAGAAATTCAAGTATATATTTTCTCTCATTTAGCACATTCCCAAATACTTTTTGAAAATTATTAAATCCATAAAATAATTTAACTCTCCCATAATTCCCATTTTAAATTATTTTTCATCAATTTTAAAATTTATAATGCAATTTTTATTTGTAGAATGAAAAACCAAATTGTCTTCTTATATTTGAACTAAAAAATATATGGAGATAATGTTTTCGTAAATTGAGTAGCATCCACCAGTCCCACTAAAAACCTATTTCACAAAAGAAAATAATTTAAACATTCATACTAATATCTAGGTTCTTTTTTTATGGTCATGAAGATATTTTATAAGTTTAAAAAACTAAAATTGGATGTGTATTTTCAAAACCATGAGGTTCTTCAAGATGAATTTTATGCATAGGAAAAAAATTTAAGAAAGTACAATTTTCATCCATCTAATATAATTTGAACTTCATGTGTGAAATATAGAATTAGATTCTCTTAATGGACTATAATATAGGTAAAATATCCATGGTCTCTTAAAAATATATACCTTCTTTTTGGCTATACTCTTTAGGGACCAGTCTATCTTCATTCCCAGTGATCACACCATGATCATAATTCTTATTCCTAAAAACCAATTTTTCATGTGATTGCTGAGTCATGCTTTCTATTAACTAGTTCCCATATCTTTTTCCTTTTGAATTTGTTTAATTAATCTTACATTTATAACACCCAACTCTCATAAACTACATATTTCATTATAATCATAGGCTTTTGCTGTGATAGATAGGTATAAAATTATACATGATTTTTTACACTCCTTGTTCCAATAACTTCATCTATACTACTTATAAATATTTCTAAGTGATGGTCTATAAGAAATCTAGGTTTTATAAGAAGAATACTTCTTGTTACACTTGTATAAAACCTTTCCAGATTTGGTTCAGGAAAATAATGTTTTAACTCATCGAAATTTTTATTGTCAAAGATAAGTTAAGATATCATGTTTTTATGAGAATCACGTATCTCATCAATTTGAGTCATTTTGTGATCAAAAGGATCACTTTCGTAAAATTTCACATGATTTGATTCTTCAACAATTGTTGATTATTTTTGGAAAATTCTATATGCCCTAGAATAAGTAAAATAGCCAACGAATATTCCATCATCATCCTTTATATCAAATTAACTATGATTATCCTTGGTGTTTGGAATATAAACCTTGTATACAAACACTTTGAAGGTTCCAAAATTTTTTATTTTTATTATTCAATAGCTCTAAGGGTATTTTTTAAAAAAAATATGTCGATTTAGAACTATTTTTATGATAGGACATTATATATTTACAAATTTATCCCAAAAATAAGTTGTCATGTTATATCCACATAACCTTGTTATATAAATTTTTACAAAGTCCTATTATTTCTTTTAATAATAGTATTCTATGAGGGTGTCATGGGGGAATAAAAAATATTCTTGATACCATGTTTTTAAAAATAGTAACTGAACTCAAACATTTCCAATTATCTTCCATGGTCACTCTAAAAATCAATAATTTTGGAACCTTTATCTTTTTGAACCAGTTTGAAAAAACTTATTAAAACAAATCATGATTCACTATTATCACTCAAAAATAAAATCCATTTAAATCTAGAATATTCATCAACTGACCAATAAAAAAATTTCCTCTTACATTTTTTTCTCTAAATGGACCCAAAAATTCTTATAAATTAGTTATAGGTTTCGGAAGTATCTACCTATTTAATTGGTTTACAAATTACGTTTGTTTCTGTCTAATTTAGTTTGAATCATGTAGTTACATTTAATTTAATTTAATTTGTGGTATATATGAATCTTTTTTTTTGGAAAATTTCCTCAAATAATTGAAATTACTTTATCCCAGTATTCTCTACTAAATCCATGATTCATTTGTTTCAGAATTTAAATAGTTCATTTTTTCACTTATAGAATTAAGATCTAGATTAAACACATTATTCATTATAGGTGACTTTAATTTTGTAATTTCATCTTTAAAAATATATTATGCATTATTTTAAAAATACTAAAAGTATCCTTCATCGTAATTATAAAAACTATATTTATCATATTATTATTTAATGATTCCCAATAAAGAACATTGTTGATGAGGACTAAGCTTAGATTGCTAACTTATCGAACTCCCATAATTTTTCAATTTTAATTATCACCAAAAGCAACATAGACTCCATTAATTTTTTATAAGGAGTATAAAATAAAGAAATATCCATTCATGTTCCATTAGCATCAACTTTCCATATAACATTTTTCAATGATTATCTTGGACCTTTTTTCATACAAATAAATATAAACCAATAAATATTTTGGGTACCCATATTCTATTGGTTCATCAAATGATAGAAACTAAATTGTTTTGGAAACCAAAATTTATTATGTTTTCCATAATATCTAACACTAAATTTTGTGAAAAAATTGAAATAAAATTATTTTTAACACCACATAATAGTTGTTTTATCAAACTAAAATAATTAGAATAGTTATCTAATTCTCCATAGTGAAAATATGTTATTTGGGAGATAATTTAATTTTTAGAACAATGAATAAAATACTTCTTTGAAAAATTTAGATTTTCATATTGACCTATTACCCCAAAATTATTTTTATAAGCTTTATTGTTTCCTAGAATTTGATTCAAGTAATTTTTACCTTTTTTGAAAACATGTAAAATATATTAAAATTACAAAATTGTTTTCAATTCATTCCTCTTATGGACATTTCAATACAAGATATAGAAAAACTTTCCATCTTTTTTTTCAAATCCATTTTTTTTATTTATGACCTCTTTTTTAATTACCATATCATTGTTTTATTTTTTAATTTTTTATTATTATTATTCAAATATTCATATTTTTTTCCTTTATGGTAAAATATTAATTTAATTACTTATAAGATCAATTTTCATTTTTGGTTTCTGATTCATACTCATAAGGATAATAAGAATTTACCCTATCTGAATGTCCTATAAAACACGTTTTTTTCTTTTTATTAGAATATCCATCTTTTTATTTTGAAGATTCTGTACCATTATAATCCTCTGAATAACTCATTTTAGATTTCATGGAATTCTTGGATTTCTTCTTATATACAACTTTATTCAAGTAATTCTTCTTAGATTTTTTGTTTTCATGATGTTGTGGGAAATTTAGATTTATTTTTCCAAGCTTCTCACATCCATTGCATCTCACTTTTTTAGAGTTTCCAACATGTTTTTTAACTTATTAAAGGGTTTATTGAAAAAATTTCTCCACTTATAGATTTTTTTTAACCTAATATAAAAGTGAGAAATATCACTATCTAAATAATAACTGTTTGATTTATCATCATCAGATGACCCATATATTTTTATCTCTTTTCTTTTATTATCATCCTTTAAAGTTGAAATTTTTTAAGTAGTGTTATCCTTCTTAACTAACCGATGATCTTCAGCTTCTATTTCCATCTTAAAATTTTACATCATAAGATTTCTAATTATATAATTTATTTTAAAAAAATTGAACTTATAGGATTCATAATAAAAGAAAAGATTCCACTCCACCTTGGTGACAGAATTCTGAGGATTTTAAAATATTGATATGGTTCAAAAATGGGTGTACCTAAAGTAAAAACATTATTTACCACATCATTAAGTCTTCCATTAAACTAATCGATTCCATCAAATTCCATAATATTAATAGTATAAACCTTAAAATTATCAATATTATATCTGAGAACGTTCACATTGTCTATAACTTCATAATCATATTTTATGGTAATCTATATTTCTTGAGCTATTTGACATTGTAAGAATCGATTGAAATCATATGGACCTAGTATATATATCATTGAATTTTTATGTTTAGATATTAGAACATAACTAGATTCATTATCAGTATCCCATGTTTCTAGTTTTCGAATTATAATTTCATAAGGCTTCATGAATTTAAGATAATCCTTCAAACGAAGGTTCCTTAAATATATTATTATTCATGCATTTTAGAAACCATAATTATCACCCCAAAAATAAAAATATCATACCATTGACATACCATCTCTATTTCCAGTCATAGTATCCATATTGAAGATGATATTTGGACTTCTACTTATAAAATTTGAGAACTAAAAAGTCACTGGAACCGATACCAGTTTTTTTCTCAAGAGGACTACACTAAGACTGAAGAGTTGCTATAATTTTGTTCTTTCAAAAATATTTTCTTAGAAAAAATTCCTATATAAGATATGAATAACTTCTCATATTTTCATTAAAATAATAATTATTTAAGATAATATTATAAAAAAAATATTATACACAAATATTTATAGTGGTTCGATGAACATAAATCCCCTAGATCAGTCCACTAACACTCTTCTCCATGAGTTTAGTGATTTTCACTGGACCAATATTTTTATCGAGGACAATCAGTCCTTTTCTCATGGATTTCATAAATAAGTGCAACCAGCTGACACTTGGTAAAATAGTATAAGAATTATTCAATAAATATCCAACATGTCCTTGTAAACAATATCCGTCAATGTTATTTTACCCGAAACATTTACAATGAAATGGAGAATAAAAAAAGTGTTTATGATTGAGATCAGAACTGTAAAATATAACTAACACAAGTGAAGAAGTATCTAGGAAATATAACAAGAAATAAAAGTAACTCAATTAGAGTCTTATTAATTAATAACGAAGATGATTTAGATAGATAAACTTTTGATTTTCAATATTTTTCATCATTTTCAGTGAAACTAAGCATTTCACTTGAGCTTAAGGAGTGTTTTCATAGGTAATCAATCTAGAAATTATGTTCTCATCATTATATATATTTTTACACTTTAGATATGTCATGAAAATATTTAAATAAATCACTTTTAAAGTGAAAAACTTATAATCCTTAAAAATAGGGATTGGATTATAAATTTTACATGTCCTTCTCTTCAAAATATCTCAGCAACAGTAATTTCAATTAAATTGTCCTTATAGTTTTTCCTTCCTCAATACTTTACTATTATTATAAATTTTTTTACCATAACGATTTAGTACACCATTTAATGCATCAAAAATAGTATTTGAGAGTCAATAAAGTACTTCAATGGAAATAAATAACAAGTTACAACATGATGTAGATGATTGCATATTACCAAATAGCTGATTACAACAAATTTTAATTCATATATTCCAATTGATCCTTGTATCCATTATTCAAATAGTTGATCTATCCACTTTGCTGAATTTATGTAGGCTTTCTTCAGGTATCTCATTTTCTTCATGTTGGATTATTTCTCATGATAAAAATTTCAATGTAACATAAACAATCACGTATCCATTTAGATCCACATATCTAATTACACCACATATCCAAATCATGTAGATTAATGTTCCACATAACTAATATAAAAATGAAATTTATCTATGTATTAGATTTCTCACATGTGTGATTTATTAATATAGGTGATTTTTACATAGTATATTTCACAGTGTAGTCATTTCTTGTAGGAGAATCCTTCACTTATGTGATTGATGTTTCCAAATGCATGACATAACCATTTCTCTTAGTATCCAAATTCCCCATGTCACTTCTTTTTTAGAATTAGGAAAATTTAATCTGAATTTTCTATAATTGTACTCTTAATGGTTCTAATAAAAAATGTCTTAAAACATGATAAAAAATGATAAATGCACCAAAAATCAAAAACATATGTAATATATGACGGTATTCGAGATCATAAAAATTTAAATTGTATAAGATAATTTTTAAAAATATTATTAATATAATAAAAATAATCTAACCCCTACAAGGGCTTGTTTCGTAACTTTTTATCTTTTAAAAAAATCTCTAGAAGGATTGAATAATATTGTGGGTGAGAATGATTTCCTAATAAACATTTCACCTCCTTAATGTATTCTATAGTAAATATCATAAATATTTGTTTCATTTTTTCTTCTTATTATTATGAATGTTTCTCTATTCTTTCGTAGAGAGTGGTGGTCATTTGATCTAGTATTTTTTTTACTCATCCATCTCATCTTGTTTCTCCTTTTATTTTTCGAACAGTATAGGATCAATATTTTGAATTGTCTTAATTACCTCTGGTGTTGATTTTTATTCATCATAATTGTGTGGGGGTACGAAATTTATTTATTGAGGTGGTACATAATTTTAGTAGAAATATTCTAGCCATAATTTTTTTATACTAGTGGATGTTCCTAGTGTGGATATTGATATTATTCCTTACACTCTTATGGGAAGAGGGAGTGGTTAGTAATGCACTATTTGGCTTAGTATGATTATTTTTTCTTAGTGATAATTTTATCCACATATTTTAACTAGTCATTTTATTGGTGATAATTTATAGAAGAATAGTTAATAAATTTAATTTATCCTAGAAGAGAGAAAATTAAGAAGGAAAATAAAATATGGATGAGGAAGGATAAGAAAAGAAAAGAGATGAAAGAAAAAATTATTTATAAATGTGATGATGAAAAAAGGATGATTTGTTGGATCCCCTATAATAGAAATAAACTAATTAGGTTCAGTATTGAGGTCCTCAATCAATAGAATTTTATGGACTGGTAATAAAATATAGTGGCTAACCATGGTTATTTCATTGAGATATTTTCCAATAAATCATTATCATTTTACACTTAATTATATTTTTTATGTTTTTAATAAAAAATCTTGGTAAATGGGATTGTTATAGTGTGGTGTAGACGTGAAATTAAAATAAATAAAATAATCACAAAAATGGTTTCATGAAAGGGGGAGGATCTTAGGCATACTATACATTCATTTTTTTATTAAGTTATTCAAATTCATTACGATAACCAAATCAATACCATCGATTGATCTATCACTTTAATTAAGGATATGGGAATCCAATATTGATCAAAAACATTCAAATATCATTGAACCCCCCCCCCCCCCATCACCATAATATTCAAAGAAGAGGATGATAAGAACTACTCAACTGAGAATGTGATATAATCCAACACTCAACTCCACTATATGTCATTTAACCATGACAAACCTAACAAAATTATATGAAGAGTTTAATGAAATTTTAGAGGGAAAATACATATGATATAAGGAAGAGATAGTTGGGACGTAAAATAGTGAGGGTGATGAATGGATACCAAATCCATTACATACTCATTTTCCATTACAAATATGAGTACAAGCATTGAATAAATCAAGATAGAGACTAGGTAATTCCATTTATTACCCAAGGATCAAGTCAGTTAGTTAATTATATATGAAAATGTAGTTTTTAAATATCATAGTGGGGGAACACAAAGAAGAGAAATTGTGTAGAATTAGCTGCTATAATAAACACATTGAAATAAATATTATAAAAAATAAAGCTACAAATATTAATTAAAATGAAGATATGAACAATGGAAATTATTTAAAATAATGATTGGGGAGACAAAATAGTGTTTCTCCCTAAATTAATGTTAATTTGTACCTGTATATGATACTTATTCAAGAATTCTTTAACTATGGTATTCTTTCCACATGACTCAGATGAGAGCATGATTTCTCCACATAGAGAGATTCTGTATTATTTTATTATACTTTTTACTAACCCAAGATCCTTTATCATTACTTTACCATATATGTCCACCAAATAGGAATTTAGTTTGGAGATTTATTTATTTTTTCATTCGTTGGGATTGAAAGTATTTTCTTTTGTATGAATTAGCGTACATGTTTCAATGTGTAATAGTGATGGATCCAATAGCCTAAGATTGTATTAATGAATTTTTATGATGGTTCTAAAAGGTTAACAAGCCTTCACTTTGTGGATTGAGTGGGTTTTCAAGTATCCATTATGTTAAAATTATATAGGTGGTGACTTAGCTTTCATTTAGTATGATGCTACATAATTGGGTGAATAGACACAACAATATGTATTGAGGTTATGTTTTGGGATAATATAAATTGTGTTTGGGATCAAGATACATTGAGTGGTGATAGAGGTTCCATTTTCACTTGATATTACATCATCTGAGGTTGATCACCCATGGTGACCGAGGAATCTTTTCCAGTTGTAACACCTCTGCCCCAGTAGTAGAGATTCAGTGGTTATTTTACCACATTGGCACAAAATACAAGGGATTGTTTCCTAAATGATCGAATAGTTTAGTAGTCATGGAAAACTATATAAATGTTTGAATCTAAGATTAAATCTGAAAACATAAAATAAAACATTTTATTTTATTTGATGGAATTATTATTCCCCCAATCATATCGTTTCATACTAATAATAGTACACATCCTATAATCCTATGGAAAGTAAATATGAAAAAGGTTGGGATTAGATGATCAGTAAGGGTAAAATATGAGGTATCAGTCATTATGGAATAATATGTTCATAAGGTTATGGTAATATATTCAATTGCATATTCTTAGAATAAAATATTCATACCAAAAAAGGTCACAGATCATAAGTTCGAAAATCAATTCACTTATAAAAGCATGATGAATGATATATTCAAATAAATAATTTTTATTTGAGATTTATAACATAGGAATGTTGTATCCAAAGTGTAAGAAATAATAATCTTGTGAATGTATATAAATTAAATCATGTCAACACATAATATTTTTATAATATATTGAAATTTATCATGCTCACACATCAAATTGTGAATAAATCCATTCGCAATCATGTACATACATATTCCGATGATAATAACTAGAAGCAATCACACTCATTCATCAATATGTGAACAAAGCTATTCATCATTTACATTAATATCATCATTATCTCCTGATATATCAATATGACTTAAACCTATGCATTGGAGGGACATAAGAGACCCAACCATCACATAATCAAAATTCATTCATATAAATTTCACAAGATCATTAAAATTCATCATATAATTATATTATAACCTATGTAAAATAAACAGGTTTCATAAAACATATCATCATCATAATAATAGACCAGCTAGAGAAAAAATAATGGTTTTATCATTTGAAAATATATTTAGTAAAGCATAATTAACATCAAGGATTTCATCATAGATAAAAAAATTATTCAAAATATATTTAGAATAAATCTTGAGAAAAATTTTATTTCAATTATAAATCTCTTATTTAAAATCCAAATATTCAAAAAAATTATGAAAACATTTTTATTGAAAATAACACCGGAAGCTTGTAAAGGATGATTCAAAGTATTGTGTAGTCAAGATAATGGGTGTAAATTCCCTCACTTCTCATACATAGATATAATATAAGAAGAGATGAATATTCCTTACATAACATAAACATACACCCAATAATTTTGTGGGTATAGTTCCATTGGAAACATTTATACATAAAAAAATTGTCTATAAGTGAGGTATGTCATATCCTACTAAATTATTCAAATATAGATCCCTCCTTAGACATATAATACATAATAACTTTCTTTATAATCTAAGGAAATGAAACATAATAAAGGGTAATCTCAGATGCTTAGTGAGGTTAAATGAGCGATATATCATCATAATGTGGTCATAAGGATATAATAATGTGATAATATAATTTTAAAACCATACCTGATATATCATAGTTCATAAACATGAGTCATGGAATTAATCTCGGCAGTTCATATGGAATGAATCCTAATGGAATAAAATACTTGTTCTCTATGAGCATAACATTGGCATAGTAAATAGGTTCGTCATGTACACATAATCAAAGATGAACTTATGTCAACCCTTCCTATCAATACATTTATAAAATGTTATCATTGGGATATCCACTCATGTACCTACATCGGGATTGGGATAAACTCTTATGTACCCTCTTTCAGTGTTGGTATAACCTCATGTGTACTCTCTTTTAGGATTTGTATAACCTACCATGCACTGTCGTTTAGGATTGGAGTAACCACCAATGTACAATCTTTAGATATTGGTATAACCTCATTTATACCATCTTTTATCCTAGAGATAATATCTTGTGTACCATCTTTTGGGCTTGGGAAAACCTCTTGTATACCCTTGTATCTCAAATAAAATTAATTATTACCCAATGAATTAGACAGATATATAGGACCCACTCATAAAATAAGTCAAAAAAAATTGTTCCAAGATATCATAAAACATTCATCATGTCCTAACCCATTGAAATTAAATCTTATTTATAAACATTTCATTATAACATTACCTATATAAATAAAATGGGTTTCATATACATTTCCTAAATTCATCATATCATAAACAATAGAAAATGAATTATTTCATAAACATCACTTTTTTATAATAAAAATAACATTCATATATAGAATAAGGATGGTAAAATTAGATAATATCTCTATAAAAACATAAACAACATCAAAGGTTTTTGTCGTTGATGAAGATAAATTTTATAAAAACACAATAAAAACATTTTTAAGGAAAATAAACATTCCAATTTGAAAACATTTATTTAAAAAATAATTTTTTTTAAAATATTAAAGAATATGTTTTCTTTGAAAATAACCTTGTAAATATGAAAATTAATATTTAAATCATTGATAATTCATGATGGTATAAAATACTTTTCATGTCATACATGTTAAAATGATGATTTCTTTGAAATTTTCTGTCAAAAATAAATAGAGGATTCGTTGGAAAAAATATTCCTTTTAAACCATTTGGTAAAAATTCAAACATGGTTAAAATTTTCATTAAAAATAATGGGAGAATATAAAAAAATTTCTTTAAAACATTTTTAGAAAACATTTATGTGAGGGAAAAATGGTTTTCAACTGAAGAGTGGAATAAATTCAATTTTACCTTATAATGTTATTTTTAAAGATTGAGTAAAAAAAGAGAGGAAAATGAAGGTAAAATATGTAATTTCAATGAATAAACATATTTTAATAAAATTAATGAGTTTATTGAGAGATATATCATATGATCTCATAATTGTAAGCATAATCATAAACAATCCTGATGAACAGTGAGATTATAATATAAAGCATTTACCACTTTAGTAACCTTTGAATCATAAGAACCATGATATAAATAAACTTATATGGATATTTATATACCATAATTATCATTAAAATAATTATAAAATAAATTAATTTTCATTATATACACCAAAAAAGAAACAAGTGATGAATATGGCATGTATCCCACAGGAATAAATGTGAGACCAAAATCTCTTATATGCTTTGGTAACATTTGAATAATAATCCCCATGAAAAATAAATTTAAATTAAAATCAAAATTTCATGATAATAAATAAATTAAATATATAAAATTTCAAATATTTTTTATATAAACCTCATAAAATAAGATATGTGTGTAACATATCATATGTCCCAACGAAGACAATTTGGGATAAATAACTCATACCTCAGATCTCTAAATTATTCATACACATTTGAAAATTCAATATAATAAATTTATTTTTATTATAAATATATTATAAAATCTTAAATATTTATTTCATACCATATATGATTTAATTATGGCCTTTTATTACCCATTTACTAACAATTCCTTGTTAAAATCGTGATTCAGATAATAACCGATTTTTTTCTGTATGTTTTGGTTTACTATTTTTAGTCCTTTTACTTTGATCATGGTTAAATAATCTACATATTTTTTAAAATGATATAAATATCATATATATTCATTATATACGTATTTATATTAATCTATTGAAGTTAGATATGGAAAATAAAAAACATCGTTCATGGAGATGGTAGGCCATATACTTGCAAGAATGTTGTTTCCATTTTAAAAAGGGTTGGAATAAAGGAAAAATAAATATTAATTAACCCTTAAAAATAATTTTTAAATAATATATATCATATATATTAATTTAATGTATCTTTATTACTATCCAATTAAAAATAATTTGAAAAATGCATCACATCACTTCTTGGAGGTATTAGTCCACACGTACGCATTGGATACATTATCGTTTCCCAAATGTTTAGAAGGTAAGAAGGTAGATATAATATTATAAATTAATAAGTATAATATTTTCTTGAAAATAATATATAAACATAGAATCTATATTTATCTCTATCAATGATAATAGGTGATGGAAAATGAATTACATTCGTGTGTGAGGTGGTAGTCTGTCGTGCACACGATCGACGGTTTCAATTACCATTTGATGGAAGAAGAGATATATTCAGGTAATTACATTAACATGATAAAATATTATTATATGATAGATAATTATGTTATTATATCCTAATTTCTAAATAATATTTTAAGGAGTTATAGGAAGAAATAAAAAAATACAACACATGGTTAATGACTATACCTCTTCTTCAAAGAACCCATTTAGGTTTTGAGATAAATCATACATAAGATGGTTTCCTAATAAAAATTAGGCCTCTATGATGTGGGTATATAATTAAATAACGTGTTTTTTAGGTATAAACCAACAAAAAATTTGAATTTTGAAGTGGAAAGGATAATGGGTGACCTTTTATAAGTGTTCGAGAGAAAAAATTGGAGTGTTTTGAAAAGAAAATGGTGTTCCCAAATTTTATACAATAAAAAGGATTAAAAATGGAAAACATTTTACCTTGTATTGGATAAGTTTGAAATAATTCTATAAAATAGTATTTGGTAAAGTTTATAAGTCATTTTACCCCTTACATTTTTATCTTAACAACTGGTAAACTCATTTTAACCTTAACCACAAGTAAGTAATTTTTATTGTTTTTACTATTAATTTTGACCAATAATTAAGTTTAACTTATTATATAATGTTAATTATTCAAATTCAAAATATAATAATAAATTTTTCCAAATTAAATTCCCAAATATGGAAAATTTTAATTTACAATTAAACTGAAAGACGCTAAGAAAAAGTGGTTTTCTAAATAGAAAATGTTTGTGGGTATATAATGTTTTCATATAAAAATTCAATATGAACTTGATTACGAGAACCAAAATTGGATTAATAAATATATTATAAATCTAAATTTTATTTTTAAATAATAATAAAATAAAATGGAGATAATAAATTCTTCAAATATAAATGAAAAATTTTAATAAACAAATTTTATATTTTTTACTATTCATTGAAAAATTATTCTTTGTAGAAAATTATAAAATATTCAATCAATGGTAATTTTTACAGGTAGAGTTTTAAACAAAATATTTCATTAAATACATTTTCTAAAATTTCATAAAAATAATTTTATTATTTGATTAAAAAATTGAATAAATACATTATTTTGATAAAATAGTATCTTCGAATCATATATGGACTTTACAAAAAGTTAAGTATTTTTTATCAATATTGTATATTTATAAAAAAATGATATAATTTTTTTAAATTTTATTTATTCTTATTAATGCTAAAAAAATTAATTCATATGGTATAAGATTCGTGTATAAATAATCATATTAATAGTGTAGCAAGGTTTGTTAAAACATAGTGTTGTGTGAAATAAAAGCTATTGAATATATTTAATTTATTGAAAAGAATATTTCATAAAACACTGGGTGTTGCATTATACACCTATAAAATTAATTTTTACCTCTAAATTCGTCATCATTATACATAAAATGAGGATATTTCTACCTCATAATATCTTCAGCTTCTCATATGGCTTATTCAAATCGGTGGTTTTGACACAAAACATTGACCATGTGAGTGATCTTATTTTGTTTCACTTTATATATATGATCTAGAATGTTTTATGGTTATTCTACATAGGTAATATCATGATCTAATGGAAACCCCTATTATTTTAGAACATTCTAAAGAATAAGTATGTACTTCCTTAGGAGAGATACATGGAACACATCATAGACTTGAGTAAGGTTAGGTTGAAGCACCAATCGATGAGCTGCTATCCTGATATGATCAAAAAATTAAAACGGACCAATATAGATGGTTTAGATTTCCCTTTATTAAAAATATAATTACCTTATTTTATGGGTAAATTCTTATAAAAATATTTTCCACAACTCAAATTATATATCATGCTGGTGATTTTAAGAATAAATTTTCATCTGACTTTATGCTACCCTTATGCGTTGTTGAATGGATCTAACATTATCTATCATAAATTACAATAGATCGGATCCCAATAGCTTTAATTATTCAACTTCATCACAAAATTGGATTTATATAGTTTTTTACCATATATGGATTCACAAGGACAAATTTTTATGCTCTGGTGAAAGCTATTTTAGTATGAAAACTCAACCAAAGGATGGTGTTAATCCCAACCACATTTCAAATCCATAGAAAAAGACATCAATATATACTCTACGGTTTTAATTCTTCTATAAAACTGACCATATTTTTGAGGTTTATATACTGTATTGAAACTCGACTATGTATCAATAGATTATTGAAGACTTCATCATAAGTTTGAGATAAACATCAGATCTGAGTCAGATACAAGGGAAAGTGGTACTCCATAAAACCTTACCACTCCTTTAATGTATATCCTGGAAAGATGATCAAGAGAAAAATATTCTCTAATAAAGATAATGTGTAATAACTTTGTAAAGATATTGACTACAACCCATATAGAATTATTCTATTTAGAAGTTTTAGGGTATCTGATGACAAAATACATAGTGATTATTTACAGTTTCCATTATGGTATGGGTAATGGTTGTAACATTCCCTTATACTTTTTTCTCATACTCATACTTTTCTAACATACCAAGTACTAAGATATGTAATCGTCTATATCCCTATTCATTTTATACCACCAAAAATACTCTTTCAAATCATTATACGTCTTTTTACTTCTATGATGAATAGAAAATGAATGCTTATGGGATTAATCTAACATATTATTCTTTAAATTTGGTATAGATGGAACACATACACAGTTATAGAACCTAATTACTCCATTATAATCATAATTAAACTTGGGAAAATTCCTCACATTCTTCATCATCTCCACATCATCCTTTTCTACTTACTTAAACTTCACCTAGATAGATGGTTTAACACTCATTTAGTAAAGATATTATTTCTCCCATTTCTTTGTGATTTATAGATTGATCTTTTGTAAATATTAAAATTTTGGATCTTTTTTTATCCTCATCATGGTAAATATAGCATGATCCTTCTAAATAAAAGCATATACCACCTTATTAACGTACCAAATGTTGTATTTTATTAATATATCATAATCGTTAATCAGCTTTATCCACCTTCTATAGTGAATGTACAACTCCTTCTATGTGAATATATACATTAAACTTTTTTGAGTATATTATATAAAGATAATTCCTCCATATATTTAATGATAAAATTACCATAGCTGAATCCAAATCATGAGTTTGGTAATTTTTATCACGAACCATAAATTTTCATAATGCATAATCTATAACCATGTTATTTGGAATGATAACACTTCCCAATCCCATGTTTTATGCATCACTAAAGATTACAAGCCCTTCTATACTATAGGTTAATGTAATCACAGGTGCACTAACTAATATCTTATTCAATTCCTTGACAATTTCCTTATATTCATCCATCCAGAGGAACTTTGATCCCCTCTAAGTTAATTAGTTGTGTGGATTAGAAAATCGTATGAAATTTTATACACAACGTTGATAACATCTAGTATAACCATGAAAACTTCATATCCTAATCATCATGATTATTCTGGTGTAACATTTGATAACCTTTGTCTATGATGGATCCCCCGATATACCCTCACTAGATATTATATGACGGAAAAATGAAACCTTTTATAGAAAAAAATCATACTTTTTAAATTTTGTGAACAATTTATCCTTCCTTACGGTCATTAGTATAATTCTCAATTTATCTTAAAGTTCTTACTTTATTTTTTAACATATAAGAATATAATTTATAAATACACACACAAAATGATCAAGGTAATCTATAAAGACTCTATTCATTAAATCAATGAAGATATTAAGGACATAATAAGACTAAATGGTATCACTATATATTCCTAGCTCCTATACCTAGTACGAAGTGTTATCTTTGTTATATCCTCCCTCTTAACGTGGAATTTATGATGTCATGAATTAAGGTTAATATTAGGAAGGTATTTAGCTCTATGCATTTGGTCAAATAAATCATTAACATGAGGTAGTGGATACAGGTTATTTATTGTGATCTTGTTCAGTTTCGAATAATAAATGAAAAGTTTTGTCGATCTATTTTTTTCTAAACAAAATGGAAAGGAGAACCCCAATGTGACACACTTGGATGTATAAATCCGTTTTGTATATTCTCTAGAAGTTTCTTCTTCAATTATTGGAACATAGTTTGGTCCATTATATATGGAATTTTTGAAATAGGTGTGGAACCAGGTATGATTTATTTTGATAACCCGACATTACAGTTCAATGGAATAATAAGAAACTCCTCTAGAAAGAAATTAAAAAACTCACCCACAGTAGGAATATCATTGTTTTTAACATTCTCCCCATCCATGTTATATAAACACACCCTTTGAATGTGAGTTACGACCCATAAAATAGATGTCATCTTCTTTATAAGCTAATATCTATCATTACACTAATAGATTATTATACGTTGGTTAAGAATATCAAATTTTCTTTCTCTTTCTTAGAAATTGATAGGGTATTTATGTTGATAAAACCAATCCATTCCTAATAAAACATGAAATTAAACCAGATATGGAATAAAAATATGTGTAGGACGTACATTCCCATAAACATCAACCAATTAAGAATATTAGACATGAGACGTGATCATAATTACATTAGGGGTTTTCATTTCTATTTAAAAAATAGTAATTGAGGATTGGAATTAACATTCCTATATAATTTTAATGATACAAGGTAATTTTTATAAATTAAATAAAATAAGATACTTCAATATTTGAGCATACCTATCACTATGCCAACTTTGTTTTTCTATTTTTAGTACCTTAGTAAATTCAAAATGGTCAGCATGACCATCATCTATATTTGATCATAGTGATCATCCCTTCATTGAATGTATAAATCATGACACCTTATTTTCATTATATGACACCATAGGTTTAACCTAGTCTATTCATCATCATATTTTATCCAAATCCTTTATGATGGTTCATAAAGATATTGTGAATTTCTGACACATATCCCCTATGAGTGGCAAACCATGTGTATTGTAAGGTCTATTTTAATGCACAAGTTTATGATTGATTTTAGCTCAATGCACCCTTTTGGAGTTATTAATCTTAGGAAATAGTGTTCCAAATGCACATTCACATGTAGTATCTATAAAGGGATGTAATTTCTTGTAAACCACTCACTATATCCTTCACGAAAATTATAAGACATTTTCTTACACCTTGAATTATACTTATGGATATCACTATTATTTTATCATCCTATTTTTAAAAGGATTAACTAAACCATGCTCTTATACCAACAATAAAGATTCTAACTTCTCATATATAGATATCACATCTTAATGGATAAATATTTATTACATGACATAATGATCCATGAAAGTTCTTTATGGTTCTAGTTCCTTTGGAAACTTGGATATATAAACAACTAGTCCATAAGTGATGTATTTCAACTCCCACTAAGATCTTCATAACTACCACCCTTATTACACATATCATTCATACTATGTTTCTTCATAACCAAGGGAAAGGAAACAAAGAAAGGGTGATCTTAAATGCTCAGTGTGGGTAGACAAGGGATATATCACCAAAATGTGGGTATAAGGGTATGAGAATATGATAATAATATTTGAAAATCATACCTTTCATTTAATAGATCATAAAAATCAGTCATGGAATAAATATTTGTAGTTCATAAGACATAAATAATAATGTAATAAAATGCATTATCCATGATAAAATAAAATTGAAATATGACAAATATTTGGGGTAAATACATAATCATATAAAAAATATTATGTCAATTCAACCCAACAAGAAATTCATAACATGTTAGGCTTATACTAACCACTCATTCACCTACATTTTTATTGGTATGACCTTCTATTTACCCTATTTCGGGAATGGGGTAACCTCCTGTGTATCCTCTTTTGCAATTAGGATAACCTCTCATGTACCCAATTTGGGGATTAGGATAAAATCCAAGGAACCCCATTTTGGTCTTCGGATAACCTCTTGTGTACCCTCTTTTGTTCCTACAATAACATCCCACATACCATTTATTGGGCTTGGGATAACATCTCATATACACTTTTAGCTTAAAGAACATTAATCGTTAACCAATGCATTTAAGGGAGATATACATCCCCACCTATCACATAATCTATAAATAGTTTTTATCATAATATCATAAAACATTCATCATATCATAACCCATATAATTTTAATGGGTTTCAAAAACATTTCATCATATCATAACCCATAGAAAAGAAATGGGTTTCATAAACCTTTCATCAATTCATAATATCCTAACCCATGGAAAAGGAATGGGTTTCATAACTATATATTCATCATAACTATTAACCATCCAAAGAAATAATAAGGATGGTACAATTTTATCATCTCCTTAAGAAAACATAATTAACCCAAAAGGTTATTGTCATTGGGGAATAGAAATTACATATAAAGATCACTAAAACTTTATTGAGGAAAATATCATTTTCATTTTGAAATCAATTCATTAAAATATATAATTTTCAAAATATTAAAGAACTTTTTTCTTTGAAAAAAACCCTTAGAACCTTTTAAATAAAGATTTAAATTATCGACAATTCATTATTATGGAAAATATATTTCATATCATACATGATAAAATAAGGATTCCTTTCACATTTTTGGTAAATTGTCAAGATAGCCTTGTTTAGAAAATGATAACAAGATTAATTTTAAAACCTTTTTTAAAAAGAAAAACACGGTTAAAATATATTTAAATAATAATTTTATAATATATAAAACTTTATTTAAAACATTTTTATAAAAAATGGACATGGAAGAAAAGGGGTTTTTAACTTAAGAGAGAAATAAATTTAGTTTTTCCTTAAAGATATTATTTCTCAAACATGAGTACATAAATAGAGAAAAATGAAAGGAAAACATTAAATTTCAATAAATAACTATATTAGATTAAAATTTATGAGTTTATTGAGAGGTATATTATAAGATCTCATCATTTGAAGCATAATCATGAACAATCCTCATAGATAATGAGATTATATCCTAAAATATTTACCACTTTAGTAAGTTTTGTACTGTAAGACCCATGAAAGAAATAAATTTATATAGAGGTAAATATATCATAATTATCATTATAATTATCATAAAATACATTCATAGGTATTATATAAATTATATAAAAGAAACAAGTATTGAATATGATATGAGTCCAACAAAAATAAAAGTGAGATGAAAATCCATTAAATGATTTGGTAACTTTTGAATCATAATCCCTAGAAAATAACAACATTAAATTAAAATTTAAATATAAAAAATAGTAAATTAACTCATGATATATCATTTCAAAGGTTTTTTATATACACATCATAAAAAATGATATGTGCATAATATATAATATGTACCAAAAATAACAATTTGAAACAAAAATCTCAAACCTCAAGTCTTGAATTTATTTGTGCTTGCTCAAACCTCCGGTATAATAAATATAGTTTTATTATAAATATATTAAATAACTATACTAAAATATATAATACCATATATGACATAATTATTAACCTTTATAACCAATTTATTAACAATTCCTTGTTAAAATTATATTTATGGTCATAGCTGCTCCCTTTTTCATGTCGGTTTTGGTTTTTTATTTTTGTTAACTTTACTTTCATCAAGATTAAATAATCATAATAATGTTAAAAATTATATAAATATAATATAATTTCATTATGTATGAATTTATATTATTCCATTAAATTTAGATATAGAAAATGTATTACATCATTAATGGAGATGGTAGGTCAGACTTATACATGAATGATGTTTCCATTTTCTCGACTAATGGAAAGAAAAAAAATTAATTATTAATTAAAATTTATAGAATTATTATTATAGAATATATATCATATATATTCATTTAATATATCCTTATTACCATCCTAGTCGAAATAAAATGAAAAACGTAACACATCGCTTAATGGAGGTGGTAGTCCACATGTACGCATGAGCGACATTATCGTTTCCAAATAGATTAGAATGTATGAAGGAAGAGCTAATATTATAAATTAAGAATTATAAAATTTTAATTAATATAATATATAAACATTATATACATTTTATCTCTATCAATGTTAACTATGATGGAAAATTAATTACATCGGTCCGCGATAAGGTAGTCCCTCATATACGTGATCGACAATTTTGTTTCCCAGTTGATGGTAGAGGAGATAGATATAGGTAATGAAATTAAATAAATAAAATAAATTATTATTTTGTATTATTATGTTATTATATCATCACATTATAAGATTATTTGAAGGATTTAGAGAATGAAAAAAAAATATAAATACATGGTTACGAACTGAAACTCTTCCTCAAAGAACCCCTTTAGGTTTACACCTAAAATCATATGAGGATGGTTTAACATTAAAAATTAAAATACTGAGATATATATAGGGAATTAAGTAATGGATATGGTTAGGTATTTTGGAAACTGTAGGGTTTTTCTATGTTTTAATAGGATATGATATTTAGTTCCCTTTTATAAGTAGGGGAGAGGACACACTAAGAATGTTTGAAAGAAAAAAGGTGTAACCACATTTTAAAAATGAAAAAATTCTCAAAAATGCATAAATAAAAAATATTAGACGATATAAGGTCGTTTTATTACCATAAAAATATGTTTTTGATAATTTTATAGGTCATTCTACCCCTTACCTTTTTAGTTTAACCCCCGATAAACTCGTTTTAACGTTAGCCACAATAATTAATTTTTACTTTTTTGACAATTCATTTGGACCAACAATTAAGTTTACCTCATTATATGAAATTAATTATGATTATTAAAAATATTTATTATATTTTTCTAAATTCCATTAAAATAAGTGGGAAAATCAAATTTAAAATTAATTCCACAAATATAATAAAATCCCTTTCCAAATAAAATATTTTCATAATTAAAGAATTTTATAATATCAAAGTTTAATATTAAATTGATTCCCATGACCTAAATTGTATTAAATAACATATAAGTTAACTTATTTTACGTTAAAATAAATAATATAAAATGAATATTGTAAATTATTTAAATTAAAAGTATTATATTTTACTATTCGATGAAAAATTATTCATCATTTAAAATTATGAAAAATTTAATCAATGTTATTTTTTAACATATATGATTAAATAATGGATTTTATTTTGTAAATTAAATTTTCTAAAAGTGAAAAATTTTACTTTTATTTGTTCACAATATTTATTAAAAATAATTTTTTAGAAACAAATATTTTTTAAACATATAAGATCCTTACTAAAAATTAATTATTTTTTTATTAATATGATTTTTTAATAAGAAACCCATTATAGTAATTTTTTAATGTGCAGTTATTCTTATTCATGACCACCATGTTTAATGAATAAGTTATAATGGTTCTATTTAAATAATAATATTACTAGTATATTTCAGTTTCTTAGAACATAGAGTTTTGTTTAACATAATCTATAAAAGAAAATTACTTTATTTGGTAAAAAAATGATTCATAAAAACTCTGTCTTTTATAGTGGGAAATTTCATTCATTCCATGTATTATAAAAAATTGTTACTTTTACATTTTCTGTAAAAAGTTAAAAGTACCTCGTTTGAAAAATGATATGAAGATTCATTTTATACCTATTTGTAAAAATTTATCCATGGGTAAAATGACTGAAAAATCATAGGAGAATATTAAAAAACATTATTGATCTTTTTTAGAAAACATGGATATAGAAGAAAAAAAAATTGTCCAAAGAGAGAAATAACATAGGTTTTCCTTAAAATAGATTATTTCTAACACATGAGTTTTTAAAGAGAGGAAACTAAAAGTAAAAAACTTGTAATAGAGATAAATAACATTATTATAAGAATATTAATTGGATTCTTGAGAGATAGGTCATAAAATATATTCAACATAAAATTGATCAAAAACAATCCTGATAAATAGTGAGATTGTGACATAAATCCCTTACCACTTTGGTAACTTTGAAATAAAAACCTAATGAATGATATAAATTTATATAGATATTTAAATCCACATAATTTTAATTATAACCATCATAAAATTAATCAATGGATATTATATACCAAACAGAATAGAAACAAGTGGTGAATATAGAAATATGTATCACAGAAATTAAAGTGAGACAAAAATCTATTACCTCATGTTCCACTTGCTTCAAAATAATTAAAAAATAATTTATAATACTTTTTAAAGTATTATAATTCTATAAAAATAATTTAAATACTTATTATATCATATCTTATCCACATTTAACATTCCAAAACCCATTTATTAATAATTATATATTAAAATTATTATTTATAGGTGTTGAGTTTCTTTTTTCAGGGATGTTTCATTACTATATTTTCAGTTCATAAACTTTGATCATAGTTACATAATCTACATAATATTAACCATGATATAAATATCATATATATTCATTATATATATAGATAAATATTCATTCATAAAATGTGGATATAGAAAGATGAATTTCATCATTCATTGAGAAGGTAGGTCGTACGTATGCATGATAAATCCTTCCATTTTTCAATAGATGGTTCAAAAACGATAAATAATAAATAAACTTTTTAAATTTATAAAAATATTATAAATAAAATATATATTTATTAAGTCCATAATTATAAGTATACAAATAAATTAGTGATGAAAAAAAATTAAACTATTATGTAGAGATGCTAATTTGTACGTATTCTAGAGAAATGTTTTCGCTTACCATAGGATATAAAGAAGGTGTATAATGGTTGTTAAATAATAATTATAAAAATTATATATATTTAAGATTCTAAATTCATTATTTTAGAATAGATACCATGGATTTAAAAGATTTCTAAAAAGAAATAAAATTAAAAATTATAAGTTAAGAGTTATACCTCTTGTTGAGAACCTAGTTTTCCTAACACCTTAAGACATAAAGATAATGTATTTTGGAAAGACGCAAATATATAAGATGTTTGGAAGGAAGATAGTAAGGTATTATGGTAGGTATTTTCAGATATATAAGAATTAAAAGGTTGAGGAATATGGTATAAGGGGTTCCCTTTTATAAGTGAGGGGAGGGGAATTCTTGGAATTATATAAATTATTAAATTAAAATAAATTAGTTTTTATTATAAAGTGAAATAAATTTTTTATATTTTAAATATATGATTAGTATAAGATTAAATCCTCTCATAAAATAATATTTAGAAAAGTTTAAGTGATGTTTTAACTATTATCTATTAGTTTTAACCCCCTCTGTTAATTCTATTGATAGTTACCACAATATCATGATATTCTACTGTTTAAGGGTCATAAATGATAGCATAAAAGGAAAATTGATCCATTAATAGAAATTGATTGATATTTTAAATAATATCCCATTAACTTGTCTAATGATAGTATTATTATGAATTTTGAATCATGTAATAAAATATTTTCTATTAAAAAGTATTGTTACTATCATTTTTTGAAATATTCATTTACATTGATGTTAAATTCATAAATATAGTTATGGAATTAAAATATAAACTGTTAACACATCCCTAATATGTGGTATTATCTATAAAATTCATGGAACAAAAATCATTACCATCATTACTATTTATAATGAAAAAAAGTAATTGGGAACTATTAACCGAATTTGAACCTCCTAATTAAAAATATGGTATCCATTATTCAGGATTCAATATCAAGTAGTTTATAAAGTCAATTTTAAAATAAATTCTTAAATTTTAATGAAAATAGTTTTTGAGAAATGTGTTTGTAAGTATAAGAATTAAAATATATTAAAATAATGATTAATTGTTATTAAAATTTAATTAATTAGATTATTCTAAATAAAATGGATCAAATTTTACATTTATACCAAAAAATAAATAAAATGGGACTTTTAAATTAATTTAAATAATAAAATGAAATCAGAGTGTATGAAAATTTTTATTTTTTACTGTTCACTAAAAAATCAATCATTGCAAAAAAATCCCAAATTTTTACCACATATTAATTTTTATATGATAATTTCAAAAATGAGGTTAATTTTAGAAAATAATATTTCTAAAAGTTGTTAAAATTAATTATAATTTAGTCCCACTAAATTTAATAAAAATAACTTTTGATGAAAATGACTTTTTGAAGTATAAATTGTTTTCACTAAAAAGTGAGTTCTTATTTCCTAAGAACTAATCAATACCTTTTTTGAGAAGTAAAATTATAAATTTATTTCATAATGTGTTTAGGAAAATTCATACTCACCAATTCAACAACAAGGTCACATTTAAATAGTAATATTTTTATAATATATCTCAATTTACTCATAGCATGGTATTTCATGCTAACAAATATATCAAGCTTATTATTATTTGAAAATAAAGTTTTAGGTTGTTACATTCTTTCCTCCTCCCATTATATAAATTTTTTCCTTGATATTTATTTCAGACAATAAAGGTTAAATATTTTAAGAGCCCTTTATTGAAAACCCACATCACACAGAGGGATACTAAAACTTCCCATAAAAAGGGGACATAGAAAACATAAATGTTAACTGAAAGAACACCTAATTGGGTTCCCATATAAGGAGAACATTTATGGGAAGTTAAATTATTGAAATAGAGGACAAAAATAATTAATAATATTTTAATTGATAGTAACATATAAAATGGTCCTGAAAAATTTAATGACCAAAAACCTATAAATCTGTGAGGAGAGAAAAGACTGTAAAATCATTAGAAATGAAGGGAAAATTATAACATTTTTATTTCAAGATATTTTTTCGAAAGTTTAGAGATTATATTAATATAAATATATATAATACAAGAAAATATACTTACTTGATTTCATTCCATTTCATAAGCATAATTCAATCCTTTAGTTGTGTTTCAATAAATTTCCACTACATCACTTTCTCTAAGATATGATATTGAAGATTCATTTTTCATTCTTGTAGATCTAAAATTAACTTTAAATATATTATAATATATATAAATGGATGAAAATTAATTCTTTATATCTCTAAAAATTTACCAACACAAAAATGGTTGGAACAAGTTTCTGAATATAGATAAACATAAGACATTAATCTCTAAGAACTCAATAATAACCCACCAAAATCTAACTCAATCTATTCCATAAATATTTATCCTTAAGTCTCTCCAAAAAAAAATTCAAACAAAACTCCAAAACCATAATTTATAATTATTTCTTATAAAATCTCATAATCAACGTAACATTATTCAACCAAATATTAAAAAGTATTTAGTAATGTCACATTAAAAAATATGGGAATATATAGGTCATATATTCTTCTATAATTTGATAATTTCCTTTCCCGAAATAGCATAAATCACTATAAAACCACAATGAAAACATAAATTCTTGTAGGATATCCAATGTATTCCAAAAACCAAAAAATTAATTAAACTTCACCAAAGATCACAGAAATAACTTTTTTTATCAAATCACCATTCAATTATATGGTCATAAATATTATACAATTTTATTTATTAGTTTAAATCATATATTTATCCCAAATGAAAACTATTATCCAAACATCAAACATGTATTAAGGGTTATATGTGCGTCAATCAAGGGATATTCAAAAATATCACCTTATCACTAAATCACTTTTCTAGGTTATTAGTACCATTTAACATATTCTTTCAAAACCTTAAAGAAAAAATACTACATAAAAATCCTTATAAGTTTCTTGATTTTTATAACTAGAATGTCATTGATATAACACTTCTATAGCATAATTTTAGAATCCCAATACAAACACACATTAATTATTTCACTTTAATTAATTACATAACATAGTCATTCCTTGGTCTAGTAGTTAACCATTGGATTAGGGAATTTACTGGGATAATAACCAAGTTCCACCACATAATACATCAAACAACTCAGTAATTTATATCTCTATGTCTATCATTTTCCACATAGAAAAAATCTTCCCTTTCCTTTGATATATTCTCCTAGGTTCTCCTTGTAATATTATTTACATAAATAAAATTAAACTTTTGGTTTTCTATGTTCATTACTATATTAACTTTCATAAAATTACATATACCTCTTATTTGAATCATTAGGAAACTCACCAAAGTTTATAGTGTTAATCATATATCATGATAAATGATTAGGAATAAACACAAATTTTCTCCTTCAAAAAATACCATCATTTAGTTTCTCATGAGGAAAATAATTCTATTATCCATCAAATTCATCAATAAAATGATTGTTCATAGTACCTAACATTTAATAAATCCAAAAATCATAGTGTAATTAACAAAAATCATAGTTATAAATAATGTAAACATGAAACATAGTTCATAGGATGTCTAAATCATGACATCTTCTTTTCAATCAATGATAACTTATGTTTTAACTTGTTCATTCATAGTGATCATAAATTCAATTTATTCATAATTTTTTGTAAATAAAATTTAAATTAACCCAAGAGTATCCCATTAGAGTTTCAAACTAAGTGAAGAGTAAGGGAATACTCACTATACACAAGAATTATGGGTGAGAAATATTCAACCAACTATTTTTTGGGTTATTAAACCTAGATGAATCTATTCTAAAACCACATCCACAAGTAGTATCCATGCAAGGATATATGGTTAGGAGTGAAAAATAATTATACCTTACAAAATAAATTATTATCTTATCCTATAAATTGAAATATTCTCAAAGTCATTCATATAGTTATATTCCCAAATTAAGGTTTTCCTAAATCATATTCCCAAGGTCTCTAATAAACTCACTCAAATAATAACTATATCATCCCATCCCTAGTATCCTATATTCTTTTGTTATTTTACTACATTGGCCCAAAATATAAGGGATCACATCTAAAATGATTGAATAGTTTAGTAAACTTGGAAAAATATATGTGTGATTTAATCACATATTAAATTTGAAAATATAAAATAAAACATAGTATTTTCATTGAGTACATTATTATTACCTCTATAATATCATTTCATATCAGTCATGGTACATATCGTATAATCCTAATAAAAGGAAAAATAAAAAAGGGTGATCTCAGATGCTTCATAATGGTATACAAGAGAGATATCAATCATTAGATCATAATATGAACATAAGGGTATTATAACATATTTAATTGGATTTTCTAGATAAAAAATATTCATACATAAAAAATCATAGATCATAAGTTACAAAATAAATTCATTTCTAGAAGAGTGATCGATAATGGTATCAAAATAGTGATCATAGTTTAAACTTCATAAAATAAGCATGTTGCATCATAATCATAAGAAATCATAATATTTTGAGTATATCTAAATTAAATCATGTCCTATCATCATCTTGTGGTAATGGTTATAAATTTATCATTCTCACATATATAAATTTGAATAAATCCATTCACAATCATGTCCATGAATATTTTTCGGATCATAGCTAGAAGAAATCATTATCATACATTAATATGTAAACAAAGTTATTAACCATCATGATGACACTAATCATCATCATATCATGATATATAAATGTACCTTTACCCAATTAGTTGGAAGGATATAATATACCCAACCATCATATAATCCTAATTTATTCGTATAAATGTCACAAGATCACAAAACATTATTCATATCATTATAGAATAAACTGTGGAAAATAAATGGGTTTCGTAAAACAAGTCACACTCATCATCATAAACCATACAGCAAAATAATTACGATGGTATCAGGGGATAAAATAATTGTTAATACATATTTAGCATCAAGGTTTCTATAATATATGAAAAGATTATTCGAATTATCCTTCAAATAATTCTTGAGGAAAATACCTATTCATTTTGAAACAGCTTATTTAAAATAAGAATATTTCCAAAATATTAAGAAAAAAAATTATTTGAAAATATACTTAGAGACTTGTAAAGTAATCTTCAAATCAAGAAGTGGTATTTATTATGGGGAATTATACTCATGTCATGTGTGGTAAAACAAAGATTTCATTCACATTTTCAATAAAATGTTTATAATTCCATATTCTGAAAATGAAAATAAGATTATTTTTCAATAATTTTGTAACAAATAATTCATGGGTAAAAATTTCATTAAAAATTTGATGATAAAATTAAAAAAATACAAAAATACAAAACATGTATGTCGATGAAATGAGATTTTTGACTGAAGAGAAAAATAAAGTCATATTACTGTAAAATATTATTTTGATCATAAGATTTCATAAAAAGAGAAAAAAAAGGAAAACATGTGATAACATGAAATAAGAAAGTTGGAAGAAAATTAATGGGATTATTGGGATATAGTTTATATAATTTAATCATCATAAACATGATTATAAAAAATCCAAATAAGAAATGAGATTGTAACAAAAATCTCATACCACTTTTATAACTTTCAAATCAAAACAACATGATAGAAAGAAAATATATAGATATGTAAATACAAGTAATTTTCATGATAAGAATCATAAAATACATTCATGGACAATATATACACCACGTAAAATAAACAACTAGTGAATATGGGATGTTTCTCATAGAAATAAATGTGAGATGAAAATTTCTTACCTCAACTCCCACTTACTTCAAAAGATCTCAAACATTTTCTTTAATAAATATAAATTTTTTATAATTATATAACAAAATAATTTATTTATTTATAATACAATATATTATCCAATTATAAAATTTCAAACCCATTTATTAATAATTCTTTAATAAATTTCCATTTTTGGGTGTTAAATGTTTAATCTTTCGTGAATGTTTCGGTTATTAAATTACGATACTTATACCTTGAACACAGTTCCACCCTCTTATAATATTAACCATGATATAAATATCATATATGTAGTTGGGGTTTGGCTTATTGGTAATCACCCCTTAATTATACATGGAAAATGGGGGTTCAAATCCCATTGGGTGCCGGTACTGTAGCAGTACTGTAGCGGCGACAACACTGTAGAAACGGCATGCACTATAGCAGTGACAGGTCACTGTAGTGGTGGTATAGCACTGGAGCAGTGGTGGGTACTGTGCAGTACTGTAGTAGCGTAGTACTGTAGCAGTACAATTCACAGAATTGGATTTGGGCCAAAAAAAATGGGCCTATGGGTCATGTAATGGGATAAATTCCCACTGGGCCTTCGGGCTGTGTAATGGGTCTCCCTCTACCCAGTTAAAGAGGTCTTTGCTTTGATTTAATAATAAATGAGGCTTTATCCCCATACTTTTAAATATCATATATTTTTATATATAGTTTTTTCATTCATAAAAGTTAGAGATATAAATATGAATTACACCATTCATGGAGACGGTAGGTTGTATGTATGCATGAGTGTTGTTTACATTTTTCAAAGTAAGGAGAAAAATAAATGTAAATAATAATTCAAATTTATATATTATTAATAATATAATAATTTAAATATATATTTATCAAATCCATCATTATAACTATCCAAATAAATTGATTATGAAAAATGAATTACACCACTATATTGAGATGGTAAGTCATACATACACATGAGCGATGTTTTCACTTTATATTGGATAGAAAGAAGGTGGATAATTATTGTTACATATTCAGGATAGAAATTAATTATATTTAAGATTTTTTATTTTTTATTTTATAATTGATACCATGTATTTATAGGAGTAATGAAAAGAAATAAAATTAAATATGCACTATTAAGAGTTATGCCTCTTCATTAAGAAACCTCATTTGGATTACACCTTAATCCTTGATGGGATAATATTTTGGAAAAAATATAAGATCTTTATGTTTTTAAAGAACCTAGGAAGGTATTATGGTGAGTATTTGTTGATATATAAGGCTTAAAATGTGAGAAGAAGAGAGGGTAAGAGGTTTCCCCTTCTAAGTGAGGGGAGTGTAATTCTTAGCATTATAAAAAGTATTTAATCAATATAAATTAAATTTTCTAATCATGTGACTTAAAATTAATATATTTAAAATAAAACATGATTTTAAGTCTAAATAATCTCATATAATAATACTTATATGGGTTTAAGTAATTTTTTAACCCTTATCTCTTAGTTTTAACCCTTGTTAATCATATTGACAATTACCAAAATATCAAGGTTTTCTACCCTTTAAGGGTAAATAATGTTACCATAAAAGGAAAATTGGCCCAAAAATGGACCATGATTAATATTTTAAACCGTATCCTAGTCCCTTGGATGAATAAATGGTTTTTATTAAATTTCCAAAATTTAATATAATATTTTTATTATAAAATATAATTAAATTCATTTTTGGAAAAGTTCAATTACATTTATTTTAAAGTCATCATGATAGCTATGGATTTAAAATACAAACCTTTAAAACATCCCTAATATGTTTTATTTATCTAAAAATTACACGTATCAAATTTATTCATCAAAATTGACTTAATTTTAATATTTTTAAAACAATTTATGTTTTCTTTCTATTAATTGAATTAATATTTTGTCGGCATTGTGTTAGAATTTAAGATAATTAGTCAATCAGTAAAGATTTTAAAAAACTAACATGATTAAAATAATTAATTTATATTTCTAATAAATATTTATAACTGCACATAACATCTTTTTATCCTTGTGAAAAAATATTTTAGATATTAAAACCAAGAGAGTGTCATTGTGTATTTATCATTTTCTTAAATTAATATAAAGGTCATAATCCAAGAGAATTAACACCAAGGGGACATATATTTGATACTAGGATGATAATGGTTGAAATAAAATAATTCAATAGGATAAATTCATGTGTTATAGAAATTTTAAGGCCTTATATCATAGTTTTAACGATGTTTTAATTGTTTTACCCTTACTAAAGAAACAAATATTTACTATGGTCACTATTCATAATGAATAAAAATAAAAGATAACTATTTAAAAAACATATTATTTTTTATTCCAAATATGGTACCCATTCTAAATATACAATCATTATAGGTGATAGAATGTTTTTTAATAAAATGAATAAAACACAATGAAAAATAATTTAAAATTTTTTTTATGAATAAAGTTAATATTTATAAAAATAGGGAATATTTATGATTAAAATAGAATTAATTATATTATTATAAATAAAATGGATCAAATTCCGCATTAAAACAAAAAATAAAAATTTAAAGGATCTTTCAAATTAAATTATTTAATTTAAATAAATGATAGAATTTAGAAAATGGTATTTTCCCAATTCACTGAAAAATCAATCATTTTCCAAAAACATCCTAAATTGTTTTTAAAAAAATAATTTTGAAATTATAATTTAAAAATTATTTTAATTTTATAAAATAAAATTTCTAGAATTTGTATCATCATCATCATCATTATTATTTATTTATTGAAAATGGAACAAGTATTAGGGAGAACATAGAAGGGAAGGCCTAGGGGGGTGAAATAATGAAGACTAAGAGAATCCACTTTAATAAGGATTGCACCCTTATGTTTCATCTAATTTGGGTTGTAGAATCATGTACTTCCCAAACCCTACACCACAATATTTTCCAGATGGCTAGCCACCATATTTACCTCTCTCCATGTGTATCTCAAGCAGATTTTGTAAGATAGAAGGGTACGACACTTCCTGGTGGGGTAAGAGATTGATTAGGGGTATTGACAATGCCTTTAAAATATATTTAGAGGACCAAAGATTCCATTTCCACTTCTTCTATGTCAATCCCACCTTGCCTAAAAAGAATGAGGATAGAGACAAAAGTGAGAGCTTGAGCCTGTAGGGATGAACCTCTTCCAAGGAAGACCATGAAAAACATTACCATAGTGCCCTAGTAGTCCTGAACCACCCCACCTACCCTCACTATAAGTGGTATTAATTAATTATAATTATATAGAGACCCGTCATTTTATTACATTACTATTATATCATTTCAAATATAAACAACATAATAGTATTACACATAGAGGATTCAAAGTTTTAGTGTCTTGGAAAAACTAGGACCATACAAAACAATTACAACATCAAGCTTAAACATTTATTTAATTTATTCTTCTCTAGCTTCTTATTGGAACTTGTACTCTACTTAGTACATGTAGCCACCTGAGGATATACATAAATAGGGGTGAGATAATAGCCCATTAATATGATACATAAGAATAATATAGAATGGGGTGAGAATAATCATGAAATAGGCAAAAGATCATGAACATGAGAGGAGCATAAATAAAACACTTGAAATGTGGCAATGCATAAAAAAATGAAACATCATGTCTTAGTGGTAAACTAACACACATACTTGTGAACCAAGATAGCTTCTTGTTCAGACATCATTTCACATTTACTCATGAGATTCATCACTTTACCCAATGCATTGGAGCTCTGTATAATTTCGGGTGTTCCCGTCACTTTGAAACATTCATATTGTGCTATATAATTCCGGGCACACCCATCACATCATAACATTATCATTATCATGCTTACCACATGAAACATACATCAAAAGTGAACATAACTAACCCATGGTAAGTAATGGGTTTCATCTCATAAGAATACATTCATAGGATTTGGGTTCCCAAAAGAAATAGGGAACAACATACTTGATACAAGAACCATCAACCATGAATGAGAGGTAAAAGTTGAGTTCTTAAAAGAGGAGTTATTTTGTGAAACATTTGGATTCACATAAACTTCATTAGAATACATTTATATCCTAGAAAAGGTAATATTATGATGAAAAAATTATTTTTAAGAAGTGACCATACCAAATTGAAGTGAATGAAGGAGAACCTGAAGAAAGAAGATTGGGTTCGAGATTTTCCCCTTACCATGTATCTGATGCTTCCTTCTCTTTAATGTCTTGTATAATGACTTTATGTTCATTAATTAGAAATTAAATAACCTTTTATACATTAATAGGGTTCATTAGGGTTTCATTATGCCATTTTATGTTATTTCGAATGACTTAGAGAGTTTAAAAATATTGTTCGGGGATGTTCGTTTTTATGGGTTTTCTTTGGTGGTTCACTTATATTCATAAATTGAAGTTCGGGTAGAACATGGGTAAACATCCAGAACTAATATTACATGTCATTAATGAAATTCCATAATTTAAAATTATCTTATAATGAGTTATATCATATTCCATGTGGATGAATCATTAGATAAAAATTAAATGAAGATTGTTTGGGTTAATTTGGGCAGTTTTTCGATCACAATGAACTTGTTTTAATTTATCACTTAGTAATATGTTCATAAGTAAGTTAAAGAACATTAAATAGGACATAATACATATAAAATATTCTTTTTCAACCATATAAATGGTTTCATGACCAGATATGAAGGTATAAATGGAATAATAAAGCATGTCATTCTGGAATGTGATAAATTAACACCTCACGAACAATGTTCTCTTTAATAAAATAAAAGAAAGAGGGAAAGGCGGTTGGATGATATAATATCCTATAAGAATCATAAAATTATATTAAATGTATAATACTATAGTTACAACACCATTTGGATGAATATAGGTGGGGAGAGATCAATAAATGAACTTGAACATTAAAGAAAAAATAAAGGAGAAGAGGGAGGGACATTGCCTCTTAAATCTTCCTCTTGAGATCCTCCTTAAAGAAGCTAATCTTGGTCTTTTGATGAGACCAGAAGCTCTTGGACGTGTTATAGAGGATAGGGAAGATTTTCGGGAAGATTTTAGAGAAGTCTTGGATCTTGAGATGTGTGAGGAAATGAGGATGTGAAGGGTGCTGTTTATAGTGGGGGGGAGAGGGGTTTCCTTAATATAAAATTCATTAGTTTATTAATATTCACTAAAACAAGGAATAGTGTGTCTTGAATGACCAAGAATAGTAATTTTATCATGTTATCCCGAACTAAGTGGGCTTACATCAGCATAACATCACACATGACTCTATAATTAGCTTATATATCTTATTTTTGTAAATTACGGTATTTTACTATTCATCAAAAATTCAAGTATTTCAGAAAAATCCCAAAAATTTACCCCAACCATTTTCAACATGTAGAATCCAAAAATGAAGTTCATTTTTCAAATATAATTTTCTAAATATTGTTAATTTAATATTTAATTAATACCATTATTTACTATAAAAACAGTTTTTAAAAATTAAAACTAATTTTATAGTGCTTTCAAAAATTACGTAGGGTCTTATAAAATTATATAAAAACTATAAGACATTGATTCAATAATTTATGAATAAATTTTAGAAAAATTTATTTTCTTTTAAATTAATTAATTAATTATAATTATTTATTTTTGTCTTACGAAATACAAAAATGTTTACTATGGTCAAATTGTCACTTTCTAAGATGTCTAAATTTTATTTAATTATTCATGGGTAAGGTTACTCTTATGTTGGATAATTTACTATTCATAAGGTTCATAATACAATTCATAAGTGTATGTTACTATTAACAAGATTACGCTACTATTCACTGAAAATTATTTTTGTTTCATTAGACTTCAAAAATAATATTGAACATAACCATGTATGTCGGATTTTCGAAATTCAAAACACATAAGTGACAAACTTATGTTTCAAGGTCACTTAGCACTTAGTAGTTCATTATGTTGTGTTTTCATGTTATTTATGACATAATTATAAGAAGGGAATTTCCATTGAAAAACTTTGGGTCGTTACAAATTCCCTCACACCAAATAAAATAAAAATATCTTTTGATGAAACTATATTTTTTAAGCATAAAAGGACTTCACTAAATGTTTTGTGATTTTTTTCTAAGAATTAATCAATAAATTTATATTAATTAGGACCATTATAGATATATATCATAATGTGGTTAATCATATTAATACCCATTATTTCAGTGGCTATGTCACATTTAAATAATAATATTTTAAAAATATATCTTAATTCACTTAAAGATTGTTGTTTTGTGTTAAACAATCTATCAAGGTTATTATTATTTTATAAAAAATCATGGGGTGTTACACGAGGGGTTCATATGATTTTTGGTGGTTCAAAACTAAATTTTAATTCATGGAAATTTTATAAATTTTATCACAAAATTAGATGAGGGTATGTAGATTATACCAACATGACTTAACACTGCAATGAATAAGGTTAAGTCCCATATCATTTTTCACATGGAATGTTCACCACATTATATGAAAGGATAAAATTTCCTTACTCCCCAAGTGTTTTTATGGTTTTGATCTATTTTTGGGTTATTCATGGAGATTATACCTCATGACTCAACAATATGTTCCTGATATAAGCCTAATATCTTCTATACTTCCATGAGTCTCCACATTTCACACATCGAGATTTTCCTTGGGCAGTGTCAACTACCCTTCATTTGTGTTGCATGGCCCAAGTTGATTGTTAAAGGGTTATGTCATTTTTTAGCCAATTATTCATGCATTTTATGACCATCCCCTTTTTAATAAATATATATATATATATATATATAGTATTTCATTTAAACCCCTTAAACATAGAATAGTAATAATACTAAAAAATATTTATTTAGGATGTTTCAAAATTATTCTCAAGAATTACAGTATAAAATGAAAACATATTTATTTTTTATATTTGATATAATATATGTTTTATTTTTAATATAAATGTTAACTAAAAATATATAAAAATGTGAATTAATCCTCCCACAAAACATGTGATCATCATTCTCATAATTCGACTCATATAAAAAAAAATTGGAGTATCTTATCTTCGTATATGGGAGTATTGTAATCAAAATCTTATGGACCACTTTGAGGATTTCATGTATAAATTTCATCCTCTTGTTCCACCTCATGAAATTATTTTGATCAAATTACCCCAAATTCATCATGTTTATGAGTAACATCAAATCCATGTTGAAATGATTATACTATTAATATTATTGGGAATATGGGTGGATAATGTTGGAATGTGTTAGGATCACTTGGATATGTGATCAATGCTAAGAGGGAGTGAATTGGCATTGATGCGTTTTCTTTTCAAATCAAAAATTCTCTACTACTAGTTCAAAATTGATCTATCACACTCACTCTGGTGTACAAAATAAAAATTGATGAAATAGATTCATGAATGTTGTTCATCTTTAATGTGGAAGACTACATCCCCAATGTATGTTGATTATTATCCCTCACACAGAAAAATCCCTTTATCAAGATGAAACAATGAGCATGGGTATATCCTTAAACTATCTATATTGATAACTCCAACCAGTTTGAAACAAGAACCAAACTGTTATATAATAACAAAAGATAGTATTCTTAGAGAATATTCACTATGAAAGATTTAGGTTCTAGTCAAATAAAAAATGATTTGGTCTTCTTCTTATTTTGTACATCAATCGCCTTAGGTTTTATCTCTCATGATATCTATATCCCATACATTATTGATTACCTCACATTGTCATTTTTATTTAAGAAACTCAGAATTAATTCATAGGGATAATATTCAATATTTCAAATATTTAAATTCCTTTAAATAAAAACAATGAAATCATTATCCTTTAAAACTATACAAACAATAATCCTAAAATCTTATAGCCTATATTTTTATATATGGATTCTAAATATTCATATTTAAATATCCAAAAATATCATGTAAAAAAATACTCTACATATTATCATTTAATTATCCTAAAATATTGAATTCAATTTTAATATAAATTTCTAGAAAAAATTTTTTTGTCTATTCCATGTATGCATGCTTATATTTAATAAGAAATTATAGTGTAAAGATTTATATTATATCACAAATTCCCACTTAATATCTCTTCATTAATCTTAGCTTAAATCATGGATTTATTTTAATCATCATGATATTTATATCATTAAGTTCATAAAAGCATGGTCTTTTTTACACATAACATTTCACCTAAAAAAATATGTTTAAACTAAAATGACCATAGAATAATCATATATATCATTTAAAGTTTTCAGTTTAATCTTACAAAGGATCATATTTTTTATTATGTGATAACAATTTACCCTTACATAGCCTCTAAAACCCATAAATTATTCTTACACATGATCAAAATAATTTATATTGAAAAAAATTACTCTTTATTATCTCTAAGATGATATTCCTTCAGATCAGTTTAATCTTACATGCCAATTGAAATAACTAAGTCAATCATTTGTGAGAGTACGTTACTCTTACATAGACTTTAGAAAACCAATTTAATTCTTACAAATGTGAATACTAAACTTATGTATCGGGAACATATCAATTTATCCTTGGACAATGGATTATCATGTTGAAACACACCATAAATGATTTATTATACATAGCCTCTTGATGATAAATAGAATATAATCTCTAAAAAATATATCCTCATGATGAAACATATCCTCTATTCAACCCTAATGGACTATTAGATCCCAATGAAGGATATATTGTCATGTTGACATGTAACATAGTCTCAAATTATTGTCGTGTAATTATTCTTATATATGTATCTTCTAGAGTTACTTGTAAACTTATATTCTTCCACTTCCCAAGGTTACTCTTATGCATGGGCATATTATTATTATATAGAAGAAAGTTATTATTATATATCAAAGACTTTGAAAATTTTCAAAACAAATAAACTCAAATCTTTGAAAACTCAAATCCATCCTTCTCCACACCACTAAGAACACCTCCAAACCTCATTTTCTAGTATCTCAACCACATTAAATGAATTAAAAACTCATATGTGTGTTTTTAAAAATAGTAAAACATATTCCTAAATGGTTTCAAAAATATACTCCATTGGATTTATTCTTAATGAATTATATTTCATCCAGTTAGCACAAATTCAATACTAATTTTAAAATATTCTCTTTTACCCCTCAATAAATTAAGTTGAAATATTAATACTTCTTTTCTACACCTATTTAAAATAAGGACCACTACTCGTGAGAGTTTTGGTATCATGTCTTCTCAAATCAATGATATATGATTCCATCAACTCTAAGCCTACATGAGTTATATTGATATATAAAATAATTGAGTAAATAAAACATCATGGATATTTTAAAAATATTTCATCAAGTGATACCAACTCAAATACTCACTCTCGTGAGTTTTTTTATAAAAATTTTCCAACATTATATTTTACTCAACTAAATGATTAAATTAAATATATTCAAACACGAGTTGGTTTCTACCCCTATTTATTATATCATTCCATTTTTTCCAAAGAAAACATGCATAAATATAGAGTGTATCTTAGAAACATACCTCAATGTTTTGGGGAAATAATATTCACACCCATTTATAGTCTCAACTTCTCAAAAGCCTCAATTGGGGGAGATTTTGTAAGAATATCACCAACATTCTCCTTTTAGGGATAAAATTCTTGTTTCAATATTCTTTCATCCACATTATTATACAATAAATGATACCTGATATCAATTTTATTTGATCTTAATTATTTCAATGGTTACATTTATATATTTATAGCACGTTGGTTTTAAAAACTAATGATCATTGGATACTCAATAATAACATGAATATCCTTAAGTTTAGCCTTCATCTATGTCATTTGTGTATTTACCTATGTTACAAGTGTATACTCAGTTTTAATAGAGATCAAAGTAAAATACGATTGATTATTATAATATCATGAAACAAATATTACACTAAAAAAATTACTCTTTATTGTGTGGATTTTCTATCATCAACATGATCTGTCTAGTCAACATATGTGACTCCTTATAAGTATAACCCACCTTTATTCTCATACAAGACTATAATTGGTAGTTTTTTAACATATCTAAAAATTATATTGGATTAGTAGATATGTGACATAAATTTATTAGATTGATACCTAGAATAGACTGTGAAAAAATGACAATATATCTCTATGATGAAGTAAAATACAAAATAATACCAATCAATTTTTTATGTTAATTTGTATTAACAACATTCTATTATTCATTTTTACCCAACTTTATACTTAATGGAATTGTTTTAAAAACTCTTATTATTTCTCCCATGCTAAAATTTTTAAATAACTGCTTATAATATTTTTATTGTGAGAACTAAACACAACGAGCACATTAGAAAATTTATAAAGAAAAAAATCATCTCACTAAGAAAAAAAATCTCAATTATTTTTTTACTTATGTGGAAAATATTTCAACCAAGGTTTATTCATTACCTACAAAGATAATATCATCAATATATCCAACCACAATAAGTGATGTAGTGTTGGACTTATCGACATAAAAAAATTCTATTTATCCTTTTCTGAATTTCATGCTTCTCAAGTACTCATATACCTTGAAATACCATAATCTCGAGTATTTCTCCAACCTATATTTCGATTTCATTACATTACACCCCTTATTTCTATCTTTATCAAGAAAAAATCTTTTAGGTTTCATTATATAAACATCTTCATTTTACTTACCATTAATAAATGAAACATTATATCTATTTGATATATTTTATAATTCGTTTATGCTATAATTGAAATGAAAATTCTAAAGTTGCAAGTCTGGATATATGGTAAATTGTTTCATCAGAATCAATTCCTTAAATTTTTGAATACCCATTGAAATCTAATCTAGAATTATTTCATACAAGATTAATAATTCACTTATTTTGTTTATAATAAGAAATTTTATATCAATTAATTTTTTTACCTTAGGCCTCAGTTCAATTTACCATGTACCATTATTTTCAATCTAAATTAATCCTTTATTTATTTATTTAATTCATTCTTTGTGTTCAGATGCCTCATGAATATTTTGGAGCTCAATTTTTGAGAAACAACTAGTATCACTACAAATTATAATTTCTCTTCTTTTTCGTACAGCTTAATTTGGGTCTCCCATGATATTTCTAGTATCAAAATTCATTATTATTTAATTATTTTTCTAATGGTTGTAAAAATTCATAACCTCCTCACTTGAATAATTTGAATCTTTATAATCATCCAAAATTTAAATATTATTTTAGAACATTGTGGTTGTTTCAATAGTGAAAAAACATTATCCTCGTCATTTATGAGTTATTTATTCATCTTATCTTTATTTCCAAGGACTATCACGTCATCACATTCAATTATCTTTTTATATTTTTTATAATAGCATCAATATGTACAATTTATTATATAGTAAAGAAATATTCCATACATGAATTTCTCATCATTTTTTCCACCACATAAGCCTTTATTATTTGAAAAGTATGGAATATCAAACAATTTAAAGTGTTTTTTATTTTTCTACTTCTTGAATGATCTTTCCTTTGCAAAAATATTTGAATTTGGTCCCAATAAACACCTATTTTTAATAAATATAGCAGTGATGGTAAATTTAACACACAAAAAATATCTTGATGTGACTTGCTTAGTCAGCATAGTTACATTCATGTCAAAAATGATCTTATTTTTCTTCTCATATAATATATTTTTATCGAGTGTAAGGTGCATTAAATCCCTAGAATATTCCATGTTTACAAAGATATTTTGATAAAAAAATTAGAATGCTCAATTTCATTTTCAGGTCCCAACCTCTTCAAAGAATAACTACTTTTCATCTCATCTAGTCTCCTTAAACATTAAAAAATTATAAACGATTAATATTTATGATATATAAACAAAATTCATCTCATTCTATTAAATTCAATAATAAATTTGATGTAATAGTTATCTCCAATTGTGGAATTCTTTCCCATGGGTCCAAGAACATCAAATTAAACCTGATCCAATTGTCCTATAGTTTTGATATCAACTCCCTTGTGGATTATATTTATACTCTAATCATATTTTTTTATATTTTCAAAATATGGGTAAATATTTAATGGTGAATTTAAAACCTGAACTTTTTTAGTCCTAACTTATATTTGTTGAATTTGATTTTGGAATTGTATTTCAATTATTGAGAGTGAGTTATTTGGAAACTAGAATTTTTCTCATATCTTATTCTCAAATCAACATATTCATTTCCTTTTTATTAATATGACTTTTATTTTTATGTAATAATTTATTATCATCTTGAATACTCAAGTAGAAACATGCACTTACTTCTCCAACCTAAAACAAGTTACAATGGGTTCTTAATCCACTTAATATTACTTCCCCATTATTCAACCTCTTCTTAATACATATATTCTCCCTAAAAATATCCAAATTTCCATCATCATAGATTTTTATACTCTCAAATATTTACTATTCAAAACATTAAAAAATAACTCATTTTTAGAGTTAAATTAGTTCTCCGTAATTTTTTCCACTACAACGCCATTGATTTTCAAAGAGTTATCATTTACAGTAGTAAAACCTCCTCCATGTATTTCCACACTATTAAGGTTATTTAAATCACCTTCCATGTTGGAAGAGTATACACTAACTATAATCCATGGATTATTATATTTTTATGCATTAATGGTAATTTCAATAACATTCACTTGTCATTTTAATTGATTCATTTTCAAAACATAAAAAATATAAAAGTTGGATTTAATTGAGATAAAAAGATTATAAGGCATTAATTTTAGGTTTTTTATTCTTGATCACACCATCTAAAAACTTTATTTATATTCTTAAAATTATTCTTCAACATAATATTATTCTCAATTTTTTGTAGCTAAGGAATTGTTCTAAATTTTTGTTATCTACACTTCATTTATGCTCTCTCCTTTTTAAAAGTAGAGAAATCATTCACCAGAAACTATACTTATTATGTCAAAACATAGTATAACACAACTAGTATTCTTTAAATTAAATTCATTTAAAAAATTGTATTTTTTCAAGGGTTTTTTTCAAACCGCATTTTTAGGCCTCCAATGAGTTGATTTTACCAAACCATTTTGTGGATCTCTTCTTTGGAAATTTTAGGCTGGTGAGGAAAGTTTTATAGTAATTTTATCTTTAAAAATATAAAAAACGTTTTCTTTAGGATTGTTTTCTAATCCAGAAATATGTTTTCTTGAGATTTTTTTAAAACCATGCTTTTATTTTGAGGTGTTGCATTTGGTGACTTCCCTTATTGATTTATGAAATTTTTTCATCAATATTTATTGGTATTTTGTCTTTATATAATCATTCTATTAATTACTAGGTTTAATTTCTTCTTCTTTTTTCTTGGATCATTCTCCAGAAATTGTGAATGATCTACTATAATTATGCTTGATTTTATTACTTTACATCTTAAATTCAACTTTTTTCATTTTTAACTTGTCAACTTCTTCATCTCTAAGAATTATAGTAGTGTTCATATCATCAATAATATTTGTTTCCAAACATTATCATGATTCAATTTCTCAATTTCCTCATCCAAACCATTCTTTTTTAATATATTGTTTTTCCCATCATCATGTTTTTCTTTATGGTGTGAATTTTCATCTCTTAACCTTTCAATGTTGTATAAATACATCTTGATTTCAATTATCATATTTTAATACTTGAATAATTATCCTTGTTCAATAGAAAACTCCCCATAATTTTGTGTTTTATCCTCTAAGGATGTACTCTCTTCTTATTCATGATCTATGAAGACTTTTTTTGAAGCATATTTCTAAGTTTCTTCAACACCATAACATTATTAATTTTCATAAATACATTACTAATGATATATAAAATTCTTTCAATGAAATTATATGGCATATTATTCCAACTTTTTCATTGAGATTGATTTATCTTGAAGAAATATCCATTTTTTGGGATCTCTTATTTACATCATCAAAATAATTTTTATTTTTTTATTCTCAAATGTCACTTAGAATAAAAGCATTATTTTTTTCCTAATTAAAATTTTTAAAGGGATTTTTACCTTAACACTTATCTTTAACCCTTTTTCATTTTCTTAACATCAATGATTATATCTCATCAAAACCCTTCATATTATCATTTCTATCAAAACTAATCTAATCATTATAAATATTAAAATCCTAAAAATATGTAAATAAAATTTCTTTCTCCTTTTTTACCACTATTTTGAGAAAATAACTTCTTCTCATCTCATAATTAATTAAATTGTTTTATAACTGATCAATTTTGAAACTATCTAGATATCTATCTTCAAGAGATGAAATCTTCGAAAAAAATTATTTGGGAATAATTTTCATTAGTTTCTTCACAACTAGGGAGTCTTCAAAAATTTATCCATATTATTTAATAGTTTTAACAATAATATTGACACTAGTTAATAAATAATAAACAAATTGAACATTTTAATTCTTAAATATTCAAATTGACTTCTAAAAAGTTTGTTTATTTCTTCCTCCACCTTTTTTCTCCTTATTAGATGTTGTGATTTTTTTCCATATCTTTTTAGAAATTTCATACCCATAAAATTCTTGATATGTTTCTCTAATAATGAAGATTGAAATGTGTTCCTTTATTTTGCATCCCTCTAAATGTTATTCTTATTAGTTATGAACCATGTGTTAGTCTTACATGGTACTGTGAAACCATGAAGAGTACACTCAAGGATGTCAAGTCTAAAAGGGATAAAATGGGAAACCATTCATTACTTTCAAATATGATAAGAATTTTTATCAAAAATTAGAACTCGTTTATTATTTTCTAAGTTATAAGGATATATATAAATTTCAATAGATATATCAAGAAAATATTATGTCTAGAATTCCAATTTATAGGATCACATAGAAATATGATTGACCCTAAGAGGGTGATGAATCAGTGTTAATATTTGTTTATTTAAAATCAAAAACTACCTCCTACTTGTAATGCTCTAATATATGAAACTCACTTTACTGTATAAAATTTAAGATGAAACATTGTTTTTTTAATGAGTTTCACTTGATATGTAGATGATTATTTATCTAGTGTATTGTGTTTATCCACCCAGTAAAGACATATAACTCCTCTTTTATTTTGAACACAAATCCATAAGAAAGTGTATATCCTCAAACACAATACAACATTGGAACAAACCAGTAAAAAATAGAAGGAGCCTTTTTATGAAATAGAAAAAGATAATATTCTTGAAAAATATTCAATAAAAAACCTAAAGACACTAGTGGAATAGATGGATGTGATAATTCTCCACTTCTATAAAGAAATATCATTCAGTTATCTCTATCATGATATTTCTAAAAATGGATACAACGTTCTCTCTATTATATTTTATTGATTGTCTCACATTCTCCTTCTTATTCCAAAAACTCTAAATAAATTCGTGAGAATAATATTCCCTAATTAATATTTGTAAATTCATATGAATTTCAACAATATTATCTCTATCCTCTAAAATTACTCAAACAATAATATTCAACTCCACCATTTAACTTTTCAAAATGGGTTTCTAATATTTATATTTGAACAACTAGAAATATCATGCAAAAAAATATTCTCATTTTTTTCTTCAAATCTCAAATTAATAATTAATTTAAATTTCTATAAGAAACAATTTTTCTTTTACAGGTTTATATGACTGCAAGAAACAAAAATTTATCCTGAAAATTCTCATCTCATAGTGCAAATTCCCTCTTCAAATATTATCATAAATACTTTCTTGAATCACAGATTGATCTTAATCATTGTGATATTTTTGTCTTGTAGATAAAAAAGTCATTTTTTGTTTTATATCTTATAATTCATCTAAGAACTTTCTTTTAATATCATATGATCATGTAATAAACATAAATAGACTTTAAAATTTTGAGGTTTATATTATGAAAACTTTCAGTTATTTATACATAATCATAGTTTACTCTTATTTATCCTCTCAAACTTATAAATTATTCTTACACATGTTTAAACTTATTTTACATAATTTCATATTACTCTTCCGCATATCTAAGTCAATGTCATTTAGGATCTTGTTAATCTTATGTTCCCTTTCAAATCTCTGAGGTAATATTTCAATGGAGTATTATTCATATATATACTTTATAAAATGTTATCTAGTTTTACACAATATTATATTACACCTACATGTCAGCAACATAATGTTTAGTCTATGGCCAGTGATATATAATGTTATAAAAAATGTGAAAACTACCTGTGATATACCATGAAGATTAAATGGATCATACAAAATCCACATAACAATGCCTCATGGTGTAATAGAGACTCCATTTACCCCTTGATGAACTGTGAGACCCATGATGCCTTAGAATGTTTTCATGCAACATAGTCTAGATATCATGTTGTGGATTTATTATTATACATTACTTTTCCTGATTTCCTTGAATATATAGGAATATTTTTTCTTAGTTTCATGTTAATCATATTCATGGGTAGGTTACTCTTATATAAAACCAATTTACTCTTACATGTCAAATACTTTTTCAAAATTTCAAAAACCTACAAGTTTCATATTTTAAAACTCAACTCCAACCATCTCCACTCTACCCAAAATATCAATAAAACTCATTTTACAACATCTCAACAACTTCAAAAAAATATTTAAATCACCCATTTAGGTTTAAAAAATTAAACAACATTCTTTATGATTTCAATAAAATTGATTTCTCGTATTGTAGTAGATGGATCCCATAGATCCATGTTATAATGTCTTTACCATTAAAATTATATTCACACCCACTAAATTGTTAGTATAATTGGTTATATTAGAACCCTATTTAAAATAAAATGGAGGCTCATTTCTATTAACTAGTTCTTAGTTGAGTGTAATCTATGAAGAGAATTTGTAATATAGAGGTTAATATAAATGGAATTGTTTTTACACATAAATAAATTTATTTTGATGTTTCTAGAGGTATAAAGAGGAATATCACACTATGAAATGGATTAAGAGTTATTAGAAGTAAGTTATACTTTCCTAAAATAATCCTTTTTATAACAATAAAAGTTCATATCGGATAGTCTATCCTACCTTTTCTGATTGGAGTCTCCTATAATATACAAGAAAATTTTATCCATATTTAATTCTTTCTTTCATATTATACTTGATCTAATAAATGGTATATATTTCACTAATAAAAATAATATATGTGATTGTTGGATCGCAGCCTAGAAGATTAGTGGTCTAGATTATACCCATTTAATGAATTGGTTCATCCCACCGGATGCACCATTTTTGTCCTAGGACAAATCCAATTTGACCTTATTGATCTATCATAAAATAAAGGCACTAATGAGAACATTTAATTAATGTAATGTGAGAACTGAAAATTACGACATCATGGAACAACATTACATGACCATGCATGTGTTGGAATTTTCATATATATGGTGTGATACATCTCACCCCATAGGACTCCCCCACACATGATTTTTTTAAATAATAAAACATCTCTCTTTTAAATGGGTCCCCACTCCCTCCCACTTTTCATGGTGAGATTACCAACTAATCTTTCTCTTTTAAAAAAAATATTTTAGAATCGATTAAAAACTCATGAAATCAAGCATGATGTTAAAATATTTAAAATATACTTTGAAAATATGGTATCATAATTTCTCAGAAAAAGCATTATAAATAAATATATCTCTTGATTTGAACCATTATATAGTATAGAAAATTAAAATATGAATAGAGAAACATGTTGACACTCTCTTGAAAATGTAATTCTTATTATCATATGGATTCATCTTACACTGCTTAGTTCAAATTATTTAGTTTTTCATCTACCCCTAGAAAACATCAGGGCCATCTTTTCTTATTCTTTAATAAATTTTGATAGCAATATTCATAATCTCTTTTAAGTGTACACGCTCTTATATTCACACAGCTGAATAAAAAATTGTTCCATTATTTTAAAAATTGTTCATATCCTTGGTTCACTGAGGTTTTTAAACTCACCCCTTTTTTCTCATGGGAACCAAACAACATATTCGTAGGATTTAATATGATTATGTTGTTTCCTTCACTTTTTTGATGGATTTCTCTATATTTAACATTGATATGTGAACATATAACATGTCAAATTGAAGCCCAATAATATATGAATGTTTTAAAATATATTTAAACCTTTACCTATGTGATTTTTGTACGCTTTATATTCCATTAGTTATTAGATAAAATAAATTATATCTTAATATAACAAAGTCCATAGTAATGATACGCTCTTGTATCAACTACTTGAAATAGTTATGTCTGAGACCAATGTGTTTTGATTTTTTGTTATAAGAATTGATGTATTATTTAGTCATTATTGTTTAACTATCACAATATATAGTTACTAGGGACATTATAATATGATAAAATTTAGATTTGATATGAGGGATCAAAACCATTCTACTTATTTTCTAGTATCATCTAAATTAATAATCACAAAATCCATTTTGGAATTTGTTATACATGTTTATTTCTTCAATCCCTAAGAGATTGCTCCACCAGCATGTGTAAATAACTAATCACACCTAGAGGAGTTATCATCACGATTATTATTCCATCTTTCATCTAAAAACCCATCCAATACACTTTATTTTATACTATAATATATACTATAATCCACTGTACCCTTTATATACTTATGTAATATTTTAACAGAATCCCATTGTTTGTAACCTAGAATATTAGTATACCAGATCAACCTTCCATTTTAAAATAAAATTTTGGATATCATTATAATAATAAGATACAAGAAACACCCATTACCCATTACCCATTGTGTATTGTAGTTGATAAAATACCATACCGGGATTTCCTAGCATCCTACTCCCTAAAGCATATGGGGTAGAAACTAGTAAAAAATAAAACTTTCGTAACCTATTTAAAAACTTTTCATTATAATAAGATTAAGAATAAGAAAATAATTTTTATTCCTAACCATTTAAATTTCTAACATATTTTTTTCTCCAATATTGTTTTTTATATAAAAATTTCTCAATAAAATAGACTTTTCTCCATTTACATGATTCATATCAATTCAAAAATATAGTAATTAATCAACATATAAACAGATAACTAGAATATAATTTTTATGTAACATAATATAAATTCATTTTTATACTTTCTCAACTAAAAATATTTTTGATAAAACTAATTGATTAAATTTTTCGTGTCATTGTCTTGGTGCTTGTTTAAAAAATTATAAGACCATACTTATTTACAAACTCTATTTTCTTTTTAAAGAAATATGAATTCTTCTAATTTTTCTATATATATTACTTCATCTTATTTTTCATTTAATAATTGTGACTTAACATTAATTTAAATAATTTACCAATGATATATAGAATCTAAGATGATAAGGATTATAATTGGTGAAGTTGTTTTTGTTTATTTAAATTTTAATGTAAATTAAAATTTAATATATATTTTTAATTATATTTTTTAAAAGTAATTATATTATTTATATTTCATAATTATAATATTATTCAAGCTATTTATTATTAAATTTTTATATATTAGTTAAAATTTAGTTTTATTTTTTTATATTTTATTTCATAGTATGAAATAAATGTTGTACACTACCAATATACTCAGATCGATTGTGTCTTCTTAAGATACCATAAGGTAAATTCTAATAGATACTAATATTTTTTTACTTTAATACGTGGTGTTTGCATCAACCATATCTTTAAATAAATGAATATGAAATATGAATATATATATATATATATAATTACATGAATTCAATTAAACCTTTTCCTTTTCCTCTAAATATTAATATTAGAAAAGAATATATATTTGGTTGTCTTGTTTTAATTTTAAAATATATATTTTATAGGAACTCATTATTTAGTTTACTAATCTTGAACTATTTTGATAGTATGCAGGTTTTATGATCTGGCTTGAATCTATCGTGAGGCCTAGGAGATTGATCACCTAAAATATGAAGTGATTGCATGTAGTATTCATGTTGCATCACCAACCACATGAATTTATTATACTAATAAATATTTCAACTTATCTGAAGGATAACATTCCAAATGCAGATCCACCACATCCATGCCCTACCTAATGCTCTTTGTGTTCAACTCATTCGCATCCATTTGTACCCAACTTTCAACATCAACCACATTTCTAGTCTTCAATCCCAAATCTTAATGTATGAATGCCTAATCACATGCTCAACTATCAGATTATTCAGGCATAAATAATACACATTATTCCATGTGTAGCATAGAAAACTCAGACTAATACACTATGACTTTGAATTTTTGTTTTATAAATTGAAGCTACAGTATGGAGTTTTCATGTTTTGATTTGCCTCTTGAAGTGGTAGAATGATTAATTCACATGATTTTTGTATCTACCTCATTGAACATCATGAATTACTTTTGAACTGACTTTATATAGTATCTTAGATGATCCACAATAATATATATTGACTGTATTATGATTCATATGGTAATTAGATCGAACATAATGCATACACCTTCATGTTAAAGTAATCAACTATACCATTTGATATCTTATAGTCACTCTATACACATGTTATATTGTCTTATTCTAATCAAAAGTTCATTACTTTTCTTATTTTTTGTAAGCATTTTGAAATTTTGAGTATGTTCTATTTTATAATATTTTTGGTATTTCTTATTTACTATAAATTTATTTAATGTATTTTAATTCCTTTATAAATTATATTAATTTACATTAATAATATAAAATACAAGTAAATAATTTTATTGTATTTTAATCAGATTTAAAAAATTATTAAATTTGATTATGTTTCATGTATCAATTCACCATATATTTTTCAAATTTTTCAATTCATGTATTATGAGTTATTTATGTTTACTATTTATTTATATATAAATAATTAGTTTTAATGAACTCATTTGAAAAAAATACATCATTTAAAGTAGTTGAAATGCCTGGATCGGTTGTGATCACTGAGAGGGGAGGGGTGAATCAGTGATAACTTTTTCTTTTTATGAATTGTTCCCTTTGGATTATCAATTCAACCTCTGCAGCTGATTAAAGCCTAGATCTACTCTTTTAGTGGTGCAGTAATAATGAGAGCACAGAACACAGAGATTTACAAGGTTCGGTACAAAGACCTACTCCTTGCCGTGTTGGTTACACCCCCCAACACGGATTCTTCACTATGCCAAAGGATGATTACACAGTAATTGGTTATACCCCCCAATTACAAGTTGGTTAAACCCCCCAACTCCACAGCATCATCTTCATCATGGCTCCACTTCACTTCTTCAAAGGTGTTGTTCAAAACTTCAAGTAGCTTCAACAGTCTTCAAAAGATCTCGTTGGTCTTGCTCACCAAAAACCCAATCACTTAGAATGATCAGTTCTTTTGTACTCACAAATTTGAGTGTGTACTCTTCTTCTCAAGGTTGGTCTTCTTCACTTGTGCACACATGCACTACTCATTCTTTTAGTGCACACACTTGACTTGTCCTTCTTCTTCAATATATAAACACACACAACGTGTGGTCTTCCTTTTGCACCCAAAGCACAAAGGTCCTCGGCCTTCTCCTCTTTGTGCACACACTCTACCAGTATACTCCTCTTCACTTGGCACACAAACACAAAGGCCTCAAGGGGCGCGCAAGGTATTCCTGCCTTGGGTCGCGCAGGGTGTCAAAGACACCTCGGGCGCACAAGAGCACTGCCCAAACTTCCCTGTCGCGCAAGGAGTAGCGCGCAGGGGGGGATTCTCTTCTTGTCGCGCAAAGAGGTAGCGCGCAAGGTCCTTTCTTCTCAAACAGAAACCCTTCGCACAAGAGTTGCGCGAGAACAAAACTTGGAGCCTCTTGTCACGCAAGTGATGCGCAGGATTTTACTTCGCGAGACAGAGAGCGTCGCGGGTCTTCAAGAATGAACAGCAACCTTCACTCGGCATCAGACTCCTCTTTATATAGGCAGTGGAGGAGCATGGATGATCCGCGGGGAAATACGTTTTGAATGCCCGAAATCTGCGGGGTCTTTGAAAACTTCAAACGCGTTAAATATCTTCCGCGTATCTCGTTCTTCTTCTCTGTTTTAATGCGGGTTTTCCATTTTTTGGTTTCCTTCACGTTCATGCGACTTAGAACGCATGCACGGCCTTCCTTCGATCCAAACCATGCAGAACATCAACACCGAATGGCCTCGCACCTTCGGTTTGCTTCGGCCTTCTTCGAAATTTTCCATACATTGCATGCAAATGTATTTTTAAGCATGAATGTGATCAGTAGGCTCAGACGATCACCATGATGTCTTCGGCTTGATCAACAGAGGCCGGGTACACGAATTTTGTTGTCGGGGAGGCTCTGGTTCAGCGGAGGCTCGCGGGAGGCTTCGACTCGAGCTCGAGGTGGAAGACGAAGCCGGGGCCGTCGGATCAGATCTTCAACGGCCTGGATTAGATCGCGGCGCCGCAGATGGATCGTGCGGCGCAGATCAAGCGCGCGATCAATCGAGCGGCTCAGATTCGCTCCCGGGAATTTTTCCGCATCCCACATCGAAACGGGGCGCGGTTTTCTCGCGGTTTATCACCCTGGAACTCCCTTAGACGGCCAGTTGAATTTCCTCCCCTCTCGGTGCCGCCCCGCACCGAGTTCTTTAGCGGGCGCGCTCTTGCGCCCACCTCTGCTCCTGCGGGCGCGCTATGCGCCCACCCTATGCATGCTCTGACACTCGGGCGCGCTCCTACGCCCCCGTCGCGCTCCTCCGGGCGTGCCCCAGGCGCCCATGTGGTGTCTTGGGTGCGCCCTGCCGCCCTGGCTCGCCCCACGGGTTCCCCCGGGCGTGGTGCCCTAGTGCCCATGCCTTGGGGTTGAACCCCCAAGGTGCCTTGGCTGGCCAATTTTTTGGCAAAGGCATGAATGAATCCTTTGAATAAAAACAAAGTACTCCATATACAAATTGCCAAACCAAGTGCCATTCAAGCCTTCTTCTTCCCATCTCTATTCTTCTTCTTCTTAAGAATTCCTCCATTCATCCTCAACATTTATTTATTACTTAGGAGTGAATTCTTGAAGGTTCTCCATCAACCGAACTCTTGAATCAACATAAAATCTCCAATGTGCTTCTTTGATCTAATCAGAGATCAAGTTGGATCTTCTTCTGATTCACATGCACTAAGAGATAGTGCATGGACTTCTTCAGCTCACTTCATCCACTTAGGACTTGTGGATGGATCTTCTTCAACTCCTCATGCATTGTCACTACAATGCATGGTCTTCAATCATTGTTGTGACTTTGTATCATCAGGATACAAGTTCTATGAACTTAAAGATCAGCTCAACAATCGTCAGATGTTATGCTTCTGTAATCATCAATCTTCAAGATGTACTTCATCAGATGGCACACCATGACAAGTTATTGACAACAAATGCAATTACTTCACTTGGGCACAACAATCTCCCCCTTTGTATTTGGTTGTCAATACTCCGAAGCACACTGAGAGAATGTCGTGTGCCTGATGATTTCTCCCCCTTATTGGCCAACAAATGCAAAGGGATGAATGAAAGCCATACTCATAGTATAGAGCTTCTGGAACCTGCACATCTTCAACAACCAATGCTCCCCCTCAGGGGACGCACTCATCTCCTTCAATTCCCTGCATGTAAGTACAAGAATACAAAAAATTTAGGGAATAAGGAGGGACCTTCTTCTTCCTCAAGTGAGAGTAGAAGGCTGAACATGAAGTTTCAGCCTCAATTCAACAAATCTTTCCGTAGGCATAGCTTTGGTGAAAATGTCTGCCACCTGATCTTGAGTAGGAATGTAGTCTAGCTTGATGTCTCCACTGGCGACCCTTTCTTTGATGAAATGATATTTTATATCAATGTGCTTGGATCTGGAGTGTTGGATAGGATTCTTAGACAACCCAATTGCACTTTGATTATCACATAAGATCCTCAATGGTTTTTCAGCTTTAATCCTCAAATCTGATAGTTGCACCTGCATCCAAATCATTTGAGTACATGCATGTGTAGCGGCCACATACTCTGCTTCAGCTGTGCTCAATGTTACAGAATTTTGTTTCTTGTTGTACCAGCTAACACATCCTTCTCCCAGAAAGAAGGTTCCACCAGATGTGGATCTTCTATCAGTGCAATCACCAGCCCAATCAGCATCTGTGAATCCCAACAACTGTATGTTTGCACTGTGTTTGTATAAGAGTCCATAGTTGAGGGTTCCTTTAACATATCTCAGGATTCTTTTGGCTGCAGTTAAATGAGATTCTTTTGGGTCACTTTGGAATCTGGCACACAAAGTCACTGCATATGCTATATCTGGCCTTGAAGCCGTGAGATAAAGTAGACTGCCAATAATTCTTCTGAACTCTTTCTGATCAACATTGTTGCCTTCTTCATCCTTGCATAGCTTGGTTCCGATAGAAATGGGTGTGGAGACTTCCTTTGAACTTTCCATTCCAAACCTTTTCACTAAGTCCCTTGCGTACTTTTCTTGTGAAAGAAATATGGAGTTTTGTCTTTGTTCCACCTGAAATCCTAGAAAATATGTCATTTGACCAAGCATCGACATTTCAAAAGTTCTTTTCATCTGCTCAGCAAATTCTTCACATAGTCCTTCCTTGTTACCAGAAAAATGATATCATCCACATAGATAATGACTATGAGGGTACCATTGGCCATTTCTCTGACATAGAGGTTACTATCAACTGTTCCTTTGACAAATTTCATGTCTTTAAGACAACCATCCAATTTTGAGTACCAGGCTCTAGGGGCCTGCTTCAATCCATACAAGGCTTTTCTCAATCTGCACACCATACTGCCATCTTTGTCTAGCAAAAATCCCTCTGGTTGTTCAATATACACCTCTTCTTCAAGATCTCCATTCAGAAATGCAGATTTCACATCCATCTGATAGACCTTGTACTGCTTGTGTGCTGCAACTGCTAAGAACATTCTGATAGTTTCCAGTCTTGCAACTGGTGCAAAGGTTTCCTCAAAGTCGATTCCTTCCATTTGTGAATATCCTTTGCATACAAGTCTGGCCTTGTTTCTGGAAACTTCTCCCTTTTCATTGAGTTTGTTTCTAAACACCCACTTTGTCCCAATAACATTTTTATTTTTGGGCCTTGGCACAAGATCCCAGGTGGAGTTCTTTTCAATTTGATTGAGTTCCTCATGCATAGCTTGTATCCATTCCTCATGTACAACTGCTTCAGCCACTGTGTGAGGTTCAACTTGAGAAACCAGTGCAGTCTGATCTTCCAATCTCAATCTTCTTCTAGTTCTTACTGAGGACTGTAGGTCTCCAAGGACATTTTCTGTGTCAACATGCTTCTTCAATTTGTTGTATCTTCTTCTTCCATTTTCATTACCTTCATCTACATCACTGGTATATTCAGAGTTGATCTCACCAGCAGTTGGTGTTGGCTCAGGTAATTCTGCATTCTTTTGTTCCAAGGCTGTGTCATTCTTTGAGTCATCATCATCCACAGTGTATGGTTTGGTGTTGTTTTCAATTATTATGACATCACTGCAGTCAATAATTTTATTCAACCTCTTATTCCAGCATCTGTAGCCTTTTCCATTAGGTAGGTAACCCATAAAGATTCCTTCTTCAGCTTTTTCTTCATACTTTCCCAGATTGATGTTTTTAATCTTGATGATGCAGGGACTGCCAAATACTTTGAAATATTTAACAGTTGGATTTCTGTTAAACCACATTTCATAGGCTGTCGTTTGTGTTTCTGGTCTCAGGAGACATCTGTTCTGTATGTGTATAGCAGTGCATACTGCTTCTCTCCAGAAAAACTTAGAGATATCATGCTCAGCTAACATAGTCCTCCCCATTTCAACTATGCTTCGATTCTTTCATTCAGCCACTCCATTCTGTTGTGGAGTATATGGTGTACTATATTGATGTTTGATTCCATGCTTGACCAGATAGCTTTCAAAGATATCACCGGTATATTCTTTTCCGTTGTCTGATCTTACTTTCTTGATGCAGAGCTCTAGTTCCTTCTCAGCCTGCCTTCTGAAAGTCTTGAACATCGTGATTGCCTCTGACTTGTGTTTCATGAACATGACATTGGTCATCCGAGTGTAATCATCAATGAAGGTTATAAAATAGAAATCTCCTCTTGTAGACTTCTGTCTCATCGGTCCACATATGTCTGTATGGATGAGTTCAAGAGGCCTAGTAGTCATGATATCAACTCCTTTGTGTGACCTATGGGTCAGTTTTCCAATCTGACATGTGTCGCAGACTTCATCTCTTTCTCTCTTTAATTTGGGTAGATCTCGTACAACATTGTACTTCAGAAGATTACTCATACTCCTTTGACCAAGATGGCCAAGTCTTCTATGCCAGAGGTTGTTTTCATCTTTAGAGCTAAGAAAACAATAATTGATGGGATCACCAATTTGAAATAGATTTCCAGTGGTTATTCTTCCTTGAGTGATGATTTTTCCATCCTTTGAGCTCTTGATGATGCATGAGTCCTTCTGGAACAACACCTCATGTCCATCATCACATAATTGACTTACACTGAGTAGGTTGTTCTTTAATCCTTCAACAAACAACACATCATTGGATTTTAGATTTGTTGTTGCAATCATAGCCTTTCCAACTCCCTTGATTTTCAGAGAACGATCATTTCCAAACACCACGGTTCCTCCCTCATGACTTTCAATGTTGCTTAGAATTTTTGTATCACCAGTCATGTGGGATGAGCATCCACTATCAAGAATCCATGACTTGGTTTTACTGCTGGCTTTTAGAGCCACTTCAGCAAAGCATGTGATTTCATCATTGGTTTCTTGAATGCCTTTCCCTTTCATGTCTTTGACTTTTTGTTTAGGAAGAGTTGTCATACATTTATCAGCTCTATGACCTTGTTGGTCACATCTTCCGCAAGCTTCACTCAGGCAGTCAAATGTGTTCTGAGTTGGTGGTTTTGATGCTTTCTGCAAAACACTCTGGGTTTCAGGATGTCTCCCCCTTGACTCATGCCTCATGTTTGGACGAGACATGTTATACCAGCATGCATAGGCCTTATGTCCAAACACACCACAACACCAGCAGTAGCCTCTGAACCTTGACCTTCTTTGTTGATAAGAGTCATGTTGTAATTTTCTGTCCAAGATTTGAGTAGTCCTTCCTGAGGATTTCCTTTCTTCCATTGAAGATGATTTTACACAGGTTGGTTCATGCCATGTTTGTCTCAATTTTATCTTTGAACCTGCATTGTTAGGAATAACATATGTATTTAGAGATTTACTTAGTGGTAAATTGACCTGCCTCTGAGCACCAGCATAAGATGATTCTGCCTTGACCTCAACAGCCTTGTTGAAGTCTTCTCTCATCTTTGTCAAGCTATTCTGTGCTTCAATCCACTTGGAATGTGTCACTGATTGCTCTTCTTCTTTGAGGTGAAGTTTCTCCTCAAGATCTTTTGCTATCTTGTCCAGCTCAGCTACCTTCAGTTTATGTCTCTTGATTTCGTCAATGTACATTGTATCTTTCTTCATACATTCTTCCAACTCCTCAGTCATTCTTTTAGTTTCCTTTTGTAACAATTTCTTCTCTTTCTTGAGTTTAATGTTTTTCTCAAGGCAAGCCTCTAATTCATCTTTCAATATGTATTCAAGCTCTGTTCGTTCACTTTCATCATCTTCACTGCTGCAGGTATCAAACCCTTTTTCCACATGAGCCATAAAATTCGTTTCTTCTTCTGATTGACTGGCTGAAGTAGAGTCTGATTCTTCCTCTTTGCTTACATAGCTTCTTCTTTCACCTGGAACGAACCTTTTCTTTCTTACACCTGATTTGTTTCCTTCTCTTGGGTATCTACTCCATTTCTTCTTTTGTGACTTCTCATCTTCAACTTCTAGAGCACTATATCTCTTCTTGGGGCAGTTTACAACAAAGTGTCCGATGTTATTGCAATTGAAACATCTTGATGGTGATTTCCCTTTTCCCCTGAATTTAGTTTTTCCAAAACTTTTAGAAAAAAGAGAAATAATCGTGTTGAGATCTTCATCCTTTTCTTCATTGTCAGTATCACTTGATTCTAGGACTTCGTCATCTTTTATCTTGAGTTGTCTCATGGCCTCAAAAGCCATCTCATCCTTGATCTTCTTCTTGAATATTGGGGTCTTCCTCATTTCATATGCAATGAGAATGTTGTGTAGTTCATCAAGAGAGAGATCATCTCTTTCTTCTAATGCTGAGACTTTGGGGTCAAACCTGTCAGGAAATTTCTCATTAGCTTTTTAACAATAGTGGAGTCCTCCAACTTTTCTCCAAAGCCCCGAATGTTACTGACAATTTCATTGACTCTTGTGAAATAATCATCAATATTTTCTTCTTCTCCCATCTTGACATCTTGAAACTTGCTTCTCCAAATCTGTAATTTGGCTTCCTTGACTTTCATGTTGCCTTCATAACTACTTTCCAATTTGTCCCAAATTTCTTTAGCATTCTTGAGTCCCTTGACTTTTGTGTATACCTTTTCTGAGAGTGACATAAGAATGGCATTTTTAGCTTTACCATCAACTTCCATATTTCTTTTCTCATCGAGTGTCATAGCAGCTTCATTAGCAAGAGGAGGGAATCCAGATAAGGCTGCATTTCTAACTTCAAGGCAGAGAGATAGAAGGTAGGGTAACATCCGATTCTTCCAGCTGTGGTAATTCTTTCCATCGAATGTAGGAACACCCCTACTATTAACAGAATTCAGATTGTCCATCTTCTCATAAGTAGATCCTTACAGAGGTAACCTCCCTCTGATACCACTTGAAATGCCTGGATCGGTTGTGATCACTGAGAGGGGAGGGGTGAATCAGTGATAACTTTTTCTTTTTATGAATTGTTCCCTTTGGATTATCAATTCAACCTCTGCAGCTGATTAAAGCCTAGATCTACTCTTTTAGTGGTGCAGTAATAATGAGAGCACAGAACACAGAGATTTACAAGGTTCGGTACAAAGACCTACTCCTTGCCGTGTTGGTTACACCCCCCAACACGGATTCTTCACTATGCCAAAGGATGATTACACAGTAATTGGTTATACCCCCCAATTACAAGTTGGTTAAACCCCCCAACTCCACAGCATCATCTTCATCATGGCTCCACTTCACTTCTTCAAAGGTGTTGTTCAAAACTTCAAGTAACTTCAACAGTCTTCAAAAGATCTCGTTGGTCTTGCTCACCAAAAACCCAATCACTTAGAATGATCAGTTCTTTTGTACTCACAAATTTGAGTGTGTACTCTTCTTCTCAAGGTTGGTCTTCTTCACTTGTGCACGCATGCACTACTCATTCTTTTAGTGCACACACTTGACTTTTCCTTCTTCTTCAATATATAAACACACACAACGTGTGGTATTCCTTTTGCACCCAAAGTGCAAAAGGAATACCACACGCTTGCTCGTGTGTCTTATACTCACTTGAAGAAGAAGGCAAAAGCCTCAAGTGTGCTGCACTAAAGAATGAGTAGTGCATGCCTGTCGCACAAGTGACAGAAGACAACCTCTGCGCAGCAAGAGTACACACCTCAAACTTCCTGTCGAGTACAAAAGAACCTGATCATTCTAAGTGATTCGGGTCTTCTTGGTCGTCGCAAAGAGGTAGCGTGCAAGGTCCTTTCTTCTCAAACAGAAACCCTTCGCACAAGAGTTGCGCGAGAACAAAACTTGGAGCCTCTTGTCGCGCAAGTGATGCGCAGGATTTTACTTCGCGAGACAGAGAGCGTCGCGGGTCTTCAAGAATGAACAGCAACCTTCACTCGGCCTCGGACTCCTCTTTATATAGGCAGTGGAGGAGCATGGATGATCCGCGGGGAAATACGTTTTGAATGCCCGAAATCTGCGGGGTCTTTGAAAACTTCAAACGCGTTAAATATCTTCCGCGTATCTCGTTCTTCTTCTCTGTTTTAATGCGGGTTTTCCATTTTTCGGTTTCCTTCACGTGCATGCGACTTAGAACGCATGCACGGCCTTCCTTCGATCCAAACCATGCAGAACATCAACACCGAATGGCCTCGCACCTTCGGTTTGCTTTGGCCTTCTTCGAAATTTTCCATACATTGCATGCAAATGTATTTTTAAGCATGAATGTGATCAGTAGGCTCAGACGATCACCATGATGTCTTCGGCTTGATCAACAGAGGCCGGGTACACGAATTTTGTTGTCGGGGAGGCTCTGGTTCAGCGGAGGCTTGCGGGAGGCTTCGACTCGAGCTCGAGGTGGAAGACGAAGTCGGGGCCGTCGGATCAGATCTTCAACGGCCTAGATTAGATCGCGGCGCCGCGGATGGATCGTGCGGCGCAGATCAAGCGCGCGATCAATCGAGCGGCTCAGATTCGCTCCCGGGAATTTTTCCGCGTCCCACATCGAAACGGGGCGCGGTTTTCTCGCGGTTTATCACCCTGGCACTCCCTTAGACGGCCAGTTGAATATCCTCCCCTCTCGGTGCCGCCCCGCACCGAGTTCTTTAGCGGGCGCGCTCTTGCGCCCACCTCTGCTCCTGCGGGCGCGCTATGCGCCCACCCTATGCATGCTCTGACACTCGGGCGCGCTCCTACGCCCCCGTCGCGCTCCTCCGGGCGTGCCCCAGGCGCCCATGTGGTGTCTTGGGTGCGCCCTGCCGCCCTGGCTCGCCCCACGGGTTCCCCCGGGCGTGCTACCCTAGTGCCCATGCCTTGGGGTTGAACCCCCAAGGTGCCTTGGCTGGCCAATTTTTTGGAAAAGGCATGAATGAATCCTTTGTATAAAAACAAAGTACTCCATATACAAATTGCCAAACCAAGTGCCATTCAATCCTTCTTCTTCCCATCTCTATTCTTCTTCTTCTTAAGAATTCCTCCATTCATCCTCAACATTTATTTATTACTTAGGAGTGAATTCTTGAAGGTTCTCCATCAACCGAACTCTTGAATCAACATAAAATCTCCAATGTGCTTCTTTGATCTAATCAGAGATCAAGTTGGATCTTCTTCTGATTCACATGCACTAAGAGATAGTGCATGGACTTCTTCAGCTCACTTCATCCACTTAGGACTTGTGGATGGATCTTCTTCAACTCCTCATGCATTGTCACTACAATGCATGGTCTTAAATCATTGTTGTGACTTTGTATCATCAGGATACAAGTTCTATGAACTTAAATATCAGCTCAACAATCGTCAGATGTTATGCTTCTGTAATCATCAATCTTCAAGATGTACTTCATCAGATGGCACACCATGACAAGTTATTGACAACAAATGCAATTACTTCACTTGGGCACAATAGTAGTGTTATTGAATTTCTATTATTTTCATATCTGCATGATTATGGGAAATAATTTTCAGAATTCAAAATAAATTATGTAATAATTATTGGATTTATTTAGCCTATTCTTATAGAGATTTTTGGATTATTTAAGGATGAATCCAAACTAATTAAATTATTCTTTATGTTTTTTAATTCAAACATTTTTTATAATTATTATGAAATGATATTTTTTTAATTTATAATTATAAATATTTAATTTGAATTGTTTAACCTGGTGGGAAATTATTTTATAAGTGTTTTTTAGTTTATTTAGAGCTCTTTGATACTCATTCAAAGTGACACCGAATATAAATTTCTTTAGTGAATTACTTTTATATAAACATTAACTTTAAAACTCTCAATGTTCTGTATGAATTTTTTGATCTTATGAAGGAAAATTTATATATTTTTAATGATATTCCAAGGATATAATTCTTCTATGAAAACTAGTACAACTTTGAATAGAAATTATGATCAACTACTCTCAATGACCAATGCCTTTCTTCCATTGGTCTTCTATAACTTCATCTATCTAGTTCTATTTTAATCTTATGTAATACATTATATAAATTTCACCTATACTATAATTTTGTTTTAATATTTTATAACATATAATCATTTTATATCTTCATATTGTGACTCCTGGATTCTAAATGTAGGACCATTTGTGTTGTGACTCCCATTGTTTAAAGACATTTTAATAAGGTTTATTAATCCCCAAACAAAGGATAGGTGTATAGTCATACATCCCATATAAAAGATAAAATTTTATTATGTAATGATTCCTAAACAAAAATTATCCTATTAACAAATTCACTTCTCTAAAGGAGTATAGAGGTGTAAGAGCAGAGTACGATGACTTTGGACTGAACTACTATAAATTTTTTGTAGTTATTTCCTCACTATTCTACTATTTTTTATAACTTGATATTTATTCTCATAAAGAAAATTGATGATTAATTTTATAATTAATTCATCACTCTAAAATTTAAATCTAGTATATTTACCCCCTCCCCTCATGACCATTTGTTTTCGCCATCTTAGAAAAAGAAGTTTGTATCATAGATTATTTATCTTGAAAATAGAATTTTTGTTTATATTTTATTTTCCTATATTTTTTATCATAAACCTCATAGTTTAAGGAAAAGGATCGGTATAATATGGTAAGAATGAATATAAATGATGCATGGATTCGTCATAAGACATCATATTTTGATCGAAAATATATTGATTACTAGAAATCATAAATGAATGGGTATCTCAAATAGATCAGTGTTGATCAATTCACTATAATGGTAAAAACATATAAGCTACTTGATTCTGACCACGAAACACTAACAAAAAAAGAGTTCTACAAAGTTTCATTTAAAATTTAAAATTATTAAAATTTTATATTGTGTTATTCAAAAATTGTTTGTAGACATGTGTTTATATGTGAGATAGATCATTATATATAGAGGATTATATATGTTTACTAGCTGATATATGATAAGTTTATCATCACTAAATTTTGAATGCTTTATGATGAGTTCCAAGACTTCAATATGGGTGAATATGAGAGTTACAACCCAATGTTCCAATAGTTCACAAGCATTATGAATGAAATTAATTCCTTTAAAGAAAATTTGGGGATATTTCCCTTGTTGAAAGTTTCATTAGAGATTTACCCATGAAATGGATTGTAAAAATGTTATTGATGAGAGTAATAATTTCAATGAATACATTTTGGTTGAACTCATCAAGTTACTTCTTCAATATGAACATAATTTATATAATACTATATAAATAGAGTCTTCAAAGATGAAATTTATTTTTTTTAAAATCACCAAAAAATGTTTCTTCTAATTATTTTATATCTAGGTCATAATAAATTATAAAATAAATAATAAATAATATAATCATAGGTATTTATAATCTTATGAAGAAAACTATTAAGTTATATAAGAAACTTCGAAAACATCATAATGGTGATCGAATAGTAATAAAAGGTGGCACCAGTAAGTATGATGTTGTTTTAGAAATAACCTATTATGAATGTAAGAAAAATGTACACATTATATTATATTGTATAAAATCTAAACATTGTGAAATTAATAAGAAATAAAAAAAAGATTTTATGTTCATATAACACTTAATGAAGATAAATAGTTATATTCAAGTGAATAATTTCAAAATAAGAAAGTTGGATAACCTCTGTTTAATGGAGAAAAATATAACCAAGGTTAGTAATGATTTAGATTATAGTTTTTGTTAAGATTCAAATACTAATAACTACAAATTTAATGATCTATATGAAGAAATTAAAAAAAATATAAAAAGATATTTTAACAGTCACTGAATTATATAATGAATTTAAATTGTACAATAAGGTGTTTATCAAATAAAATAATAAAGTGAATTGAGAAAATATAAATTTAAGAAAATCAGCTGTTTTTTAAAATGAATGTAAATATAATGAAGCTGAAATTGTTTTGAAATAAATTATTAAATTAAGGAATACATTAAAAAATTAATAAATTATGCTTCATGTTTAAAAATTAATATTAATGATAATTTTGATTATATTAAAATGGACAATGATAATCTCATAATGGAAGGGGTTAGTTTAAAATAAAATTTATATTAATTTTTTAAAGGTAAATAATAATATTATAATATTATATCCATGATGAAATCAAATAAAAATAAAACTGATTTTTCTTATAATCCACATATTCTTAAAATGTTCAAAACATCTTTTGTAAAAAACTAAAGAAATTTTGTCTTATGTTACCTGCTTTAAATTTGGTATAAAAGGACACTTTGATAATTAATGTTCTTAAATATTCCATAAATATATTATTTACACTAAAAAAATTATATATATTATTTTTTTCTTCTATATTTTCTTATGTTAAATGTTTAAATTAAGTTTGAGTGCCTAATAATTATTATAATAACACAGTTGGACCAAAGATAGCATGGATACAAAAATTATTTTCTACATAATTAATATTTTCTAGAAACATGACTTAAGAGATTCAAAGATAAATGGTATATGGACAGTGGCTAATACAAATATATAATTTGAGATCCATTAATGTTCTTATCTTATAATCAATTTGATGGTAGCTTTGTGTATTTTAGTGATAACTCCAAAGGAATGATTAATTGATTCAGTGAAGTATGTATTTCTAATATTGTAATAATTTCTAAATTATTATAAATTTATGGTTTGAAACATATCCTTAAATATTATTTAAAAATTATGAGATGATGGATTGAATGTAAAACTTGAAGATTATAATGTTCTTTCTTTCATAAATGATTTTGTTAAATTTTATTCTAATCAAAAATAAAATATTTAATCTATTGAAATTTCTTGATGTAACTAATGATAATTTCATATATCTTATTGATATATAAATAGGTGATATCTTATATAATCAAAGGATTGATATTTTTTACATTTGGTTGTTACTAAAACTATTTAAGAAAGGAAATGTAGAATAGCTAACTAATTTGAAATTTAGTTAGAATGTTACTTTTGATTCTAATTAAAAAGTAAAATAATATAAGATGAGTTTTCAATATCTTAATGAAGTTATAACTACTAGACTATTAAAACTTATTCATTTAGATTTATTTTTTCCTATGAATTTTTCTCATTTAAGGGGAAATAAATATGTTTTTGTGATAGATTTTGATTTTGATTAATTTACTTAGACTTGTTTTCTATCTCATAAAAGTGAAACATTATCAAGATTTATTTCTTTTTTGTAAATCTGTTAGAAATAAAAAAGGGTTATTTATATTTTATGTTATAATTGATAAGGGTGTGGAATTTATTAATATTTAATTTAATAAAATTTAGAAATAAAATGGTTATTTTAATAATTTTTATCCTCCTAGAAAATAAATAAATGAATTATAGAATGAAACAATTTAGCTATTATTGAAATGGATTGAACTATTTCTAATGGGTATAACTTAGATAAATATTATTGGGTTAAATATGTTAATATATATTTTTAATAATTAAAAAAGTGCCTTAATTAGATCATTTTTAAATAAAACCCCTTATGAATTTTTTAAATATAAAAAAGCTAATGACTATTATTTTAATGTTTGTGGGTGTAATGTTTTTTAAATAATTATGATAATATAGATAAATTCAATTATAAAAGTGATAAAGAATTTTTTTAGGATATTTTAATAAAATTAAATCTTTTGAGGTTTATAAAAAAAGAAATGTGGTTGAATAATAATCTATTCATGTTGAGTTTTTTAAATATGTTTTGAAAAAAATCTATTTATAAAGGATTTTCAACATTAATTTAATGTCTTTAAATTTTTTGAAGAAAAACATCTAGATGATAACATAATTTTGGGGGGGCAAATTCTCATCCTATTTATAATTCTTATAAAATAAGTAATATCCGCCTTATTGATAATATTATTGGTAATTTTGATTATAGTTTTAAAACTAGAAATTTTGTTTTATATTTTTATGTGAATTCTGATTTTGATCTGAATTTGTGCCAAATGATATTGTTGATGCTTTGAATGATTCTTATTATAGTATTACCATGTAGGATAAAATTAATAAATTTTCTAGAAATAATGTTTGGAATTTTGTTTAACCCTCTATAAATATTTGTGTTGTTGGAACAAAATAGGCTTTTACGATTAAAATGGTTGGATTTGGTCAAATTGTTATTGATAAAGCTAGGATTATAGCTCAAAGTTATTTTCAATAATAATGTATATATTTTTATGAATATTTTTTACTTATAGTCTATATTTAATCAATTATTATTCTTTATATTTTTTTATCTATTCAAGTATTGGTGTTATTTGAAATGGATGTTAAAATGGTGTTTTCAACTGGTTTTATTTTCAAATATGTTAATGTTTCTCAACCACCTAGTTTTGAAATTTAGAAATTTCTTAATCATGTTTTTGAGTTATCAATGGATTTATATGGTCGTAAGTAATAACCTTATTAGTGTTACTAAATTCTATTAAAATTTAAAAATTCTTTGATATTTCACATGTTAAGAAACTTGGTTTAAAGATATATGTCCTCCAACAGTAGAACCATATTAGTATGTCATCTGGTATCTCCTTGAATATATGTGGAAGTGGATGTGTCTAGAAGGAAAATTGATTTTGTATGGAATATATTTGGGGAAGAATTTCATTGGAAACATCATATTTTTTCTATTCGTGGTATGATTATTACTCTATGTGCAAGAAGTTGGGCCATGTTAAGATGGTTTGTAGGCACAGAAGTCAGATAAATATAGGTTCTAGAGGCAATGATAACAGTTTGGTTGATAAATATGGTGAAGGTTTGATGGATCCATCAGTATTTGATGCCTCCATGGATCAACCTAAGGTGGAGAAGTTATAGGATAAGATAACAGAGGACAACCCAAAGGTGGTGGCTATTTTTAAATGCTTCCTAAAGGATCTGGGAGTTCCCCAGGTTATTGATCAAGACCCCTTGGGCTTAGTGGATAGTTTTATGGTTAGTGTGGATGTAACTTGGAATTATAGTCATTGAACTTATGTGTTGGTTGTACGAGAAGGCATGGTATCAATACCGAAGGAATGTCACAACTGAATAGTGAGGGATGATCTAATGAAAGCTAGGAATGGTTATAACTAATACATAGATCTGATAGCCTTTTGAATGATACATAAGGATCCCAACTGAGAAGGACCTTATCATTTGTTAACTTATATAATCGCTTTGATTTCCTTGGTGATGATGGACATGCATGGGGCATCACCAATGGCCTCTCCAGAGCAGAGTCATGAAAATAAATCTCATATGAAAATAAAATGGGACATTATGGTAAGGTTCTTCACTACCTAAGTAGGAAGAGAGAAAATAAGGAGAACATGGGTCCGAGGAGATGCATTTCCAACAAGAAGAAGAAACCCAAGGGGTGTAAATACTTCTCATGCCTCTTTAGACCAATGGAGACTCAATAAGCTAAAAAAGTTGGTAACACCAAGATGATGGAGATCCAGGAAGTGGGAGGCAGTAAGAAGGATCAATATAATGCAGATATTAGGTCAATAGGTGAATTCAAAGAGTTCATAAAGGGGACTGATATCTTGGAAACCATGGAAGTTTCAAATGTGGATGATCAGAGAATTAGTTTGAGGACTTACCTAGGGGTATCCGCTACATTCTGAGTATGTGCAGTTAGAGGAGGAGGTTGAAGATATTGTGGTCATGTCATCTAGATAGTAGGGGGAGGTTTCTATAGAACCTGATCAGGTTATGGAACTACTTATGCCTTTGGGAGAAGAATTAAGGGAGAAATTTCTTATGATTATGTCTATTAAAGATGAAGTAGAGAAGATGGTGGTAATATTGATACGTGTGGACACTAATAGTGAACAAGGTGAATGGATCAACAAGAAGGATCTTGTACTTATCATAGGCTTCAATGAAGGGAAGATATATATATTAGAATACCTGAAGGATTGGTATAATCTGGAAACAGACTTTGAAGATATAATAATAGATGATCTAGACTTATTGGTACCATCCCTCTCTTGGAAATTCTTTAGGGATAATTCCATCGAAAGTCTCAAGAAAACTTTCAACTAGTTTGTGGTTTATTTTTATTGTTATACCTAGGTGATCTTTGGGTTTCCCACTTTTCCCTAAAAGTGTTTTGATAGTAAAAATTTTAACTTTCTGGTCATATACTTACTTTTCTCTGTTGAAAATTGGTTTTAATAAAGGAAATTTAGATCCTACTTTTTTCATTAGAATGATTTTTTAAGATATTATAATGGGTGAAATTTATGTTTATTATATTGTTTTTGTGTCATTGATTTATTTTATTAGTTAAGAGTTATCTAATTGGATGGAAAGTGAATTTGATATGAGTTTAATGGGTAAATATAAATTCTTTTTAGGTCTTTAAAATTTATCAAATAAATGGTGGTATAATTTTGAATCAATTTAAATATGCTTAAGATTTAGTAAAACATTTTTTATAGTTTCACATAAAACTTTTAAATATTCTACTAGTACTAATTGTAAGATAAATATATTAAATATATTGATTTTATAATGTCTATATCCATGATTGGAAGTTTAATATATTTTATTATTTTTTACTTGAAATTGTGTTTAGTATTCTTTTATGTATGAAATATCAATTTGATCCTACAAAATATCACCTAGAAAAATTTAAGAGAATTATAATTTAGTTAAATAAAATGTTAATTAAGGATTATTTTATTATGGTAAAAACTATTTCTATTTGATAACTTATTCTAATTCTCATTTTGGGGGATGAAAACTATAACACCCCAAAAATCTAATGTCAGAACATTTTATTCGATAGTATGTATGACACACAACAACAAGAGCGTAAGGAAGTATAATATCCTAAGAATTTATAATATTTAAATATTTTAAAGTAGTTAAATATTTTGTATATCTTTCAATACACATAACACTCATTTAGCAAGCATCACACACCTCAACGAGTTTCTTTAATGTCTTTTGTTACATGCAATACTGTGTTTTACTAAACAACAATATATTCTTAAAATACTATTTAATATAATAAGATATAACCTAGTTGTAAAATTATAAAAATATATGGTTTAAAAAAATATCAAACTAATTCATTGGTTAATAATTAATTACATATTAATATAAGAACTAATTGAATATGTAGGGGATATTTTTATATAAAACTATTTTTATGCTCACAAAACTCTATTATCCAAATAAATTAAATTAATTAAAATTAGTGAGTGATACTAATGTAATATATATATATATATATTATGTATTTAATAAAAAAAATTATATTCGTCCAATATATTTGATAGACATAAGATAAGAACAAACGTAATATTACGCCTAAAAACCTATATTTTTATTCAGGTACATTTACTACCTTTTAATGAAGAACCTATTTTAAATAAAAAAATTTATTTTGTAAATCTTATATTTCAAGATAAACTATATATTTGAAATTTAAGAAAAAAAAATTATATTTGGGTCAATTTTTTGGTATTTTTCTGTGATGTTTCAAATTTATGGAATAATGAAAAATACTGAATTTTAATTAAAAACTGATTTTTTGTCTCATTTATTTATAATTTTAAATTATGTTTTAAATTTTATTCAAATTTTAATTATATTTTTTTATAAATTAATATAATTTAGGAAATTTTAGTCAATTTCCCTCTGAAATATAATATAATAATTTAGCAAACTTTTGAACATTTTTACTTAAACCTTCATTGTTGTCTCATCTACAGGATTAAATTCAAATTAATTTCTAGCACTTATCTAATTTAAATATTGAAAAATGGATTCCATTTTTGGAATAAGAATAATTTAAAATATATAATTAGGTAAATGTAATTTTTGACCAAAAAATTAGTGAAAGTAATTAAAATTAATTACAATGATTCAGGTGAAATTAAGCTTAACAAGGGACTAAATATTAAACTTTACAGACCAAATGACCTATGAACCTGTCCAAAATATATTTTATAGTCATATTTAGACCCTATACTCAATTATATATAACTTCTACAATAATTAGATCCAATTTCAATGGGAAAATTTGAGTGGAATTTTTTTTCCCAATATTACAAGAGGGTCACTCCTCCTCCACTCTAAAAAGCCTTCTTCTCCTACAACTTAATCAAACCTATCAAGACACTATGGATCAACCAATATATACACAAAGATATACTAAAAATCCCACCTCTAAACCTAGACATATCACCTTGCTGAGAAATCCATCCAAATAATTTCCTTGGTTCAAACCAAAAGGAGTTACTTGATTTAGAGGTAACATATTTAATTAAGCTATTTCATTTTATTTTCATTCTCCACCCCAAAAAAATATATTTATTCAATGATTATATAATAAAAACAGAATTATGAATATACAAGTATGTTTTATGTTGAGTGTTATACCTACACTTTTACACACATTCATCTAATGGGTAACTAATTTAACGTTTATTTGTACGACGAACTACCACCTCACAAAACGATGATTGTTTATTATTCCTTTACCACCTATCATGGTAGTCATTATGATGTAAGATCTATTTATATATTTTATATATGATATTTAAAATTTATTTGTACTTATTTAATTATTTTATGACACATACCTTTATACATTCCATTTTTTGTAAATAGGATTACATCGTTTGTGGAAGTGTGGACTACCGCCCCCTCGAAGTGATGTAACTCATTCACACTATAAGTGGAATGTATGAATGTTGGTTTTAATAAAGCTATGTAATATATATAAAATATATATTATATTGTACTTATAAGATAACAATATTTCATTTACATCTCGTTATTTTAATATGGAAAAGAAATGAAGGCAGCGTTCACACGTACGTATGGCCAATCGTCTCTATGAAGGGTGCATTTCATTTCTTATCTAAAAATATTATAGATTATTATAAATACAATATAATAAATATATAAGATAATTAAATCATTATTTTAATTTATGAGATGATAAAGGAATGATACATGAAATAGGAACAACAGGTAATAAGTTAAAACATACTCGACAGACTACGCAATTATCACTTGGAATAGTGAAAATAATGAAATATTATTATCAAATGGGTAATAAGATATTATAAGAATATAATACATAATATTATAAAAATTATTATTTTTCTTTAATAAGTTATCAATACTCTTAAAATCCTTATACATGAATTTAAAGTACATTCACCGTAATGGAAATGTAAGGTAAGGGATTTCTTCTCAATTTATCTTTCATTGAGACTTATTTTTTGTTATACACATAGATTATTATATATGGTTTATATACTACCCATTAACAAGTTATATCATTAATATATTTTTACTCATTAAATATATGTTTCATTTAATCTTATTCCTTCGTGGATATTTTGATTCAAATGTTTCGAAGTCATTTGGGACACTTTGGAATGTATAAAGATTATTTTCCACAAGATTAATTTTAATTATATTTTATTTCCATTTGAGGAAATTATATAACCATTTTTTCATAATCCCTTTAATTTTTATATACTCTAGTTATTCATGAGCTTTATCATGTTTTCGTAGCATTTTCCCACTATTTTGTGCTCAAAATGTTTTAGAAAATGTTTTTAACAAAACAGAATTCATTTCAATCGTTAGTCAGAGAACCTATTTTCTTCATAAAACCCTATTTTTTAAAAAGGTATTCAAAAATGTTTTTAAACTTTACAAAATTATTTAGTAAACAAATTTTTACCATTTTCCTTTTACCAATGTTATCAAAAGAACATTCTTGTCTCTTTCCAAACAAGGAATTATTCTTATCATTTTACCATGCAAAAGGAATGTTCCTTTTACCATGCACGGCATATACAGATTTAACCACCATCATTTCATTGAATCTTAATTTTCATTTCTAAAAGGCTACTCTTTAAATAAAATGTTTTCATAAGATATTTTGAAAGAAACTTTTTTTAAAGGTTTTTTAAAACAAAATAATATTTTCTTGAAAAAAATATTTAAATGATATTTATATAGTATTTATATTAATCATAAATAGCAAACCTTTATTCTTAATCCACTTGGGATATATTATATTTATTCCATCCTTACTCTTACTCTAGATTTTTTATGAATGATTGGACCTAGTATTTTATTTACATTCACTTCCTTGATTCCTTTTATTCCCCTTTTAATATTCATTTATCCTATGATCATTTCACATTGAATTTATAATAAATATTCGTATCATTTTTCATGGATATGATTATTGAATGAACCATATAATATTTTTCAAAAAGTGTTTAATTTTATTGTTATTTGATTATTTGGGGAAATATTGATAAATCTATATCCTTTATCCAATATGGTTATTTTATGAGACATATTGTTTATTTGATATGAGGAATTCTTAGGACAGGTAAGACACGAGTAGGGGGGATAATAAATAATATCCTCTCAATGCATCGGTAGTCGCATGAGATTAAATATGTTGGATACAGACCCTTAGAGTTTGTTTACATGTATAATAAACTATTTTCGGCCCAAATAATAGTTTAAACTATCCTATTATTAGGTCTTGGTGGTAATAGTTCCATTTACCTAGGAAACATGGCGTCCAATAATTAAGAATTTCCCTCATTCGGTTTTAGTTATTATTCATCCATGAGATTTTGTATTGACATATATATGGATATATTTAATTTTTAGTTAATTGATTAAATGTCATGTGTTTTAGTTTCATACCTTTCCAAATTGTTTATTCACATCCATCTCATTTTTTTACTTACACGGTATTTGTGTTCAGTTATTTAAAATTCCATAATTATTATTATAAATGATTCATTATTTATTTCAATATACTTTACCCTAACTATGAATTTAATCTCACCCATATTATGTTTACTTTTCCCATGAATCTAAGAAGCATACTAATGAAGATATGAAAGGTTACACTAGTGGTATAAATTTATCCTGGAAAGAATAAAATTATGTTGTAATTAGTTTGTTAACTTGTAATAAAAGGCTCATTTATGTATCTAGTTTAGAAATATTACTCACCTTTTGATCATTTGGAATTTGATTTCTTATAATCATTCTAATGTAATGGTATCATTACACTAGCTCTAGGATTTTTGGGGTTGGGTTGTTATAGTTATTATCAAATAAATTTTAGCAGTAACCTTTGGAACTATATTTAAGAAAACATATATTATAAAACGTGTCCCTAAGGTATAATTTGAGGATAAGTATATAAGAAAACCCTCAAATTTTTATAAAGTAGATATTAAGTGGGTTATCCTAGAATTACATCCCTGTTTGGATACTAAAATTGGAAATCATTCTCACACAAATGTACCAAGGAGTAATATCTCTAACAAGGTGTGTTTAGCCTGACTCCGTGTAACCTGGTATACGACAACAAGCCTCACTACACACTAATTTTGACAGTCCTAGGGGATATGCTTATGATAATTTAAATTTTATTTACAAACCATTATGAAGGATTTGAATAAATAATGATAATAAATATCCTAGGTTAAACCTCAGGTATCTTAGACTAAAAATAATGTGTCGAGTTTTATACATCCTAAAAATGATTATATTTTTTCCAATAGAATATTTTATTCTCACCCTATGGTTTTTGGTTTTAGGTAATACCCTCCTCTATAGGATAAAATATAAACCAAGGAATAACCTATGTGATAATAAATGATGAATTATTTATGTATTGGGGTTGTATTTAAAACCATAGTTAAAAGGCTATTTAGTGATTATCCTTATTTAAAGGATTTCCATAATATTTATTTTGGAAATTATATTAATATGGTTTTAGAAAAGTACAACCTATATGTTAGGTATTATCCAATCAAATAATTCAAGTTCATGATACTTTAACCATTGACCATAGGACGATAAGGTTTTAATGCCAACCATTGACCTACATAATGTCCTAGTTAATATGTAATTATTTCTAGTTAAAATAATGATGAATAAATATTAATGATAAACCCACAGTGTAACTATTAGTGTTTAGATATTAATGTCTTAACCTTGTTGTATTTGGATAGTAGTTAGAGATAAATTGTTATATTTTTCTCTCTTTTATAGGTCATATGATCTATTAAAATTTTATTTTAGTTCTTTAGGAGTCAAAGATAATTTTTGGATGCCCATTTCTTGAAGTAAGGGATAAATTAGAATTTTATTGAAGAAAAATAGAAATATGGAATTGTTCATATGAAGTTAAAATTTATCATGTAAGTAAATTTCATTATATTCTTAGTAATTAAATGAATTTCTCAACATTAGGAAAATGGTCTTAGAAATTGTCCCCCTACTACTTTAATTTTTGTTGAATAGATGGTCTTCTAAATCATCGTAGATTTATGAATTTGAGGCCCTAAAATTTCCATTTATAATTAACTTATTTATTATTGATGACTTTAATATCTACCCATAAATATTTATTCTTTTTCTCCAAGTACGTATCTCTTCTTTCCACAAATATTATTCTACTTAGTGACCTAGTTATTTGTTATTCCATATGACCATCATACTTCACATTCTCTCTTTTCTAGAAAATTTGTTATGGACACTTCTCATGATATTTGATTCAAAACAAATGATATATATAATGATATACCACCAAGATAAATTTTAATTTTCAGGGATAGAATTTAATTAAGGTGGGAAGAATGTAACGCCCCTAAAATCTAATGTATGAACATTGTATTTGATAGCGTGTACGACACGCAACCCTAGTATCATAAGAGAATAAAATATCCTAAGAGTTTATAATATATTTGATATAAGAAATTAATTAAATATATATTATATCTTTTAATGAATGAAACACTGAGTTAGCATAAGTCACATGCAACAATGAGTTTCTTTAATGGTCTGCATTACACACAAGACTAAGTTTTACCAAACAACAATATATTATTAAAATATTATTAAATACAATTTGATATAAAATAGATATTAAATTATAATAATATATTGTTTACCCAAATATAAAATATATTTATTTTTTACTAATTTATTATAAATGAACATAAGAATTAGTTGAATATAAAGAGAATGTTTTTATAGAAAACTATTTTCATTACAAAAATTTGTTTCATCATAATATATAGAATTACTTAAAATTATGAGTGATATTAATATATATATATATATATATATTATTATATTAAATCATATATATTTGAAACCAATCCAATATATTTGATATTCATGAGATAATAAAAACCCCAATATAACACATAAAACATAAATTTTATTAAGGCATTTTTACTATATTTTAATACCGAACCTGTTTTAAATCCACTTTGTGGAAATTTTCTAAGTCTTATATGTAAATAAGTAAACTTAATATTCAAGACTGAAACATAAAAAAAATTGGGTGATTTTTTGGTAATTTTTTATGAAGTGTTTTTTAATTAATTAGAAAAAATATTGAATTTTAATTCAAAACAATTTTTTAATTTAATTGATTTATAAGGCTTAATTATATTTTAAATTGTATTAAATTATTTATTATATAATTTTTTATCTATTAATCCAATTTATTTAATTTTAGGAATTTTTACTTTTAAATTTAATATAAAAATATATTAAATTTTTGGACATTTTTACCTTAAAAACTCACATTGTCGTCCCGTCTTTAAGATTAAATTTAAACTAATTTCTAAATTATATGTGATTGTAATTTGGAAAATTAGAATTTATATTTTAAATAAAAATAATTTATAATCTATAATAAGTTATACTAAATTTATGACAAAAAATATTAGTGAAGGTAATTAAAATTAATTACAACTATTATGGTAAAATTAAGCTTAACATGGGATTAAACCTTGAACTAAAGGGACCAAATGACCTATAAAATTTTACAAAATAATTTGTATGGTCATATTTATACCATATAATTAACATGATATAATTTTTCCAATATTTTATCTACTTGAAATGTGAAAAACGGGGGTGGAATTCCCTTTTCTAAAATTTACAAGAGTGTCACTCCTCCAAAATAAAAAGACCTCATATCCTCCCACATCCTCACACATCACAAACCACTTTGGCTTGACCATGATCTACTCAAATAGCTCATTTATATCCCCTCCATCAACCTGGAATCCTAAAATTGTTCAAAAATCCATCCAAGGGATCCCTTTAGTCCAAACTAAAAGGAGTTACATGTTTAAGAGGTAACATCTTTCATTAAGATCTTTAGATTTATTTCCATTCTAGGCCCTCTAAAACCAAATTATTACATGAAAATATTAAAAAAAATTATCCTAAATATACTATTATGTAATTATGTTTTGTTTTTAACCTTAATATATACACAATTTCATCTAATGGGTAAAACATTTACTATTTATGTGAATAACAAACTACTGCCTCACAATACGATGAATTTTCATTCTTCCTTCACCGCCTCTCATATTGGTAAATATGATAAAAATATGTTTATAAAAGTTATATATTATATTTATAATGTCTTTATACTAATTTAATTCTTTTATAACACATACCATTATAATTTACATTATGTGTAAATAAGATAACATTGTTTGTGGCAGTGTGGACTACCACCCCCTCAAATCAATGTGACTCGTTCACACTATACATGGAATTTATGATGGATGGTTTTAATAAAACTATGTAATATATATGACATATATATGATATTTTAATTATAATATACATATATATCATTTAATTTTAATTATTTTAATACTGTAAAAAATGAAAGTAACGTTCATGCGTACGTACAGCCTACCGTCCCCATGAACAGTGCATCTCATTTCTTATATCCAATTATTATAGAATATAATAAATACATATATAATAAATATATATGATAATTATATCATGATTTAAATTTTTGATATGATTAAATCATGATCTATGTGATATTAACAACAAGTAACAAGTTTAAACAAACTTGATAAAGTAGGCAATTATCACCCAGAATGGTGAAAATAATAAAATATTTTTATCAAAAGGGTAAAAAGACATTATAAAAAGATAATATATAATAAAATAATAATTAATATGGTTCTATAATATGTTATTACTACTATTAAAACCATTATACAATATTTTAATGTATTTTTACCCAAAAGTAAATGCAAAGTAAGGGATTTCATCTCAATTTACATTCAATTGAGACTAATTTGTTGTTATGAACCTAGTTTATTTTATATGGTGCATATAATTCCAATTAAAATGTTATATCATGAATATATTTATTCTAATGATATTATAATTTTCATTCAAAATTATTCCTTCATTAGATTGTGTTTCAAATGTTTCAAATTGGTATTGGATACTTTAGAATGTTTAAATATTATTTTCCTCAATAATAATTTTAATAATATTTCATTTTGATTTGGGGAAATTATATAAAAATTATTCCATATTATATTTCATTTTACTCTCCTCTAATTTTTAGTAAAATTTATCAAGTGTTAGAAACATTTTACCACTCTTTGGTACTCAAAATGTTTTAGAAAATATTTTTATGAAAACCACACATCATTTTTCTCTTTAGTCAGAGAACCTATTTAATTCTAAACCCATGTTTTATAAAAAGAAAATCAATAATGTTTTTAAAATTTTAAAAATAATTTATTTAATAGATTTGTAACCTTTTTTTCTTTTAC